>CM032328.1:79891597-81164603 GCA_019022515.1 Quercus aquifolioides | reverse complement strand
CCACATAAAAGTTATAATGAATTCTATCATTTTTGATGGGTTGTTGGTATAAGCAGAAGTTTTAATTTACGAAATCTCCTAAAATCTCCAAAATATAAAAAATTGTACGATTTACCCACATAAAATCCTAAAACCCTCAAAGATATTAGGGGATTTAAGGAGATTTTGTAAATTAAAATAAATAAATAAGTAAATAACAGAGAGGGATTTGGAAGACGATTAGGTAACAAACCTTGAAAAATTCTGAGTTGTCGTATTCGTCTTCACCAAAGAGATTTCTGCGAAAGAAGGTGCTGAAGCGGTGGTTCTTAGCGGCAAACAGAGGTGGAAACGCGGCGGAGTGAGGCCGGTGGAGAGGGAATGAGTGGATGTGGCAAGGCTGAGCACGAAGGATGAGAGAGAGATCTTGGACAAAGATGGAGAACGTCTGATTTAGAGAAAGAGAGCAAACGGTTCTAAAGCAAAATTCTAACACCGTTAGTCATCAAATTTGAGTTAACTGGTCATGTGCATTGCACATGACCTAGGATACTTATCACTCTCACTAATTGCCTCCTTGTCCATTAAAAAAATAAACTTAAAATCTATAAAATTATTACTAGTAATTTTTTTTTTGAGAAAGAAATTATTACTAGTATTTAAAAATGTTAAAAGAAAAAAAAACGTCGTAGTCGTAGAGACATTTTGGTAAACTATTACATTATTAGATGTGGATGATCATTTAATGGTCAAGTTGCAAAAAGATCCTTTTTTGCACGTGGTCTGGCTGAGAAATGAGATAGACTTTTAGTATTATTAAAAGATTGGAATCAGATATGGCTTTATCTGAATCAAAATCCAGATAGACTCACACAAACACCACACGTTCCCACCACCGGCTTTTGCTTGAGTTGAGCTTTTTATTGGGGTATATTCTATATATGCCGTGCCGTAGTTGAGTGGACAATCCACCCATATATGTCACATAAACACCATTGATTAAAAAGCACTAGTTATTTATTCTTATTATTAGTACTAAAATTCTTGGTTTGGATCACTGTTGAACAATACAGCTCAAGGGTCTAGTGTTTAGTGGCCCGTGACGGCAAGATATTCTTTTTCTTTCCTTACCTTCCTTCCTTCCATTTTATTTGATTCATCCATGCATTATCGTCCACAAGTTTATTCTTAGATCCTCTTCGCAAAAGCAACATTTGATTCCAGGATTTGATGTTATCATCTCCACTGTTCCATCAATTATTATTATTTTTTTTTTTATACCATTTCTCTCATTTGAGATTGGGTGAAAGCATGGTTTTAAAAATTGGATCGAACTGACCTGTCAAACTAATTTAATTGGGAATCAAATATCAATCTAGTTCGGTAAACCCCCATAAAACAAGCTAAACTTGGTCAGAATTAGTCAAAAACCGGTATAAACCAAGAATCAAAAGCAAAAAACGGTTCATTGACCGTACTAATTTTTAAAACCTTAGGTGAAAGTAAGTCCTATTTGACCTATCCCATCTCATTTTGTTGTGCCATGAATGTGTATATGTAAAACACTCTTGATTTGATCTGATCTAGTTCATTTCATTTGTACCTTCTTCATGTTGAGATCACCTCTTTATGGTGAAATTAATAAACCCTCCTCTTACATAATGGTAAACCCCACATATAAGTATCGCACATGTGACACACTTATTTGAGATAAGTGTGTGGTACATAAGATGTATGTATGAAATAATCATACTTATATGAGAGAGGGGTATAATACACTAGGTGTAGTGAATAATTTTTGCTCATTAGGGATGCCTAAATACTCCAACCTATCTTACATCCCATCCTCAATTTGTCATAATAAGATTTTCACATTGAGGAAGAAGAGGCAAGGATGGAGCACACCTTAATCTAATCCAATCCAGAGTTCCAGACCCACTTTGCCTCATTGCTGGCCCTATTGTCCAATCATTTATTAGCCGTCTCTTTGAATAGGCACAGGCATAATCTTTTGTGGTTATATGTTTGTATATTTCATTATTGTCTTAAATAGGTATAAAAGAGTGGCTTTTAAATAAGTTCACTTTTAAGTAAATAAATTAATCCAAAATAGTCACTAAAACTTTGAATACTTAATCTTATTACCACAAATTATTTTACAATATTTTAACAAACTGTTGATGTGACCAGTTTTTTATTGATTTTTATTTAAGCCCATTATTAACATTATTTTTTCATTTACCAAAAATTATTCACCATATAAGCAATTTGTAAAAAATTTTGTAAAAAAAATTTATATCTTTAGCATTATTCAAATACTTAATATTAGTAGCCTATTTTTCTTTTATTAGATGAAGACATACATGATTTTAATGGCTAAATCAACTCATTTATAGGATTCAGTTTTTTTGGATTCTTTGTAATTTATTGGGCATTATAATTAGAAACCCAAATGATTGGTTTTGTCAACCATAATTGACCCAACTCATGTTTCCTCAAATTATCTTAAACCTAATTTCCTCCTATCCTCTTTAGTTAAATATAGTTAAATATTTTTACTCAATAAAACAACTAGAGAAGTAGTCAATTTTTGGTGGCTATTTTGTTTCAGATATTATCTCAAGGTCACATGTAGCGACCTCAATCCTTATTCCTTAGACCTTGGTCGGTTACTTTTTTTTGATACAAACTTGGTCGGTTACTAACAATTCAAAGAAGAAGAAGAAGATTAAAATTGGACAGTTAATTATAGGTGAGAAATTAAAAAAAAAAATGGTAATTTAAAATAAAAAAAACCCCTAAAATTATGCTAGATCTCACGTGGCAACAGCTGTACCGTCAATGTAAATCCCCACTGGGTCCCACATATCATTATTACCCGCCAACCCAAACCCAACCAAGCCAAAACTTAAAAAAAAAAAAAAAAAAACATAAACATAAAACATTAAAACCTTAAAATACAATAGACATTCATGAAAACAACCTCTCTCTCTCTCTCTCTCTCTGTGTTGCAAATCACAATAAAAAAGAAACGCACTTTTTCTCAGTTCCTTTAGCAGGAGGGAAGAAAAGAAACCCTAGTTGATAATGGGGGATTTGGAGAAGCAAGAGAGAGTTGTTGTTGTTGGGGTTGAGAAGAAAGAGGAAGCAGAGGAAGAGAGAGAGAGGTTTTTGGAGGGAATGGCGGTGTTGGATTTCGATATGCTTTGCTCAACGGTGGCTTTGCGGACTCAGCAAGGGAAATGGAGGAGCTATGAGAATGTTTCAGAAGAAGAAGAAGGAGGAGGAGGAGAAGGAGGTGGGGTCTTTAGGATGTGGGAAGGTCAAGTTCTTGATTGCTTTGAAGACCGTCGTATCGCTCTTGAATCAGCTTGGTAAGTCAGTCTCTTCATTTTTCCTTTTTTTCTTTTTTGGTTTTTGTTTTTGGAAAAGGGTTTTAAGGGTCTTTTTGTTTTGATGGAAAATGATTCCCAGAAAACGTTTTTGTTTTCTCGTTTTTGGGTGTTTGAAGAGAAGCTAAATTAACAATTTTGTGGTTTAAAAAGTACTGATAATGGAAAAGTTTGACAGAAAATGATGCCCTGAAAGCGATTTTGGGCCTTTTGGGTGATTGAAAAGAAGTTAAGATAGCAATTTTGTAATTTAGAAGAAGAGCTAATGGAAAATTTTTGATTTTTGATTTTTAGTTTTTGGGGGAGATATTATTCATGGGTTGCTTTGGGTTTTTGTTTTGGGCTGCCCCAAGGTTCTGGGATTTCTGAGATTAATATGAGAGTAATTAAATGATTATTTTTATTTATTTTGTGTTTTGAGTATATAGTGTTTGATTTAATATTTTTCTTTTTCTGTTTTCTGGATTGGATAAAGTTCCTGACTTTTAATTTTATTTGCATCTCTGTCTCTGTCTCTCTCCTGACTCGTTGAACTATATGATTTTGTTTTAGTCAAATAAAGTAATAAGCCTATGAATTTAATTCTATTTATGAATCATGCACACACAAAATTTTTTCCTTTTGTGGGTTAGTTTGTTGTTCTTTGAGTTTGTTTCTGTGCAGGGAAAAACTGAAAAAAGTGGGCAGATTAAAAGCTTTGCTATTTATGTTGTACTTTTAACTTCTTGAAATGGCATAGTTGCTATTAGGATGAGATTTCGCTTTTACGGATTGTGGACTGTTTCTTTGTTGTTTGACTGCTTTTGAACTAATCGGGGTAATTTCGTTATGATTGTGTGTGTGATAGTGTATTTGATGGTGCAGTTGTCCATGCTATAGATTTGGGAAGAACATGAGACGAGCTGGTTTTGGTTCATGTTTTCTTCAGGTAAATTTGCTGACTGCTTCAAAACAAAATAGCAGTCATGGAAATAATATTTAAATATTAGCGTTATGATTTCAGGAGGGTGGGGCAAGTCATGTTGACATTATTTGCACTTTTCTTTGCTCATACAATTGAATTATTTGTCCATTGGTGTACTTTGAACTTCTAAAATTGTTTTTGTTTTTTCGCCTTTTCTTTTGGGGCTTCCGAATGTTTTATTCTTTCAATGAATTCTAATTTTTTCTATTTTCTTTTGCAGGGAATGGTTTATTTAATTTTCACCATTGGTGCCCTTTTCAACTGGATGGCCTTTATTGTCACCAAGCATCACTCCTTTCTATATTTGGCAGTTGCTTTTACCATTTCTATAGGAACATATTTGGGGTTTTTCCGTACGCAAATAAAGAAGAAATTTAACATTAGGGTGAGCACCTTTTTTCCCCTGTAATTGTGTTTGATGCCTCACTAAATGCTAGATTTTGGTGTGTGTGTGTGTATATATATATACACTCTCATATTCTTGTCACCATTACAATCATGTTATCGGTTGTGCAATGGTTTATAAACATCCGCATTGTCACCATCTGCGGGCATTTTTAGTTCCAAATGATCAATATTTAGGAAAGTAGGATTTATCTTTACAAAATAGTTCAGCATGCAAAAGCTTCAGAAGCTGTAGAAACATACTACAGCTTTAATTGTCAAGTATATTAGGCGTGTATTGATTCATGAAAATGAATGAATTGGGTTCTGAATAGCTGTTGAATGAACTGTGGATAGCAAACTTTGATAATTGAACTGTTGAGATTGAATGCCTAACAATGGCCTGCCTCATTAAAAATTGGGGGTGGGGGAAAATTGTATAATATAACTGTGATGACAAAATGGAAATCGTTGTTATCTCTCTCCATTTGCAGAGGTTTTAGGTTTGTCACTGATTTCACACCCACCAGTCCTGTTGAATAACAGATTATAATCTCTCCATACATCTTTTGAAATGAATTGACAACACATACTTCCCTGACTTGCATTTGGGTTGGTTCTGCTTAAAAGTTTGTAACCAAAAGTTGGATATGATCCAGGCCCACTATGAAATGCATGCTTTCATTATATGCCTCTGCTAACTTTTATTTACAGCATGATGAATGTTTGCTCTTATCAATTCCACTTTACTTTTCCACCTAGTCACAAATATCTGTGGCTAGGAGTTCTAAGACATGGAAGTTATTGGGTATTTTGTTTGGTTGGGATGGTATGTAAATATTATGGTTGTTTTTAGGTGTCTCCTATCCTGTGTTTCTTGTAGAGGACCTTAACAAGAACCTTCTATTATGTAAAGTTTGATTGAATGTAAAATAATGGATGATGATGAACCATCCTTTTGGTATGTATTTGTTTCTGATTTAATTTAACTGAGCTGCAGTCATGGAGAATGGTGGGTTTTTTTTTTTTTTTTTTTGGGGGGGGGGGGGGGGGGGGGGTGTGTGTGTGTGTGTGTGTTAAGACCAATAGAATTTTCTTGAACTTTTGAATATCTTCCTGACCTTTTTTCTGTTTCTATGTGAAATTAATTAACTCGTAATGGATTTTTGCTACCTTCTTACCAATCAATTTTTTCTTTTTGGCTACTTTCTGTGTCTTCAGCTCTTTTTGTTGCTTTTCTCTGCTGTTACTGACATTATTGTGGTAAAAATAATTGCTTTCAGGGCAATGATAGTTCCTTGGATGATTGCATCTATCATCTAATCTGCCCATGCTGCACATTATGTCAGGTGCTTTTCTTAGTGAAACCTTTGTCTACTGAACTTGATAATCTTGCTTGTAACATGGACCCTTTATTATTAACCTATCAAAATATATATATATATATATATATATATATATTCAAAAAGCAATATTAGAATAGAACTTTAAGAAAACTTGGTTTCAAATTTTGTATTCCTGGAAATTTATTAGAATTCTTGTAATATGGAGCAGGAGTCCAGAACATTAGAGATGAACAATGTAAATGATGGCACTTGGCATGGTCGGGGTGACACAATTTGCATAGGAGGCTTTGGTGAAGGGAGCAAGGCACTCTTCGACTTACATCCACCACAAAATGTGGTATCAACCAAGTCTCCTCAGCCTTGCAGCATGCAAAAAGGTACAAGTGGTAGTGATCAGTCATCAACTTAAGAAGTAGGGTAGGGCTTTCTGAAACATTGATCTTCCATCCCAACATTGGCAATACCTATGAAGTAGGTGTTCATTTCCCATATAATTTATTTCCTGAGAGAGGAATGTTATGAAGGCTGCATCCCACAAGCTAGTTTATATTCAGAATTTGGCGGTAACCGGTTTTGGGATGTAGAGGTTTGCTGCACTGATTTAAAACTTCACCCTTTCCCGATCTGGAATGCGGACATTTTACAGAAAATGTGATGAGGAAGGTGTTTGTCAGTCCCAGTGCATATGGGAAACTTTGTATTTATGTAGTTTGGGGGGTTTTAGATTGACTCCCTGTTGTTTATGTACACTTCTTTAGTACTAAGTGGTAGATAATGTCATCATTATTGTTGAGTTTTTATTTTTTTATTTTATTTTTTTAAAATTTTTTTCTATATTCAGTTCATCTTACTGGGCGGGTTTAAATTTGTATTTTTATTGGTATTTTTTTATTCAAATGGAGAGCAATCAAAGGGAACTCAATGATTCTGAAATTCACACATTCACACGTATTTAACCCGAAAAAGGAAAAAGAAAATATCTATACAGCTGCTTAATTTTTTTTGAGAATCAGCTGCTTAATTAAATATAAAAGAAAAAATATTAAAGGGAATTAATTAATTTTTATTATAAAAATGAATGCTTAAATGGTGTCGTTTGTTAACAAATTTAGACAAAAGATTGATTTATTTCAACATAGCCAGAGACTTTTGACTAAAACGAATCCTTGTTACTGTAGGGATTAATTTAATAGGTCATGCTAACAAATGTCTTTAGGGAAATTGTTAATAATTAATTTAGGAAAGTTTTGACACCACTTTTATGGGAAACTAGTCGCTAATCCGTGCATTTCACGGGAAAATTCAAAAGAATGTTCAAGAAATTTTTTTATTATTATTATTTTTAATTCATCTTCCTTTAGGTTGATGAAAGCTATAAGATTAATTCCTAATATTCATGTATTTAAACAACAAGTTTAAATGGTTAAATGTTGCAAGTTTGATGAATCCAAAATCATAACCTTTAAAATACTTCATTCTAGGCTTACAAAAGTAAATTTACGAATCCTTACTCCTCCTTCGGCAAGCACAATTATTTTCCAAATAAATCTCCTTTCAAATATTGTTTCTCATTATTGGTACATTTTGTAGTTGGAAAAGAGATATGCAATTCTAATGTTTTGTTCATATTGCAAAGTTACATGCTACTTATAATTTGTTTCTAAATATTTGAAGATTGATCTATTTAATGAGGCATGTTATATAAACTAATTCATTAAAAAAAAAAAATGTCAAATATTTCTTGAAAATTCAATTGGTTGAAAACACAATCGGTGCTATCTAAGAAATTTTCACTTTAAATTCATTATATTCTATTAAAATGCAAAACTCCATTTAAGACTAACAGGTATTTGCAAAACTATCTAGCCATGCAACTATATAAGTTGATAGTATATATATTGTGTGCGGGAATGTGGATATGCATACACAAAAACACACAAAATCAAAATACAAATTCTATGTTCCTACTTCTTTATAAAATCTAAAAGGCAATAAAAACCAACATCAAAGTTGAATAAAAATTATATTTGAAAACATAATATAAAAGACATTTCTTGTTAACTTATATCCCAAAATTTTAAGGAACATCTCAAGTAGTTTAGTAGCTAAACATAGCTTTTAGTAACTATAGCATTCAACAAGAACTTTCAATATCTAGCCTAATTTATAAATTTTTTTTTTTCAATAAGTAGCCTAATTTACATAGATGTTCATGGCCAACAGACTACCTAGATGTTCATGGCCTTCATGTTAGACTTAAGTTGTTCATGGCTTTCTTGTTAGACTCAAGTTGGCTTTCTAGATAGTAAAAGTTTATAAAATTTCCACACTATTATTACATTCCCCAAAATTCACCAAATTTGAAACAATATTCTAGTTGCAAAATGTATGTACTAAAACCCCAGTAACTTGCTCAAAATTTAAAAATTAACAAAATCAAAATTCTTTCATTAATTAATTAATTAATTAATTTTTTTTTTTGGGTAAACTCTATAAAATAAGCAAATTTAAGAGGAAGAGAGAGAGAGAGATAGAGATTTATCGTGCACAAAATGCTTTCACCAATTCATTACAATTATCTAACATTTCCAATAATCCAACAGCAATATCAGGATCTACATCATTTTTCTTATATTTCTTGATCACTGCATCAATTCTATGTCCTATTTCATTATCTGTATCATAGTTATAGAGTTGAGCGAATGTAAGTTTTTCCCCTTCAATAGGAAGAAGTGACCCAATCCTATGATAATTTTGGCCATTGAGACGTAAAACATTTGGGCTTGTACCATTATGTACAGACCTGTCTACTTTACCACCGAAAGAGGTAAAAGCAAACAATGAAATTCTTCCAAGCAGAGGTATATTTTCTCTATTTCTTGTCTTCTTTGTTTCTTAAATTTATCATATATTTTCAACTCTTTTCCTTTCACTTGTGACTCATTTAACTTGAAATTTCTTAGAATCAGATAGCTAAATATACAGATAAACAGCTGATTTACATACTCTTTCTAAGAATAACTCCATTGCCCAACCTTTTCATTAATCTTCTTAGTCAAAGTCTAATATAAAGAATATTAAAAATAATAAAAAATATTATTTCTATATAGTATTTTTATAGAATTCAAAACAGGGTTTATATTATTTACATGTAATCTAACATACACATATTAGTGCATTTGAGGTCCGAAATATTTAATTAGTTAACTCATGTTAAACATTACTGACATCTCCTTGTTTAAAATATTGTGTCAAATTTTTTTTTGGTTTGTCTTTTGGTTGTAGTTGCATATTCTAAACACATTGATTCTAATTCCTTTTCATCCATTTGTTAGTAGAGTAGTAGAGTTTAAACAGAACTCATTTGTGTGAGTAGTTAGATTTTTTTTTTCTTTTTTGTCTCTTCTTTCATTTTTTACTTCAGTAGTTTAGATTGATTTTAGCATTCTCAAATAGTAGAATAATAGAATTTTCGTTAGAGTCAATTTTCTTAGAGCAAAAATTGTGTCATCACTGAGTTTTTCTTGGAGTTGTGAATTTTCTTTATCTACTTATTTTTTATGCAGCAGCTGGAATTTATATGTTTGAGTAAAGTAATACAATAATTTATATAAAATTGGCTAAGCCACAAATCAAAAACCATTGTGCAGTGATAAACTAATATTAATATAATTATTATAAATAAATAGTATCTCTCTCACCAAACAATGGATATTCAAAGTAATTAAAATTATTATCCTAACTGTATAATGCCCCACCCATCAAACTACCAAATATGCTAGAACTCAAGTCCTCCATCAATTCTAAATAATGCATATTCTTATGTTATGATTAGGGGAAAATTACAAAACAAAAGGGAGTGAACCCACACATGGGGTAACGTGAGAATTGTAGAGAGTAAATGGCAAAAAGGCAAAAGCAACATAGAGCAACGCAATTAAACAAAAAAGCAATGTAGAGCAACCCCAATGAAACCAAACAGCATGCTGAGGTAGAGCAAGAGTGATAGAAAAATCAAAAACAAAATTCAAGACACCGTATCGTCTACCCAACGCCTATATGATCCTAGCCAAAACCCATTAAGTGAAAACAACATAGTGTCTCACCAATGAAACTGTCTTTGTCCCTAAAACTTGACCCGTCTTAATCACTAATTTGACGGCATGTCAAAAAGAGTGTATACGGCCAATACTCAGACATTGTAAATGCCAACCTAAACCTTGTAAACATTTTGAGAGGCAGAATCCTCAGACAATGTAAATGCCAACCTAGGCTAAAACCAAAAACACTACCACGTTTAGATTAAAAAAGAAAAGAAAAAGAAGGGCACTCCCACACAGCCACAATTCTACACTCTCACGTTTAGATTATAAAAAGAACACTCCAATGCCACAGAAATACACTCCCACATATAGATTAAAAAGAGACATCCCCCCCCCCCCCCCAAAAAAAAAGAAAAAGAAAAAAACTCCACATCCCACATTTAGATTTAAGAAAGAAAAGAGAAAAAAATAAAAACCTAATCCCTAGTTTAACTCGAATACCCCAAACTTAAAGCATTCTTACCCATATTCCTTAATCAAAATAAAATTTAACCCAAACACCTAATTCAATATCAGTCCGACCAAAATATAAGTATATAATCAAATCCATTAAATCTACATTGACACAAACACATAAAATTGTTTCAGCTACAACAATATTGACTTATTTTGCACATACTACACGAACTAATCTGAGTTGTATCACTACACTCAAGAGGCAGTAGGCAGTAACAAAATGTAAGAAGGGAATAAAAACATCAAGCAATCAAGCAAAAAGAATAGAGCAGAAAACAAACTTGGATTTAGAGATACTTGAACTGAAGTATCCAGCTTCTGTCAGTATTTATAAACTATGAGGAAAGAAGTAAGGAAGATTGGGAGGCTGCCATTAGAAGGCTTGGGTTTGGGCTTTAAGTTAGAATTTAATTTAGAAGAGGTGGGATGGTGGAATTAAATTTAAAAGAAGTGGGCTTTATGGTGGAGATAGGCAGGAAATAATTTTAGTTTTATTAGTATTTTAAAATTGATAAAAATTATTTTAAAATTGTAGGATAAATTTAGGAAAGAGAATGAGAATGACATGGTTGCTGACGTGGCTTAATGTGGACGTAGCAACATTAAATGCTACACTTCAGCTTTTAGTAATATATAGATATAGAATAGATGAAAAAAGCTGTCAAAATATTAATTTTTTTTCCAATAAAAATTTTCTTTGAATGGTTGTTAACCATTGCCCTAAGGGCATCCGTTTGCATTTTCCTAATTTAATATATGAAATAGAATTTAAAGGTTAAAGTGAATTTTAGTCAAAAGTCTAATATCATTAAATCAAAAAAATTTCAAAAGCATTCTCCATATTCTCCATATAATATGTGAATGAGGCAGTGCCCACTGCCTATGCGACTTTCTGAACAATTTCCCAATCCATACCATTATAAAGGATAAAAATGAAGAAAAATAAAACCAAAGATAAAAGAAGGAAGAAAGTCTCTGAAATTACGATTTAAAGATTTATGCATCTTTCATAACATGTTCAAAGTAACCTATCTAAAGAAAACTAAGATACTAAAGAGAAAGGGGAGGGATTATGAAAAGAAAGCACGTATGTCTAGAGCCAATCATAGATGCAACAATTTATTATCTTAATTTTTAGAAGATAGAGGCGACGTCCATTCTTGGAAATCATGGAAGCTCCCTGTGAAATCAGTAAAGAGTCCATCAATTCCTATCTTGTTTATCCAGTAATCATATTCAGAATATGGATCTTGGTGAAAGTTGAGGTGAAGGAAAGAATTTTCATTTCTGAAAGTATATGGGTGCACCTGAAATGAGAAGAAAGAACTTATTATCAATAATGCTTAATGAGTTTCCTAACAAATATCAGACATCATGCACCAACAATGTATATGCACCTGTAGGCCACGAGCATGTGCATTGGCAACAAGATCGGTAACTTCATTCAAATAATTGTCTTCTGTAGTAACAATTGTATCCTTCCAGGGTCCAATCCCAACCACATAGTTTCTTATGAAATCAAGATAGCTATCTGAAGTAATATCATAGTATGTCTGCACAAAACATTTACTCAATCAGGAACACAATTAGAAAAGCTGAAGCCATGGTAGAGAAAAATTTACTTCATGCAACAGAGAATAGAAAGTGATTGCATCAAAAGTACAACTTTGGAGCTAATATATCATATGGAACAAAATTCACCTAAAAGATAATATAAACATATATCTAAACTAGGGCCATTTAGACACAATTCTCAATTGTTCTGAAACCATATTGGAAAGTATTTTCTATTATCAAATTAAGCTATTAATAGCAAAAAGATCATAGCCTTGAGTTCCCTGTCAAATACAACACTACCTCTCATAGATATTGAATAATACTTATACTACCCAATTAAATAAAAAAATTGCATAACATCCCTACTATAATGCCAGCCCCATATATATATATATATATCACTGGCAACAAATTCATGCTCGGAAGTTAAATATTTTCCAACTTATTTGTTATGTTATACAACAAATTATAGAAGGTGATCAGCTGGTTAACAACAAAGTCAATCGGATTTTCAGAATGAGAACAAAGAACAAACCTGATTGGTGTCTTCTGTTCGTACCATCACATCATCAATTAATAAAATTTTGGGCAAGTCAGTGAGGTCTGCAGTATATGTGAGTGACGATGGAGCAAAAGACTGGACAAAGGCAGGTTGCTTCAGCCATTCTTTTGACATATATGAACCTTTGTATCCATATTTCGTTAGTGTCTCCACAAACTTATCTTCAAACTTCTTCCCATCTGACCATTTGACCTGTTGTATAAGCTTAAATTTGAGAGTTTGTAGAGGTGTTGGCTACATAGTTTATTGATGAAATATAAAGGAGATACATGATCACTATCTAATTTATTCAAGTAAGCCCACATGAGAGCACCAAAAACGTATGAGTTGAATTGATATAGCTTTCATGCTTCCGAGTATGATGATAACACAAGGAAAATCACTTACATGCTTATTGATAAAAACTGGATTCTTTATCTCTGGATATATTCCAACAACTCTTTGTGCATTCAGTGCAATTGATATGTACTCTTCGAAGGTGATAATTGGAAACTTCCCTAGAAAACAAATGATGAATTGATATATAAGAAATTATAGTCAATCAATGAGATAGTTTTAGTACTCTTAAGGTCTGTTTGGATACCGCTTATTGTTGAAAAATGAAAACACTGTAATAAAATAATTTTTAAATGTGTGAATAGTGCCATGAGACCCATTTTTAATGAAAATTTTGCTGAAAAAAGAGGTTTGTGGGTTCCGTGAACAGTGCATGAGACCCAGGTTTGGACGCAAATGCTAGACGCGTTTGCTATCCAAATGCACACTTAAAAAGAATTTACATACATTATTAATAATGCAGACATAGAAGTTACTTATACTCTAAATCATCTTAATTCAAACTAAACTCAATTAACCTTTTCATATTATATTTAACCAAGTTATGGCTTTTCATTTCACTCAAAGAAACAAGAATAAAATTTGAAAAAAGTTTTAATGAGTTTAAACTTGCATTAGGCAGTTTGGACATTGCTATCGCGAAGCCAATAGTTGTGCAAACTTCCTAGCAAAGAAGGGGATTTCTCAGGATAGAGATTTTATTTTGTTTGTTGATCCTCCTATGGACATTTTAGAGCTTATACGCTCGGAGAGCATTGGGTTGTATCATAACAGGGTCTGTCCTGATACTATGGTTTCCCCTTTGTTTCTTTAATGCATTTTCCCTTTTTTTTTTTTTTTTTTTAAAATTTTTTTTTTACCATGTAACTATTATATGAAAGAGAAGAAAGCACTACAAGACAAGATGTGACAACTAATTATGCCTATGAATATTTTTTTTAAGAAATTAATAGTATTTAATAAAGGAAACCAAATGCATACTTAAATTAGAGGATATTAACAGGTGTAACTTAAGAAAATGTATCATATTTACTAAAAGTTAAAAGGGAAACGAACCATTATATTGTTGATCTCTAAAACTGAATCGTTGATTCACCCTTAGTAACTTCAATTCTTCCAGTGTAAAATCAACTACACAAAATCAAAGTTGGCTAGAGTTAGATTGATGAATTGTAACTTATGTTCAAGACGATATATGAAATAACTTTGATACATACCTACAAACCACCCAGTCATGTTCACACCTTGGACCTCATAGGTTCTTTTTCGATCAGCAAACTGACTAAAGTTTGCAATATTTGTTCTATTATCAAGATCAAGTGTTACATCGTGGGAGCATATCAGGGCACCATCTTTAGTGGCGAGGATGTCTGTTTCTATGAAATCTGCCCCCTCTTCGATAGCTCTCTGTAGTGACCAGATAAAGTTTAAGGACCATTCATTATTGCACAGACAAATTACAAGATATAAAATGATATATAAAAATAACATAACATTCCAATTTGCAAACAAATTCATGGCAGAGCACAAAAGGAGGCAGCTTGGTAACATAAAATCCATGTAATTTGGCAACTCTTTAACTTGATATAATACATTAACAGCCTTATTTTTTTTCATATTCTATGATAAATTTGAACCAAAAAAAAAAAAAAAATGTAGAAGAAAGGTGATCTAATGTATACCAGTTTTTATAGGCCTTGTATAAAACATACAGAAGATGAATTATTAACAAATGAGGAATCTTAGTCAGAGCTTTAGGGTCTGTTTGGTTAGGCATTCTGAGAGCTTAAGAGAGCGTTTTTTAACGTTTTCTAACAACTTATACAAATGCACCCTCAATATCAAACTACATGTAGATAAGAGGCATACATGGTATGCAGCAGTAGTTTCTTCAGGAAACTCCCCATTTGCACCTCGATGAGCAATGTTATATGGCCGAGATGTTTGTAGGGGCTGTTTATCAGAATCATGTAATTTGCTTGGGAGTGGTCTTCCAACACATCCCCCAATAGTTAGCAGAATTAGAAAAGGGACAAGAACAAAGCCTGCCAAGTGCACAACATCAATGTTCAAAATAATTTTCTTCAAGCTAAAAGAGAATTTTGGCTTAGACTATTTTATCCAATTCCAAAATAAAAGAAAGAAAATAGAAACAAAACAATGTGATTAACTTAGCCAATCCAATGAAAGAAGGAAACGAGAGAACAAAATTGAATTTATGAAAGAAAAAAAAAAAAAAACTTACCAGACGAAGACATTTTGCTTTTTCTTTCCCACTTAAAGAAATTGATTGCGTAGTTTGAACTGTGTTCTACATTTATATAGAGCAGTTTTGAAGTGTCTGTTAGCCGTATCAGCATATAGAGCAATTTTGAAGGGTCTGTTAGCTGTATCAGTTGTAGGATTTGATGGGCTGCATGTTAGGAGTATTCCTTTATTTTCGAATGTTAGGAGCATTCCTTTATTTTCGAATGTTAGGTGCTATTTATTACTATTAAGGGATTTTTTTTTATAGAAAAATGTTAGGTCGACAACATTTTCACTCCAAATTATATGTTGTAAGTTGTTATTGGTTCTAATTTAAATTCATAACTGAAATTCCCTTTTTGCTCATCAGTAAAAATCCACTAATAACTTGGCATTTAAAACATGTTGTGAAAATGTCATGAACATATATATATATATATATATATATATATATATTTTACTCTTTTTTTTATAGGATATTTTTTTTAGATAGTTACAATATGTTACTAAGCTACAAGGATGAGAATGTACCAATTAAGCTACAAAGTACAAACCCTTTAAACTTTTTTTTATATTTTTATATTTATAGGAGATGATAGGAAAAGTTATCATGTGTAGTGTATTGTATTGTATCTATACTATATATAAGAAGATTCCACTCTTTCAATTAGAATTTTATATGGTTCAAAAATGCGCTCATTAATGAAGGGTAACTTTATTTAGAAATAGGGTCAAAATCTCAAATAAGAAATTTCATTTTGAATTAAAAAAAAAAAAAAGAATTCCTAAGATTTAGGATTTCATTTAGAAATAAGGTCATAAATCTCAAATAACAAATTTCATTTTGAATTCAAAAAAAGAATTCCTAAAATTTAGGATTTTTTTCCCTTCACGTTCAAAAAAGAAATTACAGTTACTGCTTATCTCTAAAGTTTGTCATTTTTATTTGTTTGAAAAATAAAAAATATATTTCTAAATTATAATAGATGCAAATTATTAACCTTTATCTAAAAAAGTAGAAGCGCCTTTGAACACGCGTTTGAGCGTGTGCTCAGAGGCTAGTATATTATATTAAAATTCCTAAGTTTAGTGTTTATTATTAAAATTCCTATGATTTGTGTTTATGAAAGCACCAAAACCGTGGCCATCGGCAGCGTTACTTTATGCTCAAGGGGTTCAATTGAACCCCTTGACTTGAATTTTTTGTTTTTTTTTTTAAATTTATATATAAATTTTTTTTATTAGTATAATTTATTCTTGAAGATATGTTTGTACACTTTGGTTTAAATCTTGCACACCTTAACCACATATCGGCTCAACCCAAAATAAAAAAACAACATAGATCACAGGTCTCTCTAAAAGTAAAAAGAGAATGTTTGTAAGTCGTAGGTGTCTCTTTTTATAATAAATTTATATTATATGTGTGTGAGTGTGTGTCTAATACTTATTGTGTGTGTTATTTTTTATTATGTTATTTGTGTGAATTATGATGTATGTGAATGTGTGTTGTGTACTACAAATATAATATAACTTTATATAATTTAATAATTAGAAAATATGGAGGATTTGTTATATGTGTGTATATTATTATCATGTTATAATAACTTTTTGTTATAAAGTTAGTGATTCAAGAACCAAAATAGTAAAATTAGTAATTGTTTAAGTATTTTATTAGTTATGTAGATACTCAGTGTATTATTTATGTATGGATGAATATAGCTATGTGGACCAATTTAATACAGTGACAATGGGTTGAGTTTTGTTATTTAATTTGAAATATTTTTTATAAAAATAATGACAAATAGATAATGACAACTTTATAATAATTAAAAATGTTATACAAACTTAATAAAATAAAATGGTCACACTTACCAACATTAACAATAAATAATGACAATTAATAATAAACTATATTGTAATGATTTTAAAATATGAAAACTTAGAAAAAAATTGTAAAACTTCATATATTTGCATTTTTTTTACGATAACTCAATATATTCAAATTTTTTTTTAATTAAATTTTGTTTGGTTCAAGTTTCTTAATGACCCTCCTGAACAAAATTTCTAAAGTCACCATTGACCGTGGCTGAGGCGTGCTGAATAAAAATCCTACTAGAACTAGAACTCTTCCACCTTAGACTAGTTATAATATGTAATCTACATCTATACTATTATCTTTATTCCACGTCTACTATATATACTTATATAGATGTACTTTTTTGATAGGTAAAAACTTATTGATAAATATTCTTACTAGTTACTATGGCTTTCCCGCCTTTGACTCAAAGTTTTGAATGCCCAAACATATCCTCACATTCGCCTAATGATATTCTAAAAAGTTTAATCACTAAGGTCAATTAAGTAAAACCACTCATTTCCAAATTCCTAATTTTTAGCCTATTTTATTTCTACCCTTTTTAATATTTAAATTTACATTCTCTTCTTCTAAAAAAAAAAAAAAATACAATTTTTTTTTTTTTGAATTTCCAAAACAAAATGACTGCAAGTTTTCAGCTTCTAAAAATTTTGGGTAACTACCTTCAAAATATTTTGCATTTCACTTTCAAAAAAAATATTTTGCTTTTCTTTCTTCTTTAAAAATTATTTTATAAACTATTAGAAAAAAATTTAAAACCAATAATAAATACATTTTGACTCTTCTTAAAAAAAAAAAAAAAAAAAAAAAAAAAAAAAAAAACTATGTTTGACAGGTCTCTCTCTTAAAAATTAATTATGTAAGCGGGCGTAAACACTTAGGTCCAACTAGAATGGAAAGCTTAAGTAATATGACCCAATGCAATTAATTTATAAGAGAGTGGGCTTCCGAGATCAACCTTGATCTGCTTGTATGGTTTTAGAAGATAGTAAATGGAAAAATATAGCATAAGGTACCAGAGGGTTGCAAGTTCTTTGATTAACACTTCCTCGGGATAGGCCGAGGAACATAAGTTCATATAATATTCAAGTTTGAATTACAAGATAGTTCTCCACATGAAGTATGTCCTTTTAGTTTTTTGTCCCCCTTTTTGGAGGGGTTTCCTTTCTTTATATAGTCAATTGAATTGCATCTTAGCCCTTCACTTGTACAGTCATTGACATTCCTTTGAATGCTTGTCCCATCAGCATTTTGTTGGAAGTAGAAAAATGTGTTGCAAGCTGTGAGGATAATGTGGTCAGTTTAGTTGGTGCATTGCATTAAATACGGAGGTGATGCGTACTTTATCTGGATATTTCTCTTCTTCTTTGTTTGCATGTCTCTACCATCTTCCTTTGTATTTTGTCTTCTGATGTAAGTGGCTTGCTTGAAGTAATTTGAGGAATGCTCGCTCTTTAGGCTCCTCGGGGGACCGGCCTCTTCGTCTCTCCTTCTCAGATTCTTATCCATGTGTCGAGTTAGCATTGTTGTGTGGGTGGGCCTCTCCATCTCCTCAGACTGGGCCCACGGGCTCTATTCCGTACTCGGACCCACAACTTATTAAATTAGCACTCTAAAAAAGGTAACTTCCATGATTCAAAATACTTTTCCCCCCTAAACAAAACCATTTTTCTATTTAAATTAAAAATTCAAACTTAAAATAACAACATATCAAAAATAACATTTACTATCCGAAATACTTATAAATACTCACATTTTACATTGTTTCATATAAAGCAGTTCAAATTAGTAATTAACAAACCGTTGTTATTATTATTATTATTATTGATATTTTTGGTTTTTCTTCTCTATATAAGATCGATTGGGTAGGCTCTTTTTATCTCATCTTATTTGGTTTCAACAAAATGAATAAATGAAAAGAAATTAATTCAGTTCAATAAATTTCTTGGCTTTCCAAAAAGCGAGAGAAATCTTTAAATTAACTTCAGCGAGTGTTTTAATGTTAAATTGATACTGCACATAAGATTCTTAAAAACAAAAAACTAGTCAATACTTCACACAATACTCTCACAATGCAAAGGTTGTTAGCAACGCAATTGCCACTGCCTTGGCTTGCAAAAATTGCCCATCATATACGCCAATATGGGTTGGTGTTCGGTGGGACCAAAAGTAATAAGGAGCATATATACTGCTATTCTATTAGATTAGCGTAATGAGAAATAATATGTCTACAATATTTTCATAATATTTTTACAACAAATTCTAAGTGGCAGATTATTACTGGTTATTATTGTTGGGACAAAAAAGTAATCTTAATATTAGGTTCAAATTTGATCTAATATCAATTAACCACCTATGATTTGTAATGAAAACGTTGTGAAAATGTTGTGGACGTAGCATCTCTCATTAGATTATCATCATTCTTAAAAAAAATAATGTGGAATATACTATATAAGTAAATTTTAATTCTTTTTAACAAAAATATTATTTTAGTCCTTACATTTTAGGGTCATATTCAATTTGGTTATTATTTTGGTAGCAGTCAATTTGGTCCATATTATTTTCAATTTATAATCAATTTGGTCTCTATCTTTACTTCCAAAATGTAGGAACCAAATTCACCATAATCATTAAAAAATAAAAATTAGATAAAAGTCCAATGCAAAAGTTTCCTTAAAAAAAAAAAAAAAACCACATGCAAAAATTCAAATTTTCTAACTTCCTTATAATTGCTTTTGTTAAAACTACTGTCAACATGACTCATGTAAAATTTGGAGAGAACAAGAATGGTGGGGTCAGTTGGAAAATCCCTCATTTTACCCTTTTCCCATCTGAAAGCTCGAAAATGTGTTGAAAACACAAGAGCTGTTTAGACCCCCAAATTAAAGTTACGGCTCGATTGTTTTTACACTAACTTAATACTAAGTGCGGAATAGTGTAAAAGTGAGCGGATAAACAAACACGCTACTCTAATCCATAATCAAAGCAACACAGCAGTAAAATAGAATGTAAAAGAGTAGGGAAGAAAGATGCAAACACAAGATAACACGCCGATGTGTTATCGAAGAGAAAACCTAAGAACTCGACGAAAAACCTCTTTGCCGCCCTTCAAGCGGTAATCAATCCACTAGACAATCAGTTGGGATACATGGGTTAGCAAGAGACCCTCCAAGTTCCTACTCCAACAAGGCTTTTCAAAACCGTGTCTTGTCTAACTTTCCGGATCCCGCAATACGCCCGATTGCATCCACCAAGTCTCACTGGCTTCTTTTGGCAAATCCCCAAAACTTCCCAAGCTCCAAAACACTCTCTACACTCTGAATAGGTGTGGGTTGTGTTTGGGTACAAATCTCCTTTCAAGGTATGACAATGGGAGAGGGAAGGAGAAGAGGCTACAATGATTTCTCACTAAGGATGAGTAGCTCTCTCTCTAAAAGATGGGTGTGTGTGTTGTAGAAAACCTATCTAGGGTTTTTCTCTCTGAATTGCCTCCTCTACAGTTATGGGTAATGATGGTATATATAGTATGGGTGAAGGATAAGAAAGTCACTCTTAAAAATCCTCCAGGCAGATTGTTTTGCAACTATCTTGCGGGAAGGCCTTATCCGCGAAAACGACAGCTTGGCATGACTCTTCAACTTCCAGTCATGTGCTTCTCACATGGCTCTTTTGCGGATTAGCTTCTCGCGAGCTTCTCGCGAAATTCACTGATCTTCATTTCAGTTTGAGTCTTCGCCACCTTAATACTAAACCTAATACAATAAAATCCCACAAAATACAAGGAACAAAATTAAAACAATTACAACACTTTTTGTCATGGAATAAAGCCAACATAAAACATAGTTGTAAATTACAACTTTACAATCTCCCCCTTTGGCTATTCCGTAACAAAACACCCTATAACAGACTCTAGACTTAAACGTGAGTTTGGGAACAATGACAAAACTCACTCACACCTAATTCTAGAATCTGTGATGAACTTGGAACATGTATACCTGTAACCTGAAACACTTGCACAAAAGACATTAGACCCTCAAGGTAAATCAAGTGATAAAAGGACAAGTATAATGTAACAAGTAAAATGCGATCAAGTAAACATGATGTGAAACATGTGAGCAACTTGATCATACACCAAAACGGTCATATAGAAATGACTACAATGATCATATAGCAAAGTAAATGATCATCTGAACATGCAACCAATAAAGCACAATAGCATAAGGATAAAAGCATGTCCAACACATAAGCACGATGCGATGAAAGCAACACAGCATATCAAAGCACCATAAATCAACGAGAAAACAAGCATAAACTAAATCAAGGTTTTCTAAAAAAGAAGTCTTCTCCCCCTTGGTATATGCGTCCCCCCTATGACTCTCTCCCCCTACGAATGTGCACGAGATAGAATTTCTCCTCCTAAGAGTGTGCACATGAATCATATAGAAATGACGATACACTCTCCCTTTTTGTCATGAGTAGACAAATTAATCAAGAGGAAGGAGGGAAAGAAAAGAAGATATGAACAAGGGTAAAAGATGATGCATGAGGGGTGTAAGATGTATGAGAAAATAAAGCTCAAACGCAAAATAAAACATCTTTAAAAAAAAAGCTACAAAGCATAAAGAACATGCATGACATGCTAAGGATGATGAAACGTGATATAAACCTAAGCATGACAAAGACACAAGAACATGTTATATGTACTAAAAGGTCTAAAAAGACTTAACTAGCATGAGTGAATGCAAAAACATGTCAAGTGTTCAAGTGTGTGCAGCAAAGGTGCATCTGGTGTGCATCTAGTATGCATGTGAGATGCATGACCAATGTATGAATAAGCACTCACGGGGTAAGGTGTATAAAACACACAACCAATGATTAAAACATGATAAACATGAATAATTATGGTGATCCCCAAAGTTTGGTACTCATCGGAGTCTAAAACAACGAGAAAATGTCATTTGGGCATTTTATCAAACACTTAGAGTGCACACACTACACATGTATGATAAACAATGCAAGAACATATGAAAATCTTGCCTAAATACATGTTATTTTTGCCACAAGGGGCCAACATCCAAAGCAAATCATCATTTTAAACAAAGCCCAATCAAAAGATTGACAAAAGATAAGTTTTCCAACTCCCATTTGAGAAAATCTCAACTATGGATATAAAACCCCCAAAACATAATTTAAGGATCAAAATCAATGAAAAAGAGTTAAAGATTACCTTAGAGATGTTTATGGAATGTAAAACACTTGAAATTAGTTGGGTTTTGATGTTGAAGCATTAAAACAAGGGTTTGGGAGAAGATGAGAGAAGTTTAAAACAAAAGACTCACGAAATGCCCTTTAAAAAGCTGATCTAAAAATTTTCACAGGAAGCTTACTCGCGAAGTTACTCGTGAATTACTCGCGAGACAGTCGTGAAACAGTCACGAAAGTCTCTGTCCAAAGCTGAAAAAACTTTAAAATTGAACCAATTAACTCCTAGTTGAACCTATATATGAAATAGGTCACGAAAACACCCAGAAAACATGTTTTTCACACAAAAACACTTTAAAAACTTTGAAAAATATAGGTGATACAAATCACATCCAAAAGCAAACAAAAAGAACAAAAATCTTTTTGGTTTGAATCACATATGGTTGAGCACACACACATCACATTTGAACATGTACAAACACACAAATGAAATAGGCATTCATTGAACATTAAACTTGTGTGTTGTGTGTGTGAATCAAGTGGAATAGTCCTTAGAACAGAGTGAAACTTCAATGATCAATTCAATCAAGTTATACACAACTAATACTAAGTCAAGTGGACTATCTTTATTATAGAAATGAGCATATATGACTTCCCACAAAATGATTACAAAACTTAGAAGCTTTTCATTTGGCTTTTGCATAAATCATAACATTTGATCCATTTTGGATAATACATCTCTTTTTGAGATCAGTGCTTGAAATTTTTGATATTTCAACATATAGAATTAGCCTTTGGCTTTTTGAGCACCATACATTTTATTAGAAAAGTTGTTTTCCCTTTTTCCTAGTCAAATACTAGTATGTGCGACAGACTTTTGCAGTTTAATATCTCTTTTCATTTGGAGATTTACATTTGGTGAGCTCTTTTGCAAAAACATAAAAAATAAAGTGGGAAGAGATATAGGCACAAGTCTATGCAAGTATCAAGACCATCAAGACTATTGACCAATAATTCATGACAAGCTTGAAGATCTATATACAACAATCACACATAGTTTTCAAGATTTCTCCCACACAGATATATGTGCATACAGAACAAGCTAAACTCGTAAATGCACTACGCCATAAGTACGAAGGTACTAGGCCAAATTCACATGTGACATGTGCTCAAACATATACGATCAAACTTTTTTTTTTCACTTTTTATGTAGTTTTGGATTTTTACACACATAAAACAAAGGCATAAAAGTAAGATAAAAAACAAAAACAATGCATACAAATAAATGCAAGATGTACAAATGCATGATAATGAAGCATCTAATGCATGAAAGGTCTTACAAAGATCGAAAGAATTAGATCAAGGACCAAAAGAGCAAAAACTTAACCATAGGAACCCTTCCTCATCCAAACGGAACAATTGTTTGGAATGAGTGTCTCATGAGAAGTGAGACGAGGGTTGGAAGAATGAGAACCGAAGATGCACATAGACAAGGAAGCAAGAACATTAAAAACTTTCTTCAACAACTTATTATTTTCCCCCAAATTTGGTTTAGCTTTTATATCACAACTTCCAAAAAGCTCAAGTTTCTCTTTTCTTTTAATTATTTTAAGAGCTTGAAACTTAGAGCAATGCGGTCTTAGATGACCAAAGGCACCACAATGGTGACAAACAACGTGTTTAGGTCCTTTAGGCCTTTTAGGAAGGGATCTAGCAACATGAGTTTGTTCTCTCTTCAACTTATGACATTGAGGTCTTATATGACCAATCACACCACAATGGTGGCAAGTAGGAACAAACTTAGATCCACTTAATTCCCTAGGATGGGACCTAAACTGAGGCTTAGGCTTAAGAGCCTTTCTCTCCACATTTTGATTTCTTTTGTGTGGAGGAATGTACACCGATTTGTCCTTTGAGGTAGAACACACAATAGGCACAAAATCAGGTACCACAACATGATTGCAACATATATTTTCTTCTTTTTTAGCAATAGGTTTAGCAATCAAACACTTGGCATGCATCTTAAGAGATTCATTTTCACATTTAAGATCATCAACAAGTTTGTTAGATAAAACAAGTTTAGCATCCAAGTCCATATTCAAACATTCAAACTCTTTTAGCTTTTCAAGAGAATTTTCAATAAGTTTCTTATATTTCTCAACCAATTTGTTGGATTCATTGAGCTTAGCAATCAACTCATCCTTTTCACAAAATAACTTGCTCAAATTCTTTTGAGACTTCTTAGCCTTTTTCTTCAAGAGTTTGTCATTTGGAATATCAACAACAGCAAATGATTCAAGTAACATGTCATCACAATCATGAGGATAAATACTCATAGAGGCATTTTCACAAACACATGGTATGTTACAATCAATAACATCCATAGAAGCATACAAAACATTATCCATGGCAAAACACACACGGGGTCAAGGATCACACTTAGGTAATGAAACCAATACAAGTGTACTTGTTTTGATACCAATTGAAAGCTTGAAAATGTGTTGAAAATACAAGAGCTGTTTAGACCCCCAAATTAAAGTTACGACTCGATTGATTTTACACTAACTTAATACTAAGTGCAAAATAGTGTAATAGCGAGCGGATAAACAAACACGCTACTCTAATCCATAATCAAAGCAACACAACAGTAAAATGGAATGTAAAAGAGCAGGGAAGAAAGATGCAAACACAAGATAACACGCCGATGTGTTATCGAAGAGGAAACCGAAGAACTCGGCGAAAAACCTCTTCGTCGCCTTCCAAGCGGTAATCGATTCACTAGACAATCAGTTGGGATACATGGGTTAGCAAGAGACCCTCCAAGCTTAATCTACCCGATATACCTAAGCCCTCTAAGCTCCTACTCCAACAAGGCTCCTCGGAACCGTATCTTGTCTAGCTTTTTGGATCCCACAATACGCTCGATTGCATCCACCAAGCCTCATCGGCTTCTTTTGGCAAATCCCCAAAACTTCCTAAGCTCCAAAACACTCTCTACACTCTGAATAGGTGTGGGCTGTGTTTGGGTACAAATCTCCTCTCAAGGTATGGCAATGGGAGAGGGAAGGAAAAGAGGCTACAATGATTTCTCACTAAGGATGAGTAGCTCTCTCTCTAAAAGATGGGTGTGTGTGTTGTAGAAAACTTATCTAGGGTTTTTCTCTCTAAATTGCCTCCTCTACATTTGTGGGTAATGAGGGTATATATAGTATGAGTGAATGGTAAGAAAGTCACTCTTAAAAATCCTCCAGGCAGATTATTTCGCGACTATCTCGCGGGAAGGCCTTACCCGCGAGACACATGCGAAAATGACAGTCTGGCACGACTCTTCAGCTTCCAGTCATGTGCTTCTCATATGGCTCTTTTGCGGGTTAGCTTCTCGCGAGCTTCTTGCGAAATCCACTAATCTTCATTTCAGCTTGAGTCTTCACCACCTTAATACTAAATCCAATACAATAAAATCCCACAAAATACAAAGAACAAAATTAAAACAATTACAACACTTTTTGTCATGGAATAAAGCCAACATAAAACATAGTTGTAAATCACAACTTTACACCATCCATTTTCCTTTTCTTTTTTCATCCTCCCTCTTTTCACCCCAATTAAATATAATGTAAGAGTTGAGCTTAAGTTATATATGTCGCAACTTTTGTGAATGTTACACTCATTAATTAATAACTTTCATGTTTTCGGAATCTCAATATATATATATATATATATATATATATATAGACATATACACACATAATATTTGAGTTAATTGATCAAATAGTAAATAATATTAGATTATCATAAAATTTGGCCTATATGTGTTAAGAACATAAAAAATATGTAATTTAATGGTGAGTTTTAAAATATCAATTAAACAAAAAATTATTAAGTAGCATAATATGTACTACGATTGCTCAGTTGGCACTTTGATTTGGATGGTTATTAGGGAGGCAGACAATCCCTCCAGATTTTCATTGTCAAACTTTGGGGGAGTGGACCATGCATATGATTAGTTCCCCCGAAAACCAGTTGTTATCCTTAGATTATTTGGAAAAATGCAAGTTAAGTGGCTTGAAGATGCCACCTTCAAATTACCTTAAACTCAACACATAGAGCTCAATGCTAGAAAATCTGGGCCAAGCAGATGTCTGAGGTTTTTTTTTTAAATTTTTTTTTATATTAATTTTTTGATAGTAAATATGTCTGAGGGTTAATTAGAGATAGTAGTCGACTTTGCTTGGGATGTTGGTATTCTAGATGCCCATTTTAAAAGTGACTCACTTCTACTATTTGATTCTATTTAGGGTTTGAGTTGCCCACCTATGACCATCTTTAATATTGTTTTTGAGATTTGCCATAGGTTACAAGCTTTTCGTTCTGTGCAAGTTTCCCCACGTTAGGTGGGAAGGTAATAAACTTGCGCATATTTTTAGCTTAATATGTCAAAGGGTTAGATAGTTTTGTAGTTTGGGTAGAGGAGAATCCAATTATCATTGAGTCGACTTTGGCTCAAGATGTATTGAATTTATCTTCATTTTAATAAAGTTACTAGTCTTTTTATAAAAAAAGGGGAGATAGTAGTCAGGGATTTTATCCAGAAATATTGGCTGCACAAACACAGTGATAGAGAAATTATGGTCACTTAGAGATGACCTCAAATTAGCCCATGGTATGCTGATTTGAATGATCATATTAAAAGTGGATGCCAAATCAGTAGTAAATATTCTAACATCTTCATCTAATGCAGCTAACCTTACCCATGTAGTAGTGCTTTAAATTCTGATTGTAGATCACTTCTCTAACTGTTGGCTGATGCTTGGGGTGTTTATTACCCTAGACTCTATGTTATTAATAATGTTATTAATTTTCCTTTGTTTTGTTCACAAAAGGTAAGAACATATACATAAACGCCTAGAGATCATTTGAGCTTTGGGAGGACATTGAGTGGGTATTGGTATGAATCGTGTTGACTATATATACACTTTTTTGGGTTAGTATTTTAGCTTAGGCATGATTATAGTACTATTTTTTTGGGTAATAAGAGGATACATATCATTAAACAAGAGAAAAAAAGCTCTATTCATTTGCCGACCAGTTCCGAATGATGGCTTGGGCAGGCTTTTCCTTTTTTAGATACTTTGTTGAAAATTACTAACCACATTAATATAATAAATCATGGTCTTTTACTATGATAGTATATGACGAGTGGAGACCGGCCGATAGATCTTATTTAAAAAAAAAATTAAATCATTGAGCAAAATCTAAATGGATATGCAGGATCTTCTAAAAAAAAAAAAAGGATATGTAGGAATATTAGGGTCCTTTCCATTTAAAATAGGCCAAATTTATTATTCAAATTAAGTGTCTATTTGAGAATAGTTTATTTTTAGTTAAATCTGAAATTTTTTTTGCTGAAAATACTGTAGATAAAACTAAAGACTAGTTGAAATAGAACAGTAAAACTCATGAATAATACCAAAAAGTGTAATGTGGCCTATAAATAGTAGAAAAAATAAGCTGAATAGTAAAAAAAGTTAATATTTTAAGCCAATACCAAACACAACTTAGGTATTAGAAATTTAAAGTTGTATCCATTATCATGTTAATTCAAATTATATGTCATTTTATAATTTGTATATTATTAGATCGAGAAAATCAAATCTTAATTGTGAAATAGACTCTCTCTATTTTAAGTGAAATGTAGGCAACTAAAAAAGATGCATATACTCTATCCTTATTAAATTAGGATAAAATTAGATCGAGTTATAATATGAGGAAAACCATGACCCCTACTAAAATTTCACTTAATTTTGAGTCAAAACAAGGTACTTTTATACCGCCCCTCCTTCCATAGTTCCATACTTTGAATTTGAAAGTATGAAATGAAGGCACGCGGTGTAGAAGTTGCCAAAGGGTGACTTTGACATTAGTGTTCATAGAATATACTTCATGTTCTAAACATTATGATTATTTTTCTACATGTGATAAGCGCTTCAATTTGTCTTTTATTGCATTCTTCCACAGGTCACCATCTACTTCGTTGAAATCCGCAGGTTTTCCCTCAATAATATTCCCAATTAGTCACTAATCTCACTCAGAATTTGTACTTTCATTTAATTTAATTTTTTTTGTAATATCTTAATTGTCCCATTTATCATGAGCTTATTAACAATTAATTGGGACATTTTCAATGATTATAATCTCCCAAAACTCGCTCTGTAATGTGCATTAGCCAGGTTGCCCTTGCAGCTTATCTTTGTTGAAAATCTACGGGTATGTTTGGTAATTATTTTTTCCTCTTATTTTTTGTTTTCAAAAAAAATTTTCTATTTTTAAGACTGAAAAACTTGTTTGGCAACTCAAAATGGGCAGAAAACAAGAATTGTTTTCAAAACTCAATTTGTGAAGGAAACTGAAAACATGCAAAATGCTGTTTTCAGTTTTTAATTTTCAAAAGTCAATAAAAACATGCATTTAATTTAATAATTCTGTCTTATTTAATGAGTTAACATTAAATTTCAAATCCTAGTTACAACATATTTTAGTATTTTTTATTTTTTCTTCAAAAAACTATCTTTTTAATTTCAACTAACCAAACATGTTTTTGATTTCAAAAATACAAGAAAATTGTTTTTTCATTATATTCCCCAAAACAAGTTTTTAAAAGTAAAAAATAAAAACTGTTACCAAACATAACCTACTTCTTCTTCTTGTTTTTTTTTCCAAATTAAAATTTGTACACTTAACTGTTTAACATTGAGTATGATTATAACTTATAAGGAATATTCTTAGCGATGTACAATTATCAATAACTCGTGTTTCAGGAGTTTTTTTATGCAATTTAAATTCAAACTTGGTGTACTGTTTGCATTTTCTCCGTACGATTGTAAACTCTAAACAACTTGTATTAGGAAAAAAAAAAAAAAACGATTTAAAAAAAAAAAAAAAAATTTAATTGTGTAATTTACCTATAAATTTAGTCTACGTTGCCCAACACTGATGACCAATTAATGCAGATGTTGAAGTTGCTATCAGAAACTAATTTTATTCCAAAAACATGTTGTTGATGTTTCTATCATGAACTTTCTTACATTCTTTGGTAGTAATACCCTACAAGTGCCTTGATTAACATAAATATAGTATGTGTATATATATTTGATTATATAGACCATTCACTCAATCATATTACTTTGTCACTTAATGCTAGCTCAGAAAGTTCATAGGCTATAAACTAATGAAAGTAAATCATTTGAGGGTTGAAGGTTGAAACAGTCTTACAATACCATGAACCTGTTGAGAAACCTCAAATCTACTATATATGCCATAGTCTTAAAGCCATATCTGTTTGTCATATAATAACACATCTCTACCTTCCTCTTCTCCAAGTTGCTATCATTAATGTATGTACATGTTCTAGGTTGACTTCATCTTAACCTAGGGAATCTTCCACTGTAATTCTTTTATCCCAACTTGTGGTATATAAATTAATCATCCATCGACCTCTCAGTTTGGTAGTCATCTCCCATTCATGAACTGAATAATGAATATCGTAGACATGACGTCTTAATTATATGTTGTTTGTCTTCTACGGGAAACTAATTAATAATTTTTCTATGTAATTGCGCTGACTAATGAGGACTTTTGCTTATGTTCAAACCAAAAATTAAATAATAAAAAACCTAAAGTAAATATAGATTGTTTCGTACGGCAACCTAGTTAACACTTAAATTAAATTTATTATAATTTGATAAAAGTAAAATTTTAAATTATTTGTTTAATTAATAGTAATGGCTTGGATAATTAAATTAAATTATTGTTTATAGACTTGTAAGCTTCGTAACAAGACGGGTAATGAGTTTTTGAGTAAGTGATTTTTAAAGAATTTAGTTCAAAATCAATTATAAATGATTTTAATGCCATGAAAGATGACACATCTTTATTAAGTTATAGTTAATTTGTCAAATAAAGAATGTATTCAATCATTATTTTTGTTAATACTTAAGAATTTTATTGTGTTTATCTTGGTGGATAAAAAATGTTGTTAATCATTTTTTTTAATACTTAAGAATTTTATTGTATTTACCTTGGCCTCCTTTGGAATAAATTCCTGGCTCCGTCACTGTATACAGTCAATTGTTCATGATTTATTTATCTTATGATCAAATATGAGCCATTCCATGACTGATAACCTTAAATTTTTTACTACTTGTGGAATTTTTCCTATAATGTGATTTATGTTGTGAACTAGAAGTTGACAAACGGATGTTCCTACTGCCTTGTCAAATGAAAAGTGGAGGGAGGAAAGTAAGAATGAGATTGGCATTCTCATTCATTTGATATGTATAAAGAGTGAGAGAATAAAGAATGGCGATGTGAGGTATTTTTCATCTAAGTCAACAAAATTTAATCCTCCAAATCGAAGAAAAAGGGGAAGGAAAATATGAAGAGAATACATGTACAATTACAATTTTACCTCTTATGTTTTTCTAAATATTCATTTGTTAATACAATATAATAAAATTTATAGTATCATTATAAATAATAAAATAACTAATTTCTTATATCATAGAGGAATAAGAATAATTAACTCAAAATTATAATTTCTTTCAATCATTTTTTTTCTAAAAAAACCCACTCAAATAAGGAAAAATTATATACGTTTCTTATAGTCCCACTTTTCTATCTCCCCTACTAAAATCAATGAACGAAAGCAACATTTTTTTTTTCTTTCCTTTTAATTTTCTGTCCTCCTTATATATTTTCCATCCATTCAACCAAACATAGCTATAATTATTGATGTAAACATTTTTCCACTTCTACAATATGAATGGACATGAATTCAGAAACTTTATTTTTTTTTGAACTTCCAAGTCCAATTGGTCAAACCACAATCTTCAACTTTGATTAAAGAAAATTTTCTTTTCCATTAGTGATGGCATAGTTGATGCTCACTTCACCAATGAAAAAAGGACTCTTAAATTCAAGAGACCATACTTTCACCATTTTTCCAATCAAAGGACGATAGTAGGGGTAAATGTTGGAGTGTCCCTCCAAAGCACAAAATGTCTCTAGCTCGCTTTTTCCACAATTTGAACCTTTACATGCCTCCTTCCAAACGCCATGACTTTGGCCGGGGCCATTGCCCTTTTAAGTAAATATTCCATTTTTTTTGCTGAAATTTTAAGTAAATATTCAATTATTCCCTTTATTACTAGCTGTGATATGCTTGACTATATAATATAGTTTGCTTGCTGAGGGAATAAACATTCCAACTTGCCTATCACAAACAAAAGAAACTTTTAAAAAATTTATATTATTGAAAAAGACTAAGAATTTTTAATGTCAGCTTTCAAAATGGCATTTAAATATCATGTTCCATGAGGGACCCTCCCTTTTTGAATATGCTTTTTGTGTCTTTGAAAAAACCTTTGTATTATTGGAAAACTCAAACTTCCACGTTTTTGTACTAAGTCATATGATAAATAGCTAATGGTTTTGAGGTTTGGAAGGTGAAAATGAGCTAGACTTTTAACAGAGATGGTGAAAGCTCAGCATGCTGAGGAGAAGATGCCTTTGAGAAAAGGTGCATGGACTCCTGAAGAAGATAAGAAGCTGACTGCTTACATTAAGCGATATGGCATTTGGAATTGGAGTCAGATGCCAAAACCTGCAGGTAAGATACAAGTAAATGTTCAATTTCAATGAATAAAAGCTCAATCATGAAATTGTAATGATTTTTTGCATTTTTTTTGGGTGCTATATATGGTATATATGTTATATCTGGTGGAAAATACTTTGATTGACCTTCTCTTTCTTTCATTTTTTTTTTCTTTTAGGTTTGGCAAGGTCTGGGAAGAGTTGTAGACTTCGTTGGATGAATTACCTTAGGCCAGATATTAAGCGTGGAAACTTTAGCAAGGAAGAGGAGGAAACCATACTCAAGTGCCATGAAGAGCTGGGAAACCGGTAAATACTCATATATATATATATATATAAATACTTCTCAATTGTAAGAGTGCTCTTTAACATTTTCATAGAATTTGTCTTCATATGAAAACCTTTGTGTTTAATTTGGTTGAATTATGATTTAGATTAGGTGAATGGATAGTTCAGAACAATGAAAATATGCATGTTTTTTTTTTCCTTTAATTTTTTTACATACAGTATATATTAATATGGGTTGCTACATCATCTATTATGCAAGTCTTTCCAATTGAATTTTTGGCTAGCACATGTGTAAACCCTAATGATGGATATCACATGCAGAACTTTAAGTATAAACTAAAATATCAATGATGTACCTGTGGTGATTGAAGTCTGCAAGGTTTTCCTGAATTATTACATAGTTAGCAAGAATAAATTAGACTCTTGCAAAATCACTCAAAGTAGGATTCACAAATTACACCTTTTTGTGAGATGACAAGTGATACCATGATTTGATTATCTGAAATTTACAAAAGCAAGGGCTTGCAGTTGAGCTATACCTTGATTTTTATATTTTTAGTAATATGAACTCAGGTATCACATTGATCGATAGTAATAAAGAATGAAATTATAAGGATGCTTGTGGAAGAAATTCTAATTGAACCAATTTTGAACTCCTTATGCACGAAGTGATTAATGCATGAAGTTCAGCAAAACTACGTTAGATGAAAGGAAAAAGAGAGATTAAGCTGAGACTCTCTCTCTCTCTTTCTTTCTCCTCCTAGCTAATTGGATCAAGATCAAATAAACTTTCAACACCTCTTGTGTGTGTTAAGAATCCTAGAAATTAATTAACTTGAAGATATTCTAAGATCATTTATAGAGCATCTAATAATTAATGGTAAGTAAAGAAAAATATAAAAGGCGGATTCGTACTTTTGCTCCTTAGCCTACGGGGCATTAGCAGCTGTTTCCAGCTGTTGTTCCCCTCACAAGGACATGTTCTTCTTTTTATCAAAACTAGCTGTCTCATCATAAGATAAAAAAACGTGTTATGTAGTTATTTAAATGAACCCTCTTTCCTAAATCTCTCATTATTCTACTTGATCAAAGCATGACAACGCTACATTGATCTTGTACATTACAATTGGTAATGTTCTTATCATTTTTCTCTTTCTTTTTTCAGATGGTCTGCAATTGCAGCAATGCTTCCTGGAAGAACAGATAATGAAATAAAAAATTACTGGCACTCTCACTTGAAAAAGCGCTTTAGGAACAATTGGAGTACTAGTTCAACAACTGCATCACTTACGGTGCAAAACTGGGATGTTAAAGCTAACCAGAATGATTCATCTGGGATTAATCTCTTACATGGCGATGCCTCAAAACCGTCAAACTTGGATGGCGATCATCCTATGTCACCACAACTGTCCACTGATGATCCCTCTTCATCAAGCACTGACCCTGCTGTTGAAATTGATAGAAACCAAACCATAGAAGAGAATGTTTGTTCATCTGAAACATTTGAAGAACTCCGAAGTTTCTGGGAGCAGCCATTTTCATTGGAGGACTTATGCATGGTGGAAACAGACCCTGCAGGATTTGTAGCTCAAACTACTAAGACGTGTTTCCCAGAACCCATATATCCATGTATTTCTTATGAAGACTTCCACCATGATTTGTGGTTCAATCTACCTAATCACGAAGAAATGCATGGTATGTGATAGTGTCTATATATTAGTATTGATTTGAACCAGTGGAAATCACATCCCTTGTTAAGTTGTTCCATTATTAGTATGTCAATAAGAATTAAGACATTTGAATCCTTGGGGTGTAATTAAACAGTTCAATCTTTATCTACTATTGCTAGCCAATGTGCATGAAATATGAAGATGGAGATACTCTAGATGTTATGCAGCTGATATATGAAGGGTTTTATTTTTATTTTTATAAAGTTCATATATGAAGTTAGCAGGTAAAATAAATGTACAAGATTTGGTGCAAAATTATGTGTATATGATAAAGCATTATACAGCATACATTCGTGCAAGACCAAGATACTTTACATTCATAAGTTATGCTTTACATTCATAAGTTTTGAAAGGAAGGGACAAAAGTCAAAACTTTAGCATAGAAATTTCAATTGCAGACGGATATGGAACAAAATTAATTTATGCTTTCATTGAGAGTCGAACTCAAGACCTCCCGCTTACTAAACGGGTGCTCTAACCAACTGAGCTATGAAAGCTGCTTTCGCTTTCATATTGGTAGGAGCTAAGGCAAGGAAATTAAATAATCAAATCTTCAAAACTGAAAATTTGCTACGTAATATTTCTCTTATTATTTGTGCACGGCTTGTTATCTTCAGATTTCAAAGTTTTTTTAAATATATATATATATATATATATATATATATTATTTTAATTAAATGATTTATTTTAATTAGATTAATGTTTATTTTTAATTATTTTTTTAATTTTCTGAGCTAGCTTTTTATATTAATTTAAATGCTAACGTGACATTTGAAAAATGCCAAATATAATTTATTATTATTATTTTATTAGTCACATTAGCATTTACTGTGCCAACAATGCATTCCGTTTGCCATATATGCTTTTTTTGTTACTTAGATGATGACAAGAATCAAAACAGAAACGATTTTTTGATTTTAGGCACTGAAGTATATGCGAAATCAAATTAGGGACCAAAATGAGAATAATCCCAAAATGTAAGGACCAAAAATATATTTTCGCTTATTTTTTAAGATGCAAGAGTTTCAAAACTATTGATTGCTATTTGCTAGTGTCCATGAGGCCCAAGCCCATCCTTGGGCCTATTATACTGTCGTACTACGTTCTACTTTGTAATATTGTACTAATCTGTCTCTTGGTTTAGATATAAAGATGTGGTTGGGACCAATTAATCTATTTCACTCCTTACTCTTGAGATATTCCAAAAATCGCATGATAGTGTGGTGGATTGAACTTGGGACTTCTCCAATTACATCACATTCCAAATCAATGAGCTCACCACCCTGATATGCTCATTAGGGTATAATATTGTACCACTAACTACATTGTTGCGTATTATTACTACTTTGTGGACAATATAGTATTACACAATTCGATTAGAGAATTATATTCTCAATTAAAACATGATATTAGAGCGAAATTATGACAATAACTTTTTCCCAACATTTCCAACACAGTGACCTTCTTCTCTTGCATCCAACCATTATTGTCAACATAGTTTATTGCCACAAGACCACTACCTTCCTTAGATCTTCTCATTGAGAGTTGTCCTTCTAGTCGCCAATTGCTTCACTTCTAGATCCTGCAAGATCTCCACTAGATTTTTGCCTCTCCAGTGTCAACTGATATGCCCACCACTTATGGGAGGTCCATTCTGCTACTCCTCTCTGGTTGATGGCAGTTTAAGTTTTCTTCCACGTGATCAAATTAGGTTGGGTGAGAGTTAAGCACAAACCCAACTTGATCCGACCTGTGGAAAACCTAAGGCCAACTTTCATGTCACTTCCTTGATAGTAATAACACGCTAGCATTTGCATGGCTTGCTCCATCAGTAATTTGTCATGTTAGCATCGCATCACTTGACATGTTAAGTATAAGTTATACCTAAAAAAGATAATTTTTTTAGAATATTAAAGCACACTTTTGGCCCTTTAAGTATGCAACTATTTTCATTTTTGGTCATTTTGTTTCATAATTTTTATTTTTTTTCGTCTTTTTTTTTTTTTTTTTCATATTGGCACTTCATCTATTATGTTCGCAATATGACCATTAAGTACCATTTATAATTAATTATTTAATGAAATATCTACACTAAAATTCTATGCAATGCAAAAACTTCATTGTTGTGGGCAAAAATACATATTATGGATGATCAAATTAGTAATGGAAATGAACAACAAAATCAATATTTAGCCAACGAATTTGTAGTTGAATTAGCATTTCTCTATGCATTGAAAAAAGGAAATGATTTAAGTTACAGAATTAGCAACATGTTGTAATTATCTCTACAAAAATATCAATATAAAAATACAAAATCAAATATGAAAGGCCATAACAAAATTTTGAAACATTAGTAGAAAAAAAGAAAGAAGAAAACAACCAGAACCTTTAATGACCAAAACCGAGAAAGTTATTTTGGAATTAACTTATAAGAGAAAATCCCATTTTAGTTGCTATTCATAACTCATAAGGGAGAGAAAAAAATAAAAATGGAAGAAAAGAAAATGCTATTGCCTGAAGTCAATATAACCGTTGACCCCTAAAATTATTTGGATAAAACACCAGTTTTCATTTCAGCTTCATCTTCATCTTCATTGTCTGCTTTCTTTGTTTCTAAATTTTCCAAAAAAAAGCCATGTCTTCGTTTGATGATCTCTATCTCTCCAACTTCGCATATTCCACCGACAACTTCACCGTTGCTCAAATAAACAACGTTGTCATCCCCGCTCTCATTAAACGTCTCTCCCAAGCCAAAAGCTCCATCTCCACCAACAACAACAACGACAACGACAACAACGGTAGTGGCCATTCAATCGAGGAAGATTACCGCAAGATGGAAATCCAGCTTGAAAAGTTAAGGAAAGACATAAACTACATAGGCCTCGCTTTCACCAATTTCACCAACTTTGAAGACAACGCCGCTGCTCTCTTCAAGGCTCTCTTGCAACACACTCTCGACAAGTCCTTGAACGATTTGAGAGCCACTTCTCGTCGCCCCACTTTTCTGATCAAGCAGCTTCAATCCAAGCTTCAGTTGCTCAGCGAGATCGTCCTCAAGTTAAAGCTCCAGATCCCTTTGCCGCATAAGCTCTCCGCCACCGACTCCGACGCCAGAAAGTACACCCGGTTCGGTGTCGGTGCGGATTACGATGATCTCCAGGTGATTGATGAATTGCCTGACTTACACTTCCACCCACTTTTTGATAAAAGCTTCGCTTTTAAAGATTTTAGGCACGTTTATGATAGTCTTGATGTTAGAACAAAGTTGTGTTTCGCTTTGATTCCGGAGAATGAGGTTGTGAAGAAGAGGTTTTTTGTGTATTGGTGGGTTGGAGAGGGGTTGATTAATAGTCCACTGGGTAGTGAAGAAAAGACGTATGAGGAAATGGGTGATGAAATTTTCGAAAAGTTAGTGAAGATGGGCTGTGTTGAGGCTGTGAATAAGAAGCATAGAAAGGTCGCGGATAGTTATAAGATGAATCCATTTATTCGTTCTGCCATGATTGAGTTTGCGAAAGATGCTGGGTTCTTTGATTTTGATAAAAAAGGGAATCCCACCGCGGATTTTTCCAAGTGTTACCGGGCATGTTTAGTACTAAATCACCGTTCTCAGAAGTTATTGAGAATTGGGTCTGAATTGGATCAAGAGAAAATGCCTGAGAAATTGCAAACTATATTCAATGTCAATGAGCCTTATCCTGACTTTTTCCAGTTGGAGTGGTTCTCAAAGTTAAAGAATGTCAAGGTTCTTTATCTGGGGAGGTGGCAGAACTCGGCGAAGCATCACATTGAAGTTGAGAGCAGTGAATTCTTGAACGGGTTGAGAAGTATGAAATTTTTAAGGTTTTTCAGTCTTCAAGGAATCTCTAGGATCACAAAGCTTCCTGATTCTGTGTGTAAGCTCTCAAGTTTGAGGATCTTGGATCTTAGAGCGTGTCACAATCTAGAGGAGCTTCCGGATGGGATAGGCTCACTGAAACAGCTGACACACTTGGATATATCAGAGTGTTACTTGCTTGAATACATACCCAAAGGGATTGCCTTGCTCTCAGAACTCCTAGTCTTTAAAGGGTTTGTAGTTGGTGATCGCGTAAGTGCAGATTCATGTGCTCTTGGTGAGTTGTTAGAATTGAGGAAGTTGAGGAAATTGAGCATCTACACGAACAAGATGACTTTTCCCACAGATGGAGAGGTAATTACTCTTCAACAATTTAAAAAGCTTCAAAAGCAGACAATTGTGTGGGGAGGTGGAGTAGACAGCCATGCTATGCAAGACAAGGGTGCAACACAACCAACGGGAGCAACCACCATGAGTCCAAAGAAGAGTGGAGATAAGAAGAAGCAACAGAAGGGTGTGGCACAACCAATTGCAGCAATCATCACTAGTCCAAAGAAGAGTGGAGATAATAACAAGCAAAACAAGGGAGTGGCACAACCAAATGCAGCAACCAATACAAGTCCAAGAAAGAATGGAGATAACAAAAAGCAAGACAAAGGTGTGGCACAACCAACGGTTGCAACCATCACAAGTCTGAAGAATAGTGGAGATTATATAAGGCCAGACAAGGGTGCAGAACAGCCAATCGCAGAAAGCACCATGAATCCAGAGGATAGTGGAGATAAGAAGAAGAAAGACAAGGGTAAAGCAGAACTGACATTGGAGTCTGGCACTAAACCATATTTCGCAAGAAAATTATTAAAAGCGGCCACCTTTAAACATAGATGATGGATTACTTTATCAAATATTCAGATTAAAAAAAAAAAAAAAAAAACGAGTACTTTATTGAACAAGTCGTTGATTTATACTTGTTGCTTTATCAGGCTTATATTGCTGCAATGCCTGTTCCAAGAAATTGACTATAAAACATAATAGATCAAGTTTAGAAATGATGTTAGGGTCAGGGAATGATTCACTTTGCTCCAAGTGACTATCTATTCCTTCTTTTTTATTTTTGGCATCTAGCCTATGAACTTTGCACCAGTTAGCTTATCCCACTTAGTGACTAAAGACTTTCTTGAGTTAAGCAATCTGATTCGAGTCACTGAAATTACTATAATTAGGCTCATTGATTGTTTATGCTGATGGCTGGAGTGAACTATTGATGAACCAATTTCTCTACTGCAATTACTACAACCCCAAGAGTTCAATTTAAGACTGGATTGATATTGCGGGTTGCGTGCCCTTGTAAGATTTTAAGGATACATTTTATCTTATGAAATACTCAGGCTTGCAGAGAACTAAACTTCACTGTGACTTACTCTAGGAGTTTTTAAAACTTTCTGATTGAGCAATTCTTGTGTCTTCACAATCAGGGACTTCAGCAATTTGCTTGATTCTCGAATATGAATGCAGATTAGGAGGCTAAAACTGAAATTCCACTGTTTCATCACTTACATATGAATTGTCCATTATCTTGTTGCATTATAGACTCAGGTATATTTTTCCGAAATTTATTACGAAAGGGTGTATTAACCTGTTGATAATACTGGTGAATGGATTTTATCATGTGCAATTTAGTTAGTCAGATGGTCAAATTAGACTGGATCTGCTTACTAAATCATGGACTTGAAGCATTCAGATTTGGATCGTCAATCAGTCTACCAGAAACGCAACAACCAGCATTTTTGTTACAAACTCGTTGGTAGAACTCATCCTTAAAAACCAGCTTGCGAGGAAAGGGTGCTCAAGAGCTTATAAAGCTATGGTTAAGCTTATACTTAATCCATATGGGACACTAAGATCATTAATCGGGGTGGTGGTTGGTTCTGATACCAAATATTACAAACTCACTGGTAAAATTCACCCTTGAAAACCGGCTTGTAAGGGCCAAGTGCTCAAGAGCTTATAAACACATGATTAAGCTTATACTTAATCCATGTGGGACACTAGGATCATAACAATTTTTCCTTCGCAACACAAACCAGAACTTGCCCCAAATGTATATGGAGTTTGATCAATCTACTACTGTGTCCATGTCATGGTCTATCAATGAATAATTTGTTACTGAACCACAGGCTCAATAATCAATGGAAGCAAGGAATGCACAAACCTTTGTGCAAAAATGGGTGGGCAGAATGTTTAGAGTTAGAGCATTAGATTTAATGGGGTTTTTGTACAATAAAGTAAGCAGACTGCTGTTTAGTCGCCCAAAGGGCATCTAAGTGTAAATATTTTGTTTATTGGGTAAAGCTTCTGTCTAGTGCTCTATTGAATAGGACATGATATAGATATCTAATTAGTTTTAGACACGAGTTTGCATTGGGTCATGTCTGATGCACTAGAGTACTCAATTCCATAATAATGGATTTATTCCTCACAAAAAGAAATTTAATCACCATCACAAATAATGTTCCCCTCTTGCCCAAAGTTATTGAAAAATATGCTATATATATCCTAGCTAGTATCTAGAACTAAGTTGGTTTTAACACTAAACTAATCAAAAGTTAAAGTGTAAGTGACTTAGCAAAATTTCCAAAACACAAACTACACTACACAAGCATGGCAATATAGAAAGCTAAAGGAAATAGAGAGAGGAAGACAATCAAACCACAAATAACGCTAGAAGTGTTTTGGAAGAGGAAAACCCGAGCACCGGGCATAAAAACCTCTCCCCTGACCACCCGTTAGAAATCTCCACAAGGTAAGATAGTTGCAGTACACAAGGAATATAATGAACCCTTCAGGCCTAAGCTGCTACATGTACTTGAGCCCTCCAAGCTCCAGCTAGCAACCAACTTCACTAAGCCCTTTCTCTTCCTAGCTTACCGGAGACCCTCCATTGAAGCTCCAATGGAATTACCACCAATTAAGATTGGATTTAGGTTGTGGCTTCTAAAGTTTCCGTACTCATTCACTCATTTCAAGGTATGCGTTTGTAGATGAGGAATGTGTTTACATAATCTCTATCAACGGAATGAAAGAGATGAAAGAGGCAAATGAAGAACTTGGTTTTTCTCTAAGGAAAAAGCTCTCCCTTTTCATACAAAGGAATGGCTTCACTTTCTTGACCCCTTTAGGGTTTCTATTGTTTGGTCATTACTTATCTTAAGCCCCTTGCCACGCCTCATAGCTCTGTGTGTATGTGTGTGCTGGAAGAAAAGTAATGATTGGTGCAATTTGCAGAGTACATAGATCGTTCAACTCGCGACTTGTTTGCCCCCTAAGGTCACAAGATGATCGCGAGGTGCATGTCTGCACTCTTAGACAAACACTTGCCACGTGGACTACGCGGGCAGCTTAGGTCGTGAGCAAGTCGCCTCCAGGTCATGAGATCTTGGGTTCATGCTGCTTTTAGTCTTCAAGGAGAGGCTCAAGTACACTACCCCTACTTACATGAAAACCCAAAAAACAAATATCACCAATAAAATGTATTACATATAAAGTTTTGTCACTGAATAAATTCCACATAAAAACATGACTTATTAGTTATCAACTCCATCCTAGTGGCTGTTCTATTTTATCCATTACAATGAGGTATTTCGCTAATATTTATAGTTTATCCATGGCATTCGTCTTTGGCCGTTTGGATTAATTTTTTATTTCTAGTCAATGCACATCAATATATATAAAAGAGATATGTAATGTGGGAAAGTATGAGGTCTTGCCAAGTGGCGCATTTTATGGAAAGAGAATTGAAATATTCTCAAGTGCCACATCAAAGATAAGAACAAATTAAATATTGGCTTTTTGTTTCATTCGGTTCAATATTTCAAGACTTTTCTAATTAAAAAATAAATATTCTTTGTATCTTTTGGTTTAATATTTCAAGACTTTTCATCCCTCATGCATTTGTTTCAAGACTTTTCTAATTAAAAGTAAATATTATTTGTATCTTTTGGTTCAATGTTTCAAGACTTTTCCTCCCTCACATATACACACAAAATTCTTTGCATTTCAATTCACCATTTTTGCCTTTTGCATTTCTACCTCTTTATATATGCCTACCTTTCTTCAATCTTTCAACAACACCTACCTAACTCTAACATTGTTATCACATCTAATTTTAACCCATATGAGTTGGTTACAACCAAGGAAGGGGGGCTTGCAATTTATAACGAGTGACAACGGCAATTTCAATTTTGATGTTAAGGTTAGATGTTGTGGATTTTTTAATTTTGTAAATGATGTAATTAACTGTGAGTGTTTGGTCCTTTGGGATGTGCATTTTTTTTTTTTAATAGAATTATAAAGAAAGAGAAAGAAACATTTTATATAAACTTTTGTTCAATAATATTCCTCCAAAGTTGTTTTTTATTTCTAATTACTTGAACTGAATAATTATAATAAACTAGTATGTTGCCCGTGCAATGCATGGATAATATTGTAATACTTTATGTAATTTTTTTTTTTTTTTGGAGAATATTGTATATATTTTCTAGCATATTTGTTATAAAACTTTGTTAATAATGAGTTTATCATAAGAAGTAACAATTATAAATTGTAGAACCATATTAATTATTCTGTTCAAGTAATGGGGGGAAAAAATCAACTTTGGGGTAATATTGTATAATAAAAGTTGATAGAAGAATGTTAATTCATTTCATATTATTGATATTTATTATGTATGTAATATATAGCTTCATTGCGAAATCTTTTTTTTTTTCTTCAATGCTTTATTTTTGCAATATGGCGACGCTTGTAAAGCTTGTTAAGAAGTATGTTATCATCATTTGTTTCTTCATCTTTCAACGTTTGAAGTTTGGTCCATCCTTATTTGTTCAATTTTTGAGCTTTCATCATTTTTAACCTTTTGTTGCATCATTTGTGTTGACTGCTAATGAATTAGCACTAGAAGATTCTTGACTGGATCTTACAAAGTTTGTACTGACAAATTTGTTGTCACTAAGATTTTGCGTGGGTATCTGCATTCATATTAAATTTCAGCGTGTTATTTACATCAAACATTATTAGTAAACAAAATCATATTGAATTGAAATTGAGAAAAAGGAAGTCATGTTTTCATGAGAATTGAATTTTCTAGAAATATCATTAGATTGATTTCAAAATGAATAAGTTTGAGTATTAAAAACATATAATTTGTGATTACATTTATCAATGTAAAATTTATGGCTTAAGATTAGTAAGTAACCAATATACTTATTAACTTGATAGCAGTACTGACTACATGAAATTTGATAGTTGGAAACATTATTTAGTTATGCTTACCTCCAAATGATTTGACAATAGTTGAAGTTGCAATTAAGACAAAAGGTCTTGGATTGTTCTTGTATACATCTTCATTGATTTGACAAACACTTGTTTCCCATAGTGAAAGTCGAATTTCTTTTCCCCTGGTATATTTTAAATCATTGAGAATTGTTTTGTTAGTAGTAATTTTTTATTTATAATTTATTTTTATATATAAACACATAATGACATTAATATCGTGTGTTGGGAGGGTCAAACCTTTAAGCTTTGATCTACACATGCGTGGGGAGGGTCAGGCCTTTTAGCCTTTGATCTATATATGGGTGGGGAGTTTAGACTTGGCTCATAAGGTTTGGACTTGGGCAAGGACGAAGCCAGGAGTTTAAGTGAGGGGGAGCTAGAGTATTGAACAAAACTCACTTGTTAATCAACTTTTTATAATTTTGCTTAAGAATTTTTGGAAACTGAGGTATCAACATTTTATGGAATTGAAATATCAACAATTTTTGGAATTGAGATCAAGATTTTGAATTCTATTTCAGATTGACAATTGGAATGAAATATTTTGGTATTAGTGTGTATTGATACACAATTTCGCAATTAATTAACCTCAAATATATATATATATATATATATATATATTTTGACACACACACACCATTATTAAACTAAATAAAAGTATAATTTATAATGAATTTAATATATTGTTTTACAAAAATCAAATAAAATGATTAGATTGTTATTAAAAATAAAGCAAATATGACATTTTTGTAAATAAATAAACATGTAGGGTATTTTGTAAACTAAAACTTAATCACTTTTTCTATTCCCAATGGCGATTACTTTTTTTTTTTTTTTTTTTTAAATAGAAAAATCCCACCCATTCTTGTTTTTACTGTTTACCTCACATCTTGTCTTCAAACAGGTGTTACTTTTCTGATATCTGCTTTCTCATCTTCATCAGTGTGCTAACTAATAATCTTCTTCTGCGTCTTTTTTTTTTTTAATGTTTTTGTTAAATCATGTTTTTCATATTGTTCTCACCTTCCTTTCTCTCACCGTGCCTCTTGATTATTTTAGTTAGACTCAGATCCATCATATTTTTTTTCTCCTCTGTTTTAAACAGAGATGAACTACAGCATGTGTAGTGGTTCACAGAGTGGCCCACCGACCATAAATTTATTTGGGTCTAGAATGCCAGTAGTGAGTGATCTGCATGAAATATATACAATAAAGTACTTACATATCTACATATTTAGCTTTACTTTTATGTTATTTTGTGACTGATTATGTAATATCTTTGTGTTGCAGGTAACAAGGGCTTTACATGCAAAGTGGGGCTAAGCCAATTGAATCAAGCCAACTTACATCCGGCCAGGCATGAATTCAAGAGAATACCAACCCAATTAAATTTAAGTCCAATTGGAGCAAGGAATCAAAGGAAATTTTTACCAAATCCAAGTCCTATTCGGATTAGGATTTTAGCCTGCACATCAGTTAGTATTTTTGGCATAACTTTCGGGTCAGATATCCAATCGAGATGATTCAAGTTGGGCTGGAAATTTAACTTAAAGGGCTACAACTTTGTAGTTTACCAAAATCCCTAATTCTGACATTAAATGGGCCAAAATCGTCGGTTAAGTGAAACCTCAAAATCTGGGATTTTCTCCAAACGGGAATTCAACTTGTAATAGGATTCCTTGACCTATTTAAAGGTTTTTTAGGGCAAAATTCAATGAGGTGGAAGCTAGTGCTAGGGCTGAGGGCTGACTGTATAGAGAGTGCGACTACTTCTTTGGTTTTCTTCCATGACAGTTAGTATTTTATTTGTTTAGTTTAATGTTTAGTATTTTATTTTTGTGTTTTCTTTTAATTACTATGAGTAGCTAAATTTGTAATTAGAGTTGAGGATGAAACCTTGTTAAGGATTATTAGTAATATTTATGTGATTTGATTTTTCCCACAATAGTTGTTCTTTAATGATTTAAATTGTTCTTGCTTCATATCAATTGACTAAGATGGAATTCTAGATATGAGTTCAATCATGTTTTTCTCATGATTTAGGATTTGTCTTAATTAATTAAATGCTTGGTTTATTAATTCTTGATTATAAAATTGGATATCGTTTGTGATTTGTTTGTCAATGGATACAATTTATGATTTGATTTTTAGAATTGGATATATCTTGTGATTTGTTTGGCTACGGATACAATTGATGATTTGGTTTTATACTTAAGAAGCGAAGAAGAACATGCTTTTGATTTTTAAAATAAGGATTTTAATGATGATATTTTCCATGGTAGCAAGATTGATTTCTAGATTATCATGCAGTGGTTGGGAAAAATCAATGATCATAAATATATGCTGATATGACTTACAAGGCGGATTCCAAAACCTTAATTCCATTCCCTTGATTGTTTACATCTTTTTATTGCTTTATATCTTTTGCTTAGTTTAACTATTTGCTTAATTTTATTATTTGCTTAGTTTATTTAATTGCAAACAACCAATTTTTATTAAACTAGATTAGGATTAATTTGGTTAAGATTTAATTAATTTTCTTACGTTCATCCAAGTCCCTGTGGGTTCGACCTCGTTCTTGTCAAACTATACTTCGGTACAGTTCGTACACTTGCGAGTGCTTTAAAATTTCACAACAGCGAGCTAATAATAAGCAAAAAGAAACCAATGATGACCAAGTTTTTTTTTTCTTTTGGTGGGGCTAATTGAAAATTAAAAGTTACCTATAGAAAATTTTTTGGCGAAAAGCCACTTTTAGTCCTTACATTTTCAGGTGATTCCCATTTTAGTCCCTACATTTTATTTTTACCGCTTTTAGTCCCTATCTTGAAAAACGCTTCTCATTTTAGTCCTTGCCGTTACACTAGAAACGGAAAAAGCTGACGTGGCAAACTGTAGGAATAAATAATATTAAATTAATATCCACGTGGCCTAAATTAATAATAAAAAATGTCACGTCAGCATTTAGATTAAAAAAATTAATTTATTAATTTTAGGCGAAAATGCACTTTTGGTCCCTACATTTTGGGTCAATTTCTATTTTGGTCCCAATTTTGATTTCTTTGCAAATTTCATCCCCAAAATTTGAAAATCGTTTTTAAAATCGTCCTTCCCGTCAACCAACAGACGGAACCCTCCTACGTGGCAGACGGAGTGCTCTGCTTGCTGACATGGCGCTGACGTGGCCATTAAAATATTATTAAAAATGATGATTTGGCACTTTTAAATGCCATGTCAGCATTTAAATTAATAAAAAAAGCCACGTCAGAGTATTTAAACAAAAAATAAATTAAATTTAAAAAAAAAAAACCTTAAATCTAATTTAAATTTTTTTTTTTTTTTTCCTAAGAACATGTTCTTCATGTTCTTCCCGTTCTTCCCAAATCCAAGAAACAAACCGAACAACCAAATCCAATCTCCATCAATGCCAGGAAAATAAGAAATAAATCCAACAAACCAACAAACCAACCAATCTCCAGCAAACCCATAAACTCATAAACCCATAAACTCATGAATTTCACATTCAAATTATCAAATTCCTATTCCAAATTCATCTTGATCATGAACACACAAGAACAACAAACCCAGAACATTCAATCCCAAGAACAAAAGAATAGAAACCCAAAATTTTCCAAAATTTGTACACAAATTCTTCCACAAAAATCAATTGTACACCAACCCATATCTGAATGGTTTTTTCCTTTTTTCTTTCCTTTTTTATGTTCTTATCAGGAGCAAATCTGGGTCAGGAGCAGATTTGGGTTTGGAGCTTGCTGTCTCCGGCCATGGGTGTCTGGGTATGGAGCAACGATGCCATCCCAACCACGAAACGACTCCTCGGCCACCTCGTCTCGTCATCGTCCTCATCAATCGAGTCTCGGCGGCTCGTGGTCGACTCCTCGACCACCTCGTCTCGTCATCGTCCTCATCAATCGAGTCTTGGCGGCTCGTGGTCGTGAGAGGTAGAGCTTAGGAGTCTTCGGCCATGGGCCTATGGAGTCTCGGCGTCTTCGGCCATGGAGCTTGGAGCTTGGAGTCTCTGGCCATGGGTGTCTGGGTATGGAGCAAATCAAAGAGAAATCAAAGAGACAGAGAGTGAGAGAACAATGGGTAGAGAGAGAGGGATTAAATTGATGTTGTGATTTCAGTTTAAGAAATTTGTAATTTCAGTTTAAGAAATTAAAATGGGTACTGAGAATTAAGAAATTAAGAAATGGGTACTGAGAATTAAAAAATGGGTACTAAGAAATTAAGAAATGGGAACAATGGGTACTGAGAATTAAGAAATTAAAATTTCAGTTTAAATCAAATTTGTAATTTCAGTTTAAATTAAAATTAAGAAATTTTGTTTTTTAATTAGATTTAAGGTTTTTTTTTTAAATTTAATTTATTTTTTGTTTAAATACTCTGACGTGGCTTTTTTTATTAATTTAAATGCTGACATGGCATTTAAAAGTGCCAAATCATCATTTTTAATAACATTTTAATGGCCACGTCAGCGCCATGTCAGCAAGCAGAGCACTCCGTCTACCACGTAGGAGGGTTCCGTCTGTTGGTTGACGGGAAGGATGATTTTAAAAACGATTTTCAAATTTTGGGGATGAAATTTGCAAAGAAATCAAAATTGGGACCAAAATAGAAATTGACCCAAAATGTAGGGACCAAAAGTGCATTTTCGCCTTAATTTTAACTAAATAAAAAAAATTAAAAGCATAATTAAAAACAAAAAATTATATGAATTGAGATCTAAGTGTGTCTTGAACAAAAACAACAAAAACACACATCCAAATTTAAGAACACAAATTCAGAAATTCAAAAAAAAAAAAAATCAAAACCCAGCCAAATCAACGACAAAACATCTAAATCATCCAACATCAACAACAAAACAACATAGCACCAATCAGACCACATATCATCAACAAACCCTATAGAAAACCCAAAATCCATAAATTACATCATCAAACCACAGATCCTCAACAATCCCAAAAAAAACCCGGATCCTCTATGAGATCTAGCCGCGCCAAATCGAGCTTGACGTCACAAATCGAACAAGGTACTCTCTCTCTCTCTCTCTCTCTCTCTCTCTTCAATCACTTCGATCGTTTTGATTTCAAGAAAATGTTAGGTACTGTATTTTGACTTTGTAGTTGTTAATTTTTGCTGAATAGGAACAGGAGGTGAGAGAGACTTAGAGAAGGGACTGACGATGATAACGATGACTCCAACGCCATCATCGACTCAAAACCCTCTCGCCGAGACTTCGCCTTCACCATTGCCGTCTCCGTGTCCATCGGCGACGGCCACGGCTCCGGCATTAGTTCTATCCAATTCCGGCAAGCGGATCGACCAAGCAGATACTCGAAGATCTGGCGATTTGGGCGGCGATCTAGCCGCTGTGAGGCAGATACTCGAAGATATCGTTTCGCAGATGATGGGGGATTTGAGTGGTGAGGAACTTGATGCCGAAGTCGCGGAGGTCCGGGCTTCTCTCTTTCAAATCTGGACAATTTATTTGGCGCTGGCTAGATCTCACCAAGCTACACTTTTGTTGTTGATGTTAGATGATTTAGATGTTTTGTCATTGACTTGGCTGGGTTTTGATTTACTTTTTTTTTTGGAATTTTTGAGTTTGTGTTCTTAAATCTGAATTTGTATTCTTGTGGTTCTTGTTCAAGACACTCTTAAATCTCAATTCATATGATTTTTAGTTTTTAATTCTGTTTTTAATTTTTTTTTGTTTAGTTAAAATTAATAAATTAATTTTTTTAATTTAAATGCTGACGTGGCATTTTTTATTTTTAATTTAGGCCACGTGGATATTAATTTAATATTATTTATTCTTGCCGTTTGCCACGTCAGCTTTCTCCGTTTCTGGTGTAACGGCAAGGACCAAAATGAGAAGCGTTTTTCAAGATAGGGACTAAAAGTGGTAAAAATAAAATGTAGGGACCAAAATGGGAATCACTTGAAAATGTCGGGATTAAAAGTGGCTTTTCGCCAAATTTTTTCTCAAAATCCAGGGGGGGGGGCCATGGCCCCCTAGTCAAAGAGTGGCTCTATCCCTGGGATTGGGCTTTTCATAAATTTGGTCTATTTTTAAAAGAAAGTTTTTATTTTTTTATTTATTTTTATTTATTTAAGAGAATTACGTTTGGTCTAATTGTCAAGCTCAATTCATATTGAATATAATAGTAAAAATTAGTTACTATAATTTATTAGGTAACAATTAGAAAACTTAGTGAAAAAAGGTTTAAAATACTAAATGGAAGCTTAGAGCACCTCATGGTAGAATCTCATGCACTCCTGCATGAGGTCTCTGCTTATATATATGTGTGTATATATATATATATATATATATATTGATATGAGTGTGCAATTTTTAATTGTTTCTTCTTATGGTGAACTTATTACTAACAAAATTCGACAACAATTATACTATAATATATACACAACATTCTCTAAATCCATCTTATATAAAATATTATAATATTATCTATGCATCACATGGTAACTTACTAGTTTAGTCTAAAGATACACCTAAGTAATGAATTGCCAATTGCAACCACGACTTTTCAAAATGTATGGACCAACAACTTTAATATCAACAGGTTTTTCATGTGAAAATGATAAATCTGTTATTTCAAGTCCCAAACCCACTCGTCAAGGGCCTTGTAGTTGAATTGACACCTCCCCATGTACAAAGTGTTTGGGGGTTTAGGGGAGAAAGGGTTCGAACTGTAGGGTTAGTAGCATATTGTAATTATCTCTAAAAAAAAAAAAAAAAAGTCCCAACCCCACTCCATTTCTCTCTCCCAAAGGCCAAACAAAACCTTGGTAGAAATATCTCTCAAGTTCAAGCAATATTGCTCCTTCTGTCACAAATAATTAATAACTTCCCTATCAATTAACTAATAATGCTAGACAAGATTTTACAGGTTGAATCTCAAATGTTCAAATTAAAGGAAAATCATTCATAATAATAATAATAATAATAATAATAATAATAATAATAAAGGAAAATCATTGGGTTCCAAAGAAATTTGTCAAATATGTTATTTACTACATAAATTTATAGTAAAAAAATTGATTTGCAAATAGTCTAATTAATTCAAACATGGATGAAATAGTTTCTCACATATTACCATGTTTATATATGAATAAAATTATACATATTTTTATTGGTAAAAAATAAGCCAAAAATGTTCTAATTTGGTTTTTTTATTTTATTTTTTTATGTTTATGTTCAATGTTCTTTTATTTAAATTTTATCTTGATAAATAATTCTAAAGTTATTATCTTTATACACATTTGCAATCTTTAATATTCAAGTACAATAGTAGACATGTGCTTTTATTTATTTTCCTCACTAAATGTTCAAGTACAATAGTAGACACACTAATACTTTCTTAGAGTCTAAAGGCCAAAATTTAAACATATCTTATGTTTATTGTCAAAAATTGATTTGTTTATAGTATAGTTAATTCAAATATGGATGGAATAGTGTCTCACATATTCCCATATTTAGATAATATTACATATGTTTTTGGATACAAAAATATATTTTCCTTTTTATTAATGTTTATTTTTATGTTTATATTAATGTTTGTAGGGGGTGGATTCGAGCGCTCTCTAAGGATTGAGAGAGTGGACCCAAGCCCAGCTAGCCCTCCAATAAATTTGTAGAGTATGGGCTCAAGAGCTAGGCCTTAGTAAAGAGGGCAACGGCCATGCATGGTTGTACGTGATTGCTAATAACTAAAACGTGGGCTTGAACACACAATGAGGCTCCTCGGACGTGCCTTATGGAGCTGGAAATTCCTATTATCTCTTTTCAGAAAGGTTACAAGAGTTGAGAGAAAATACTTTGCTACGGTATTCCTTTTTCTCTGGTTTTTCATCCGTCCCCTTCACAAGAGGGATTTTTACATTATATACTTCCTACTCAGTTGATCCTAACCCTACATTTGTTGCTCAATCCGGTTTCCACTTGAGTGCCTGTCCCATCAGCCGCATTCCCTTACCTCCAGTGGGTTGCAGCGCTCAAGACGGCACTGTTCAGAGTTCCTATCCTCATTAATGCGGCCAGAGCGGTAGTTGAGGGCATTTAATGTGGAGGTGACAGTTTGCCTGGGACTTGCTCCTCCGCCATGCTTCAATGTCCGGTGATTGGTTCTTGCTATTTGCTCCTTGGATGCTTGGGGAGACTCCCCTTAAAGGTGTGCCGTATGCCCACTTTCTGTCCTCGGCCCACCGAGGATGTAACCATCCTCGACAATGCTCCTTGAATCCTGGGCTCTAAACTTTCATCCCCGGGCCTCGGATCGTGGAGGCGTCCTCGGAATGGGCCTCTGGGCTTGGCTTGGAGTGGGCCGGGGTTGCTGACTTATTCTGGCCCCACAATAGCCCCTCAAAATCATGCTGTCCGCATCCTCGGGCGGAAAGGAGGATTTTGATATCCCCGGACCTGCTTCGCGTCTAACCAAGCCTTATCCCTCGTCAGCGTTGGCGCCTTTTCAACTGCCCAAGGTGCGTTACGGGCGGGAAAACTTGCACAGCTCTTCTTTCTAGGGTATAAGTACCCATTAGAGCCGTTTCTTCACTTCTCATTTGCAATCGAGAGCTCCTGCGCCTCTATTCTGAGTCCAGCCAAACTTCCACCTCCATCTCCAGCACAAAAAGCCAGTCCGAGGAGCTCCTCCTCATTTCTGTAAGTCTCTCTGTCTCTTTCTGAGCTTTCTCCCTCTCTACTCGTCCTTCTCTTTCATTCGTTCATCTTTTAGTTCGCTTAGGCGTCATCTAGGATGGGTAGACTTAAGAAGTTTGTGGGCACTGAGGAGGCGATGGAGAAGTTCATCGCCGATTACAAGATACCGGCCAACGTGGGCTTAAGGTATTGTGAGGAGGGGGAGTGGTACCTCGAGAGGCGAGAGGGCGAAGTGGTGATTCCTGTCATCGCTTTCCTTGAAGGGGGGATGAGGATCCCCATGGGGCCAGTGATGAGGGGTTACCTCACCTACTTCCGGTTGACCCCCACCCAATGCGCCTCCAACATGTTCAGAATTTTGGGCAGTGTGGACGCCCTTAATGAGAAGATGGGTCTGAGGCTGACCTATCACGATGTCAACTACTGCTACAATCTTCAACATCTGAAGAACAAGTCCTATTACATGAGGACGAGGGACGACAGGGTCCGGCTTATCCAGTGCCTCCCCGAGTCCAATAAGGGGATGAATGAGGATTTCCTCATCGTGTCCGGAGCGTGGCACGATGGCCTTCATTGTCCGACGACGGAGGGAGCACCAGGTGGGGCAAGGGGAATAAGAGGGGTTTTATAGATTCTAGCTTCTTTCTCTGCGTTATTTCTTCTTGTATTGTTTGGTTTCTAACCACGGATGTGTACTCTCTTTGTAGATCCGCATTCCTATGCGCGCCATTTCGGCTTGATCAATAGGGAGGACTTGCAGAAGGCGCTCAGGTCGGCGGAATTCGAGGACGAAGAAGACCACCAAGTCAGAGCTGCGCACAAGATTTTGGGGTACACTCCGCTCCAGAAGTCATTTGCGGCCCCAAAGTACGTGATCAGAGCAAAGGATCCTCGGCTGCAGAAAATAGAAGTGACCGAGGACGGGTTCGAGTTTCCCGAGGACACCTCCGCTTCAGAAGGCGTCACAGTAGCAGTCCCCTCGTCTTCCCATTCGTTCCCAGAGGCCGCGGAAGAGAACTTAGAGAGGGAAGGGGAACCTGTAGATTTTGGTACTGCCGAGGAGGGTTTCGGCGTTTTTGAGCAACTCCATCAGTCCGAGGACCCCTCTGGAGACTTGGGTGATCCTCGTCTAACCGAGGCAGACCTCTTAGCGTCAGAGACATCTTCCCGGCGCGGGATGGGCTACAAGAAGAAGTACCAGCCAAGCCTGTCCGAACTACTAGAAGGGCAGCCGGGGAAGTCCAAGCCGAAGCTTCCTCCCCCATCTCCAAAGAATCGTCCTGTTCAGACCAGGTCGGCTTCAACACAATCCAAGCTTCCTCCTCCTCCGCCTCAGGCGAGCCCGTCGTCCAGGCACGAGCCCGCTAACCCTAAGCAGAAGAAGGACAAGGGCAAGAGGACCCTTGAGGACAAATCTGGGCCCACGCGGGAGGGCGATGGCAATCAGCGGCCATCGAAGCAATTGAGGATAGGCCCCTCAACGCAGGATAAACAGGTCGCTCCCCCGCCCGAGGTCCAGGCCTGGCTCCCCGCCCCAATGCTCCGCGGGGCTCCCTTGAGGGATGACTCCTCCCTCAGGGACTTTAAGGATGGCGAAGGCGCGTACGTGGCCGACGCTGTGGAGAGATGCCTGCTCCTGCCTGCGGACATGGCGGAGCTGGGAACCATGAGGAGTAGGGATGTCTTCCTCTGCCTCAAGCGGTATTTGGGGATGGTAAGCCCTTAACACTTGTGCTTTTTATTGCCTTTTTCTTGCTTTCATTTCTTTTTGAGCTCGGCTAATTGCAACTTGTCTGTTTCGTTTGGCAGGCTGTACAGGCCACCTTCAGGCTGGAAGAGGCGGCCAATGAACATGGGAAGGCCCTGGATCTGGAGCGCGATAGGCGCTTGGTGGCTACCCGGACCCTCAAGACGTCGGAGGAGGACCTTGCCAAGGCCAGGGAGGAGCTGAAGGCAATGACTCAGGCTAGGGAAAGCGCAATGTCAGGCCTTGAGGGTGCCCAAAGGCAGGCCGAGACTCAGACAAAGCGTCTGGGTGAGGCAGAGAAGCTGTTGAAGCTCGCCGAGGATCAGATAGCTGGCCTCGCGAAGAAAGTGGCAGATGCCGAGGAGGCCAAGAGGGTGGCTGAATGGGCCAAAGGGGAGGCTGAGAGGGCCAAGCTTGAGGCAGAGCAGGGCAGGGAGGAAGCCTGGGCCACTAAGCAGGAAGCTGAGGAGGCAGCCTTTACTGCCGGGGCAGCTGAGACAGCAGCTGCCTACAAATCCCAAGTCCTTGGGGTATGTAAGCGCTACTGCTCCGAAACTTGGAGCGAAGCCCTCAGGCAGGCTGGAGTGGAGGCTTCTTCTGACTTGTGGAAGGAGGAGAACGTGTACTACCCTCCTTTTATCCGCAAGACTGCCCCCGATGGCTCTGAAGCCGAGGAGGCTGTTGTGGAAACTGCTGCTACTCCGGGCGAAGAGGCCTCGGATGCTGGGGTTGCTGATGAGCCAATCCAAGGGAGCAATCCTCCCGTGGTGGTTGTGTTGAGTGATGGCTCCAACGAGGACGCGCCACAGCAGGTTGTAGAGCCTTCCCCCGCTGCCCAGGTCTCTTCTGCCGAGGGGGCGGCTATTCCTGCTGTGCCTCTGCAGGCCATTCCCATTAGTCAGGGCTCAGGGGACCCTGAGGCAGCTACGGGCCAGCCACCCACCGAAGCAGGCAACTAGGCCCCATGGCCCTTCTGCCTGCTGCACTTCGTTTTTGCATCTCTTTCTTTTTTTTATTTGTAATGCGACTTCCTGGGTGCAATTCCCTTGTGTTTAATGAAATGAAAACTTTATTTCCTTCTCTATTTGTTGTGGTTATTTCCTTACTTGCACGCTATTCATTTTTTCGTATAACTTTGACTTCAATTGTACCTCGGCCAATCGTGGCATTTGATAATTATAACGTAAGGGCTTGTATGCTCGGGCGGACCTTTTATGTCCTAAGGAGCAGGTAGAATTTTGAAGTAGACACTTAGGATCTTTTAAAGTGGTTAGTTTCCTCTTGGGACTGAGTCCGAGGACCATGCAGTTCCCTGGTTCTGTCTAACTCTTAAGCTTTCTGAAGCAGTTAGTTTCCCCATAGGACTGAGTCCGTGGACCATGCAGTTCCTTGGTTCTGTCTAAAGCTTAGCATTCTTAAGTAGCTAGTTTCCCCAGGGGACTGAGTCCGAGGACCATGCAGTTCCGTGGTTCTGTCTAACACTTAGTTTCTTAAAGTGATTAGTTTCCCCATGGGACTGAGTCCGAGGACCATGCAGTTCCCTGGTTCTGTCTAACACTTAGTTTTCTTAAAGTAGTTAGGACGCGAGGCAAATAACTAAGATATGCTAACAATACGAATCAAAGTGACTTCTTTATTAATAGTAGTACCTTTTCAGGTTGTTTACATTCCATGGACGAGGTACAGGTCTGTCATCTAAATCTTCTAAATAGTACGCTCCTATTCCCCCCACCGAGGTGATTCGGTAGGGGCCCTCCCAGTTGGGTCCGAGCTTTCCCCAGGAAGGGTTCTTGGCAGTTCCTACAACTTTTCTCAGCACCAGGTCTCCCGGTGCTAGTGGTCTGAGCTTTACGTTGGTGTCATATCCTTGCTTGAGCTTTTGCTGGTAGTAGGCCAGCTGGATCATTGCTTGCTCTCTTCGTTCGTCTACCATGTCCAGGCTCCGCCCAGCAGCTCATCATTGCTGCCTGGGGTGAAGGAGCTCGTCCTTAGTGTCGGAAAATTGGTTTCCAGGGGGATCACTGCCTCCGCACCATAGGTCATGGCAAAAGGTGTTTCCCCTGTTGAGCGTCGGGGCGTAGTCCGGTACGTCCAGAGGACATGGGGCAGCTCTTCTACCCATCTCCCTTTGGCGTCATCCAGTCTCTTCTTAAGCCCGTTGACAATGACCTTGTTGACCGCCTCGGCCTGTCCATTCCCCTGGGGGTAGGCTGGCGTTGAGTACCTGTTCGTGATCCCAAGTTTGCAATAGTACTCCCTGAAGGCCTTGCTATCGAACTGGAGTCCGTTATCCGAGATGAGGGTATGAGGGACCCCGAACCGCGTAATTATGTTCCTCCAAAGGAATTTCTTCACGTCTACATCTCTGATGTTGGCTAGTGGTTCGGCCTCGACCCACTTGGTGAAGTAGTCCGTGGCCACCAACAGATACTTCTTGTTCCCTGGTGCCTTGGGGAAGGGTCCCACGATGTCCAAGCCCCATTGGGCGAACGGCCATGGACTGGATAACGGATTGAGGACCCCTCCTGGCTGATGGATGTTTGGGGCGAACCTTTGGCATTGGTCGCACTTCTTGACATACTCCTGGGCCTCTTGCTGCATTCCCGGCCACCAGTATCCTTGAGTGATGGCTCGGTGAGCCAGGGATCTGCCCCCTGTGTGGCTCCCACATATTCCCTTGTGCAGCTCTTCGAGTAGTAATTCCGCCGCTCCGGGGTGGACGCACAGTAGGTATGGTCCAGAGTAGGAGCGCTTATATAGCTTGTGATCCTCGGACAACCAGAACCGAGGGGCCTTCCTTCTAACCTTCTCGGCTTCTGACTTGTCCTCGGGCAGGATGTCTTCTTTTAGGAATCTCACTATGGGGTCCATCCAGCTGGAACCCACCTCAATCTGGTGGACGGGGATCCCTTCTCTTGGCACTTCGCTTGCTCTCCCTAGATGTTCCACGAGTATTATCCGAGGCAGATCCCCTGCCGAGGAAGTTGCGAGCGTGGCCAATGAGTCGGCATGGCTGTTCCCGCTCCTGGGGATATGAGACAGGCTGTAGAGACTAAACCCCACTCACAAGCGCCTGACTTGGTCCAGGTATTCTTGCATTCTTGAATCCCTGGCCTCCATCTCCCCATTTACCTGGCCTACCACCAACCTCGAGTCCGAGAACATCTCTATCGACTTTCCTCCCATCCTTTGCACCATGATCATCCATTGTAGTAATGCCTCATACTCGGCCTCGTTGTTCGTGGCCGCGAATCCGAGCCTTAGGGATTTCTCAATGACATGATCTTCAGGGGATACTAGGATCAGCCCCACTCCGGACCCCCTTTGGTTTGCCGCGCCATCCACATACACTTTCCAACATGGTGCCTCTGGGATGGAGATTGCCCCAACTGATTTCTCATCACGGCTCTTATCCTCGGCCGTCACTTCTACGACTGGTTCGGCGAACTCGGCCGTCAAATCTGCGAGAACTTGGCCTTTTATGGAAGTCCGGGGCATGTACTTGACGTCAAAAGCCCCTAGAATTGTGTTCCACTTCGCAATTCTGCTTGTGTAATCAGCGGTCCGGAGCACAGACTTCAAAGGCAATTGGGTTAGGACAACCACGGTGTGAGCTTGGAAGTAATGGGGGAGCTTTCTCGTGGCGTGGACTACAGCCAGGATGGCCTTCTCTAAGGGTAGGTATCTCACCTCCGCTTCGTGCAGCGACTTGCTGACGTAGTAAACTGGCTTTTGAACGCCATTATCTTCCCGTATCAGTACTAGGCTCACCGCATGGGGCGCCACAGCAAGGTACGCGTATAGGACCTCGTCGACCTCAGGATGGGACATGATAGGCGGTCGGGAGAGGTAGTCCTTGAGTTGCTGGAAAGCTGCGACACAATCCTCAGACCACTCAAATCCCTTCCATTTGTTGATCAGGAGGTAAAAGGGTCTACACCTGTCAGCCGACCTGGAAATGAACCGGTTCAGCGCCGCGATCATCCCAGTAAGCTTTTGGATCTCCTTGGGATTCTGCGGAGGCTTCATATTGTGAATGGCCTTGATCTGGTCAGGGTTGACCTCGATCCCATGGTGGGTGATCATATACCCTAGAAACTTGCCAGAGCTTACGCCAAATGAGCATTTTGAGGCATTAAGGCGGAGCTTGTGCTCTCTCAGGACGCCAAATGTGCGGCCGAGGTCTTCCAAGTGCTCGGACACCAACTTGCTCTTCACCACCATATCGTCAACATAGACTTCGACGCTCTTGCCCAACATCGGCTCGAACATTCTCGTCATCATCCTCTGGTAGGTGGATCCGGCGTTTTTCAGGCCAAACGGCATGACCTTGTAGTGGTAGTTCCCAATGGGTGTCACAAATGCCGTCTTCTCTCGGTCCTCCAAGGCTAGGGGGATTTGATGATAGTCCTGAAAAGCATCCAGGAAGCTCATCCGAGGATGGCCTGCAGTCGCGTCTACTAGCTGGTCTATTCGTGGCATTGGGAAGGGGTCTTTTGGGCATGCTCTGTTCAGGTCTGTGAAGTCTACACAAACCCTCCACTTCCCACTTTTCTTCTTGACCACCACAGTGTTGGCTAACCATGTGAGGTAAAAGATCTCCTTGATAGCCCCCGCGTGCTTAAGCTTATCGACCTCTTCCCTGATCGCATCAGCGTGCTCTTTCGACGGGCGCCGAGGTGGCTGCTGCTTGGGGATCGCAAATGGGTTGAGGTTAAGGTGGTGACAGATGAAAGATGGATCAATCCCAGGGGCATCGCAGGGGTCCCATGCGAACACGTCAAGGTTCCTCTTGAGGAATTCAAGTAACTCCTCCTTCTCCCGTGGAGGCAGCTGGGTCCCGACCTGGAAAAACTTCTCCGGATCATCGCCAATTATCACCTTCTCCAGGTTTTCGCATTTAGCATCCTCGGCAGGTGCATCTGGAGGTGCCACCTGGGTCTTTGATTGCTATGAATTTTCCTCGGATACGGCCGAGGACTGTGCATCGATCCGATGGGATATGGCAGCCACTGTGCAATGCCTAGCCGTGGATTGGCAACCTCGGATCTCCAGAACTTGGTCCCCTGACAGGAATTTCACCTTCTAGTGCAAGGTGGAGGCTACGCCATCCAGGGCGTGTAGCCAGGGCCTCCCTACGATGGCTGTGTAGGGAGAGTATGTGTCCACCACTATGAAGTTTGCCTCCACCACCACTGGGCCTGTCTGTACGGGCAGTCTGATCATGCCCTTTGGGATGACGAGCTTCCCATCGAAGCTCATTAGGGGGGAGTTATAAGGTGTGAGGTCTTCCTGCTTTAGCCCCAGCCCCTTGTAGAGGTCTGGACACATGACCTCAGCTGCGCTGCCACCGTCCACCATCACCCTTTTTACGTCGTAGCCCCCTATTCTGAGGGTGACGATTAGGGCGTCCTCATGTGGTTGGATGGTCCCAATCTTGTCCTCCTCCGAGAAACTCAGGGCTGGGGGAGGATTCCTCCTGGACCTCTTTGGCCCCGTCTGGGGGCCCTCGGCGGGCAGTTGGGCCAAAGACAACACTCGCAAAGGGGGTGTGCCCGTCCTTCTTGGCGCAGCCAGGATTATATTGATCGTCCCGGTGGGTTGCCCCATGGCGGCGTCCCTCCGAGGCTCTTGGTAGGTCCGGTTTTGCTGGCCGCTGGAATGGTGGAGGAGGTGCTTCAGCCTCCCCTCTTGGACTAGCTGGTCCAGGTGGTTCCAAAGAACCCTGCAGTCCTCCGTAGTATGCCCGTGATCCTGGTGGTACTGGCAGTAGCGACTCTGATTGCGCCTTCCAGGTTCCCCAGCCATCTTGTTCGGCCACCTGAAGTACGGTTCGTCCTTTATCTTCTCCAGCACCCTGTGCACGGGTTCTCGGAACACAGCGCCTACCGTCTATGCGTTGGTCGCTCCAGATTGCCCACCGAAATCCCTCCTCGGACGGGCATTGTCATAACGGTTCGACCTGAAATCCCTTCTCTCCTGGGGGATAGCCTTCTCTTTGCCCTTGCCTTGCAGCATATCTTCCTCCACCCGCTTGTACTTGTCGATCCGATCCATCAGCTGCCGCACGCTGGTGGCTGGCTTACCGGTTAGGGATTTCCTCAGGCCATGCCCCATAGGTAATCCATTCTGGAACGTGTTGATGGCAACAGCATCGTACTTGCCGTCCAGATCGTTGTAGATCTCCCAATACTTGTCCGAGTAAGCCTTGAGGGTCTCCCCGTCACGCATGGACAGGGACAGCAACGCGCTCATGGGCCGAGGAGGCCTGCTATTGGTGACAAAGCGGGAGCCGAAAGCCTGGGTTAGCTGCCTGTACGAGTCTATGGAATTCGTCCTTAGACCGTTTAACCACCTCATTGCCACAGGTCCCAAGCTGGATGGGAAGACTTTGCACATCAGCGCCTCGTTCTTGGAGTGGGCAGCCATCCTTTGGTTGAACTGGCTCACGTGCTCCACAGGGTCCGTTTTGCCGTTGTAAGCAATGAAGGTTGGCCGCTGGAACCGCCGAGGAAGCTCCGCGTCCTCTATACGACGCGTGAAGGGTGACTTGGAGAGCCGGTCCAGCGCCCTGCTCATGGCGTCGCCTCCTAAGTCCCTGGGGGTTGGGTTGGCACGCCTACGCCTCTGGTAGCGCTCTTCCTCGTGGGAGAAAGTCTCGCTAGGGGGCGTTCTTGACCTTTGCCTGTATTCATCATCGCTTTCGTCGTCGGAGGGCAGGTCAGGGCTAGGTTCGGACCGTCTTCGTTGCGCACGGCGCAGCTTCCTCTTTAGATCATCTATCTCGCGTTGCATGGCCACCTTATCGTCCCTTCTCTGGGAAGTGTGGCTGTGCGCCTCTTGTGATCGCGTGGCCTGGCCATCGTCGCGCTTCTGGGGAACGTGCCTGTCCCCTCGGCTTTCGCTCGCCGTTGAAGTATGCACGCTTCCTTCTCGAAATCGCCTGTTGTCGTTCTGACCGCCCCCGGGGTCGCCATACTTACCCTGATGCCGTGACTTCGCCGGTTCAGGTCGATTGGGAGTTCCTTGGTGAGGGCCTGATCCTACCATGTTCGACTGTTGTCCTTACCAACGCACAAGCTCTTCCCACAGACGGCGCCAATTGTAGGGGGTGGATTCGAGCGCTCTCTAAGGATTGAGAGAGTGGACCCAAGCCCAGCTAACCCTCCAATAAATTTGTAGAGTATGGGCTCAAGAGCTAGGCCTTAGTAAAGAGGGCAACGGCCATGCATGGTTGTACGTGATTGCTAATAACTAAAACGTGGGCTTGAACACACAATGAGGCTCCTCGGACGTGCCTTATGGAGCTGGAAATTCCTATTATCTCTTTTCAGAAAGGTTACAAGAGTTGAGAGAAAATACTTTGCTACAGTATTCCTTTTTCTCTGGTTTTTCATCCGTCCCCTTCACAAGAGGGATTTTTACATTATATACTTCCTACTCAGTTGATCCTAGCCCTACATTTGTTGATCAATCCGGTTTCCACTTGAGTGCCTGTCCCATCAGCCGCATTCCCATACCTCCAGTGGGTTGCAGCGCTCAAGACGGCACTGTTCAGAGGTCCTATCCTCATTAATGCGGCCAGAGCGGTAGTTGAGGGCATTTAATGTGGAGGTGACAGTTTGCCTGGGACTTGCTCCTCCGCCACGCTTCAATGTCCGGTGATTGGTTCTTGCTATTTGCTCCTTGGATGCTTGGGGAGACTCCCCTTAAAGGTGTGCCGTATGCCCACTTTCTGTCCTCGGCCTACCGAGGATGTAACCATCCTCGGCAATGCTCCTTGAATCCTGGGCTCTAAACTTTCGTCCTCGGGCCTCGGATCGTGGAGGCGTCCTCGGAATGGGCCTCTGGGCTTGGCTTGGAGTGGGCCGGGGTTGCTGACTTATTCTGGCCCCACAATGTTCAAGTAGTATTCCTGTTCACTTTCATCTTCCATCATTCAAATCTATTATTATTATTATTATTATTTGTCTTTAGACACGTGAATACTCCTTTGTGCTTTGCCTCAATTTAATATGTGTCTCATTGCCGGTGTTTCAAGGGTATTGACAAATAAATGGAGTCATGGAAAGATTTTAACTTGCTTTGAGTTGGGAAGCAGAGCAAAAAAGCTATTAAGTAAGAATTTAGACATTCAACTCTTAGTTAATGCCCTCTTAGAGCATCCACAGCAGTGGATCTATAATTTTAGCTATTTAGCACCAACAAAACTTACTTTATCTATTTTAGCTACATACATGCTACAGCAGTGAATCTATTTTAGTTTTCAACACAATAAAATAATATAAACATCACAATAAAATAATATAATCACTACAATAAAATAATATATACCACTACCCAAAAAAACCAACCACAAATACATCTACCATCGGCCACAGCCACAACCACCACCAACAGCACCACCACGACCACCACCACCACCACCACCGGTCCACAGCAGGAATAAGTAAAAAAAATTTATAAAAAAAAAAAAAAACTAAATCTCCAATCTTTTTCCACAGCCATAACCACCACCACCACCAACAGTCCACAACAGAAAAGAAAAGAAAAGAAAAAAAAAACCCAAATCTCCAATCTTTCTCATCAGCCACGACCACAACCACAGCCACAACCACCACCAACACCACCACCACCACCACCAGTCCACAACAGAAAGAAAAAAGAAAAAAAAAAAAACCCACGACGAGCAAGCACCGATCTCGTCGGCGAGCTGGGTCGGCAGAAGGGGTGGATCGGCGACTTGGGTGATCGGAGTGAGAGAGCAGCGGCTTGGGTGATCAAATCGGAGTGAGGAGCAGCGACTTGGGTGATCGGAGTTGAGAGAGTGAGAGATCGGAGTGACAGAGCGGTGGCTTAGGTGATCGGAGTTGAGAGAGTGAGAGGCCGGAGTGAGGGAGTGAGAGACCAGAGGCCGGAGCAAAGGAGTGAGAGAGAGAGTGATGTTCAGAGATGAGAGAGTGAGAGAGAGAGAGAGAATGAGATGAATTATTTTAATCCACCGGGTGATTAAAATAATATATATTTTTTTGCTCCTCATGAACAGTACACATCTATTTTTAGATGTGTACTGTAGCAGTGGAGCTAAATTTTTTAGGTTTAGCTCCACTGCTGGAGCATCATTTTAGCAGCAGTGTAGCTAAAATATAGCAATATAGCAATATAGCTACACTGCTGCAAATGCTCTTAGAGAATTAGCATTTGGGATTTTAAAAAATATCTCATTTTACCATCTCATCAAAAAAGCTACTTTATCTATCTTATAATACCATTTTACAACTCACCAAACATCCCAATTCTTATTTTTTACATCTCACCCAAATACTATTCAATTTTTTATTCATTTCATTCTCTATTTCTCTCTCTTCTTCACTGTCTCTCTCTCTCTTCACCCACAATAAAAAACAATCACCACCTCCACTAACCAGTCATGATCTAGCCACATATATTCTGCTGACTTAAAAGGATTAACACTTAGTGAGGAACCAGTGAACCTAATTTTCTAGTTTAAAGATATAAGACAAGCTTGGTGATTGTTGGAGTTTTGTTGGCGGGGGAGATTTCTTAGAAAATTTTGAATGCAGCGTCAATTACTAGATCTATATATTTTCTTATAACTAGCTAATGTTCAGCGCGATACGTGGTGCATCTTAAAATATTTTTGTAAATCATTATCTTATAGCTAGCCTATGTACAATATTTATGACTCGTGATAATAATTAGGGAATCAATTTCAATTATATTGCATGTCATTAGACTTCATTTCAATTGTTATGAAAACAAATAAATTTAAGCAAGAATGTGATATTTCTCTATGCAAGGAAAAACTATGTAAAGGTATGATCCATGTATACATAAAAATAAGTGCATTCTATATAGAGAAAATATCTCCATATATTTGATAGCAAGTGAATACAAAAAAGGCAACAAATTAATTGGGAACCCATTCAAGAATAAAGCACCACCCTAAAAATTTGCAGGAATCAAACTCTGCTTGGATACAGGACCATTGAGAGACACTCAGAAGAAATTCATTTTAATATGAGGTTGGCCAGCTTCAAATACTTCAAATCCCCATTGAAACATATTCAAAAGCAACCCTAAATTTATTCATTTTCCTTGCTCTAAATTTCCCTCAATAAGCATTTCAATATTTGAAATTAGCAATTTCTAGGAACCCAGTTGTCCACCATCCACTCCTGCAATTCTTTCAACCCTTTCCTTGATAGCTCTTTGTAGTCTAGCTAGGTTCCTTATGTTCACTACAGGCTGTCTAACACAAGCTTGCACGTCTTCTTTAGTCGACTATAATAAGCAGCCCAAAAACCCACAAAGGAGTTAACTCTGTTGAAACTTTAGCCCGTGTATAGCTTTATCATGATAGCGTGAACTGTGTATAGCTTTATCATGTCTTAATGCATTGGATTTATCAAAACTATGTGATACAATATGAATGGAATTCAAGAGTTGCCTCAAGTCACTGTATGATGCCGAAAGACTGCATTATATGAGATTGCAGATGGTTGTACTTAGGGTTGTATTGCAAGTAAGGGACTGACCATTATGATTATAACTTAAGTCATTCACCTTTTTCCCAATTCAAGAAATGAATTGAAACTAAATCTTCAATTAGAATTGCTTAATATTTCAGTGAGATTCACTTATTAAGTACATGCTGCATTACTACAATTTTCCATTGACGTAACATTTTATCATTGGCTCCTTAAAAAGGAAGCAAAACCTTTTCTTAGAAGTTGAATAGGGTCACCACTAATTGCCGTTGAGCAAAAACAGAAGAAAGAATGAGTTGGAATTAGGAAAGTACTAATTGCATATGCCTGCTTGTAATCTCTTTCGGTGTTTAAGATCATTAAGCTCCACCACAGGTGATTTATCTGTACAGAAACAAAAGAAGAAAAATGAAATGAGAATAAGAAATTCAAGTACTTAGCCATTTTTTGAACACCTAGTAGATATAGTCATTTGTTCGTACTGACATAATTCTTATAAAAAACTAAACTTTGCACAATAAATGGAAAGAAAAAAAAAGGAGAAAAAACATTAAAATTAACAGAGAAGCATTGAACAAATTTGAATCCAATATATTAGTGCTCATCTTTTGCTCAGTTATTTTTTTTCTACAAACAAAACTAAGGCCTAGTGTTCTCCAATACCCAGCTCAAATTTGTGAGTAATTCTAAATTGTTTCAATTAGCCAAGGAAAGTAGGGAAAGAAACAATATTGAACATAAAAATTATTTCCTTAACTGTTTGAGAAACCAAATATAGAATTATTTTTTTGTTATAATAGAATTTACAACAAAAATTAACATTCCTTTCAGAAAAGGAAACCAAGAGACCATGAAAGAAATTATGGAAGAACTTCATAGGCTAGAGGAAACAGATATATATAAAACAAAACAAATTATACAACATGCAAAGCTATCATTTACTGAGAGAAACTCTTTAATTTCAGAAATCAAGGAGCGCTGAAATCTCTTAATCTTCTACCTTTATTGCTTCAACCGATCACGAAATTGAGATTGCAAACTATTGTTTTGGAAGGAGGTGAATAGTTTATGTATAGATTCAAAGACAACATATATTAAGAGAGAGAAAATATTTTATGTGTGGATTTAAAGACAACGTGCATTATGAGAGAGAACTTCGAAGCTAGTAGTATTGTTATCTGTACGTTACCAAGGGTTTATTGTAGGAGTTATTATTTATTAGAGTTTTGCTGGGGTTAATGTAAGTTATAAAAATGGGCTTGCGCTTGAGTTTGCTATCAACTTGGTGTGTTTTCTCATTAGTTGCCATCGGCATGTGTTTTCTCATTATAACTAAAGCTTAGTCATGTGTTCTAATAAGTATTACTGTTTCCTCAAAAAAAAAAAAAAAAAAAAAACTTTATTCTTGGACAAAACCTTTTGTTTATTTTAAATGTCAACCCATATTTTTTTTTAGCAAAATTATTTAATTAAAGTGCCATTTGGCAGAACCCCATGCTCTCCCACATGATGTTTCTGCTTATATATACTAGTGTGTAACCTAATACATATGCATGTGTATATTTAAAAACAATCACAATTACATAATATATATGAGTTCAAATTAAACTTGGTGTAAGAATGTGTAAGAATTACAACCTACACATTTTTTAAACCATGCATTTCTAAAATATGTAATAGATTATATATATAAATTTAATTGGATTTAGACTCTTCGGTTTTTGCACCGAATAATTCACTAGCCATAAAATTTAAAAAATTAGATGGAACATATGACGTAAAATTGAATTCCAATTAAAATTTAATTTAAAATCTAATTGAATTTAGACTCTTTATTTTTTTTTCCCTAATAATTCACTTGACAAATAAATTTATAAATTAGATGAGACACGTGACGCAAAATTAGACTCTAATTTAGAATTTAACTGGATTTTCTTTCAGCTATATATATATATATATTTATTGATGATGTAGTTGGCAATTAGGAAATTCATTATAGATGAGGTGTCTTCAAGTTCTCTGCATTTTAGCTTTTGCAACATTTACTTTTGAAATATTGATTAGATGCTATTACCACTACCACATCCAGCCACTAGCCACTACCACATCTAGCCACCGCCACTACCACAAACAGCCACGAACACTCACAAAACCCACAACCCACAACCAACAAACACTAATAAATCAATCTCAAAGACTCATGCCACCACCGGCCGCTAGACCAATGCTGCCACCACTAGACCAATGCCACCGCCATTACACATCCCATACCAACACCATCGCTCCACAGCACACAAAACCCAGCAACCCACAACCCCTCAAACCACCCACACCCCACAAACCACCACGGGACCAAAACCAAGCAACTAACGACAACCTCAGCCAATCTCAATGGAACAACTCACGGCGCTGGACTACAAACGACCCACTCTAATCTCCACGCAAAACGACCCATGCCGATGGCAACTAATGAGAAAACACACCAATCTCTCCACGTCGTGACTTCGTAGAAAAAACACCACCAGAGAGAGAGAAAGAGAGAGAGAGAGAGAGAGAAGGATCAGTAGGAGACGGAGAGAGACAGAGAGTGTGAGAAGAGAGAATAAAAACAAGAAAGAGAAGAAATTAATTTAAAATTATACAACCTGCTATATATAGTAAGGTTGTAGAAGTAGAACCTTACTATAGCTTGATTATAAAAAAATTTAGAACTATCATCCTGAATAATGCCCACTTTTTATAATATCCCGCAATTGCTAATGCTCTTAATTGTTCAATTAACAAGTGATGCTTTGCCAAAAGTCAGGCTAATTCTCTCATACAACTAAAGCAAAAAATCTAAGCTACGCCATAGCCTAGACACACAACATGTTAGCTGATTTCATGTAATTATATATTGAAATCACAACATATAAAGCTAAGGCGAAAATACACTTTTGGTCCCTACATTTTGGGCCGATTCTCGATTTGGTCCCTAAATTGATTTTACTCCTAGGTTAGTCCTTAATTTCAAAAAATCGATTCTATTTTGGTCTCTACAATCAACCTAGTAACATAAAAAATCAAACGTTTCAGACGGAGCGCATTGTTGGCATGTTAGATGCTAATGCGACTAATGAAATAATAATAAAATATTTTATTTGATATTTTTTAAATGCCACATTAGAATTTTCTGAATTAAAAAAAGCCACATCAGTATTTTCTAAATTAAAAAAATAAAAATAATTTTTATTTTTCAATTTTAATTTAATTCAAAAAAATAAAAATGAAAATAAAAAATTATTTTTCAATTTCAAAGATTGAGAAAAAAAATTTTAAAGCAACTTTCTCAAATATTCTTGAAATTTCTTGGCAAACAGACACACCACAAAATTTAGATATATCAAATTTTAGACAAAAAATTAAAATTAAAAAAAAAAAAAAAACATTTGAAAACCCCCTGTGGGGGGTGAAAAGCCCAACCTAACCTATTGGGCCCAAGACCCTATTCGAAGACCACTGTTTGTCCGAAGAGATGAAAACACTCGATTAGAGGCCCATGTCTGGAGAGGAGCATGGCCATAATCCGAGAAGACGTTCATTTATCCGAGGAGTCCATTACCCTCGGATCCGAAGAAACTGGGTCCGACAGACACCTGGAAAGCTTAAATGATCCTCCTGACAGGTGTAAGAATAGAGATGAACCTCAGGTACGCATGAAGGTAGCAGGAACGGAGAAATATCTAGAAGACAAACTTCAACCACCACATTAAATGCACTGCACCTACTTTCCTGGCCGCATTAATGTGGAGAAGACCCCTGAACAGTGCACTCTCAGCTACCGCCACTCACACAAGGCTAAATAGGGTACATGATGGGACATGCACTCAAGTGGGCGTCTAAATGATGAACAAGTGGACGATGAAGATGAAGGGAGGGGGTACTATATAAGAAGGAAAGCCCTCTGATAATAGGGGATCGAAAAATAAAAAGAGAGAAAGGAGAGAACTCCATTACTGTAGCTCTAAGAATTGTAACCTAAGTTTATTCAATACAAATCCCTCTTCGGACGTTTATGTTTGCACTTGTCCGAGCACGATTGAATGCCAATTTATTCACAAACACTGCGATCCAATACTGTTTAATTCATTACTAGCCTAGCTTTTTCACCCACTCTCTACAAATTTATTGTCTTGGGTTCGATTGGGCTCATAATCCATACCTTTTTAGGCTTGGGCCACAAAAATTGACCCTACACCCCCCATAAACCCAAAACAAAATTCAAACTCACAAATGATTCATAACTCTCTCAAGCTCTCTTTCTTCAAAAGAAAGTTTAGATCTCTCTCTCTCTAACTCACCCTCTCTCTTTTCCTCTCTTACTGGTAGTGGTGGTGGAGTCATCCCATGATGAGGAGATGAAGGAGTAGCCGCGAATAGAGTTGTAGTTGATGAATTGGACCTCAATTTGTGTTGGAGGGAGCTTATTGGGTTGGAGGTTGGGGGAAGAGAGAGATCATAAATCTAGGTTTTCCTTAGTCTACGTGGCCTTCATAACAAGCACAACAACAACAAAAATAAGTCCCAAATCATGACGATTCAAGAATGAGAGCTGGTGTTTTGCTTACCCAAATGAAAATATCTAAAGCTCTCTCTCTCTCTCTCTCTCTCTCTCTTAGATAAAAAATCTCCTTCTCTCTCTTTCATCTTTCTAAAGCTCTAGTCTCTCTCTCAGATCATAGATCTAGGAAAAATCTCTAAAGCTCTCTCTCGGATCAATGGTTGTGAAGTGGTAGTTAGTCTGGTGGTGGGTGGGGGTGGATCATTGGATGGGTTTGTTGTTGGCATAGGTTTCGGTGGCTTGATGGACTGCTCGTTGTTAGTGGTAGTGATTGGTGGTCTGATCTGTTCATGTGGATTTCAGATTGCAGGATTGGTTGGTTGGTTGGTTTGATCAGTGATTGTTGGTTGGGTATGTTGTTGGTTTGGGTTTCGGATTGTAAGGTATTTTCTGGGTTTCAATGTTTTGGTTGGTCAGAGCCATTGGATTTGAGGAGGCGATTGACCAAAAATGCAGAGCATAAAGATGTGGATTAGGGTTGGGTTTCGAGTTGTTGTTGTTGTGTTTATTTTAAATTTTTGGGTTTGTTTTTTTCATGTGGATTTGATTAATTTTCAAGGTTTATGAGTTTGATTTGTTGGAGGTTTCGGTGGAGGATAGAGATTTTGAATGAATTTTCACATGTTTATTTGCTAAGAAAATGCAATAAAAGAAAAGAAAATATTGATTGTTTTAATTTTCTAGGCAACCATACATGTTCTTCATGTTCTTTCCTGAAGAACATGTTACTTTGTTCTTTCGAAAATAATGAAAAGAAAAAAATTTTAATTACTATTTTTAATTAGATTGTATTTTATTTTATTTATTTTCTGTATTTTATTTTTTTACGGTAAAAATTGAAAAATTGAAAAATTAAACTTTTTTTCTTTTTTTAATTAATTTATGTGTTGACGTGGCATTTTAAAATATTTTTTAAATGGCCACGTCAGCATCTAACATGCCAATAATGCGCTCCGTCTGTCATAACTGATTTTTCTATTACTGAGTTGACGACAAAGACCAAAATAGAATCGATTTTCGAAAATCAAGGACGGACCTAAGAGCAAAATTAATTTAGAGACCAAATCAAAGACTGGGCTAAAATGTAAGTACCAAAAATATATTTTTGCCTAAAGCTAAAAAACTTCAAAAAGAAAAAGTTGACTTAGGTAGTCCATGTCAACTTTCTCTTTTTTAAGCACATTGCTACACAGCAGTCTTTTACACTTCCACTTGCTATATTGTAAAGATCACCTCAATCAGGATAATTAAAAAAAAAAAAAAATTTAATTTGCATAAAAGTAAAATGGTTTTCAATTATTTATTTATTTTTAATGGGTGACCAAGACCAAGACATTGTGAAAGACCAAAAAATGTCTTGGTCTTGGTCACCTGGTACTGTCTTTTGATCAAGTGCTCTGTTTGTTTGGGGAATGATAGTTAAGGTAGGAAAAGAAAAGAACTGAACTTTGAAGTTAAGGTATGTTTTTTCGAACTTCCAAATCTTGCACGACAAATCATGAACTCCGTTAATATTAATGGGTTCCTTAATCTTTTGCGCATAAACTCTGTATCTAGTTATTGAACATAGTTACAAGTTGAAACATAGTTATAACATTATTCTTATTAGCCCCAAACTCTTTGTTGTTGTTCCATTTTCTGCTTTCTATAGATCTTTCCAAAGCCATGTCTTCGTCTGATCTCTCCCACAACACCACCAACACCAACAATGGCAACAGTAACGGCGGCGGCGATTCAAGCGGGGACGAGCAAGATTATCATTACATGGAGACCCAACTCAAAAAATTGAGGAAAGATCTCGAGTACATAAACCTCAACTTCACCAAATTCGAGAAATCTGCAGACGAAGTGGCTGCTGGCTCAAGGGATCTCTTACTACACACACTCGACAAGTCCTTAGGCGATTTAAGAGCCAAAGCTCTCACTCCGGCTTTAAAAGCCAAGCAAAAGACTCAACTACAATCCAGGATTCGTGTACTCAGTGACATTGTCATCAAGTTAAAGCTTCACATCCCTAATCTCTCCACCATTGCATCCGCCGCTGGTACAATTAACCGGGTCGATGTCGGCTTCGGTTTAGATGACCTCCAGGTGATTGATGAATTGCCGGACTTACACTACCACACACTCTTTAATCAAAGCTATGCTTTCCAAGATTTTAGGGACATTTATAGTAGTCTTGATGATAGAACGAAGTTGTGTTTGTTGTGTTTTGCTTTGATTCCGGAGAATGAGGTTGTGAAGAAGAGGCTTTTTGTGTATTGGTGGGTTGGAGAAGGCTTTATTAGTAGTACTAGTAGTAGTAGCCCATTACAGGGGGGTGAAGAAAAGACGTACGAGAAAATGGGTGATGAAATATTCCTAAAGTTAGTGAAGACAGGCTGTATTGAGGCTGTGAATAAGAAGCATAGGTTGGTTGCGGATACTTATAAGATGAATCCTTTTATTCGTTCCGCCATGATTGAGTTTGCCGAAGAAGCCAGGTTCTTTGATTTTGATGAGAAAGGGAATCCCACTGCTGATTTTTCTAACTGTCACCGGGCATGTTTAGTACTAAATGACTCTTCTCAGAAGTTACTAAGAACTGGGTCTCGATCAGATGGGTCTCCATTGGATCATGAGAAATTGCAAACTATATTCAATGTCAATGAACCTTATCCTGACTTTTTCAAGCTGGAGTGGTTCTCAAAGTTGAAGAATGTCAAGGTTCTTTATTTGGGGAGGTGGAAGAACTCGGCTAGTCATCACATTGAAGTAGAGAGTGGTGAATTCTTAAAAGGGTTGAGAAGTATGAAAATTTTAAGGTTTTTCAGTCTTCAAGGAATCTCTAGGATCACAAAGCTTCCGGATTCTGTGTGTAAGCTCTCAAGTTTGAGAATCTTGGATCTTAGAGCATGTCACAATCTAGAGCTGCTTCCCGATGGGATAGGCTCACTGAAGCAGCTGACACACTTGGATATATCTGAGTGTTACTTGCTTGAATACATACCCAAAGGGATTGCCTTGCTCTCAGAACTCCTAGTCCTTAAAGGGTTTGTAGTTGGTGATCGCATAAGTGCAGATTCGTGTACTCTTGGTGAGTTGTTAAAATTGAGTAAGTTGAGGAAACTGAGCATCTACACAAACGTGAAGGTTTTTCCCACAGATGAAGAGGTAAGCACTATTCGACAGTTTAAGAAGCTTCAGAAGCTGACAATTGTGTGGGGAGGTGGAGTAGACGGCCATGCTAAGCAACTCACCAAGAGTACATTTTCTGAGGGCCGGCACCCAGCTGGGTGCTGCCATCTGAGGGCACGTAAATGCTTCACTAGAAAATTATTAAAAGCTGCCACCTTTAAGCAAGGACTAAGGCCAGAAATCCCAGAAGAATTTAAGGAACTAGAGAAACTGGATCTCCAGTGTTACCCTCAGATGACTGCACCCAGCTGGTTGATTCCTGACAAACTTGCCAAGTTAAAGAAACTGTACATTAGAGGAGGAGAACTCCAAAATCTGGGTCAATTTGAAGAGAATGATAAGTGGAAAGTAGAAATACTACGTCTGAAGTTCTTGAGTAACTTGAAGATGGATTGGAGTGAAATCCGAGCATCGTTTCCTGACTTATTTTACTTGGAGAAATTCAATTGCCCTAAACTCACTCTGTTTCCATGTGATGAAAATGGGTTATGGTTGAAGCCGTGAAATGATCAATAAAATATGAGCAGTTGCAAGACATCGAAAGTCCAAGGCTTAATCTGAGTGGTGAGATGGAACTTCACTTCCACCGCACTGAAACTTCAACCAGCCTGGTTGGACTGAAGCAAAGGATCACCCATTATGGTCACCCAGGTCAGAAAGTCCTTCTCAAATCTGATCTTTCTGATCCCACTCCACCGGGGGACTTCTGCTTTATGCCAAAAATGCTGTCTTTCCTCCAGTTGACTCATTTTGTCGGTTATGGTTCTTTGCCTGTGAAATGAATTTTTTGTATCCATTCAATTGTTCTTGTCAAGATGAATCACATATCAACAGTATGTAATGTTTCTGGCCTATTTCAAATTTAGTTGTGTTCAATGCCTATTATTTAATAAATTTACTAAGTTGCGAACTTGCAATTGCTTCTTGTACATTTTCTTCTTCCTTATTTGGAACAAGCTGCGAAGGTTTTTGTTGTAGTGGATTACGTGATTTATTTATTTATTTTTTAAGAAATTGCTTATAATCAAAACGTAGAGGATGGATTACTTTATTGAGAAAATTGTGGAATAATAATTGTTGCTTTATCAGGCTAATATTGCAGCACTGCCTCTTTCAAGAAATAGAATATAAACTTAATAGATCAAGTTCTGAAATAATGTTAGGGTCAGAAAATGAATTACTGGCTTCAAATGGCTATTTATTCAGTGTTTTTCCAGTCTCATTTCCATACATTGGTGTGGTTTTTGTTCTTTGAGCCATTTATTTATTTCTAGAATCTAAATTATGTTTAGGAACAGTGAACTGTGGGTGGAACTGTGTAAACTCATAACCAAGACAAAACAGCCAGAAACATGCTGGTCCCTGCCCCTGGATAATGGATTTTTTTTTTCCCTGTGGTTGATTTTTTTGATAATACAGGACAATCGGTTTTATCATGTGCATCCAAGTTACACAGTCAAATTTGACTGGATCTGCTTATTAAATGGACTTGAAGCAACCATATTTGGATTACCTTAGAGTCATCAGCCATATGATTGGAGGTTTGCAAAATCTCCAAATATCATCGGAAGCTGTTGCAAGGCGTACAGTATTTTGTATTACACTTTGGTGGATCAACCATAACACCAAATAATTAAGGGTGTTTATGTATTGGCTTGGTTGGTTCGTTAAATCTCCAATATATGTTCCAATTTTGCTGCAGCTTAACCGGGTATTTAAATCTACTCCCCGATCATCATGCACATAGCAAACAGGGATAACAATTTTGGAAATGCTTCAAATGGTGCGTTCCAGAGAGAGAACATCCACGGTTTGCTTAATTGCTTTTAGGTGGGATGAGAGGAACGACCTGTCTCATCAGGTCCTGGGAAAATTAAACATCATCTGTGAATACGAATTGCAGAAAATTAAATGTTGTTTAACTAAACGCATTAATCATCCACCATCCAACTCTTGTTGAAACAGTTGTATCATTCAAAGATGCATAAACTTCAATACTTTCATACAACTAGAGCAAAACTAGAAGCAACGCCAATCATCAGACAACTTTTAACTGATTTCATAATGAAATGACAACAATAAAGCTAAAAACTTACAAAGGAGAAACCAAAACCAAGAAAATAGCGAGTTAAAAATCATGTGCTATTCAAATAATACTATACTGCGGCTGCTTGTTGTGTAACATTTGGAGTGGCTTGATCCTGTAGTTGTTTTACTTGGTCATGCATGATCTCACCGAGCATTTTTGCAGTTATTGGAAAGCCATCACACTTTTGTAAAATTTGTTTTTTCAGATCTTCCACATTTGAAGGTTTGAACTGTAACTGTGTGCTGTCCTCATCTGTGCCTTTCTCAACTGCATCTTTGAATATTTTCCAGAAGCTCTCTGGGTCTGAACGTGGTAGAAGACGAAGTAGATTTTCCTCCCCAACCATGTTCTTTGCTAATTCCTCATTCCTACTTGTCACAATAACAGCTCCACCACACCCTTTTGGTAGTCCATAAGCAAGACAATCCCATTTTCCATCACGGGATAACAAAGAATCCAACTTACCATAAAATGCTTGTGTCTCCTCTGCATCATTGTTCCTGGCATCATCAAGCACAATCAAATACCTCTTCCTATACAATTGCTGGTGAAGAGCATAGAGAAGCCCCTTGAGGCTATGATCCTCGTGAACCTTATCGATGATCTCCTCGTCAACTCCAAGGCAATCCAACATTCTCTTAACAATTGCAACTCTTGTGTCATTATCTTCATTTGGTTTTCTTGACGTGCATACCCAAATCCTTGGAAGGAAGTACTTCTGAACCTCCGGCTTATTGAAAATTACTTGACATAGTGTTGTTTTTCCTACACCAGCCTTACCAACAATGCCTATTGCCTTGAATTGATCATCACTTCCTTGCCTAAGAACCAACTTTTCAAGTAATGTCACTTCATTATCAAACCCATGAACCATAGATGCATCAACTACCCGAGTGCTCCACTGGGTAACTTGTCTCTCATCTGATGGACTTACTTGACCATTAAGCTGTGCAGTAGTCACTCCATTTGGATCCCAGCCTCTGAGCTCCCAGCCTTTGAGCTCTACTGTGATGTCGTTTAACTTCCTCCTTATCTTACAAAAGGTCAGTGGGTCTCTCCAAGATAGCATCTGGCACTCAGTTAAAACATTGTTGAGGTAGTATAGCTTTTCTCTCACCTTTTCCCTGTTTGATGGGTCTGCAAGCCAGGATGATCGAAAAATATTTTCAAGCAAATTACTAATTTCCTCAAAGTGGGTGTGCAGGGGAATTTTTGAGCCACTCTCTCCCACCCTGAGGCCATTACAAAATTGTTCCTTTAGATACTGATCAATCTCCTGTGCCATTTATTTCTACACTCTTTACAGCCTCCACCACTAAGAAGTAAGAACTGCTCTCTCTAAGGTTGCAGAGAAGTTTAGTACTAATGCCTTGCTAATAGACTTTAATCTGGACTTTGCTCAATAATTGGACTGGTAAGTGGAGCCAATAATAAAGACTTTTTAATCAGTCTTTTTATTTTTGTAAAGACTTGAGAGAAGGTCGTCTTAATTTTGGAGGAATAAATAAATGTGAGAAAGTTGACTTGGGTGGTCCATGTGCTTGGGTCCTTACTCCTTGGAAAGTGAGAAAGTTACAGGTAATTTCATAATATTGTTTTTATTACCCTCCTCAGCAAGTGGCTACATAAAAATATATTCTAAAGGTCACCTCAATCAGAAAAAGCATAAAAATACTCAGCGAAAAAAAGGAAAAGCATAAATCCAATTTGCATAAAAGAAATGTGTTTCAATTTTAATTTTAATTTTTTTATTTTTTTATAATGTGTTTCAAATATTTTTTGGGCGTTATTTGTAACAGTGTGAAAGACCAATAAAGTCTTGGTCTTGGTCCTCGACTTCTGGCTTTGTCTTTTGACAAAGTTCTCCGTTTGCTTGTGGAATGATAATGAAGATAGGAAAAGAAGAGAGCTGAACTTTGGAACCTGAGATGACTGTTATGCTGATGAATTGAGCCTCTAGAATGTGGTTAAGTTGAGGTAAGTTTCCTAGACTTCCAAATCTTATACGACAAAGCATGAGATTTTAAAATATTTTTTCCCTAATCTTTGCATCAGTTTTCATGATCTTCATTGCTGTCAAATAGCATTATGGTCTTTGTATGCATAGCATTATTCTAAGCCTCAATATATTTTTGAGAAATTTATACTGGTGATTCCATAAGTGAAAACCTTAAAGGTATGTAGTACATATATTGATAATAATGTTTCAAAATTTCATTCAACCAAAAAATAAAAAAAGTTTCAAAATTCAGAAGGACTATGAATTGATTTACCATTATGCTGGTCATCCATTCACACTTGATTGATGGAAATAGATAATTTTTTTGCAAATTCTTGTTCTTCTTTTTGTTTTTGTGTTTTATAATCAAATTCTATTTAACTTCTGCTTATATTTGTAGCTACTTGGAAATTAATCATCGAAGTTTTCTTCGCCAGACTAATAGAAAGTAAGAAACCAGAGGGAAGAGTATGGTTTACATCATTCCTCGCAAGTTCAAGAAGTTTTATGATACATGGAATGTCCAAACCTTTATTCTGTTTAGCCTTTCACTACAGACCATTCTAATTCTGTGTGCACCGTCAAGAAAGCGAACAGGAAATGTAATAGTAATCTGGTTGATCTGGTCAGCTTACTTGCTTGCCGACTGGGCTGCTAACTTTGCAGTTGGACTTATTTCCAACAGGCAAGATGACACTTCAGGCAAAGCTGGAGTCCCTGCTGATCGTTATGACATTCTGGCATTTTGGGCTCCCTTTCTTTTGTTACACCTTGGAGGTCCAGATACCATAACTGCTTTTGCTCTGGAGGATAATGCCCTCTGGCTGAGGCACTTTGTTGGGCTTGCAACTCAGGTTGCTGCCGCTTTTATTGTCTTTGGGCAATCACTTCCCACAAACAAACTATGGGTTCCTACTGTCCTCCTGTTTATTGCTGGAACCATTAAGTATGGTGAGAGAACGCGTGCTTTGTATCTTGCAAACCTGAATAAATTCCGTGAGTCGATGCTTAAACCACCTGACCCGGGGCCTAACTATGCAAAGCTCATGGAGGAATATGCTTCAAAGAAAGATGCCAAACTTCCAACGCATATGGAAATGATTGGAGAACCCAATAAAGAATCAAAGGCTGCACTTTTTGCTGAAGATGTAGGTGACCTGGAGGATAACGTTGTGGTTGTGGGGCATGCTTATCGCTTCTTTAACATCTTCAAGGGTCTCATCGTGGATCTCATCTTCAGCTTCCGTGAGCGCCATGACAGCCGTCTATTTTTCCAGAAAAGAAAATCAGAAGAGGCATTTAAAGTAATAGCAGTTGAACTCAACTTCATCTATGAAGTTCTCTATACTAAGGTTGTTGTGGTGCATTCAATTTTAGGATTTGCAGTCCGATTTATATCCTGGAGCGTGGTTGTGGCAGCCCTTTTGACCTTCTATTCAATTGATAAGAAAGCTTTTCATAAGATCGATGTTAGAATTACCTATACCCTGCTGTTTGGTGCTATAGGCTTGGATACAATTGCTCTCTTTATGCTTATCTTCTCTGATTGGACTGTTGCTAGCGTCAAGAAGTCTATGGAAATTAGCTTCATACGCCCTATTGCCAAATTCGTTTGCATTCCCCTCAGGTACTATCTATCTTTTAAGAGGATAAACTGGCCTCCTCAAGAGGCTCAACAGAGTTCAGAGACTCCAGAGTCAATAAATTGCTCAGAGTGGGTTAGAAGAATCCTATTCAAGAGGTGGTCTGAATATCTCTATACATACGACTTCATAGAATATTGCCTGAAAGAACGTCCAAAAGCCACGTCCCTTAATGTCTTTGATTACTTGTGGTGTTTTTTGATTTGTGTAATTGAAACTTTTGGCCTTAAGGATTTCTATGATAGGATGATATATGTGTCAAAGAAGCCATGTACCAAAGAGCTATGGAATTTCATCTTTGAACAGCTGAAAGAGAAATCCAAGCTTGCAGATGATCCTGAAACTGCCAAGAGGATATGTGCAGCTAGAGGTGATTGGATTCTTCAGGATAGTGAATGGAATAGTGGTAGCACTAAATTAATGTCTTATGTTGTTGATTTTGATTATGATCAGAGCCTTATGTCGTGGCATATTGCTACTGAACTCTGCTATACAATGGAAACAAACAACCCTCCTGATGGTAGCAAAGAAATCTCTAAGACCCTCTCGGATTACATGTTATATCTTCTTGTCATGCAACCTACTATGATGTCTGCTGTGGCAGGTATTGGACAAATTAGATTCCGAGATTCCTGTGCGGAGGCCAAAAAGTTCTTTAGCAGTAGGGACCTAAAAGGACCAAAAGAGGAACATAAAGAGGCCTGTGAAAGACTCCTTGGTATAAATACAGATGTTCCACCTGTAGCTGTGAAGGGAGATAGAAGCAAATCTGTCTTGTTTGATGCATGTATTCTGGCCAAAGAGCTGGAAAATTTGTACAAAGATAAACCCGAAGATAAATGGAAGCTAATGAGTGAAGTGTGGGTGGAATTGCTGTCATATGCAGCAGGTCATTGCCGGGCCAATACTCATGCTGCTCAACTTAGTAAAGGAGGTGAGCTTATCACTTTTGTCTGGTTATTGATGGCACATCTTGGTATTGGGGAGCAGTTTCAAATAAATGAGGGCCATGCAAGGGCAAAACTGATTGTGGGTAAGTAAACTGAATACATTGGTGAATTCAACGTTTGTAGGAATGAATCTTTCTATGTAGAACTCTGTTCTTTTAAATATGGGGGATGAGCATAAGATTTTATTTCACTTTTGTTTACTTCTATAGGAATGGAGATGTTTGTAATGTTGTATGAAAACACTACTTCTTGTGTTCTTGCTGCCAATTTTATCTCAAGAACGTTTCTCATTGTCATGAATTTATTGGCTGTGACAGTTTAGTGGTTTGCACGGAATTTTTTTTAATAGAGATAGGGAACCTGAAATGCATATTTTATTTCACGCCCTTTCATGTACACACAAAAGAAAACTAAAAGAGAAGGAGTTCTGCTGCCGGAAGTATTTTGCAACCTCCAATTCATTAGGAGTTGAGCCGGGAACAGGAGAAGATATCTTTCCGACATTTGCATCTTCTCTTTTACATGTGGGCATCATAACTAGACATGTTCTCTCTCACAATGTTTGAATCTCACAGAATTGTGGTGTTCACATATTATGAGAGAAATGATACATATGCCATATGTATAAGATAATTATTGTAGAGATTGATTAACCAATGGTTCAATTTTAATTTAAACTTTAATGAAAGAAAAACTTACTCAAAAAGAATTCTTAATTCAGTTAGATTTTTCAACTTTCACCTCATTGTTTAAAACTTCTCTCCCTCTTCCACTTCCCCATTAATTCAATAGGCTATTCATAATGTCAGACACTTCAATTGTCCCTTGCAATTTCCTTCTCTTTTCTTCTTTACACAACTACTATCTTAGCGCACTTCCAGCCTACATTAAATCACTATTATAAATGCTCATAATTTCCGCAGGTGCTCTTTAACAGTTATAAATGCTCCCAACAATCCAGCAGAAAATAAATGCTTTGTGGTTCACAACTTTCGAAAGGACTTTTTATCGGTTATAAACAATGCTCTCAGCATTAATTTAGCAGAAAATACGTCAAGGATCAGTCATCTCAATGAGGATGCAAAGCTCGCTAACATTGTTGAAGTTGAGTGTAATTCCCATCGGTAATTCTCTCTTTTATTCAATGCACTGAATATTTGTCTTCTTCCCATCTGTAATTCCCATCTGTAACAGTATGCTCTCTTACCATCACTTCTTTCTTCTTTTTAAGTTTCTCCATTTTATGTTGATTTTTTTTTTTAAAAATTTTTAATTTGTCAATGCTATTGCTAGCTTTATTAATCCCAAGTAAGCTATAGTGGTAATTCTAAAATGTTTTTTAGCACTCACGGTTGTGTATTGTCATAATCCAAGTTTCCCTTTGAAGTCAAGTTTTTTTTTTTTTACGTTCTTCTTCAACTATTCCATCATTTCATGTCAATGTTAATGGTTTGTGACTAACATGAATTTTTTTCCCATTTAACAATAAATATAAAAAAATTTAGTTAGTTGTTACGTTTCAAAACAATGCTGAAAACTAGCACTACAAAAAAAAAGGCCTTAGGCCACGTTTGTAAAACGCGGCCTTAGGTCCAAAAAAAGCCGATTTGGCCTATGGCCGCGTTTTTTTAGGCCGCGTTTTTAAATGTGGCCCAAATCCCACGACTATAGGCCAAAGGGGGTCTATGGCCGCACTTTTCGAACGCGGCCATAGCCTCTCATCTTAGGCCGCGTTTGAAACGTGGCCATAGGTGAAAGCTATAGCCGCATTTTTTTTATATTTTTAGCCACGTTTAAAAACGCGGCTATAGCCCTTTTTTTTTTCCTAGGCCAGCTGGCTTAAGAAGGACCTCCACACCTAAGTTTAATCTTGCAGAGTAAATGTACTATAGAACTCAAAAAAGATGCATTCAAGGTAGAAAAATTAAAAACTTAACCTTGTAGTCAAAATTGAAAACTAAGAAACAACTTGTAAAACAAATCATAGAAGTACAAAACCCTTGTAATGACTTTCTAGCAGTACAAAACCCTTTAACATATCCATTCACATGTAAAACAAATCCTATATTTTATAACCGAGTTATTGTAATTAAATTGAACCATCCAACAGACATAACAAAATGGACAACCCTGTCAAGAAAATTTGACATTGTAAGAATCAATATCTAAGAATTTGACATTGTCTTCCACAAACAACTTTCTGAACAGTCTTTCAAAATTAAGGTCCATTTCTTTGAATTGGCCCACTTATCACATGGAACAATTCCGCCTTATGGTAATCTGAAAGACAAAGAAATGGTCATTTACAATCTCCTCTAATATTTTCCCAACCAATTATCATCCATCTCCCACGTGGGACTCTTGGTCCCACACCACCCCTCTCCTTTCTCTTTTTTATTTTATTTTATTTTATACTATATATCTGATAGTTTTGCAACATGGTATACTACTCCATCATATTGCACCATTTTTATTTCACTAGCTAATTAAATCCACCCTCCCCCAACTATCTAATTATCAAAAAAACAAACCACAAAGACCATGCCTTCCTAATGCCTAAAGTAGCAGGCTAATTGTATTAGAAACCTAGACCAACTAACTGTTCATTTACTCAAGATGCTACCACAGTATCTATAGGAAGACAAGTGTCAGCAATAAATGGATGGTGCAATTGGATCTGATTTACTTACTAATTCAATTGTTGTCATTGCTTAGTGAGTGCACCAAAAAAAAAAAACCTTCCATGAAGAGTTATGAAGGTTAAAATAGGCACATGATAGGCAGTGCGTGTGGTGCTGATGGGCAGTGCGTGTGGTGCTGATGAGGCATGCGTGTGGTCGTACCAAATGGGATGGGAATGGGAGGCAAAATTTCAACACTATTAACTTGATTTTTTTTTTTTATTATTTGTAATGAAATACAAAACCTATAGGAGAGGCTGTAATTCTATATTGCACTAACTAAAAAATTTAGAGAAGAGAAAAAGGGAAAAATGACACAACAAGGAGGCAGCACACCTGCTTATTAACTAAAAAATGTTATTGACCCGATCATTGAAGAAATTTTGCATTTGCCAAAGATCTAAATTTCATATGGAACCCTATATTATGAAGTAAGTTATTGATCAACTTGCAATTGGCAGTCAATGAGCACCTTGCTTTAAGGAATGGCTAATGTGAGTTGATAACAAATTCACCTTAACTGGGTTAGGAGACTGGGAAAGGTTCCAGTTTTTGCCTAAATTTTAGCATTGTGGTCATCCCTGCCAGTGCATTGTTTTGCACAATTTCATTCCTATTTGGTGTGTCAAAGTATTTAAGAGAGAGAGAGTGTGTGTGTGTGTGTTCTGTCAGGCTTATTTGCCTTTGGTAACAGTTGGTTTGAGAATCCAGTGTCAGATGTAACACACAAAATTAGATTTGAAGGGAACAAAAGTTAAACAGATATCTGATTTGATGTGAAGTACAATGTCTGTAACGCAACACAATTTCTACACTGTTTCTTGAATTTCCATGGCCAAAGTACTTGAATGTTAACATGTAAACCAAGAGAACTCCCTCTTAAATGGGGATAAGAGCCTTGGACACAGTTAAAAAGATCTATGGAATACAAAAAAAGCCATGCAAGCACATTGTGCTTTCAACCAACTATGGTGCCACGTATAGACCTTTGATTTTAAAGAAATCTAAGCCTCAATAAGTACTTCCATTATAGGTGTCTAGACTCTAGAGCAATAAAGCCTAAAATCAAAGAGCTAAATATGACCTTACTAGCATTCATCCAACAATTAAGAAAGAATATCACCATATTTTACATTCCAAAAAATAAAAAGATTGGAATTTTGGTATTTACAAATGGAAAAATGATATAAAGAAGGTCAAACTTACTGTGAGTTAGAGCTGGATCTCTTTTGTACGAATGACACAATGACAGTTACATCGTCAAGCTTACCACCAGTATATCCCACATACCCTGCTGCATGGGCTGCATCTGCAAATGGAGTCCTTACACGTGCTGACCGCCCTACTTCTTGAGCTCTCATGGCCAAGTACTCTCCTGAGCCACAAAAACAGGCATCTTAGAAACCGCTGCAAAGTTGTTAATAATTAAGGCCTAAAATATCTTCAGGTTAGCTGAATCTTAGTTTCCACTTAAGAGATAATTTTGGATGGCCAATGGTCAAGGAGGGTGCTGCTTGACATCTATAAAATGAAATTTTTTATGTATTATGGTGTGATATTTTACACAAATCTTCAGATAGGCTCTACCACATATATCCCCAATCCCCATACACAATCCTATAAAGATTAATGGGGAAATTTGGATCCCAAAAACAAGTTCCAGAAAAAGTGATGTCTCACATATTTAAATAGGTACATGCTACTAGTAGGAATGATCAGAATATGCTTTTTAAAAAAATTGCAAATAAAAAAATTTTTACCTTATAAATAACATAATTGACAAGACATTCCAACAATTTCCGAGTCTCAGGAGGATACAACTCCACAAAAATATGATCTGCAAGTGAAAAGTAGTTTACTAATTTGAACCTCAGTCTACAACCATTCACCATTGACAAACCATAAGTCCTAGGTTATCTGATATAAGAACCATTAAAGACCCCTCACCCACTTCTGTGATGAAAAGTAGCATGAAATTAAGGGAGATAAATAATACACGTGAAAAAGAATATAAAAATTTGAATCTCTACACAAGTGAACGTTCCAGAAGACAAGTATTCAATCCATCTATGATACTCTAAAAGAATCAGTTCTAACAACGAAATAGCAAAAATATTCATAATATCAATATGCTTTTTTTTTTTCTCCAATACCATTTACAAGTACTGGCAGACCAACACCAATTAGTGGTTAACCATCACATAATCCAGTTAGCAGAGGATAAGCTGATGGCACTATTGTTTAATACAATTCATTGAACTCAATTATCTTTGCCAGAGCAGCTCACAATAATCTCCACCCAAGAAAAAAAATCTAAAAATTTTCCTAAAACTTAGAGAAGGATCTAAACCAATACATGCAGTGTAAATACAAATTGGCCCGCTTTACAGAAAAGATGGACATAACTCAGTGATTTTACAGACTATTAGTCTATTATACCTACTGCAGCCACTTATGTCGTATTTTAATGTCTTAGCATCATTCTCATTGCTCAATCACTGTGGCATTATAGCAAAGTAAAATTCATATGCTAAAAAAAAACTACCTGCTTTACATAAAAAACATATCCTATGGCAGCAACAGTAAATGCGAGCTATACATTGCCTAACTCAGCATACAGTCCACTATGCAAATAGTTCATTGACCAACACAAAGACATAATTGCTTAAAGGTCCCTCAGAAAGATAGCAAACTTACCTGTAGACACAGAACTAGTAAAACAAATACAGCACAAAATTTGTCAGCAGTCCAATGGTAGCATAAGAACCCGAGAGCAGCTCGATGACACAGCTTGCATTCTCCGAATGAATATAATTCTCAGCTATTAGTCCATCCGATTTAAGATTATCTAAAGCAACTCAGTCCAGAATTGAAGAAAGACAAAGCTTAGCACCGTAGATGCTGCTGACACGGCTATGTAGTGCACACCCATTACAAGCAACTCTATATTCAGCCTTTTCACCAGAACCCAAGTCCAAAATTTTCATCAAAATGGCATTAGCATAACTCTCCCCATTTTATAATCACAATTTGGCAGTGAAGTAAACCAGTCAGGCACACACTTTAAGTTAGTTTGAAAACCCACCAAAAATTCACTACCATGCCAAACACTCCAAGATCAAATCCCAAAACCTGTCCCCAAATCCAAAACCAAAAAAATAAATTAAAAACAAATAAGCAAGTAACCAGGTGATACTTCATCCAAATAGAAAACTGTCTAAAAGGCTATGAATTTCTCATTTCTTCAATACCCAGAAACCAAAACGCGTAAAGATCAAAACTTTTACATTTCTTTCATTTTTCTTTTCCAGCTAGAATAAATTAAATGTGCAATAAAACAATTATAAATTCAAATCACCGATACATAAACCTCGAAACCCCATTAAATTTTTCGAATTTCAAATGCAAAAACATGAACTTTTGAGAAACCCCACAAGGAATTCAGCTAAAATTTAACAACCCCATCGATTGAAGAGCATAGAAAAAGTCAAAAACTTTATCTCTGAATCTCTGAAAATTTTTGATATAATTGTGGAGTAAATAAACGAAAATTTGAGAATGAATAAGCAAATGAACGGACCTGATTCGATTTTTTGCAATTTTCACCAGCATCGCTTTTTTGTGCGAGATATACTGAGAGAGAGAGAGACTCACGGTGGCGTTCGATGATTGCGAAGGGATCGAAAGAATCAAAACGACGCCGGTGGTTTGGAAGAGAGTGTCGGCGGAGATGGTGGTGGAGGTCGGCGGATATGGTGGTGGAGAAGATGAGGGAAGCTCGGGCTTCAGATCTGCTCTGATTGAGGGTGATGGGTTGAGCTCGGGCTTGATCAGATCAATGGAGGCTGGGGAATTTTTTTTCTAAATAACAATAAATATTAAAAAATTTAGTTAGTTGTCACGTTGGAGAAGAATATTAAAAACTCGAGATAAAACTCGAATTCCAATATAAAAATCAAGTTTTTAAGGCTTGATTTGTAAAAAAAATCCAAGTGAAAATTGAGTTTTAAAAACTCGAGTTTAGAAAACGCTGTTATAGGGCTTAAAAACGTCACTATAGGTCTTAAAAATGAAGTTATAAAAAAATTTAGCAGAAAAAACGCCGCTATAGGGCTTTAAAACGTCAGTATAGTGCATAAAAACGCCACTATAGGGCTCCCTGAACCTAGTATTGAACACTTATGAAAAAATTTTGCAGGAAAACGCCGCTATAGGTCTTTAAAACGTCACTATAGGACTTAAAAACGCCACTATAGGGGCGATAAAACTAAAAATTTTTTTGCATGGAACTCGAGTTTCTAAAACTCGAGATTTATGCAAATGGATCTCGATTTTCTAAAACTCGAGATGTCTACTTTTCCTTATTGTTTCAAGCATTGCCTAACTAACTATATAGAAATCCTTTCTATAGTTATTTTGCCCATTCTCCCGGAGGCTGGGTGTGATAGGAGAGGCAAGGGATGAAAAGGTTTTTAGTATTTATATAAATAATGAAGCCGCGTTTCTAAAGTGCGGCTTTAGGGGCCATCTGAGGCCGCGTTTATTATACGCGGCCACTTCCTACAACTAAAGCCGCATTTTATACACGCGGCTACAGGAAAAACTTAAAGCCGCGTGTATAAAACGCGGCTTCAGGCAAGCTGGACCTCCATTTTTTAAACACGGATTAAAAAAAGAAAAAAAAGAAATAGGCAGGTCCTTGGGCCGCGTTTTAAACGCGGCCTTAGACCCATTCTATGGCCCCGTTTTAAAAACGCGGCCTTAGGCCCCCGCGTTTTGTAGTGTAGTATCTCGAGTCTCTAAAACTCGAGTTTCAAGATAAAACTTGAGTTTTTAAGTCTCGATTTGTATGCGGATGGTGATGAAGTGGAAAAAAATCCACGTAAAAATCGAGTTTTAAAGACTCGAGTTCCATAAATTGCAGAAAAACGCCGCTATAGGCCCTTAAAACGTCACTATAGGACTTAAAAACGCCACTATAAGGCTCTCTTAGGATAGTTACAAAATTTTTTTACAGGAATACGCCGCTATGGGCTTTAAAACATCACTATAGGGCTTAAAAACGCCACTATAGGGCTCCCTGAACTTGGTATGGGCACTTATAAAATTTTTTTTGCAAGAAAACGCCGCTATAGGGATTTAAAACGTCACTATAGGGCTTAAAAACGCCATTATAGGGGCGATCACACTAAAATTTTTTTTGCATAGAACTCGAGTTTCTAAAACTCGAGATCTATGTGGCATTTTCAGACTCAGAAAGCGAGTCTTTGGGACTCGAGTTTTAATATGGATCTCGAGTTTCTAAAACTCGAGATGCTATTTTTCTTAAATCTTCAAAACATTGCCTAACTTACTATATTATTGCCCTTTAGATTGTTAATCTGCCCATTCCCCCTGACTAACATGCTTTTGGTGGTTTGGTTAGGATTTGGTTTGCCAATGATAAGAAGAGTGTTTCCAGTGGCGAAGCCACATTAGGACTGAAGGGGGAGGTGTTTGAGATTTATAAATCTTCACAAACTTCGTATATTTTTACTCTTTTACTAGCAAACTTCATAAATTTTGTTTTTAATGAATACAGGATTTGGTATGTCTATTATTTATGCTTTTACTAGTAAACTTCAGAAATTAACCGTAATTATCATGACTAAGAATATTAGTTTTTTTTTTTTTTTTTTGGAGGCCAATGAATTATAGGATAATTTCTTATGAAAATTTTTAAAATGCACCGCACATCATGTTGGTTATCAGCTAGTGTATCAAATTGCACAACCATGAACCATGCATAAGACATAAATTTAGATTGTGTTTGGCATGGTGAAAACATTTTTGGAAGACACATTTAGTGTGTTTGGGTGCTTTGCATGATGTAAAATCCTGATCAAATCGTAAATATTTTAGGTTGACTAGGAAGCCGCAAAGAATGAGCAAACACTACTTTCCCTTAAAGCCACCGACCGGTGATTTGGGATGAGTCATTGAAGTGGGAGGCACTACTGACTATGATTTTCGTTTTTCTCCAGTATGTTTGATACTTGAATTTGGTTTAATTCATTGAATGTTCTTTATCTTTTCCACTCTATTCTGGTTGTGAATTAGGAAATCTTAATTGCTTATGGTGGTGGATGTTGTGGTTGATGGTGGCATTTAGGTAGGTAGGGATTGCCAATAGAAATTTTTGGGAGCTTTTTCCATTCAAGTCAAATGTTTGAAACTGTTTTTAATAAGATTTTTAAAAATGCAAACCAAGACTAGAAAACAAATTGTTCTCCCTATAAATGTTTTTAGCTAAAAATGTTTTCCATTGAGAAGTACTTTTCCATTGAAAAGTATTTTATGCTGGAACGAATGCAACCTTTGCTCTAGGGGGAAAAAAAACTATACAATTAATCTTTTCAATTAAAACATAGAATACCTAAAAATTGAATTAAGTTGACATTTCAATCTGTTTAAACAAAAAATTAAAGTGGATCCTCCTTTTCCTATACAAGTTGAAAAGTCTCCTGAACATTAGTTTGCAGTTTATCTAAGAACTTTACTATCGGTTGGGTTGCCATGCATCTTCTTCCTACAATGCAATTGATTATAAAAATAAATAAAAGTTAAAGTATAATGCAATTTGTATCTATCTGCTATCAAGAAGAAATTTCAACCATATGAAAGTCCCATCTTGGACCCCATAAATTAAGAAGACAAAGTTCTCCTAATATTATATGCAAAATTCCTAGTACTCATACAAGTCCATAGATTGACTTCATAGTGACATCCGAGTGTGATTCTTCAAAATTTTATTTGTTTCCGGTCATTGTAGTTGACTGATTCCTTTTCTGATTTAGCTGAAAGAGATTTTAGTAGAAATAAAAAAAAATAAAAAAAAATTAACTAGTAAAATAATATGATATAAACTCAAAAAATCATGTGAAAAAAAAAATTAATGTTTATATTAGATGACTTATTTTCTCTCAAAAAACATTTCTCTAAAAAAAATAACTTGTTTTATTAGTGTAAAATAACATTTTAGATGTGTTATATCTTATGTACTCTGAAAGTTCCTGATATGTAGCGATAATCAATATTGTGACCCTTGTCTTTCTTTTTCAGTTAAAAGTGTGATTATTCAAAAAAGAAACAAAAAGTCTAAACATGCATGCTTGTTAGTTGTTACATCAATATTATATATATTTCATCTATTTTCAACAATAATTAAGTAAAGATCAAGACTTCAAAAAAAGACTTAAATGCTTAGCAAAAATAAAGATTAGTAAAAGAAAGATAGACTTAAGCCTTAGATGTGCTTTCAGTTAAAGGTATGGTTATTCAAAAAAGAAACAAAAAGTCTAAAAGTCTCCCTCTTTCTTTTTTCTTTCTTTTTTTTTTTTTTTTTTTTTTTTTTTTTTTTGAGAATCAAGTCAACCCTTTTTATTGATCAAGGAATACTGTCATGAATTACAAGTTGCTGCACATCACTAGGGATGTCAGTCGACCAAAAATGGGGACAAGGTATACATTTAGATGCCTTAGCTAATTTATTAGCCATGGCATTCCCTTGTCGTTTTACATGGACAAAAGTTGTTGATACAAAATTCAAAGCCATTGATTTAACATCACTGATCTGTCCAAGAGGGCTCCACAGATCCTTCCTCCAGCGTCTCTAATCACTACTCCATTTGTGGAGCCTAGTTGTGTTTGATCCGGTTGACGACCTGACCTGACTTGAACAATGTTGCATGGTTTTTAATGGGAGATTTTTTGAGGCTTAGTCCATGGAGAGGAGGCTTGGGCCAATAGGCCCAAGCCGTAGCGCTCATTGTGAATCCTGTGCGCAGGATGTAGAAAACTCAGCTTTGGTGATTAGGGTTTGTTGTTGTAGTTTTTTGAGAGAGAGAGAGAGAAAAAAAAAAACTGTACGGCCACACTTTGTATTTTTCCCTGATAATAATGAAATCCCTGCAACTCCGTGGACGTAGACAAATTGCCGAACCACATAAATATTGTCTTGTGCGTGTGATTATTTTTCTTTAGCGTGTGTTTTCTCTAATTTTTTGTTTCTCACAGGTTGGGAATTTCATGTTAATTCTCTACACCATCATAGTTTACTTTGTGTTGTGAGCTTTGGGGCGGGTACCATCGTGTTGCTCCTGGGGCCATGAACTCGGGTATGGGTGGCTCTTGTGCTAGCTGGTATTCATGTAATCTGTCACGCATGTCCTGATACAACTGATTAAAAGGAAGAGAAGATGCTTGCATTCTTGTAGCATTTCTTTTGTTCCAAATACTCTAGGTGACGAAAGCAAATCGTTTAGCCAATTTTGGTTCCTCTGAATTTGTGATACCAATCCACAGATCTCTAAAGTCCACAAAGCGCGTGGAGAGCTAGTTTCTGAGGCTTTCTTCTTCCCACCAGACCTCCTTAAGTACTTGGCACCCCCACAAGGCGTGAACAGCATTCTCAACTTCCTCATTGCACCATTCACATAGAGCATTCCGTGTGACATTCCTGACCAGTAGGTTTTTTTTAGTAGGAAGTGATTCATGACAAGCCCTCCACATAAAGTGCTTGATTTTTTTTGGTAAACTCAGAGACCAAATCCTTCTCCAATAGTTGGTTTGGGCCGAGGTATTTGGTGTGCCAGGAGTGGAAGTTACACGGTTAGTCGTTAGCATTTTGTAAGCACTCTTGGTCGTGTATCTCCCTGACTTTGTACTAGCCCAGATGAGTAGATTAGGGGCTCAATTTGAGCTTAGAGGGATACCGAGTATTTGTTGAGCTTCATGGGTAAGGAATTCCTGGACTACCCGTTCCTTGATCCATCTAGGGCCATCTTCATCAATAAGAGCACATACCTTTGCATTCATTGGGAGGTTTTTTTAAGGTGAGATGATTTGTTTGCTTGCCATATCAGGCAGCCACTTATCACCTCTGATCTGCACTGGTGTACCATCCCCAATCCTCCAATATGCTCCTTGCTTGACCACTTCCCTCGACTTGAGAATGCTTTGCCAAGCGTATGAATCGGTAGTTTTAACCCCACTGTCAAGGACCGAGCATGTTGGAAAGAACCTTGCTTTGAATAATTTGTAGAACATGGAATTGGTGTTGTGAACTAACCTCCATATCTGTTTGCCTAGGAGAGCCAAATTGAAGTTCTCTAAATCCCTAAACCCCAAACCACCATTTAATTTTGGTAGGCAAAGTTTTTTCCAAGCTATCCAGTGGATTTTTCTTGCCCCACCTGAATACCCCCACCAAAATTTTCCAATCAATGCTTCAATGTCCTTGCATAAGTTCTAGGGGAGTTTAAAACACCCCATTGTGAAGGTCGGCACTGCTTGGAGGACTGATTTGATTAGGATCTCCCAGCCCGCTTGTGATAGGAGTTTTTCTTTCCAACCTTGGATTTTGTGCCAAACTCTTTCTCTAATATAGCTGAAAGTTTCTTTTTTTGCTCTCCCTACAAATGATGGCAAACCCAAATACTTTTCATATTGTGTCACCACCTCTACCCCTAACAAGTCCTTGACTTTATTCTTGATATCTCCTTGTGTATTTGTGCTATAGAACAGTTGTGTTTTGCCACAATTAATTTTTTGTCCCGACGCTTCTTCATACTCTGTAAGAATATTCATCACTGTTTGGAAATCTGTATCATTTTCTCTACAAAAGAGCAAGCTATTATTTGCAAAGAACAAGTGGGTGATTTTGGTCCTTCTTTACAAAGAGACACTCCACATATCTCTCCATTGTCTGTTGCCTGTTGTATCAAAGAATGAAGAACTTCTGCACATAAAAGAAATAAGTAAGGTGATAACGGGTCTCCTTGATGGAGTCCCTTCCTAGAATGAAAAAAACCATGTGGTTCTCCATTAACAATGATAGAGAAAGAGACCGATTGAATGCAACAGCCCACAAGTGTTCTCCATTTACTATCAAATCCCAATCTTTCCATGACTTTTTCCAAGAAATCCCATTCAACCCTATCGTATGCTTTACTCATGTCAAGTTTCAAAGCCATGAACCCCATTTTGCCTTTTCTCTTATTTTTTAGATGGTGTAGTGTTTCAAAGGCAATAAGGATGTTATCGGAAATGAGACGATCTGACCTGAAAGCACTTTGTGTTTCGGATACGAGTTTGGGAAGGATTTTTTTAAGTCGGTTGGCTATGGTTTTTGAGATTATTTTATACATGACGTTGCATAGGCTTATGGGATGAAAATCTTTTAGGTTTGTCAGTGATTTTGTTTTGGGAATGAGGGTAATGAAGGTATGGTTTATGTTTGGAGGCATGATTCCAGAATTTAACATAGATATGGTTGCATCTATAACATCAAACCCAACAATATTCCAATAAGTTTTATAAAAGATTGGGGGCATGCCGTCCGAGCCAGGGGCTGTAATAGGTTTCATTTGCTTGAGAGCTTGTTCCACCTCAATGGCTGTGAAAAGGCGGGTGAGATCGACATTCTTCTGTGTTGTCACTTTGGGCTTAATCCCTTGAAGGATTGGATCAAACCTGGCTGTGTTGGTTGACTAAAATATATATTGGAAGTTGTCTACCAATGCCTCACTGATCTTCTGTTCTTCCTCTAACACTTCCCCACTATCAAGGATTAGCTTGGAGATGAAGTTTCTTCGGTTTCTCTGGTATGCATGGCTGTGGAAATAGGCTGTGTTTAGATCACCCGCTTTTAGCCTATTCACCTTTGACCGTTGTTGCCATAGACAATCTTCCTTGACCATCAGATCATGCACCTCAGCCCTTAAAGTTCTCACCTAGGAATGGTTGGATCCATTCATGGAGTATGCTTTCGCCTGCATTAACAATTTTTTCTTTTGTTGTAGCATGCGACGGATGTTGCCAAATGAGTGTTTGCTCCATGACTAAAGGGATAATCGACATGCCTCTAGCTTGTTAACCGATTTGTTCATTGGGTTTGCCATGTAATGGCCTTCCCATGAGTTTTTTTTATCACATCTTCACACCTTTCATCCCTCATCCAAACCGCTTCAAACTTGAATGGTTTCCTTTTCCTGTAAAACCGGGTATTTTCATCGTCAGTACAAATCCACAGTGGGCAATGATCCGAAAGCGAACCTAGGATATGATGAACTCGGGTTGATGGGAACACTTGTATCCATGGGTTAGTGGTAACTCCTCTGTCTAATCTAATCTAGGTCACTGCGTCGTTAAACTGATTGTTACACCATGTGTATGGTGCCCCCACAAAACCCAAATCCTAGAATCCACAACAATCAAGAGTGTCTCTAAAGTCAATCATTTGTCTTTCTCGATGCATTGCACCACCCAATTTTTCTTCTGCTCTAACAATCTTGTTGAAGTCACCCACACAAATCCAAGGGAGGTCTAGTTTTAGGCATAAATGTTTTAGTAGTGCCTAAGAGTGTTCCTGGTTGGCCGTTACAGGGTTTTTGTAGAAACCTGTAATTTGCCAGGCATCATCCACTCCTGGTTTCACCACTGCATCAATGTGTGATGGTGATGAATCTAGCACGTGTAGGTTGATTTCGCTATTCCAAAACAATGCAAGGCCACCACCTGTATTGTGTCTAAAGACAATGTGAACGTTGTCTAGGTGAAGTTTTGCCTTTAAATTCTTTACATAGCCGTCTTTTGCTTTTGTTTCCATGAGAAAGACTATTGTGGGAGAGTAATTTTTCACCATCTCGCTGAGTTCCTAAACTGCACATGGTCGTCCCAAACCACGGCAATTCCAGCTTATGGCGTTCATTGTAGTTGGTGGGGCTGCCTAGCAGCCACCACCGTTGGACATAGTTTAGGGGACTCCTCATAGGGCACGACATGTTTCTTTGTGGGTCAGCCATCTTCGTCTGGTTCAGCAGTTCTTTTGTGTTTTCTTTCAATCAGAAGCATGTCGCTAGGGTTGTTATGTTTCTCACATGGAATTCTGACCTATGTTGATTTGGATGGCAAAGGTTTGGGCTGACCTTGTGGATCATTGTTTGGTTTATCATTGTTGAGTAGCCCAAGAGTGTCTGATAAGGATTGGGTTTGTACTGTGGGCTTTAAGTCCAGCTTGCATACGGTTTCAAGATTGGGGGAGGGGGGGGGGGGGGGGTTTAAGACTCTCTCTCTATCATCATTGTCATACTTAATGTGGGATTTTTCAACATTTGCCTCTAATGTGCTAGTTATGTGACCGTTAGGATCATTGAATGTTCGGTTTTCCCACCAATTTGACTCTGATTGATGCGCATTGATCACCTAATTTATTGTCATAGGAAGACTAGGTTTGGGATTGTCACCGGAGTTGAGGGGAGGTTGCTTGACTGGGCTGCTGGTGGTTGTGTTTCTGGGACTGTTGGTGTATATGGTGGCGGTTTTGGGTATCTCGATCTGGATCCAAGTACGGTGATGGTAGTTTTTTTGGCATTGAGGTCGATCTCTACCTTCATCCAATCCCTAAAATGCTGGTCTAATTTCTTCAACAAACCTTTGCTTCGTAGCCAACGTTCACAGTCTCTATCATTATGAGAAACCAGTCCGCACCAGTAGCAGAAGTTTGGGAGATACTCATATTTCAGAATTGCACACCCAATGACTGACCCGTCGGACATACTTTGTGTACCATGTTCAATGGTTTAGTAATATCAATTCTGACTCAAACTCGTAAATAATTTCCCTTACCTCCATCACTTTCTGTATCAGTCATGAGGAGTGGTGTGCCCAGGGGCGTAGCCAGGAATCCGTACTTGAGGGGGCCAAATTGCAATATTGATAGAAATATCATAATTCATAAATTTATAAATAAAAAATTATCAACTTTGATATATTGTCATATTCTTAAATATTAATGGAAGTACAAAAGGCAGTCTATTTTACCATACACATATACAAAAATTTGCATACTATTATTTTAAGCACCATCAACCCATCATTATCCATAATGCTGAAAATTTTCTTATTTTTTAATGAATTATTCAGCTCCTAATTTCAAATTTTTTAAAAAATGATGATGTGGAAAGATATAATATATTATCATATAGCAATACAACAAATTGAACAACTTAATAAACAAAGCATATTCATAAAACTAAATGACCATTATCATATATATAAAAAGCATAAATCTAAATGCCCATATGATGTTGAAGAAACAAACAAACTTGAAATACTGAGACACAAGAAGAAGCTGGAACTAAAAGCAAATATGGATAGTTTTTTTTAGATGAAAGAAGTTTATTTGATTTCTACCCTTATTGAGAAGAGAGTTAATGTGTTTAGAACAATCAACAATGAGTGGTAGTGATTACTTCTATTTTCTTTGAGAATCCCGTAGGTGGCTTCTTGTGATTGAGAATGATGAAAAAAAGAGAGTAAATTTTTGTTTGAAATGAGAGGTAAAAGATGATACTTTGAGGGTGTGGATTATTGTCTATTGGATATTTCGATTGTCAACAAATCATTTGGACAATTGGGAGAGCTAACTAGTATTTTATTTGAGGACTTTGGGTTATCTATTGGACTAAGTAGAGATCCTAGGAAGAATTGGGGGGGCCGGTCATTATTTTCTAGGGGGCCATAGCCTTTTACTTATTTTTTGCTATTAGACTCATAGCCTAACAATAGAAGAAATCAAAATTTTGGGGGGGCCAGACAACGTAGCTCCGCCCCTGGGTGTGCCCAATGAATTGCCTATTGCTTCTCGAGTTTCTTGGTTTAGGCAGTGGATTGGGAGATTGTGGATTTGGATCCAAAAAGAAGTAAACTGAAAAAAGAGCGATGATATAGGCACATTTGCTGTCACTTTCTCGAATACAATGAGATGCTTGTTATAGGTCCACGGCTCATGTTCGATTACTCTGTCTAGATCACATTCATCTTCAAAGTCAAAAAACAGGATGTTATCTCACATGTCATTAATCTGGACATCCTTTTCCGATCTCCAAAGTGGCCTAAAGGTGCGAGCTATCGATTCCACATTAACAACTCGCTTTGTCAATAATTTTGCAGCAAGGGTGAAGGTGTCGGGTTATGCTTTCTTTGGGCATGCTATTCCAATTTCTTCTTTGTCTAGTAGAGAGAGTTTTTTCCATAGACCCTTAAGGGAATCCAAAGTGGTATAATTGTATTGGTTGAGAGATGTGTGATGGTTGTGTTTAGGATGGTGTTTGAGAACGCCCTACCAGTCACAGTGAACTAGAGGGTACGGGGAAACCTGTACTGGGACAGGGACAGAAAAGCTCCACTAGGTTGTAGGAGTAGAGAGACTCGTCCTAGGACCTCAGAGAGCGACCTAAAAAGTCTAAAAGTATAACATGCTTGTTAGTTGTTACATCAATATTATATATATTTCATCTATTTCCAACAATAAATAAGTAAAGACCAAGACTTCAAAAAAGGATGATAAACCAAGAATGTATTGACCCCTTTGGTAAATTAACCAATTAATTAGCCAAGTGAATTAATTAGATTCAATTACATGCAATAAGTGTGGTAGCACAAAAAAATCACCAAATAAAATAAATGCAGCGGAAATTAAATTTGACACGGGTGATTTGTTTACGAATGGGGAAAAACCACCGAGGCAAAACTCCATTGGGTGAATTTAAGGTCACCACTCCCAAGAATCTACTATTATCAAAACAAGCAGTTACAAGTAAAAGGAATCCCAGTACCTAATACCAACCTACAATTGAACCCTTACCCCAATACACAATTGGACTTGTAATGTAGTGACAATCTCTCATTTTAATGCACGACTCCCAATACGTGACTAACACACCAACTTGAGAAAGATGTTGGTTGCAAAGTTCATCAGTCCATCCAAACGATGAAGATCAAGAAGATCCTTGGTTACAAAACCCTTGGCAAAAACGCAGCAGCTTCTACAAGGAAGATGATGAACTAGGGCAAATTCTGTCTCCGATCACAATTTGCATGCACAATCAATTTTCATTGAGTTGCATCACTTTGCATCTAGTGAGACGGCCCTCAAAATAATCCTTATATATGTCTAGGATTGTGAGAAAAGAAACCCTACACAAATACACTTGGATATGCATGAAAACAGATTTGGAAATCTAAATTTCATAATTCTCGATAGATATTATTTCTGTCGAGAAGCTGTCGAGCATAAGCATTAAACCTCGATAGATATCTATCTGTCGAGCTATCTATCGAGCTTTGATGAACAACACTTCTTCACTTGTTTCTTAGACAGATTTGCATGGCTTCAATATTAGACTTGAACTCTTGTTCCTTGAAGTATTAAACCCATCCTAGATCTACCCAATTACAAGTAAGTGCGTTTTGTCAAAGGATTAGCCAATTTACATAACATATGTCTCTAACAAGTCTCACATATGTCCTAACAAAAGACTTAAATGCTTAGCAAAAATAAAGATTAGTAAAAGAAAGATAGACTTAAGCCTTAGATGTGCTTTGGCCTAACAACCAAGTTGAGAGAGAGAGAATGCAATCTTACTGCTTGAGAAAAAAGAAATATTATATATGAAAGCTCAGATTTGTGCTAAAACATAAGAGCTTGTTTAGACCCCCATTTAAAAATTACGGATATATTGTTTTTACTCTAACTTAGACTAAGTGCGGAACAAGAGTAAATAAGCACAATGAACAAATAACACTACTCTAAGCCATATTCATCCATTATTAACAATAAAATGAAAGCTAAAACAGTAGGGAAGAAAGATGCAAATACAAGATAATTCTGAAACGTGTTATCGAAGAGGAAACTGAAGAACTCGGCGAAAAACCTCTCCGCTACCCTCCAAGTCGAAATCGATCCACTAGAGAATAAAATTGGAGTACACAAATAACAAAAGACCCTCCAAGCCTAGTCTACCCCATGTACTTGAGCCCTCCAAGCTCCTGCTACCAACTGACTTCTTAGAACCTTGTCTTTTCTAGCTTTCTGGATCCCGCAATTCAGCCCAATTGCATCCGCCAATGAATGGCTCCTTCCAATACTTCCCAACAGCACCAAAATCTCACTTTACACTCAGAATGGGTGTGGTAAGTGTTTGGGCTAGCAACCTCTCAAAGATCTAGAGATGGAGAGGTAGGAGTTGAGGAAAACCATAAGGAAATGTGTAGATGATTGTGGGTATAACAATCTCTAACTCTCAAGTGTATTTTCTAGGGTTTTCTCTCTGAAAAGCACTCATTACAATTTGTGGGTAATGAGGGTATATATAGTGTGGGTAAAGACTTGGTAAAGCGAACACAACTTTTTGCCAAACAGAAACTTTCGCAGGTTTTTCGCGAGTTGGCCCTTCTCGCAAGACAGTCGCGAAATTGACAGCCTAACATGACTCTTCATCTTCCAGTCATGTGCTCCACACGTGGCCTTTTCGTGGGTTGCTTCTCGTGAGCTACTCGTGAGCCAATCGCGAAATCCATTGATTCAACTTTTGAAACTTGATTCTTCATCGATTTCTCACCCTCATCCCTTATAGATAAACCCACATACATATAGAGAAAAATGATTGAAGAAATTATAATCAAATTTGGCACGGAATTAAAGCCAACACAATATAGTTGGAAATCACAACTTTACAATCTCTCCCTTTGACTATTCCATGACAAAATCCCTAAACAGACTCTAGACTTAAATGTGAGTTTGGGAACATAGGCAAAACTCATTCACACCTAACTCTAGAAGTTGTGAAGCACTTGCACCATATACACCTGTATCCTAAAACACTTGCACATAACAACAAAACCTCATTAAGCACAAGACAAGTAGAACACAACGCACGTATAAGGAATAAGTAAAATGCAATCAAGATACCAAAAGAAATATACGACATAAAGCATAACTTGATTAAACATGAGTAGTCATTAGAAAATGACCACAATGAACATTTAACTAGTAAATGATCATCTGGACATGCAATACAATTACGAGTAATGCTAAAATCAATTGCATGTGCAACATACCACATGATGCATTAAAGAAACTAAGGCAAGAAGTAATAGATAACTATAAGCATCAAGAAACGGCTATAAAAACCAAGATACAAAAAGTACCAAAGAAAAACTATGTTTTAAGCTAAAGTACTTGAAAGCTTTAAATAAAGCAATGTAAATAAACAAAAGCTGTAAAAGCATAAAACATAAACTAGACTAGCCAAATAATGGTTAGACTATCCAAAAGTGTGTGTAGCTATAGGTTAGCTTCCTCCTTCTGAGCCCATTGATCTCCCTTTTTCAATATGCACACCTCCTTTCTATGTGATGCTCTCCCCCTTACTATATGCTATGGTCAAAATATTCACATTAAGTGCTCTTTCCCTTTTTGGCACGAATAGCTAAAGGCTTTCCTGTAGCTTGTGTTAAATCTCATCCAATTGTGTCTCAATGGTGGTTAGATGAATCTGAACATGGTTGTTGGTTGAGTATATGACATTAGCAAGTCTAGAAATGCGCTCATGCAATCCCTTAATCAAGCTCCTCAACTTATCCTGATGACAGCTAGATGGTCATGGCTGAGTGCTAGTAGATTGAGGCTCGGGAATGTGGGGATTGCTGTCTCGGTTTGCTCGGGGATAGTGTGAGCAGCTGATTTTTGTTTTGTAAGAGTGGCATGTTGAGTGGATTCGCTCTTTGGAGTCTTAGAAGGACTTTTCTTTGCCTTTTCAGCAGATGAGTGACTCTTGCTCATTTGAAGAGAGATCAATGATATTGGTCACTGACGAGACAAGGTAGTTCCTTCTTTTGGTGGACGAACACCCTTAAGAATCATGATCTTCATGGCAAGACTACAGAAAGGAAGACACATTCTTGCAGCTAATCTCCCTGCTGTTTTTCCCATGGTCTAAAATATGTGAGCACAAATGTCAATTTGAGCTCCTTTGATTGAATCACATAGGAATTGTGCCCTTCCAAGATTGATGAACCCTGTATTGGATAGAGGGTACAAGTTGAAAAACATGATTAGTGTGAGAATCTTCAACTCCGGTCCAAATTTTGCAGTCCCAATGGAAGTGCTGTGGAGGAGACTTCATGATCAGCTCCTAAGATGTCAAGAATCTCTGTCACTGGGGCAAGTCTGTCATCATATGGTGAAATTTCTACATTCTATGGATGATTGATGTGAAGAATCTTCGCTAGATAATCCAGAGTGATGACAAAATCTTTTCCTCGAACCTAGCACTTCAGTTCAGCTCCGGTGAACCAAGCGTTCGAGTAAAATTCTTTAACCAATTTGTCAACGGGATCCTCAAAGTTGCCAAACAAGCTTGCCCAATCCTTATCCGCAAATATCTTAGGGATAGAGGTGGATCCTAGAGTATCAAATCTCACAACCCTCTCCACCACAAAGGTGCACTCTTGAAGTTGTTGGAGAAGGATTGAGAATCCAGGAAAGTCTTGAATCTCTTGTTGTCAAAATCACCGGATGAATGACGGGTCCTCTTTGATACAAGAGATGATGTGAGATCAATCACCTGTTCTTTGCCGCAAGAGGAACGACAATACATTTGCAAAATGAACAACCACCCAAACAAAACAACAACAAACACGAACATGGAAACAAACTTGATTAGATACAAGCTAGTCCATAAAAATGAACAAAATAGTCCTAAAAAGCATAAAAACAATAAGACAAAGTCACAAGATCATGTTTTAAGTGCTAAAGGTGTAACAAGACTTACCTAGCATGAGGGAAATGCAAAACACGACAAGTGATAGAGTGTGTGCATCAAGTGTGATTGTGATGTGCATGTGAGATGCATGAGCAATACATGACAAGCACTCATGGGGCAAAGTATGTAAATCACACAACCAATATTCAAAACATGTTAAGCATGTAAAAACATGGTAATCCCCAAAAATTGGTACTCATCGGAGTCCAAAACAACGAGAAAATACCATTTGGGCATTTTATCAAGCACTTATAGTGCATACAAACCACTAACATGTGAAACAATGTATGAACATGTGGAAATCTTGCCTAAATACATGTTAAAATGCCACTTGGGGCCAACACAAACACAAAAAAACACAATGGGACATAGCCCAATCAAGAAAATTAAAAAAATTTGACAAGAAATTAAGTTTTTCCCAACTCTAGAAATCCTAGAATCTAAGGCTTAATCGAAGGATTTAAAAGAGGGAAAAAAATGTTAAAACATACCTTAGATGAGTCTTAAAGATGAAAACCCTTGAGATTTGGTTGAGTTTTTGAGTGAAAATGTGTTTTGGGTTGAGAAAGGCACGGAGGAGGCAAAAGAAATGTTTTGAAAAACTGTCACTGTTTGGCCTTTAAAAATTGAAAATCCGCTCATTTCGCGGGTAAGGTACTCGCGAAGTTACTCGTGAAATGGCCTCAAATGCACAAGACTTGTTTCGCGGGAAGCTATTTCTCGCGAAAGAGTTGCGAGAGAGTCGTGAAACTCTCTATGTAAAATTTTGGAAGAACTGAAAATAGTTTCCTCATTTTCGCGGATAGGTTGCAAGAAGACTACTCGCAACTTACTCGCGAAAATGCCTTTGATGGAGTTTTTCAACAAAAAAATTTGGGCTTTTTGGAAAAAACTCTTAACACAAAAATGCTATACAAAAACACTTTTAAAAAACATATAAAATACTCAAAAACTTTTTGGGTTTGATCATCAAGCAATTGAGTATACACATATCACATCTAAATACCTACTATCACACAAATGAAATAGGCATTCATTGAACATTAAACATGTGTGTTGTGTGTGTGGATCAAGTATATTACATTTAATTTTTATAATATTATATTTATTACCTTCTTCAGCAAGTGGCTACATAATAAGGTCCAACACTTTCACTGGCTATCTTCTAAGGGTTTGTTTGAGATTCACTTATTTTACAGAAATTAAAATTTTTTTTGCTGAAAGTACTGTAGATAAAGGTAAAAGTTAGCTACAATAGTGTAGTGGAACTTATGAATAGTATCAAAAAGTGCAGTGAGACTCATAAATAGTAGTAAAAATAAGCTGAATAGTAAAATAAGTTGACTTTTTAATTTGGAGCCAAACGCACAATAAAGGTCACCTCAACCAGAAAAAGCATAAAAATTTTCAGCAAAAAAAAAAAGGACAAGCGTAAAATTTTTCCAATTTGCATTAAAGAAATGTGTTTCACTTTCAATTTCAATTTCGTTTTTTTTGTTTTAATTTTTATTTTTATAATGTGTTTCAAATATTTTTTAATCCCTTGGATTTCTTGGGTGTTTATTTGTCACAATGTGAAAGACCAATAAAGTCTTGGTCTTGGTCTTAGTTCTGAACTTTGGAACCTGAGATGACTGGTATGCTGGTGAACTGAACCTCTAGTATTTGGTTAAGTTGAGGTAAGTTTCTTAAACTTCCAAATCTTATATGACTAAGCATGAGAATTTAAAATCATTTTCCCTAATCTTTGCACCAGTTTTCAAAGCAACCAACAAGAGGTTAGTGTATAAAGTGTCATGATCTTCACTGCTGTCAAATAGCACTATAGTCTTTGTACGCATAGCATTATTCTTAGCCTCAATATATTTTTGAGAAATTTATACTGGTGATTCCATAGGTGAAAACCTTAAAAGTTATTTAGTCCATATATTGATAATAATGTTTCAAAGTTTCATTCAACCAAAAATGAAAAAAAGTTTCAAAATTCAGAAGAACTATGAATTGACTTATCATTATGCTGGTCATTCATTCACACTTGATAGATGGAAATAGATCAGGGATAGGGCTAGGACTTGTTAGGAGGTGACTTTGGTGCTGGTTGTGTACGGCGAGCTTAGTCACTGAGGTGAGTGTGTGTGTGTGTGTGTTTTTTTTTTTTTTTTTTGACTTTGATGTGTGTTGTTGGGTAAGGACAAAATTATCTTGTTTAAACTTTTTTAAAAGGTTGGGTTGTTGGTTTTGGGTAAAATTAGTTGATTGGACTTAATTTTTTAGCTTCACTATATGTAATTTTTGTTGTTGGGCTAATTTTTTTGGGCTTGTTATTTTGTTTTAAATTTTAAATTTATAGATTTTTTTTATGGTCTTTAAAAGGAAGAAAATGATAAAGTTACAAACTTTTTTACAAATTGCTGATGTAGTGAGTGGTTATTGGTCAATAAAAAAGTGGCATAAGTGATGGGTCTAGATGTGAACAATAAGAATGCTATCTTAACAGTTTGTAAAAATATTGTAGAAACATTTGTGGCTATAACAGTACTCTTAAAAGAATTAACGATATTATTAAGGGGGCAAAGTGTAATTTTATAGATCAAAATTGCTAAAATTAATTGTAAAATCCATGTTTTTGTTGGCTTTATTCCATGCCAAATTTATTTGTAATCATTCTCTCTTTGTAATGTATCTTTTCGAGAGTTTAATGTAACTAGTTGATGTCCCGTGCGATGCATGGGCACAATATAAATTTATTTTAAAATATTATATAAGAAATTATCTTTATGACCATGCAACATAAGCTCCTCCTTTATTGATTATTTCCTTACATGGTTAAGATAAATAGAAAGCTAATATGAAACATTGCAACAGACTTTGAAAAGTAAAATAAATCCAATCAATGCTCTTATGTTTATCAATATTTATATGCATGTCGAAAAAAAAGTCATATAGTTTAGAGGGCTTCAAAATTGCGAATCCTAGTCATTTTGTTGAGTTTGTAAAACCATAAGTGTTAATGTAATTTTAACAAAACACCAAAAAGAAAGACACATATGGGTAATTTTAAGAATTTATTTTGATCAAACCTCTGTCACTATCATGTTTTATAAGTACACCAAGGGTGACTATACTTTAGCCAAAGCGAAGATTCAATACACTTTTAGGCATGTCACGGCCATATAGATACTCTAACCAAGCTAATTGCTGAATTAGTACAATCATGAACAATTATTAAATTAGTACTTGTAAGCTCAATTGTATGCTCATCCAAGGCATTGACATTTGTAGGGAAGATGTCTCCCAAATTCTTGCACAGTAGTTGTAGTAGCAACATCAACATTAGTTTAGCAAAAAGAAAAAACATCACCATTAAGCCCTATTGGGAAATTTAGACCCCGGTTGATAGAATTAACAAGTTTTAAACTCAAGTTGTTAATTAGATTTATTATGAATAAAACTTGTTAAAACAAACAAACATCAATATCATGTCAAAATCATGCAGTGGAAAAATAAATAAGACAAGATATGATAACCCAGGAAAACCAATGAAACAAACTAGTTTCACAGTAAAAAACCTGGGGGAAACCTTCCCGAAAAGCAATCCACTATAGTAAAGAGAAGTTTCAGATCTAGTACAAAATCTTTGTCCCTAGACTCTACAATCCCCGTAGATGAACTTACAGCAGAAACCTTCTACCGCTTCAGAACCTCTGAACTCTTCAATATATGAACGCCACCCTTTTTGATGCACGGATCCCAATACGTGACTAACCAAAGATGCACGGCTCCCAGTACGTGACTAACACACCAATTTGAAGAAGATTGTTGGCTGCAAAGTTCTTCACTTCATCAACAATGAAGATCAAGAAGCACTTGGTTACAAAACCCTAAGGTGCAAAGACGCAGTAGCTTCTTTCAAAGAGAATAAGGCATCGGTCACCTTTTGCATATGTTCTCCTTGTATTCTCTTATGTGACGGCCTCTAAAATAAGCCTTATATAGGTCTAGGGTTGTGAGAAAAGAAACCCTACACATACATGTCAGCATGGGCCGAAAATCAGATCTGAAAATCTGAATTTCGTAAAGCTCAGTAATTCTCGATCGATCGAGGAGGTGTCGAGCCTATTTGTTGCGAGCTATCGAGGGGACAAAAAATTGCTCGATCGATCAACCTAGCTATCGAGAGGTGTCTAGATTGCGATGACAATCAACTGAAGAGCTTGATAGATAGCCTAGTTGTCGAGAGGTGTTGAGCAGCTATCGAGCTTTAAAAAATCAGCACTTCTTCACTTGTTTCTTGGACAGATTTGCATGGCTTCAATACTAGACTTGAACTCTTGTTCCTTGAAGTATTAAATACATCCTAGATCTACCCAAATACAAATAAAGTGCGTTTTGTCAAAGGATTAGCCAATTACATAAAATAGTGACATATGTTCCTAACAAGTGAATCACATATGTCCTAACAATCTCCCCCTTTGGCAATCCGTGACAAAACCACAACAAACAAATGAACATATGAGAGAAGTCATAAATCACTCAACTCATATTCACTTGTTGAATACAATAAAATCTATCCTAACACAAACTCTTGAAAAACTTTGCAAGAGGAGAGTTCATGGCAAGTAGACTTTGACAACCTGTATTTCTGAAACACTTAAAACAAAACTCATCAAGGCATTTTTATGTGAAATAGAAATAGTAGATTGCATACAGGCAATAAGAAATATGTGCATAAAGATAGAAAAGAAACAACACATGTAAAGCTAGGTGAAAAAGACATACATCATCATATATATTAAAGATAATCACAATGTATGTAAACATGGTCACAAGACCGGTGTTCAAGAAGAAGAAGGTAAGCACTCCCCCTAACAAGATGAAACACATCTCCCCCTTACAGAGGCATGCATTTCTCCCCCTAACATGTAAAATCTTAAAAAAGAAACCACGAAGTCTCCATAATTTCTCCCCCTTTTTATCATGATTGACAAAGGGTACAAGAAGCGAAAAAGCTTCACCCGAGAAACATAAGGATGATCAAGGGGGTACAAAGAAATCCATATAACTGCATGAATGTAATGAAACAAGATACTATGGATGACAAGATAACAGAAAGATGCAAAACATGTGAAAAACAAATCTCTCAACAAGAAAAATGTTAAGCACATTAATCCCAAAACACACACACACACACACACACACACATAACAAGTCTAACCAATTTTATATTTTAAAAACAAGTCAAGACAGTTTAGTGAGCATACATAGACACAAGTATTCCTTGTGATAGCCAAATCACATTGTACCTGCACATGTATCAAAAGTAGCAAAGAATTTTGCATGTTGTGTGTGAAAAATATCACAAGATTGCATAAGTGTCAACTAGTTATGACGATTTGAGATATGAGAAAATCACTTTAACTCACACACAATCATAACTGTTTGATGGGGACTATCACCTTCGAGGTACATCCTATAACTCCCACATCTCCTAGAATACACGCTTGCAATCATATATAAAACATTTTTATTCTTTTTGCTTTTGATTTTTCTTTGCATATTTTTCTTTTTAAGCAAATCATGCATGGGCATATAAGAGATAGAAAAGAAATACCCAATGATGTTAAGCTTTTGACATTCCAATTTTGCTATGCCGAAGCACACAAATGTCATTGACATTGCACTTTTGCTATGCCGAAGCATACAGATGTCATTTCATGATTGGCGGGCAACAGTGGTGAGATGGTTATTTATGCATTTCTCTTAGGATTTTCTAGTCCTTCCCGTCAAAAAGAGTGATACGAGTGTTAAGTACAAGAGATTACTTAATCTTACTCATCACAAATACAAGCCACAAAGCTCACTTGGTTAGATGTGCATAGAGATGCTTATCTAAGCTACAAACGATACAAAGTTTAGAAAACTTTATTTCAATAGTCATCCAAGGTACACAAGTACCAATGTGTACAAACACACACTGTTTTTGTATTTTTCTGGTTTTTCCTTTTTTTATTTATTTATTTTAAAAACAAAACAAAATAAAAACTAAACAACCAAACAAAAACAGACAAACAACATGAAAGCATGAAAGAAAGATGCATATGCTAGAAGGCATGATAGAAGGGTGCAGATGCAAGAAAACATGATTCCAAAAGATAAGAAATCAAGCAAAGAAAGTTCTACTTTAGATAGAAAGAATTAAAATAGAGGAAAAACAGAAAAGACAATTAAGTCTTAGGCTCCTTTCTCACCCACACAGCACAAGTTTTTTGCCGTGAAGATGAAAATGCACGTGTCCTAATATGTCTACTAAAAGACATAGAAGAATTAGAATTCTTCTGAAATTGAGTTAAAAACCTCAAAATTTTTAATAACTTTCCAAACAAAGGTGTAGGTCCTGAAGAGGAAACCTGCGACCGTTTGGACACTTGCTTTTGAGGATACAACTTAAAACAATTAAGACGAATATGTCCAAAAACACCACAATGGTGACAAACATGAGGTCTAATAAAGGATTTAGAATTAGACAAATCAGTTTTAGATTTCATACCTTTATCACCTTTTTCAGATTGGGGCACAAAGACAGTTGATCCAAAAGCTGTGGAAGAGGAGGGGCTGGAGGAAACAACATATCCGAAGCCAATCTTATCAGAACTAGACTTTTAAGCACTCAGTACCTCATCAAGCTTTGCACTAGACATCTTCTCTATTTGAGTTCTAGCTTGACTAAGCTCTACCTCAAGATTCTTGACAGTTTCTTCTAATAAGGTGTTCTCCATAACAAGAGTCTCAACTAACCTTGTAGTTTCATCTAGTTTGACTAACAGATCAGCTTTTTTAGTTTTTACCTCATTAAGCTCTTTTCTACAAAGATGAGAAGTCTTTTTAGATTTTATAAATTCAGTGCATAGCTTATCATAGGCTTCTTGAAGGGTTATCTTCTTAAGTACTTCATTATTAGAAGAATCCTCACTGTCACTAGCACTCTCCACAATCACCTTATCGGTTGAGGCAGCAAAAGCCATAACGTGATGACATTCATCCATATTCTCATCGGAAGAGTCATTCTCAGTATCACTCCAAGTAGAAATCAACCCTTTATCTTTTGACCCATTAGTCTTTTCCTTCATGAGGTAGTTTGGACACTCTATCCTCATATGACCTTTGCACTAATGGCATTGAATAAGGGGTTTCTCATTCTTGCCATTCTTAGAGGATTTAGATTTCCTAGAAGGTTTGCCCTTATCCTTTTTCTTAAACTGAAGAAGCTTGATAATCTCATCAGTTATGAAGGTTAGACCCTCATCCTCATCTTCACTTTGAGCTTCATCTTTAGATTCCTCAATCTCTTCCTCTATAACCTTAAGAGCCAAGTTTTTACTCTTTCCACCTCTTCCCATTAAGCCTAATCCCATCTCATAGGTTTGAAAGTTTCCTACAAGCTCAGTCAAAGGAAGTTGATCAATGTCCTTCACTTCCTCAATGGCAATGGTCTTGGCATGAAATCTTTCAAGTAAGGACCTAAGGATTTTCCTAACAATTTTGGATTCCGCAATAAATTCTCCAAGATTGAAAGCAGAATTCATAATATCCTTGAGTTTAGCATAGAACTCATCAAATGTCTCATCCTCCTCCATCCTTATTTCTTCAAAACTACTAGTGAGTCTTTGAAGCTTCACAGTCTTTACTGCCTTGGTACCTTCATAGGTCTCAAGAATAGTCCATGCTTCCTTGGCAACTTCCGTGGATGATATTTTCTTGAATTCCTCATTTGTCACCCCACAAAACAAAGCATTCAAGGCCCTATTGTTGAAATTTGCTGCTTTGATTGTTTCTTCATCCCAATCCATCTGCGCTTCCTTTGGCTTAATCCAGCCAACTTCAACAGCTTGCCATGCCTGTTCACCTAGAGCCTGCAAAAAGACTTTCATATGAACTTTCCAGTACGCATAATTAGTTCCATCAAATAAAGGAGGAATCAAAAGAGATTGTCCATGATCCATGACAACAGGGGTTAAGGATCACACTCAGGAAATTAATCCAGTCAGAGTGTACCCGCTATGATACCACTTGTTGGAAAATTTAGACCCCAGTTGATAGAATTAATAAGTTTTAAACAAAAATTGTTAATTAGATTTATTATGAATAAAACTTGTTAAAACAAACAAACATCAAAATCATGTCAAAATCATACAGCGGAAAAATAAATAAGATAAGATATAATAACCTAGGAAAACCAATGAAACAAACTAGTTTCACAGTAAAAAACCTGGGGGGAAACCTTCCCGAAAAACAATTCACTATAGTAAAGAGAAGTTTTAGATTTAGTATAAAATCTTTGTCCCTAGACTCTACAAATCCCCATAGATGAACTTACAGCAGAAACCTTCTACCGCTTCAGAACCTTTGAACTCTTCAATATATAAATGCAACCCTTTTTGATGCACGGATTCCAGTACATGACTAACCAAAGATGCATAACTCCCAGTACGTGACTAACATTTTAACTTGAAGAAGATGTTGGCTGCAAAGTTCTTCACTTCATCAACAATGAAGATTAAGAAGCACTTGGTTACAAAACCCTAAGGCGTAAAGATGCAGTAGCTTCTTTCAGAGAGAATAAGGCATTGGTCACCTTTTGCATTTGTTTTCCTTGTATTCTCTTACGTGATAGCCTCTAATATGAGCCTTATATATGTCTAGGGTTGTGAGAAAAGAAACCCTACACATACATGTCAACATGGGCCGAAAATCAGATCTGGAAATCTGAATTTCGTAATTCTCGATCTATCGAGAGATGTCAAGGAGGTGTCGAGCCTATCTATTGTGAGCTATCGAGGGGACAAAAAATTGCTCGATCGATTGACCTAGCTATCAAAAGGTGTCAAGATTGCGATAAAAAGCAACTAAAGAGCTCGATGGATAGCTTAGCTGTTGAGAGGTGTCGGGCAGCTATCGAGCTTATGACTTTCACCTCCAAATTTCTTTGACAACTCTATGTTTGTGTAATACATCTATGGAATCTTTTTCTTGTACATGTCATATGCCTTCTTTGGAAAAGGTATTTGAAAATACTTCCTTTGTTTTATTTTGTTTTTTTTTATGTGGATTAACAACTTTTTTTTTTCCTTATTGAATTATAAACTAAATACTTCAAATGAACATAATATTTTGGGATTCAACTAACAAATCAATATTTGTTTTCCTGTGTGTTAACAATTATTATTTTTTAATTTCCTTTCTTATTGCATTACAAACAATTTTTAAAGATAGCTAAACTAAATACTTCAAATGAACATAATATTTTGAGATTGAACAACAAATCAATATTTTTTCCGTGGGTTAAAAATTTGATGAAGTATAAATTTTTTTTTAGAGAGTTAAACTAAATACTTCAAATGAACATAATATATTGGGATTCAACAATAAATAACTAAATAAACTATTTAAGAGGAACAAGAAATTTTGAAAATGATCATACCTTTCTAAAATGAAATGTAAATATTGGGAGAGAAATTATAGAAGCATAACTTTTTGAGACCTAAGGAGACGGGGATATATATATATATATATAAAGATTTTACAACATGCTAAGCCTTTCACCTACACGTGGGGAGGGTCAAGCCTAGGTCATAATATGTAAGGTAATAAATAGGATTGGGCTTTTCATAAGGTTTGGTGATCTATTTTTAAAAGGTAGTCCATTCTTTAGAGTAATTGTCAATAACAGCCCATATTTTATATAATAGTAAAAATAAGTTACTATGATTAGGGGTGTTCACCAAACTGCAAAAACCACACCAAAACCGCCCACAAAATAGTATAACCGCACTGCACCCTCTCTATATATTAATATATTTAATTATTTTTAATATTAAATATATTATTAATAGTTTAATAACCCTAGTTTTCAAAAAAAAAAAAAAAAGTTTGATAATCCTAGCAAGTGCTGATTAGGAAAGCTAGCACAAAATAAAAAAAAACTAGCTCAATAGTTTAAAACTTGGACCAAAACAGAGGGAAAAATTAGTTTTGGGTTAGGTAGAAAAAGCCCAAAATTTGAAATATATATAAACTTCAAATTATTCAAACCGCATCTTATACACCGCATCGCATATGTGACCGCAAAAATGAGATGCGGTGCGGTTATGGTTTTGGCTAAACTTTAAACCACACATGTGACCGCAAAAATAAGGTGCGATGCAATTATGATTTTAGCTAAACCGCACCGCAAAATGCAGTGCTAAAAATGGCTCAAAATCGCATTGCACCGCACCGCGAACACCTCTAACAGTCTGTGATCAATTAGGTAACAATTAAAAATACTTAATGAAAGAGGTTAAAAAAGCTAAATGCAAAATTAGAGCACTATATGGCAGGAGTTCACACACTCCCACATGAGGTCTTTGATTTTATATGTATATTGATGTGGGGTAGATGTATTTGAGCCACTCCCTTAACATTGGAAAGTTGTATCAACCAGAGATCTCACGACCAAGAGGTGACCAGACAGCCCGCGAGTGACACTTGGTAGAAGACCCAGAGAGCTGACAATTTGCTTTGTTCGTATTCTAATCTTTTTTTTTGTTTTTTGTTTTTTTTTTTCCCAGCCCACACCACATAAGCCTAAACACACACCATTTGCATGTGTGAACAGAATACAAGTGTGTGAGTTGAGCTTATAACAATAAGAGAAAGCATTTGTTCATACCAACCCTTTTGTATGAAAGAGAGTGCCTTAGTCTAGGGAAATGAATCTTTATCCTCTATTCTCAATTTCTCTCACAAATAACATATACTTGAGAGAAATTTGTAACCTTCAGCTCCATCACCAAACCTTGAGTGTTATGAGCTTGTTGAAAGGCTGGAAACTAATTGGAGTCATCTCAAATCCAAATCCTTTGGTGGCTTTCCGTTGGTGGCTCAACGGTGATGACTCCGGTAAGCTAGATGAAGAAAAGACTTAAGGAAGTTGGTTGCTAGCTGGAGCTTAGAGGACTCAACTACACATGGAGATATAGGCTTGAAGGGTTTATAGTCATCATTGTATTGCAACTATTCATACTAGAGGAGTTTTCTGACAGTGGTGTTGGCAGAGAGGTTTATCCACCCGGGTGCTTAGTTTTTCCTCTTCGAAAAACGGCTTGGTGTTTTCATGTGGTTTGATTTATTTTCAGCATTTACATATTGCTCTTTACATGCTTTAGATTGTTCTTGAACACGTTTGCAATATGAAACTTGGCTGAACACGTATATTGGACTAAGTTGTTAGTTTAGTGTTAAAGGTGATCAAACCGTAAAACTTTGTGTTAAAGGGTATAAATACTTGCTAGGACGTATATAGCATACTTTCAATTGGTATCAGAGCGGGTAGACTTATTTGTGGATTTATCTCCTAAGTGTGATCCTTGACCCTTTTGTGTTTGCCATGGCTAAAGCTTTGTGTGCTCCACCTGTTTGTGAAAATGCTTCTATGAGTGATGTTTCTCATGTTTGTGATATTGTGACACACGATTCCATGGATGATTTTAATTTTGTTGATGACAAATTCTTTATGATAACAACTTTGAAATTTCAAAAGAATTTGAGCAAGTTTGTTTGTGAAAATGATACTTCGATTGCCAAACTTAATGAATCCAAAAAGTTTGTTGAAAAGTATAAGAAAATTGCTAAAACTTCTTTGGAAAAATTAAAAGAGTTTGAGTGTATCAAAGTGGATTTGGATACTAAGCTTATTGATGAGACTAACAAGTTGGTTAATGAACTCAAAATTGAAAATGAATCTCTTCAACTTAAGATGCATGCCATGTGTTTGAAAGAAGGCCTAAGTGACTTTAAAGAAAAAACTTTGTACATTCCTCCACAAAAGAGGAATCCCAAAGTGGTGAAAAAGCCTATGGTGAAAACTCCTAAGCTAAAGCCCTTGTGTAAGCCACAACCTAAGAAAAAAGGTTAGATCTAAGTGTGTTCCCACTTGCCACTATTGCGGTGTTGTTGGTCATATTAGGCCACATTGTTCTTTGTTAAGATAAGAACAAGACCATGGTACTAGATCCACCTTTGGGAAGCCTTGTGGACCTAAGCTTATTGTTTGTTATCATTGTGGTGCCAAAGGTCACATAAGACCTAATTGCTTTTAATTTCAAGCTTTTAAAAGAGTTGAAAGAAAAGAGAAATTTAAGCTTTTTGAAAATGGTGTTAAGCATGAAAAACTGGTTTTAGGTGAGAATGATTCTTTGTTGAAACAAATGTTTGATACTCTTACCTCCTTGAAAATATGCATTTCCAATTCTTATGCTATCATTGATTCTTCCACCCCTTGTCTCTCTTCTGATGAGACACTCACTCCAAACACTCATTCTGTTTGGGTGAGGAAGGGATCCTATGCATAACCTTGTGGTCATCTTGTCCTTGAGCTAATTCTTCCTATCTTGTAGGACATGTCATGCATTAGAAGTTGCATTTTCGTACATTATGCATTTCATGTTTCTATGCATCGTTTTTAAATTGCTTTATGTGTTTTTAAAGCTTAAAATCACAAAAATTTAAAAAAAAAAAAAATCAAATTTGATTGATCTTGTTTTGCTTGTGTTTGGCCTAGTACCCCTGTACTAATGGCATAGTGCATTGTGATGCTTTGACTTGCTATTTATGCACATTGTGTGATTTTTGTGTAGACTTCTTTGATCTACGTGTTGTGAGAAAAAGACAACAATAATGATGCTTTCACTTTGCTTGGAACATGTTTGGTTTTTACCCCATCATTTGAGTAATATATGCTCAAAATGTCTCAATTATCTCACAGAAATCTTTTGTAATAGCACTCTCATCAATTATGTGCTAAGTATGCAATTCTTGAATCTATATATCTTTCTCTATCAATATCCTTCCCTAAGCCTACCAAGTCTTATTGCGAGAGTTATATATTTCATATTTTGCATCATTGTAAGGTTTTCTCCTTATGTGAAGGGAGATAGAAGCAAATCTGTCTTGTTTGATGCATGTATTCTGGCCAAAGAGCTGGAAAATTTGTACAAAGATAAACCCGAAAATAAATGGAAGCTTGTAAAGTTGTTATTTACAACCTTATGATTTGTTGGCTTATATTCCGTGCCAAATTTGATTGTAATTGTATTCAATCTTTTGTACCCTATATTTAATGTGGGATTTCATTGAAAGGGTTGTGTGATAGAGAGAGAGTGTGAAGACTCAAGCAAATTGAAGACTGAAGAGTTCTCGCGTGGGTAGCTCGCGACTAAACATCCCGCGAAGTGACCCATGTGCCTTGCACGTGCTGGAATGCGAAGAGTCGGGTTAGGATGGAGACAGCTATGTCTCGCGAGTATCTCGAGGGTAAGGCCTTCCCACGAGACACCCGCGAGGCATTCTGTTATGTCAGCCTGTCCATTCTGATACATACTTTTTATGCCTACACTATTTATACCCACATTACCCACAAATGTTGAAAAGTGCTTCTGAGAGAAAACCCTAGCCAAACACATTGAGAATTAGAGATTGTCATACCCACAATTCTCTACATCTTTGCTTGTGGAATTTCCTCAATTCCTACCTCTCCATTTCCATACCATTGAGAGGTTGATAGCCCAAACACTTACCACACCCTTTCAAAGTGTCAAGTGAAGTTTTGGTGCTACTGGGAAGCACTGGAATAAGCCAAGGATGGCAAATGCAACATGGAGCCTGTTGCGGGATCCGGAGAACTAAGACGAGACCCGGTTCTGAGAAGCCTTGTTGGAGTAGGAGCTTGGAGGGCTTAGGTGCATCGGGTAGATTAGGCTTTGAGGGTCTCTTGCTAACCCATGTATCCCAACTAATTTTCTAGCGGATCGATTACCGCTTGGAGGGCGGCGGAGAGCTTTTTCTCCGAGTTCTTCGGTTTCCTCTTCGATAACACATTGGCGTGTTATCTTGTGTTTACATCTCTCTTCCCTACTCTTTTACATTCCATTTTACTGCTGTGTTGCTTTGATTATGGATTAGAGTAGCTTGTTTGTTTATCCGCTCGCATTTACACTATTCCACACTTAGTATTAAGTTAGTGTAAAATCTATCGAGCCGTAACTTTAATTTGGGGGTCTAAACAGCTCTTGTGTTTTCAACACATTTTCGAGCTTTCAAAGCTAATGAGTGAAGTGTGGGTGGAATTGCTGTCATATGCAGCAGGGCATTGCCGGGCCAATACTCATGCTGCTCAACTTAGTAAAGGAGGTGAGCTTATCACTTTTGTCTGGTCATTGATGGCACATCTTGGCATTGGGGAGCAGTTTCAAATAAATGAGGGCCATGCAAGGGAAAAACTGATTGTGGGTAAGTAAACTGAATAAATTGGTGAATTCAACGTTTGTAGGAGTGAAACTTTCTATGTAGAACTCTGTTCTTTTCAATATGGGGGATGAGAATAAGATTTTATTTACTTTTGTTTACTTCCATAGGAATGGAGATGTTTGTAATATTGTATGAAAACATTAGTACTTCTTGTGTTCACGCCCTTTCATGGACAGTTTTTTAATTGAACTAGGGAACCTGAAATGCTGCATATTTCACGCCCTTTCATGGACACACAAAAGAAGAGAAATAAAAGAGAAAGGGTTTTGCTGCTGGAAGTATTTTGTAGCCTCCAATTCGTTAGGAGTTGAGCCGGGAATAGGAGAAGATATCTTTTACGACATGTGGGCATCATAACTAGACATATACTTGTTCTCTCTCACAATGTGTGAATTTCACAGAATTGTGGTGTTCACATATTATGAGAGAAATGATACATATGCCATATGTATAAGATAATTATTGTAGAGATTGATTAACCAATGGTTCAATTTTATATCCTATAAGACATCATCTTGAATGATAAAATAGAACAATTATATGTGAAGTTACAGTTGCCTCACATCTACCAATTTAAACTTTAATGAAAGAAAAACTTACTCAAAAAGAATTCCTAATTTAGTTAGATTTTTAATACATAATTGTCTTGCTTTAGATTTGTAATATCTAATCTAAATCATAAAATGAATTTATCCAAATGGAGAAGATCATGATATTGCTGGTTCGAGGTCTTATCCTCCTCTGCTTAGCTGCTTTTCCACCTCAATCAAACCTCTCGTTCGCATATTTTCCCATCCTTAAATGATTGATCTCTTGTTTACCAACTATTACTACATCAAAAACCTAATTTTAAATAGACCACCTACTCTGCCTTTGGGCCTTGATTTATCTCTTCTTACACTTACGGGCCTGACATGAATTATTTTTCAAAGTGGTTTCAGGGATGCTTTTTTTTTTAAGTGTGAGATGACAAATTGTGGAGTAACATCACTTCCGCTAACACTATTTTATTAAGCATCAATCACAACCTTAAACTTCATCAGATGTGAAAAAAGTATTGAAATTTTTTTTGTCATTATACTTTTACTGTATTTCTCATCCCATGCTCACTGTCTTATTTTTTAGATCAGTTCATTGACCATTACAACAACAACATGTTTTTATAATAAGTAGGGGGTGTTTGGTACCATAACTTAAACAACAGTTTTTAGTTTTTAAATAACATTATACGTATTGCTACACATTTTTTCATCCACACATATTTTCAAAAAATACAAATAACGTTATTAGAATAATATTACCAAACGAACCCTTAATATCTGAATCTCTAGTTCAGCTGAGAGGGGCCAATCAAAATGAAAATAGACAAGCACTTCATAAAAAATATAAAAAGCTGAGGGGTGCAGGGACCATTTGGAAAAGTTTGTACGAGCACTTCATAGAGACAAACACTTTGGATTCATATGAGATATATTCACGTTATAATAAGAATTCAAAGCTGAGATTTTTTGCCAGCAACGTTGATACATCTTTGCACATAAAAGTTGCTGTTAGTGTTGGTAAGTAGATAAAGAGGAGTGAAGCAATCAAGCATGAAAGATCTTTCAAAAGCATATTCTTTGATTAAAAAAAAAAAAAAAAGCATATTCTTTGATATCTCTTCTTTTTATGCCTAGAATTATTGAATATTGGGACCCAAGTTTGCTGGAGGAGAAATGGACCTTCATTTTCCTACATGTCTGACAGCAATATGTAACAGCACAAAGTTTATAACATTAATACTGGTAGGAATGGGGAATTCAGAATATGAACCATGACAAGAATTCTGGCTTGGATTGAGATCAGGTGCAGTAAGTATTGCATCGTATGTAATTAGTATGGATGATTGAGATTCAATTTTATATCATATAACTATAAGACATGCATCGTCTTGAATGATTAAAAAGCACAACTATATATGAAGTTACAGTTGTCTCACATCTACCAATTTAAACTTGAACGAAAAACTTACTCAAAAAGAATTCTTAATTTAGTTATATTTTTAATACTTATTTGTCTTGCTTTAGATATGTAATATCTAGTCTAAACCATAAAATGACTTCATCCAAATGGAGAAGATCATAATATTTCCCGTTCGAGGTCTTATCCTCCTCTGCTTAGTTGCTTTTCCACCTCAATTAAACCTCTCGTTCACATCTTTTCCATCCTTAATGGCATGTTTGGATGTTTAAAAAAGGAGGGGGAGTAGAGTAGAGGGAGGGAGAGTAATCAAATTACCTTGTTTGGAAGTTTTTTAAGGAAGGAGGGGAAGAAGTTTGGAAGGGTTTGGAGGGGTTTCAACTCCCTCTAACCCCTCATTTTTAATTCCCCAAAATTGGAAAGATTTGGAGGGAGAGTAGAGTAGATAAATTATTATCCAAGTAAATTTCCTAATTTACCATTTCTAACAAATTAATCATACACCAATGTTACAAGTCCATTTTCAAATAGGGGTAAATTTGTCTATTTTAATCATTTCCTCTTCTCTCTATCCTAATTTTTAAAACATCCAAACAAGGGGAAGGGCTAATTACTCCCTTCCCCCTTACTAATTTTAAAAACATCCAAACAAGGTGGAGGGGAACCATTCCCCTCTACTCTTCTCCCCACTACTCTCTTCTCCTCTACTCCCCTCTACTGTCCTCCCTCTCTAAACTTCCAAACAGGCCATAAATGACCCATCTCTCGTTTACTAACTATTACTACATCACAAACCTAATCTTAAATAGACCAACTACTTTGCCTCTGGGCCTTGATTTATCCTTTCTTGCACCTATGGGCCTGACATGAATTATTTTTTAAAGTGGTTTCATGGAAGCTCCTCTTTTTTTTTTTCTTTTTTTTTTTCCCCTCTTCTAAGTGTGAGATGACAAGTTGTGGAGTAACATCACTTTCTCTAACACCAGGCTGTTTGATAGGGTATTTTAAACGATAGTTTTCAGTATTTAAACAACATTACACGTATTTTTACACACATTTTTACTCACACATATTTTCAAAAAATATAAACAACGTTACTAGAACAACATTACCAAACGGGCTTAGGCATCAATCAACACCTTAAACTTGATCAGATGTGAAAAGAGTTTTGAAAATTTTTGTGTCATTATACTTTACTGTATTTCTCATCCCATGCTCACTGTCTTATTTTTTAGATCAATTCATTCATCGTTACAACAGCAACAGTAACAACATCTATATCTATATCTATATATATACATCTATATATATATATATATATATATAAAAGCTGAAGCATAGCATTTATTGTTGCTACGCTCTTATTAAGCTATCTCATCCTCCATATCATTGCTACGTCATTATATTTTTTCATATTTATTTATTACCTTTCATTTTTTTGATAATATTAAATTTATAAATACACTAGCTTTACAAATTCATCTTAGACGGTTTTAACTTTACATATTCATCTGCAGTAATCTTAATGTTATAACTAAGTATTGTTAATACATATTCCTCTGAGAATATTTTATATAATTTTTCCCCTTTATCTTCCTTTATTTTGGCTCTTCCTATTCTCGTCATCTTACTATAAATTTGTCACTCTCTCCCATTTTATGCATATTTTTCCCACACAAATAGGTGATCTCTCTCTCTCTCAATTTTTTTTTATTTTTTATGAAGCTTGTATTCCCATTGCCTTATTATTGACTAACTCATATGTTTTCCTTGATACAAGCATTTTTTTTTTTATCATTTTATTTACTATGCTAAATACTTTTAATGTTATTGACCTCATTTGGAGAAAAATCATATAATAATATGTCCATATTTTGTGTTGTTGTTAGGTTTTAATTTATTTGGAAAACTATAGGATGGTCTGGACAATATGATGAAGAATAGTTAATGTAGTTGAAGAAAATGTCTTTATTATATGATGCTTTGAGATGCTTGAGTAATTATTTTTAAGCATTTACAAATATTTTGTATTGCTCATCTTTCTTATCTCATTAGTGTATTCTTTGAAATTTTTAAGAAATCAAATTCAATTTTGAGTTTAAAATTATTTTTTTATCTATTCATTTTTCGCATGTTGGATTAGATGTTAGATTAGAGTATGATAGTATTGACACAATACTTCTCCTTTTTCCAAAAAAAAAATTCTCTACTTTTTTCCCCTTTTGTACTCTTGGTTTTTTTTAATTAAGAAAATTGAGTTACAATTGTTATGTATAACAATGACCAATGTTAGGACATATGTGAATCATGTTAGGAACATATGTCAATATAAAATTGGCTAATCCTTTGACAAAACGCACTTTACTTGTAATTGGGTAGATCTAGGATGTGTTTAATGCTTCAAAGAACAAGGTTTCAAGTTCAAGTGTTAAAGCCATGCAAGTCTGTCCAAGAATCAAGTGAAGAAGTGCTGGATTTTAAAGTTCGACAGCTAGTATCTATCGAGGTTTAAAAAGTCGTTTCAGCCCGATGCTCGACAGATAGGGTATCTATCGAGGTTTATGAAAATCAGTTTTTCAGATCTGATTTCACTCCAATCCGTGAATAGATGTTTGGGCTTTCTTTTCTCACAACCCTAAACATATATAAGGATTGTTTTAAGGGCCGTCACAGCTAATGCAACTCAATGCAAAAGTTTTTCACAAGCATATTGTGAACCGGAGACATATGCCCTAGTTCATCTTTCTATTCAAGAAGCTACTATGTTTGTACACCATAGGGTTTTGTAACCAGAGAGCTTCATGATCTTCATCATGCGGAGAATTGAAGAACTTTGCAGCCAACATCTTTCTCAAGTTGGTGAGTAAGCCGCGTACTGGGATCCGCACATCGAATTGGTTAGTCACATACTGGGAGCCGTGCATTGAAAGGAGAGATTGTCACTACAAAACAAGTCCAATTGGGTATTAGAATAAGGGTTCAACTATAGGTTTGTATAAGGTATTGAGATTCCTTTGCTTGTAACCACTTGTTGTGATAATTGTGAATTCTCAGGAGTGATGACCTTAAAATCACCTGGTGGAGTTTTTGCCGTGTAGGTTTTCCCCGTTCGTAAACAAATTACCGTGTATTTTAACTTAGTTGGTGATCTGTTTGTACTGCCATGCTTATTCATGCAAATTGAATTAATTAATTAACTTGGATAAATTAATTGGTTAATTTATCACAAAGAGTCAATACATTCTTGGCCTATCAAGTGGTATCAAAACAGGAACACTCAGATTAGGTTTTAATCTTTGCTATGTGATCCATTGACCCTTGTTGTCATGACTGCAATCGGCTTAAAGAGATCTTTGTTTTCAAATACATTTTGTTTTTCTAATCTCTACTTGTTTAAGTGTATCAGAAAAAGCAAGTTTAAAAGTTATTTGAGTTCTATTATGATGACTATTGGAAAAGATCTCAGCTTGACAAAGAAGATACTAGACTGTCTCAAAATGAAAATGTGCAAAGGAGTTTATCTGAGAAAAGTAAAAGTTAAAGGTTTTATTCATAAAAGGCAGATAAGAGAAAACATCGTACCCACTAATCTGTCATCTAAGCATGAGGTGTGCTTTATGATGAAGTCCGCATTTAAGGTTATGGACACATGTTTGTGGTACCTTGATAGTGGCTACTCAAGACACATGACTGGAAACCGATCTCTCTTCAAGGTTTTCGAGTCTAAGAAAGGTGGTAATGTCACTTTTGGTGATGGGAACAAATCACAAATTAAGGGAAAGGGAATCATCTCTCTACCTGGACTGCCAGACATTGCAAATGTGTTATATGTAGAAGGTTTTAAAGTGAACCTCCTAAGCATAAGTCAGATATGTGATCAAGACTTCATGGTACTATTCTCAAAAGGAAAATGCCTTGTCATGTATGAGTCTAGGAAGAAACTCATAAGTGATGTTCACACACTAGACAACTATTACTATTTGGTTCTTGATGCAGATATTGTGTGCAATAGCATTCATTTACCAAATGAAGATCTATGGCACTAAAGGATGGGACATGCTAGTTACAAACATCTTTCAATAGTATCTAAGCATGAGTCCATCTTAGGGATACCAAAGCTTAGTAGAGTGGACAATGTGGTGTGTGGACCATGTCAGCTTGGAAAACAGACAAAAACTAAACATCCGGGTAATCAGACGTCCACATCATCTAGACCATTAGAACTACTGCATCTAGATCTTATGGGTCTAACCAAAACTGAGTCTCTTGGTGGGAAGAGATACACCATGGTTGTGGTAGATGACTTCACTAGGTACACTTGGGTCATCCTCCTACGATCCAAGTCTGATGCTCTTGAGCACATTGAAGCCTTGTGCACAAGATTGTAGAATAAGAAGTGTTTGAAGATTGATCGAATTCGAAGTGATCATGGTAAAGAATTCGATAACTCATACATGGAGTCCTTTTGCACTAGATCAAGTATATCTCAAGAATTCTCTACTCCTATTACTCCTCAACAGAATGGTGTAGTAGAAAGAAAGAATAAGGTTATTCAAGAGATGGCTAGAGCCATGTTGCACAACAAGGATGTGGCTAGAAACTTGTGGGGGGAAGCTGTTAACACTGCATGTCATACGGTTAATAGAGTGTACTTTAGACCCGGTACCAAGAAGACTCCCTATGAGCTATGGAAGAGAAGGAAGCCAAATGTTAAGTATTTCAGAATTTTTGGAAGTACATGTTTCATTCTCAAGGATAGAGAGAATGTGGGAAAGTTTGACTCCCAAAGTGATGAAGAAATATTTCTAGGATACTCCTCTACAAGCAAAGCTTATCGAGTATACAACAAAAGAACCAAGACTATGAATATTGTCATTGATGAATCTTCAGAGTCCAGTTTTGAGAAATTTAGTGAGGAAATCCCCAAAGAAATCCTTCCTCCTGAGCCCAAGGACGTTCAAGAAATTGTTGATTAAGAGCCCGCATCTCCAAGTACTCCTAGCACTCCAAGTGTTGTAGAAGAGTCAGTAGACATACCTACTTCACCTGATTCTGAATCCCATGAAGAGAAAAGACCTTTCTCAAGAATCAAATTGAATCATCCTCCTGAAGTTATTGTGGGAAACATGAATGAACTTACACTAAGGAAGCGTATAGTTGATAAATGTGTTGCTAACTTTGTGTCTTATTCTTGTTACTTGTCGCAGGTTGAACCCACTAAAGTTGAGGAAGCTCTTCAGGATGAAAGCTGGGTTAAAGCTATGCATGATGAATTGCTTCAGTTTTAGAGGAATGATGTCTGGACTCTATTACCTAGACTGGAGGGTGAGCACATCATTGGCACAAAATGGATATTCTGCAATAAGACTGATGAGGAGGGTAATGTGATCTGCAACAAGGCTCGTCTTGTAGCTCAAGGATATTCTTAGATGGAAGGAATAGACTATGATGAGACATTTGCTCCAGTAACCCGTATAGAGTCCATCAGAATTCTCCTAGCCCTAGCATGTCACTTGAAGTTCAAGCTTTACCAAATGGACGTAAAGACTGCTTTCTTGAATGGGTTCCTTAAAGAAGATGTCTATGTGGCTCAACCAAAAAGATTCATCGATCCACACCTTCTGGATCATGTGTTGTACCTCAAGAAGACTCTTTATGGTTTGAAGTAAGCCCCTAGAGCTTGGTATGATTGGCTCACACAATACTTAGTGTCACATAGGTTCACAAGAGGAAAAGTTTATCAAACTCTCTTCATCAAAAGGGAAGACGGCGAGTTGATAATTGCTCAAGTCTATGTTAATGATATCATCTTTGAGTCGACTAAGGATGAACTTGCTCATAGTTTCTCAAAACTCATGCAGGGTGAGTTCTAGATGAGCATGATTGGAGAGTTGACTCACTTCCTTGGCTTGCAAATTTGTCAACAAAATTCAGGTATATTCTTATCTCAATCTAAATATGCAAGAAATCTTTTGAAAAAGTTTGGTTTGGAATCTGCTAGTTCTATTAGAACCCCTATGAGCCCAAATGTTAAACTCACTGTTGATTTATTGGGTAAAAGTGTTGATTCATCTCTATATAGAAGCATGATAGGTAGTCTTCTTTACCTTACTGCTAGTAGACCTGACATTAGTTACAGTGTGGGAGTGTGTGCTAGATATTAGGCTAATCCCAAAGAGTCTCATATGATTGCTTTGAAAAGAATCATAAAGTATGTCAAAACCACTGCCAACTTTGGTGTGTGGTATAGCAAGGTCACAAATGATGTCTTAGCTAGGTATTCTGACGCTAACTAGGTTGGGAATGCTGATGATATCGAGTACTTCAGGGAGTTGTTTTTATGTGGGTAATAATCTTGTCTCCTGGATGAGCAAAAAGCAGAACTCCATCTCATTATCCACTGCAGAGGCTGAGTACATCACTGCCGGTAGCTGTTGCACCCAACTTCTATGGATGCAAAAACTTCTCTTTGATTATAGTATTCGTCAAGAGCATCTTACCATTTACTGTGACAATACTAGTGCCATCAACATCTCTAAGAATCCGGTTCAACATTCTCGAACTAAACACATAGAGATTCGACATTACTTTATGTGGGAGCTTGTCGAAGATGGTACTCTTACTCTTGAATTCATTCACACTGATGATCAGAAGGCTGATTTGTTCACCAAACCTCTTGATAGCAAACGGTTTGAATTCCTTCGCCAAAACATCGGTGTTATCTCCATGGATTGATTTTTTCTCCTCCTCCTTCCTCATGCATTTGCATCTAGTTTTATGCATTGCCTTGTTTAACATGTTTTTGTTTGTTTATTTTCAGTTTTGCTTTATTTTGTTTTTCATAAAAATAAAAAATAAAAAAATAAAAAAATCAGAAAAATACAAAAACAGTGTGTGTTTGTGTACATTGGTATTTATGTACCTTGGATGGCCATTGAAACAAAGTTATCTAAGTTTTGTATCTTTTGTAGCTTAGATGAGCATCTCTATGCACAACTAAGCAAGTGAGCTTTGTGGCTCGTGTTTGTGATGAGTAAGATTAAGTGATCTCTTGTACTTAACACTCGTATCACTCTTTTTGACGGGAAGGACTAGAAAATTCTAAGAGAAAGGCATAAATAACCACTACACCATTGTTGACCGCCAATCATGAAATGACATCTGTATGCTTTGGCATAGTAAAAGTTCAATGTTAAGAGCTTAACATCATTGGGTATTTCTTTTCTCTCTCTTATATGCCCATGCATGATATGCTTAACAAAAGAAAATTTGCAAAGAAAAAAAAAATATAAAAGTAAAAAGAACCAAAATGCTTTATATATGATTGCAAGCGTGTCTTCTAGAAGATGTGAGAGTTATAGGATGTATCTCGAAGGTGATAGTCTCCATCAAACAGTTATGATTGTGTGTGAGTTAAAGTATTTTCTCATATCTTAAATCGTCATAACATGTAGACACTTATGCAATCTTGCGATGTTTTTCACACACAACACGCAATATTCTTTGCTACTCTTGATACATGTGTAGGTACAATGTGATTTGACCATCACAAGGAATACATGTGTTAATGTATACTCACTAAACTGTCTTGACTTGTTTTTGAAATATAAAATTGGTTAGACTTGTTGTGTGTGTGTGTGTGTGTGTGTGTGTTTTGGATCTAAATGCTTGACATTTTTCTTGATGAGAGATGTTTTTGAGAGCTTAAAATGTTGTTTGGATCTTTGGTTGAGTAGCATGTTTGATTGCATTCATGTCTGTGTTTTTCTCTTCTTTGAAAAACTGTTTTTAAGCAATCTCGACAGCTTCTCGATACCTCTCGACAGCTAGGCTATCTATCGAGCCTCTTGAGCTTCCTTTCTCGATAGCTGTTATCGCAATTTCAATCCATCGAGGTTTTTGAGATTTAGTCTCAATAGCTGCTCGACAGCTACTCAATCCATCGAGGAAGTTTCTAGATGCTCGATAGATGCTCGATCCATCAAGCCCTTTTTGCTGTGGACACCTCTCAACAGATCCTTGATAGCTCTTCGACAATTATTTCTCCTGTTTTAAATCTCGACACCTCTTGACACCTCTTGATCCATCGAGCTTTATGATTTTCTATATAAAGGGTCAGCAAGAATTTCTCTCATTTCTCCCCGATCTCTCTCGACAGAAAAGTGTCTCTCCCTCTCCCAAATGCCTCAATCTCAACTTCTTCATCTTCCCCACTCTTTCTCGGTCTTTTTCTTGCATTTTCACATGTATGATCTCTTTTGCATCTCTTTATCATACATTTCATGCATTTTTTACCTAACTTTTGGGGTTTTTCAAAATTAATGAGGTTTTTACAAAATTTATGGGATGGATTTTTTTAAAATGATTTTAAATCATCATGCATTGCATCACATCTGCATTATAACAATGTTTCATGCATTTTAGATGTGTGCTTACTTTGTTGCAATGATGTGTGCTGGTAGGTTTGGATTGGGCTGAGCCCATGATGTTTTTAAGTTTGCATGTCACATGTTCATGCATTTTTCATGCATACATACCTTCATTTATCTTTATTTTGATATTGATTTGTGTTGATAAGGATTAAGGACAAGCGAGAGCAAAGTAAAATACTCTATTGAGTAAGGTCTCAAGTAAGGCCGGTTCAAGGTATTGTGGGGCTTAAGGTGAGTACTTTAAGTAAAACCTATTACTATATTCTGAATATTAACAAAAGATTTATTTAACTTTTGATATATTTCTTTTCATTTAAAATTTTTTTTTTGGGTGCTAAATTACAAATTAAAATGATTCCATAGTATTGCTAAATGACTTTACAACTAATATAAACTCTATTTATTGAGTGAAGCAACCAAATACTAAAAAAATTATGACTTAAAATTTTAATAAAATTATATATTTAATATCTCTAAAACAGTTTGAGCATAAATTTATTTACTAGTAGGAGATTAATGAGTTCTTTCAATATTTGTGTGTGGAAAATAAATGAGTTATACACTCTAAAACTAAGAAAAACAAACAATTATGGTCATATCCAATGAAAAAAAAATGTCTTCTTTTGGTTCTTTTTTGACAAAAAAATTACTTTTTATTTATTTGTGAATATTTGGGGTTTAATTAATACTCTCATTGGTACAAGGACATCTCTATTGGTAAAAATTTGAGGGCCTTTTTTCACTGGGGGCCTTAGGCGGTTGCCTACTTGCCTCATGCATTGAGCCGACACTTCTTCCAAGCAAAACGAATCTTGACGCTGAAGAAAAGCCACAAGAATAGTAACAAAACATTTATAGTTCAAGATGATAATCCTTAAATCCACAAGAGTAGCTTTGGAATCCATCCGAAAATAGAGGAGAAAACTATCTATAAAATTTTATTAATGAGAAAACCAAATTGCCTTAAGCTACAATGCTCTTAAACAAGGAAAGGAATTCTAGGCTATCAACTGCATTCCTAAGGTGGCTAAGAGACACTAAAATCCTTAATTCGTTTTAGGCATGAAATTAGGCTAGAAAATAGGAAAAATTCCCCCCCAAAAAAAAAAAATTAAGAAAATTGCAAAATCAAATCTTACGAACTATAGGAGATGTCTTGGAACAGATCAAACATTATTCTTACTTTTGAATTAAAAGCTATAATGAGAAGAAGAATTACTATAAATAGAAAAAAAAATGATTAATTAAAGGCCTAAACTAAGGAATTTGCCTAAATTGTGACGTAAATCATGTTCAAAGGCAATGATTATTGATCCTTGTGATGATTTACTTCAGGTCACTCACGTGATTCCATTATTGGTTCCGGACGGTGATTTCCACTAGGACTTATTTACTTCCTGATTTTTCTGTGCTGAAATTTGATGGTCTTTCTATTCAAGTAAAGTTTGTGCTATCCATTCTACATCAGATCCTGATCTATATGAACATTATATATATTCTTCTCAATGGTAAGAATATTGAGCTGATCAGTGAAGCCACTAGACACTTAAGCCATATATTAGTAACATGTCAAAAATAATTGCCTCACAAACACACATAGCAATGTTAATATTGGCACAATGATATTAAATGAGCCCTGTAACTTTTTGCAAAAATGAGATTGAAAGCATAAAAACTTAGGGCATGTTTGGTAGATTATAATAGGTACTATAATGTAATAGTTATTCTTATAATTTAGTTATTTTGTAGGGTTATGTTTTTATTATAGAGAATTGTCATTCCTTATAAATAGCTATTTTTAAAAGTAAAATTAGCAACAACAATAGATTGTAAAAATGTTGTAAAATAGTTTGTAACTGTAATATTACTCTTATTTAAAATGAAGAAAAACTATTAACTCTGCAACCCAAACCCTTCCTCTACCCTAAACCCCCTCTTGGCTTATTCTTAGTAATAGAAATTACCATCCTTGCTGTAATCCTCATATAATGTACCAAATGTGCCTTTAAATTTTAAGCATTTAGATTGGCTTTTAAGCTCAATTCATGAAATAAAATTGATATAAATTATCAATTAAATTTCAAGCAAATTATTTTCTCTAAAAGTTTTCCTTATGGATATTCTTTTGGGGATTTAATCATATACTTTTATTCTACCTAGTCTTGAAAATTAGGTGAGGTTGATTGGGTTTGGGTCAGAAAATGATCATTTTAAATGGTTGCAAAACTTTTGACCTTACCCAATTTTTTGAGAGCCGGGTCAACACACTAAGACACTCTGCTTTTATACATACCAAAAATAAACAAGAAATTTGATGCTATTATCTTTGTCTTCTCTTCAATACAAATAAGAAAATATATAAACAAAAATACTCAAAAATAAAAATTAAATACAGAGTACGTAATGCATAAATTCTATCTAAAGGTTACACAATCTAAGGTGCACTATAGTAAAACCTTCAAGCCTCAATCTCTCATTTAAAAATTAAATATAGTAAAACCTGTAAAGTTGTTATTTACAACTATGTATTTTGTTGGCTTTTATACGCTTGTGTTTACACTATTCCGCACTTAGTATTAAGTTAGTGTAATATCAACCAAGCCGTAATTTTAATTGGGGGTTTAAATTGCTCTTGTGTTTTCAACACATTTTCGAGATTTCAATTGGTATCAGAACGGGTACACTTGTTTTGGTTTCATTACCTAAGTGTGATCCTTGACCTCGTGTGTGTGTTTTGCCATGGATAATGCTTTGTATGCTTCTATGGATGTTGTTGATTGTAACATGTCATGTGTTTGTGAAAATGTCTCTATGAGTGATAATCCTCATGATTGTGATGCTATGTTACATGAATCCTTGGGTGTTGTTGATATTCCTAACATTAAACTCTTGAAGAAAAATGCTAAGAAGTTTCCAAAGAATTTAAGCAAGTTATTTTATGAAAAGGATGATTTGATTGCTAAGCTCAATGAATCCATCAAATTAGTTGAAAAATATAAGAAACTTGCTAAAAATTCTCTTGAAAAGTTGAAAGAGTTTGAATGTTTGAATATGGACTTGGATGCTAAACTTATTTTGTCTAACAAACTTGTTGATGATCTTAAATCTGAAAATGAATCTCTTAAGATGCATGCCAAGTGTTTGATTGCTGAACCTATTGTTAAAAATGATAAAAATATATGTTGCAATCATGTTGTGGTACCCGATTTTGTGCCTAATGTGTGTTTTGCCTCAAAGGACAAATTGGTGTACATTCCTCCACATAAAAGAAATCAAAAGGTGGAGAGAAAGGTTGTTAAGTCAAAGCCTCTGTTTAAGTCCAATCCTAGGGAATTGAGTGGATCTAAGTTTGTTCCAACTTGCCACCATTGTGGTGTGATTGGTCATATAAGGCCTCAATGTTCTAAGTTAAAGAGAGAACAAACCCAAGTTGCTAGATCCATTCCCAAAAAGCCTAATGGACCTAAACACATTGTTTGTCATCATTGTGGTGCCTTTGGTCATCTAAGACCTCATTGCTCTAAGTTTCATGCTCTTAAAAGAATTAAAAAAAAAAAAAAAGAGAAACTTGAGCCTCTTGGAAGTTGTACTTTGCATGATAAACCGGATTTGAGTGAAAATAGCATGTTGTTAAAGAAAGTGTTTAATGCTCTTAACTCCTTGACAATGTGCATCTCCGGTTCTTATTCTTCCAACCCTCGTCTCACTTCTCTTGAGACACTCATTCCAAGCAATCATTCCATTTGGATGAGGAAGGGTTCCTATGGTTGAGCTTTTGCTCCTTTGGTCCTTGATCTAATTCTTTCGATCTTTGTAGGACCCTTCATGCATTGAATGTCATATCTTCATGCATTTTGTGCATCTTGCATTTCTTTATATGCATTGTTCTGTTTTGATCTTACTTTTTTGTCTTTGTTTTGTGTGAGTAAAAATCCAAAACCACATAAAAAGTGAAAAATTCAAAAAGTTTGATCGTATATGTTTGAGCACATATCTCATGTGAGTTTGGCCTAGTACCTTCGTACTAATGGCGTAATGCATTTGCGAGCTTAGCTTGTTCTGTATGCACCTGTTTTTGTGTGGAAGAAATCTTGAAAATTATGTGTGACTGTTGTAAATAGATCTTCAAGCTTGTCATGAATGATTGGTCAATAGTCTTGTTGGTCTTGATACTTGCATAGACTTGTGTCTATATCTCTTCCCACTTTATTTTTATGTTTTTGCAAAAAGAGCTCACCAAATGTAAATCTCCAAATAAAAAGAGATATTGAGCTGCAAAAGCCTGTCGCACATACTAGTATTTGACTAAGAAAAAGGGAAAGCGACTCTTTTAATGTAAACTGTACGGTGCTCAAAAAGCCAAAGGCTAATCCTCAATGTTAAAATATCAAAAATTTCAAGCACCGATCTCAAAATGAGATGTTTTGTCCAAAAATGGATCAATTGTTTTGCTTTATGCAGAAGCCAAATGAAAAGCTTCTAAGTTGTGTATTCAATGTGTGAGAGGTCATATATACTCATTTCTATAATGGAGATAGTCCACTTGATTTCGTATCAGTTGTGTATGACTCGATTGAATTGATCATTGAAGCTTCACTCTAGTCTAAGGACTATTCCACACTTGATCCTCACACACAACACACAAGACTTTTGTTCAATGAATGTCTATTTCATTTGTGTGATTATACATGTTCAAATGTGATGTGTGTGTGCTCAACCATATGTGGTTCATACCAAAAAGAATTTTTGTTCTTTTTGTTTGCCTTTGGAAGTGATTTGTATCACCCATGTTTTTCAAAGTTTTCAAATGGTTTTTGTGTGAAAAACATGTTTTCTGGGTGTTTTCGTGACCTATTTCATGTATAGGCTCAACTGGGAGTTAAATGGTCCAATTCTCAAGTTTTTCAGCTTTGGACAGAGAGTTTCGCAACTGTTTCGCAAGTAAGGCTTACCTGTGAGATACCAGCGAGATACCTGCGAAATTTTGCGAGATTCTAACCAGCGAGATACCAGGGAAAATTTCCAGATCAACTTTTTAAAAGGCATTTCATGGGTCATTTGTTTTAAACGCCTCCCATCTTCTCCCAAACCCCTGTTTTAATGTTTCTACATCAAAACCCAACTAAATTCAAGTGTTTTTCATTCCATAAACATCTCTAAGGTAATCTTTAACTCATTTCATTGATTTTGATCCTTAGATTACGTTTTTGGGGGTTTTATGTTCATAGTTGGGATTTTCTCAAATGGGAGTTGGAAAACTTAATTTTTGTCAATCTTTTTTATTGGGCTTTGTTTTAAATGATAATTTGCTTTGGATGTTGGCCCCTTGTGGCAAAAAAACATGTATTTAGGCAAGATTTTCATATGTTCTTGCATTATTCATCATACATGTGTAGTGTGTGCACTCTAAGTGTTTGATAAAATGCCCATATGGCATTTTCTCGTTGTTTTGGACTCCGATAAGTACCAAATTTTGGGGATCACCATAATTATTCATGTTTATCATGTTTTGATCTTTGGTGGTGTGTTTTGTACACTTTGCCCCTTGAGTGCCTTGCTCATGCATTGGTCATGCATCTCACATGCACACTAGTTGCACCTTTGCTGCACACACTTGAACACTTGACATGTTTTTGCATTCACTCATGCTAGTTAAGTCTTTTTAGACCTTTTAACACATTTAACATGTTCTTGTGTCTATGTCATGCCTAGGTCCATATCATGTTCCATCATCCTTAGCATGTCATGTTCTTTATGCTTTGTAGCATTTAAAAAAAACAAAAAAAGTTTTTGTCTTATGTTTGAGCTTCATTTTCTCATTCATCTTGCATCCCTCATGCATCATCTTCATATTTTCTTCTTTCCCTCCTTCCTCTTGATTCATTTGTCTATTCATGACAAAAAGGGGGAGAATATACCGGAGAGTATACCGATGTGTTTCGTCATTTCTATATGACTCATGTGCACACTCTTAGGGGGAGAAATTCTACCTTGTGCACATTCGTAGGGGGAGAAAGCCATAGAGGAGATGCATATACCAAGGGGGAGAAGTCATTTTTTGAGAAAACCTTGATTTACTTTATGCTTGTTTTCTCGTTACTTTATGGTGCTTTGATATGCTTTATTGCTCTCATTGCTTTGTGCTTATGTGTTGGACATGCTTTTAACCTTATGCTATTGTGCTTTATTGGTTGCATGTTCGGATGATCATTTGCTTTGCTATATGATCATTGTAGTCATTTCCATATGACTGTCATCAAGCTACTCATATGTTTCACAACATGTTTACTTGATCGCATTTTACTTGTTACATTATACTTGTCTTGTTATCACCTGATTTACCTTGAGGGTCTAATGTGTTTTGTGCAAGTGTTTCAGGTTACAGGTATATGTTCCAAGTTCATCACAGCTCCTATGATTCATGATATGGGGAATGATATGATAGGGAAGTACTTTATAGTTTGTACCCATGTTGCTTTTGTAAGCTTTAAGGGTTTGTTTCCATGAATAGTTTGTAGGCTTTTATGGTTTGTGCCATGCATATGCAGTACCTTGCTTATGCAGCCTTTATGCTTTTGTACTTGATGTTTAATGTCATACATTTTACTTCAGTACAGTGTGTAGGCTTTTATGGTTTGTGCCATGCATATGCAGTACCTTGTTTATGCAGCCTTTACGCTTGTGTACTTGATGTTTAATGTCATACATTTTACTTCAGTACATCACTCTTGTGCCCTTGTAGGATTGTTCCTAAATGCATATACGTTCTATGCATTGGTTGAGTGATGAACATTCTTGTGCCCTAGTAGGATTTTTCCTAGATGCAAATACTTTGTGTATTTTGCATTGGTTGAGTGTTGGATTTGCAAATGATACTCTTCAAATGAGCTTATCATCTTGCATGTCCGGATGTTCATTCCTTGTGTGAATGAGCATAGTGATTACTTTTGTATAATTGATTGCTTGTTTGGTCTTGCCATGGTCTACTGTTTTTATTCCATTTTGCTTGATCACATTATATTTGCTCCATATGCATTTCAAGTTTTCTACATACAATGATATTAGTGTGTTATTGTGTTTCAGGAGATACTTGTTCATATGTTCAAGAGCTTATCAGAATCTAGAATTAGGTGTGAGTGAGTTTTGCTTTTGTTCTCAAACTCATGTTTAAGTCTAGAGTCTGTTTTAGGGTTTTGTCACGGAATAGCCAAAGGGGGGGATTGTAAAGTTGTTATTTACAACTATGTATTTTGTTGGCTTTTATTTCGTGCCAAATTTGATTGTAATTTTATTCAGTCGTTTATACCCTGTATTTATTGTGGGATTTCATTGTAAGGGTTGTGTGTTAGAGAGAGAGTGTGAAGACTCAAGCATTTGAAGACTGAAGATTTCTCGCGGGTATGTCGCGACTTAGCTTCCTGCGAAGTGACACATGTGCCCTGCACATGCTGGAATGCGAAAAGTCAGGACAGATGCAGACAGCTGTGTTTCGCGAGTAGCTCGCTGGTAAGGCCTTCCCGCAAGATACCCGCGAAACGCTCTATTTAGCTGATCTGTCATTTTTGATACACTCTATCCTTTCCCACTCTATATATACCCTCATTACCCACATATGTAGGAGAGGCTATTCAGAGAGAAAAACCCTAGATAAGTTTTCTACAACACACACACCCATCTTTTGAGAGAGAGCTACTCCTCCTTAGTGAGAAATCATTGTAGCCTCTTCTCCATCCCTCTCCCATTATCATACCTTGAGAGGAGATTTGTACCCAAACACAACCCACACCTATTCAGAGTGTAGAGAGTGTTTTGGAGTTGCTGGGAAGCATTGGAAGAAGCCAAGGATGGTAGATGCAACATGGAGCTTGTTGCGGGATCCGGAGAACTAGGACAAGACACGGTTTCGAGAAGCCTTGTTGGAGTAGGAGCTTGGAGGGCTTAGGTACATCGGGTAGATTAGGCTTGGAGGGTCTCTTGCTAGCCTATGTATCCCAACTAATTGTCTAGTGGATTGATTTCCGCTTGGAGGGCGGCGGAGAGGTTTTTCGCCGAGTTCTTCGGTTTCCTCTTCGAGAACACGTCTCGGTGTTTTTTGTGTTTGCATCCTTCTTCCCTACTCTTGTTTATTTCATTTTTACTGCTGTATTGCTTTAAATATGGATTAGAGTAGTTGTCTTGCTTATACGCTTGTGTTTACACTATTCCGCACTTAGTATTAAGTTAGTGTAAAATCAACCAAGCCGTAATTTTAATTGGAGGTTTAAATTGCTCTTGTGTTTTCAACACATTTTCGAGCTTTCAAAACCTTCAAGCCTCAATCTCATGAAGAAAAAAAGATTCTTGAGTGTCTATGAGAAGAAGAGACCAAAAAAAAAAAAAAAAAAAAAAAAAAAGAAGAAGAAAAAGTGAAAGTGTGAAACACGTTTACAGGTCAGGTTCATGGCGGGTCAATAATTATACGGGATAGCACCCTCTTGGTCCATATCTCTCTAAATTTTAGTCATATTCTGTGTCGTTTCTTCTCTCAGGGAATGGATTTTGGGTCATTTTTTGTGTTCACTATTTCCGGTCAATCAAAAGCCTGCTAGCTCATCTTCAATCTTTCCTACCATCTCCCAAGGCTCTTGGCTTATTTTTCTCTTTCATTTAGTTGGATCATTATTCCATCTCTTCTAGTCCATCAGAGTTTTATTGTAACTCATTATTTTGTTGTACCCAAATAGCTAGTGCAATAACCTGTTATCAATGACAACCACACCGAGACATACTTGTTCTATTTGTTCATTTGAGTCATCTTACGTATCTCTTGATCTTCTTGCATACTTAAACTCCAACAAAAAAACCTCTCCATATATTCAACGATGTCATCCTGCCAGAATTTCAATGCCATTTATCCAAGATAAAGCAACTCCTTCCTCCTATAGAATTGAATGGAAGCCGAGACAACGGCACCAGCAGGATCGACATGGATCATGATCATTATGCAACATTTGAGGAGATCCAGAAAGACCTCAAGTACATCAACAAGGCCTGTCATAATCTAAAGGATTCAGTAGACTGCGTCAATGAAGAAATCCAACGACTGATTTTCCAAGGCGATGACTTCAAAGAAAGAACTGAGGCACCAGAAAATTCTCCCAGAATTAACAAGCTTAAGAGAATCCAGATAGTTGTCTCAGAGTTAAAGAACCAAATTTGTTCATTCCCACAGCTCTCTCAAGATAGTTTGCATTCTGCAAGCCTTCCTCGTTACAGCTTTTCTATGAGAAATTACTACATCAATCCTGATATCTCAACTACCGACACAATTAAGAAGTTGTACAATGATCTAGATGGCCCCAAAAAAAAATCATGTTTGCTATGTTTCTCTGTGTTCCCTGAAGATGCAGTCATAAAGAAGAAAGTTTTGATCCATTGGTGGGTTGGCGAGGGATTTATTATAGACTCACAGAATAGTGATGGTAAGATTGCAGAGGAGACTGGTAATGAGTACTTCAAAGACTTCATCAAGAACGACATCATTGAGCCTGTTCACGAAGGGCTCAGACAGAACTCAGAAAATTGCAAGATGCATCCTTCAATTCGTGCTGCCATAATTAAGCTAGCGAAGGAAAAAATTTTTGTCAGTTTTGATCAAAGGGGAAATCCCACTGCTGATTTCTCTTCCAGTAAGAGGGTGTGCCTAGTGAAAACTGAAGAAGGGTCTTCGCTTCACAATTTGACTTATGTTTATCATCATTTGAAGCGTGAAGAGATTGTAACATTGTTTAATGTAAACGAGCCTTATCTTAGTTTCAGGGTGGACAGATTTTCAAAGATGAAGAAGTTGAAAGTTCTACAGCTGGGAAGGTGGAAGGCCTCTGCTAAGCAACTTGTTGAAGTAGAGAACACTGAGTTTTTGAAAGGATTAAAGAAAATGAAAGGGCTTAGGTACTTTAGCCTTAGGGGAATCTCTGAAATTACTGAGCTTCCAAATTCAATTTGCAAACTCAGTAATCTAAGAATACTGAACCTTAGTGGCTGTGATAATTTAGAGAAACTTCCTGATGGAATAGGCTCACTCAAGCAGCTGACACACTTAGACATGTCTGAGTGTTACTTGATTAGTCACATGCCCAAGGGACTCACTTGCCTCTCAGAACTCCGAATCCTTAAAGGGTTTGTGATTGGTACACAAAGGTCTAGAGGCCGCTACTGCAAGCTTGCTGATTTGGCGGTAATGCAACATTTGAAGAAGTTGAGCATTCATGTAGACAAAACTGAAGATGCTGAGCAAGATCTGCTTTCTTTACCACAATTTGGAAACCTCCGGTCTTTATCAGTAGCCTGGTCAAGAATATACAACGCAACCATTCCCACGACAACAAATGTGGCACTGGCAAAATTCCAGGAAATTATGAGCCCGCCAATATCAACCAGAACAACGGGATCTTCACGAGGTGTTGCTTTAGACAAACTAGGCCTCCAGAATTTCCATGGTTCTGAGATGCCTAATTGGCTTAAGCTCTTAAACCTGAAGAACCTAAAGAAGCTCTACATAAGGGGAGGAGAACTATCTGACCTGCACCTTATGGAGGACCCCACATGGCCCGTTAACTGTCTACGCTTGAAGTCCTTGAGTCAATTGAGGATGGATTGGCCAGAACTGCAACTATTGTTTCCAAACTTAACTTATGTGGAGAAAGTAGACTGTCCTCAACTCAGTTCCTTCCCATGTGACAAGAATGGAGAGTGGATTCACCCTGAAGCAGATACAGAGCAGGCTTAAGCATCTTGCCACATTCAGAAGAAGTCCTTTCTGTTGTATCTTTGTATCCAATTATTCAGCAGTTTGTAAGATTGCTAGTTGAGTAGTTAGTAACTTAATAGTGTTCCTAGTTTGAATTTTGTACTCCAATGCATCTTCAATGAAGTCCACAAAAATGATATCTTTCTTAGATGAAAATTTTGTTCGTTCTTATGATCTTATCAGCCATTTCTATTACTGAAAATAAATTAATAAGGAGAAACAGATATATTCATTAGCTTCCTAGAACCCCCTCTTTAACTTTGCCGATTCAAACCTCAACCTTCAAAGTCTCTTCTATCAACTCCGTCTACCACGAGGTTCGTTTGACGTTGCCATCCGCACCATGAAGAACGCCATTAAGATTTTTTCCCCCTTATTGTTTGCTTTTCTTTGTTGTGTTGTATTGGCCGTGTGTGTGTGTTTAATTAGAGGCTATCCATTTAGGCATGCATTCATATGTTCTTCCTAACATAGCAGCCCAACAAATTTGGTGGCCTAAATGCCCATTTTTGTTATTACTTAAATAATATTTAGTTAGTGTTTAATATCATAATTTTTAAAAAACAAAAATCTATTCTTTTTATTTTGCAATATGCTTTTTTTTTTTAAAAAAAAAAGTGCTAAAACTATAACAAATTTTACTACAAAAAAAACTTACAAATGATGTAACAATGAATGTGATTTATGACACTTCAAGAAGATAATAAACAATTTGTTGGAGCATTTTAATATTAAATAATTAAAATGAATAAATGTTATAACATAAATGTAAAGATGTGGGAGTGAATATGGAAGATGAGGAGTTAGTGAAAATGTTTAATCCCACATTGAAAAGGAGAGATAGACTATTTTATTCTTTTTAATTGTGGTGATTAATGGGCTAACATGAATTGTCTCAGATATTGGGCTAGATATGTGCACAAGGGGGAGGTGAAGAGTGGAGGTATCAAAATTGGAAATGAATCAGCCTCTTGGATCCTCCTACTTGGCAGCCCATTCAGATATTGGGCTAGATACGTGTGCAAGGTCTGCACCGGTTACAAAGTTTAGCCAACCAAGGGATTGAATCTCCTTAAAGAGAGTGAGTGTCGTGCCTCAGTCCAAATAGTGGTGTAATTTCTTTCTTTACGTTAATAACATTCAGAAGTATTATTCAGTTTCTCGTTGTGCTATTTCCATTATTATTGTGTTTGCACCAACAATTTTAAGGAGATTCAACGCATAGAGCCTACACAAGAGAAACCAAATGAGCCTGTTGGAGATCTCAGCAAGCACTTTCGATTTAAGGGAGCCCACTTCAAGAGGTGGAAAGGAAAGGTCATCTTCTACTTGAGTCTTCTCAAAGTCGCCTACATCCTCACTGACAAGAATCCATTAAAAGTTTTTACCGATGAGATGAGTGAGGAAAAACATAGTCTCCATCAAGAAAAAATAGATAAGTATACAAAAGATGAATATAATTGTCGCTCTTATCTATTGAATTGTCTTGCCAATCATTTCTATGATTATTATGATACAACTTACAATTCTGCTAAGAAAATTTGGAAAGCTTTACGAAGCAAATATGATACCGAGGAGGCAGATGCAAAGAAGTATGCTGCTAACAGATTTTTCCGTTACCAAATGGTGGATGGAAAATCGGTGGTGGATCAAGCACAAGACTTCCAAATGATTGTGGCAGAATTGAGATCCGAAGGCATAAAGATTGGAGACAATTTGGTGGTAGCTGGCATAATTGATAAACTATCACAATCTTGGAGAGAGTTCTAAAAGACTTTGCGGCACAAACAAAAGGAGACATCCTTAGAGACTTTGATCACACGCATCCATGTGGAGGAGGAGGCTAGAGGACAAGATGTACTCATGACACAAGAGAGCAATGGTAATTACACTACAAAGGTAAACCTTATTTCAGCCAATAATAATATGCCCAAAAATCATTTTTCTAGAAATGGTCAATTGAAGCCTAAAAAAAGAGCCTTTAAAAATAATAATAGACCTCAAGGAAGGGGAAACCCGAATAAGAATTACAATAAGAACCAAGGACCCCCTTCACAAGATCAATTTAATAGATCCTATTTTGTCTGTGGCAAGAGTGGGCATATTGCTCGATTTTGCAAATTTCGGAAACGTGAATCTGTCCTGCAGGCTAACATAACGGAATAGCCTTTAGTGGCTATGATTACAGACATCAATATGGTGCAATATGTTGAAGGGTGGTGAGCAAATTCTAGTGCTAATAGGTGCGTCTGCTATGACAAAAATTGATTCAAGTTGTACACTCCTTTTGAAGAAGAAAAAACTGTTATGCTTGGTGACTCTAGCAAAACCAAGGTTCTTGAGAGTGGTGAGGTTGAATTGAAATTCACTTCTGGACGTGTGCTAACATTGAAAGATGTTTTTTACACTTTGTCTATGAGGAAAAATTTGATGTCAAGTTTTTTGCTTAACAAGGCTAGTTTCAAGCAAACTATAGAATCTGATAATTATGTAATTACTAAAAAGGGATTATTTGTGGGTAAGGGTTATACTTGTGATGGAATGTTTAAATTGAATGTTGAGAATAATAAAGCATCTACCAGTTCAGTTTATATGCTTTCTTCTATTAATTTTTGGCATGCTCATTTGTGTCATATAAATAGTAGATATGTGGGAATCATGAGTAGTTTAGGATTAATTCCAAGACTGTCAAAAGATTTTGAAAAATGTGAAACTTGTAGTCAAGCTAAGATTACAAAAAGGCCTCATAAAAGTGTTGTAAGAAATACCGAATTGCTTGAGTTAATTCACTCCGATTTATGTGAATTTGAGGGAATTTTAACTCGTGGAGGAAATAGATATATTATCACTTTTATTAATGATTTCTCAAAATATACAACTATTTATTTGTTGAAAAATAAAAGTGATGCTTTTGAAAAATTTCAAGATTTTTTAAAAGAAGTTGAAAATCAATTTGGTAGAAAAATAAAAAAAAATAAGAAGTGATAGAGACCGTGAGTATGAATCAAGTGCATTCAACTCATTTGTTCAGTCTTTGGGAATTATCCATGAAACTACTGCACCATATTCACCTACTTCTAATGGTGTGGCTAAAAGAAAAAATAGAACTTTAATTGAGTTGACAAATGCCATGTTAATTGAATCTGGTGCACCTTTTTAACTGCATGTCATGTCTTGAATATAGTGTCACATAAAAAGTCAAACATCACACCTTTTGAGATGTGGAAAGGACATAAGCCAAATTTGGGATATTTGAGAGTATGGGGTTGTCTTACTTATGTAAGGCTTATTGACCCTAAAATGCCTAAATTAGGTATAAGAGCTACTACCTGTGCTTTTCTTGGTTATGCGATTAATTGTGCAGCTTATAGATTTTTTGATCTTGAAAACAAAATAATTTTTGAATATGGTGATGCAATTTTTCATGAAGAAAAATTTCCTTTTAAATTGAAAAATAGTGGAGGTGAAGAAAATATTTTGTCACAACCTAGTTCTTCTACTTCACATTTAAAAAATCAAGAAAATTTTGAAATGGAACCTAGAAGGAGTAAAAGAGCTAGAGTTGAAAAGGATTTGGTCCTGATTATTATGTTTTTAGTGTTGAGGAAAATCCCCAAAATTTAAAAGAGGCTTTAACATCACCTGATGCTATATTTTGGAAAGAGGCTGTAAATGATGAGATGAAATCTCTAATTTCTAATAGAACTTGGAAATTAGTAGATCTTTCATTGGGTTGTAAGACCATAGGTTGTAAATGGGTCCTTAGAAAAAAGTTGAAACCGGATGGATCAATAGATAAGTTTAAAGCTAGACTTGTTGCAAAAGGCTTTAAACAAAAAGCTGATCTTGATTTCTTTTATACTTGTTTTCCGGTAACAAAAATTACATCTATTAGATTGTTAATTGCTATTGCTGCAATTTTTGATTTGAAAATTCATCAATTGGATGTAAAAACTGCTTTTCTAAGTGGGGACCTAGAGGAAGAGATTTATATGGATCAACCCGAAGGCTTTGTAGAGCCTGGACAAGAAAACAAGGTATGTAAGCTAACTAAATCCCTATATGGCTTAAAACTAGCACCTAAGCAGTGGCATGAAAAGTTTGATTCTAGCATGATTGAGAATGGCTATTGAACAGTTTAAGACCCCTTAAAAACAACCAGATTGGTTAGCCTAGATTAATTAGCCAAGTTGTTACTTAGTCAAATTATGCAATTCTAGGTTAAAGCAATCAAATAATCATATCAAAAGTATAAAGCAGTGGAATAATAAATAACACAAGATATGATCACCTAGGAAACCACACGGTAAAAACCTGGGGAGGATTTGACCCATCGATCCTCAAGGCAAACCTGAATCCACTATGAAAGAATCGAAGTTCATACAGAAGTACTACAAGCTCCCCGCTTGACTTCCTAATGCTACCCACCAGTAGAACTTACTGACACGACCACGTGCAAGCTCCGAATCCACGTACTCCTTCTTTCTTGAATTCTCCAATCAGCTACAAGCACCCACGCTTGATATTCTTTAAGCTTCAATGGTAGCAACTGAGTTGATCATCAAGATGTTGAAGTAATCTCTATCTCGAAAACCCTAAGCTTTGTGTAAAGGAAAGCTCCTCTAGATCTCACAAGAGATTTACACAAAACAGCAATGTATGAGCAACAATACAACTGGAGCAACTCTAAAAACGTGGCTAGGGTTTTTCTTTATATACCTAGGGTAAAAACAGAAAACCCAAAACGTTTAATGAGTTAGGGCTGAGTTGGAAAGACTGCAAAAAACGCATCTGGTCCGTGATTCGATCGATCAAGCCTTTCCTTCGATCGATCGAGCCAGACCGAAATGCCCCAATGCATCTACAGTAACTCAATTCCAACTTTACAATATTTTATCAACTTTGAGCAAGCCTAAACAAGACTAAGCACATTGTTTTGATCATGGTTTGCCAACATTACACATTAGAGGTCTAAATACATAAAATCCTAAATCTTTAGAACCTAACAGCTATAAATCAAATGAATGTGATAAATGTATTTATTCTAAATCATGGAATAATTTACATGTTATGTGGATGAAATGTTGATTTTTGGCTCAAGTATGCATGTTATAAATGAGACAAAAAATATGCCTAAAAGCCATTTTGATATGAAAGATCTTGGTGAGGCTAATTTTATTTTGGGCATGAAAATTACAAAACTATGTGATGGAATATATCTTGATCAATCACATTATGTTGAGAAAATATAGAGAAAATATAATTTTCATGATCACAAAAGTGTAGCTACTCCTTTTGATTCTAGTGTTTATTTATTTCCTGTGAATAATGATGATGAAATTCATAATCAAAAGGATTATGCTAGTATCATTGGTAGTTTGCGTTATGCTACTGATTGTACTAGACCTGACATTGCATATGCAGTAGGAGTGCTTAGCAGATTTACTAGCAAGCCTAGTAAAGATCATTAGCTAGCTATTGAGCGAGTCATGAGATATTTAATTGGTACCAAAAGCTATGACTTATTTTATAAAAAGTATCTTGCTGTGAATGAAGGTTTTAGTGATGCCGATTGGAATACTTTGTCAGGTGATTCTCTCTCTACCACTGGTTATATTTTTACCTTAGATAGTGGTGCTATTTGTTGGAAATCTAAAAAGCAAACAATAATTGCTAATTCAACAATGGAAGCTGAATTAATAGCATTAGCTTTAGCTAGTGAAGAGGCAAATTAGCTTAGAGATTTGTTATATGAAATTCCACTTTGGGAAAAGCCAATTCCACCTATATTAATTCATTGTGATAGCACTGCCGCAATTGGTAGAGTTAAAAACCTACAACGGTAAATCCAGATCTATAAGAAGAAAGTACAGTACCATGCAATCTTATTTGAGTAGTGGCATCATAATTGTGGATTATATTAAATCTAATGATAATCTTATAGATCCATTTACTAAGGCCTTGGTAAAAGATAGAGTTTGGAATACATCGAGGGGGATGGGACTAAAGTCCATAGAATCATAAGCCATGTATGAGAGTACCCAACCCATGGACCAGAGATCCTGAGAATTGGGTTCAATGGGAAAAACGAATCATACGATGGTCGTAAGAAATGCACAATTTATTTTTTTTAATTATTTATTTTGTAAATAATTTTTTAATTGTTCATCCCTATGATGTAAGTGCATTTATCCTGTAATGTGGAGAGGTTGAGTAAAAAACTCTTAATGAAATTTGTAGCTTGTATGAGTGGGGTGTCAGAATTACAGGAGCACCCTTGACAAAATTTCACCTATGTGAGTGTGGGGGTGGGGCCGCTCCCTATGAGATTTGGACTTAATCTCAAATACACTCATGAAACTGGGATCAGCACATGGCCGTAAAGTGCTAGCTATAAAAGCTCATGTCAACACCTGGGTTGTTATGTGTAAGCAGTGATGCTTAATTTCCCTAAAGCAATCCTAGTTCAAGTCGGAGACCACTACGACTCTGGAGTTGAGATCGCTGTTTTACTAAGTGAAGGTTCAATGCAGAGCACACCTTCATGATGCATAGTGGCCCGTCTTTGCCTGGTAATCTCTCTTTAACTAAAAACTTTAATATTAAAATGAGTGGATCCCCTACTCATTAATCACGAAATTACTATCCAAAGAGAGATTATCAGGCAAATTATTCTGATTTCCATATCCGTTAATTAGGCCCATTCAGAGTAATTTGTAACACCCACTACATTAGAATAATGGACCTAATTAATCAAATTAATTTGGGTAGTAATTTCGTGAGGCCCATTGAGCCTATAGACTCATTCAGACTCAATCCAAGTTACTGAAAATATACAATATACACACAAAAAATAGAGAGGTTCTTGTCAAAGAAGGGTGTTCTTTCTGGTGGAGCTTTGGGCTTGAACACTTTGTGCAGATGTTGTTCTAGCCATACGACACTTGTTGGGCTGTTGTATCCTGGGGGAGACAAGTCAGAGAAGGTCTGCACCGGTTACAAAGTTTAGCCAACCAAGGGCTTGAATTTCCTTAAAGAGAGTGAGTGCCGCGCCTCAGTCCAAATAATATTGTGTAATTTCTTTCTTTACGTTAATAACATTCAAAAGTATTATTTAGTTTCTCGTTGTGTTATTTCCATTATTATTGTGTTTGCACCAACATAATTATTTGAATGAATGATATTAGAGATATTGTAAATTTTACAACATGGGGCTTATAAAGATGTATCACCAATCACAAAAAGCAATTCAAAAATGCATTAGGTTGTTAATGTCCACAAATCATATTAATTGTCACATTAATTTGTAAAAACTTTAAAGTAAAATTTATAGTATTTCTACCATTTTTCCGTCCGAATTATTTTTGTTTGTAACACATATTTGTAAGACTTATGTGTTTAAAATTGTATTATCTATAACATTAATTACTCAATTCTTTGGGACTTTTTAAAAGTAGAGGAAAAATGTAAAACTATATTTTTTTGAATATATATATATATATATATCAATTTTTGCCCCAAATTTTGGAGGCCTTTCTCTAGTAGGGGCCTAGGGCTAGGGCCAGCCTTGCTTCCTAGAATAAACAGTATGTTTAGTGAATAATTGCAACTTTCAACATTAGTACATTTAATGCGTTAGGAATTATGCTTTTTACATGTAACTAATTAGTTAGAAAATTAAATCAGCCATGATTGAGATAATCTAGATAGCATGTGTTATAACTTATTTATGGTAAAAATATGATGCTACAAGTTTTTAGCTGATTCTTTGTTTGGCAACATGAGGGAAGAAACAGTTAAGTTAAGCCAATTTTAAAAACTTGACGTCTTGGCTGGTGGGTGTGATTTTTACTCAAAATCATTGGCTGAAACGTGCAACTTGAGAGAGAGAGAGAGAGAGATGCTTGGATCAAGTCTATCAGGTGGAATGCCTTCACAACATTCATATTATTGGACTTAAGTGTGAAAATGTCATTGGATTTGATAATTTATTGGACTTAAGTGTGAAAATGCACACTAAAGTTAAAAATGGATAATTTGGTAATTGTCACTATAATTGTTATTTTTACTATTTTTCTGCTCATATTTTCTATAAATTTCTTTATTCTCTTTTACATTCTGTCATGAAAAAAGTGGCTATTCTCTCTCTCTCTCTCTCTCTCTCTCTCTCATCTTTGCTTTGATTTTTTTTTTTTTTTTTTGAGTTAATACTTAGTTATTTTGGAAGTAAGAATTTAAATTTATATTAAAACACAATTTTGGCTATGCTAATTACTAATTTGCATTAGGTCCATTTTGGTCAAGTTTGGTCTACTTTGGTTTATTCAGTTCAATTCGGTCAACATGGGCCCAATTAGGTCTACTTCTTTCTATTTGGTCCAACTAGGTCTACTTTAATCCATTCGGTTCACCTCGATCTATTTCAGTCCAATTCAGTTCATTTGGACTACTTCGGTCAACTCAATTTTGTTTGGTCTACTTCGGTCCTTTTTGGTCTACTTCGGTCCAATTCCCACTTCAGTCCTTTTCATTACAATTTGGTCCATTAGGTTTACTTTGGTTAATTTAATTTACTTCAGTCCATTAATTTGGTCCAATTTGATCTATTTCGGTCTAATTCGGTCTAGTGCTCCACTTCAATCTATCCAGTCCACTTTGGTCAACATTAGTCCTATTCAGTCCAATTTGGTCAATTATGTCCATTTTGATCTATTTTCTAATTTGGTCCTTTTTGTCCAATTCGATGTAATTACTTAAAAATGGGGGAAAAAAAGTTTGGGTTGAGAGTACTATCAATTTTTTGAGTAATATCAATTGTAATTATATGATAAGTTTTGGTTATCATAATAATCACCTTAAGAGAATGAGAATTTGAATCATAAATTTAAAAATTAAAATTTTTAGTTGTACCAAAAGAAATTTGAAAATTTAATGCATAATAACAATAGTTAGAAGAATATGAACCATTTCAACAAAAGAATAATATTGATAAAAAAATACTAAAGATTATGAAATTATATATTTGTAAAAATATAGTGATGGAAAATATTTTTTTTAATTTTTTTATTTTTAGGGACAACAAGTTTACAATAAAATTTAGAGAATAAATTATACATAATACCATATATCAAAATAATTACATATTCTCGTGTATCACGTGGGTATGCGACTAGTATAACCATAAAGCTTAAATCATTTGAATTTTTTCTTTTCAATCTCTAAACAATCATTAGGGACTGTCTGGTAGGCTTGCATGGAATCCTAAAAGGATTAGGCCAATATTCTTCATTATGAACAAATTTAATCTTCTCTCTTAGCGGGGTAAGAATTAGGCCAGTAATCATTAATATAAACGAATTTCATATTCTCTCTTGTAACTATACTTTAGATTGATGAATTTTTATATTTTTTTGTATCTCTACTTTGAGTTGAGACATTTTGGTGGTGTGTTTTTTGAGTTCCCATCACATGTACTCTCTTCTCCTTTTATAGTTTTGGTTTGATTTAATTCTTAGATATTTTGGAAGTGAAAATTTGAGTTTATATCAAAATACAATCTACATGAAAACGTATCTAAATGTGCCTATCAATTTTTTGATAAATTTGTGATGAGATTTGATTATGCATAACACAAAGAATTTAATTACTACATAATAAGCATATTTATAGACATATATAACCATATTAATTTTAAACATATTTATAAACATATATATTTTAAGCATATTTTAAACATATCAACAACAATAACTATTTTACTCAAACATTTATTCAACTTCACCCACTTTAATGTTATTTTGGGTAATTGTTATTTCAAATTTTGTTTTCTTCAACTTCACTTATAACATTGCAGGTTCCATCTTATAGAATGAAGTGAAGTTAAGAAAAAAAAAGTTCTAGCTTTGAAATTGAAATAGAGTAACATTTACTAAAAATAAAGCATTGTGATTTTAGCAATTTTAACCCAACAATAAAAAACCCAGACGTCATAATAAAGAAACAATCATAAACCTAACAAGTTTTTCTTCTCCCTAAATTACCCCTAACGTATTTGCACACGCCCTTTTACCTTCATATGATGGCCTCAAGGGCATTCAGTATCGTACTTGTAATATTTCTAAAGTCAAAGTTATTTGAAAAAAAAAATTATGGTGATAAGAAAAGGGATATAGTGTATAAATTAATCATAATTGTTGTGGGTTGGGGAGTGTCAATTAGTTTAAATGACACGATCAGAAGAAAGACCATTTTTCATACTCGAATGCTGAGTAACACTCAAAGAAGACTAAATTTTCATTGATTATTCAGTTCTCTACGATATTTCATTTACATGATTGGAACGATTAACATCTCTTATACCAAAGTACCTTTTTTTGAATTGGTGGAAATATTTCAACTTTAATAAGAAATAGAGTGTCCACTGTAATGATGCTACTCTATCTTTATAAATTAATTCCCAAAAGTATCATGGGTGTGGTGATATCCATTTATAGGTTCTGTATTCCCTTTGGAGAATTCCTACACCATTGAGTTTTAATGTGCTTTAAGGTGAAGTTACAAAATTTTGGCAGAACACAGAATTTACCAGCTAATAAGCATATTTATAGACATATAACCATATTAGTTTTCAACATACTTATAAACATATATATTTTAAGCATATTTATAAATATATCAGCAACAATAATTATTTTACTGAATCACTTACTAAACTTCACCCACTCTAATATTATTTTGGGTAAATGTTATTTCAAAATTTTGTTTTTTCAACTTCATTACAAACATTGTGGGTCCCACCTTATAGGATGAAGTAAAGTTGAGCAAACAAATTCAAGCATTTAAATAGAAATCTTTTCACTTTTCAATTCCTACCTAAAATAAAATTCTAAACTTTTATATACAATTATAAATATTACAAATTTTTTCAATTTCTAATAAATTTCATTCATAAGAAGTCTTTTCAAATTTTTTTGTTCAAAATAAACCCTTTCAAATATTATGTAAAACATAAATTTAAAAATAAATACAACAACAAGAGTTGAGACACAACCACAATGAATTATGTTCATATTGAAGTTTCCAATATGAGCAACCATAAAATATTTGCTATATAATAATTGAAGTCTTTATAATTAATTGTGCTTGTCTCTTATTGAAATACACTATTCATTTGTTTACTTGCTTTCCATTTCATTCCCCTCTCTCTCTCTCCACTCAATTGTCATCTCCCATTCCCTCTCTTTTTTCACTAATAGAAGAACTTAATTTATGTTTCATTTTCCCCTTGATTCTTGAGATGCTTAATTGTCGAATTCTCACTTCTATTTTCCTCTTATTGAAAGTTGAAATTACATAGACTTAGACTTATAATTGAGTTTAGAAACTTTGAAAAACTTTATCTAGTGGATTGCTTTATTAGGAAAGGTTTCCTTTGGAGTGGTTCTTCTTATCCGTTTTTCACTTTATCACTATGTCACCTTGTTCTTTTGATTGATTTATATGATTATTGATATCTTATTTGATATGCCTTGTATGCTTCAATTAATTTACACATAATTGGTTAGTTGGGATAATTTTGAATAATTGGATAATTTACAAATTAGTAAACATCAACCTAGGTCTAAAACTTAATAATTACTTATTAATCTTAATTGAGTGTAGAGATGACAACAATTTCAGCCTTATCTGCTCAACTTTGTGTAGGTTTTTCTTACTCTAAAAGGAGAAAGGATAGAGATATGTTTTGCTTGCCCCATGCAGAATATGTGTGTCTATACAATTTAATTTGTTACAAGTGGGATATAATATATATATATATATACATTTGTTTATTTATTTATTTATGAAAGTTATTGTTTAGAATATTTATTTATTTATTTATTTATTTATCTCCATTAGGACAAAGTTTGGCTACAACTTCGACTAAAAACATGGGTACAAATTATGAAAATCTAGATGTTAAATACTTGAATTACATATTCTTTATGTTCTTAACATGTGTCAAATTTCGTGTCAATTAGATATTATTGATTATTTGATCCACAAACTTATTTTTTATGCATAATTTGAGATTACAAAAACATGAAATTTAAGCATTTGATTGATGATAAAGTTATTGATCTTTGATAATCTAGAAATTTTGCTTGTATGAAAGATATAAGAAGAAAATATAATTTAAATAATGGTGGATTTATCAAAATACACATCCATAAAAAAATATTGACTCAAATTTTGTCAGAATTCTATCATCATTCCCAAAACACTTGTTTCTCCTTCTCAACACTCTCATAGTTGTCTCTCTCCTTTCTCTTGTTTCTCTATCTCATTATTGTTGAATTCATGCTTCATTAGGAACGACAAAATACAACGAACCAACTCTGCCCAACAGCAGGGCCGGCCCTAGGCCTAAGCCACTTAGGTCATTGCCTAGAGCCCCCCTACTAGAGAAAGATCCCAAATTTTGGGGGCAAAAACTAATTTAAAAAAAATATATATATTTTTGGGAGATATTAAAAAAATTGTAGTTAAATTTATTTTTTTTCACTATTAAGAAGACTCAAAGAATTAAGTAATGCGAGAGATAGAGATAAGACAAATTTAATTAAGGGTTTGACTAATGTGTGCCATCAGGGCATACATTAGTAAACCATTTTAGGAAATTTTTTTATGGAAAAATGAAAATGTGATTTACAGTTTTGACAGCTTTTTTAATTCCACATAAAAACTTTTCCAAAATGGATGATTAATGTTACTAATCACAAGTAGTTCAATTGGGAAAATATTAAAAATACTATAGATTTTACTATATAACATTTTTTATTTGATGCGACAATGAATATGATAGGTGCACTTCAACAAACTATTAAATGCATTTTTTAATGAATTTTTGTGATTGATGATATATCTTTGTAATTCTTATGTTGTAAATTTTATAATATCTTTAGCACTTTTGTAAGCCTCATGTCACTGATCACATTCGTTACAATGTCAGTTTGTAGTAAAATTTATTATAACTTTAACATTTATTATAACTTTAACATTTGTTAGGGACATATTTTATGTAATTGGTTAATCCTTTGACAAAATGCACTTTACTTGTAATTGGGTAGATCTAGGATAGCTTTAAGACTTCAAGAAACATGTTGTTCAAGTCAAGTGTTAAAGACATGAAGATCTGGCCAAGAAACAAGTGAAGAAGAGTTGTTCATTAAAACTCGACAGCAATCTCGACAACAATATCGACATTAAGACTTCTATCAATATTTAAAGTCGAAACTTGATAGAAGATCGACACAAGCTGTTTTTGTCAAGACTTACGAATTCAGAACTTCCAGATCTGATTTTCGACCCATACTGAAATATTTGTATAGGGATTATTTTAAAGGCCGTCGCATATGCAGAAAATGACCTAGTTCATTATTCTCTCTGAAGAAGCTACTGCATCTTTACGCCAAGGGTTTTGTAACCAAGGAGCTTCCTGATTTTCATCGTTGATGAACTAAAGAACTTAGCAGCCAACAACCTCTTCAAGTTGCTGGAGTTAGTCACATACTGGGATCCGAGCACATTAGTTAGTCATGTACTAGGATTCGTGCATCAAGGGAAAAATTGCCGCCACAATACAAGTCCTATTGGGTATTGGAATAAGAGTTCAACTGTAGGTTGGTATTTTGAGATAGGTCAAAGGGTTTGGTAAGATTCCTTATACTTGTAACCACTTGTTTGTGCTACCACGCTATTGCATGAAATTTGATCTAATTAATTAACTTGGGTATGTAATTAATTAATTGCAAGGGGTCAATTCATTTTAACCCAACAACATTTTCTCAACAAACAAAAAAATCATATTAAAAAGTAAAAAGAATGCATTTTTTTTTAAAATTATATAAAATGCTAGTTAAATATTATTTTTAAGTGATAATCCCCATTTGAAAATTTCGCCTTAGACCTTCAAAACGTTTGGGCCAGCCCTGCCCAACATGCCCCACTCCCATCCTACGTGGGCTTTTTCCCTTCCAAAGAGATGACAGGGGATAGACACAAGACACCCAAAATCCAATCCTACCCCATTCAGCTCTATTGGGTGATGTAATACGATTATTCGTTTTTTCATTTTTTATTACTTTTGATAACAATACTGATTGTGAAGTTGGGTGTACTTAGTTCGGTCAATAAGTTAAGCGTGTATGAAAAAAATACCCCGTCCAAGAAAATGCCATCGGAAGAAGATGACATTAAGTTGATTCCTAAGTTGGATGTACGCGAATGTTTGTTCTCTTACAAATGGACTTCTTCATTAGGATTCTACATGACTTGGATAACCACTTTCCTAGAAAACTGCCTACCTTCGTTGTTAGATGGTCTAGGACATTGAGAGAAACTTGATGTACTCTTTTAGCATTCACATATGATTATATACAATGCATATAAATGAAATTTAGATGATATTGTAGCACCAAAAACACACCACATCCACATTAAGTCATTCATCGCTTTTCAATTTGAATACTCTTGAGTCTTGACATTAAAAAGAAAATAGTTTGAATCATTTAAAATAATTACTTTCATCCCAAAGGATTCAAATGCAACCCACAACCAATTAGGGGGAAAAAAGAAGACGTTAATTCAGGCGGAAATGTTTTTAGTTGAAAACATTTTTAGTCAGAAAATATTTTGCACCGAAACAATCACAACCAATTTGCTCAAGAAAAAAAATACTATATTTGGCTCCAAAAAATTTCTATATAATTAATATTTTCAATTAAAATATGGAATACCTAAAAGTTGGATCAAGTAGACATTTCAAACTGTTTAAACATATTTTCTCAAAAAAAAAAAAAAAACAAAAACTGTTTAAACATAAATTAAAGTGGATCTTCCAATTCGTGCACAAGCTAAAAAGTCTCTTCTACAGACGTTTGCAGTTTTATAATTGAAGAACTTGTACTATCAGCTGTGTTGCCATGCATCTTCTTTCTTATTTAATACAATGCAACTGCTATCCAGAAAAGAAATTTTAATCGTGAAAATCTCGTCTTGGACCCCATAAAACTAAGAAGACAAAATTCGCGTTATACTAAATGCAAAAAAGATCCTGTTTCCGTGTAATCTTACAAGGCCATGTATTGACTTCATACTGACATTATTCAAGTGTGATTCTTCAAAATTTTATTTGTTTCTCGTTGTCATAGTTGGCCGATTCCTATTCTCATTTAAATGAAAGAGAGATCTTATTCTACACCAATGAAAACAAATTAACTAATAAAATAATATAATATAAATTCAAAATGTGAAGTGAAAAAAATAATAATAATAACGTTTATAATAGATGGCCTATTTTTATTGGTGTAAAATAATATGTTAGCTATTTTATAAAAATATTTCTTGGGAGGAGTAGTAGTAAAGAGAGACTACTCCTTTTTGTATGGAGCAACAATCAATGTCTTGACCTTTATTTTTTGTTTTCCGTCAAAGTCGTCGTGGTTGATCCAAAAAAGAAACGAAAAGTCTAAAACATTTTTGTTGGGTCGATAATATATGTATTTCATCTACTCTTTTTTTTTTGTTGAGAAAATGTATTTCATCTACTTTAGCGTGCGTTTTGGGACGAGTATTCGAAGTGGGAGGCACGGCGTAAGTAGATAATTAAAGTAAGAGGAGTGAAGCAATCGAGCAGGAAAGATAAGAAGAGAACATTTGTTTCTTTCAAAAGCATATTCTTTGATATCTCTTCTTTTTATGCCCAGAATTATTGAATATTTTATTTTTTGAAAGGGAATTATTGAATATTGGGACCCAAGTTTGCTGGAGGAGTTATGCACCTTCATTTCCTGCATGTCTGACAGCAATGTAACAGCACAAAGTTTTGGGTTTGGAAGAGAAGGGTCTTGGGTGTTTGATTTGAAGGGCCAAGTTTGTGAAATCATTGGGTCCAGAGAGGGGCAACCACCCAACCATGTACAATCTGAACCCTTTTTCTAAAACTGTTAAGAGTGTGAAGAATATTGAGTTTGTTATAGGACATCAGTGTTTGTATCAAAGCATTGTAGTTTGTAAATATAGAGCTAAACTACAGTAGCTTAGTTTAGAATAACTTTAGATAGCTATAAAACGACTGCCGTTTGTATATACAAGTTAATGAGTCTGTTTCTCTTATTCCACGTGTATGGTTTAGATTGGTTAGGCAGTTAGTTATTTCTGTTTCAACCTTTCCCACCTTTCCCGCCTCTATTCTCACTATATAAAGAACAGAGCATTGTAAACTTATTGAATCAATTCATTTTTACAAGTTTCACATCTTTCTTTCTCTCTCTGAGTTTTCATTCCACCATTGATGTAATTTCGGAGCTTGTATGGAATTCAATATGGTATCAGAGCGAACTAGATCAGAGATCATCCAAGTATGGTATTTTGAAATTTCCTAGTTCAATTACATTCTTTCTTGTCTTCTTAATGCTTCTTTCAGATCAAATAGAAATTTACTTGTTGCATTTCTGTTGATTCTTGCATTAAGTTCATCATCCTCGAGGTTTTAATTTCTTTAGTGTGTTGAAACCTTGATTTTCTGTTCTTCTATTCATAATTGAATTGAAATCTTCAATCTTAGGGTTTCAATTCAATTTTTCTCGATTCTAGGGTTATTCTGTTTCGAATTCACCGTTTCTATTTACAATCTCATCAAGATTGTGAATTACAGCTTGATTGTCACACAGAATCCAATTCTTGTTTCTTGGAGAATTCTTGAGAAAACCAATTCTTGTTTTCTTTTCAATTCTTGGTTTTAGTTACTTGAGACCTTGAATCTTCATCTTTTCTCTTTGATAAGCATGACTGAGAGTACCTCTAGTGCTAACACTACTCCTACTATCCAATCTTGGGAAAACACATCTAGTCCCTATTTTCTATCCAGTGGTGATAATCCAGCAGTTTCTTTGGTGGTTCAACATCTCACTGAAGACAACTATAACACCTGGAGTAGGGCGATACTTATTTCTTTGGATGCCAAAAACTAATTGGGCTTCATTGATGGCTCTATCCCTAAGCCTCAATCTGTTGATCATCCACATTACACAGCTTGGAATAAATGCAATAGCATAGTCCTAGCTTGGCTGTTTAATTCTGTTTCCAAGGAGTTGCAGTCAAGTATAGTTTATTTCAAGACTGCCAGAGATGTATGGGTCGATCTGCAAAACAGGTTTGGGCAAGGAAATGGACCTACAATTTTTGACTTGAGAAAGGAGATTAGTTCTTTGGTTCAAGAGGATTTAACCATCAATGCGTACTATGCCAAGTTTAAAGGTCTTTGGGATGAATTTTCCAATTACAGGACACGTACATGTGGTCATCAAGTTGAGGAGTGTACCATGTCTTTCTTAATGGGGTTGAATGAGACATATGCAGCTGTCAGGAGCCAAATTTTGCTTATGGAGCCTGTGCCTTCATTAAGCAATGTGTTCTCTCTTCTACTGCAAGATGAGAAACAGAGAAAAGTAGGTGCTGGGAAGAAGTTTTTGGCTAATACATCAGCAGCTTTGGCAGCTTTTGGGTCTAAACCTGGGAACACCAAGACCTTTGTTAAGTCCAAAAATGGCAGGCCACAATGCACTCATTGTGGAGCTATGGGGCATGTTGTTGACAAATGCTTCAAGTTGCATGGATATCCTCCTGGATATAAGTTCAAAAACAAAGGTGGTCAACCTTTTGCAAACAATGTTGTTGCTGTTGAAGGTCATCTTAGTGAACTTGTTGCCCTCACCAAGGCTCAATACCAACAATTACTTGGATTGTTGAACTCTCAATGCCACTTTGGCACCCAAGCACCACCAGAGGCATGTTTGGAAAATGCTCCTCAAGTTGCCACCATCATTACTCAGCCTTCAATGGATGTTCAAGCCCAAACCTTATCAGGTATATATTTTTCCCCTTCTCTTAAGCATTCAGTTTTTTCTTCTAGTGTCAATACCTCTCATATTAGTTCATATGACTGGATTCTTGATAGTGGTGCTACTGACCACATGGTACAGTCCATTCATTTCTTCACTTCTATCACTTCTTCTACTCAGATTTCAGTTAGACTCCCTAATGGTGAAATGGTTAAGGTGACTCATGTTGGAACTGTTAAAATCTCAGCCACACTGATTCTAGAAAATGTCCTTTGTATTCCTACCTTTTCTTTCAATCTTATTTCCATAAGCAAACTAACCCAAAATCCTTCCTGTTGCTGCATCTTTCTTTCTCATTACTTTTTTCTCCAGGACTTACTGCATTGGAAGATGATTGGGTTGGGTAAGAGACATGAAGGGCTGTATACTTTGCAGTGCATTGATTCCATCACTTTACCACCTTCTGTTTCAGAGGTTCTGTCCAGATTACCTTCTTTCCTTTGTAATAAAAGTGTCAATGTCTGTAATCTTGATTCTTCTCTTGTTGTTACTACTCAAGTGATATTGTTAGGTTGTGGCATTACAGATTGGGCCATCCCTCTTCACAAAGATTAGCTTTGCTGGAATCTATTGTACCTTATCTGATTTCTTGTAATAATAAATCCTTTGATTGTCACATCTGCCCTTTAGCTAAACAACACAAATTACCTTTTTCTAAGTTCACAAGTGTTTCTTTAGCTTGCTTTGATTTAATCCATGCTGATATTTGGGGACCCTATTCTACTACTTCATTAAATGGCTCAAAATATTTTCTCACTTTGGTTGATGACCATAGTAGGTGCACTTGGGTTTATTTAATGAAGTACAAATCTGATACTTCTTCTTTAATTCAAACCTTCTTTCAAATGATTCTTAATCAGTTCAAAGTATCCATTAAGGTCATTAGGAGTGACAATGGTCCTGAATTTGCTCTTTCCTCATTTTATGCTTCAAAAGGTGTTTTACATCAACTGTCGTGTGTTGAAACTCCACAGCAAAATGCTGTTGTTGAAAGAAAACACCAACATCTACTGAATGTTGCTAGAGCCTTGAGATTTCATGCCAACTTACCTTTAAAATTCTGGAGAGATTGTGTTCTTACAGCCACATATCTCATCAACAGGCTGCCTAGTTCTCTTCTAGGCAATCTTACTCCATACCAGAAACTTTTTGGTCATTCCCCTTCATATCAGCACCTTAAATCATTTGGTTGTCTATGTTATGCCTCTACTTTAACTAGGAACAGATCTAAATTTGATCCTAGAGCAAAGGCATGCATATTTCTTGGTTATCCTTTTGGGACTAAAGGGTATAAGTTGTATGATTTGTCCACTAGAACTATGTTTCTATCAAGGGATGTTATCTTCAAAGAGACTGTTTTTCCTTTTAAACACTGGCAGTCTAAATCCATCCCTAGTCTCCTTCCATTTCTCACAATATTTTTCCATCTCAGTCATAAATTCCTGATCCTGTTGCATCTATTTCTGCTGAATTTTCTCTTCCTTTTAGTTCTGTTGATACTGCTGTGCCCCCTGATGAATTTCCAGACCTTGTTCATCCTGATCTGGACTCTTCTCATCATCACGATCCTTCTTTTCAACCTGCATTCCCTATTGTTCAACCTGACTTACCCGTTGCTCAGTTTGATTTTCCTATTGTTCAACCTACCTTACCTCTTGTTAGAAAGTCCACTAGGCCTCATAAAACTCCTTCATATCTTCATGATTACCACCGTGGTTTAGCTTCCACTATCATTCCTCATCATCACTACAACTTGGCTTCCACTTCTCTACCTTCCCATGATTCAATCTCCATTGACAGTCCATGTATCCTTTATCCACTTTCATCAACTCTTTCTTATTCTAAGTTGTCCAATGCACATAGAGTCTTCTCTGTTGCCTTGTCTATTGCCAAGGAACCCTCTTCCTATGCTGAAGCTTTACCTAATCCATTGTGGCAAGCTGCCATGAAGGCTGAAATTGATGCACTTCAGGCTAACAAGACTTGGGTCATGACCAAACTGCCTCCTGGTAAGGTGCCTATTGGGTGCAAATGGGTCTACAAAATCAAGCTTAAAGCTGATGGCTCTATAGAGAGGTACAAGGCTAGATTGGTTGCTAAAGGTTTTACTCAGACTGAGAGGGTTGATTACTATGAGACCTTCTCTCCTGTAGTGAAATTTGTTACTGTTAGGACTCTTTTAGCTATGGCTGCTGTGTATGGTTGGCATTTGTCCCAATTAGATGTTAACAATGCTTTCTTACATGGGGAATTGAATGAGGAAGTGTATATGGTCCCTCCTCCTGGATTTGGCAGCAAGGGGGAGGTGTGTAAACTCACTAAATCCCTTTATGGATTGAAGCAGGCCAGTAGACAGTGGTTTGCTAAGCTCTCATCCACTCTCCTTGATCATGGTTTCAGTCAATCAAAATCAGATTACTCTGTATTCACTAAAGTCAGCAAGGGTTCAATTCTTATCTTGCTAGTCTATGTGGATGACATCTTAATAGCTAGCAACAATGTGGAGGCAGTCAATACTTTCAAGGTTTTCCTAGATGCCAAGTTCAAGCTCAAGGATCTTGGTACTTTGAATTATTTCTTAGGCCTTGAGGTTGTAAGGACTGAAAAGGGTATTAGTTTGTGTCAAAGGAAGTTTGTTTTAGAGCTGCTATCTGATACAGGTCTGCTAGCAAGTAAGCCTGCCAATGTGCTTATGGACCGATCAGCCAAATTTAAGAGTTCAATGGGAGAGGCTGCACCAGATCCATCCTTATATAGAAGAATTATAGGCAAACTACTTTACCTGACTCTAACCAGACCTGACATCTGTTATTCAGTGCACAAATTGAGTCAGTTCATGAGTTCACCTCAGATTCCTCATTTACAAGCAGCTTATAAGGTACTTAAGTATCTTAAGAAGACACCAGGGCAAGGTTTATTCCTATCTGCAAGTTCTGAATTGAAGCTCAAAGCCTACTGTGATGCTGATTGGGCAGCCTGCCCAGACACCAGAAGGTTAGTTTCAGGATTTTGTGTTTTCCTTGGTAATTCTCTCATATCTTGGAAATGTAAGAAGCAACAAGTAGTATCCAGATCATCAGCAGAATCTGAATATCGTGCAATGGCTACTGTCACAAGTGAGCTTGTCTGGTTGTTGGGATTACTTGGAACTTTTGTTTTAGATCACAATTATCCAGCCTCTTTGTATAGTGATAGCAAGGCAGCTCTTTACATTGCTGCAAATCCAATTTTTCACGAGCGTACAAAGCACATAGAGGTTGACTGTCACTATATTCGAAGTAAGATTCAAAATGGGGTGATTAAGACTTTCCATGTGCCTACCAAACACCAGATTGCTGACTTCTCCACCAAGGCCCTTGGATATAAGCAATTTTACTTTCTGCTGTCCAAGATGAACCTGATCAACATCTACGGTTCATCTTGAGGGGGAGTATTGAGTTTGTTATAGGACATCAGTGTTTGTATCAAAGCATTGTAGTTTGTAAATATAGAGCTAAACTACAGTAGCTTAGTTTAGAATAACTTTAGATAGCTATAAAACGACTGCCGTTTGTATATACAAGTTAATGAGTCTGTTTCTCTTATTCCACGTGTATGGTTTAGAGTGGTTAGGCAGTTAGTTATTTCCGTTTCAACCTTTCTCGCCTCTGTTCTCACTATATAAAGAACAGAGCATTGTAAACTTATTGAATCAATTCATTTTTACAAGTTTCACATCTTTCTTTCTCTCTTTGAGTTTTCATTCCACCATTGATGTAATTTCGGAGCTTGTATGGAATTCAATAAGGAAGAAGAATGAGAAGCAAAGCCCTTTAACAGCACAAAGTTTATAACATTAACACTGGTGAGCGTGCGTTTAGCAAATAAAATAATAAAACTAGTGCCACAATTTGTGCCATAACTCACCCATTTGTCGAGTTATGGTTGGTAGAGAGGTGTTTCCACATGACCAAGTTGTGGTGTAAGTTGTGACACTAGACTTATTTCAAATTAAAATACACTAGTAAGTTTGCGGATTGGAAAATTATTGTGTAGTCCCAACCAATAACTACATGAGACCTTATTAAAAAAAAAAAAATGCTTACAGCTTTCATGCCACATCAGCTTAATAACCCCTACCATCCTTAACGTCTGTTAACCCCATTTGAGTGAATTCAAAATTTAGATTGGGATATGCTCAACAATTAACCGATAATAAAGAATTACATTTTTAAAAATAATTTGTTAACAACTAAGTAGCATTTATTTGATAAGCCTATCAATAAACTAAAGAACTAATCCAACTAAATCTCTATCTTCTATTTGATAACACCCGCAACACCTGTTTTGCATTCCAAGACTCGTTAGGTTTCATGCCATCATTTCCTTGCATCATATCCATACTTGTGTAGTTCATAACATAATTTCATGAAAATATAGTACGCTTGGGATGGGGAGATTGCTTGACATGAGATTCAATGCAGAACATGCCAAAGTAACAGTTGACCTGTGATTCTGTGAACAACTTTGGCACTATGAGAAATGTTATAATTTGAATTTATATACAACAATTCATAGGAAAAGTAATGAATAGTACTTTTTAAGACCAATGAAAAATTATACAAACCAGATCAATTACAAATGTTTAAGAAATTAAACTACTTATCATTGGACATTGTCATAACAAAGTCCGATTATGCTTAAAGGCAAAGATGCTTTTGCAAAATGCAAGAGTAAAAAGCAGACACAACATAGCCCAAAATCCTAGAATGAGGCTGCTACATCCAAAGCACCGTGTCTACACATGATAATTTTCGACCAAGCTATTTTTGGAATCCTCTTTGGGTTTATCATCCGTTTAGTGCCTGCTATAGGAATGAATGTATAAAATTATTTAATTTCTTTCGTGACTAAAATACATGTTTATGTATAAGTACATGTTTTTATTTATGTTTTAAAAAGGTTTGTAAGATTCATTATCATCAAGAAATAATTAAATGCAAGTTGATAGTTTTCCTTCTACATCAAAATGTAGAAGGAAAAAGCATTGGATAAAGCTAGCTTGAAAATATTTTGTGTTGATATGATAACAAAAAGAGAATTAGAAATTGAGAGCAAAACCCAAAAAAAAAAAAAAAATGTATTGGATAAAGCTAGCTTGAAAATGTAAGCGCAATTGTATATTTATTTTGTTTACTAATTCTTTTGTAGTTTAATACTTATCAAACAAAATGTAAGAGTATGTTAATATATTATTTAATAATGTTTTTATATTTCTTTTTTTTTTAACAACCTCGAGTAAAATTTTGACAATTTATCATAAGAAATGTTCAAACTATATTTTTCATTTGAAAGTTGTTTGGATAAAATCATTTAGGCCAGCCGTGAGTCGTGACTGCAGGAAGAAGGCAATATGATTTGTTTACTATGTATCTTGAAAAAGAAACTTTATTATTAACCTCTTCCATTCTTCTTGATAAATTTATTTCTTCACAACATTTTATAAGCACGTATAAACAAACCTAAAAAAATATTATAGGAATTGCGGCATTCGTGCGCATGTGGCCAACTTAAAAATTAGTGGTCTCAAACTTTAACTAAAACTAGGCCAATTTATTTATCAAATCAGGAATTTTGATTGATGTTTAGTGAACTAGTTTGTTAATTTAACCATACCAACATGTGGCATGGATTATAGCCTTGTTTCAAATAATAAGTGTATATAATTAATAGAATTAAATTAAACTAAATTAAAATGTTGTCTTTACTAAAATATTGAATATTCAAATAAAAGAGAAATTTCTCAAATGATACTCATATATGATTTTAATATGCTAATTTATCTCACCCTAGTTTGGGTTGGTGACCATTCTAAAAGTAACTTAAATATAAACATGTACATAAACATAAACCTAGATTTTAAACATATTTAATAAATAAATAATTTTACACATTCATCTCTTATATGCATGTTTTTGTGCTAAATCTACACAAATAATAGAGAAAATAATTAGTTTTTTTAAGATAGAACAAAAAAATGGCTTACACGAAGCGGGACACCATTTAAAACCAAACTTCAACAAGAAATGCTATTCGGACAATAAAGGATCACAACCCAATCCAAAAAATTGAGGCACAAAATATTTTTAAATCTTAAAAATAAAAAGATAAATAAAATCTCTAAAATTAAGAAAACAAAATGAAAAGGTTTATAGATTTTTAAATTATGCAAAAAGGTTCTTCAAAAACTATTCCTATATTTATTCTTAGAGATTTTCAAAATTTATAACCACTTGTATTTTTTTAAAAGTAATGCTAAGTTCTTTTTTTCTTTTTCTTTTTTCATTAGAGAGAATCCTTTTTTAGCTTAACCATATATATATATATATATATATATATATATATATATATATATAATGTAAATATAAAAGAACATTTTACATTTTACACAAATATCCATTATAATCTCAAACCTATGTTGGGCATTGAAAACTCAATTAGTGTGAAAACACTAATGCTTGTTTAGATCTCCAATTTTAAATTACGGCTTAATTGCTTTTACTTTAACTTATCTAAGTGCAAAACAAGAGTAAAAAATTCGCAATAAACCGGTAACACTACTCTAAGCCATAAGCAAGCATAATAAGAAATAAACGTAAAGCTTAAAGAGTAGGGAAGAGAGATGCAAATACAAGATAACATCAAGGCGTGTTATCAAAGAGGAAACTGAAGTACTCAGTATAAAACCTCTCTGTAGCCCCCCAAGCTCCTGTTACCAACGGACTTCTCGGAATCTTGTCTTCATTAGTTTTCCAAATCCTGCAATTCTGCCTAATTGCATCCGCCACTCAATGGCTTCTTCCAATACCTTCCAAAGGCACTAAAACTTCTCTCAACACTTAGAATGGGTGAGGTAAGTGTCTAGGCTAAGACCCTCACAAGGATGTGTAGATGGAGAGGTGGGAGTAGATGGAAACTTTAGAGAAATGATGTAGAGGATTAAGGGTAAAACAATCTCTAACTCTCAAGTGTTTAGCTAGGGTTTCTCTCTCAAAAGTTTCTTCAGAAAATACTCTTTATTTTTCTTACATTTCATGGATAATGAGGGTTTATATAGTGTTGGTAAAGAATGGGAAAGGTCACACTCCAAACAGCAATAAGCAATGGGTTTTGCGAGTCACTAGTGACTTGGCCTGAGTCACGAGTCACTCATGAAAACTAGCCTGTCAATGACTCTTCAATTTTCAGCATGTGCTTCTCACGTGGCTTGTTTTGCGGGTCATCAATCACGAGTGTCGCGAAAACCACTTCTTCAAAAATTCTTCACCAAACTCTCACACATAGCCCTTACATTAAATCCCACAAAAATATTGAGACATGATTGAACAAAATTACAACAAAATTTGACACAGAATTAAAGTCAACAGAAAAACATAGTTGTAAATCACAACTTTACAAGCATGAAATGCATATTATAAAGCATTAGTTTGTACAAATTTTATATTTGTTATACAAAAGAAGTATATCAAAGATACTCTATGTTTTCATTTAAAGAATAACATCAGAATAAATTTTAATAACAATATAAAGCAAAATCAATACTTTACATTGGGTTATATATTGACCCCAGTTGATTAATTCAATAATCCATGTTAATTAATTAGTCAAATTACATGAAAATCAAGTGAAGGCACAATTAAATAACCAACTTAAATTAAATGTAGCGGAAAATAAGTTTGACACGACAATTTGATCACAATAGAGAAAACCTTTGCAAGCAAAAACCGCACTGAGTGAATTTCAAGTTACTACTTCCGAAGAATCCACTAATAAAGAATCGAGCGGTTACAAGTATAATGAATCTTACCCTAACCGCCCTATCCTAAAGTAACTATCTACAGTAGAACCTGTTGACCTATATCAATATTAGCTCCAATACCTATTAGACTTGTTCTTGTAGAGAAGTCTCCTTTGCATGGATCCTAGTACATGACTATCACCACATGGACCAAAACTTATCAAAAATATAAATAAATAAATAAATAAATAACCTGAAGCTTGATGGATTAAGAGATGTCAAGCTAGGTATTGAGGTTTATTAAATCTAGATAGATCGATAGGTATTGAGCAAATGTCAGGATCTACAATTCCATCTTTTCTTGAGCAGTTCCTTGGGTGTTCTTGTGTCTATTCAATCATTTAAATGTTTTCTTGAACACACTAGAAACTAAAACTCAATTATACTTAAAGTGCGTTTTGTATTGAGATTTGCCAATTTACAAATATGACTCTTACATTTTGGATTAGTTCCTTGCCTAAGAGAAAGCATATATCCATATATATATATATATATATATATATATATATATAGGGATAAACCTCACGTGGTAAAGCATGAGGTTCTGTCATGTGGCGCATTTTTTGTAAAGAGAATTGAAATACTCTCAAGTACCTCATCAAAGATAAGAACGAATTAAGTATTGATTTTTTATTTCATTTGTTTTAATGTTTGAAGACTTTTCTAATTTAAAAAAATAATAATAAAGATTTTTTTTTTTTTTTTTTTGGTTCAATATTTCAAGATTTTTCCTACCTCACACATCCACACAAAACTCTTTGCATTCAAATTCATCTTTTTCACCTCTTGCACTTCTACTCCTTTATATATACCTACACATAGCTCTTCATACTATCCCATGTCAAATACACATAGACCAAAAATAATGTCATTTACCTTTAATTTTTCGACATCATCTACCTACCTCTAACATTATTGTCCCATCTAATTCTACCTTTTAAGAGTTGGCTAGAACCATGGAAGGTGGCTTGCATTTTATGTTGTGGTTCGACATTGTGGACTTGTGGGTTTTGCAAAGGCTATGATTGACTTTGAATATTTGAGATGTTGACAATGTGGGAAAGCCATAAGTGTATTTTGTTTTAGAACTAATGAGAAAGAAAGAAGAAAAAAAAAACACATCTTATATCAACTTTTATTCTACAATATTTCTCCAAAGTTGTTTTTTTATTGCTAATTATTTGAATTGTATAATTATAATGAATATATGTATGCAATTCATAATTGTTTCTTCTTATGATGGACCCATTACTAACAATTATGTTAACTGTACATTACATGACATAAATTTAGATTAGTTTGGCATATGTGGGGAAAACATTTTTTTGGAAGACATATTTAATTAGTGTTTTTCGATGTTTTGCATGAAGTAAAATATTGATCAAATCATAAATACTTTAGTTTGTGATGCAGATTGGTTAATGGAGAATAAAATATTTTAGGGGAAATTGCAATTTACGCACCTATGGTTTGGCCTGTTTTAACAATGCCCACCCGTGGTTTGAAATTTATCACTTAACCTACCTGAGGTGGCCTCCGTTAGACATCTGTTACCCACCTTTGCCCTTTCCGTTAAAAAATCTCCTTTACTATATAAGCCAAAATTAGAACCTAATTAGAACCCTAGAAAAAAGGATTGAGCTCTCTCCCTCTCTCTAGAACCCTTAAAAATTCTGAAACCCATAATCCTTTTCCCTCTTCACTTAGATTGCCAAAGTAAAATCTGAACACTTGCAAGCAAGGAGGTGTATTGAAGCTTGGTTTTTCCTTTCCTGTAAATTTTCTCACCAACCAAACAAGAGTAAATCCCTAATCTCACCACGCCAAAAAAAAAAAAAAATGATTGCTAGCAGAGAGAGAATTGCAAGCAAGCAAGTCTCAGGTCTTGGCGTCAAAGCACACAAATGTTCAGATTTCAAAGTCGCCAACACAAGCACCTGCTCCTAAAGCTTCAGCGCCATCGCCTACAGTTAGAAAGACTCCAGTGCCTGTTCCGTCTCTGGCAGTGGTGAACTCTCCACCATCTCTTCCTCCAGCTTCTTCTAAGGCTCCGGTGAGTCATCCATCTTCGATTAGTACACTTGTCGAAGCTCCTGGACTGGCTCAAAGTGGCACCATTTTGGACAGAGTTAGGTTCGCTGCCGGATCTGGGTTCGTTGCCGGATCTACTAGATCTGGGTTCGCTGCCGTTTTGGATCTGCTGGGTTTGTTGCCGGATCTGTTCGATGTCGTTTTGGATCTGGGTTCGCTGCTGGATCTGCTAGATTTGGGTTCTATGTTTTTTTGGGTTTAGGTTTTTTATTGTATTTATTCATTATTCATTCATTCACAGCATGTGATGCTTTATCATGGTATTGACTATACCCATTAATATAATTCAGCAAAAAAAAAATATATATATATATATATATATACCTATTAATATAATTTCTTCTTTATTCTTTTAATTCTGCAATTGGTGTTAAATATTGTGAAATTTTTATTTTTGAAAGTCTAAGGAAACAAACTTTATGGGTTTGAATTGCGATTACACGGAAATCAATTGGTGCTTGAGTTCAATAAAATATAACACACAAAAGGATCAAGTTGCTTTATATATGAGGTTGCTTGCAAGTGTTCAGATTTCACTTTGGCAATCTAAGTGAAGAGAGAAAGGGATTATGGGTTTGGGGATTTTTAAGGGTTCTAAGGTAGAGAGAGAGAGAGAGAGAGAGAGAGCTCGTTCCTTTTTTTTAGGGTTCTAATTGGGTTCTAATTTTGGCTTATATAGTAAAGGGGATTTTCTAACGGAAATGGCAGAGGTGGGTAACGGGGGTCTAACAGAGGCCACCTCAGGTGGGTTAAGTGACAAATTTCAAACCACAGGTGGGCATTGTTAAAACGGGCCAAACCACAGGTGGGTAAATTGCAATTTTCCCAATATTTTAATATTTTATGTTGTTTTCTCTTTCCTAGAGGAATTAGGATTTATTTGCCTTTACAAGTTCAATTAAAATCCTTTTCCTAGTTGAATTAGGATTTTAATTGTTTTTCTTTTCATAGTTAAGTGGTTTTTCCTTTCTCAAGTTGAAGTAGGTTTATTATTTCTTTTTCTAAAAGGAGTAGGAGAAATTCTATTCCTATAAATACTCTTTATAGAGAGGTTGATTAATATTTTGTGTTTATTAATAAAAGTTTGCTAGAGAGGTTTTCTCTATTATTTTGCCTACAAGCCTAATGTTCTTGTAGAACTTAGGTTTCATGGAAGAGTTGTAGTAATTGTGTGTTACAGATTCCGCTTCTACACGCTCACGCTGCATCAGTTTGACTAGGAAGCCGCAAAGAATGACTGAATGACACTCTCCCTTAAAGCCACCCATTGGTGATTGGGGGATGGATATTTGAATTGTGGGAGGCACATGCACAACCATGGCTACCGAATCACCGACTATGATTTTCTTTTTCTTCTGTATGTTTGAAACTTGAATTTGGTTCAGTTGGTTCAATTAATTGAATTTTCTTTTATCTTTTCCCTCTGTTAACGTGTATTAGGGTATGTGGGCTTTGGGCCCACATTGTTTACTTGTATAGCACACTTACTTGTACTGCACACTCTGCCTCCTATATAAAGGCACTTATGTATATTCTATTACTTGAGAAATACAATACAATCATTCAGTGTTTCTAACATGGTAAGAGCCATTGCTCTGAAATTTTCTTTGCAGTCTTGTCTCTCTTTGGTGTTCCTTGCTTCCGCAGTCATAGCCGCCATTGTAGCCATTCGCCGTTGAATCTCCGACGTCTCTCAGTCATCGTCTCTAGTTCCAAACCTGCAGTTGCCCCCTTCTCACACCATAAAGACCACTACCTTCCCGTTACCGCTGGGCATCTTGCTCTAATTACATTTTTGCAAGTACCGCTGTGATCGTCTTGCCCCGATCTACTCATCTGTGGAACTCTCGCAGCCATCAGAGATTGCACGCGCCGCCACGCGCCGGTCAAAGTTTCAGCCAAATCCTTCCACGCTCTTCAAACTACCTTCCCGTTACTGTCGTGCATCTTGCTCCGATTACATTTTTGCAAGTACCACTGTGATTGTCTTGCCCCGATCTACTCATCTGTGGAACTCTCGTAGCCATCAAAGATTGCACGCGCCGGTCAAAGTTTTAGCCAAATCCTTCCACGCTCTTCATGCGCCACCAATGTTGTTCTGATCTTGTCGCCACCGTTACCATTGGAATCATCTTTTTCCGATCTACATCATCGGAAAAGAATTGGCCTCATCGAACATCTCACGCGCCTCCATGCACGGCCCGAAGTTTCTATTCGTTTATGTCACACGCTCACGCGCCGCTGGGCTCACTGCTGACGTAATCTAGCTGACCTCATCAGCCACGTCAGCCCTAGCTGACTCACCTGCTGACGTCATCCACTGATTGCTGACGTCATCTTCAGTTAACGTGGACCGTGGTTGACCGTTGACTTTCTGCTGCATTGACTGTTGACCTTTCTGTGGAGTTGACCGTTGACTTTCTACCAAAGCTGACTTTTTGCAATCTAGGTGCTCATTGCCTAGTTTTTCACGTAGATTTCATTTTTGCAGTCCATTTTTACATATTTTGCTTCTAAATAAAGAAAAAGGACAAGTCTTCTTCTTCTTACAATAATCATTGTCGACAATCCAGCAAACGTTTTTGCAATTTTTGCAAACGTCTTGGCCACAATATTGAGACTTGCTATCATCGTAACAAATCAACTGTTTCAATTTCTGTTGCTACTATTGCTAACACTGAAAGTGTCCAACCAATGGCTCCCGTCTCTGCTAAGTCAACATCTTCTGGATCCACTATCACCATTTCCGCAGTTGACCTTTAAAACATCATCATTAATGTCATCCGTATGGTTGGTAATACATCTTATTCCTCTTCTCTCTTAGTTTTATCTAGTATGTCTCCTTCCTTTTGGCTTATGGATTCTGCTTGTTGCAATCACTTGACACCTCACTCGTCCTTATTTTCTAAACTTAAACCTGCACCACACCCTCTTAATATTCGCACAGCAAATGGTTCCACAATGTCTAGTCATAATTTAGGTTCCGTTTCAACCTCCAACCTCTCGGTTCCTAGGGTCTTTAATGTTCCTGGCATTTCTTACAATTTATTTTCTGTGGGACAATTTGCTGAGTTGGGTTATCGCATTATCTTTGATTATTTTGGGTGTATTGTGCAGGATCCGAGGATGGGACAGGAGCTTGGGACCAGTCCCAGAGTTAGGTTTATGTTTTCCGTGGACAACCTTCGTCTTCCACTTGTTGCTTATATTTCTATTGCTGCAGTTTGGCATGCTCGACTTGGTCTCGCATCTTCCTCTCGAGTACAACAATTGGCTTCTAGAGGTTTGTTAGGTTCATTGTCTACAAAAATTTTTGATTGTGTTTCATGTCAGTTAGGAAAACAACCAGCTTTGCCTTTCAATACTAGTGAATCAATATCCACTGATATCTTTGACCTTATTCATTCTGATGTTTGGGGGCCTTCCTCTGTCTCTAGTATTGGTGGATCTCGATATTTTGTTGTCTTTGTTGATGATTACTCTCGCTATAGCTGGATTTTTCATATAAAACATCGTTCTGAATTATTGCAAGTATATTGTAATTTTGCAAAAATGATTGAAACTCCGTTTTCCAAACATATCAAAATTTTTCAATCTAATAATGCTCTTGAATATACTCAATATGCTTTCCAATCTGTTTTGCATTCCTATGGCACTGTTCATCAACTAACTTGTCCAAGTACCTTTTAGCAAAATGGTAGAGCTGAACAAAAACTTCGTCATATTCTTGACACTGTTCGTGCTCTCCTTCTCTCTGCCAAAGTTCCTACTCCTTTTTGGGGTGAAGCTGCACTTCATGCTATTCATGTTGTTAATCGCATTCCCAGTCCTGTCATCCAAAATCAAACTCCATATGAATGCCTTTTTGGGTCACCTCCAGATTATCATCACCTTCGCTCCTTCAGTTTTGCCTGTTTTGTTCTTCTTCAGTCACATGAGCATAACAAACTTGAGCCTCGGATAAGGCTTTGTTGTTTTCTTGGCTATGACGAAACTCAAAAGGGGTATCGGTGTTATGATCCTGTCTCTCATCGTCTTCGTATCTCCCGCAATGTTGTCTTTTGGGAACATTGCTCCTTTGTCGAGCTATCTCACTTCCGTGCCTCCTTATCTTCCTCCTCTGTCTTAGATCTTTTTTCAGATGAGGCACATATTTCTTCTGTAGCCGCTCCTGATCCTCTTGTAGTTACTCCTGATTCTCCTATAGACTTCTCTGTTCAACCACCAGATATCACTAATCCCTTTCCTAGTTCACCCTTTAATGAACAGGTGGAAGATGAACAGGTAGAAGACGAGTTACCCAACCCTGAGCTTGGGTCCCCTGCTCCTGCTCTGCCTAAAGATTTTGCACAAAACATTCCACCTTATCACTCAACTCAGGTAAGATCCATTCCTACACATTTACTTGACTATCATTGTTACACAGCCCTTGCTACACTGCACAAGCCTCACACCTATTGTGAGGCTTCCAGTGACCATTTATGGCAGATTGCAATGAAAGAGGAACTTGATGCATTATCTAAAAACCATACTTGAGATTTGGTGACTCTTCTTCTGGGAAATTTGTGGTTGGTTGTAAGTGGATCTACAAGATTAAGACTTGCTCTGATTGGGTCCATTGAGTGCTACAAAGCTCGTCTTGTTGCAAAAGGTTTTACACAAGAGTTTGGGATTGATTATGAAGAGACCTTTGCTCTAGTTGCTCGTATCTCATCTATTCATGCCCTCTTCGTTGTTGTTGCTGCTAGTAAATAGGACTTTTTTCAGATGGATGTCAAAAATGCATTCTTTAATGGGGATTTAAGTGAAGAAGTTTATATGCAACCTCCTCCTAGTTTCTCTATTGAATCAAACAAGGTTTGTCACCTTCGACATGCACTTTATGGCCTTAAACAAGCTCAACGAGCTTAGTTTGCCAAATTCAGTTCTACCATCTCTCGCTTGGGTTACATGGCCAATCATTATAATTCTACCTTATTTCTTCGCCGCACTGACAAAGACAATATTTTACTTCTCCTGTATGTGGATGATATGATCATAACTAGTGATGACTTCAGTGGCATTCAAAAACTCAAGGATTTTCTCAGTCAGTAGTTTGAGATGAAAGATCTTGGACATCTTAGCTACTTCTTGGGTCATTTTACAGATGGACTTTATATTACTCAAGCAAAGTATGCCTCTGAACTCTTGTCTTGAGTTAGACTCACTGATAGCAAGACTGTTGATACTCCAGTTGAGTTTAATGTGCATCTGACTCCTTCAGGGGGGAAACCATTGTCTAATCCCTCTCTTTACAGACGCTTGGTTGGTAGCCTAGTGTATCTCACTGTTACTCATCTAGACATTTCATATGTTGTTCACTAGGTGAGCTAGTATCCATCTGCCCTACAGTCGACTCACTATGCTATTGTTCTGCGCATTCTACGACTCCTAAAGGGCACTCTCTTCCATGATCTTTTCTACTCTGCTCAGTCTCCTCTTGTTCTTCGTGCATTTTCTGATGCTGACTGGGCAGGAGATCCCACTAATTGCAGGTCCACCACTAGTTATTGCTTTCTTCTTGGTTCTTCTTTGATTTCTTGGTGAAGCAAGAAACAAACTCCTGTGGCCTGCTCCAGTACTGAAGCAGAATATCGTATCCTTGCTGATACCACATCTGAGCTCTTTTGGTTACGATGGTTTCTCAAAGACTTAGGTGTGTCTATATCCTCTGCTACTCCTCTTTATTGTGACAACCATAGTGCCATTCATATTGCTCACAATGATGTCTTCCATGAACAGACTAAACACATCAAGATCGATTGTCATTTTATCCATTATCATCTTGTCCATGGTACTCTTAAACTGATCTCAGTCTCCTCTAAAAATCAATTTGCAGATATCTTCACCAAGTCACATCCTAAGGGATGCCTTTGTACTTTGGTTGACAATTTCAAGTTGGTCTCACATCCACCTTGAGTTTGAGGGAGGCTATTAACATGTATTAGAGTATGTGAGCTTTGGGCCTACCTTGTTTACTTATATAGCACGCTTACTTGTACTGCACACTTTACCTCCTATATAAAGGCACTCATGTATATTTTATTACTTGAGAAATACAATACAATCATTCAGTGTTTCTAACACCCTCTATTCTAGTTGTGAATGAGGGAAATCTTGATTGCTTGTGGTGGTGTGGTTGATGGTGGAATTTAGATAAGCAGTGAATATTTACAATAGAAAATTTTGGGAGCTTTTTCCATCAAATGTTTGAAAATGTTCTTCAGATGGTTTTTAGGAATGCAACCAAAAACTTCCCTATAGATGTTTTCAATTGAAAATGATTCCAGTCGAAAAGTTTTTATTTTTATTTTTTATAGGAGTCGAAAAGTATTTTATGCTAAATCAAATGCAACCTTTGCTCACGAAGAAAAAAAACTATATATATAATTAATCTTTTTAATTAAGACATAGAATACCTAAAAGTTGAATTAAGTTGAAATTTCAAACTGTTTAAACACAATTAAAATTAAAGTGGATCTTCCAATTCCTATACAATTTGAAAAGTATCTCGAACAAAAGCTTGCAGTTTATCAAATAACTTTACTATCGGCTGGGTTGCCATGCATCTTCTTCCTTATTTAGTGTGTTTGGGTGTTTTGCATGATGTAAAATCCTGATCAAATCGTAAATATTTTAGGTTGACTAGGAAGCCGCAAAGAATGAGCAAACACTACTTTCCCTTAAAGCCACCGACCGGTGATTTGCGATGAGTCATTGAAGTGGGAGGCACAACTATGGCTACCGACTAAGATTTTCGTTTTTCTCCAGTATGTTTGACACTTATATTTGGTTTAATTCATTGAATGTTCTTTATCTTTTCCACTCTATTCTGGTTGTGAATTAGGAAATCTTGATTGCTTATGGTGGTGGATGTTGTGGTTGATGGTGGCATTTAGGTAGGTAGGGATTGCCAATAGAAATTTTTGGGAGCTTTTTCCATACAAGTCAAATGTTTGAAACTGTTTTTAAATTTTAATAGGATTTTTAAAAATGCAAACCAAGACTAGAAAACAAATTGTTCTCCCTATAAATGTTTTTAGCTAAAAAAATTTTCCATTGAGAAGTACTTTTCCATTGTATTTTATGCTGGAACGAATGCAACTATAGAATACCTAAAAATTGAATTAAGTTGACATTTCAATCTGCTTAAACAAAAAATTAAAGTGGATCCTCCTTTTCCTATACAAGTTGAAAAGTCTCCTGAACATTAGTTTGCAGTTTATCTAAGAACTTTACTATCGGTTGGGTTGCCATGCATCTTCTTCCTACAATGCAATTGATTATAAAAATAAATAAAAGTTAAAGTATAATGCAATTTGTATCTATCTGCTATCAAGAAGAAATTTCAACCATATGAAAGTCCCATCCAATTTGTATCTATCTGCTATCAAGAAGAAATTTCAACCATATGAAAGTCCCATCTTGGACCCCATAATATTAAGAAGACAAAGTTCTCCTAATATTATATGCAAAATTCCTAGTACTCATACAAGTCCATAGATTGACTTCATAGTGACATCCGAGTGTGATTCTTCAAAATTTTATTTGTTTCCGGTCATTGTAGTTGACTGATGATGGGGAGATAAACACCTTGGGAAGCTTCCTTGAGAAATTAATATAACATATAGAAACACACTCTAACCCAAAAGGCCTAAGCCCAATGGGTTAGAGTGTGTCTCTATATGTTATATTAATTACTCAAGGAAGCTCTTCAAGGTGTTTATCTCCCCATCAATTGGTATCAGAGCTCATGGTGGTGTGCGGCGAAGGTGGTGAGGTGTTCATGGTCCCTATCCAGCGGGGACAGAGAAAACCTTAATGGCCCACACACAAAAAAAATCCTGGAGAAAAGAAAAGCCCAACAAAGGAATATTGCTAATGGTGCTAAATAATGGTGTGATGCGAGGTTCCCATGGACATAGACGTGCGGGGTTCCCATGGATGTGCGTGTAGGGTTGACACGTGGTTCCCATGGATGGCGTACGAGAGACCCATGGATGACGCGTCGATGAAGTGAAAAGCCCATTAGGCAAGGGGGAGCAAGTAGGACTTATTCATGGCTTGCAAATGGTGCTAAACAATGATGAGGTGCGAGGTTCCCATGGACATGGACGTGCGGAGTTCCCATGGATGTGCGTGCGGGGTTGACACGTGGTTCCCATGGATGGCGTACGAGAGACCCATGGATGACGCGCTGATGAAGTGAAAAAGCCCATTAGGCAAGTAGGACTTATTCATGGCCCACAGAGAAGTCTTGAAGCCCACAAAGTGGCAGAGACTCACACGTGAGGGGGAGATTGTTGGGTTACACGTGTGAGTGAAGTCCCACATTGAATAAGGATGAGAAGAATGAGGGGTTAATATAACATAATTGAGCACATACCCATTGGGCTTAGGCCTTTTGGGTTAGAGTGTGTTTCTATATGTTATATTAATTTCTCAAGGAAGCTTCCCTAGGTGTTTATCTCCCCATCAACTGGTATCAGAGCCTAGGGTTAGGTTTGAGTGGGAGCAATGGCAGAGGAAGCAGGAAAGGCGTCTGGAATAGAAAAGTTTGATGGCACAGACTTCGCGTATTGGAGGATGAAAATTGAAGATTATCTTTATGGGAGGAAATTGCATTTGCCTCTTTTGGGGACAAAACCTAAGGCTATAAAGGCTGATGAATGGGCTCTTCTTGACAGACAGGTACTGGGAGTTATCAGGTTAACTCTGTCTAGGTCTATTGCACATAATGTTGTAAAGGAGAAGACCACAGCAGATCTGATGAAGGCTTTGTCTGGTATGTATGAAAAGCCGTCAGCAAACAACAAGGTGCATCTGATGAAGAAACTGCTCAATCTGAAGATGGCAGAGAACGCATCAGTAGCACAACATCTGAATGAATTTAACACTATCACAAATCAATTGTCGTCTGTAGAAATTGATTTTGATGATGAGATTTGTGCTCTGATCGTCTTGGCTTCTTTGCCAAACAGTTGGGAGGCAATGAGAATGGCAATAAGTAATTCTACAGGAAAGGAAAAACTCAAATACAATGATATTCGAGATTTAATTCTGGCTGAGGAGATTCACAAAAGAGATGCAGGTGAAACCTCAGGATCTGGTTCTGCCCTAAACCTTGAGACAAAAGGCAGAGGTAATAACAGAAATTCAAATTGGGGCAGATCAAAATCAAGAAATTCTAATCGGAACAGAAGTAAATCTAAATCAGGCCAACAAGTACAATGCTGGAATTGTGGGAAAATAGGTCACTTTAGGAACCAATGCAAAAGTCCTAAGAAGAAGAATGAAGATGATTCTGCTAATGCTGTAACAGAAGAGGTACAGGATGCATTACTTCTTGCAGTAGACAGTCCACTTGATGATTGGGTTTTGGATTCAGGAGCCTCGTTTCATACCACTCCACACCGAGAAATCATACAGAACTATGCTGCAGGTGATTTTGGTAAGGTGTATTTGGCTGATGGTTCAGCCCTGGATGTTGTGGGTATGGGAGATGTCCGGATATTGTTACCCAATGGGTCTGTTTGGTTACTGGAGAAGGTTCGACATATTCCTGACCTGAGGAGGAATCTGATTTTTGTTGGACAACTTGATGATGAAGGGCATGCAATACTATTTGTTGGTGGTACTTGGAAGGTTACAAAGGGAGCTAGAGTATTGGCTCGTGGAAAGAAGACTGGCACTCTCTATATGACCTCAAGTCCAAGAGACACAATTGCAGTTGCTGATGCAAGTATTGATACAAGCCTATGGCACCGCAGACTTGGTCACATGAGTGAGAAAGGGATGAAGATGCTGCAGTCAAAAGGAAAACTACCAGAATTGAAGTCCATTGATTTTGACATGTGTGAAAGCTGCATCTTAGGAAAGCAGAAAAATGTGAGTTTCTTGAAAACTGGCAGGACACCGAAGGCAGAAAAATTGGAGTTAGTACACACTGATTTGTGGGGGCCTTCTCCAGTTGCATCCCTTGGAGGTTCAAGGTACTACATAACTTTCATTGATGACTCAAGTAGAAAGGTATGGGTTTATTTTCTGAAAAATAAATCTGATGTATTTGAAACTTTTAAGAAGTGGAAGGCCATGGTTGAGATAGAAACAGGTTTAAAACTAAAATGTTTGAGGTCAGATAATGGAGGAGAGTACATAGATGGAGGGTTCAGTGAGTATTGTGCTGCACAGGGAATTAGGATGGAAAAGACCATTCCTGGGACACCACAGCAGAATGGTGTGGCTGAGCGCATGAACAGAACTCTTAATGAGCGTGCTAGGAGTATGAGGTTGCATGCTGGACTACCAAAAACTTTCTGGGCTGATGCTATTAGCACTGCAGCTTACCTGATAAACCGAGGGCCATCAGTTCCCATGGAGTTCAAACTTCCTGAAGAGGTTTGGAGCGGTAAAGAGGTAAAATTTTCCCATTTAAAAGTTTTTGGTTGTATTTCTTATGTTCATATTGATTCTGATGCTCGTAGTAAACTTGATGCTAAGTCTAAAATATGTTTTTTCATTGGCTATGGTGATGAGAAATTTGGCTATAGGTTTTGGGATGAACAAAACAGGAAAATCATCAGAAGTAGAAATGTGATATTTAATGAACAGGTTATGTACAAGGACAGGTCAACTGTAGTATCAAATATTGCAGAGATAGATCAAAAGAAATCTGAGTTTGTCAACTTAGATGGATTGACTGAAAGTACTGTCCAGAAAAGGGGTGAAGAAAATAAGGAGAATGCAGATTCACAGGTAGATCAGAGTACACCTGTAGCTGAAGTCCGCAGATCTTCCAGGAATATTAGACCTCCACAGCGTTATTCACCCGCTTTAAATTATCTACTATTGACTGATGGTGGTGAGCCAGAGTGTTATGATGAAGCCTTGCAAGATGAAAATTCAAGCAAGTGGGAGTTAGCCATGAAGGATGAGATGGATTCCTTGTTGGGGAATCAGACATGGGAACTGACTAAATTGCCAATAGGAAAGAAGGCTTTGCACAACAAGTGGGTATACAGAATAAAGAATGAGCATGATGGTAGCAAACGTTACAAGGCCAGATTAGTTGTTAAAGGGTTCCAGCAGAAGGAAGGCATTGACTACACAGAGATATTTTCTCCAGTTGTGAAGATGTCAACAATTAGACTGGCGCTGGGAATGGTGGCTGCAGAAAATTTACATCTTGAGCAGTTAGATGTAAAGACAGCATTCCTTCATGGTGATTTGGAGGAAGACCTTTACATGATTCAGCCAGAAGGGTTTATTGTTCAGGGACAAGAGAATCTAGTCTGCAAACTGAGAAAGAGCTTGTATGGCCTAAAACAAGCTCCTAGACAGTGGTACAAGAAATTTGACAATTTTATGCATAAAATTGGGTTCAAGAGATGTGAAGAAAGTTCTCAGCAGGTTTAACATGAATGAATCTAAACCAGTGAGCACACCCTTGGGTAGTCATTTCAAACTGAGTAAAGAACAGTCACCGAAGACAGAAGAAGAAAGGGACCATATGAGCAAGGTGCCCTATGCCTCAGCTATTGGCAGCTTGATGTATGCTATGGTGTGTACAAGGCCAGACATTGCACATGCAGTGGGAGTTGTGAGCAGATTCATGAGTAGGCCTGGAAAACAGCATTGGGAGGCAGTCAAGTGGATTCTGAGATATCTGAAGGGTTCATCAGATACATGTCTTTGTTTCACAGGTGCAAGTTTGAAGCTGCAAGGTTATGTAGATGCTGATTTTGCTGGTGATGTTGATAGTAGAAAGAGTACTACTGGGTTTGTATTTACTCTAGGTGGTACAGCTATATCATGGGCTTCAAATCTGCAAAAGATTGTTACTTTGTCTACTACAGAAGCTGAGTATGTTGCAGCAACTGAAGCTGGAAAGGAGATGATTTGGCTACATGGTTTCTTAGATGAATTGGGTAAGAAGCAGGAGATGGGCATTCTACACAGTGACAGTCAGAGTGCAATCTTTCTTGCCAAAAATTCGGCTTTTTATTCAAAGTCGAAGCATATACAAACAAAATACCACTTTATCCGTTACCTTGTTGAAGATAAGTTGGTAACACTTGAGAAGATATGTGGATCTAAGAACCCAGCAGATATGTTGACTAAGGGTGTCATTATTGAGAAGTTGAAGCTGTGTGCAGCTTCAATTGGTCTTCTAGCTTGAGGACAGGAGGATGAGTTGCAGGGATGAGGGATTGCTTTTGGAGGATAGCGGCTGATGTTGATGATTGAACTAGTCTCCAAGTGGGAGATTTGTTGGGCTTTGTGGAGCCTAGTTTATTTTTGGCCTAGCCCATTATAACCCTATAAGTAGGATATAAAAGCCACTTTTATAATTAGGGTTTTGAGACTACTACTGTTGTTGTGTTTTTAGAGAGAGAGAAAAACACTGTAGCCGCACTTTGTATTTTTTCCCTGATAATAGTGAAATCCCTGCAACTCCGTGGACGTAGGCAAATTGCCGAACCACGTAAATACTGTCTAGTGCGTGTGATTATTTTTCTTTGACGCGTGTTTTCTCTATTTTTTATTGTTTCTCACAGGTTGGAATTTTGGTTAAATTCCCAACAACTGATTCCTTTTCTGATTTAGCTGAAAGAGATTTTAGTAGGAAAAAAAAATTAACTAGTAAAATAATATGATATAAACTCAAAAAATCATGTGAAAAAAAAAATTAATGTTTATATTAGATGACTTATTTTCTCTCAAAAAACATTTCTCTAAAAAAAAAAAACTTGTTTTATTAGTGTAAAATAACATTTCAGATGTGTTATATCATATATACTCTGAAAGTTCCTAATATGTAGCGATAATCAATATTGTGACCCTTGTCTTTCTTTTTCAGTTAAAGGTGTGGTTATTCAAAAAAGAAACAAAAAGTCTAAAAGTCTAAACATGCATGCTTGTTAGTTGTTACATCAATATTATATATATTTCATCTATTTTCACGAATAAGTAAAGACCAAGAATGCTTAGCCAAAATAAAGATTAGTAAAAGATAGATAGACTTAAGCCTTAGATTGTGCTTTGGCCTAATAACCAAGTTGAGAGAGAGAGAATGCAACCTTACTAGTAACACTAAGATAAACTGTATTTCGGAAAATGGACTGTTGTCAAAGATTAAATTTGTGGAGTAACATCACTTCCACAAACACTATTTTATTAAGCATCAATCACAACCTTAAACTTCATCAGAAGTGAAAAAAGTACTGAAATTTTTTTTGTCATTATACTTTTACTGTATTTCTCATCCCATGCTCACTGTCTTATTTTTTAGATCAGTTCATTGACCATTACAACAACAACAACATGTTTTTATAATAAGTAAATATCTAATATCTGAATCTCTAGTTCAGCTGAGAGGGGCCAATCAAAATGAAAATAGACAAGCACTTCATAAAAAATACAAAAAGCTGAGGGGTGCAGGGACCATTTGGAAAAGTTTGTACGAGCACTTCATAGAGACAAGCACTTTGGATTCATATGAGATATATTCACGTTATAAGAGCATCTCCAATGGCTTCTTTAAAGTCAAATTTAGAGCATAAACACCCTCAAAACCCACTCCAACAGCTTCTTTATCTTTATTTTTTAGAGTATAGTTGCTACAGTGCTTCTCTATAAGTAGAGAACACTGTAGCTTTTACTATTCATCCTTCAAATATTTTTTTCTATTATAATAATCAAGTATTGAATAAAAAAAATGTTAGAAGATGTGTAGTTGTTAAAAAAAGAATAAAAAATGAATAAAGAAATAATATTTAAATGAGATAGAGAATGGGATAGAGAATCTGTTGGAAAGTATATTTGAAAAAGTAGGTAGTTAAAGGTAAAAGTCACTGTTCATTCTCCAAATAGTACAAAAATTTGGAGAATCTGCTGGAGATGCTCTAATAAGAATTCAAAGCTGAGATTTTTTGCCAGCAACATTGATAAAAGTTGCTGTTAGTGTTGGTAAGTAGATAAAGAGGAGTGAAGCAATCAAGCATGAAAGATAGTAGTAAAACAAGAGAAACATTTGTTTCTTTCAAAAGCATATTCTTTGATTAAAAAAAAAAAAAAAAGCCCATATTCTTTGATAACTCCTCCTGCAAAAATTATACATTCCTTAAGTGGACCACGTCACTTGTTCACTATTTCACTAAAAAACTTTCATTTGTTTAAAATTACTGAGTCAGTAATTAGTTTTTGTTTAAATTTTTTTTTAATTCAACAATTTTAAATAGACGAGAGCCGTTTAGTGAAACAATAAATAACATCACTTATAACCTTATAATTTCTCCAAACGAGATTCCCAATATCCAATAATTCTAGGCATAAAAAGAAGAGATAGCAGACTTGGGTCCCAATATCCAATAATTCTAGGCATAAAAAGAAGAGATAGCAAACTTGGGTCTCAATATTCAACAATTCTAGGATCATTGAATATTGGGACCCAAGTTTGCTGGAGGAGTTATGAATCTCTTCTTTTTATGCCTAGAATTATTGAATATTGGGACCCAAGTTTGCTGGAGGAGTTATGGACCTTCATTTTCCTACATGTCTGACAGCAATGTAACAGCACAAAGTTTATAACATTAACACTGGTAGGTGTGCGGATTTAAGAATATGAACCACGACAAGAATTCTGGCTTAGCCAAGTTCTTGGATGCTCCAGAGTTCAACAATCGAGAGGTTTCACATGTCCCAAAGGCATCCCATTATATAAATAAAGCTCTCTAGAATTGTAAAAAATTCCTAAAATTGTAGCGTAATAATTGATTTTTTTTTTCAAGAAAAAAATTTAGGTGCAATTTGTATTCTTTCCCCCACCTTCGAGAGAGGGCTCCCAAAATATTTTGTTGATAGAAATCCAGCTCAATTTATTCTAAACTGTTTCACCAAAAAAAAATTGCTATGGCTGTGTCCAATACTCATTTATAATTAAGTTTCTTAACAACTTGTAAAAAAATGTTAATTAAACTTTTATATATATAAAATACATGCATATTTCATACGATTTTCATTTGATTTCTCTAGGCAGGAACTCATCCAAAATATTGATCTTGCTTTATATTGTTATTAAAATTTATTTTGATGTTATTTTTTAAATGAAAACATAAAGTATATTTTATATACTTTAAAGTATATATATAAGTAAATATTTTATGTGGGAGAGCATGAGGTTTTGCCAAGTAGTGCTCTTTTTGTGGGTCCTAGTTAGTTTAACTGGTAAAGTCTCTGATAGTTGAATAAGAAATCTAGGGTTCAATTTTTGCCTACACCAAAAACTGATTGGTGTCATAGTCTGATGATAAAAAGATATCATCAGCAGAAAAAGTTATGATAAAAAGGTATTATAAATGCTCATAATTTCCGAAGGTGCTCTTTGTGGTTCACAACTTTCGAAAGGACTTTTTATCGGTTATAAATAATGCTCTCAGCATTAATTTAGCAGAACATACATCAAGGATCAGTCATCTCAATGAGGATGCAAAGCTTGCTAATATTGTTGAAGCTGAGTGTAATTCCCATCTGTAATTCTCTCTTTTATTCAATGCAATGAATATTTGTCTTCTTCTCAAATTTTTTTAAAAAAAAAAAAAAAAAAAAAAAAGAAAAAGAAGAAGAAGACTAATCACAACAACAGTATGCTCTCTTACCATCACTTCTTTCTTCTTTTTAAGTTTCTCCATTTTATGTTGATTTTTTTTTTTTCCCTAAAATTTTTAGTTTGTCAATGCTATTGCTAGCTTTGCATGATTAATCCCAAGTAAGCTATAGTGGTAATTCTAAAATGTTTTTTAGTACTCACGGTTGTGTATGGTCATAATCCAAGTTTCCCTTTGAAGTCAAGTTTTTTTTTTTTTTTTTTTATATAATTTTTTTTTTTTTAAACTATTCCATCATTCCATGTCAATGTTGATGGTTTTTGACTAACATGCTTTTGGTGGTTTGGTTAGGATTTGGTTTGCCAATGATAAGAAGAGTGTTTCCAGTGGCAAAGCCAGATTAGGATCGAAGGGGGAGGTGTTTGGGATTTATAAATCGTCACAAACTTCGTATATTTTTACTCTTTTACTAGCAAACTTCGTAAATTTGGTTTTTAATGATAATAGGATTTGGTATGTCTATTATTTATGCACAAAGCTATGCCAAGGGTGAGGTCTCATGTTCGAGTTCGAATATGGACTTGCGTGGGGTTGCCTTCCTTGGCAGCCTCGAATCACTAGTGCCCCTTGTGGGGCTGGGGAAGCTATGGCTCATTGTGTCCCCTTGCACCCTAGCAGGGCCTAGACCCTAGCGAGTAAGGTGCTACTATAGTCATGCCCAGGTAGGATTGTCACGTTGGTTGCCCCCCTACCCATTTTTTATTCAAAAAAAAAAAAAACCTTGGCTATCATGAATAAGAATAATAGTTTTTTTTTTTTTTTTTGAGAAATAAGAATAATACTGTTGATGAACCCAATGGATTATAGGATAATTTCTTACAAAAATTTTAAAAATGCACCACGCATCATGCTGGTTATCGGCTAGTGTATCAAATTGCACAACCATGAACCATGTATAAGACGTAAATTTAGATTGCGTTTGGTATGGTGAAAACATTTTTAGAAGACACATTTAGTGTTTATGGGTGTTTTGCATGATGTAAAATCCTGATCAAATCGTAAATATTTTAGGTTGACTAGGAAGCCGCAAAGAATGAGCAAACACTACTTTCCCTTAAAGCCACCGACCGGTGATTTGCGATGAGTCATTGAAGTGGGAGGCACAACTATGGCTACCGACTAAGATTTTCGTTTTTCTCCAGTATGTTTGACACTTATATTTGGTTTAATTCATTGAATGTTCTTTATCTTTTCCACTCTATTCTGGTTGTGAATTAGGAAATCTTGATTGCTTATGGTGGTGGATGTTGTGGTTGATGGTGGCATTTAGGTAGGTAGGGATTGCCAATAGAAATTTTTGGGAGCTTTTTCCATACAAGTCAAATGTTTGAAATTGTTTTTAATAGGATTTTTAAAAATGCAAACTAAGACTAGAAAACAAATTGTTCTCCCTATAAATGTTTTTAGCTAAATTTTTTTTTCCATTGAAAAGTATTTTATGCTGGAATGAATGCAATCTTTGCTCTAGGGGAAAAAACTGATAAGGGTAATTTTGTAGTATTGATAAACTTGTCCATATTAAGCAAAGGCGACAGTCCTAATGAACTTGTCACCCTCACTTGCACGTTCATAGCCAAACAACGATAGGATAAAGTCGACGGTTCTACCTCAAAGCTGATGGCTGCGCCCTAAGGTCAACAAACATCTGAACGAGATGACTAGAATATATAGATGGAATAAGAAGTTGACGAAAGAAGCTGATGGGGATAAGCGAACCTTTGATGAGTCTGACATGGCCTTACTTGGCCTCCACGCATGAATATATAAGGAAATATTTTGTGCACCACGATTAACCCTAATCAAGGGAGTCCTATAAGGAAAGGATCTCATAAGATACGTGAATTAAATAAGATCTCTCCCACAAGAAAATATCTTCTAAGCCAAGGAGTGTATGTCAACCCCATGCTACTATAAAAACCTCAAGATCCTCACAAACTAAAGTACGCATAATTTCCCTAGTTTTGGCACTCTAAAGTTGTGAAAATTCTCTAACTTAACCTTCGGACAGTCTTTGGCCTGTACCACACTGGTACTCTCCTAAGGTCTTCTTTGTTTTTGTTTCGCAGGTGTTGTCTCGAGCACGTGAGAACTGTGTGACTTACTGATGATTTTCGGCATCGTCAGTTGGCACTGTCTGTGGAGAACGTGCAACGACTTACAAGCCATACTATTGCTTCCCAGACAAAGAGTTGCATGGTACTTACTCGCTCGATGGTGCCCACCAACAATATTCAAGGAGACGAACCACGCACCACCGCCCTAGAAAGACAGGTCCAAACTCAATGACATTATTCAAGTGTGATTCTTCAAAATTTTATTTGTTTCTCGTTGTCATAGTTGGCCGATTCCTATTCTCATTTAAATGAAAGAGAGATCTTATTCTACACCAATGAAAACAAATTAACTAATAAAATAATATAATATAAATTCAAAATGTGAAGTGAAAAAAATAATAATAATAACGTTTATAATAGATGGCCTATTTTTATTGGTGTAAAATAATATGTTAGCTATTTTATAAAAATATTTCCTGGGAGGAGAAGTAGTAAAGAGAGACTACTCCTTTTTTTATGGAGCAACAATCAATGTCTTGACCTTTGATTTTTTGTTTTCCGTCAAAGTCGTCGTGGTTGATCCAAAAAAGAAACGAAAAGTCTAAAAAAATTTTGTTGGGTCGATAAATATATGTATTTTGTGTGCATTTTGGGAAGAGATTAAAAATAGAAATTATTTCACTATTCAGCTTATTTTTGCTACTATTTATAGACTTCACTGCACTTTTTGACATTATTCATGGGCTCAAGTGTACTATTTTAACTAACTTTTACCTTTATTTACAGTACTTTCAGCAATAATTTTTCAGTTTCAGCAAAATAAGCGGTATCCAAACACGCCTTTCATTTACTTTAGCATGCATTTTCAAGGTTTTCAGACCCGGACCGTTCATTGAACCGTAAAAGGGAGAGGTTCAAGGTTTTTAAGGTCGAACCGAGGTTGAACCGAGGTCGAACCGTGATGACGTCATAATTAATTTAATAATTATTTAAATATAAATAAATATATTAAATTAGTATAAATAGAAAAATTAAATTAAATGACCCAATAGAAATCTATCTTTGAAATATTTTTTTTTTATATCATAACTTTCATAGGACAAATAAAAAATATCATATCCTAAGTATACATTGTTTATCAAAAAAAAATATATCCTAAGCATACATAGATATAATATTTCTTTATTTATTTATACGTTGATCAGTTAAACTTGTGATAGTAATATTCTAATAATATAGGAATTAGAAGGACACTTAGTAATTTTAAATTAAAATAATTATTTAATAATTATTATATATTTAATTGTATCCTTTGACTCATTTTTTTTTTTTTATCATTCAAACTTTGTTACGTTATAATTGTGATAAAAAAGTTGTGAAATACTTTATAGCACTATATTTTTTTCATTTACAAAAAATTGTAAATATTAACTAAAAGTACCTATAATATTTTATTTGTTACCTATCAATCCATTAATAGTCACATGCTCAAAGCTGCTGAAAAATTTTGCCAATTTCAAAAATAAAAAGTTTTCTTGTTTTCCCAATGCCTAGTCACGTGTAGGAGGGGCTCTAGATTCTTCCCAATGCTCTGGATTCTTCCCAATGCAAGTCACGTGTAGGAGGGGCTCTGGATTCTTCCCAATGCTCTGGATTCTTCCCAATAGGAGGGTTATGCCAAGTCACATAAGGGGCTTTGGAAACATAAAAAAGAATTCAAAACAAACCCAAACAGCTAGAGAGAAGGTGAGAGAAACCACAGCAGTCTCCACGGAAAGAAGAAAAAGAAGAAGGAGAAAAAGAAGAAGAAATAGAAGCAGAAGACGAAGATGAAGGCTGTGACTCGCGATCTGTGCTGGGTTGTTAACTTGCTGTTTCATCTTCTTCTTCTCAGTTTTTTTTTTTTTTTTTTTTTTCCTCACAAATCTTTTGGTTCCAGATCTGAAAAAAGTCCAATGCCTGCCGGCCAAGTGGTCTGATCACGGTTCCAGAATTTAAAGCTTGTTTTTCTGTGTTTTTTTTTTTTTTTTTTTTTAGGTTCAGATTCAGAGGGAAGTAGGGAACCGTGAGAAGCGGTCTGATCACGGTTCTCAAAACCGTGAGGTCCGACCGCGGTTCGCACGGGTCCCTGCTTTTTTCCCATAGAGCGGTTCTTGAAGCTAAAAGAACCGCAAAAATAAACGGTTCGAGGTTTTTTCGGTCGGACCGTACGGTCCGGTCCGGTTTCAAAACTATGTGCATTTTGGGATGAGTCTTCGAAGTGGGAGGCACCGCTCATGGTGTTAAACACATTAACACACATTTCAACACATTTTTTCAGCCACACATATATCAAAAACTCCTAAACAACATTACACAAACTACACCCCGTAATTCAAAGAAAAATATTTGATAATTGCGAATTGCCAAGTGGGTTCACAAGCTCTTAGTTAAGATGGTCATCAACACTATTATTTAAGAACTGGAAGACTTTGAATGGTAGTTAGTGGCGGGCTACCTCATAGTCATAGAGGGAAACGTTTTGACAATTTGACTATACACTTGGACCCCAATGTAGGTGGCTCAATGGTAAGAAGAACATGCCGACCAGAGCAACCAACAGACACTTAAAGCACAACTCTTGGATGCACTAAAAATAATTGCCACATGAACACATATTCACAGCCATTGAAATTAAATCAGATCGTCCTACTCTACGTATTTTTAGTTGATAAACATTAAAAAATAAAAATAAAATAAAATAAAATGAGCCATGTAATTAACTTTTGGCGAAAATGAGATTGCCAAGTGTAAGAACTTTAAATTTTGTTCAGCATTTAGATTTGCATCCAAGCCCAAGCAGTGAAATGAAATTGAAATCAATTATCAATAAAATTTTAAGCAAATTATTTTCTCTTATAGAAGAACTCAATTTACGTTTCTTTTTCCCCTTGATTTGTGAGATGCTTAATTGTTAAATCTTCATTTCTATTTTCTTGTTATTGTAAGTTGAAATTACACAAATTTGGACTTATAAGTTATAACTGAGTTTTGAAACTTTGTAATAATTTATCTAGTGGATTGGTTTTTTAGGGAAGGTTTCCTTTAGAGTGGTTTTCTTTTGGAGTGTTCTCCATTAGTTTTTCACTTTGTCACCATGTTGTTGCATTCTTGTGATTGGTGACATCTTATTTGATATGCCTCACATGCTTCAAGTAATTTTCACATAACTGCCTGGGGTCTAAAACTTAATAATAACTTATTAATCTTAATTGAATATAGGGATGGCATGAATTTCAATTCTATCGGATTTGCTCTACTTTGTGTAGGTTTTTTACTCCAAAAGGGGAAAGAATGGGGATAAGTTTTGCTTGTCCCACACCAAATATGTATGTATATACAATTTAATATTTTAAAGTTGGGATAAATATGTAAGTTTTAATTTTGTTTTAATACTTATTCTTTTAGGAAAGATTTTGGCTACAACTCCTACTTAAAATATTTGTTACATATTATGAAAATCTAGCCATTAAATTACATGTTCTTTTTGTTCTTAACATGCATGTCAAATTTCGTATCAATTAGATGTTATTTATTATTTGATTCATAAACTTAATTTTTATGCATAATTTTAGATTAATTGATGACATAGTTATTGATATTTGATCTTCTAGAAATGTTACAAGCATGGAAGTTATAATAAGAAACTATAATCCAATGGTAGATTTGTCAAAATTCACAACTACAAAAAAATATTGAGTCAAATTTTGTCAGAATTCTATCATCACTCCCAAAAAACTTGTTTCTCTCTCTCAACACTCTCATAGTTGTCTCTCTCCTTCTTCTCTTTTCTCTATCTCATTATTGTTGAAGTTAGCTCATTAGCGATGAAAAAATACAAGCAACTAACTCCACCCCAACATGTCTTGCACCCATCCTACGTAGACTTTTCCCCTTTTGAAGAGATGACAAGTGATGTCGCGGAAGCCTGAAGAAAGTGCACATGATGCTCTCTTTGATGGACAGAGACTAAATTGTTAGTTTCTGGGTAGGAAATCTCGAATCCACGAGGGGTTTATTGAATCCACAAGGTGATAAACTAGAATCTACTAGAGAAAAAATTTGACAAAAAGTCTATATTTTATTAATAATAATCTGAAAACTGAATTGTCTTTGGAAGTTACAATGCGTTTAAATAGTAAAAAGAAAACCTAGGGTGGCTAGAAACCCTAAGGCAGCTAGCAAACCCCAAGGCAACTATGAAAGAATGTAAAATCCTAATTAGACTAAAAAAACATTAAAAAAAACCTAAAATAAGGAAATAAATCACCTAAATCTAAAATAACATAAATTACATAAAAATACTAAAGTTAAATAATTACAAATATTAAATATTAAACCATGTCCTACATCAGAGCCCTTCACTTGAAACAAATTCGTCCTCAATTGATGGTTGAAATCTGAAATCTTCTGCTCCAAATAAACAAACACTTTGAATGCTTTAATGACTTGATCCAGTTTTGAAACTTGAATTCTTCATAAAGTGTAGCACAAAATTTATTCTCATCTACCTTCAATTCATTTGCAACATCAATCAACAAATGACTGATAATAAAATTAAAATTTTCTACTCCAAGAAAATTAATATATCGTGTAGTCATCTTCAACAAATCAACCAAAAGCTAAGGATTGTGAGTTGTGGACTTATCCTCATATTAACCTCAATTGGATCTTCCTCAATGTTCACAACAGTTACCATATTTTGATTTCTGTCATTATCCACAATCACCTCAACTTTCTTTTCTATGACCTCTTCATCAAGTTTTTGGCAATTGGTATATTAAATCTTCAATCTTCAATTCAATAACTTGTTGCAAGTCTTGATCTTTTTTAACCACTTCAAAATTTTCTTTAGAAATAGGCTGCTTCTTCTCAACCCTCAAACCCTTTCCTTTACTTGACACATGGATTTGACTATGATAATTTTGGTTTTGTAGTTGACCTTCCATGTTTGAACATATTGCTTTTCATATGCATATACAAATTTATAATCAACACTTGTATAATCAATATATCATAATAGCCATTAGGAAACCATAAATCAATTAATACCCTTTTCATTCTCTGCCAAGAGCAGATTGGATGCTTACCTCGTCATTTTCTATCGATTTGAGTATCTTCCCACTGTTCTTCTACTTCATTGTCCAATTTATTAGATGCAAGCCGTACTTCATCACAAATCTTCCAAAAATTAAAATACTCTTCCAAATCAAGAAGCTAGTCAATAAAATCCAACTAACACATATCTTCGTTAAAGAATGGAATTATCTTGTAGTTAGAAGTGTGTTGTTGAATATATTGATCATTGTGGTTGTGAGATGATTTCCTTGAAAGAAGAGTAGTAATCATTTGCTTGATTTCGCCTATAATTTGCTAACTCTTTTCACGAAATTGTTGATCTCATCATGAGCTTCTTTATGAAACTCGAGGAATTCAGCCCTAGTGAGGATTGGGTTGTTGATGTTGTCACCGTCTTCATTATGGTGGTCACTGTCTCACCGGTTAGCCATCAAACCAAGGTATGTCAAGGCCTGAAGAAAGCCTAAAGTCACAAAAGCTTGAAGAAAGCATACACGATGCTCTCTTTGATAGACAAAAACTATACTGTTAGTTTTTGGGTAGTAAATCTTAAATCCATGAAGGGTTTCTTGAATCCATAAGGTAATAAACTGAAATCCACCAAATAAAGAATTTGACAAAATGTCTGTATTTTATTAATATTAATCTAAAAAATGAATTGCCTAATTGGAAGCTACAATGCATTTAAATAGTAAAAAGAAAACCTAGAGCGGCTAGCAAACCCTAAGGTGACTACGAAACCATATAAAATCCTAATTTGACTAAAAAACATTAAAAGCACATAAAATAAGGAAATAAATCACCTACACCTAAAATAACAAAAACTACATAAAAATACAAAAGTTAAATTGTGCGCACCAAAAACTGAAACCCGTTGGGCTGGGCCTCACTTGGACTCACAACTTATTTGTATAGTGGGTTTGGATTTCCCACACTGGGTCGTTCTAAACACCAAGGCTCAACTGAATCGCTTTCCTCTCCTCGGGGGCCTAACCCACTTCCTTACTCTGTTCTCTCTCTCTGTTTACACTCTTCCTTCCCTCAATCCTCCAACCCCCGTCTTCCCAAAACTTCTGGTATTTATAGATCATGATGTAGTGGAGAGGTCATAATTACTCGCCAGTAAGTGCAACCGGCGGTCCAGTGTTATCGATCGTGAGTGGGTGGTTAGGTGGGCATGGAAAGCGGTGAGGGTGGCGTTGGAACTTGGTTCCCACTTCCAGGTCGGTTCCCGGCAGCGGGGCCTCTCCGAGGGACTGCCGGGTAGGTACAGGCGGGTTGCTCCGCGAGCCGTGTGTTCATCACTGCTCGGTAAGGGGCTTGCCGAGAAACGACGTAAAGGCAAAGCTTGGGCCTGCAGCCTACGTGGCTCGGGGTGGGCCGCTAGGTCGAGGCAGACCGGCCTTATGGGCCATATACCCAGGCCAGGGCCCAAGGCCCACTATGGGTCATGGTGCGGGGGCCGTACAATAGCCCCCCCTTGATTCGCTCCCCATCCCCGGGGGTGAATCAAGGACCGCGAGGGGTAAATGCCCGTTTGGGAAGTCGAAAGGTCAGTGCCCGGCCATGGAGGGGCGCATTAATGCGCGTCTCAAAAGACGCGTTTCGAATTGATTGACGGCCTAACCGCCATCATTGTCTGACGGTTCGTGAACCGAGGCGTCGCGCGTGGTTTAAATCCAGCGGATCATTAAATGTCTCTCTACCTCCCACGCCTATAAATAATCCTTCTAACCATTGACTCTCACTTTCGCATTCGTCACCTTTCAGTATCTTACTCTGCCGAGCATCCCTCTTTCGTGGTTCGCCTACTGGCCCAGAACACACTTCCTCCTTAGAGCCCACAGTAAGTTCATTTCCCTCTTCTTGCTTTTTTTAGTTCAGCCATTACAATCTATTCTTTGAGAATCACAGCATTTCTTTTCCCTTTAAAAAAAAACAATACTCGTTTTGAAAGGAACATGAGTTACTCTTACCTCCTTTCCTCCGAGCATGCTCTGGCTAGATTTAGGGAAGCATATAACGTACCTAGTGACGTAGATATTGCCTACTGCAATATGGGTGATATTGACATCCAGAGGCGCCGTGGCGAAAACACGGTGTTCTTCCCATTGATGGCCATTTTAGAGGATGGGGTTAGGTTCCCGGTTGACCCCCTAATTCTTAGTACCCTTAGATTTTACGGTCTCTGTCCCGACCAACTCCCTCCCAACTTTTACCGGGTAGTGAGTTGCGTGAGTAGGCTTAACCAGTTGTACGGGTTGCAACTAAACCACTACGACATTAACCAGATGTATAGCCTGTGCGGCAATATCGAGTCTGACTATTACATAAAGACTAGGGATGTGAGGGTACGGCTTATTTCATGCCTACCAGATTCGAATCGTAACTCGGCTAAAGATTTTGTTCGGGTGAGCGGCAATTGGTTTGCCGAGGAGATCCCCTGCGCGTGTTCGCCGCGCGACGTTGGTCGGTGACTAACCCTTACTATTGTCTATTTTGACTTCGGCCTGGTTATGCAATTGTTAACCCTTATTTCCTTTGTGCATAGGGCAAAAGATTCAAGCCGGACATCAGAGTGGTGCACGTTCGGGACCTGAACTTCGTTCTCAGGTCGGAGATCTTCGTACATACGGATGGACAACTCCGAGCGTCCCACCTCATCCTCCGTGTAAATCCCGTGTACTCAACTTGGCAGGCGTTCAGCCAAGCTTTGCTAGTTGACAGCCCTCTTCTTTCATATATCGACGTCCGGCACGCAAACTTCTTCCCTCCAAGGCTAACCGTAGGCGAGGCGCGTGATCTCGGTCCCCGGTATATTTGTTCAGACGAGCGACCGCCCATTCGCGACGAATCAGCCGAGCGCGTATCTGCCAAGCGTAGGAGACGCGCCAAACAAGCAAATCCAGCAAGAAGCTCCTGCTCAGCCTGAGAGAACCGTAGAGCCCGGGGCACCTGTTCGGGAAGGGGAGGGTGTAGCCGCAGAACCGACAGACTCTTCGGAAACAGGATCCGATCAGGGTAACGCAATGGTGGCCAGGAGGAAGATGACAATAGACCGCTTTGTCCCGAGTGCCCGGCCAACCGGGCAACAACAACAAACACCCGCCCGAGATGCTTCCCCTCCCGCTGCCCCACCGATCCGAGTTCGAAAGAGGCCGCGCACCACCGATCATACTCAGACGGGCTCGGGCAATGTGCCCACCCGACCCTCGGCCGGTATCGTCATCCGGGAACCGGTAGCGCAAACCGGGATAGACCTGGCGTCTACTTCCCGGGCTCCGGCGGCATGGCGACCCTCCTTCCAACTTGGTGGCGAGCCTCTTCCGTCGACGGCCAGTGCCCGAGTGTGGGATAAGGGGCATGGAGGCTGCGTGGCGCAGAGTCTGGCGCGCGGCATCCTCTTGCCCGAGGACTTGCACGCCTTCATGGAATCGACGGATGAGTCCTTGGGGAGACGTTTGCAGTGGCACACCATAGCGGTAACTGTTTCACTTTTCTTTATGATTCTCGGTTTCCCTTTCGCTTGTGTATGTGTTCTTTCCATTTTACCTTACAAAGTGAATACTGTGGCCAGGCCGCGCAAATGTCGTATGTTGTGGACGGGAGGATGAAAGAGCTGGCCGAGGACATTGAGCGGGAAAAAGCTCTGAAGGACGTCGCCAAGGCCACGGCGAAGGAGCAGTCGAATCGACCATGGCGATCAGACATTGCCTGGCCGCCTGCTGACTTCCTTGTATCACCGTGACACCATAATCAGTATGAAACTTGACCTTCATGTGCAGAGTGGACGGGACAGCCCCCATTGCATGTATCCATGGCCTCCCTAGAATCGCCGTGTAGGGGGAGTATGAGGTAACTACGAAGAAGCTTACCATCACCTCCTTGCCCCCCATGTTCACGGGCAGAGAGATTTGCCCCTCGGGCGCCACCATCTTCCCATCGAACCCAACCAGGGGAGTGTTGTACTTCGACAGGTCCTCATTCCTCAACCCGAGCCCCCTGAATAGGTCCGGGTACATAACATCCGCTCCGCTTCCCTGGTCTATCATTATCCTCTTCACAACGAAGCCGCCAACCCTTGCCGTTACTATCAACGCGTCGTCGTTCGGCTGAATGGTTCCTTCTAAATCACTGTCGTCGAAAGAGATCGGCTCTCGGGTAGGTCTGATCTTCTTCGCGGCAGGCGGCACGCCCGTACTCCCCTCTACCGATATCATCGTCAGTACCTCCTTCCCCTTTGTCGTCGAAACGCCCCTCGGGGCGACGTGGATAACATCAATTATCCCAAGAGGGGGCGGAAGGGGATTCCCTCTGTGTGGGGCGCCATGCCCTGTTCCTCTATCCCCGGCGTCCGTCACAAAATCCTTGAGGTGTCCTGCTTTAGCCAACTGCCCGAGATGGTCCTTTAACACTCGGCACTGCTCGGTAGTATGCCCCCGGTCTTTGTGGTAGGTGCAGTACAGGTTCTGATTTCTCCTAGAGGGGTCGCCAGCCATCCGGTTCGGCCATCTGAAGTACGGCTCGTGCTTGATCTTATCCACGATTTTATGCACGGGCTCCTTGAACGTCACGTTCACCTCCCCTGCTGGTGCTACTGGCTCTTGAATCCTCAAATTTCCCCGTGCCCTCTGCTGAAAACCGCTCAGCCGAGGACGATCAGCCACCTGTGCTTTGCCTTTGCTCTGTATCTTATCATCTTCCAACCGCTTGTACTCCTCGATGCGCCTCATCAGCTGCCTCATGTCCTCGGGAGGCTTCTTAGTTAACGACTCTCTCAACCCCGAGTCGTCAGGCAATCCCAATCTGAAGGTGCTCGCCGCAATCTTCTCGTTCCCTCCGCCAATCTCGTTGTAGAGTTCCCAGTATCGGTTAGCGTAATCCCGGAGGGTTTCCCCTGCCCTCATCTTCATAGACAGCAGCGCGTCCACCGGTTGTTGCTCCCGGCTGCATGTCACGAAATGGGAACCGAACTCCTGTATTAGCTCGGCGAAACTGTGGATGGAGCCCTTGCGCAACCCGTTGAACCACCTTAAGGCCGTGGGACCAAGGCTGGAGGGAAAAACCTTGCACATCAGAGCGTCATTGCGGGTATGCAAAGACATCATCTGGATATAGTGGCTGACATGCTCTACGGGGTCTGTTTTCCCACCATACGAATTGAACGGCGGGCGCGTAAATCTGTCCGGCATCGGTGCTCGCTCAATATCTGCTGAGAATGGTGACCGAGCCGCCCTGCGCAATGCACGGCTCATAGCATCCATGGCCGCATTCCTCGGCCGTCCCTCTGGAGACTCCGAGCCCCGATTCCCGTATTCCCGCGACCGAGAGCGATTTTGCCGCCGGTGAGACTCTGCTGAGTGGGAGCGGTCTCGGCGGCGACGGGACTCCCTCGAGTGCGAGCGCTCCCTGTGGTGGCGGGATCCTGATTGATTCGATCCCATCCCGCGCCTTTCTCCCTCGGCGCCCGGCCCTCTCTCTCGGTCGTCTTGACCGGCTCGGCGGCGCTCGTTTCGGGCTTCCAACTCCAGGTCTTGTACTAACCTCCGCAGCCGCTCAAGCTCTTCATCCCTGACGTCGGGCTGTCTATGCCGGGAAGCATGGGATGCCGTTCTCCCCGTTTGATACGACCCTTCTCCAAGGCCGGACCGCTCTTCCAGTTGCTCGTGAAACGGATCCTCGCGTTTCTTCTGCCTCTGTTCCCGCCAGGTGGAGCCCCTGGAAGACCCTGCCGAGCCACTCTCGGCGTTACCTCCAGACATCTTTCCTGTATACGAGCCTTGGCAGAACCACTGCTTAGTAGGATTTCCCACAGACGGCGCCAATTGTGCGCACCAAAAACTGAAACCCGTTGGGCTGGGCCTCACTTGGACTCACAACTTATTTGTATAGTGGGTTTGGATTTCCCACACTGGGTCGTTCTAAACACCAAGGCTCAACTGAATCGCTTTCCTCTCCTCGGGGGCCTAACCCACTTCCTTACTCTGTTCTCTCTCTCTCTGTTTACACTCTTCCTTCCCTCAATCCTCCAACCCCCGTCTTCCCAAAACTTCTGGTATTTATAGATCATGATGTAGTGGAGAGGTCATAATTACTCGCCAGTAAGTGCAACCGGCGGTCCAGTGTTATCGATCATGAGTGGGTGGTTAGGTGGGCATGGAAAGCGGTGAGGGTGGCGTTGGAACTTGGTTCCCACTTCCAGGTCGGTTCCCGGCAGCGGGGCCTCTCCGAGGGACTGCCGGGTAGGTACAGGCGGGTTGCTCCGCGAGCCATGTGTTCATCACTGCTCGGTAAGGGGCTTGCCGAGAAACGACGTAAAGGCAAAGCTTGGGCCTGCAGCCTACGTGGCTCGGGGTGGGCCGCTAGGTCGAGGCGGACCGGCCTTATGGGCCATATACCCAGGCCTGGGCCCAAGGCCCACTATGGGTCATGGTGCGGGGGCCGTACATAAATAATTACAAAAATTAAATACTAAACCGTGTCCTACATCAACAAGATGGGGACAGGACACCTATAATCTAATCCTACCTCATTCTGCTCTATTATATGATGTAAAACGATTATTCTTTTCTTCATTTTTAACTACTTTCAATAACTATACTGATTACGAAGTTGGGTGTACTTAGTTCAGTCAATAAGTTAAGTACGTATACGTAGTCCAAGAAATATGTTATCTTAAAAAGATGACATGAAGTTGATTCCTAAGTTGGATGTACGCGAATATTTGTTCTCTTACAAATGGACTTCATTTGGATTCCACATGACTTTGGATGGTCACTCTCCTCTAAAACTCCCACTATAAAAAAAGCTTAATAAGCAGCTTTTTTTCTAGTGGCTTTTGCAAAAAACACCATTATAGGCATATTTATAACCGTATTTAGGGGACTCTATAGTGGCATTTTTAAACACTAGAACTATAGCATTGTTTCCAAGGGCCTATAGCAGCGTTTTAAAAATGCCACTATAGGTCCTAGTTTTACAAGGGTCTATAATGGCGTTTGTAAAACGTTGCTATAAGTCCTTAAAAAATAAAGCAAACTGGAAAAAGAAAAAAAATTAAAAAATGACGGACATATAGCAGTGTTTTACAAATGCCACTATAGGGTATGGACCTATAGTGGCGTGGAAAAAAACACTGCTATAGCTTGTTTAAAAAAAAAAAAAAATTGGGCCTATAGTAGCATTTTATAAACGCCACTATAGGTTTATAGTTGCAGTACAATAGTGGCGTTTGTAAATGCCACTATAGTAGACATTGCTATAGCCCAAATGGGCCTACAATGGCGTTTTTAGGATCTATAGTGGCATTCCACAAATGCCATTATAGGTCCAGTATTTTGTAGTGTCCCTACCTACATTGTTAGATGGTCTAGGACATCGAGAGAAACTTGGTGAAGTTGTTTAGCACTTAAACCATATTGTAGTGATGTAAAACAGGCTAACATGACCTTCTTAGACTATTACGGGTGCCTAATATCACGCAAGACAAAAAGACACTAGTAGAAATCTTTTGAGCATTGGAGTCGAAATTGCGTGAAATTTGGCAGCTTGAATGGAAATTTAGCAACCTAAATGGAAATTTGGCAAATTCCTTCGTCTAAGCCATGAAAACAATGAATTTGCCATTTTTTTTGTTAGGTTCTAAGACTTTAGGTTTGAATGTATTAGAACTTCATTTTGTACTATTGGCAAACCATGATAAAAAAATTTAGTCTTGTTTTAGACTTGCTCAAAGTATGTTTAAGTGTAAAGTTGGAATCAAGTGTATTGCAGGATTTACTGTGTAAATCTGCCTGGCTCGATCGATTGAAGCTCGTGCAAATTGTTTTTCTACAGAATTTTCCAACTCAGCCCAAGCTTGTTTGATGTGTAGGGTTTTATGTTTTGCCCTAGGTATAAAAGGGAAAACCCTAGCCACGTTTTATTGTTGTTGCAGTTATTGTTTATGTTGTGTATTTGAATCTCTTGTGAGACCTAAAGGTGTTTGCCTTCACATATACTTAGGGTTATCAAGAATCAAGATTATGTCAAGAGCTTGATGATCATTCAGTTGCTGCATTAAGAGCTTAAAGATACACAAGCGGAAGTGCTTGTACTTGCTATGAATCCAAGAAAGAAGTAGTTCGTGGCTTCGGAGCTGTCACGTGTCATGGTAGAAAGTTTTTTACTCGAGGTAGCAATAGGATGTTAGTGGTCTAAGTCGCTATTGTGTAAACTTTAATTCTTTTATAGTGAATCTGTTTTTCCTTGAGGATAGCTAGGTTAAATCTTCTCCAGGTTTTTTACCTGTTTGATTTTCCTAGGTTATCATATTGTTGTGTTTTTTAATTTCCGCACTGTTTTCAATGATATGATTTATCTGTGTTAACCTAGATCTGCATAATTTACCTAAGTTAATCACTTGGCTAAATAACTTGGTTAATCTGGTTGTGTTTTAAGGGGTTTAAAAATGTACATTTGTAATTTTTGTTTTCTTAATATTTCTTTTTACTCAAAAGTTAGATTAGAGTTCCGCTTGTTTTGAGACAACCCTTAAAGTCAGTAGTTTATGATTTTGCATTTAACTCAATTTTACAATTTTTGGTAAAATACGGTATTTTGCCATTGTTGAGGGCCAAAATTTCACAAGAAAGCCCATTCCATGAAAAGTAAGGAAAGACCATGGGTTTTAACAAAAGAATGCCCAATTCATGAAGTTAAGAAGGACCATGAAAGCCCAAAATCCCAAAAAGAAGGAAAAAGAGAAAGAAATAATAATGATAATAAAGAAAAAAGAAGAAGATCTCGGTCAGGCCAAATGAAGGATCCCAGGCGGACTAGAGGATATGCAGCAAGAAGAAGGATCCCAGTCAGACTAGAGGATATGCAGCAAGATGTATGTTCATATTTCCAACAAAAGCCATTAAAAATCCAGCAAAAAATCAGGTATTATCTTTGTAACCCATGGTCCAAGCCCGTGGGATCCCAAGTGAATAGTAAGGGAGGAATGGTTTGGTCGGTAGGGGAGTAATTTCTGGTGAAAGGAGGATCCCGAGGGTTTCCCTTGGTTCATATATTTGCTTGGAATGTATGAACCAATGGAAAACTCAGTTCCCCCCATGTGCATGACACCTCCTCACAATTTCCTCTCAAATTGTCATTTTCAACAAAGCTGTCACAGTACATCGGGCAGCCCACCCACTGTTTTGACTTTCCAAGAAGGAATCTTCCATTTGTAACTAAAGCCAAATGCCCATTTTGAGTTATAATTGCCTAAATAAGCTAAACCTCTACCCAATGCACATTTTCAGGTGCCAGAAGATGTGGTTTTACCCAGTAGACCTGAGGCGTCCTCTCCCGATGTACCAGACCAGGTCTGCTATAAAAAGAACATTAATGCATAGCAGAAAAGGGGGATTGGGAGGGGAGAAAAATGGGGATTCAGGGTAAGAGTTCAGAGGTCCAAAACATATATTCTTAGAGTTTTGAAAGCCCAGTAAGGAAGAGAAAGAAAGAAACAAAATAAGAGAGCCAAGGTAGAGGAATTTGTCCCATATCCTTGAGATCATTCAAAATATCACTTAGCCTCCAAAGAAACATATGCCGAAACATGCACACATCAGATATCACTCTTTCCCACAAAAATCCTCCTCACTTAACTATCTTAGAAGGTGTTGAGGTCCAAAATTTCACAACAAAGCCCATTCCATAAAAAAATAAAGAAGGCCCAATTCGTGCAGCAAGAAGAATCGACATCAAGGCCCTATGTATGTTCAGATTTCCAGCAAAAAAAGGTCATTAAAAAGTCCAGCAAATTTCAGTGAAAGAATTGGGCCGGGATCCCCAGAGGCTACTAGAGGCTCGGGATCCTCGGGATATGCAGCACAGCTAAAGTAGGATTGAAGCAGGTTCAAGAGAGGGATAAAAGACAAAGAGCATGTAGGTCTCATGCGCCCAGACATACAGTGGGATCAAAAAGTACGAAGCAAAATGCAAGAGCTATGCCTCAAGGAACCAACAATGAGAAAACCATAAACTTAGAGGTAACTGGAAGGAGCTTTCAACCCAGCAGTAAAAGATTCCAACTATTTGAGGAAAATGACAAGGATGGAGTGCAACCAAAAGCTGGAAAAGTGGAAGAACATGCCAAATAGTTGAAGATCAGCGAACAGAGGGAACCATGAAATGGAAAACCAGCTAGGGGCTTTCAGCTTGGTCGGACCAAAAGGAAGAAATTATGAGGAAAAAGGAAAGGACAAGCCTCTGGGTAACTGACACAGTACGAGCTCTGAGGGGCAAAAAAGAGAAATTGCTTATGCCCCAAAGCCCTAGAGTCGCACTATAAAAGGAAGAGAAAACCCATGCTGAGGGAGAGGGATTCATCACCATTTTGATATGAGAAAAGATATCACAACAGAGTCATAGGAAAAGCTCTATAAAATCAAAAGAAAACAGAGGAACTGCTCCCGGTATCCCAGAGACAGCCACTATAGCACATGCTCGGATTCAACAAATTCAAACTTTGCAAGTCTTGGAAGCTTGAATAGCTATCAAAGTCTGTAATTTTTGAACTTAGTTGAACCTTGTATCACGTGAATATAGAACTATAGGAAAAGCTCTGTAAAATCAAAAGAAAACAGAGGAACCGCTCCCGGTATCCCAGAGACAGCCACTATAGCACATACTCGGATTCAACAAATTCAAACTTTGCAAGTCTTGGAAGCTTGAATAGCTATCAAAGTCTGTAATTTTTGAACTTAGTTGAACCTTGTATCACGTCTTAGTGAGCATATTGTAATCCACAATCAAGAAAAATAATGAAATACCTCATATTGATTTGAGGATCTCTAACAATTATTTCGTGTATTTCTTTATTACATTGTCTTCCTTTACTGTTTCTTGCTAAAATCCTTCTCACCTAACTATCTTGGAAGGCAAAGCCCAAGCAAAGCCACTCGGACTTGAGTTCCAAATCCCACAAGTCTTGTGCAAAAGCACCAAGTCTGTGAGAATTAGGGCCAGGATCCTCGTGGCAGAATCATTCTCATGAAACTCATTTACATATATGTATATGTATTAAAATATATATCCTAATCTAAGAAACTAACAATTATTTGAAGATATGTGTAGTGTTTTTTTATGTAGCACCCATAGAGGTAAAGGGAAAGGACAAAGCTCTATTACATAATAAACATGGAAAAGATCATATAGTTCAGAGAACCAGAGCATTCTGGGTTCTTACAGGCCTAATACGCCTCGGGATCCCACGACAGTATGCCCGGGATCCCACGACAGTACGCCCTGAGGTACCAAGAGGAATTGCATTTTTCATCTTGAGGAGCTTTATGTGACTTGCGCACAACTTGGTTCGTAATCAGCCCCATTTAGCTGCGGTGAACCAAGCCCAGTCCACCAAAACAACAAGTATTTGGGCCCGGGATCCTTGTCTCTACTTGGGCCTGTGTGCTAAGAAAAAAAGCACTCTCACAGAAGGCAATGCTCAAGCAAAGCCACTTGGATTTGAGTTCCAAATCCCACAAGTATTGTGCAAAAGCACTAAGTCTGTAAGAATTGGGGCCAGGATCCTCGTGGCTGAATCATTCTCATGAAATTCATTTACATATATGTATATGTATTAAAATGTATATCCTAATCTAAAAAACTAACAATTATTTGAAGATATGTGTATTGTATAGTGTGTTTTTATGCAGGACCTATAGAGGTAAAGGGAAATGACAAAACTCTGTTGCATAATAAGTATGAAGAAAGATCATATAGTTCAGAGAATTAGCATTCTGGGTTCTTATAGTCCTAGTACGTCCCGAGATCCCATGACAGTATGCCTGGGATCCCACGACAGTATGCCCGGGGTACCGAGTGAAGGAACTCTTTTAAATGTTTATACAATAAAAGAAAAGCCTTAAATATTCTATTTCAATATCTTTCTCATTGTGAATATTATGACTACTTATTTTACTTATTTCGTAAGTGTAAATGGTCATTTTATGACACTAAAACACTTATAATGGTATTTTATTGCTTAGGAGGAATCGCATTTTTGTCTTGAGGAGATTTATGTGACTTGCGCATAACTTGATTTGTAATCAGCCCCCATTTAACTGCGGTGAACCAAGCCCAGTCCACCAAACAACAAGTAAAGGGCCCAGGATCCTTGTTTTCTACTTGGGCCTGTGTGCTAGAAAAAAAAGCACTTTCACAGCCATCTAATCTCGTAATTAGTGCAAATTAGGGTTTCCGAAGTTTCCTAATCATCCTAGAGTTTTACTTCATTAGTATTTATATGTTTTGTAGCCTCCAAAGGCAGATGAACTTATTATTAATAAAATTCAAAATTTGTCTTCTTCTTCTTTTCTTTTTCTTTTTTTCTTTTTTTCTTTTTTTTTCTCTTGGGCAGATTCTAGAAAATTATCACCTTGTAGACTTAAGGAACCCTTGTAGATTTGTAGCTTACTACCAGAAACTAACAATTTAGTTTATATTCTAGAAAGTATTGTGTGTGGTTTCATTAGGCTCCCATGAGATCATGTAGCACTAAAAACACATCCACACTCCGTCATTCATTATCATTCAATTTGAATACTTTTGACAAAATAAAAAAGCTTTAATAATTTATAATGATTACTTTCATCCCAAAAAAACTCAAATGCAACCCACAGCCAATTAGGGGAAAAAAAGAAGAAGTTAATTCAGTCGGAAATGTTTTGAGTTGAAATCATTTTCAGTCGGAAAATATTTTGTACCAAAACAGTTGCAATCTATTTGTTCAAGGGGGAAAAAAAATACTAACATTTGGCTTCAAATATATACTATTTAATTAATATTTTCAACTAAATTATGGAATACCTAAAAGTTGGATTAAGTAGACATTCAAACTGTTAAAACATAAATTAAAGTGGATCTTCCTATTCGTGTACAAGCTGAAAAGTCTCTTGAACAAAGTTTGCAGTTTTATAATTAAAGAACTTTTATTATCAACTGTGTTGCCATGAATCTTCTCCCTTTTATATATATATATATATATATATATGAGATGGATTTAAATTAAACCTAGTATAACACTATAAGAGTTACATTTTTTTTAAACCATTGATTCTTATTAGATATAATGGTTAAGAAATCACTAGTGCCATGTTAGATCTAATATCATTAAAGTCATTAAATTACCTTCTTTAAAAAATCAATTATTAAATTCTTTCCTCCACTAATCGTGTCTTCTTCTTCTTTTACCTCTCTCTCTCTCACATATTTGCTGGACCTTCATGAACCCCTCCATTTGGAAAACTCTCTCTGTATATCCCTCTCTCTACGTTTTGCTTGAATCTTCATGCATCTAACTCTATTTTTACAATTTATACCCAAAAATATATATATTTAATATTTGGTAGAATGGATTGCCAATTGCCAATTGCCAATTGCTGTGGAGATTAATTTTCGGTGTTTGCCAAGTGCTATACCTCACCTGATCTCCATAGCAATTGGCAAACACCAAAAATTAGTCCAAAACATATATGTCGGTATAGCACTCTCCCAAATCCTAAGCTCACTCCCGGGTTTGTATTTTTTTTTTTTCCCTGTAGACTTAGTGGCGGGATTTTACAGTGAGGAGATATATGTTTTTGTTGACAAAAAGGGACAAAAATAAATTATACGTAAATGTGGTGAGAAAATTATAGTAAAGAAAGGAAAATTTTAGTTTACAAAAAAAAAAAAAAAAGTAAAATTTATGAATTTTTTATAAGGAGACAAAACATTTAATAAGTTGCTGGGGGGTGGGGGGAGTTCATGACATGATCACTACTTTCTATCTACCATTAGATTTGATAGTAATCAATGGTTTAAAAAAAGTGCAACTCTTGCAAAGTTAAATTAGGTGTAACTTGAACCTAACTCTATATATATATAGCCAAACTCAGAGAAAATGTAATTAGATTTTAATTGAATTCTCAATTTTGTGGCACGTGTCCCATTTAATTTTAATTTTGTGCCAAATTAATTATTGAGTATAAAAATCAAAGAGTCCAAATGCAATTAGATTTTAAATTGGATTTCAATTGGAGTCCAATTTCTCACCATATGTCCATCTATTTTTTTAAATTTTTGTGACAAATAAATTATTAGGTGCAAAAATCAAAGTGTCTAAATCCAGTTGAATATTAAATCATATATATATATAATGAGAAACCATTACATAATTTAAAAAATGTAAGCTAATATTATATATAATTTGAACTTCTTCTCCATAAAATTTATAATTTAAACAGTATAATTATAATTATTTTTAATTATACTCGTGCATATGCACAAGGTTACATACTAGATTAATACAATCCAACTGCTATCAAGAAGAAATTGTAACCATGAAAGTCTCGTCTTGGACCCCATAAAATTATTAAGACAAAATTCACTTAATATCATATTCAGATTCGCAGAACGGTCGATCCAGTTTCCGAGTAATCTTACAAGTCCTTGTATTTTTTTTTTTTGTTGCTGGGTAAGTGTTTATGCAGGGGATTGAACCCCTGAGTTGATAAGTCCCATAAAGACCGGGTACCACTAGGCCAGCAGGCCAGGTGGTTGCAAGTCCTTGTATTGACTTCATATTGACTGATTCAAGTGTGATTCTTCAACGAATCAACGGTGTCATAGTTGACTGATTCCTATTCTCATCAAAATGAAAGAGATCTTATTCTTTTTTTGAAAGGGAAAAGAGATCTTATTCTACAGCAATAAAAACAAATTAACTAATAAAATAATATAATATAAATTCAAAATGTAAATTGAAAAAAAAATAACTTTTATAGTAGATGGCCTATTTTTATTGGTGCAAAATAATAAGAGAGAGACTACTTTTCGTCAAAGTCGTCGTGGTTGATCCAAAAAAGAAACAAAAAGTCTAAAAACGCTTTAGTTGGGTCGATGGTCTAAAAACGCTGTAGTTCATTGATTAGCCCGTGCTTTAGAATGGGTCTTCGAAGTGCACAGCTATCGCTATCGACTATGACTTTTTTTTTTCTTTTTTTTTTTATAATATATTTGAGGCTTGAATTTGGTTCAATTCCTTAAATTTTCTTAATCTTTGACCTCTATTCTGGTTATGTGTAATTAGGAAATCTTGATTTTTCATTGCAGTTGGCGGAGAAATTTGGTTAGGAATGCAATTAAAATATAAAAATAATTTGTTTTCTCTATAAATATTTTTACATGAAAACATTTTGTGTTCAAAAAATATTTTATACCGAAACAAATGCAACCTTACTGATTGAGGAAAAATAAATACCATATTTGGCTTTAAAAAAATGATTATATAATTAATCTTTTCAATTGAAACATGGAATGCCTAAAAATTTGGATTAAGTTGACATTTCAAACTGTTTAAACATAAATTACAGTGAACTTTTCTAGTACCATATAAGTTGAAAAGTCTATTGAATAAAAGCTCGCAATTTTCTAATCAAAGGACTTTTTCAGAGCACCTGTATTAGTGTTTGTATAATAAAAAAATAACATAGTTTAGCTAACCAACTCCAGAATTTATTCATATCAAATTATGGAAAGTTCTGTTAAAATACGTTATAATAATTGTGTAAATTTACATTGATACTATTTATTTTGCATTTAATTTTTAATTTTTTTTCTTCATGTATCCAAGATTGAATGAAGAGGGTGGATAATAGTTGTTATGTGTAAAGAAAAAGAAATAATAAAAAAATCAAGAAAATTTGATATTTTAATAAAATATAAAGTAAAATAAATAATTTAGTTAGAAATATATTAGCTCATTAGCATAGGCCCAAGCCTAATTCTACTTTGTGTGCAAGCCAAGTCTCCTACTTGTTATAGAAGTTTATTAGTCTAGGGTTTAGTCTACTATACATATACATGTTATGATTTATTGTAACGCAGAATTTGTACTAACAAAGGACTTTCAGAGCACTTGTATTAGTGCTTGTATAATAGAAAAATAACATAGTTTAGCTAACTAACCCCAAAATTTACCCATATTAAACTATGCAAAGTTCTGTTAAAATACGTTATAATAATTGTGTAAATTTACACTGACACTATTTATTTTGTATTTAATTTTTAATTTTTTTCTTTATGTATTTCATGAATGAATGAAAAGAGTGGATAATAACTGTTATTTGTAAGCAAAAAAATAATTAAAAGAATCAAAGAAATTTGATATTTAATAAAATGTAAAGTAAAATAAATAATTTAATGTGAGATATTTTTTTTTTATACAAGATAGAATTCTACTATAGCATAATCTAAGTGAATATGTGTGTGAAGTAAGGGAGTCAATACCGTACCAGAGGCTATACCGGTTTGACCAGCGGTATGATATATTTCGGATACCGATCAATACCGATGTACCGTCTATTTTTTATATTTATAAATAAATAAATATATATATATATATATATATATTGTAGGGTCAGTTTTTGTAGCCCAAGCCCAAAAGATTCGGATTGTGAGCCCAACAAACCCAGAACAATGAATTTGTAGAGAGTGGGTGAAAGAGCTGAGCTGGTTGTGAATTAAACAGTAGTTAGCTATGACGCTTAAGAACGAATTAACATGAGATAGTGCTTGAAAAACTGAATAAATGAACGTCTGAAGAGATGTTTTATTGAATGAGAAGTGATTACAACACTCAGAGCTACAGTAAAGTTATTTTTTCTCTTCTCCACCTCCTTTTTTTCCCTCCCCCCTATCAGGAGCCCTTCTTCTTTATATAGCCTCCTCCCTCATCATCCCCGTCGTCCACTTGTCCTTCATCTGCGTACATACTTGAGTATAGGTCACATCAAGCATCTTCTCTGGCTTTTTGTGAGTGGCGGTAGCTGAGGTTGCACTATTCAGGGGTTTTCTCCACATAAATGCGGCCAGAAAAGTTGCTGCAAGGCATTAAATACGGTGGTAGCAACTTTTCATTGAGATATTTCTTCGTCCTTATCATCCCCAGATATGCCCAGAGCTTATCTTTGTCATTGGGATTGCTGGGAAGGTCATTCGGACCTTCCATACGCTTGTTTGATCAAGACTATTCGTATCCGAGGAGTAAGACCTCTTCGGACCAAGGGTGACCTCTTCGGATTGTACTCTTCCTCCATTTCCGGGTTTCTTTCCTCCAGATGGACTCTACCCCAACCAGTTCTTCCTCTTTGGACATACAGTAATCTTCAAACAAGGCCCCAGGCCCAATATGTAGGTCTGGGCTTTTACCCCCCCACAATAGCCCCTCAAAATCTTAATTTTTCCCTCGCATCCGAAGAGAAAAAATAGGATTTTGACTTGTCACGGAGTAAAAAGCTTGAGAACATACAAATATCTGAACTTGCACGTGTGTAGGCATAGATATAAGCTCTTCATCATTGCCGCTGTTGTTTTCGCATTCCTAAAGCGCTGTATTAATTACTCCAGGCGGTGTCTTGTCCTTTGTATCCAACGGTGGGTTGTTGATCTAACGGGCGTGGTTCTTCCCCGGGATTTGGGCGAGATAACTTGTACCCCTTCACCTGTCCTCCTATATAAACCCTTAGGGGAGGTTATTTTCTCTTTACTTTACAACCTCTCAACTATCCGGTGAACTTAAGCACTCAAATCCTCCAAGCTCCTTCAATCATCAACCCTTATATTTCCCAGAGTCTGCAGAAAGTCCTGCGAATTCGAATATCATTCTCCAGTTTAGTTTGTGTAAGTTCTGACATCTTTGAATCTCTTATTCTCTTCTCGGCCAGCGTTCTCGGCCTTCAAACCCTGTTCCCCCAGTTATTGCCTTCAACTTTTCCCAAAAATGGGCAGATTTCAAGATCTCGTTGATAGCCCTGCCCTAATAGAAGAATTTAAGCGGACCTGTGAGATACCCCAGGGGGTGAATCTGAGATATTGTCCTCTGGACCGGATATTAACTGACCGAAGAACGGGAGAAGTCGTAGTTCCCATGATAGCGTTCATAGAAGGGGGAATGACTATCCTTATGGGTTCTATCACCACCAATTATCTTCGCAACCACAAACTTTCCCCCGAGCAGTGCGCACCTAATACCTTTAGGATCCTAGGAGCCATTGATGCCCTAAACCTTCACCCAGGATTAGGACTTACCTGGCGTGATGTGGTACATATGTACGAATGTCATAGCCAGAAGGGAGCGGGATATTACCTGAAATCCCGTTCCAACGCCGTTAGGCTCCTTTCCTGCCTTCCCAAGTCAAATAAAGGGATGAAAGACGACTATCTGATTGTCTCGGGCGCATGGCATGACGACCTTTATTGCCCAACCTAGCCAAGAGAGCCAGGTGTGACTTCCTAGACTAAGGAGCTCTAACAGTAGATTTAGGGTCTTCACTCTTTACAATTTGTCTTTTCTTTGATACCATTATTTTCTAGTTTTCTGACCAAGTTTTTTTTTGTTAACAGATAAGGATCACGTTACTCCTCGGCTTAGCCTCACCAACACTGCCGCCCTCAATTACTTATTACGCTTGGAGATTTTTGTGAGTGAAGACGGACAGCTTCGGTCCGTTCCTCTCATTCTCGGTTATACATTAAAAACAACTGATCTTCAGCTGGTCGACAACGCCATCACACAAGGTGATTATCGGCTCAGGCAAATAGACGTTGCTCGGCGTGGTTTCTTAGCGCCATACGACCTTGAACCTGTGCCGCATCCAAACTCGTAGGGTGTGCCACTGCTCATCCGGCCAGTTCAGCAAGTTCTGCCTGAACCAGTAGTTGCAGGCGAAAGAATTGGCTCTTCGACCTCTTCGCTCGAGGAGCAAATAGACAAATTTAGATTCGAGGGAGAAGTTTCAGGAAGGGTTCAAGTGATACCTGACTTGGACGCCGAGGAGGAGACTGATAGGCAGTCTAGTATCCACCCTCCTGTTTTGATAACTGCTCTTCCCGAAGACTCCTCGAAAGAAGAAGATATGTCAAATTTGAAGGATCTAATGAAAAACAGAGGCAAGAAGGCAGAGCTGAAAGGGACTGGCACTTCCCAACTAGTGGTGAGTCTGCCTCCACCACCACCTCAAGTTCCTGATCTCGGCTTAAAGCCCATGCAGGATCTGAAGAAGAAAACGCCCCTCCTCGACACTGAAGAGAGGGAGGTGTTGCCTCCCAAAGGGACCAAGTAACAGAAGGTGGTGAAAGACCACCGGAGCAAGAGGGCCTCATCTATTGAGAGCCGAGAGGACCCTCATGTTGTTGATGTGCGCCGAGCACCCCGCACATGGTCCCCCAAGCTGAAGCTGGATGGTGCTCCTATTCCTTGGGATACCTCCCTCAGGAACTACAACGGGGGAAAAGCAGGAGTTGTTGCTGAAGCACTGGAGCAGCCACTGCTCCTTCCCAAAGACATGGAGTCATACAGGCCATTGTCCGAGATGAGAGTATGAGGAACCCCAAATCGAGTGATAATATTCTTCCATACGAACTTTTGCACATCTACATCTCGGATGTTGGTAAGAGGTTCAGCTTCGACCCATTTGGTGAAGTAATCTGTGTCGACCAGAAGGTATTTCCTGTTTTCTGCAGCCTTAGAGAATGGCCCCACGATATCTAAGCCCCATTGGGTGAAAGGCCATGGGCTGGATAGTGGATTAAGAGTTCCCCCTGGTTAATGAATGTTTGGGGCAAATCGCTGACATTGATCGCACTTTTTAACGTATGCGTGGGCTTCTTTTTGCATGTTCGGCCACCAATAGCCTTGAGTGATGGCTCGATGAGCCAGGGATCTGCCTCCAGTGTGGCTCTCACATATTCCTTCATGTAATTCTTCTAGCAACGGCTCAGCTGCTTCAGGATGCATGCACAACAGGTACGGCCCTGAATAGGAGCGTTTATATAGTTTCTGGTCCTCGGACAGCTAGAATCTGGTCGCTTTTCTCCAGATTTTGTCGGCTTCCCTTCTTTCTTCAGGAGAAATATCTTCCTTCAAGAATTTAATTATAGGATCCATCCAGTAGAGTCCAACCCTGACTTGGTGGACTTGGACTACCTCTCTTCTTGCCTCCGTAGGCCCATGCAAGTCCTCGACGAGGATAACTCTCGGCAAATTTTGCACCGAAGAGGTAGCAAGTGTAGCCAAAGAATCAGCATATGCGTTACTATTTCCAGGGATGTGCAGCAAACTGAAAGATTCGAAGTCCGATTGCAGACATCTAACTCGGCTCAAGTATGACTGCATTCTTTCATCCTTCGCTTCAAACTCACCTTGTACTTGACCCACGACCAAATTTGAGTCCGAGAATAACTCCACGACCTTTCCTCCCATTTTTCGGACCATAGCCATTCCCATCAATAGGGCTTCATACTTCGCCTCATTGTTTGTTGCCGAGAAATCCAGCCTTAACGACTTTTCAATGATGATTCTTTCGGGGGATATCAGCACTAGCCCCACTCCAGAACCTTTCTGGTTCGCAGCGCCATCCACGTACACCTTCCAACGGGAAGGGCCTTGTTGAGAAATCACGCCAACCGATTTTTCATCCATGTCCGATGTTGGCTTTACCTCTTCTAATTGGGGCTCCATGAATTCGGCTACCAAATCAGCAAGCACCTGGCCCTTGACTGATGTGCGAGGCATGTATTTGATATCGAAAGCCCCTAAGATCGTACCCCATTTAGCAATCCTTCCAGTGTAGTCAGCGCTTCGGAGTACAGCCCTGAGTGGGAGTTGAGTAAGAACAATGACTGTATGGGCTTGGAAATAGTGAGGTAACTTTCGTGTACCCAGCACTATTGCTAGGATAGCCTTCTCCAGTGGCAAATAACGGATCTCGACTTCATGCAGCGACTTGCTTACGTAGTATACTGGTCTTTGCACACCACAATCTGCTCGTATCAACACCAAGCTCACAGCATAGGGAGCTACAACAATGTATGCGAACAAGACTTCATCTGGCTCAGGACTGGACATGATTGGTGGTCGAGCTAGATAATCTTTCAGTTGCTGGAAGGCCACAACACATTCTTCAGTCCACTCGAATCCCTTCTACTTGTTGATCAGAGAGAAGAAAGGCCGACATCTGTCTGTTGATCGAGAGATAAATCGATTCAGGGCTGCAGTCATTCCAGTCAGTTTTTGAACTTCCTTGGGATTCCGAGGAGCTTGTAACTCATTGATGGCCTTTATCTGGTCTGGGTTGACCTCAATTCCTTTGTGAGTCACCATGTATCCTAAAAACTTGCCTGACCCCACACCGAACGAACACTTGGAAGCGTTTAGGCACAGCTTGTATTTTCTGAGAACTTCAAAGGTACTTTCCAGGTCCTTCACGTGCTCGACGACAACCTTGCTTTTCACCACCATGTCATCTATATAAATCTCGATATTTTTACCCAACTATGGCTCAAATATCCTCGTCATCATTCTTTGGTAGGTAGATCCCGTGTTCTTCAAGCCAAATGGCATCACTTTATAGTGGTAGTTACCAATAGGAGTGACGAAAGCAGTCTTCTCCTGGTCATCCGGGGCTAATGGTATCTGGTGATAACCTTGAAAAGCGTCCAGGAAGCTCATTCGAGGGTGACCGACAGTGGCATCCACTAGCTGATCAATTTTTGGCATAGGGAATGGATCTTTAGGGCAAGCCTTATTTAAATCAGTGAAGTCCATGCACACTCGTCATTTCCCGCTCTTTTTCTTCACCACCACAGTATTTGCCAGCCACTCCAGATAGAAAACCTCTTTAATAGCTCCAGCCTTTTTGAGCTTCGTTACCTCTTCTCTTACCGCATCGGCATGTTCCTTGGATGGTCGCCGAGGAGGTTGCTTCTTAGGGGTGATCATTGGGTTTACTTTCAAATGGTGACATATGAATTCCGGATCCACCCCTGGGGCTTCGTAAGCGTTCTAGGCGAATACATCAAGGTTTCTCTTAAGAAATTCTACTAACTCCTCCTTCTCCTGCAGAGGTAGCTGAGATCTAACTTGAAAAAAATTTTCTGGACTGTCTCCAATGATGACCTTTGTCAAATCTTCACACCTAGCGCTCTCGTCCGAATCTTCGACGGGCAATTCCCGAGGCTTTAATTGCTATAAACCCTTCTCAGCCCTGAACGAGGACTCAGTTTCGGGTTCATGTTGGATGGCAGCCACTAAGCACTGTCTGGCTGCGGACTGATCTCCTCGGATCTCACAGACCTGTCCTTCAGATGGATACTTGACTTTCTGATGCAAAGTAGAGGAAACAGCCCCTAGTGTATGAAGCCAAGGTCTGGCTACAATTGCCGTGTAAGGCGAATACACATCTACAACTATGAAATCTACTTCCACTACCTCTGAGTCTGTCTGTACGGGTAATCGTATCTGGCCCTTTGGGGTGACGACCCTTCCTTCAAAACTAACCAGCGAAGAATTATACGGTGCTAGGTCACCAGGTTTTAGGTTCCGCCCCCTGTAGAGGTCAGGGTACATTATCTCTACAGCACTACCTTGGTCAACCATTACCCTCTTCACATCATATCCGCCAATTCTGAGGGTGATGACTAGCGCGTCGTCATAGGGTTGGATGGTTCCAATCTTGTCTTCGTCCGAGAACCCCAAAATCGGCTGGTAGTCGCATTTTGATCTCTTCGGACCTTGGCCAGAGTCCCCTGCTGGCAACCGCACTATTGACATGACCTTGGATGGCCAGGATCCTGTTCTTCCTGGGGCTGTGAAGATGACATTGATAGATCCCAATAGAGGCTTTAAAGGGTCATCTCTTCGGGACTCTGGGCTCATCTGACTTCCTCGACCACTAGAGTGGTGCAAGAGGTGCCTCAATTTACCTTCGCGGACTAACTAGTCCAAGTGATCCCACAGGCTTCTGCAATCTTCAGTTGTATGCTCGTGGTCCTGGTGGTATTGACAGTAGAGATTACGATTACGCCTCTCAGGGTTCCCTACCATCTTATTCGGCCACTTAAAGAACGGTTCACTCTTAACCTTTTCCAAAACTTGATGGACGGGCTCTCTGAATACAGTGTTGACTACCTGGGGATTCGTTGATCCTGATTGCCCAGAAAAATCTCTCCTCGGCTTATTGTTATTGTAACGATCCGACCTGAAATCCCTCCTCTCCTGAGGGATAACCTTTTCCTTACCCTTTCCTTGTTGTTGGTCTTCTTCAACCCTTTTATACTTTTCAATGCGGTCCACTAGCTGACGCATGCTGGTAACTGGCTTACCAGACAAGGACATCCTTAAACCGTGGTTAGTAGGAAGGCCGAGCTTGAATGTGTCGAGGGCCATTGCATCAAAGTTGCCCTCCATATCGTTAAACATCTCCCAGTACCTATCCGAATACGCCTTCAGGGTTTCGCCCTCTTGCATGCTCAAGGATAGCAGAGAAGACAAGGGCCTGGCCACTCTTCGGCAAGTGACAAAATGTGAACCAAAAGCTTGAGTGAGCTCCTTGAATGAACTGATGGAGTCTGCCTTCAGGCTGTCAAACCACCTCATTGCAACCGGTCCAAGACTGGAGGGGAAGACCTTGCACATCAGAGCTTCATCTCTGGAGTAGATTGCCATTCTTTGATTAAAGTGACTCATATGTTCCACCGGGTCTGTTTTACCATTATAGATGGTAAACGTAAGCTGGTTAAAATGCCGGGGAAGTCTCGCTTCTTCGATCCTGCGTGTAAAGGGCGATCTAGAGATTTGATTTAAGGCCTTGCTTATGGCATCGTTCCCTATGCCTCCACGTGGTGGGCTCTAAGGTTGCCTCTTATGATGATGCTCTTCCTCATAGGAAAAGGACTCACTGACTGGCGCTCGTGATCTCTGTTGGTAAGTGAAATCCTGTTGGTCATCAGACTCCTCATCAGAATATGAAGACACCCGTTTCCGCTTTGCATGGCGCAACTCTCTTTTTAGCTTTTCAACCTCCAGCTGCAAATCCCGGTTCTTCTCTGCATGGGACACATGACTCCCACCACGTGACTGGCTTTGGCCAGTGTGCACGGTTTGCACACTGCCTTCACGATCTTGTCTCCGCTCCAAATTAAGGAAATGGTCCACGTGCTGGGATGCCCTAGATTCTACTTCTTGTTGACTTCGTTCAGCCATCACCAACTATTGTTTTCACCCCTGCACAAGCTCTCCCCACAGACGGCGCCAATTGTAGGGTCAATTTTTGTAGCCCAAGCCCAAAAGATTCGGATTGTGAGCCCAACAAACCCAGAACAATGAATTTGTAGAGAGTGGGTGAAAAAACTGAGCTGGTTGTGAATTAAACAATAGTTAGCTATGGCGCTTAAGAACGAATTAACATGAGATAGTGCTTGAAAAACTGAATAAATGAATGTCCGAAGAGATGTTTTATTGAAGGAGAAGTGATTACAACACTCAGAGCTACAGTAAAGTTATTTTTTCTCCTCTCCACCTCCTTTTTTTCCCTCCCCTCTATCAGGAGCCCTTCTTCTTTATATAGCCTCCTCCCTCATCATCCCCGTCGTCCACTTGTCCTTCATCTGCGTACATACTTGAGTATAGGTCACATCAAGCATCTTCTCTGGCTTTTTGTGAGTGGCGGTAGCTGAGGTTGCACTATTCAGGGGTCTTCTCCACATAAATGCGGTCAGAAAATTTGCTGCAGGGCATTAAATACGGTAGTAGCAGCTTTTCCTTGAGATATTTCTTCGTCCTTATCATCCCCAGATATGCCCAGAGCTTATCTTTGTCATTGGGATTGCTGGGAAGGTCATTCGGATCTTCCATACACTTGTTTGATCAAGACTATTCGTATCCGAGAAGTAAGACCTCTTCGGACCAAGGGTGACCTCTTCGGATTGTACTCTTCCTCCATTTCCAGGTTTCTTTCTTCCAGATGGACTCTACCTCATCCAATTCTCCCTCTTCGGACACACAATAATATTCAAACAGGGCTCCAGGCCCAATACGTAGGTTTGGGCTTTTAACCCCCCCACATATATATATATATATATATATGTGTGTGTGTGTGTGTGTGTGTGTGTGTGTGTGTGTGTGTGTGTGTGTATTATAATAAATATAGAAGTTTACCATAAAATATTTTCTCAATTCAGAACTAATTATTTATGGTTTTAGACGTTAGTATCAATTAAAAGAAAAAAAAACACAATATAAAAAATAGAAAACTTAAAAGTTACCATTGCATACGAAGAAAACAAATAATACTAATAAGCTAATGCAAATAAGTTATCATTCTGCCCCAACAAAAATTCAAAAATTACAAAACTTATAAAAAAAAAAAAAAAACTTTTTTCTGTTCTAGCCGGTATGCTCGGTACAGGCCGATATTGCCCGAAATTGGCCGGTATTTAAACCGGTACAAAACGTTGATATTTCGATATCGGTATATATACCAGTACGGTATATACCGGCCGGTACAGCTGGTACTGGTACAGTATTGACTACCTTGGTGTGAAGCTCTCTTTTGAAGACTTGAACTTCGGCTCTTGCCCCTTACACTTCATAAGTACTTATACTTGTGGAGTAACTATCGCACCAAGGGTGTTCGGTGGTGAAATATTTTAAAAAGTAAGTATGTAAAATAAATATAAAAAGAAAGTAAATTATTATACTAACATATATAGGAATTTTCGCATGACTCTGTTGCGAATGTTTTATTGGCCGGGTTACCATGCATCTTTTTTTTTTTTTTTGATGAACCAGAAATTTTATTAAAGAAGGGAAAAACAGAGCTACAAGACCCTCCTGAACTCTTCCAAAATGATGGAAGAGAAACAAGCAGGGCAATTCCCAAAATCAAAAGGACCAAAGAAATTACAAGAAAATGACCATTTTGCTAAAGTGTGGGCTGCTGTATTACACTGCTTAGGCACCCATTTCACAAAAACCTTATCTGAGACAGACAAAAACAAACTCAATTCAAAGCACAAGGACCAGAACCTCCAAGGGGGGGGGGGGGGGGGGGGGGGCCGCGGCCAAGTCATTGAGAAGATGCACACAGTATTGGCAATATCTGATTCCACAATAATGCAATCATTACCCATAGCGAGAGCAAAAGAGAGAGCCCACTTAATAGCCTCTGCTTCCGCCAAGAGAGGGAGGGTGGTATTCACTTTCATAGAACCGGCAAATACCAACTCCCCTCTCCGGTCTCTCGCCACTGCAGCTATAGAAGATAAGCGAGGCCCCACAACAGCATCGACATTAATTTTAAAAGACGCACCTGGGGGAGGAATCCAAGTCTGAACAGAGGAAGGTACCTGCTGATAAGAGGTAAAGCCCTTGGGAATATTATGCTCAGAGAAGAGACATGAGATCTTCATAGACACTCTATTAACATTTAGAGATTCGTCTCCAAATAGGACCTGATTTCTCTGTTTCCATACCATGTCACAAAGGATGGCACCATCTAACAAAAATTCTTCCAACTGGCCCAAACATTGATTAGCCAAAAAGGGGGGAGACAAGAGGAAGTTGACAAAATCAGATGTTGACCCAAAAGCCAATAAGTCTATCCTCACGCCCCAATGGCTTCAGAACCATAAGGATTTTTTAAAAGGGCATACTGTGAACAGATGAAGGGAAGTTTCCAAAGCTGAATTACACAAGGGGCAGCTCCCATCCATATTTTCATTAAACATATTTACCATGCATCTTCTTGGTTATTTCGTACAATGTAATTTGTATCTTTCTACTGTTAAGAAATTTCTTTCCTCTTATCAAAAAAAAAAAATTTCTTTCCTCTTTCTTTTCTTTTTTCTTTTTATTTTTTAAGAAATTTCACCCATGGCATGACAGTCCCATCTTTTTGGACCCCATAAAATTAATATAACATCTAAAAGAATTATGTTAGTGCTATATAATTGGGCATAATTTTGTATCATAATTTGCCATATAGTGAGTTGTGATTGGTAAAGTTGTGTTCCCACGACTTACAGACACATATTTGCTAATCACAACTTACCATGCGATAAATCACATGTAGCACAAAATTATACTTAATTATGTGATACTAACGTAAATCCATCTAGAAAGATCTTTTCCTGAGTAATGGTACAAGTCCATAGAGTGACTTCATAGCAACAACTAAGTGTGATTCTATTGTGGAAGATGCAGCACTGTTACAGGAAATCTAATGCTTGTGCCGACGCTTTGGCCAAGAAGGCAGTTTTTAATCAACATGATTTTTGTATATTAGACACTCTGCCTGTGGATATGCCCTAACTGTTGATGCAAGACCTCCCTGGTCTATTTTGTAACCAGGTTTGTAACTATACAGCCCCTGTGGCTGTTGTTTAGCTTTTAATATATTCCATATACACTTTATTACAAACGGTTGATAAATTTTTAGCGGTTATTTTCATGATTTATTATCGACATCACTTTTTTATTTATTAATAAATATTCACTGCATTAGTAATTTCTAAAAAAAAATTATAAATGTTTTGCTTCCCAATTTCCGGTTGTCATAGTTGACTGATTCCTTGTCTCATTTAGATGTGAAAGAGGAAACAAAGGCGAAAAAAAAAAAAAAAAAAGGTTTAGTAAAGGATGAAAAGACTTAAGCCTCAGTTGTGCTTTGCCATAATAACAAAGGCAAAAGTGTGACTGTGTGAGGAAACAATTGAGAGAGAGAATATGAACAAGATACGGGATGCTTGGAATATTTTAAAGAAGAAATGGAATGCTTGGAATCTCCGGAGCTGTATCCTCGTGAGCCTCTGTCTGCAGGCAATTTTAGTTCTATTGGCATTCCTAAGAAAACGAACCAGAAGCAAACTGTTACACGGGCTCATATGGTTTGCATACTTGCTTGCAGACTGGATTGCGCCTGTTGCCATTGGACTAATTTCCCAAAGCGAAGGTGTTGGTTGTAAAGCAAAGGGGAATAATAAGGACTTAATGGCATTCTGGGCTTCGTTTCTTTTGTTGCATCTTGGTGGTCCTGATACCATCACTTCTTTTGCTCTTGAGGATAATGAGTTCTGGCTTAGGCACTTGGTTGGACTCATATTACAGGTTCTGGCAACTGTTTATATCTTCATTGAATCACCTCCTAACAATCCTTGGGTTCCCACTGTCATGGTGTTTTTTGTGGGATTTATCAAATATGTAGAGCGCACACGTGCTCTCTTTCTTGCAAGCTTGAATCAGTTCGGATGTTCAATATTGCCAAAACCAGACCCTGGGCCTGATTATGAAGAGGTCATGAAGATGTACTCTTCAGAGACGTTGGAGAAGGTTGAAACAAGCTTGGAGGCTGAAAATCCTAAAAGGTCGAACTCAATACACAAAACTCTCACTTTTGCAATTGATTCTGAATCTGAAGGTGAAAAGAAACCCTTAGATGACATGCAATTATTACAGGAAGCATATCTTCTCTTTGACAAATTCAAGGGTCTTATTGTAGGCCTCCTTTTTAGTTCCAAGGAAAGAGAATGGAGCCGAGAATTCTTTCTTACTATTTCTTCGGCTGATGAAGCATTCAGAGTGATAGAGTGGGAGCTCAATTTCATGTATGAGTATCTCCACACCAAGGTGGGTGTGGTTCGCTGCCCATTTGGATACTTTCTACGCTTTATTAGCTTTGCTTTAACCCTTGGAGCGTTGGGATTCTTTTCAATTAAGGACCGGCATAAATTTCCAGATGTTTGTGAGTTTGATATCATCCTTACTTATGTCTTGCTTGGTGGGGCATTAGGCCTCGAGGCCATATCAATCCTAATGCTTATATTATCGGACCGGACCCTCCTTGCTGTGAATAATAGCTGGACCAAACTTATTGAAAAAAACTTTTTGAAAAGAAGGAGGTGGTCTAAGTCAGTCTCCCAGTACGATATGATAAGCTATTGCTGGAATGATCGTCCAACATTTGTGTACAGATTAGCTGGTTATGCTGGTGCTGGGGGAGTGGTAGAGAAGATGACTATATTGCATTATTCTCATTCAGAGACGGTTTATGAAAATCTTGAGGAATTTATTTTCGAAGAGCTGAGATCAAAAGCTAAGAAAGCAAGCACTATAAGTGCAGCAAGGGATGCATCTTCACAAAGAGGTGATTGGGCTCTTCTTCAGACTTCTCCATTGGCAGATGGCTATTGCAAACTAAAATGGAGCATTGGGGAGTATCAGTACGCGGAAAGCCTTCTCATTTGGCACATGGCTACTGAGCTACTCTACATTGAGGATACTAAAACAAGTACTGGTAATGATAGTGATAGAGAAACATGCAAATTACTTTCAGATTATATGTTCTATCTTCTTGTCATGAAGCCCCAAATGATGGCCCCAGTGTTAGGCAATTGGCGAATGGTCTTCCAGGACACTTGTGCAGAAGCTAAGCGATTTTTTCACAAAAATGCCATATTGATTAAAGCCGCAGCCTGTGAACGAATGCTTCGTGTAACGGAATACAGATCGGTTGATGTGAAGGGAAATGTAAGCAAATCTGTGTTCTTTGATGGAAGTATCCTGGCCAAACAGCTCAATGAGTTGGGGAGAGATAAATGGATGCTAATGAGCCGTGTTTGGGTGGAATTGATGTCTTATGCTGCCATTAATTGTAGACCAAATGTACATGCACAGCAACCTAGTAAGGGTGGAGAGCTCTTGACATTCGTTTGGTTACTGATGAATCATCTGGGCTTTGGTTCCCAGTTCTACGAGCAGAAACGCCAAGCAAAAGTTAAAATGGTTCCTCGAAAGTAAGGTCACAAAGACTAAAGGATTGCGAGTGGATCGAAGATTTTTATTTACACTAAAGGGGTAGGAATTCACGTCATTATTACCTTCCAAACTCTAAGTTTCTCATGTTCTTGTGTTTCTTAGTATCTTATTAGCAACATCGTTTTCTTTTAGCTAATTTTAGCTAATTTGCTTATATACAATGCATCAGGTAGTGTACTTTGGTCCCAATTATATTCAATAAAGAATATAAGTACTTTATATGTATATAAAATATGTATTTAAATTATTATAAACTAGTGTTTTTTGCTTATTAATTTTATGTATTGCTTGGAGGATGATTATAAACTAGTCAAGATGCGCATCTTGACTAGTCAATCTTGTAGTTATCCCAACAAGATTGACTTGTTTCCCAAAAAAAAAAAAAAAAAAAGACCGACTTGTTTATTAAGATTATATTTGGTTTTTATGTGAAAATATTTTCAGTTTTATGGTTGCATTCTAAAAAAATGCTCTAAAAAATATTTTTAACTGTTTGGTTGTATTCTCAAAAATGTTATGAAAACATAGCAATGACTTTCAACAAGTTGTGGTGGTGGTGGTTGGTGATCGAAGACTGAGGACGTTAGTGGGGGTGGTGGGTGGCGAACAGTGGGGGGTGAAAGTTTGGTTAATGAGTTTTGGGTGAAACAGAAAATTGGTTTACATAAAATGAAAGTATAAACCAATTTCCACTATAAATACCTTTATTTTAGGTTTAATCAAAAAATAATTTCTTGTTAACCAATATTTCTAGTTGCCCCAAACACCTACTAATTCAGAAAACATTTTTCCAAAATCAATTTCCGTCCAATCAAACCCAGCCTAAATGGGATATGTAGTCGTGTTCATATTATTTTTTATCAAACAATTGGTAATTATGTCGTTTCTAGTTTGATCCATATAGTTTTGTTAACACGATTTGACCATGATTATATTGGAGACTCGAATACTCACATCCAACCCCAAGACAATTCACCGATTTTCCAAGTGGGCTCACAAAGTCACAAGTCACAAACTAAACTAAGACAGAAAGTCAGTAACTACTATTCTTTAAGAATGGCTTTGAATGGTAGTAACTGGTCACAAAGTCACAAGTCACAAACTAAACTAAGACAGAAAGTCAGTGACTACCATTCTTGAAGAATGGCTTTGAATGGTAGCAACTGGTCACAAAGTCACAAGTCACAAACTAAACTAAGACAGAAAGTCAGTGACTACTATTCTTTAAGAATGGCTTTGAATGGTAGTAACTGGCGGGCTCTTTCATAAAAGGAAACTTTCCCCTTTCCAGCATCGGGATTCAGATTTTACATTAAAAAAATGTAGTGAACTTTGCACATGAGAGAATAATCAGATATTCAAAGAATTCTAAACGCAAATGTTAAACGTATTTTGCTTTACTCACATCCTCAATGTATTCTACTCAGACATCTAGTTCAGTGGTATAAACACAGAGCTGATCAGTGCAATCAACCAACACTTAAGCCATTAAAAATAACTGTCTAGCGAGTAAGCATAGAAAGGAGTAGTGTTACAAGTACTATAAATTTTACAACATTGAACTTATAAATTGATGTGTCATTAATCTAATTTAGAACAGACTGTTATAACCTTTCTAGACTCTCAAGTGCAATTGAAATCGTGCAAGACAAAAATGCACTAGTAGAAATCATTTGGGTGATGGAATTGGAATTGCATGAAATTTGACAAGCTGAAGGGAAATGGTCTTCTGAGTAATAGTTGTGGCTTTGCCATGAGGTTCCCACTAATTTTGGCGAATTCCTTCATTTAGTCCTTGAAAACTATGATTTTCCAGTTTATTGTAATTTTTGTTTCCTTAATAACTTTTTATTCAAAAGTCAGAATAAGGCCCCGCTTATTTTAGAACAACCCTTAAGGTTGGTAGTTTATGGTTTTGCATTTAACTCAATTTTAATATTTTTGGTAAATTAAAATTCGGTATTTTGTCATCTAATCTTGTAATTATTGCGAATTAGGGTTTTAGAGGTTTCCTAATCATCCTAGGATTTTACTTTCTTAGTATTCATATGTTTTGTAGCCTCCAAAAGCAAATCAGATTATTATCAATAAAATTGTAGAGTTTTTCTCAAACATTTCTTTAGTGGATTTTAGTTTATCACCTTGTGGATTCAAGGAACCCTTCGTGGATTCAAGATTTACTACCAAAAGCTAATAGCTTAATTTCTATTTAATCAAGAGAACATCGTGTGTGCTTTCTTCAGGCTTCTGCAACATCATAATCATAAAGTGACAATTTAAATATTCAATTAGAAGGTTGTTGAAGTCCATTAATCATATTTATTGTCACATTAAAATTTGCTATGAAATGAAATTAAAATCAATTATCAATAATATTGCAAGCATTTTTTTTTCTAATAAAAAGTAATTTGACAATATTTTGTCTTCCCTTTAATTAAGGCTGTAAATGGGCTAAGTCAAGTATTAAAAATTCAAGCTTGTTCATATAATTTTTTTTTCTTCGAACAAGAGCTGAAACTCAAGCTCATCACCAAATATGATTTTATGTTCAAGCTTGGCTCAAATTTTTGTCGAGCAATCTTAAGCTTGTTCATGAGGTGCTTGATTAACTTATTCTTTTTCTAGGTACTATGAACCAAGCCTAAAACGTTTTACCTCTTTACAATTTCATGAATTTTTCGTACAAATAGACTATTTATATTATCAGTAAGTTAAAAATAATACTTTAATATCATATAAAATTATACAATCCAATTTCAAGTCTATATAAATATATTTTAGACAAGCATACATATAAAAATATAATTTTTTATATAGTTAAAAATTGAGCCCACATGTTCATGAGCTTGTTCATAAACACATTTTTATGTTTGAGTTTGGCTCATTTAATAATCGGGCCTAAACTTAAGGCTTGAATTTGACTTGTTTTTTAAACAAACAAATACAAACAAGTTTTTTTACTGAACTAAGCTCGAACGGTCTATAAACAACTTTAATTATTTACAACCCTACCTTTAATACAAATAAGAGAATAAATTTAAAAAAAAAAATTTCAAAAGTAAAAGCTAAATAATACATAAATATTTAAGTTCACTCAATTAAAATCTTCAAGTCTCGTCATCATGAAGACAGAATTTATGAACGTATGTAAGAAGAAAAGAACTGAAAAGCGGGATGTTGAGCGAGGGTCAAATTTTTCTTAGGGTCCGTTTGGATACTGCTGAAAATTGAAAACTGAAAATTGAAAACATTGTAGTAAAATAATTTTTAAATGTGTGAATAGTACCGTGAGATCCATTTTTAATGAAAAATTGCTGAAAAGTGAGATTTGTGAGTTCCGTAAACAGTGAATGAGACCCACTAATGCGTTGAAAAGTAAAATATTACGACTAGTACACGAACAATAGCCATAATAGTGAATTTGTCTCTTAAAACGCGTGCAACAAAAAAAAAAAAAAAGCCTAAAACGCTAGAAACGCAGACGTGGGTAGAAATTAATGCTGGAAACACAGACGTGGGTAGAAATAATTTCTACCCAAACGCCCACTTAGTCTGGTTCTACCCTGGTACTTTCGTGGTAACTAGTAGGTCAATAATGATAAGGGATAGCAACCCTCTTGGTTCATATCTCTCTAAATTTAATTAGTATAATTCTGGGCAAATTCTTATCCTCAGCCAAAGGATTTTGGGTCATTTTTGTCTTCACCATTTCCCGTCAATCAAAGCCTACTGGCCCATTGTTGTCTTCATTCTTTCCTCCAAACTCCCAAGCAAAGGCTCTCGGCTTTGTTTATTTTCTCTTCATCTAGTTGTATTAATTGCACCATCCCATCTTGTTCATGAAAATTGTGTAACTCATCATTTTGCTCATCTACTAAAATTGTGCCATACTTTCTTTTCAATATCAACCATGTCGACACGTATCTCTTCCACCCCATCTGAGTCGCCTTATGTATCTCTTGATCTTCTTGCATACTGGAACTCTAGTAAAAAAACACCCTTCCATATATTCAACGACTTGATCATGCCGGAAATTCAGTGCCATTTATCCAAGGGAAAGAAAGTCGCTCATCCTGAAGAAGAAAATGAAACCCGAAGAATGGTTAAGGGGGACGAACCCAAATGCAATGATGTATTGAATGAGATCCAGAACGACCTCAACTACATCAACGAGGCCTGTCATAAATTAAAGAATTCAGCAGACTGCGTTGACAAAAAAATGAAAAGATTGATTCTCCAATGTTGGGAAGCTGCCTTCAAAGAAAGAAGTCGAAGAACAGAAGCACTAGAAGATTCCCAGCTTAAGAAAATCAAGGAAGCTGTCTCAATATTAAAGAAACAAATTTGTTCATCCCCGCAACTCTCTCCAGATAGTTCGCCTTCTACAAGCTCTTCAATGAGAACTGACCCGGAATTGCAAAACCAGCAGCCAAGCGTAAATGTTGAGGAGCTGTACGGTCGTCTAGGTGCAACACAAAAGGATTGTTTGCTATGTTTCTCTGTGTTCCCTGAAGATGAAATCATAAAGAAGAAAGTTTTGATCCATTGGTGGGTTGGTGAGGGATTTATAGACTCAGCGAATAGTGATGGTAAGACGGCAGAGAAGACTGGTAATGAGTACTTCGAAGCCTTTATTGATGAACGCATCATTGAGCGTGTTCACAAAAAGGGCAGAAAAACGTCAGAAAATTGCATGATGCAAACTTCAATTCGTTCTGCCATAATTAGGCTTGCAATTTCAGCTAAGTTTGTTGGTTTTAATTCGAAGGGAAATCCCACAGCTAATTTCTCTTCAAGTCAGAGGGTGTGCCTTGTGAACACCGAAGAAGGGTCTTCGCTTCATGATTTGACTTATATTTATCATTATTTGAACCATGAAGATATTAAAACTTTGTTTAATGTAAATGAGCCTCGTCTTAATTTCAGAGTAGCCAGGTTTTCAAAGATGAAGAACTTAAAAGTTCTACAGCTGGGAAGGTGGAAGGACTCTGCTAAGCAACTTGTTGAAGTAGAGGACACCGAGTTCTTAAAAGGTTTGAAGAAAATGAAAGCCTTAGGGGAATCTCTAGAATTACTGAGCTTCCAAACTCAATTTGCGAACTCAGTAATCTAAGGATACTGAACCTTAATGGCTGTGATAATTTAGAGAAACTTCCTGACGGAATAGGCTCACTCAAACAACTGACACACTTAAACATTTCTGAGTATTTCTTGATTAGTCACATGCCCAAGGGACTTGCTTCTCTAGCTCTTAGAACTTCTAGTCCTAAAAGGGTTTGTGATTGGTAAACAAAGTGCCAGTGGCCTCTACTGTAAGCTAGCCGATTTGGCAAGATTGAAACATTTGAGGAAGTCGAGCAATCATGTAGACAGAACATGTCTTGAAGCTGAGAAAGAACTGAATTCATTACCACAATTTAGAAACCTCCAGTCATTTTCATTAGCCTGGTCATCTATCTACAATGCATCCACTTCAACAACTACAAATATGGCATTGGCAAGAATCCAGAGAATGGTGAGCAGTGAAAAATCAATGAAAACATTGGCAAAAATCCAGAGAATTTTGAGCTGGGAAAAATCAATGCCCACTACTCCAGGGTCAACATCACAACCTGTTCATTTAGACAAACTAGGCCTCCAGTATTTCCATGGTTCTAGGATGCCGACTGGCTTAGGCGCTTCTGAAGAACCTAAAGAAGCTCTACATAAGAGGAGGAGAACTATCTGACCTGCGGCTTCCAGGGAATCAAGATGAACACTCATGGGCCGTGGAATGTCTACGCTTGAAGTCCTTGAGTGAATTGGAGATGGATTGGCCAACACTGCAGCAACAATTGTTTCCAAAATTAAAATATGCGGAGAAAGTAGACTGCCCTCAATTGAGTTCCTTCCCACGTGATGACAATGGAGAGTGGATATGGAATGCAGCAGATGTGAAGGCACATGCTACATCACATGCTACTGATGCTACAGTGATTGAGGGTGCTGACACAATTGGTGATAAGGCTGCTGGTAAACGACCTGTAGGATAGTAGACATAAGAGGTAAACTACAGGTAGCATAGGGTAGTTAAGTAAGGATGAGTCTGGTATTGTTTTATGTCCACGTATCAAGATCTGGTAGCATTGAATGTGGGTTGGTTAATTTTGTTTCACACTCTACGGAGGTGGTTACAATTATATATATTGGATATTGTATCTGATTCAATCAATCAATGAGAACAGAATTTTCTTCATCAAAGACTCTCTTCAATCTTTCTCTGTTTTTCTTCTATTTCTTCTTCCTTGCTTTACATTGCTTTTCAGCAGATACAAAGCAAGCTTGAGCATTTTGCCTTATTCACAGGAAGCCCTTTTTGTTGTACCATTGACTTTGTATCCAACCTCAGCACGTAGTAACTTAATACTTAACAGTGTTCCTAATTTAAATTCGGCGCTCCAATGCATCTGCAATTTAAGTTCACAAAAATGATATCTTAGATGAAAATTTTGTTCATTCTTATCAGCTAGCCATTTCTACTACTCAAAAGAAATTAATAAGGGAAAAGAGATATATATTCAGGAGCTTTCTAGCATTGCTTTATACTAATCTCAACAATATAATAGCTTCTAAGCTCGCCAAGAAACTTGGGCTACATCTCTCTTCTTAAAGAAATTCGAATTCCGATCCCCTCTATAACTTTTACCAATTCAAACCTCAACCTTCATACTCTCATCTACCATGGGGTTTGTTTGATGTGAGGTCGCGGCATCATGAAGAACACTATTAAGCATGCAATATATATATATATATATATATATATATATAATCTTAAAAGTTTTTATTAATTTCTTTTGTTTGTTTGGGGACTTTTTTTTTTTTTTTTAATTAATTTCTTTTGCTTGTTTGGGGACTTTTTTTTTTTTTTTTTTTTCTTTTTTCTTATTGTTTGCCGTTTTTTTGTTGTGTTGTATTGGTTCTTACTGAGTTGTGGTTGGTTCTCCCTCTCTCTCTCTCTCTCTCTCTCTCTCTCTCTCTAATCAGAGGCTATCTATTTAGGCATGCATTTATGTTTTCTTCTTAGCATATACAGTATGTTTAGTGAATAGTTGCAACTTGCAACATTAGAATATGTGATGCGTTAGGAATTATGCTTTATACATATAACTAGTTAAGACTTTAAATTTGCAGAGATTGAGATAATCTGGATATGATATGTTATAACTTATTTATGGTAAAAGTGTGATGCTACAAGTTTTTATTTGATTCTTTGTTTGGAAACATGAGGGAGGAAACAGTTAAGCCAATTTTGAAGACTTGACATCTTGGCTAGCACCGGGTGTGATTTTTACTCAAAATCATTGGCAGAAAACTTTTGCACTTCAAATTGTTGACTTGCAGCTTGAGAGAGAGAGGGTTCTAGAAGGATGCTTGGATCAAGATTATCAGGTGGAATGCCCTCACAAATCTTTCATATTAGTGGACTCCAGTGTGACAATGCCATTGGAGTACTAACACAATGGTGGATTTAATAATTTACATTGCAAAACAACTATTTTATGCACACTTAAGTTAAAATTTGGTTATCTTTTTGTGAGTATCTGATTCTAATAATATGTTGTATGTATAAAGCATACGAGGAGGAGAACTATGTTTTAGCTAACACATGTTATATAGCTAATTAACACATGTTATACATAATATCTGATACTAATAATATGTTATATAGCTAACACATGCCCAAGGGACTCACTTTTCTCTCGGAACTCCGAGTCCTTAGAGGGTTTGTGATTGGTAAACAAAGGTCCAGAGGCCACTACTGCAAGCTTGCTGATTTGGCGGTACTGCAACATTTGAAGAAGTTGAGCATTCATGTAGATAGAACAAGTGATGAAGCTAAGAAAGAGCTGGATTCTTTTCCACAATTTGGAAACCTCCGGTCTTTATCAGTAGCCTGGTCAAGTTTATACAATGCACCCATTCCCACGACAACAAATGTGGCACTGGCAAAATTCCAGGAAATTATGAGCCCGCCAATATCAACCAGAACAACGGGATCTTCACCACGTGTTGCTTTAGACAAACTAGGCCTCCAGAATTCCGTGGTCCTGAGATGCCTGCTTGGAAACTTAAGAAACTTAAGAAACTCTACATACGAGAAGGGGAACTATCTGACCTGCGCCTTAAGGACCGCTCATGGCCCGTCAACTGTCTACGCTTGAAGTCCTTGAGTCAATTGAGGATGGATTGGCCAGAACTGCAACTATTGTTTCCAAACTTAACTTATGTGGAGAAAGTAGACTGTCCTCAACTCAGTTCCTTCCCATGTGACAAGAATGGAGAGTGGATTCACCCTGAAGCAGATACAGAGCAGGCTTAAGCATCTTGCCACATTCAGAAGAAGTCCTTTCTGTTGTATCTTTGGATCCAATTTTTAATCACTTCGTAATATTGGTAGTTGAGTAGTAACTTAATAGTGTTCCTAGTTTGAATTCTGTGCTCCAATGCTTCTTCAATTAAGTCCACAAAAATGATATCTTTCTTAGATGAAAATTTTGTTCGTTCTTATGATCTTATCAGCCATTTCTATTACTGAAAATAAATTAATAAGGAGAAACAGATATATTCATTAGCTTCCTAGAACCCCCTCTTTAACTTTGCCGATTCAAACCTCAACCTTCAAAGTCTCTTCTATCAACTCCGTCTACCACGAGGTTCGTTTGACGTTGCCATCCGCACCATGAAGAACGCCATTAAGATTATTTTTTTCCCTTATTGTTTGCTTTTCTTTGTTGTGTTGTATTGGCCGTGTGTGTGTGTTTAATTAGAGGCTATCCATTTAGGCATGCATTCACACGAGTTCTTTCTAACAGAGCGGCCCATCAAATTTGGTGGCCTAAATGCCCCTTTTTTGTTATTACTTAAATAATATTTAGTTAGTGTTTAATATCATAATTTTTAAAAAACAAAAATCTATTTTTTTTTTTTTTTTTGTAATATGCTTTTTTTTTTTAAATACTAAAGCTATAACAAATTTTACTACAAAAAAACTTACAGATGATGTAGTAATGAATGTGATTTATGATACTTCAAGAAGACAATAAACAGTTATTTGAATTAATGATGTTAGAGATATTGTAAATTTTACAACATGAGACTTATAAAGATGTATCACCAATTACAAGAAGTAATTCAAAAATGCATTAAGTTGTTGACGTCCACAAATTATATTAATTGTCACATTAATTTGTAAAGACTTTAAATAGGAATGGCAACGGGTCGGGTTCGGGCCGGGTTTTTCCATACCCGGACCCGACCCGCGGGTCTTAACCCGAGTCCCGAACCCGGCCCGTTTATTAACCGGGTTTTTTTCCCGGGGCCCGGACCCGCCCCTGCCGGGCCCCACGGGCCCCGCGGGCCCCGTTAAGCCCTGCCAGATTTGGGCCCACTCCGCGGCCCAAATCGCAGCCCAACCAAAAAAAAAAAAATTTTGAATGGTCATTGCCCATTTCTCTGCGCCTTTTTTTCTTTTTAGTATATAAAATAGAAATTATGGAGATGAGTGGTAAAAAAACTTATAGATGATAGTTTTAAACTCATTTTTAAAAGGAATACTCTTTGGCCTAATTCCTTATCCTAACACCATTTTAACTTTATTTGGACTGCCTTGCGCACACACTGCAGAATATCATTGTACTAAGGTCGACTTCACATCTATGATATCTATTTAGGTGAGGACTTGCAAATTTGAAATGCTGCCACAGTAAATTATTAGAAAAGTTGCATAATAAAATACTCCTTCAACCGTTGATCTTTCCCCACTGAGAAAACAGAGTAATCCAGCAAGTTGCAGTTGCATCCACTTCTAACAATATACAAACCAATCATTATAGGATATCATGAATCATAAAACGAATGAACTAGGTATCTCATTTTGAGTCATTTAAGAGTATCCGCAGGTGACAAGCGACAACAATGATTTAAAAAGGGACCAATATATCTCTAATAAGCAAAAACGATACATAAATTGGTTCATCCCACTTCAAAAATTTTCACAACAAAAGTTGACTTTTGTACCTCAACAATTACAGATGGGCTTCAAGTTCGTCAAATCCAAACACAATCACAAACATAAACACAGAAATCACAAACACAGATTTCAGATCTACAATTTTCCCTTTCAAAATCACAAACCAAACACAAATTTCAGATCTATGATTTTCATTTTTCCCTTTCAGAAATCATAAACACAAACACAAACACAAACTCACATGATTGAGGCGAACTGAACCCAGAAAAAAAAAAAAGAAAAAAAAAATGGAGAATGAGGTGGAGTGAGGCCGTGTCACGCTTGTAGTTGTGGCCTTGGGCGAGGAAGATGAGAGGGGTAGAGGACTGTGCGATAGTGCGAGATCGGCGACGGCGAGGACGAAACGGAGTTGAGAGAGTAGAGAGTCTGTGCGGCGGCGGCGTGAGGAAGATGAGAGGGGCAGAGGACTGTGCCTGTGCTTGACTGCTCAGTCTGCTTGTGGCCGTGTGTGTTGTGGGCTTGTGGCCGTGTGTGTGAGAGAGCTGAGAGATGAAGAGGGAGAGGCGGAGGCTTAAGCTGAAATGAGGGGAGGAAATAGAAACGTTAGGGTTTTTATCTATATATATATAGATATATGTGTGTGAGGGTAATTTAGTAATTATATATATAACCGGGTCTTATCCGGGTCGGGTTTCGGGTCGGGTCCGGGTTTTATTTAAAAAACCCGGACCCGACCCGGACCCGCTTCGGGTTTTTTTTTAAAAACCCATACCCGACCCTATTCTTTATCGGGCAGGGTAAAATCCGGCCCATTAGGGTCGGGCCGGGCCGGGTACCCACGGGTCGGATCTAAATTGCCATCCCTAACTTTAAAGTAAAATTTACAGTATTTCTACCATTTTCTCATCTAAATTATTTTTGTTAGTAACACATATTTCTAAGACCTATGTATTTAAAATTGTATTATCTCTAGTATTAATTACTCAATTCTTTGGGACTTTTTAAAAGTAGAGGAAAAATGTAAAACTATATTTTTCCAATATCTCCAAATATATATATATATATATATATATATATATATATATATCAATTTTTGCCCCAAAATTTGGAGGCTTTTCTTTAGTAGGGGCCTAGGGCTAGGGCCAGCCCTGCTTTCTAGCATAAACAGTATGTTCAGTGAATAATTGCAACTTTCTACATTAATACATTTAATGCGTTACGAATTATGCTTTACACATGTAACTAATTAGTTAGAAAATTAAATTAGCCATGATTGATATAATCTAGATAGCATGTGTTGTAACTTATTTATGGTAAAAATATGATGCTACAAGTTTTTAGTTGATTCTTTGTTTGGCAACATGAGGGAAGAAACAGTTAAGCCACTTTTAAAAACTTGACGTCTTGGCTGGTGGGTGTGATTTTTACTCAAAATATCATTGGCTGAAACGTGCAACTTGTGGGATGCTTGGATCAAGTCTATCAGGTGGAATGCCTTCACAACATTCATATTATTGGACTTAAGTGTGAAAATGTCATTGGATTTGATAATTTATTGGACTTAAGTGTGAAAATGCACACTAAAGTTAAAAATGGATAATTTGGTAATTGTCACTATAATTGTTATTTTTACTATTTTTCTGCTCATATTTTCTATAAATTTCTTATTATTCTCTTTTACATTCTCTCATGAAAAAAGTGGCTATTCTCTCTCTCTCTCTCTCTCTCTCTCTATTCTTTCTTGCAACTATACTTTATTTTGATGAATAATTGTGATTTTTAAGACTCTATTTTGGGTTCATACATTTTAGTATTGTATTTTTTATTTCTCTATCACAAGTACTCTCTCTCTCTCTCTCTCTCTCTCTCTCTCTCTCATCTTTGCTTTGATTTTTTTTTTTTTTTTTTGAGTTAATACTTAGTTATTTTGGAAGTAAGAATTTAAATTTATATCAAAACACAATCTTGGCTATGCTAATTACTGATTTGCATTAGGTCCATTTTGATCAAGTTTGGTCTACTTTGGTTTATTCAGTTCAATTCGGTCAACATGGGCCCAATTAGGTCTACTTCGTTCTATTTGGTCCAACTAGGTCTACTTTAATCCATTCGGTTCACCTCGATCTATTTCAGTCCAATTCAGTTCATTTGGACTACTTCGGTCAACTCGTTTTTGTTTGGTCTACTTTGGTCTTGTTTAGTCTACTTCGGTCCTTTTTGGTCTACTTCGGTCCAATTCCCACTTCAGTCCTTTTAATTACAATTTGGTCCATTATGTCTACTTCGGTCAATTTAATTTACACTGGGTTCACTTTGGTCCTATTTAGTCTATTTCGGTCTAATTCAATCCATTTACTCCACTTCGATCGATCTGGTCCACTTTGGTCAACATTTGTCCTATTCAGTCCAATTTGGTCAATTACGTCCATTTCGGTCTATTTTCTAATTTGGTCTATTTTGTCCAATTCGATGTAATTACTTAAAAATGGGGGAAAAAAAGTTTGGGTTGAGAGTACTATCAATTATTTGAGCAATATCAATTGTAATTATATGATAAGTTTTGGTTATCATAATAATCACCTTAAGAGAATGAGAATTTGAATAATACATTTAAAAATTAAAATTTTTAGTTGTACCAAAAGAAATTTGAAAATTTTATGCATAATAACAATAGTTAGAAGAATATGAACCATTTCAACAAAAGAATAATATTGATAAAAAAAAATACTAAAGATTATGAAATTATATATTTGTAAAAATATAGTGATGGAAATTACTTTTTGAAATTGTTTAATTTTTAGGGAGAACAAGTTATCTACAATAAAATTCCGAAAATAAATTATATATTATACCATATCTCAAAATAATTATAAATTCACGTGCATCGTGTGAGTCTGCAACTGGTATAACTATAAAGCTTAAATCCTTTGAATATATATTTTTTTTCAATCTCTAAACAATCATTAGGGATTGTTTGGTAGGCTTGCATGGAATCCTAAAAGGGATAGGCCAATAATTTCAGTATGAACAAACTTCATCTTCTCTCTTAGCGGCATAAGTAAAAGCTAGGGTAGTAATTATCAATACAATCAAACTTTATCTTCTCTCTTACAACTCTAATTTAGATTGATGAATTTTTGTATTTTTTGTATCCCTATTTTGGGTTGACACATTTTGGTAGTGTGTTTTTTGAGTTCCCCATCACATCTACTCTCTCCTCCTCTTATAGTTTTGCTTTGAGTTAATTGTTAGATATTTTGAAAGTAAGAATTTGAGATTATATCAAAATACAATCTACATGGCAACGTATTTGAATGTGCCTATCAATTTTATGAGTAATATCAATTGTAAATTTGTGATGAGATTTGATTATGCATAACACAAAGAATTTAATTACTACATAATAAGCATATTTATAGACATATATAACCATATTAATTTTAAACATAGCTATAAACATGTATATTTTTAGCATATTTATAAACATATCAACAACAATAACTATTTTACTCAAACGTTTATTCAACTTCACCCACTTTGATGTTATTTTGGGTAATTGTTATTTGAGAATTTTGTTTCTTCAACTTCACTTATAACATTGCGGGTTCCATCTTATAGAATGAAGTAAAGTTAAGAAGAAAAAAAAAGTTCTAGCTTTGAAATTGAAATAAAGTAACATTTACTAAAAATAAAGCATAGCAATTTTAGCAATTTTAACCCAACAATAAAAAAACCCGGACGTCATAATAAAGCAACAATCATAAACCCAACAAGTTTTTCTTTTCCCTAAATTATCCCTAATGTATTTGCACGCACCCTTTTACCTTCATATGATGGCCTCAAGGGCATTCAGTATCGTACTTGTAATATTTCTAAAGTCAAAGTTATTTGAAAAAAAAAATTATGGTGATAAGAAAAGGGATATAGTGTATAAATTAGTCACAATTGTTGTGGGTTAGGGAGTGGCAATTAGTTTAAATGACACGATCAGAAGAAAGACCATTTTTCATACTCGAATGCTGAGTAACACTCAAAGAAGACTAAATTTTCATTGATTATTCAGTTCTCTACGATATTTCATTTACATGATTGGAACGGTTAACATCTCTTATACCAAAGTACCTTTTTTTGAATTGGTGGAAATATTTCAACTTTAATAAGAAATAGAGTGTCCACTGTAATGATGCTACTCTATCTTTATAAATTAATTCCCGTAAGTATCATGGGTGTGGTAATATACTTTTATAGGTTTTGCATTCCCTTTGAAGAATTCCTACACTATCGAGTTTTAATGCGCTTTAAGGTGAAGTTGCAAAATTTTGGCAGAATACAGAATTTACCAACTAATGAGCATATTTAGAGACATATAACCGTATTAATTTTAAACGTACTTATAGACATATACATCTTCAACATATTTATAAACATATCAGTAACAATAATTATTTTACTCAAACACTTTCACCTACTCTAATGTTATTTTGGATAAACGTTATTTCAACTTTTTGTTTTTTCAACTTCAGTGCGAACATTGTGAGTTCCACCTTATTGGATGAAGTAAAGTTGAGCAAACAAATTCATGCTTTTAAGTAGAAATCTTTTCACTTTTCAATTGCTATCTAAAACAAAATTCTAAACATATATATACAACTATAATTTTTTCAATTTCTAATAAATTTCTTTCGTAAGAAGTATTCTCAATTTTTTTTTTTTAAATAAACCCTTTTAAATACCATGTAAAACATACATTAAAACAAAAATACAACAACAAGAGTTGAGACACAACCACAACGAATTTTGTTTGTATTGAACTTTCCAATATTAGCAACCATTAAATCTATACAATATAATAATTGAAGTCTTTATAATTAATTGTGCTTGTCTCTTATTGTAATACACTATTCATTTGTTTACTCGCTTTCCATTTCATTCCTCTCTCTCTCTCTCTCTCTCTCTCAATTGTCATCTCCCATTCCCTCTCTTTTTTCACTAATAGAAGAACTTAGTTTATGTTTCATTTTCCCCTTGATTCTTGAGATGCTTAATTGTCGAATTCTCACTTCTATTTTCCTCTTATTGAAAGTTGAAATTACATAAACTTAGACTTATAATTGAGTTTAGAAACTTTGAAAAACTTTATCTAGTGGATTGCTTTATTAGGAAAGGTTTCCTTTGGAGTGGTTTTTCCCGTTTTTCACTTTATCACTATGTCACCTCATTCTTTTGATTGATTTATATGATTATTGATATCTTATTTGATATGCCTCGTATGCTTCAATTAATTTACACATAATTGGTTAGTTGGGATAATTTGGAATAATTGGATAATTTACAAATTAGTAAACATCAACCTGGGTCTAAAACTTAATAATTACTTATTAATCTTAATTGAGTGTAGAGATGACAACAATTTCAGCCTTATCTGCTCAACTTTGTGTAGGTTTTTCTTATTCTAAAAGGAGAAAGGATAGAGATATGTTTTGCTTGCCCCATGCAGAATATGTGTGTCTATACAATTTAATTTGTTACAAGTGGGATATAATATATATATATATATATATATATATATATATATATTTATATATTTATTTATTTATGAAAGTTATTTTTTTTAATACTTACTCCATTAGGACAAAGTTTGGCTACAACTAAAAACATGGGTACAAATTATGAAAATCTAGATGTTAAATACTTGAATTACATATTCTTTATGTTCTTAACATGTGTCAAATTTCGTGTCAATTAGATATTATTGATTATTCGATCCATAAACTTATTTTTTATGCATAATTTGAGATTACAAAAACATGAAATTTAAACATTTGATTGATGATAAAGTTATTGATCTTTGATAATCTAGAAATTTTGCTAGTATGAAAAACATAAGAAGAAAATGTAATTTAAATAATGGTGGATTTATCAAAATACACATCCATAAAAACATATTGACTCAAATTTTGTCAGAATTCTATCATCATTCCCAAAACACTTGTTTCTCTTTCTCAACATTCTCACAGTTGTCTCTCTCCTTTCTCTCGTTTCTCTATCTCATTATTGTTGAATTCATGCTTCATTAGGAACGACAAAATACAACGAACCAACTCTGCCCTACATCAAGGCCGATCCTAGGCCTAAGCCACTTAGGTCATTGCCTAGGGCCCCCCTACTAGAGAAAGATCCCAAATTTCGGGGACAAAAACTGATTTTTTTTAAAAAAATATTTTTGGGAGATATTAAAAAAATTGTAGTTAAATTTTTTTTTTTTCACTATTAAGAAGACTCAAAGAATTAAGTAATGCTAGAAATAGAGATAAGACAAATTTAATTAAGGGTTTGACTAATGTGTGCCATCAGGGCATACATTAGCAAACCATTTTAGGAAATATTTTTATGGAAAAATGAAAAAGTGATTTGCAGTTTTGACAGCTTTTTTAATTCCACATAAAAACTTTTCCAAAATGGATGATTAATGTTACTAATCACAAGTAGTTCAATTGGGAAAATATTAAAAATACTATAGATTTTACTATATAACATTTTTTATTTGATGCGACAATGAATATGATAGGTGCACTTCAACAAACTATTAAATGCATTTTTTAATGAATTTTTGTGATTGATGATATATCTTTGTAATTCTTATGTTGTAAATTTTATAATATCTTTAGCACTTTTGTAAGCCTCATGTCACTGATCACATTCGTTACAACATCAGTTTGTAGTAAAATTTATTATAACTTTAGCATTTGTTAGGGACATATTTTATGTAATTGGTTAATCCTTTGACAAAATGCACTTTACTTGTAATTGGGTAGATCTAGGATAGCTTTAAGACTTCAAGAAACATGTTGTTCAAGTCAAGTGTTAAAGACATGAAGATCTGGCCAAGAAACAAGTGAAGAAGAGTTGTTCATTAAAACTCGATAGCAATCTCGACATAAAGACTTCTATCAAGATTTAAAGTCGAAACTTGACAGAAGCTTGACACAAGCTATTTTTGTCGAGACTTACGAATTCAGAACTTCTAGATCTGATTTTCGGCCCATACTGAAATATTTGTATAGGGTTTCTTTTCTCACAACCCGAGATATATATAAGGATTATTTTAAAGACCGTCGCATATGTAGAAAGTGACTTAGTTCATTATTCTCTCTGAAGAAGCTACTGTGTCTTTACGCCAAGGGTTTTGTAACCAAGGAGTTTCCTGATCTTCATCGTTGATGAACTAAAGAACTTTGCAGCGAACAACCTCTTCAAGTTGTTGAAGTTAGTCACGTACTGGGATCCGTGCACATTGGTTAGTCATGTACTAGGATTCGTCCATTAAGGGAAAGATTGCCACTATAATACAAGTCCAATTGGGTATTGGGTATTGGGTATTGGGTATTGGGTATTGGGTATTGGGTATTGGATTAAGGGTTCAACTGTAGGTTGGTATTTCGAGATAGGTCAAAAGGTTTGGTAAGATTCCTTATATTTGTAACCGCTTGTTTGTGCTACCACGCTATTGCATGAAATTTGATCTAATTAATTAACTTGGGTAATTAATTAATTAATTAATTAATTACAAGGGGTCAATTCATTTTAACCCAACAACATTTTCTCAAAAAAAAAAAATCATATTAAAAAGTAAAAAGAATGCATTTAATATATATATATATATATTATATAAAATGCTAGTTAAATATTATTTAAGTGATAATATAAAAGCTCCATTTGAAAATTTCGCTTTAAACCTTCGAAACATTTGGGGCAGCCCTGCCCAACATGTCCCACTCCCATCCTACTTGGGCTTTTCCCCTTCCAAAGAGATGACAGGAGATAGACACAAGACACCCAAAATCCAATCCTACCCCATTCAGCTCTATTGGGTGATGTAATACGATTATTCGTTTCTTCATTTTTTATTACTTTTGATAACAATACTGATTGTGAAGTTGGGTGTACTTAGTTCAGTCAATAAGTTAAGCGTGTATGAAAAAAATACCCCGTCCAAGAAAATGCCATCGGAAGAAGATGACATTAAGTTGATTCCTAAGTTGGATGTACGCGAATGTTTGTTCTCTTACAAATGGACTTCTTCATTAGGATTCTACATGACTTGGATAACCACTTTCCTAGAAAACTGCCTACCTTCGTTGTTAGATGGTCTAGGACATCGAGAGAAACTTGATGTACTCTTTTAGCATTCACATATGATTATATAAAATGCATATAAATGAAATTTAGATGATATTGTAGTACCAAAAACACACCACATCCACATTAAGTCATTCATCGCTGTTCAATTTGAATACTCTTGACATTAAAAAGAAAATAGTTTGAATAATTTAAAATAATTACTTTCATCCCAAAGGATTCAAATGCAACCCACAACCAATTAGGGGGAAAAAAGAAGACGTTAATTCAGGCGGAAATGTTTTTAGTTGAAAACATTTTTAGTCAGAAAATATTTTGTACCGAAACAATCACAACCAATTTGCTCAAGAAAAAAAAAATACTATATTTGGCTCCAAAAAATTTCTATATAATTAATATTTTCAATTAAAATACGGAATACCTAAAAGTTGGATCAAGTAGACATTTCAAACTGTTTAAACATATTTTCTCAAAAAAAAAGAAAAAAAAGAAAAAAAGAAAACCGTTTAAACATAAATTAAAGTGGATCTTCCAATTCGTGCAAAAGCTGAAAAGTCTCTTCAACAGACGTTTGCAGTTTTATAATTGAAGAACTTGTACTATCAGCTGTGTTGCCATGCATCTTCTTTCTTATTTAATACAATGCAACTGCTATCAAGAAAAGAAATTTTAATCATGAAAATCTCGTCTTGGACCCCATAAAACTAAGAAGACAAAATTCGCGTTATATTAAATGCAAAAAAGATCCTGTTTCCGTGTAATCTTACAAGTCCATGTATTGACTTCATACTGACATTATTCAAGTGTGATTCTTCAAAATTTTATTTGTTTCTCGTTGTCATAGTTGGCCGATTCCTATTCTCATTTAAATGAACGAGAGATCTTATTCTACACCAATGAAAACAAATTAACTAATAAAATAATATAATATAGAGTAATTCAAAATGTGAAGTGAAAAAAATAATAATAATAACGTTTATAATAGATGGCCTATTTTTATTGGTGTAAAATAATATGTTAGCTATTTTATAAAAATATTTCTTGGGAGGAGTAGTAGTAAAGAGAGACTACTCCTTTTTGTATGGAGCAACAATCAATGTCTTGACCTTTATTTTTTGTTTTCCGTCAAAGTCGTCGTGGTTGATCAAAAAAAAAATGAAAAGTTTAAAACTTAAACACTTTAGAAAAATAATTTTTAAATATTTAAATAATAATTTATTTTTAATGAAAAAATTGTTAAAAAATAAAATTTGTAGAATTCGTAAATAATGCACAGACAAAAAAAACAAAAAACGCAGGAAAGATAATTAATGTAAGAGGAGTGAAGCAATCAAGCAGGAAAGATAAATTTATAACCTTAAAAGAAGAGAACATTTGTTTCTTTCAAAAGCATATTCTTTGATATCTCTTCTTTTTATGCCCAGAATTATTGAATATTTTATTTTTTGAAAGGGAATTATTATTTTTCTCAAAAAAAAAAAGAAAGGGAATTATTGAATATTGGGACCCAAGTTTGCTGGAGGAGTTATGCACCTTCATTTCCTGCATGTCTGACAGCAATGTAACAGCACAAAGTTTTGGGTTCGGAAGAGAAGGGTCTTGGGTGGTTGATTTGAAGGGTCAAGTTGGTGAAATCATTGGGTTCAGAGAGGGGCAACCACCCAACCATGTACAATCTGAACCCTCTTTCTAAAACTGTTAAGAGTGTGAGGAAGAAGAAGGAGAAGCAAAACCCTTTAACAGCACAAAGTTTATAACATTAACACTGGTAAGCGTGCGTTTAGTAAATAAAATAATAAAACTAGTGCCACAATTTGTGCCATAATTCACTCATGTGACAAATTGTGGTCGGTAGAGGGGTGTCCTCACATGAGCGAGTTGTGGCACAAGTTGTGACACTAAACTTATTTCAAATTAAAATACACTAGTAAGTTTGTAGATTGGAAAATTATTGTGTAGACCCAACCAATAATTACATGACACCTTATTAATATATATATATATATATATATATATATATATATATATGCTTACAGCTTTCATGCCACATCAGCTTAATAACCCCTACCATCCTTAACGTCTGTTAACCCCATTTGAGTGAATTCAAAATTTAGATTGGGATATGCTCAACAATTAACCGATAATAAAGAATTACATTTTAAAAAATAATTTGTTAACAACTAAGTAGCATTTATTTGATAAGCCTATCAATAAACTAAAGAACTAATCTCCCATCAAAAAAAAAAAAAAAACTAAAGAACTAATCCAACTAAATCTCTATCTTCTATTTGATAACTCCCGCAACACCTGTTTTGCATTCCAAGACTCTTTAGGTTTCATGCCATCATTTCCTTGCATCACATACATACTTGTGTAGTTCATAACATAATTTCATGAAAATATAGTATGCTTGGGATGGGGAGATTGCTTGACATGAGATTCAATGCAGAACAGGCCAAAGTAACGGTTGACCTGTGATTCTGTGAACAACTTTGGCACTATGAGAAATGTTATAATTTGAATTTATATACAACAATTCATAGGAAAAGTAATGAATAGTACTTTTTAAGACCAATGAAAAATTATACAAACCAGATCAATTACAAATGTTTAAGAAATTAAACTACTTATCATTGGACATTGTCATAACAAAGTCCGATTATGCTTAAAGGCAAAGATGCTTTTGCAAAATGCAAGAGTAAAAAGCAGACACAACATAGGCCAAAATCCTAGAATGAGGCTGCTACATGAGATGGGATGTGAGCCAAATACAATAAATTTGTAGAGCGTGGGTGAAAAAGCAGGGCTATATTTGAATTAAACAACGGCTAGTAAGGATTTAAAAGATGAATCAGCACAAAAACACACTTAAAACTTGATGGAATTGAAGTCCGAGGAGATGAATTATGAAATGGTCTGTTCTTGAATTTTAAGATAATCCTTCATGCTACAATAAATCTACTTCTCTCCTTTTTCTCTCTACTTTTTCGTCCCCCCTTCTGGGAGGTCTCTTACATTATATAACTCTCTTTTAAATCATCTTGATCATCCACTTGATCATTATCTAAGTCTTCACTTGAGTATATGTCTCATCAGGCATCTTCTTTGGCTCTCTGTGAATGGTAGTGGTTGAGACTGTACTGTTCAGGGGTCTTCTCTACATAAATGCGGCCAGAAAAGTGGCTGCAGGGCATTTAATGCGGTGGTAGCAGCTTTTCTTTTAGATATTTCTGTATTCTTATCATCTTTGTACGTGTTTGAAGTTCATCCTTATCGTTGGAACTTCCTGGAAGGTCACCCAAATCGCCCAAGTACTTGTTTGATTGATATTCATCGTATCCGAGAAGGATACACTCCTCGGACTATATTCCCTTACCCTTTCCTTACGTGATTCTCCACTCTGGGACCTTTCCCAATAGTCTACTCCTCCTCGAATGTACTCATATCCTCAAAATAGGGCCCAAGGCCCAATATACGAACTTAGGCTTTTATCCCCACTATATATATATATATATATATATATATATATATATATATAATGTAAATACAAAAGAACATTTTACATTTTACACAAACATCCATTATAATCTCAAACCTATGTTGGGCATTGAAAGCTCAATTAGTGTGAAAACACTAATGCTTGTTTAGACCTCCAATTTTAAATTACGGCTTAATTGCTTTTACTCTAACTTATCTAAGTGCAAAACAAGAGTAAAGCATTCGCAATAAACCGGTAACACTATTCTAAGCCATAAGCAAGCATAATAAGCAATAAACGTAAAACTTAAAGAGTAGGGAAGAGAGATGCAAATACAAGATAACATCGAGGTGTGTTATGAAAGAAGAAACCGAAGTACTCAGCATAAAACCTCTCCGTAGCCCCTCAAGCTTCTGTTACCAACGGACTTCTTAGAGTCTTGTCTTCACTAGTTTTCCAGATCCTGCAATTCCGCCTAATTGCATCCGCCACTCAATGGATTCTTCCAATACCATCCAAAGGCACCAAAACTTCTCTCAACACTCAGAATGAGTGAGGTAAGTGTCTGGGCTAAGACCCTCACAAGGATGTGTAGATGGAGAGGTGGGAGTAGATGGAAACTTTAGAAAAATGATGTAGAGGATTAAGGGTAAAACAATCTCTAACTCTCAAGTGTTTAGCTAGGGTTTCTCTCTCAAAAGTTTCTTCAGAAAATAATCTTTATTTTTCTTACATTTCGTGGATAATGAGGGTTTATATAGTGTTGGTAAAGAATGGGAAAGGTCACACTCCAAAATGCAATAGGCAGTGGGTTTTGCGGGTCACTAGCGACTTGGCCTGAGTCACGAGTCACTCGTGAAAACTAGCCTGTCAATGACTCTTCAAATTCCGACATGTGCTTCTCACGTGACTTGTTTTGCAGGTCATCAATCACGAGTGTCGCGAAAACCACTTCTTCACAAATTCTTCACCAAACTCTCACACATAGCCCTTACATTAAATCCCACAAAAATATTGAGAAATGATTGAACAAAATTATAATCAAATTTGACACAGAATTAAAGCCAACAGAAAAATATAGTTGTAAATCACAACTTTACAAGCATGAAATGCATATTATAAAGCATTAGTTTGTACAAATTTTATATTTGTTATACAAAAGAAGTATATCAAAGATACTCTATGTTTTCATTTAAAGAATAACATCAGAATAAATTTTAATAACAATATAAAGCAAAATCAATACTTTACATTGGGTTATATATTGACCCCAGTTGATTAATTCAATAATCCATGTTAATTAATTAGTCAAATTACATGAAAATCAAGTGAAGGCACAATTAAATAACCAACTTAAATTAAATGTAGAGGAAAATAAGTTTGACACAACGATTTGATCACAATAGAGAAAACCCTTGCAAGCAAAAACCGCACTGAGTGAATTTCAAGTTACTACTTTCGAAGAATCCACTAATAAAGAATCGAGTGGTTACAAGTATAATGAATCTTACCCTAACCGCCCTATCCTAAAGTAACTATCTACAGTAGAACCTGTTGACCTATATCAATATTAGCTCCAATACCTATTAGACTTGTTCTTGTAGAGAAGTCTCCTTTGCATGGATCCTAGTACATGACTATCACCACATGGACCAAAACTTATCAGAAATATATAATAAATAAATAAATAAATAACCTGAAGCTTAAGGTTTATTAAATCTAGATAGATCGATAGGTATATATAATCATTTAAATGTTTTCTTGAACACACTAGAAACTAAAACTCAATTATACTTAAAGTGCGTTTTGTATTGAGATTTGCCAATTTACAAATATGACTCTTACATTTTGGATTAGTTCCTTGCCTAAGAGAAAGCATATATATATATATATATATATATATATATACGGATAAACCTCACGTGGTAAAACATGAGGTTCTGTCATGCGACGCATTTTTTGTAAAGAGAATTGAAATACTCTCAAGTACCTCATCAAAGATAAGAACGAATTAAGTATTGATTTTTTATTTCATTTGTTTTAATGTTTGAAGACTTTTCTAATTAAAAAAAAATAAAGATTCTTTGTTTTTTTTGGTTCAATATTTCAAGATTTTTCCTCCCTCACACATCCACACAAAACTCTTTGCATTCAAATTCATCTTTTTCATTTCTTGCACTTCTACTCCTTTATATATACCTACACATAGCCCTTCATGCTATCCCATGTCAAATACACATAGACCAAAAATAATGTCATTTACCTTTAATTTTTCGACAACATCTACCTACCTCTAACATTATTGTCCCATCTAATTCTACCTTTTAAGAGTTGGCTAGAACCATGGAAGGTGGCTTGCATTTTATGTTGTGGTTCGACATTGTGGACTTGTGGGTTTTGCAAAGGCTGTGATTGACTTTGAATATTTGAGATGTTGACAATGTGGGAAAGCTATAAGTGTATTTTGTTTTAGAACTAATGAGAAAGAAAGAAAAAAAAAACACATCTTATATCAACTTTTATTCTACAATATTTCTCCAAAGTTGTTTTTTTATTGCTAATTATTTGAATTGAATAATTATAATGAATATATGTATGTAATTCATAATTGTTTCTTCTTATGATGGACTCATTACTAACAATTATGTTAACTGTACATTACAAGTGTAACTGACATAAATTTAGATTAGTTTGGCATATGTGGGGAAAACATTTTTTTGGAAGACATATTTAATTAGTGTTTTTCAATGTTTTGCATGAAGTAAAATACTGATCAAATCGTAAATACTTTAGTTTATGATGCAGATTGGTTAATGGAGAATAAAATATTTTAATATTTTATGTTGTTTTCTCTTTCCTAGAGGAATTAGGATTTATTTGCTTTTACAAGTTCAATTAAAATCCTTTTCCTAGTTGAATTAGGATTTTAATTGTTTTCCTTTTCATAGTTAAGTGGGTTTTCCTTTCTCAAGTTGAAGTAGGTTTATTATTTCTTTGTCTAAAATTAGTAAAAGAAATTCTATTCCTATAAATACTCTTTATAGAGAGGTTGATTAATATATATTTTTTTTTATTAATAAAAGTTTGCTAGAGAGGTTTTCTCTATTATTTTGCCTACTAGCCTAGTGTTCTTGTAGAACTTAGGTTTCATGGAAGAGTTGTAGTAATTGTGTGTTACAGATTCCGCTTCTACACGCTCACGTTGCATCAGTTTGACTAGGAAGCCGCAAAGAATGACTAAATGACACTCTCCCTTAAAGCCACCCATTGGTGATTGGGGGATGGATATTTGAATTGTGGGAGGCACATGCACAACCATGGCTACCGAATCACCGACTATGATTTTCTTTTTCTTCTGTATGTTTGAAACTTGAATTTGGTTCAGTTGGTTCAATTAATTGAATTTTCTTTTATCTTTTCCCTCTGTTAACGTGTATTAGGGTATGTGGGCTTTGGGCCCACATTGTTTACTTGTACAGCACACTTACTTGTACTACACACTCTGCCTCCTATATAAAGACACTCATATATATTCTATTACTTGAGAAATACAATACAATCATTCAGTGTTTCTAACATGGTAAGAGCCATTGCTCTGAAATTTTCTTTTGCAATCTTGTCTCTCTTTGGTGTTCCTTGCTTCTGCCGTCATAGCCGCCATTGTAGCCATTCGCCGTTGAATCTTCAACGTCTCTTAGTCATCGTCTCTAGTTCCGGACCTACAGTTGCCGCCGTCTCGCACCACAAAGACCACTACCTTCCCGTTACCGTCGTGCATCTTGCTCTGATTACATTTTTGCAAGTACCATTGTGATCGTCTTGCCCCGATCTACTCATTTGTGGAACTCTCGCAACCATTAGAGATTGCACGCGCCGCCACGCGCCAGTCAAAGTTTTAGCCAAATCCTTCCACGCTCTTCAAACTACCTTCCTGTTACCGCCGTGCATCTTGCTCCGATTACATTTTTGCAGGTACCACTGTGATCGTCTTGCCCCGATCTACTCATCTGTGGAACTCTCGCAGCCATCAGAAATTACGCGCGCCACCACGCACCGATCAAAGTTTTAGCCAAATCCTTCCACGCTCTTCATGCGCCACCAATGTTGTTCTGATCTTGTCGCCACCATTACCATTGGAATTGTGTTTTTTCGATCTACATCATCAGAAAAGAATTGGCTTCATCGGACATCTCACGCGCCTCCATGTGTGGCCTGAAGTTTCTGTTTGTTTACGTCACACTCTCACGCGCCGTTGGTTCACTACTGACGTAATCTAGCTGACGTCATTAGCCACGTCAGCCCTAGCTGACTCACCTGCTGACATCATCCATCAATTGCTGACGTCATCTTTAGTTGACTTGGAATGTGGTTGACCGTTGACTTTCTACTACGTTGACTGTTGACCTTTCTGTGGAGTTGACCATTGACTTTTTGCTAGAGCTGACTTTTTGCAGTCCAGGTGCTCATTGCCCAATTTTTTACGTAGATTTAATTTTTGCAGTCCATTTTTACATATTTTGCTTCTAAATGAAGAAAAATGACAAGTCTTCTTCTTTTTGCAATAATCATCGTCAACAATCCAACAAACATTTTTGCAATTTTTACAAACGTCTTGGCCACAATATTGAGACTTGCTATCATTGCAATAAATTAATTGTTTCAATTTCTACTGCTACTATTGCTAACACTGAAAATGTCCAACCAATGGCTTTCGTCTCTACTAAGTCAACATTTTCTGGATCCATTATCACCATTTCCACAGTTGACCTTTAAAACATCATCATTAATGTCATCCGTATGGTTGGTAATACATCTTATTTCTTTTCTCTCTCAGTTTTATCTGGTATGTTTCCTTCATTTTGGCTTATGGATTTTGCTTGTTGCAATCACATGACACCTCACTTGTCCTTATTTTCTGAATTTAAACCTGCACCACACCCTCTTAATATTCGCACAGTAAATGGTTCCACAATGTCTGGTCATAATATAGGTTCTGTTTCGACCTCCAACCTCTCGGTTCCTAGGGTCTTTAATGTTTTTGACGTTTCTTACAATTTATTTTCTGTGGGACAATTTGCTGAGTTGGGTTATCGCATTATCTTTGATTATTTTGGGTGTATTGTGCAGGATCCGAGGACGAGACAAGAGCGTGAGACCGGTCCCAGAGTTAGGCGTATGTTTCATGTGGACAACCTTCGTCTTCCACTTGTTGCTCCTATTTCTGTTGCTGCAGCTACTGTAGTTTCTTCTATTCCCTCCCTTACACTTTGGCATGCTCAGCTTGGTCACGCATCTTCCTCTCAGGTACAACAATTGGCTTTTAGAGGTTTGTTAGGTTCAGTGTCTACAGAAAATTTTGATTGTGTTTCATGTCAGTTAGCAAAACAACCAGCTTTGCCTTTCAATACTAGTGAATTAATATCCACTGATATCTTTGACCTTATTCATTCTGATGTTTAGGGGCCTTCCTCTGTCTCTGGTATTGGTGGATCTCGATATTTTGTTGTCTTTGTTGACGATTACTCTCGCTATAGCTAGATTTTTCATATAAAACATCATTTTGAATTATTGCAAGTATATTGTAATTTTGCAAAAATGGTTGAAACTCAGTTTTCCAAACGCATCAAAATTTTTCGATCTGATAATGCTCTTGAATATACTCAATATACTTTCCAAGCTGTTTTGCATTCCTATGGCACTGTTCATCAACTAACTTGTCAAGGTAACTTTTAGCAAAATGGTATAGCAGAACGAAAACTTCGTCATATTCTTGACACTGTTCGTGCTCTCCTTCTCTTTGCCAAAGTTCTTACTCCTTTTTGGGGTGAAGCTGCATTTCATGTTGTTCATGCTATTAATCGCATTCCCAGTCCTGTCATCCAAAATCAAAGTCCATATGAGCGCCTTTTTGGGTCACCTCTAGATTATCATCACCTTCGCTCCTTCAGCTCTGCCTGTTTCATTTTTCTTCAGTCACATGAGCATAACAAACTTGAGCCTCGGATAAGGCTTTGTTGTTTTCTTGGCTATGACGAAACTCAAAAGGGGTATCGGTGTTATGATCCTGTCTCTCATCGTCTTCATATCTCCTGCAATGTTGTCTTTTGGGAACATCGCTCCTTTGTCGAGCTATCTCACTTCTGTGCCTCCCTATCTTCTTCCTCTGTCTTAGATCTTTTTCCAGATGAGGCACATATTCCTTCTGTAGCTGCTCCTAATCCTCTTGTAGTTACTCCTGATTCTCCTATAAACTTCTCTGTTCAACCACCAGATATCACTGATCCCTTTCCTAGTTCACCCTTTAATGAATAGGTGGAAGATGAACAGGTTGAAGACGAGCTACCTAACCTTGAGCTTGGGTCCCTTGCTCCTGCGCTGCCTAAAGATCTTGCACAAAACATTCCACCTCATCACTCAACTCAAGTAAGATCCATTCCTGCACATTTACTTCACTATCATTGTTACACTACCCTTGCTATACTGCATGAGTCTCACACCTATTGTGAGGTTGCCATTGACCCTTTATGGCAGATTGCAATGAAAGAGGAACTTGATACATTATCTAAAAACCATACTTGAGATTTGGTGACTCTCTCTCCTGGGAAATCTGTGGTTGGTTGTAAGTGGATCTACAAGATTAAGACTTGCTCTGATGGGTCCATTGAGCTCTACAAAGCTTGTCTTATTGCAAAAGGTTTTACACAGGAGTATGGATTATGAAGAGACCTTTACTCCGGTTGCTCGTATCTCATCTATTCATGCTCTCTTAGTTGTTGCTGCTGTTAGTAAATAGGACTTTTTTCAGATGGGTGTCAAAAATGCATTTCTTAATGGGGATTTAAGTGAAGAAGTTTATATGCAACATCCTCCTAGTTTCTCTATTGAATCAAACAAGGTTTGTCACTTTCGACGTGCACTTTATGGCCTTAAACAAGCTCCACGAGCTTGGTTTGCCAAATTCAGTTCTACCATCTCCCGCTTGGGTTGGCAAATCATTATAATTCTGCCTTATTTCTTCGCCGCACTAACAAAAGCTCTATTTTACTTCTCCTGTATGTGGATGATATGATCATAACTAGTGATGACTTCAGTGGCATTCAAGAACTCAAAGATTTTCTCAATCAGTAGTTTGAGATGAAAGATCTTGGACATCTTAGCTACTTCTTGGGTCTTGAAATCATTCATTCTACAGATGGACTTTATATTACTCAAACCAAGTATGCCTATGAACTCTTGTCTTGAGTTAGACTCACTGATAGCAAGACTGTTGATACTCCAGTTGAGCTTAATGTGCATCTGACTCCCTCAGAGGGGGAAACCATTGTCTAATCCCTCTCTTTACAGACGCTTGGTTGGCAGCCTAGTGTATCTCATTGTTACTCATCTAGACATTTCATATGTTATTCACCAGGTGAGCCAGTATCTGTCTGCTCCACGGCCAACTCACTATGCTACTGTTCTGTGCATTCTACGATACCTAAAGGGCACTCTCTTCCATGGTCTTTTCTACTCTGTTTAGTCTCCTCTTGTTCTCCGTGCATTTTCTGATGTTGACTGGGAAGGAGATTCCACTGATTGCAAGTCCACCACTGGTTATTGTTTTCTTCTTGGTTCTTCTTTGATTTCTTGGTGAAGCAAGAAACAAACTCCTGTGGCCTGCTCCAGTACTGAAGCAGAATATCATGCCCTTGCTGATACCACATCTAAGCTCTTTTGCCTACGATGGTATCTCAAAGATTTAGGTGTGTCTACATCTTCTGCTACTCCTCTTTATTGTGACAACTATAGTGCCATTCATATTGCTCACAATGATGTCTTCCATGAACGGACTAAACACATTAAGATCGATTGTCATTTTATCCGTTATCATCTTATCCATGGTACTCTTAAACTGATCTCAATCTCCTCTAAAGATCAACTTGCAGATATCTTCACCAAGTCACATCCTAAGGGATGCCTTTGTACTTTGGTTGACAACTTCAAGTTGGTCTCACATCCACCTTGAGTTTGAGGGAGACTGTTAACGTGTATTAGGGTATGTGGGCTTTGGGCCCACCTTGAAAAATACAATACAATCATTTAGTGTTTCTAACACCCTCTATTCTGGTTGTGAATGAGGGAAATCTTGATTGCTTATGGTGGTGTGGTTGATGGTCGAATTTAGATAAGCAGTGAATATTTACAATAGAATGCAACCAAAAACTTCCCTATAGATGTTTTTAATTGAAAATGATTCCAGTCGAAAAGTTTTATTTATTTTTTTTTTTTTTTTATAGGAGTTGAAAAGTATTTTATGCTAAAACAAATGCAACCTTTGCTCACGGAGAAAAAAAACTATATATATAATTAATCTTTTTAATTAAGACATAGAATACCTAAAAATTGAATTAAGTTGAAATTTCAAACTGTTTAAACACAATTAAAATTAAAGTGGATCTTCCAATTCCTATACAATTTGAAAAGTATCTCGAACAAAAGCTTGCAGTTTATCAAATAACTTTACTATCGGCTGGGTTGCCATGCATCTTCTTCCTTATTTAGTACAATGCAATTGATTTAAAAAAAAAGTACAATGCAATTTGTATTTATATGCTATCAAGAAGAAATTTCAATTATGAAAGTCCCATCTTGGACCCCATAAAATTAAGAAGATAAAGTTCACTTAGTATGATATGCAAAATGATCTTCATAGTGACATCCAACTCCAAGTGTGATTCTTCAAAATTTTATTTGTTTCCAGTCGTTGTAGTTGACCGATTCCTTTTCTCATTTAGATGAAATAGGTTTTAGTACAATTAAAAACAAATTAACTAGTAAAATAATATAATATAAACTCAAAAAATCATGTGAAAAAAATATATTAATATTTGTATTAAATGGCTTGTTTTATTAGTGTAAAATACCATGTATATATACTCCAAAAATACCTAATATCTAGCAATAATTAATATTGTGACCTTTGTCTTTCTTCTCAGTCAAAGTTGTTGTTGATCCAAGAAAGGAACAAAAGGTCTAGACATGTTTATTACATCAATATTATATATATTTCATCCATTTACATGAATAAGTAAAGACCATCTCAGCCAAAAAAAAAGACCAAGACTTCAAAAAAAGACTTAAATGCTTAGCCAAAATAAAAATTAGTAAAAGAAGATAGACTTGAGCCTTGGACGTGCTTTGGCCTGATAACCACAGAGAGAGAGAGAGTATGCAATTACCTATCCCCAATATTGGAAGGAGCTATGGAATGCTTGGAATCTCAGCAGCTGTATTCTCTTAAGCCTCTGGCTGCAAGCAATTTTAGTTCTATTTGCATTCCTCAGAAAACGGACCAGAAGCAAGCTGGTCCCCGGGCTCATATGGTTTGCATACTTACTTGCAGACTGGATTCCACCTGTTGCCATTGGACTAATCTCCAAGAGCGAAGGTGTTGGTTGTGAAGCCAAGGGGAATAAGGACTTAATGGCATTCTGGGCTTCATTTCTTTTGTTGCATCTTGGTGGCCCTGATACCATCACTTCTTTTGCTCTTGAGGATAATGAGTTCTGGCTTAGGCACTTGGTTGGACTTATTTTACAGATTGTAGCAACTGCTTATATCTTCTATCAATCGCTTCCTAACAAGTTTTGGGCTCCCACTATCCTGGTGTTTCTTGTGGGATGTATCAAGTATGGAGAGCGAACACGTGCTCTCTTTCTTGCAAGCTTGAACCAGTTTGGATGTTCAGTGTTGCCAAAGCCAGAACCTGGGTCTGATTATGAAGAAATCATGGAGACGCACTTTTCAAATACGTTGGAACAGGTTGAAACACAAGTAGATGTGATGCCAAGCTTGGAGGATGAAAATCTTAGAAGGTCATACTCAGTCGACAAAACTCTCATTTCTGCAAATGGTCCTGAATCCAAAGGTGAAAGGAAACCGTTAGATAACTTGCAATTAATAAAGGAAGCACATCGTCTCTTTGAAAAATTCAAGGGTCTTATTGTAGGCCTTCTTTTCAGTTCCAAGGACCGAGAAGAGAGCCGAGATTTATTTCTTACTAGAACTCCAGCAGAAGCATTCAGACTAATTGAGTGTGAGCTCAATTTCATGTATGAGTATCTCCACACTAAGGTGGTTGTTGTTCGCAGCACATTTGGGTACTTTCTACGCTTTATTAGCTTTACTTTAATCATTGGAGCATTGGCATTATTTTCAATTGAGAATCAGCATGAGTTTCATCATGTTTGAAAGTTTGATATCATCCTTACTTATGTCTTGCTTGTTGGGGCACTAGGCCTCGAGGCCATATCAGTACTAATGCTTATATTATCTGACCGGACCCTCCTAGCTGTGAAGAGTAACTGGAGCAATCACTTTGAAAAATACTTTTTGAAAAGAAGAAGGTGGTCTAAGTCAGTCTCCCAGTATGACCTGATAAGCTATTGGTTGTATGATCCTCCAACATGGATGTATACATTAGCTAGTAAAGTTGCTGCTGAGGAAGTACTAGCGAAGATGACTATTTTGTGGGTTTCGCATTCAAAGAGGGTTGATGAAGATCTTGAGAGCTTTATTTTCACCGAGCTGAGCTTGAAATCTAGGAATGCGAACACTATAAGAGAAGCCAGGGATGCATCTTCACAAAGAGGTAACTGGGCTCTTCTTCAGACTTCAAGCTATTTCAAACTAAAATGGAGCATTGGGGAGTATCAGTACTCGGAAAGCCTTCTCGTTTGGCACATGGCTACTGAGCTGCTCTACACTCAGGAAACCGGATCAAGTACTGATAATGATAATAAAAGTTATAGAGAAACATGCAAATTACTTTCAGATTATATGTTTTATCTTCTTGTCATGAAGCCTCAAATGATGTCTCCAGTGTTAGGCAATTGGAAGATAGTCTTCCAGGACACTTGCGCAGAAGCTAAGAGATTCTTTCAAAAATACCCCATATCGAATAAAGTTGAAGCCTGTAGAAAAATCAATGCTGTGAAAACGAAATACAGATCAGTTGATGTGAAGGGAACTGTAAGCAAATCTGTGTTCTTTGATGGACGTCTCTTGGCAAAGGGTCTCTCGGAGTTGGAGATAGACAAATGGAAGCTAATGAGCCGAGTTTGGGTGGAATTGATGTCTTATGCTGCCATTAATTGTAGGCCAAATGTACATGCACAGCAACCTAGTAGGGGTGGAGAGCTGTTGACATTCATTTGGTTACTGATGAATCACCTGGGCTTTGGAACACAGTTCTACGAGCAGGAACGCCAAGCCAAAGCCAAAATGGTCCCACGAAAGTGAGGTCACAAGGACTAAAGGAACCCAAAAAAAGATGAGGGTGTGACAGGTTGCTGAGTGGATAGACGATTTTTGTTCGGATTAAATAAAAGGGTAGGAATTCAGTCAATTCACATCATTAGTGTCTGTCTGGCAGCATCTCTGTTTTAGCTAATTTGCTTACAATTCCTGTACTTTGGCCTTGATTTGCACAAACTCAAGTTATTTTGACCCAAAAAATTTAGGTTAATGTCAATTTTATGCTAATTGCCAAATTTTAGCCTAATTGTTTCCATGATTGCCTAATTTACAGAAGTAGAAGTATGCATGGATTCACATATAATTAATCACAACTGCATAAATTAAACACCCAAAATTACAAGGAGGAAACGGGAGCATTGGTCTGGAAAACTTCTTTGTAGTGGTGTCACCCCTAAAATAATCCATTAGAGAAAATAGTTGTAATACATCTTACATACAAAACCCTCCAAGCTTGCAATTGACTTCTAGATTCGTGCTTGCAATTGACTTCTTGAGTCATTTCTCTCCCCTAGTCACTAGATATGCAATTGAGCTTCAATTGCAATCTGCAAGTCGCCTTGGCAATTCTTGGCTGCTTCAATGGTTCAGAAGCTCCAATCAACGCACAAAGTTCAAAAGTAGTTATGAGTGTGACGATTTTAATCTCCTCCCATGAAAATTTAGTAATTATAGAGGGAGAAGGTAGACAGATGAAAAAAGAAGAAAGGAGAGGCCATATTCTCTCCTCTTAAGAATTTCATGCAATCTCATAATATTGAAGCCTGCATCCTAATATTTTCATAAGGATAAAAGGACGAAAGCCATAAAAGGAAAACGCTCTGAATGAAACCACGCACACTCTCAAGGGAGGAAGAGGCAGAACTGGCTCGGAGCAACAAAAAGGTTAAGGACATCCACCATGCAGGGTTCAATGACGGTTCAAGGGAGAGCTCCTCATCTCTGGTTTTTCAAAATTCTGAATCTTTTAATAGAGCCTCCTTCAAGGACAAGCTTATGGGCGAAATGCCAGGGGCTTTTGTTAAAGCTTTTGATTTTGGTAGTTTTATGGAAGAAGATGATGTATCTGACGGTGAAGGTGGGGAGGATGACGGTCAGACTCGAAAAGGATGGGTCACTGTCAAGCTGACCAAGGATACCAAACGACGCATTAGGGGTCCCTGGTCTAAATCTATTATAGTTAAGCTTGTTGGTAGAACTCCTAGCTTCATCTACATGCGGACCAAGCTGAACGAACTGTGGAGGCCAACGAGTAGGATGGATTGTGTGGATCTTGGGTATGGTTTTTTCCTAGTCAGGTTTTACTCAAAGGAGGATCTTGACAAGGTTTTAATGAAAGGTCCATGGTTTATAAGTGGCCAGTTTTTATCTATAAGGCCATGGGAGCCTTTCTTTAAACCTTCAACGGCGAATGTCGCATTGATTGCGGTTTGGATCCGTCTTTGTGAACTTCCTATTGAGCTTTATGAAGCAGAGGTGTTAAGAGAGATTGGAGAGTCCATTGGTAAGGTTTTGAGGATTGATTCTCACACGGCCATAGAAGCTCGTGGCAGGTATGCTAGGCTGTGCATTCAAATAGATATCAATGAACCATTAGTGAACACCATCCTCATTGGTCGTTTTGAGCAACCTGTGAGCTATGAAGGCATCCAAAACCTTTGCTTTTCTTGTGGAAGGCTTGGGCATAAAATGGAGGCTTGTCCCTACACCATACGCAAGGGAAAGGAGCAGGTGGCGCCGGATGAGGAAGTGCTACCTAACCGAGGTGAATCATCTCATGAAGCTCAAGCTAGCCACGGTGATCAGGCCGATAAAGGCATGGCTGAGGTGGGTAAGAGTACAAAGGAAAACGGTCAGTACGGACCGTGGATGGTAGTGAGCAGGAGGACGAATGGATGCAAGGGGACAAACTCTCTTGTCAGTACAGAGAGTGCCAACAAATCAGCACGGAATGCCGCGCCTCAACCAACTCCTAAAATCTCAGAATGGAGGGGCACGTCATCTATAGACTTAGCTCATGCGCAGAACATGCCACGAAAAAACCGTTTGCATGGTGCTGGGGACCACTACAGGAGGACCAGTTCAGTTTGGACTCCTACTGTCACTGGTTTGGGCTCCATGAACATTAAGGCCAGCTTTGAATTGGGCTCAATGGGTGCCGATTTAGCAACTAAGGGGGCCAATGCTCATGATAAAGGAATTGGGCCTCACTCAAGCGTAACTCCTCAAGCCCAACTCCATAGAAGTTACCCAAAGTCTGTTAAGGGTAAAAAGTCCTTGCAAGGGGCTTAAGTCAAGCCTCTCCACCTAACACTGGCCGGTCTTCATTGAGGAAGCTTCATTTTGCAAAGACCACTTCCCTGCCTCCCCTCCCTGCCTCCTTATCTAACCGTGTATTTTCTCTCCCTATTGATCACTCATTTAAATTCACGGCCTCAACTAGTGTTGAAAGTGAAAAGCAAAGGGATTGGAGTGAGTCACGAAGTTCAAGTGTGAAAAGTGATCATCATAGTGGGCGGAGTGAGCCATGGATTTTAGGGGAACGGCGAGCTGCTCCTTCGCATCCGAATGCTGATACAGACAACGGCGATGGGAAAATAGGTGAGTCTTCTAAGCTATTACCCACTAGTAAAGAACATGACCAGAATGGGGATTTTATTTCTGAAGATCTATCGAGTCCTTGTTCTAATGAAGGGTCGCTTTATGAAGATATGTGTTGTAATGGTATGGTATCGGAGGGAGGGGATGGAATCCCTCCATCTAATTGATTGGTTTTATCCAAGATTATTTGGTTTAATAATGAATATTCTGATTTGGAATAGCAGAGGAGCGTTAAAGCCCTCATTTCAGACTTACATTCATGAGTTATCTCGACGGCATGACCCGGCTATTCTCGTAGTTATGGAGACTAAATTGGGTGGTAGTAAAGCTAAGGAAGTCACAGATAGGCTGCCGTTCGATGGAGCTATCCATACGGAGACAATTGGCTACTCTGGTGGGTTGTGGTTGCTTTGGAACGATGATAAAGTAGAGATTGAAGAGCTGGCTAAAACAGAACAAGAAATCCATGTAGAGGTTAAGGTGCGTGCTTCAAATCTCTCCTTGTTATTTTCTGCTATTTATGCTAGCCCTAGGATTGAAGAGAGGTGCATTTTATGGAATAATTTAAATAAGGTTGCTGAGTTGCATAATAAGCCTTGGATTATGGCGGGTGATTTTAATGAAATTCTTGTGCAAGAGGATAAATTTGGTGGCAGAGGTGTTAGTGTGAATCGGTCTCTAGCCTTTAAAGATTGTTTAGATTTTTGCAATATGGTTGATATGGGCTTCTCTGGGCCAAGGTATACTTGGACAAACAAGCGGGATGTTAACAACCTGATTTTGGAAAGGATTGACCGTTTCTTCATGACTCCGGATTGTTGTGTTCTTTATCCGGATGCGAAAGTTACTCACCTCCCCCGTTGTCATTCCGACCACTGCCCGGTTCTTATGGAGACTAGTCCTTGTAGAACTGTCCACCTCAATAGACCTTTTAGATTTCAAGAGTTCTGGCTATCGGACTTATCTTTTCCTAATGTTGTTTCAAGTGCCTAGGGTCGTAACAGGAACTTAGCTGAGTCTATCGAGGCCTTTTCAAAAGAAGCAACCTTTTGGAATAGGAATCATTTTGGGAATGTCCACCAGAAGAAGAGGAGAATTATGGCTAGAATCTATGGTGTTCAGAAAGCTATATCCAATTGGCCGAGTTCTTCTCTTCTTAATCTTGAAAATCAGCTGCACCATGAGTTGGAAACGATCCTTGATCAGGAAAGGGATCTCTAGATGCTTAAGTCTAGAATTAATTGGATGATCCAAGGGGACCGCAATACCTCTTTCTATCATGTGTCTGCATTAGCCAGAAGGAAAAGGAACCATATTGCCTCGGTTAAAGATGAGAGGGGAGAATGGTTGACTGATGAGAGAGAAGTAATGGAGCATTTTAGAAATGGTTTTATCTCCCTGTACACCACTTCTCTAGAGGTGACCTCTCGGGTGCCAAGACACGATGTGCGTGGTCATGTGCATCTGTCTGAGGAAACTAAGGACACTATTAGTGGCAAGGTTACTTTGGAGGAAATTAGAGACACTTTATGGTCTATGAAACCATATAAGGCCCCGGGTCCGGATGGATTGCACGCCGGTTTTTTTTTAACGTTTCTGGCCAGTGGTTAGGGGGACTGTTTTGGAGGAAGTGCAGAGAGTCTTTAGAGAAAGGAAAGTTCCCGAATATCTAAATAGAACTCATATTGTTCTTATTCCAAAAATCCAAGGCCCTGAATCCATTGGTAATTACAGACCTATCAGTCTGTGCAACACCATTTATAAGATCATCTCCAAAGTTATTGTTGCTCGGATTAGACCGCATTTGGACTATCTTGTCTCACCTTACCAAGCCGCATTCGTTCCGGGAAGAAGAGGAGCTGATAATATTGTCATTGCTCAAGAGTTGATCCATACTATAGGTAGAGCCAAAGGTCGTAAGGGGTATATGGCTATTAAGATTGACCTGGAGAAAGCTTATGACAAGATTGAGTGGAGTTTTATTAGGGAGATGCTGATCTTCTTCAACTTTCCTGCCACTCTTATCGATCTTATTATGAGCTGTGTTTCCTCCGTTTCGACATCTCTTCTTTTCAATGGTGGCTGCCTTGATTCCTTTTGTCCATCTAGAGGTATAAGACAAGGTGATCCCCTCTCTCCTTATCTTTTTATTCTTTGCATGGAATTCTTGGGTCATTTGATTGAAGAGAAGTGTGAAGCAAATTTGTGGTCTCCTGTGAGAGCCTCTAGGAGTGGTCCTTATTTCTCGCATTTATTCTTTGCGGATGATCTGGTGCTCTTTGCAAATGCGGATCAAGATAACTGTAACACTATTAAGTCGGTTCTGAATGACTTTTGCCTAAGGTCTGGGCAGAGGGTGAGTGAAGCGAAGTCTCGTGTGTTTTTCTCTCCCAATGTGGGGCCGGATCAAAGAATTCTCCTCTCTGATATTCTCGGGTTTAATTCAACTCCTAATCTTGGAAAGTATCTGGGGTACCCATTAAAGCATGCAGGAGACCGCAAGCACGACTTTGATTTTGTGCTAGATAGAGTTAAGAAGAAGTTGGCAGGGTGGAAAGCAAACTTACTCTCTATGGCTGGCCGGGTGGTTCTCATCCAGGCTTCCTCCTCAACCATTCCGAGCTATGTGATGCAGTATGCTTCTCTTCCAAACAAAATCCTTAATGGCATTGACAGGGTCAATAGAAACTTTCTCTGGGGGACGACGGATCATGCTAAGAAGATGCATTGGGTTAATTGGGGTGAGGTGACAAAACCTAAGGAGGCAGGCGGTTTGGGGTTACAAACAGCTAAAGGAAGAAACACGGCACTTTTGGCCAAGCTAAATTGGAGGGTCCACCAAGAGGGGAATACCCCTTGGGTAAAGGTGCTGAAGTTCAAGTACTGCAATAGGCTTCGTCTCAGCTCTAGAAATGAAGCGAGACTGCCTTGTTCCCCGATATGGAAGGGGTTAAAGAAGGGGGAAGGAGTCTTCAAAAAAGGGGTTAGATGGATTCCTGGCCATGAAAGCAGTCTTAATTTCTGGTTTGATACTTGGTCAAATCTTGGTCCTATCAGGTCCCAAATCCAAGGCCCTCTTCCGCAAGACTCGGATAACTTGCAAATAAAAAATGTTCTTTCTCCCGCTGGTTGGAATTGGTCCAATATCCCTTTTGAGATCCCCCCTGAAGTAAAAGCTGAGATTCAAGCCGTCCCGGTCCCCCGTGTGTCAAGGTGCAGTGATAAGCTTGCTTGGAAGTTCTCTTTAAAAGGGGATTTTGACATGAGAAGTGCCTATCTTCTTGCCATTGACTCTACAGGTATTGGTTCCTTCTCAGGTTCTTGGATTTGGAAACTTTCATCCTTGCCCAGAATTCAATTGTTTATTTGGAAGTGTATGCAGCAGAGTATTGGAGTCAAGGATTGTTTAGCCAAGAGAGGAATTCCACTAGATACTACCTGTCCGTTATGTCATTCAGAAGCTGAAACTATTCTGCATGCTCTCAGAGACTGTAATTTGGTTAGACCCTTATGGCAACAACTGGGTATACACTGTTTGTATTCTACCTTTTTCTCTCAAGACATCAGGGAATGGATAACCACTAATGGCAACCTTAAGTCCTCTCAAAATGCAGTGGGTATTCCTTGGAATGTTACTTTTTCTTTTGCTCTTTGGTTGGTTTGGAAACAACGGAACCAAGCTGTATTCAATAGCAAGAGTGTTAATCCAAATTTAGGCAAGATTATTACTTTACAGGCTTCGGAGTTCTTCCTCTGTGCCTCTCATCCAAGACGGATCAATAGAAGGGTGCTTAGACAAGTGAAGTGGGAGAGACCGGAGGTGGGATGGTTGAAGTTGAACACTGACGGGGCTTGGAGTGCAGCGTTGGGTAAGGCAGCTGGGGGAGGATTGATCAGAGATGATATGGGTAACTGGGTGACTGGATTTTCAAGAAAGTTGGGCAACGTGAACAGTTTCAATGCAGAAGTTTGGGCCCTTCATGATGGGCTGATGCTCTGCCACCAAATGAAAATCACTGATGTTATGGTTGAGCTTGATGCAAAGGCTCTTGTGGATGCGCTTAGCAATCCCCGCTATAGCAACTCAGTAATTTCCCCGCTATTTGATGATTGCAAATTCCTGATTTCCCAAATTCCTCAAGTTCGTATCAAGCATATCTTTAGAGAGGCTAATAATTGTGTGGATTGTTTAGCAAATTCCGGTCATGCCCAAGTTTTAGAGTTTATTATTCACTCTGTTCCACCCGTGGAATTGGTCTCCTTATTAGAGGCTGACTTTCAAGGTGTTTCTTGTAACAGGCTTTGTCCTGATTTGGCTCCTCTTTGCTAGTTAATTGATTTTTCCAGTTTACCAAAAAAAAAAAAAAAAGGTAGACAGATGAAAAGATTCTCATTCTAGGATTTTTGGGTTCTCTCTAACTACTCAAAATGAGTATCTCCTTGCTGAAATTTGTGAAAAATGAGAGTTATATAGTAAGGGTAAAGCTTGGAAGAGCAGCGAAATTCATAACAGAAATTTCTTAAGTTTTATCATTTTCAGAGGACAGAGAGGTGAAGTATTGTATGAACTTTTTGCCAACTATTTTTCAACTTTAGTTTTCAAATCATAATTCGCCTAATACCACCAAAATCATATGAGCTCACATCTACCAGAAATTATTGTATCCTCTTGAAGGACCACTAATGTGGTCCTCTCAACCATGATTTTCAAACCTGGACTGTTCAAAGAATCGTTAAAGGGAGAGGTTCAAGGTTTTAAAGGTTCAACCGAAATTCGACCGAAGTTGAATCATGATGATGTCATAATTAATTTAATAATTAAATAAAATAAAAAATAAATATATTCAATTTGTAAATATAAGCAATATCTTTAAAAATTGAAATAAACTTTCAAATAAAAGATTATTACTTATTCTTATTATACCTAAATGATATAAATTAATGAATTACCTATAATGTTTTTAAAAAAATCCAAATAAGAGTAGAGATGATGAGATTTAAAAATTAAAAAAAAAAAAAAAAGAAGGAAAAAAAAAACTAAAAACTCAGGACTTTTAGTAAATAAATTAGTACAACTAGTGTACTAGTACAAAGGGGATAATTGATGTTCATAAAAAAAACCATGGGGTATTTGACTATTTGCATAATTGCATTTTTCAAAACCTAAGAGGGTTCAGTATCAATTTTAATCTCATTATTACATTCTGACTCCCATCTACCCACCCACCCACATCATTTTAGATTTATCTATTCACATTATTACTTTCCTTTTGTGATGCTTTTCTTCCTTTACACAGTTTCCCAGCACCAGCTCCTACTCTCATCTCCATCTTCCTCCTCACGTTTGCAACTTATCTCATCTTCTTCTTTTTTCTTTTTCCTTTTTTAAATCTCACCATACCATCAGTGCTTCTTATATTTTTTGCTTCATTTTTAGATCTTCTTCATCATTTTCTCTTTTTATTATTTTTTTTCTCACTTCAGAATTCAGATCCATGCCAGAATTTTAGATCGGAAAGCAAATTTCTTCACAGACATACGGTTGAATCGGCTTACAATTTGAACGGTTTTTCAGATTAGACCTCGGTCGGTTCTCTCATATTGTTTACATGCCCGGTTCTTGTATATAAAAAACCGTCTTCATGAACGGTTCATGTTTAACCCGGTCGGACCATACGGTCCAGTTCGGGTTTAAAAACCATGCTCTCAACTCCTCCCACCCAATAGAAAAGTGCCATTTAGTTTAAATTTATGACTCAGCTCCACATCATCACTTGATTTTTAAATTAACTCTCGTTAGAAAATCAAACCGTGGTTAAAGACTAATAGAAACACAGCAGCACCAATACATGATGTGGAGCTGAGTCATAAATTTAAACCAAGTGGCACTTTCCTATTGGGTGGGAGGAGTTGAGAGGACCACAGGAGGATACAATAATTTCTCCACATCTATAGCTTCCAATATCATTTTAGAGCATTCACATCAGCTCATCTAAATTTTTTGTCTATTTTACACGAAAAAACCTCATCTTTCTATTTTACACTACCACTTTTACAAAACACCCACATCAGTTCATTTATTTTACAAGATATTTCAATAAAATATTCACTCTACACAATTTTTTTATTATTTTCCTCAACCAACTCATCCACCTATATACGCGCCCTCTCTCTCTCTCTCTTTCTCTCTTTTCTTCTTTCTCTCATTTCTTCTCTCTTTTCATCATTCTCTCACTGGACGATTCATTCCTTCTCTCTTTTCTTCCTTCTCTCACCGGCGATCGTCTCATTCCTTCTCTCACCGGCCGATCCAGATCGCTCCACGCTCCGATCAAGCGATACCCACGAGCTCCGGCGACCCAAAACCTTTCTTCACCGGCCGATCCACCCTCCACAAGCACCGATCCATGCTCCACGCTTCACCGGCCTACCCACGAGCTCCGATCAAGCGAGACCCACGAGCTCCGGCGACCCAGATCCTTTCTTCACCGGCCGATCCACGCTCCATGCTTCACCGGCCGACCCACGAGCTCCAGCAACCAATCCGAGGACCCATGTGTGTGTGTGTGTCTGCACCTTTGTTCTTATTGTGTTGCATTTGGTATTAGTTTCAATGTATTTGTTATTTGAGTGGAATGTTTTTGTGGGTCTTTTTGGATTTGGTTTAGCTCGAATGGGTTGCCTTCAAAAGTTGTGTTTGCGTTAGATTTATGGGACTTTTACTGTCTAGATTTGTATAAATATTTGAGCTTTCTTTCTGTGCTTGTGTGTGGGTTAATTTTCAGTTGATTTGGCGCGCTGGATGCTGTAAGGGTTGGGGAAGAGAGGAAGGAGATGAGATTCCGTTAGAGAGGAGAGAGAAAAAATCATTAAAAAATTAAATACATGAGCTACAGTACCCGTGTAAATTTACACGGGTACTGTAGCTCGGGGATAATTTTAGAAGATTTTACACGAGTTTAACCGGACTAATGTGGGCTGTTTTTGAACAAAAATGTGTAAATTTGAGCATTTTTTCTATTATACACACTTATAAATGAGCTGATGTGAATGCTCTTACACTCATGCAGCACATCACCTCACCAACCCAATACAATTTAAACCCTCCACAAAATTACATAAAAACTCAGATTTTAAAATATAAAAAAGTATACATCAAATTTATCATAGAATATATTAGCCAAACACTACGTAGACCTAACAAATAAGAAATTTAAGAAACTTTGTATGCATATATAAAGTACGAAATCAAGTTCATTGGGTTAATTATAGTCAAATATTTTTGTCACTCAATCACCTCTAGTCACTCTCCTTGTTTTCTAACCCTGCTGGCTTGTTTGGATTGAGGGGAAGGAAAGGAGAGCAAGGGGGAATAAAATAAAATTGGTTAGATATTAGATTGATTTTCGGTTAATTCTACTCTACTCTTCGCTGAAAATGATAAAACTTAAGAAATTTCTATTCTACTCTTAATAAATAGGTTAATTCCACTCTACTCTTCGGAGAATAAAGTAAAATTGGTTAATTCTACTCTCCTCCTTCTTCCTCAATTCAAAGCTTATATAAAAAATTGTTTATATAGTTGTGTTCGAATTGAATTTGTTTACCAAACAACTGGAAATTTGGTCGTCTATAGTTTGATGACTTCGATCCACATATCTATATAGTCTTTCGTTAAATCGATTTGAATATGATTATATCGCTACACGAATAGTCATTAGTACTCACCCTCAACCACAAGACAAATCTTTGATAATTGCCAAGTGGGCTCACAATCTCTCTACTAGGATGGTCATCAATAAACATGGAAAAACTGGCAGGTCGGGTCGGGTTCGGGTCAGGTCAATCAGGTTGCGGGACAAATAGGTCACAGGTCAAAAACGGGTCATTTTAAGCAGGTTAAAAAGAGTTCGAGTCAATCGGGTTGTGAGTCGAGTCAAGTTGACCCGTATTTTTCACATGATTTTTTTTTTTTTTTTTTTTTATAAAGAAAACAACATGTATTTGCCATTTGAAAAGTTATGCAACAAATTACTTGATGTAAAATGTATTATTTTGAATTCACCACTTATATTAAGAATGAACTCAGTTAAAATTATTAATACTTATTCAATAATTTAAAAATTATACAAATCCTAACATTACTATCTAAAACAAAATAATACAAAGATAAGTAAAACAAATATACAAGTTTTATTTCTACACAATATCAACCTTCCAAAATATAAAACAAAATTACAAATGACTTATTGGATAACTCATTTGATAAAGAATAAAAACATATAAGAAATTTACAATCTTGAAAATTAATTTTATAATCTATTATCAATTGTGGTTGGCACTCTATTTCAATTGAGATATACATTAAAGTTTGATTGCTTACTTATTTATACATGGTCTCTTTTATGAATATCATATCATTGTTAAGCAACACACACTCTAGGAAATATCATAATTTATTTTGAAAATCTATTTATTTTGGACATAAATTGTTAAAAAAAAAGGTCTAAGCATTCATAATTTAAGTTAATTTGATACTTTGGCTTCACTATATTCACACTTGTGAATGTTTCTCACACATGTCTATAATTTAAATCTATGTTTTTAACTATACTGTAACCAGATTATTTTGGCATGTATTTTACTATTTGATATTTAAAAATCTTTACTCATTACATAATGCTCAATTATTTATCTTTCAATTAATTTGCATACAGTTATGTAAATATCTCAATTGTTTTCTTAAAACTCACAACAAACAATTAATGCAATATTATCTTAATTTTATTATTCTTTTTACTAAAAAAAAAAGTTTTAAAAAAATGGTTCGGGTTCGGGCCAGGTTGACCCGCAAAAAATACGGATCGAGTCACAGGTCAACCTGTTTTTATTTTAAGTCAAAAAATCGAGTTCAAATCAAGTATTTTTCGAATCGAGTCAGATCGAATTAGAAAATTTAGAACCGTTTTGCGAGTCAGATCAAATTAGAAAATTCAGAAACGTTTTGTCATGTTTAGTCTTCACTCTTCAGTAGTCACTACTATCATTTAAGAACTGAAAGACATTGAATGGCAAGTGTAGCGGCGGGATACCTCATAGTCATAGAAGGAAACTTCCACTTTTCTTGTATCGCATCGGGACGCGAGTTTTGACAGAAACTTTTTTGAAAATTTGACCATACAGTCTGACCCCAATGTAGGTGGAATTGTATTCTACTAGGACACACACAGCCATTGGGATTAAAATGAGCCATGTAACTTTTGGCGAAAATGAGATTGCTAAGTGTAAGAAATTTAAATTTTATTGAGCATTTAGATTGGAATCCAAGCCCAAGCAGTGAAATAAAATTGAAATCAATTATCAATAAAATTTTAAGCAAATTGTTTTCTCTTAAATTTTTCCTTACGAAAATTCTACATTTTTTTTTTTGGGTGTGGATTTAATCATATATTTTTAATCTACATAAACTCGACAAACAGGTCAAATTGATCCAGATCGGGTAAGAACTAAGTCTTTTTATATAATACACTCTTGAGTTACATGTTAGCCTCATTTAGCAGTAACAGAGTGAATCAACTGAAAAGTGAAAATAGAGTACAACAGGGTAGCACAAGAATCAGCCTAGATCACAAGAAGCACGGAGACATCCCAAACATGGATAGGAGTTGATCCTCCTTTGCCCCACAATCTGCTCCTAACTGATAGATCAAAATGAGAGCATTCTCATCAGCTCTCTCAAATGTGCCAAATGCTAAATATTTGGCACATTTGGCACATCAAACACTACTATTCATATCTCATCAGCTGTTCTAAATGTTTCAAAAATTTGAAACATGCTACAGTACCGTCTCAAATATGAGACGGTACGGACAAGAATGCCAAATTTTTTTATTATTTGTTTATTCACTGGGTTCTCTCTCATAGATTCACTCCGGCTTTCTCTCTCTCTCTTTTATCTCATCTTTTCTCTCTGCGTCTGAGTTCTTCTCTCTTGCCTATCTCGCTGAAGCTGCCAATCTCACCGCTGATCTCGCCGAAGCCGTCGATCTCGCCGGAGCCATAGTCGTCCTCCACAGCTCCCTCTCTCCTCCCAACACATATCTCTCTCGGCCTGGTTCTCTCTTTCCGTTTGGTTCTCTTTCTCAACTCTCATCTCTGTTCTTTCCTCAGTCATTCTCAAACGCAAATGCAAACTCAAGGTCTCCTTTAAAAACAAAACACAAAAACTCTCTAAAGATCACTCAAAAACAAAACCCATCTCTCTTCGGCACTCCCTCTAAACCTTCGATCTCTCTAACTCTGACCCAAACTCTCATCTCTGTCTAGCCTTCTCTGTTGCTCTTTCACAGCCACGCCGATCTCACTACAGTGCTCACCACGCCGCGCAGCCGAGCTTCGTGCCATCCACCCCCACGCCGCCGATCTCTCACAGTGTGAGACATTTCTTATCTTTTGTTTTCTGATGGTGGGTTTTTTTTTTTTTTTGCCGTGGGTTTTATTGTTGTGGCTATTGGTTGATTTTGGTGGTGGCTTTTTTTGTTGTTGCCGGTAGGTTGTGAGGTTCAGGCTTATCTAGAGGGATTGGAGGTTGGGTTTGTTTGATTTGGGATGGGTTTTAAGGTTTGTGAATGTGGTGGGTTGTGGGTTAGTTGTGGTAGTGGCATTGTAATTTGGTAGTTGTGGTGGCTGTCGGTGTTGTTAGTGTGGCCGTGGTCGTTGTTGGTGGCCGTTGTTGCGGCAGTGGTGGCTGTGCCGTTGTTGTTGTTGCTGATGAGAGGAGTTAATATATTATTTTAATATTTTGTAAATATTATTTTAATGTATAGAATTGAAATATAGAAGATCTGATAAATGGTATATTGTAAATTGATGTGTTAAAATGATAAAGTGAATTTTTAGTGTGTAAAAATAATTTTTTTATGAGAGAGCTGATGGGAATGCTCTTATAAGATAAAAAAAAAAAAAAAAATTAGAAAAACTAAAACTGGAGCCTCGACCTCATAAATTTGTGCCAGTGAGAAGAAGCATTAAATGAAAGAAAGGGTAAAGAAAAAAGCAAAAAGGTAAAGCTGTGAAACACGTTCATGACCACCGAGTGGGCCAGTGGCTTGTCCACCACTAGGCAAGGCTTTTGGATTTGACTGGTTTTGCTCTCCAGTTCGACAGGCTCCCATTGCGAGCAAAAATTAATCGAGATGCGCGTAAGTGGATCACGACACCCTATAGGAAACTCCAAAAAAAAAAAAAAAAAACGTTTATATGGGATAACAACCCTCTTCTCTTCACATTTTTAGGCCTGTTTAGTAGTGTTATTTAAACAACACACATTTTTTTATAACATTCAGTATTTCTGTGTGGTTTAAACAACACTTACAATTCTTTGACCCTACTCCCAAACGGCAAAGCCTTTTTTAGTCATTGTACTGCACCATTTCTTCTCCTTAGTCAAAGGTTCCTGGGTCATTTTTTGTCTTCACCATTGCCACTGCCAGCCAATCAAACTTGCTGGCTCAGTGAGTCAGTGGTTTCCTTCCATCTTTCCTCCCAAACAAAGGCTCTAGGCTTTTGTATTAATTGTTTCATCTCTTCTTATCCATCGGAGTTCTGTTTTAGCTCATTATTTTCTTCATCTTCTCAAACTGTTCCATACCTTATTATCAATGTCAACCACATCGAGATATACCTCTTCTACTTCCTCTTTTGAGTCACCGTATGTGTCTCTTGATCTTCTTGCATACTTAAACTCAGGCAAAATAACACCATTCCATACATTCAAAGACGTGGTCATACCAGAACTTCAATGCCATTTATCCAAGGTAAAGAAATCACTTCCTCATCCCCCACAAAAAGATGAAGCCCGAGACACCATTAACGGCAAGAATGAGGAGGGCAATTCTAACTGCAATGATGATCTTGATCCGCATGTAATATTTGACGACATACAGAGTGACCTCAACTCCATCAACAAGGCCTGTCGTGAACTGAAGCTTTGGGCAGACCGTGTCAACCAAGAAATCCAAGCATTGATTCTACAGGGCTTGGATGATGCCTTCAAAGCAAGAACAGAAGCACTAGAAATTTCCCTCAGAATCAACCAGCTTAAGAGAACCAAGGAAGTAGTCTCATTGTTAAAGAAGCAAATTTGTTCATCCCCACAACTCTCTCCAGATAGTTTGCAATCTGAAAGCCTTCCTCATTCCAGGTTTTCTATGAAAACTGACTTTTTACCGGAATCGCCGGGCCAGAAGCCAGAAGAAAACATCAATCAAACGTTCACTAAGAGCCCAACTTTGATAGAATTTAAGGAGAAATACGATGGTCTAGATGATACACAACAGAAGTGTTTGCTATGTTTCTCTGTTTTCCCTGAAAATGAAACCATAAAGAAGAAAGTTTTGATCCATTGGTGGGTTGGTGAGGGATTTATAGATGGTGAGACTGCGGAGGAGACTGGTAGTAAGTACTTCAAAGACTTTATCGACAAAGGCATCATTGAGCGCGTACACAAAAAGCGCAGAAAAAACTCAGAAAATTGGAAGATGAAACCTTCAATTCGTGACACCATAATTAAGCTTGCGGAGAAAGATGGGTTTGTCAGTTTTGATTCAAAGGGAAATCCCACTGCTGATTTCTCTTCCTGTCCCAGAGTGTGTCTAGTGAAAACCGAAGATGGTTCTTCGCTTCGCGATTTCACTTATATTTATCATTATTTGGAGCATGAAAAAATTCAAACTTTGTTTAATGTAAATGAGCCTCAGCTTAATTTCAGGGTGGGCAGGTTTTCAAAGATGAAGAACTTGAAAGTTCTTCAGCTGGGAAGGTGGAGGGCCTCTGCAAGGCAACTTGTTGAAGTAGAGGGCACTGAGTTCTTGCAAGGTATGAAGAAAATGAAACAGCTTAGGTACTTTAGCCTTCGGGGAATCTCTAGAATTACTGAGCTTCCAAACTCAATTTGCGAACTCAGTAATCTTAGGATACTGAACCTTAATGGCTGTGATAACTTAGAGAAACTTCCTGATGGAATAGGCTCACTCAAACAGCTGACACACTTAGACATGTCTGAGTGTTACTTGATTAGTCACATGCCCAAGGGACTTGCTTCCCTCTCGGAACTCCGAATCCTTAAAGGGTTTGTGATTGGTAAACCAAGGTCTAGAGGCCACTACTGTGAGCTAGCTGATTTGGCGGAGCTGGAACATTTGAAGAAGTTGAGCATTCATGTAGATAGAACAAGTGATGAAGCTAAGAAAGAGCTGGTTTCTTTTCCACAATTTAGAAACCTCCGGTCTTTATCCGTAGCCTGGTCAAGTATATACAATGCACCCATTCCCACAACAACAAATGCGGCACTGGCAACAATCCATAGAATTGTGAGCAGGGAAAAGTCAATCAAAACACCAGGATCTTCATCACAACTTGTTGCTTTAGACAAACTAGGCCTCCAGAATTTCCATGGTTCTAAGATGCCTGATTGGCTTAATCGCTTAAACCTGGAGGAACTTAAGAAACTCTACATACGAGGAGGAGAACTATCTGACCTGCACCTTATTGAGGACCGCACATGGCCCGTCAACTGTCTACGCTTGAAGTCCTTGAGTCAATTGAGGATGGATTGGCCAGGACTGCAACTATTGTTTCCGAAGTTAACTTATGTGGAGAGAGTAGACTGTCCTCATCTCAGTTCCTTCCCATGTGATAATAATGGAGAGTGGATTCGACCTGAAGCGGATACAGATCAGGCTTAAGCATCTTGCCACATTCAGAAGAAGTCCTTTCTGTTGTATCTTTGTATCCAATTATTCAGCACTTTGTAACATTGCTAGTTGAGTAGTTAGTAACTCTTTGTAACATTGCTAGTTAAGAAGTTAGTAACTTAATAGTGTTCCTAGTTTGAATTTTGTACTCCAATGCATCTTCAATGAAGTCCACAAAAATGATATCTATCTGAGATGAAAATTTTGTTCATTCTTATGATCTTATCAGCCATTTCTACTACTGAAAATAAATTAATGAGGAGAAACAGATACATTCATTAGCTTCCTTGAATCCCCCACTTTAACTTTACCGATTCAAACCTCAACCTTCAAACTCTCTTCTACCAACTCCGTCTACCACGAGGTTCGTTTGACATTGCCATCCGCACCATGAAGAACGCTATTAAGATTATTTTTTATCCCTTATTGTTTGCTTTTCTTTGTTGGGTTGTATTGGCCCTGCGTGTGTTTAATTAGAGCATCCAGCACCTGGCATTGTAAATGCCATATGTAAGGTGGGTTTGGCATTTTAAGCCCAAAAAGCCTCAGCTTCTGGGATTGTAAGAGCATTAGCATTGGGGAATACTAATGTCAAATCTAAGGAAAATTTGAAATTTTAAGTCCCAAAATCATCTGCATTGGGGAATACTAAACAACAGTATTGCAAACAACAGTTTTAATGTGCTTTAAGGTGAAGTTACAAAATTTTGGCAGAACACAGAATTTTACCCAAACACTTTCACTTACTCTAATGTTATTTTGGATAAACGTTATTTCAACTTTTTGTTTTTTCAACTTCATTACAAACATTGTGAGTTCTACCTTATTGGATGAAGTAAAGTTGAGCAAACAAATTCAAGCTTTTAAGTAGAAATCTTTTCACTTTTCAATTGCTATCTAAAACAAAATTCTAAAAAAATATATACAACTATAATTTTTTCAATTTCCAATAAATTTCTTTCGTAGGAAGTATTCTCAATTAAAATAAAATAAAAATCCTTTTAAATACCATGTAAAACATACATTAAAACAAAAATACAACAACAAGAGTTGAGACACAACCACAACGAATTTTGTTTGTATTGAACTTTCCAATATTAGCAACCATAAAATCTATGCAATATAATAACTGAAGTCCTTATAATTAATTGTGCTTGTCTCTTATTGTAATACACTAGCCATTTGTTTACTCGCTTTCCATTTCATTCCTCTCTCTCTCTCTCTCTCTCTCTCTCCATTCAATTGTCATCTCCCATTCCCTCTCTTTTTTCCCTAATACAAGAACTTAATTTATGTTTCATTTTCCCCTTGATTCTTGAGATGCTTAATTGTCGAATTCTCACTTCTATTTTCCTCTTATTGAAATGTGAAATTACATAAACTTAGACTTATAATAGAGTTTAGAAACTTTGAAAAAAATTTATCTAGTGGATTGCTTTATTAGGAAAGGTTTCCTTTGGAGTGGCTTTTCTTATCCGTTTTTCACTTTATCACTATGTCACCTCGTTCTTGTGATTGATTTATATGATTATTGACATCTTATTTGATATGCCTCGTATGCTTCAACTAATTTACACATAATTGGTTAGTTGGGATAATTTGGAATAATTGGATAACTTACAAATTAGTAAACATCAACCTGGGTCTAAAACATAATAATTGCTTATTAATGTTAATTGGGTGTAGAGATGACAACAATTTCAGCCTTATCTGCTAAACTTTGTGTAGGTTTTTATTACTCTAAAAGGAGAGAGGATAGAGATATGTTTTGCTTGCCCCATGCAAAATATGTGTGTGTATACAATTTAATTTCTTACAAGTGGGATATAATATATATATATATATATTTATGAAAGTTATTTTTTAAAATACTTACTCCATTAGGACAAAGTTTGGCTACAACTTCGACTAAAAAAATTAACATGGGTACAAATTATATAATTTGTACCCATGTTAATTTTTTTAGTCGAAGTTGTTAAACACTTGAAGTACTAAACACATCCTAGATCTACCCAGTGACTACTACTCCTTAAGAATGGCTTTGAATGGTAGTAACTGGCGGGCTCTTTCATAAAAGGAAACTTCCCCCTTTCTAGCATCGAGATTCAAAATTTACATTAAAAAAAAGTAGTGGACTTTGCACATGAGAGAATAATCAGATATTCAAAGAATTCTAAACACAAATGTTAAACATATTTTGCTTTACTCACACCCTCAATGTATTCTACTTAGACATCTAGTTCAGTGGTATAAACACAAAGCTGATCAGTGCAATCAACCAACAATTAAACCATTAATCATGGACATACTAAAAATAATTGTCTAGCGAGTACACATAGAAAGGAGTAGTGTTACAAGTACTATAAGTTTTACAACATTGAACTTATAAACTGATGTGTCATTAATCTAATTTAGAACAGACCGGCATAGCCTTTCTAGACTCTCATGTGCAATTGAAATCGCGCAAGACAAAAAAGTACTAGTAGAAATCATTAGGGTGATGGAGTTGGAATCGCATGAAATTTGACAAGTTGAAGGGAAATGGTCTTCTGAGTAATAGTTGTGGCTTTGCCATGAGGTTCCTAGTGATTTTGGTGAATTCCTTCATTTAACCCTTAAAAACTGTGATTTTCCAGTTTATAGTAATTTTTGTTTTCTTAATAACTTTTTATTCAAAAGTCAGAATAAAGCTCTGCTTATTTTAGGACGACCCTTAAGGTCAGTAGTTTATGATTTTGTATTTAACTCAATTTTAATATTTCTGGTAAAATTTGGTATTTTGCCACCTAATCTTGTAATTAGTGTGAAGTAGGGTTTCAGATGTTTCCTAATCATCCTAGGGTTTTAGTTTCTCAGTATTTATATATTTTGTAGCCTCCAAAGACAAATTAGATTATTATCAATAAAATTGCAGAGTTTTTCTCAAACATTTCTCTAGTTGATTTTAGTTTATCACCTTGTGAATTTAAGGAACCCCTCGTAGATTCAAGGTTTACTATCAGAAGCTAATAGCTTAATTTATGTTTAATCAAGAGAACATCGTGTGTGCTTTCTTCAGACTTCCGCAATATCATAATCATATAGTGACAATTTAAATATTCAGTTAGAAGGCTATTGAAGTCCATTAATCATATTTATTGTCACATTAGTATGTAGGTTTTATTGTAATAAAACCTGTAGTACTTTTAGCATTTTTCCTTAAAAAATGAGCCATGTAACATTTGGTGGAAATGAGATTTGCAAGTGTAAGAACTTAAATTGTACTAATCAATTAGAATGTTCCTCAAGCCTAAGCTATGCTATGAAATGAAATTAAAATCAATTATCAATAATATTGCAAGCATTTTGTTTTTCTAATAAAAAATAATTTGACAATATTTTGTCTTCCCTTTAATTAAGGCTGTAAGCAGGCTAAGTCGAGTATTAAAACAGAACGGTCGATCCTGTTTCCGAGTAATCTTAGAAGTCCTTGTATTGACTTCATATTGACTGATTCAAGTGTGATTCTTCAACGAATCAACGGTGTCATAGTTGACTGATTCCTGTTCTCATTTTAATGAAAGAGATCTTATTCTACACCAATAAAAAGAAATTAACTAATAAAATAATATAATATAAATTCAAAATATAAATTGAAAAAAAAATAACGTTTATATTAGATGGCCTATTTTTATTGGTGTAAAATAATAAGAGAGAGACTACTCCTTTTGTATGGAGCGACAGTCCATGTTGTGACCTTTGTTTTTTTTTTCTTTTTCCGTCAAAGTCGTCGTGGTTGATCCAGAAAAGAAACAAAAAGTCTAAAAACGTTTTTGTTAGGTCGATAGTATGTGTAGTTCATTTATTTTAGCCAGTGCTTTAGAATGGGTCTTCGAAGTGCACAGCTATCGCTATCGACCATGACTTTTTTTTCTTTTTTTTTCCTAAATATATTTGAGGCTTGAATTTGGTTCAATTCCTTGAATTTTCTTAATCTTTGACCTCTATTCTGGTTGTGTGTAATTAGGAAATCTTGATTTTTCATTGCAGTTGGCGGAGAAATTTGGTTAGGAATGCAATTAAACAATAAAAATAATTTGTTTTCTCTATAAATATTTTTACATGAAAACATTTTGTGTTCAAAAAATATTTTATACTGAAACAAATGCAACCTTACTGATTGAGAAAAAATAAATACCATATTTGGCTTTAAATAAACGATTATATAATTAATCTTTTCAATTGAAACATGGAATGCCTAAAAATTTGGATTAAGTTGACATTTCAATCTGTTTAAACATAAATTAAAGTGAACTTTCCTATTACTATATAAGTTGAAAAGTCTATTGAATAGAAGCTCGCAATTTTCTAATCAAAGAACTTTCAGAGCACTTGTATTAGCGCTTGTATAATATAAAAATAACACAGTATACCTAACTAACCTCAAAATTTATCTATATCAAACTATGCAAAGTTCTGTTAAAATAAGATATAATAATTGTGTAAATTTACATTGATACTATTTATTTTGCATTTAATTTTTAATTTTTTTTCTTCATGTATCAAAGAATGAATGAAGAGAGTGGATAATAGTTGTTATGTGTAAAGAAAAAAAAATAATTAAAAAAATAAGAAAATTTGATATTTTAATAAAATATAAAGTAAAATACTTCCTCCTTCCTAGTTTTTTTTATCATCTGTTCCATTTTGGAATGTTCCAAAATATTGTCATTTTTCTAAAAATAAAATTTATTAATTTACTAATGTTCCTAGTATACTCTTACTTTATTTTCAAAATTATTTGAAAAGAAAACTAACAAATATTTAAAAAAATCAATCTAATTGGGGCACCTTTTTAGTTGTCTCATTAAAAATAACTCTTCTTTTAAAAATAAAAAGAAATGATAAATTTATTTAAGAATAGTTTTGTAAACTTATACATTTTTATAAGATAGACAAAACAATATATGATGTTCTTTTAAAAAGTTTGACTTTTCAAACGGGACAAATAAATTGGGACAAAGATAGTAAATAATTTGATGTGAAATATTTTAAAAAGTAAGTATGTAAAATAAATATATAAAAAAAAAGATTATTATACTAATAGCTACCTAATTTTTAGCAATTTGAATAAAATTAAACTTGCCCCTTTAAACCAAAGAAAAGACTTATAAAAAAGAAAAGAAAAGAAAAGGCCCATAAAAAAACTACTAATCTAAAATTCAAAAAACAAATTAGATAGCCCAAAAATATTAACTCAACAACAAAATCAATGATAAAAAGTTAAAGAAAACTTAGCCCAATCAACAAATTTTACCAAAAGATTAGCCCAGCCCTTACAAATATTTGAAACAAAATCAATGTGAATCTTACATACCAAATCATTCCATCAAATTCCAAAAAAAAAAAAAAAAATGAGAGAGACAGAGAGTGAAAGTTACAGCAGCTGTGAGCTTGAGTGTTGAGACTTGAGCTCTTGACAATGAGCGTCGAACCTAATGAGCTTTTGAGATCGAGCAGTATATGGATGCAACAACGGTGAACTTCTTAGATCCAACAGTTAAGGGAGCAAGGGACCCAACAAAAGATGGTTTAATTGTGATTTGATTTGATTTCTAGACTTCAAGTAGGTACAAACAAGAAAGAAGAAAATTTTTTAGTTGTGAATTGATTTATAACATAGATAGCACGTGAAAAGCTTTGAAAATGTTGTATAAAAAAATAATTTTTTCTAAAACCAAGATAATGGGTAATGGCTATATCCCACTAACTGTAAATAACATGTTTTTTTTTTTTTACTTGACACTCTTTTTTGTTTGTTAACTTTTTTTAAAGAAATATTTGTTTACTTTAAACTATATTTACATTTTTTGTTTTGGTTCGTGGGGCATATTTATTTGCTTTTTTTGGTTAGGGATTAATTCTAGTAAAGTATATTTGTAAGACATGAAAATAACGAAGCATCTGAATAATAAATAATGGTTTTACTTTAATGAAATTGGTAATGATTCATTGTAGTGTAATGAATATAATAAAAGTGAATGAGCTTATTAATATCATCTAGAAGAATTACGCTAATACTATATAATTTAGTACAATTTTGTACATTGGCAAAAATATATCAATAGGTCATGTGAAGACACATCTTTACCAATCACAACCCGCCATATGACAAGTTGTAATACAAAATTATACCAAATTATGTTATACTAGCATAAAAAGATTTTTTTCTGAGTAATCGTACAAGTCCATAGAGGGACTTCATAGTAACATCCAAGTGTGATTCTTCAAAAAATTTATACTTGATACTACAAAGTACAAACATAAACTTTATTACAAACGGTTAATGTGATAAATTTTTACTTATTATCCTCTAAATTCATTAGAAATATAACTTTTTTATTTATTAATAAATATTCATTACATTAATAATTTGTAAAAAAAATTGTGAATGTTTTGCTTTCCAATTTCCGGTTGTCATAGTTGACTGATTCCTTGTCTCATTTAGATGAAAGAGGAAACTGAGGCAAATAAGAAGAAAAAGAAGAAGAAGAAAGGATTAGCAAAAGAAGAAAGACTCAAGCCTTAGTTGTGCTTTGCCATAATAACAAAGGCAAAAGTGTGAGGAAACAATTCAGAGAGAGAGAGTATGCAACTACCAATCCCCAAAATTTTAAAGAAGATATGGTTTGCTTGGAATCTCCGGAGCTGTATTCTCGTGAGCCTCTGTCTGCAGGCAATTTTAGTTCTATTGGCATTCCTAAGAAAACGAACCAGAAGCAAACTGTTACACGGGCTCATATGGTTTGCATACTTGCTTGCAGACTGGATTGCGCCTGTTGCCATTGGACTAATCTCCAAAAGCGAAGGTGTTGGTTGTGAAGCGAAGGGGAATAATAAGGACTTAATGGCATTCTGGGCTTCGTTTCTTTTGTTGCATCTTGGTGGCCCTGATACCATCACTTCTTTTGCTCTTGAGGACAATGAGTTCTGGCTTAGGCACTTGGTTGGACTCATATTACAGGTTCTGGCAACTGTTTATATCTTCTATGAATCACTTCCTAACAATCTTTGGGTTCCCACTGTCATGGTGTTTTTTGTGGGATTTATCAAATATGTAGAGCGAACACGTGCTCTCTTTCTTGCAAGCTTGAATCAATTCGGATGTTCAATATTGCCAAAGCCAGACCCTGGGCCTGATTATGAAGAGGTCATGAAGATGTACTCTTCAGAGACGTTGGAGAAGGTTGAAACACAAGTAGATGTGATGCCTAGCTTGGAGGATGAAAATCTTAGAAGGATGTACTCGGTACACAAAACTCCCATTTCTGCAAGTGGTCCTGAATTAGATGACATGCAATTACTACAGGAAGCACATCGTCTCTTTGAAACATTCAAGGGTCTTATTGTAGGCCTTCTTTTCAGTTCCAAGGACCGAGAATGGAGCCGAGATTTATTTCTTACTAGAACTCCAGTTGAAGCATTCAGACTGATAGAGTGTGAGCTCAATTTCATGTATGAGTACCTCCACACCAAGGTGGTTGTGGTTCGCTGCCCATTTGGGTACTTTCTACGCTTTATTAGCTTTACGTTAATCATTGTGGCATTGGGACTCTTTTCAATTCAGCACCAGCATAATTTTCATCATGCTAGTAAGTTTGATATCATCCTTACTTATGTCTTGCTTGGTGGGGCATTAGTCCTTGAGGCCATATCAGTGCTAATTCTTATACTATCCGACCGGACCCTCCTTGCTGTGAAGTGTAGCCGGAGCAAACTCATTGAAAAAATATTCTTGAAAAGAAGAAGGTGGTCTAAGTCAGTCTCCCAGTACGATATGATAAACTATTGCTTGAAAGATGCTCCAACATGGGCGTACACATTAGCTAGTTATGTTGGTGCTGGGGGAGTGCTAGAGAAAATGACTATATTGTTTTCTTCGCATTCAAAGGGGGTTGGTGAAGCTCTTGAGATCTTTATTTTTAACGAGCTGAGATCGAAAGCTTCGAATGCAAAGAATATAAAAGCAGCCAGGGATGCCTCTTCACAAAGGGGTTATTGGGCTCTTCTACAGACTTCTAGCTGTTTTGAACTAAAATGGAGCATTGGGGAGTATCAGTATGCGGAAAGCCTTCTTCTTTGGCACATGGCTACCGAGCTACTCTACATTGAGGACACTCAACCAAGTATTGGTAATGATAGCAATACTAATAGAGAAACATGCAAATTACTTTCAGATTATATGTTTTATCTGCTTGTCATGAAGCCTAAAATGATGGCCCCAGTGTTAGGCAATTGGCAAATAGTCTTCCAGGACACTTGTGCAGAAGCTAAGCGATTCTTTCACAAAGAGTCAAACAAGCCCCCCAGATTGGATAAAGTTGAAGCCTGTACACGAATCCTTGCAGTGAAAACAAAATACAGATCAGTTGATGTGAAGGGAAGTGTAAGCAAATCTGTGTTCTTTGATGGAAGTCTCCTGGCAAAACAGCTCAAGGAGTTGAAGACAGATAAATGGATGCTAATGAGCCGAGTTTGGGTGGAATTGATGTCTTATGCTGCCATTAATTGTAGACCAATTGTACACGCACAGCAACCTAGTAGGGGTGGAGAGCTATTGACATTCATTTGGTTACTGATGAATCATCTGGGCTTTGGAACACAGTTCTACGAGCAGGAACGCCAAGCCAAAGCCAAAATGGTCCCGAGAAAGTAAGGTCACAAGGACTAAAGGAACCCCAAAAAAAAAAAAAACGATGGAGGTGTAACAGGTTGGGAGTGGACAGACAATTTTTGTTCGGACTAAAGGTGTAGGATTTCACATCATTATTACCTCCCAAGGACCCAACGTTTCTCATGTTCTTATGTGTCTGTTTTGCAGCATCTCTTTGTTTTATCTAATGTGCTTACAATTCCTTCACTTTGGTCCAAATTAAATTCAATAATGAAAGATTTGATTTGCACAAATTCTTGTTATTTTTACTCCAAATTTAACTGCTAATGTCAGTTTTATGCTGACTACCAAATTTAAGCCTAATTGTTTACATGGTTGGCCAATTAACACAGGCATGCATGGATACACATATAATTAATAACAACCATAGAAAATAAAGAACCCACAACACATTAAAGTGTTTACAAAGAGGAAACTCTGAGTACCAAGCAGGAAAACTTCTCCATAGTGTCTAACCACCAAAACGATCCACTAAAGAAAATAGTTGCATAGTTGCAGTGCATCTTACATACAAAACCCTCTGAGTTATGAGGTAACAATGTTCTCAAGCCAATCAAATTGCTCACAACTATCTTGAGTCCTTTCTCTCCTCTAGTCATCGGATTTGCAATTGAACTTCAATTGCAATCTCCAAGTCTCCTAGGTAATTTTAGGTTGCTCCAATAATTCTTAAGCTCCAAATAACACACAAAACTTTGAGGTTGTTAGGGGAGTATTGGTTTTTGAAAGTTCAAATAGCGTATAAAACACTATGAACGTGTAAACCCCCAATTACAAAATTATCAATTCAAGTTTAATGTCAAACAATATATGTGCGGAAAATGAACATAAGCTAATAACAGAATTGATAAACAATCTAAACCAATTAAAATCACATTCACAACAGAAATTAAATGGCAAAGATTAAAGGAAGAGAGATGCAAACATAAGGACAACACAATGATGTGTTATCGAAGAGGAAACCGAAACCCTCGGCGTAAAACCTCTCCGCTACCCAGTGTACCTAAGCCCTCCAAGCTTCTTGTTCCAACGAGGTTACGCTGAAACTTTGTCTTTTCTAACTTATCGGATTCCACTATAGCCCATAGCATCAACCAATAACCATTGGTCCCTTCCTAACTGCTTCCCAAAGCACTAAAAAACCTTCTCACAGATGTGGGTATGGTGAGAAAATGATTTGGCCAAGAACCTTTCAAGGAAGTAACAATGGAGAGAATGAGAGTAGAGGAATTTGAAGAGTCTCTATGTAAAGATTGTGGATGAGTCAATCTTGTTTTTCTATAGGGTTTCTCTCTAGAACCTCTCTATATTTCGTGGGTATAAGGAGTATTTATATAGGGATGAGAAAGGAATGTGAAGAGTCAGTTTTTCCAAAACAGAGCTGGCTGGCGACTTGGCCTTTCGACTTGACTGAGTCGCGAGTTCAAGCCACGAATTAATTGAATGGCCAGTCTGGACTTTTTGTCCTGTAGTGCTATAGCTGACATGACGGTTTAGCTTTTCTACATGCTTCACTCATGTGCTTCTTCTAACGGCTTGACAGTCGCGAGCCACTCGCGAGTCCCTATTTCATTACACAGTTCTTGAGCATTTCTTTACACTCTCTTACACACTACCCTTACATGATTCTTATCTAAATACAGAGTTTCTATATGCTGAATTACAAGCAAAATTGACACGGAATACAGCCAATAAGATGATTGATTAAATTCAACCTTACTGTTTTAATCTTCTCTCATGAAAATTTAGCAATTAGAGAGGAAGAAGGTAGAGAGATAAAAAGGTTTTCCCTTTAGGGTTTTCGAGTTCTCTCTAACTCTTCAATATGGGTATTTTCTTGCTAAAATTCATGGGGAATGAGAATTATGTAGTAAGGGTAAGGCTCGAACATAAATAAATAAATAATTCACAACAGAATTTTTTTAAATTCAGCCATTTTCATAGGACAGAGAGAGGGGCAAAATATCGTACAAATTATTGCACAAACTTTTTGTCAAATGTTTTTCAACTTATGTTTTCATGTCACAGCTCGCCTGGCAGCACCAACGACGTAGGAGGGAACTTCTACAATATTACTTTCAGCACGTGCAGCACATCACTTCACCAACTCAATAGAATTAAGCCCCCACCTTCCCCCACCAAAAACAAAATTACATGAATATTGATAGAGTTTAATATAAAATTATACACCAAATTTTTCATGAAATTAACCTACAAGTATAAGACCTAACAAATAAGAAATTTAAGATATATATATATATATATATATATAAAAGCTGAAACCTAACATTTATTGTAACATTTATTGTTATTACACTTCTATTGAGCCACATTAGTGTAGCATTTCAGTTTATTTTGGTCCACTTTAGTTTATTTCGGTCCACTTCAATGATACTTTTAGAGGAGAGGTTTGTATAAAAAAAATAAGCTACTTCATTGACAATTATGTCACATTGTTAGCGTAATATTAGTGGGTTCTTGATAAAATTACATTTCTTATGTTATTAAAATCTTGTATTTTTTTTCTTCCTCAAAAAAAAAAAAAAAAAAAAAAAAAAATCTTGTATTTTTTTTTCCTAGTATAAGTGATAGATTTACTTATATCTACTTTTTCATTAAGTCATTCAAAACGTATAGAAGATTAATTGTTTATAAGTAGCTCGAAAAACAAATTTCAACCACATATTACATTATTTAAAAATTATATTACCTTATAAGCTTATATAATAATTGAATGTAAAATTTATTATGTTTCCCTAAGAAAATCTAATATATTGTATTAGCTATATTTTGTAGAAAATAATCACTTCATTTTAAAAAGAACTTAAGACTAACCCTTATAAATTTCATTTACTACTTTTATTTTTCACCAAAAAAAAAAATCAAAATACCAAATTTAGGGACCAATTGAGCTAAAACTTCCAGTAAAATATTTCTGTCAACTCTTTTTGAAGCTTCCCTCTCTCTTTCTCTCTCTCTCTCTTTTGCCTTAGTCAAAACACGTTTAGTTCACCGAACACGATTGACTTAGAGTATATAAAATGGGTTGCGTTATGCAGCCTTGTTCACATTAATTTGTTTACTAAACAACTGGTAACTCTGTCGTCTTTAGTTTGATGATCCACATATCAATACGTCTTTCTTTAATACAATTTGAATATGATTATGTCCGCGACACGAATGGTCACCCCCAACCCCAAAGACTATTTGGTAATTGCCTAGTGGGTTCACAATCACAAGCTACAGCTAATAATAAGATAGTAATATCACTGTTTTTTAAGAAAGACTTTGAATGTTTGTTAGTGCCGGGCTTCCCTCATAACTAGGAAGGACTGAGGGTAACTTCACCTTTCTTGAATCGCATCGAAACTCGAGTGTTCATACTCGATAATGATTTTTCACGATTTTATCCTCAACCCTTAATACGGACATTCATAAAAAGACAAAACCCTTGATATGGGCAAGAAAGAGCTTGGAAAAATGCTCACCTCCACTCCCAAGAAAAAACAGATTTCTGATCCACTCGGACCCCAATCTATTATTCTACTTCAACATCTAGCTCAATGGTTGGTACAAAAAAACAAAAAACAAAAAAATAAATAAATAAATTTCACGACCGACACTTTCGCGATAAATGTCCATGTATAATATATTTAGATAGCCCCCGGAGTATTGCTCCCGCTCGCAGAATGTACTCGTACTCTCCGAGAGGAAAAGCAATTTGCATTAAATGAACCTCTGTCATCGATCGTGCCAAATTTTAATAAACGAGAAATATATGTGTTAATTAACTTCAAAGGTGGGATAAATGTTAAAAATTATTTTTAGCAACAAGACTATCATAAAAGTCTTTATATTAATGGTGCTAAATTTTAAGATTATGTTTGGTAATAGTTTTTATTTTTTATTTTCAAAATTTTGTTTTTAGGAGTATAAGAAAAAATGATTTTCTGTATTTTTGAAATAAAAAACATGTTTGATTAGTTGAAATTAAAAAAATAATTTTAAAAAATAGAAAATATTAAAATATGTTGTTACTAAGATTTGAACTCTAATGCTAACTCATTAAATGAAATAGATTCATTAAATTAAATTCCTATTTTTATTGATTTTTGAAAATTAGAAACTGAAAACAACATTTTGCATGTTTTCAGTTTCTTTTACAATTTGAGTTTTGAGAACAGTTTTTGTTTTGTGTCTATTTTGGGTTGCCAAATAAGTTTTCTAGTCTCAAAAATAAAAAATTGTTTTTGAAAACAGAAAATAAGAGAAAAAAATAATTACCAAACATACCTTAAATTTTTTAACACATTGCTACGGTATTATTACTAACACCTTACTGAAGTTAGTTGCTACTCATTTTTTATTATTTTTATTACTCTTCTCTCTCTCCATCAGATCTCACTCACTGCACTTCTCTCAAAAAGAATAATAAATAAATAATATTTTAATGAAATGGTAAATTTTTTTTTTTTTTAATATTAGGTGTATTGTAAAGTGATGTGTTAAATATTATAAAGTTGGTTTTTTATGTGCTAAATGTTAAGGGTATGTTTGGTAACTGTTTTTTTTTTTTTTTTTCCATATTTTCTATTTTCAAAAATAATTTTCTATTTTTGAGACTAAAAAACTTGTTTGGCAATCCAAAATAAACAGAAAACAAAAATTGTTCTCAAAACTCAATTTGTGAAGGAAACTGAAACATGAAAAATATTGTTTTCAGTTTCTAATTTTTAAAAGTCAATGAATAAACGCATTTAATTTAATGAATCTATCTCATTTAGTGAGTTAGTATTAGAGTTTAAATTTTAGTAACAACATATTTTATTATTTTCTATTTTTTTATTCGAAAAACTATATTTTTAATTTCAACTAACCAAACATGTTTTTTATTTAAAAAATACAAGAAAATTATTTTTTCTTTATATTCCCAAAAATAAGTTTTTGAAAATAGAAAAAAAAAGCTGTTACCAAACATAGCCTAAAATTTTTAGGGTTCATTTTTTGTTCAGTGGCCACTGGCCACTGGACCCGTTAGGATACGAACACGAGTCCACAATCCAATGTGTCCAGTGGCACTGGCCACTGAATAGAAGCCGGATCCAAATTTTTTTAACTCTTGATGAGAATGCTCTAACACATTACACACATCTTTTATATGCAGATATTTTTCACGTTTATTAGATCTTGATACCGTTGATACCAAATACCTCTTATTTTGTGAGAGTTCAAAGCAATATTCCGGAACTAGCTAAGTATTTTCCCGTAAATCATGGATTTACTATTAAAAAAAAAAAAAAAAAAAATGGCTCACGAGCACACATGGCCACAGGTATTAAAATGAGCCATGTAAATTTTGGCGAAAAATGAGATTTTGAAGTGTAAGAACTTAAATTAATGGAGCATTTAAAATTGGCCTCCAACTCCAAGTAGTGAAATGAAATTGAAATCAAATATTAATAAAGTCATATGCTAAAATATTAATTTATTTTTGTGATTCGTAAATAAAAATACAAACAAATTTATCATAAAACACAAAAGCATATGATGTAAGCAAGAACAACAAAGGAATCTGTACATAAACCAATATAAAGAAATCTATAAAATAAATTACTCACAAATAGGATGCATAAAGAATAAATTATGCAATTCTGATCAAGGTTTGTGCTTGACATACTCTTCTTAACACAAATTTCACCTGTTACAATCGGTACTTTGGGACTCTTGGACATCATTCCCCTAGGATACAACTATACAATAGACAAAATAAGCAAAACAATCTAAATTCTATAATGAACTAAATTGTGTCTCTTTTTGTGGGGCCTAAGAATCTGGCAACCTCAGCTCACTTTATATTAAGTCCAAGGCCCAAGCCGAGGAGGGAGAAATGTCCGAGGATTAACATAGAAAGCTCAAGTTGCCAAGAAACATCGCCGAGGACGATCCTATCCTCGACCAGCCGAGATCATAAAGGGGAAGAGTAGCGCACCACCAAAGGCAACCTCCCTAAGCATTCCAAGAAAAAGACAAGTCCAATGGGTCAGCCATGAAAGCTTGGTGGAGGAGCGATTCAAGGAAAAACTGTCACCTCCGCATTAAATGCCCACAGCTAACGTTCTGACCGCATTAATGAGGAAATGACCCCTGAATAGTGCTGCCTTGATTGCTGCAACTCACAGAAGGTTTGGGAAGATGGATGATGGGACAAGCACTCGATTAGTGACCTGCATTGTCAACAAATGGAGGGCTCAAATCAACTGAAAGGGGGTATATAATGGAAGAGATCCTCCAAGAAGGGGGGAAAGAAAGGAAGAGAGAAAGAAAACTGAGGAACCATTTGCATGGTCTTTGAATCCCCCTGTAACCAAGCACTGAAGAAGTAGCAAGAACTGCAAACTCTTTAGGCGAGGGCCGAGAACAGAACCCCATACTGTAAACCCTTGTTCTTGTTATTTAAATCGATCTGTAACCGTGCCTAGTTGTAGTATCCATTATTAAGACCTAGCTCTTTGGCCCACTCTCTACAAAATTCATTGTAATGGGTCCACTGGGCCAAGATGCCATTCGCATTTGGGCCTAGACCGAAAATCGTGACCCTACAATTGGCGCCATCTATGGGAAGAACTTGTGTGTTAGTAAGGGCAACAATCAAGCATGGTAGGATCAGGCCCTCACCAAGAAGGTCCCCACCGGCCTGAACCAGCTAGATCCTAGCAATAGGGTAACTTTCCCAACCCGAAGTGCGCCCGGAATGAAGAGAACGGAAGGTTTCGGGAGGGAAGTGTGCACACCACTTAAACCAGTAGAAGCCACTCTCGCGTGGGCACCCACGTACTCCAGAGACAAAATGACAACCAGGTCATGCAACAAGAAGAAGTTAGGAGTCACGTACTCTAGAGACAAAATGACAACCGGGTCATGCAACAAGAAGAAGTTAGGAGTCACATACCCTAGAGGCAGAATGACAATCACGCCATGCAACGGGAGATAGAAGACTTGAAGAGAAAGCTGCACCATGCACGACGAAGGCGACCTTATTCTAACCCTAACATGCCCTCCGATAATGAAAGCGATGACGATTATAGGCAAAGGTCAAAAACTCCTCTAAGTGAGACGTTCTCTCACGAAGAAGAGCACTACCGGAGATGTAGGCGTAAAAGCCTGTCCCCTGGGGGCTTAGGGAACAATGCCATAAGCAGGGCATTGGACCAATTCTCCAGGTCGCCCTTCACACGCCACATAGAAGGGGCTCCACTTCCTCGACGATTCCAGCAGCCAATCTTCACCATTTATAATGGTAAAATAGACCCCGTGGAGCATGTGAGCTAATTTAACCAAAGGATGGCAGTCCACTCTAAAGACGAGGCGCTGATGTGCAAAGTTTTCCCATCTAGCCTGGGACCGGTGGCAATGAGGTGGTTCAATGGCTTACAGATGAATTCCATAGATTCGTACAGGCAGCTAACCTAAGCCTTTGGTTCCCGTTTTGTTACAAACTGCAGAGCTCCTCGGCCCTTGAGTGCATTACTGTCTTTGTTCATGCACGGTGGGGAAACCCTAAAGGCCTACTCAGACAGATATTGGGAGATGTATAACGAGATGGATGGCAACTTTGACAACGTGGCCATCAACACCTTCAAAAATAGTCTCCCTACCGAGCATGGCTTGAAGAAGTCTTTGACCGGCAAGCCTGCCACCAATGTGCGCCAATTGATGGATCGGATTGATAAGTACAAATGAGTAGAGGAAGACCAGCTGCAAGGTAAGGGAAAAGAGAAGTCTATCCCTTAAGAGAGGAGGGATTTCAGGTCGGACCGATATAATAGTAACCGCCCGATGAGAGATTTCGTAGGACAATCTGGAGCAGCCAACACACAGGCTGTCAATGCCATATTCAGAGAACCAATACACCGGGTGTTAGAGAAAATTAGGGACGAGCCATACTTTAAATGGCCGAATAAAATGGCAGAAGAGCCCACGAAGCGTAATCAGAACTTTTATTGTCAATACCATGGACATACCACGGAGAACTGTAGGAACCTCTGGAACTATTTGGACCAGTTGGTCCGATAAGGAAAGCTGAAGCACCTTCTGCATCACTCTAGTGGTCATTAGCGCTAGACCCATTAGGAGCCCTAAAGAGAGGCTGCCTTGGGGCCGCCTGTAGGAATGATCAATGTAATCTTGGCCACACCAGGAAGAACACGCTTGCGCCCATCGCGAGTGTTGTTTGTAGCCCGGTTGCTTGCTGAGGAATCCTAACCAAAGCCGAAGAGGGCTAGAATGAAGTTTCGCCCAATCCCGAGCTTTTCAGAAGAAGACAAGATTGGAACCACCCAGCCCCATAATGACGCGCTGGTGATCACTTTCACAATTGGGGACTACAATGTAAAAAGAGTGATGGTGGACGACGACAGTGGGGCCGAGGTAATGTACCCCGATCTCTATAAAGGGATGAGGTTAAAACCGAAAGATTTAATGCCCTATAGCTCTCCTTTGATGAGCTTCGACAGGAAGCTTGTTACTCCGAAGGGCATGATTAGGCTACCCATCCAGACCGGCCCAAAGATAGTGGAGGTGAACTTTATCTTGGTGGACTCTTACTCTCCATATACAGCCATCGTCGGTAGGCCCTAGCTCCATGCCTTGGGGGCTGTCGCCTCCTCCTTACATTAGAAATTCTCATCCGGGGATCAGGTCCTCGAGGTCTGCAGTTGTCAATCCACAGCAAGGCAGTGCACGGTGGCTGCCATTTCACATCGGCTCGATGCGGAGCCCTCGACCCCTGCCGAAAAGGACTTATAGCAATCAAAGGCCCTGGCGCCGCCTCCTTATAACGCTGCCGATGGGGAAAAATGTGAAAATCTAGAAAAGGTGGTCATTGGTGATGACCCAGAGAAGTTCTTTTAGGTCGGAGCTCAGTTACCTCTGTAGGAGAAAGAGGAGCTGATTAGGTTTCTCAAAAGAAATATAGACGTGTTTGCATGGGACGCCTGTGATGCTCTGGGGATTGATCCAACCTTTATTTGTCACCACCTCAATGTCAACTCATCCATAATTCCCAAGAAGTAGCCACTTTAGCGCCCATTAAGAGAGCACGTCGATGCGATTAGAGACAAGGTGAAGAAGTTTAAATGTGCATGAGCCATTAAGGAGGTTTTTTACCCCAAATGGTTAGCCAATACCGTGGTGGTCAAGAAGAAAAATGGAAAATGGCGGGTCTGTGTAGACTTCACGGACCTGAATAAGGCATGTCCCAAGGACCCGTTCCCCATGCCTCGGATAGACCAGTTAGTGGATGCAACTACGGGCCATCCTCGAATGAGCTTCTTAGATGCCTTTCAAGGCTATCATCAAATACCACTAGCCTTTGAGGATCAAGAGAAAACAGCCTTCGTAACACCTATTGGGAACTACCACTACAAGGTAATGCCATTCGGTTTGAAGAACACGAAGTCCATTTATCAAAGGATGATGACGAGGATGTTCGAGCCGCAGTTAGGCAAGAACATCGAAATCTATGTCGATAATATGATAGTAAAGAGTAAAATGGTGTCCAAGCATTTAGGAGACCTTGGCGACATCTTCGATGTCTTGAGGAAGCATAGGCTACGCCTAAATGCTTCTAAGTGTTCATTTGGCATGGGATCAGACAAGTTTTTAGGCTACATGGTTACTCATAGGGGAATTGAAGTTAACCCAGACCAGATCAAGGCTATTAATGATTTAAAACCGCCGTGAAATGCCAAGGAAGTCCAAAAGCTTACTGGAATGGTCGCAGCCTTGAACCGATTCATTTCCAGGTCGGCGGACAGATGCAGACCATTCTATCTCTTGATCAACAAGTGGAAAGGATTTGAGTGGTCCAAAGACTGTATTACGACCTTTCAGCAACTTAAAGAGTACCTATCTTGCCTACCAATCATGTCCAGTCCTGAGGCCGATAAAGTCCTATATGCATATATTGCCGTAGCCCCTCATGCTGTGAGCTTGGTACTAATACGAGATGATAACGGCCTTCAAAAGCTAGTCTACTATGTAAGCAAATCACTGCATGAAGCTGAAGTCTGGTATTCACCTTTGGAGAAAGCCATAATAGCTATGGTCCATGCTACGAGAAAGCTTCCCCATTATTTCCAAGCCCACGCAGTGGTTGTCTTGACCCAACTACCCTTAAAGTCTGCACTTCAGTCTGCTGACTACACTGGAAGAATCACCCTATGGAACACAATTCTGGGAGCTTTCGACATCAAGTACATGCCTCGGACCTCTATAAAAGGCCAGGTCCTAGCTGACTTGGTGGCTGAATTTGCTGAACCACCAATTGAAACAGTGACTGAGGAGCAAACACAGATGGAAAATCTGTTGGGGTAATCTCTGCGCCAGGACCGCGATGTTGGAAGCTGTACGTTAATGGCGTGGGGAATCAAAGGGGGTCCGGAGTAAGGCTAGTCCTAATCTTTCCTGAGGAGACCATCATAAAGAAATCCCTGAGACTTGGGTTTTCGGCCACAAATAACGAGGCCGAGTATGAGGCCTTATTACAAGGGATGGCCATGGTGTAGAAAATGGGAGGAAAAGCAGTAGAGATGTTCTCGGACTCAAGGTTAGTAGTGGGCCAGGTAAAGGGAGAGTTGGAGGCCAGAGACGCAAGGATGCAGGGATATCTAAACAAGGTCAAATGCTTGTAGTCAAATTTCGACCTTTTTTGCTTGTCACATGTCTCTAGAAGTGGAAACACCCATGCAGATTCATTGGCCGCGCTTGCCACCTCCTTAGTAGGGAGCCTGCCTCGAACTATTATTGTCGAGCACCTGGATAGGGCAAACGAGATTGCAAAGGGCGTGGTTCATATCTCTCAAGTTAGTATGGGCCCTAGTTAGATGGACCCTATGGTAAGATTCCTTAAAGACGATGTTCTGCCTAAGGAAAAGTCAGAGGTTGAGAAAATACGAAGAAATGCTCCTTAGTTCTGGTTGTCTGAGGACCATAAACTGTACAAGCGCTCCTATTCCGGGCCATATCTACTGTGTATTCACTCGAAGGCATCAGAATTACTGCTGGAAGAGCTACATGAGGGGATCTGTGGGAGCCACACAGGAGGAAGATCCCTGTCGCACCAAGCCATTACTTAGGGATATTGGTGGCCGAGGATGCAAAAAGAAGCCCTGGAATATGTTAAGAAGTGTGACCAGTGCCAAATGTTTGCCCCAAATATTCATTAGTCAGGAGGGGTCCTCAATCTCTTATCCAGTCCATGGCCGTTTGCCTAGTGGGGCCTGGATATTGTCAGCCCTTTCCCCAAGGTAGCAGGGAATAAGAGACATTTGTTGGTCAGCATGAATTATTTCACCAAATGGGTCAAAGCCGAGCCACTGGCCAACATTAAAGATGTGGATGCTAAAAAAATTCATCTAAAGGAACATTATCACACAATTCGGGGTCCCGCATACCTTCATTTCGGATAATGGACTCCAATTTGATAGCAAAGCCTTCAGAAGATACTGTTGCGAGCTAGAGATCACAAACAGGTACTCAACTCCAGCTTACCCTCAGGGAAATTGGCAAGCCGAGGATGTTAACAAAGTCATAGTCAATGGGCTCAAGAAGAGGTTGGATGATGCTAAGGGAAGGTGGGTAGAAGAGTTACCACACATCTTGTGGACCTATCGGACTACACCACAACGGTCGACGAGGGAGACACCTTTCGCCATGACTTATGGGGCAGAGGCTGTCATCCCTCTTGAGGCAAACTTCCTAACGCTGAGGACCAACTTCTTCACTCTAAGCAGTAATGATGAACTACTAGGGAAGAGCCTGGATCTGATTGACGAGAGAAGAGAAAGGGCAATGATCTAGTTGGCCTATTACCACCAGAAACTCAAGCAAGGGTATGATGCCAATGTGAAGCTAAGACCGCTGGCACCAGGAGACCTAGTGTTGAGGAAAGTTGTGGGTGCTGCCAAGAACCCTTCTTTTGGAAAGCTTGAACCCAACTGGGAAGGACCATACCGAATCACTTCAATGGCAGAGATAGGAGCATACTACTTAGAAGACTTAGATGGAAAGGCTGTACCTTGTCCCTAGAATGTAAATAACCTGAGAATGTATTATTATTAATAAAAGCATTTCTCCATCTCGAATTTTAAGTCTATTATGATTATATGTCCTGTATTTTGGGTAAATGGGAAAACTAGTTACTTCAAGAAAAACCTAAGTACTAGACAGAACCAAGGTATTGCTTGGTCCTCGGACTCAAACCTATGGGGAAACTAATTACTTCAAGAAAAATCCAAATACTAGACAGAATCAAGGTATTGCATGGTCCTCGGATTCAAACCTATGGGGAAACTAGTTACTTCAAGAAAAACCTAAGTACTAGATAGAACCAAGGTATTGCATGGTCCTCGGACTCAAACCTATGAGGAAACTAGTTACTTCAAGAAAAATCCAAATACTAGACAGAACCAAGGTATTGCATGGTCCTCGGACTCAAACCTATGAGGAAACTAGTTACTTCAAGAAAAATCCAAGTGCTAGATAGAACCAAGGTATTGCATGGTCCTCAGGCTTAAACCTATGGGAAAACTAGTTACTTCAAGAAATATCCAAGTACTAGACAAAACCAAGGTATTGCATGGTCTTCGGACTTAAACCTATGGAAAAACTAGTTACTTTAAGAAAAACCTAAGTACTAGACAGAACCAAGGTCTTGCATGGCCCTCGGACTCCAACCTATGGGGAAACTAACTAATTTCGACAAAGGCTTGAACGTCAAGTAGATTCTGAGTGTTGTGAGACTCCTCTGACCATACCTTTGAGGAAATTAACGAGCTCGAATATTCATCCAAATTACAAACACAGCCAAAATGGAGCTTGACTTCTCGGACCACTTGCCCTCCTCATCCATGAGCCTCACTTAAAACACTTCAAGGTACAGGTCATTTCACCTAAGGTATCACTTACAACATCAATTATTTTTCCTTCCTGAATCAACGTTGCAATATTCCCTTAAGGTCAGTAAGTCCCGAGGAATGTGTGTTAACGCATACTACCATGACCTGTAAGTCTAGAGAGTATGAGGTCAGCGTCATAAACGTAAGTTCTTTTGGGACCTATCAAACAGAAAACGAATTTCGTTACTAAGGATGTTCAGCTATCAGTTTGAGTTCGGATTAAAATTTACATGGTGAGCCTGATTAATAAAGAATGGAGCATACTATCAAAGATAACCAAGTGTCAGTGAGGGCGTGAAAACATAACAAATAGTAGGGCGTCACCATTAAGAAAAATGAGGGCATTCCATTACAAAAAGGACTTGCTTCATTACAAAAGTTCAAAGTACACTGGAAGAGAATGAAACATGAGGCAAAAGTGTAATAAAGGCAGCCTATTTCTTCAACTTGATGACCAGCTTGTCCGTAGAGGGTTGCTGAGAGGCTGTGTCAGAGGCTGGAGAATCCTGGCTTGGAGGGATAGCTTGGGGGGAACAGCCTGATGGGGCTCAACCAGGAAGGCTGACTCCTTGGCTTTAAGGGCCTGAGGATTGGCTGTAGACTCTATAGTTTTCTGGGGCTCTTCAGAATTTAGGCCTTCACTTGTTTCTTTCGCCCTAGAAACCTCACCCTCCTTAGCTGGCTTGTCAGGTGTGGTCATCACCAGAGTAGCCTTAGGTCGAGCTGCCTCAGCCTTCTCAAGGGCAACCCAAGCCTCGGAGCTAGAGGGAGTAGACTCCATGATGGCAGGAGGGTAGTATACACTCTCCACCTTCCAGAGGTTAGATGAAGCCTCAACCCTAGCCTGTTTGAGAGCTTTATTCTAGACCTGGGAACAGTAGAGCCTGCATACCTCAGGCACTTGAGACTTGAGAAGGGCCTCGGTTTCAGCCACTCCCAAGTCATAGGCCGCCTCCTCGGCTTTCTCCTTAGAGGTCTCGGCCTTTGTCCTAGCGAATTCAGCCTCCTCCTTAGCCCTCAAGGCCTCTTCCCTGGCCCACTCTGCAACATTTTTGGCCCCTTCTGCCTCAGCCAGCTTAGTCTTTAGATCAGTGATATGTTCCTTGGCAATCTGCAGCTGACCCTCAACTTCTTGCAGGCGCCTTGTCTAGTCCTTGGCTTGTTTTTGAGTGCTAGCCAGGCCGGATGCCGTGCTATTTCTGGCCTTTGTCATCTCCTTCAGTTCATGCCGTGCTTTCTTGAGATCAGCCTCACAGTTTTTAAGGGCTTGTGTGGCATTTAGGCACTTGTTGCGCTCTTATTCCAGGGTCCTGTTCTGGCTATTGGCCTCTTCCTCCAACCTGTAAGTGGCCTGAATAGCCTACCCACCAAGATAAGCACATTATAGGTTAGGAATCAGGGAGTAGAAATCAGCAGAGGCGCAAGTGTTAGAGGTCTTACCATGCCCAGGTACCTCTTGAGACTAAGGACAACCTCCTGCCTCCTCAAGCTGCCCAGCTCGGCCATATCGGTGGGGAGAAGCAGGGACCTCTCCAGAGCATCGGCCACATAAGTGCCTTCACCTCCACGAAAGTCCCTGAGGGAGGCGTTATCCATCAAGGGCTCCCTATGGAGCATAGGAGTAAGCAGCCAGGCTTGGGTCTCGGATTACAGGGCGACCTCCTTTTCCTGGCCTTGATGCCCGACTCTCAGCTGCTTGGAAGGTCGGCGGGCTTCATCTTCCTCCTTGGAGGAGCGAGATCTCCCCCCGTCCACTGGGTCTTTGCCTTTAGAGGGCTTCTTCCTCTTCAAATCGGTGGACTCGAGCCGAGGATTCGGGGTTGGCTGAGCAGAGAACAACTAGTCTGTACAGGAAAAGACTTAGGTGGGGGATAAGGAAGCTTGGGTTGCTGCTTCCTCGGCGCATCCTTCCCCGGCTGGCCCTCGATCAGGTCGAACAAACTGGTTTGAGGTTTCTTCTTGAAACCCATCTCGGCCTGAGAAGAAATCCCTTCCGACAAGATATCTGCTTCGGTCAAGTTGGGGTCGCCTAGGTCACCAGAAAGATCCTCGGGCGGATTGACTGTTTTGAAAACACCAAATTCGTCCTCGGACGGACCCAAATCAGCAACTTCCTCCTCTCTCTCTGCACTTTCTCCCTCGGCCTCTGCAGCCTGATGGGATGAAGAAGGGCCTGACAACGGAACACCTTCTGGGATGGGGGATCCTTCCGGAAGCCAGAACCTGTGTTCCATTATGGTGATCTTATGGAGTCGAGGATCTTTGGCTCTGATCACGTACTTCGGAACTGAGAGTGATTTCTGTAGGGGATCGTATCCAAGAATCTTGTGGGCGGCCCTGACCTGGTTGTCTGCCTCGTTCACGAAGACCTCTACCCTAAGAATGGCTTGCAAATCCTCGTGGTTGACTAAATGGAAGTGTCGTTCAAAGGCGTGTGGGTCTGCAAAAAGAAAGCATATTAATATTAACTGCCGGACAACGCAAGCTATGAAAACATAACAGATCAACCCTCCCCTACTCCGAGTACCCCACCTGGCTCCCCCTCTACTATCGAGCAATGAAGGCCGTCGTACCACTCCCCGAACACGATGAGAAAGTCCTTATTTAACCTCTTGCTGGACTCGGGGAGGCACTGAATAAGCCGAACCTTATCGTCCATTGTCTTCATGTAGTAGGACTTGCCCTTTAAGTGTTGGAGGTTGTAGCACCAATTTACATTATGATAGATTAACCTTAACCCCATCTTCTCGTTTAAGGCGTCCACACAACCCAAGATTCTGAACACGTTGGTGGCGCACTAGGTGGGAGCCAATCTAAAATGCCTAAGGTAGTCCCTCATCACCTGCCCCATAGGGATTCTCATACCACATTCTAGGAAGGCGATTATGGGAATCACTACTTCACCCTCTTTTCTCCTAATAAGCTAGTCCCTTTCATCACAGTGCCTCAAACCCACATTACTGGGAATCCTATAATCGGTGATGAATTTCTCTATTGCCTCCTCAGACTCAACCAACTTCTTAAACCTACCCATCTTAAAAAACGGCCAAAAAACTCGGGGAAGAACGAACGAAAGAAAGGAATAGGGGGAAAGAAAATCAGAAAGGAGAAAACACGAGATAAAGTGAGAAGAAGACTTACAAAAATGAGGAAAAGCTCTTCGGACAGGCTTTTTATGTAGAAAAGAGGCGTGTGTTTGATTGTAGATTTGACCGAATTCAGGATATTTGCGCAAGAGCTCTTAAATGTGAAAGTGAAGAGACAAGTCGGTTCAAATGGGTATTTATACCTCCAATTAAAAAGAATCATGCGGATTTCCCGCCCATGAATGAAAGGAAATCCCCACCCTTGGATTACCAACATACCATTGGATGTGGGGTGCATAGAGCCGCTATAATTTAATGAGGGCGCGCTCTGCATTCCGAAGCGCCAGGGACGTGCCTTAGACAGGAGAAAAGACTCTAGTGCTGATATGGGATAAGACTGGACAAGCCGTGACAGGGGCCCGTGGACATCAAAATCCTCCTCCCTGTCCGAGGAACCGGACAGCAGGATTTTGAAGGGCTATTGTAGGGCCTAAGAATTTGGCAACCTCAGCCCACTTTATATTAAGCCCAAGGCCCAGGTCAAGGAGGGAGAAACGTCCGAGGATTAATGTAGATAGCTCAAGTTGCCAGGAAACATCGCCGAGGACGATCCTATCCTCGGCCAGCCGAGATCATAAAGGGGAAGAGCAGTGCGCCACCAAAGGCAACCTCCCTAAGCATTCCAAGAAAAAGACAAGTCCAATGGGTTAGCCATGGAAGCATGGTAGAGGAGTGATTCAAGGAGAAACTGTCACATCTGCATTAAATACCCATAACTAACATTTTAGCCACATTAATGAGGAAATGACGCTTGAACAGTGCTGCCTTGATTGCTGCAACTCATAGAAGATTTAGGAAGATGGCTGATGGGAGGCACTTGATTAGTGACCTGCATTGTCAACAAATGGAGGGCCCAGATCAACTAAAAGGGGGTATATAATGGAAGAGATCCTCCAAGAAGGGGGGAAAGAAAGGAAGAGAGAAAGAAAACTGAGGAACCGTTTGCATGGTCTTTGAATCCCCCTGTAACCAAGCACCGAAGAAGTAGCAAGACCTGCAAACTCTTCAGGTGAGGGCCGAGAACAGAATCCCATACTGTAAACCCTTGATCTTGTTATTTAAATCGATCCGTAATGGTGCCTAGTTGTAGTACCCCTTATTAAGACTTAGCTCTTTGGCCCACTCTCTACAAAATTCATTGTAATGGGTCCAGTGGGCCAAGATGCCGTTCGCATTTGGGCCTAGACCAAAAATCGCGACCCTACACTTTTTATCTCTTGACTATAAATGTGAAATGCAAAACTAAAACTAACACATATGATAAATGAGGGACTCACTACTATTTATTACAGTGCCATATAAAATGATAAATAGACACATTGTTCCATAATCTATATATATATATCTTAAAAAATTTAGTCGTAAAAAAAAAAAAAAAACATAATAAACAATACAAAGTTTGAATAATATAGATCACTTGAAAAAAGAATAATATTTCTATCTTTTATCACCAGAAAAAGGAAACAATATCAATCAAATTAATGCACCAAAGTTTTTCAAAAAAAAAAAAATCAAAATAATATAATGATATATTTGTAGAGATGGAGAGATAAAAAATAATTTTAGAAATAATATCTCCAATATGTTTTTGAGAATAAATCATACATTATACCACGTTACAAAATTGTTATATATTTTTACGAATTACGTGGATTTGCAACTAGTAATAAATAAATATTGCTCACTAAGCGGACTTAAAAATATAATAAATACTAATTATTTAATATTGGACAGCACACATGAACCCATGCCCATAAGTATATAATTTATAAAATGTCTGATTTCTTTCCCATCTTGACTCATTGGTTTTACCACTTTAAACCCCTATCAAGTGATTCTCAAAACAATAAAAAAAAAAAAAAGTTCAAGTGGGCATTTTAGAAGTAAATTTATCAATCACTCCTTAAATGGTTTTGGGCAAATAACTATGTGATGTTAATCTCTTTGCAAAAAAGAGTGTGTTCCAATTTGGACCCTCCTCAAAGGACGTGTGGGCCTCACATTAATTTTGATTAAAAATAACTAACTAAACATTTGCTAAAACCCATTTTTCCAAAAATTTTCTCCTAAAGTTTTCCTTATGGACATTCTACTTTTAATTTATTTGCTCTCGACAAATGGGTTAGGTTGATTGAATTCGGGTCAAGAATGTGTCTTCCTAAATGTGTTGTAAAACTTATGATCCTTACCTCTTTGGGGTTTGGTAAACCCAAATGAGGCTTATTTTCTTTTTCACATATCAAAAAAATATTGAAAAACTTGTTAATATTTTCTTTTTTCTTTCCTTCAATACAAAACAAATTAATAAACAGAAATACTCAAAAATAAATAATAAATAAATTCTTAAGTATACACCATCTAAGGTTCACTAAACTAAAAGCTTCAAGTAGGGGTGTCAATGTTCGACCCAACCCGCGAACACGACACGAACCCAACACGGGTTTTTTCGGGTTAGGGTTGGGCCTTAATGGGTTTGGGTCATAAACGGGTCAACCCGAAAGCGACACGATAAGAAACGTGTCATAAGCGGGTCAACCCGTGTAACCCGCAATAGACACGTTTGACACACCAATTTATTTGTGTCAACCTAAAATGACCCATTTAACACAAACCGTTTAACTCGTATAAATAATAAATATTCATTTTATTTTAGATTTGTCAAATACCTTTTATATCCAACATATATTTTAAATTTAAAAAGAAAAGTGAGTAATTACAAAAATTTACAAGGGATATAATTGGAAATTGAAACTTTACAGACCCTAGAACTACTAATACTTTTTTTTTTTGGCATAGAACTTGCACAAATGAAATTGGATGAGCTTGTGGAAGATGTTATGAATTTGGACATCAACAAAGAATCTATGAATGGTAATCGTGGTCATAGTCAGGATTAGTTTACTGTTTGCTCAAATTCTTTCAATATTAATACTTAGCATTTGGCGAGTTCCAAGGATATTATATTTTTGTTGAACTATGTTATTTTATTTTTTTAAACTTTGTTATTTTGAATTTGGGTTGAAGTATATGCACTTCTTTTGGAGTGTAAAGAACTTATTTTTAGATGAATGTTATATTTTTCTTGAACTATATTATTTTGAATGTGGGTTAAAGACTTGAAGTGTATGTATTGCTTTTTGGGATGTAAAAAAAATTATTTCTAGATGGATGTTATATTTAATATTATGCAGGTTAAAATGGGTTGTGTTACATTCGTGTTAACCCAACACGACTTGTTTATTAAGCATGTCAAATGGGTTGGGTCAGGTCAACCCGCCTTATTAACAGGTCGGGTTAGGGTTGAAGGATCATAACACGATTATTAAGTGGGTCGGGTTAGGGTTGAGCCATTTAGTCGAATACCCCTACCTTGACACGACACGAACCCGACACGCTAACCCGAATTAACACTCCTAGCTTCAAGCCTTGACCTCATGAAAAAAAGAATTTATGAGTGTATTTGAGAAGAAGAATTGAAAAGAAAAAAAGAAAAAAGAAAAACAAAAGGGTACAAAACATATGGAGTAAAAAATTATCCCTTCGAAAAAAGGGTTGATTTTGACCCGCCATTTCTACATGTCGATATGAGTTGACCCATTTCTTTAGGGGTTTTATGTCAAGTGACATACGCTATTTTTTCTCTATAATGTTAGTATCACGTACAAATGCACACATTTATGATTTTTTTTTTCTACCAATCTCAAATTGCCGCGTAGGATAATTGTTGCAAAGTATACGTGCTGCTAGCATTATTGAACTTTTCTTGATCTATTAGACTTTTTTTTTTTTTTTTTGAGAAACAAATGATCTACCCTTGTCCCTTCGTGGTTGGTCAATAATGATATAGAATAGAAACCCTCATGCTTCTGCTTCTACCCTTGTTCTGTGCCATTTCTTCTCCTCAGTCAAATGATCCCGGGTCATTTTTGTCTTCACAATTGCCAGTCAGTCAAACTTGCTGGCTCTTACATAGTCGTCTTCGATCTTTCCTCCCAACCAAGTAAAAGGCTCTTGGCTTATTTATTTTCTCTATTCATTTACCCGTTTTAATTGTTCCATCTCTTCTTAGCTCATTATCCGTCAGAGTTTTTCTTTAGCTCATTATTTTGCTTGTCTACACAAATTGCCATACCTTCTTGTCAACATTAACCATATATGTCGAGACACATCTCTTCTACTTCTTCATTTGAGTCGCCTTATGTATCACTTGATCTTCTTGCATACTTAAACTCCGGTAAAAAGACACCCTTCCATGTATTCAACGATGTGGTCATGCCGGAATTTCAATGCCATTTTTCAAAGTTGAAGCAACTCCTTCCTCCAAAAGATACGAATGGAACCCAAGACAACACCAGCAGGACAGAAAGAGATGAGGAGGAGGACGACTCCAGTTGCAATGATCAGCATGCAATAGTTGAGGAGATCCAGAAGGACCTCGACTACATCAACAAAGCCTGTCATAGACTAAAGGATTCAGCAGACCGCGTTGATGAAGAAATTCAAAGATTGATTCTCCAACGCTTGGACGATGCCTTCAGAGAAAGAACAGAAGAGGCACAAGAAAATTCCCCCAGAATCAACAAGCTTAAGAGAACCAAGGATGTTGTTTCATTATTAAAGAACCAAATTTGTTCATCCCCACAACTCTCTTCAGATAGTTTGAGCCTTCAACATTCCAGCCCTTCCATGAGACCAGACAAGCAGCCAGAGGTAAACATCAATAATCAAATGATCACCAAGAGCTTAACTTTGAAAAGAATTGAGGAGGTGTACAAGGGTCTAAGTAAAATACAACAGAAGTGTTTGCTATGTTTCTCTGTGTTCCCTGAAAATGAAACCATAAAGAAGAAAGTTTTGATCCATTGGTGGGTCGGTGAGGAATTTATAGACTCACTTAATGGTGATGGTAAGACTGCAGAGGAGACTGGCAATGAGTACTTCAAAGAGTTTATCAGGAAAGGCATCATTGAGCCTGTTCAAAAAAAGCGTAGACAAAGCTCAGAAAATTGCAAGATGCAATCTTCAGTTCGTGATGCCATAATTAAGCTTGCGGAGAAAGATGGGTTTGTCAGTTTTGATTCAAAGGGAAATCCCAATGCTGATTTCTTTTCCTGTCCGAGGGTGTGCCTAGTGAAAACCGAAGATGGGTCTTCGCTTCGCGATTTTACTTATATTTATCATCATTTGAAGCATGAAAATATTCAAACTTTGTTTAATGTAAATGAGCCTCAGCCTAATTTCAGGGTGGACAGGTTTTCAAAGATGAAGAACTTAAAAGTTCTACAGCTGGGAAGGTGGAAGGCCTCTGCAAGGCAACTTGTTGAAGTAGAGGACACTGAGTTCTTAAAAGGTTTGAAGAAAATGAAACAGCTTAGGTACTTTAGCCTTAGGGGAATCTCTAGAATTACTGAGCTTCCAAATTCAATTTGCGAACTCAGTAATCTAAGGATACTGAACCTTAATGGCTGTGATAATTTAGAGAAACTTCCTGATGGGATAGGGTCACTCAAACAACTGACACACTTGGACATGTCTGAGTGTTTCTTGATTAGTCACATGCCCAAGGGACTGGCTTCTCTCTTAGCACTTCAAATCCTAAAAGGGTTTGTGATTGGTAAACAGAGTCCCAGTGGCCTCTATTGTAAGCTAGCCGATTTGGCAAGATTGAAACATTTGAGGAAGTTGAGCATTCATGTAGACAGAACAAGTCGTGAAGCTGAGAATGAGCTGAATTCATTTCCACAATTTAGGAAGCTCCAGTCTTTATCAGTTGCCTGGTGGTCATCTGTCTACAATGCATCCACTCCCACAACTACAAATGTGGCATTTGCAAGAATCCAGAGAATGGTGAGCAGGGAAAACTCAATGAAAGCATTGGCAAAAATCCCGAGAATTTTGAGCCGGGAAAAATCAATGCCCACTACTCCAGGGTCTACATCACAACCTGTTGATTTACACAAACTAGGCCTCCAGTATTTCCATGGTTCGAAGATGCCTGACTGGCTTAAGCTCTTAAAACTGGAGAATCTAAAGAAGCTCTACATAAGAGGAGGAGAACTATATGACCTGCGGCTTACGGAGGATCAAGAGGATCACTCATGGGCCGTGAAATGTCTACGCTTGAAGTCCTTGAGTAAATTGGAGATGGATTGGCCAAAACTGCAACAATTGTTTCCAAAATTGAATTATGTGGAGAAAGTAGACTGCCCTCAATTGACTTCCTTCCCATGTGATGACAATGGAGAGTGGATATGGAATGTATCAGATACAGAACAAGCTTGAGCATTTTGCCTTATTCACAGGAAGCCTTTTTCGTTGTATCATTTACTTTGTATCCAACTTCAGCACGTATTAACTTAATACTTAACGATGTTCCTTGTTTAAATTCTGTGCTTCAATGCATCTGCAATTTAAGTTTACAAAAATGATATCTTAGATGAGAATTTTGTTCATTCTTATCAGCCATTTCTACTACTCAAAAGAAATTAATAAGGGAAAAGAGATATATATTCAGGAGCTTTCTAGCATTGCTTTATACTAATCTCAACAATATAATAGCTTCTAAGCTCGCCAAGAAACTTGGGCTTCATCTCTCTTCTTAAAGAAATTCGAATTCCGATCCCCTCTATAACTTTTACCAATTCAAACCTCAACCTTCATACTCTCATCTACCATGGAGTTTGTTTGATGTGATGTCGAGGCACCATCATACTTCTATTAATTTCTTTTGTTTGTTGGGGGAGTTTTTTTTTTTTTTGGTTCTTACTGACTTGTGGTTGGTTCTCTCTCTCTCTCAGAGGCTATCTATTTAGGCATGCATTTATTTATTCTTCTTAGCATACACAATATGTTTAGTGAATAGTTGCAACTTGCAACATTAGAATATGTGATGCGTTAGGAATTACGCTTTATACATATAACTAACTAGTTAAGACTTTAAATTTGCAAAGATTGAGATAATCTGGATATGATATGTTATAACTTATTTATGGTAAAAGTATGATGCTACAAGTTTTTATTTGATTCTTTGTTTGGAAACATGAGGGATGAAACAGTTAAGCCAATTTTGAAGACTTGACATCTTGGCTATTTGGTGGGTGTGATTTTTACTCAAAATCATTGGCAGAAAATTTTTGCACTTCAAATTGTTGCCGTGCAGCTTGAGAGAGAGAGGGTTCTAGAAGGATGCTTGGATCAAGATTATCTGGCGGAATGCCCTCTCAATATTATTGGACTTCAGTGTGATAATGCCATTGGAGTACTAATACAATGATGGATTTAATAATTTACATTGCAAAACAACTATTTTATGCACACTTAAAATTTGGGCATTGTTAAGAACAAAATTTTCAAACTCGAAAATGAAGCACAATAACATTACAAAGCAGGTCATCCCTTTTCTATGATTTAATTTTGTCATAATATATCCCTCTTCAAAATAGACGATGTTCAATGTTGTCCACTATTCAAATTTGTGTAGTTTGACTAATTTAAATTTCCTAGTGCAATATCCAACCAAGAACCACAAAGCAAATTAGAGGGAGGAAGGGCGGATTAAGTGAAGAAAAAATAAGGAGATGTTAAAAAAAAAAAAGTTTGAAGGTAAGTCAAACCCTTAATGTTTTGCACTTTTGCTCTTCTTTGAGTTCTTTCAACTTCCCATTTCAATTAAAAAAAAAAAAAAAAATTCCCATTTACTTCAAACTTTTCCAATTCTGTCTCTTCTCTCTTTAACAATGTTTCTCATTTACTCCAACAAAACATTTCCTTAATTTTATCTTTCCATTAAAACTAATTGAGCATTAATTCAACCATTCTTTCAAATCTATGTCTCTTGATTATTTTGTGATTCTTCCTATTTCTAATCATGAGGTCTTTCAAAACATTCAATTGTTGCCTATTGGAAATAAAACAACCATTTATTATTATTATTATTATCTGCAATTTCTCTTCCTCCGTAGATAAAGAGTCTATTAGCCTAACCTATGCCATTGCAAAATCCAATCCTTCCCATCAAGAAGCCCCCAAGAAATTATCAAGTTTTAAGCCATGGATATTTTTCATGTGGTTCTCAGCTAAACATTGCTATCATTAAAGAAGTGCTTGCACAATCTATAAATGACGAGGCTATAGAAATTCTCTACCCACTTGGTGTCATGGATCCTATTGATCCCTCAAGACATTGGCTTTGCTTGAATATATACCATTGGTATAACAAATCGGAGAGCAAATTATGGAGAGAGATCACAACTTTTCTTTTCTTTGTTCCTCATGAAAAATTACATGGGAAAACTTTTTTTGTTTTTTTCAAATTTTGTAGTTTGTGGCTAATCACGATTATTGAGAATTGGAGTTGTTTGGTTGTTGACGATAAATAGGTCATGAATGTTTTTAGGGTTTGATAAGTTAGTTGTCTATTGGAGCTTGTGTGTCTTTTTTTTTTTAATCATTTCACACTTTTTTATTGAAACAGTTGTTACATTGTAGGTATTGCATATATTCACCAATTGTAGGAGATAAGCTCCCAAATTTTACAAATTTATTATTAAAGTACTATACAAAGAACAAACAAAGGGCTTACCACTTATGAGCTATAAAATGTACATATTTAAATTATAGGTGGGCAATTTCATCCAAACAAAAAACATGTCTCATTTATGGCTTTGTGGACAAAAAGTATAGCAAATATGCTCTTGCAATCTTGCTTTGGTCTTTGAGTAGTTGTTTGTTTATTTTATTTTGGCCATACGAAGAATTCACACTGCATCAAAGTGTGCATTGCCATTTGTTGTTGGACTAATACGTTTTTCGTATAAGGTTTTGCAGTTCTATTTTAAAGATCAATGAACACTAGCATTTTCAGCTATTGAATTCAGACTTCCAAAGGTATGCTTGTTGTTTCTCTACTTGAAATTTCCAATGTTGTATGAAATTGGTACTTCTCTTTAAGAGATGAATGAACAACTAGCTAGGGAAAGACAGAACATGGCCTTGAGCAAGAGAAGATTGTTGAACATTTGGCACATATACAGTAGTGTTTTTTACCTTCAGGTTTGAGTTTGGGGGTGGAATGTCATTCCCCTCAAGGGAGGGGAGTGTTTTTTCCCTTTAGGTTTTGGGTGGAATATCATTTCTCCAAACCTCAAGGGAGGTGAGTGTTTTTTCCCTTTAGGTTTAAGGTGGAGTATCATTCCCCCAAATCTCAAGGGAGGGGAGTGTAATTACTCCAATGGAAATTACTTTTTTTTTTAAAAAAAACACATGCACTATTTAACAGTTTAACCTACAAAACTTATATTATACTATATTATAAAATAATTATGTAACGCTTTCTCATGCATCGCATGGAAGTTTTTATTAATAGAGAAAAGCCAAAACTACATACGAACAGCCGCAAGCTCATTCTTAGCGAAGTGGTCGATGTCATGTAAAAAAATCTCAAACATACAAATGACTTTCTTTCTCAACAGCCACGAATTTCTTAAACTCAAATGATGTGAGACCCATATATTTAGACTACTAGGCTAATAGGCTTTTACTTGCAAGAAGGGTTGAATAATGGACTCATAAGTTTATAGAGTGGCCCAACCTAGTTTAAGAACAGGTCCACACTTGCTAAAACTAGGCGCAAAAGAATAAAAAATGGAGTCACCCTTCAAATACACTAGAGGTTTTTTTAATTGTTTTTTAGAATCAAATGCAGTAGAATTAAGGTGCAGTGTCGTGTTATACATAGTACATACCTTGGGTTAAATTTATCAATTTTACTAAATCTCATAGCTACATTCTTAGGATCAACTTTGAGGAATATTTTATCCCCAACTTCGAACTCCATATCCTTCCTTCTATTGTAAGCGCAACTTTTCTATGACTATAAGCTATTTGCAATCTTTATTTGTCAAATCAATTTTCTCAAAAGTCATCTAAATTATTTATATATGCCCCAAGATTTTTCATCCAATGATACCCATCCCAACAAACAGACCTACATCTCTACCAAATAAAGCCGTCTAAAGGGCCATCTTTATGCTAGACTAGTAAATATTATTATAAGCGAACCTAACAAAGAACAAATAATTAGCCTAACTTTTCCTAGAACCTTGTACGCGTGGCCTTAAGATATCCTCTAGGATCTAAATAGTCCATTATGTCTATCCGTCTGTTGAAGGGTGGAAGGTTGTGCAAAAACAGAAGAGAAGTCTAATAAGCATATTTATAGACAGAACCATATTAAATGTAAACATATTTATAAACATATAAACAACAATAACTATTTTATTAAAAAATTTATTCAACTCCACCTATTCTAATGTCTATTATGTCATATTCGTATAGAACATTCATTCTTATTGATGTTTTATTTATTGATATCCAATACTTAAGCTTAATTATCACATACGGCTTTGCTTGGCAAAATTGCCTCTTTTAAAAGTCATTACTGTTTTACATATATTATGATTCAAACTCTAGATCTTAGTTTTAGCTTATCTTATAATTCAAAGTCATATTTTATATATATATATATATATATATTTAATACCTCATGATAAATCCTGACTGTTTACCTATCAATTTCACATGGTCCCATTTCTTTTTATCCTCCATTTATAATCAATGACATCAGAGAATGGTTGGAAATGATATAACATTTAGAACATATATCTCAAGCTTAAAAATCAACTTTAAAATATATAAAACGTGAGGGGGGGGGGGGGGGGGGGGTGGGGGGGGGTGTGTAGAGGGGTGTGAGGATCCTAGGTATCATTTCTATTATTTGCAAAAGGTATAGTACCATTGTGCAAGATAAACCATGGAAGTACAAAATGTTAGACATTAATACTGTGAAAAAGATGAAATCTGAACATATAAGAATCCCAATAAAACTGATAATTGTAGTTGTTATATTCAGTATAACTTGCAACTGGAAAAGGTGGACTTCCCCTTGATTTGCAATTAGTTGGTCCATCCTCATCTATCAAATGATTTGGAAAAGAGTTTATATTTAGGTAAAACCTCTCTCTCTCTCTCTCTCTCCCCCAAGAATCTTGTACACAAGCTCTTAAGAAATTTTTGAGGATCTAAATAGTATGTTATGACTACTTGTCAATATAAGGGTGGAAGACTGTGTAGAAAATATAAGCATAGTTTATACATAATACAATGAATTTACTAACTAATATGTATATTTGTAGACATATAACCATATCAATTTTGTAACATACTTATAAACATAAATAATACGTATGTTTATAAGCATATTTATAAATATATAAACAACAATAACTATTTTACTCAAAACACTTATTCAACTTCACTCACTCTGATGTTATTTTTTGGGTAAATGTTATTTCAATTTTTTGTTTCTTCACCTTTAGTCCTAACATTATGGGTTTCACCTTATAAAAGAAGTATAGTTGAGGAAACAAATTCTAAATTCAAATAGAGCTCTTTTTCCCCTTTCAAATTGCTATTTTAAACAAGATTCTAAACATCAATAAATACAACAATAAGAGTTAAGGCATAACTACTATGAATTTTGTTCATGTTGAAGTTTTCAATATCAGCAACCATATAATATATACAATATAATAATTGAAGTATTTATATTTAATTGTGCTTCTCTCTTATTGTAACTAGTCGCAGACCTGTTTGTTGCTCGTGATAATATTTTCATGGTGGTCTCATTAAATTTATTTTTTGCAATTTGGACTTTTAATAAATAGTAACGTATTTCGTAATCATATTTTCAGTTATTATGTCATAACAAATTCAAATGTAATATATATATATATATATATATATAATTTATGTCATATGAAATTGAAAACAATATATATATATATATATATATATAAATATATATATATATATATAATTTATGTCATACGAAATTGAAAACAATACAATTTTTCTTAGGAATTCAAAAGGCAGTAAAAATATATATATATTTTTTTAAATAAAATTTATTTATAACATTTTATGTATCATTAAAAGTTATATAAAATTTAGCAATTATCCTTTAAGATTAAAAAAAAAAAAAAAAAAAAAAAAAAAAAAAAAAAAAAAAATTCTCAAACCCAATTTTTTCTACTATACAATAAAAAACAACGAGAAACATATCTAAAAAATTAATAAAACTTAACAAAACTAAAATTCAAAATAAAAAAAGAATGGGTAAAATAAAACTCACAACAAAGTCAAACTCCTTCTCCTGTATATGCAAAACATATCAAATGTGATGTGATCAAGCCAAATATCCAATGTATAATCAAATTAAAAAATTTCGATAAGGATTTGAGGAAGCGCAATAGAAATATGTCACTATTCCCTAGCAAAAGTAATGGTTATAGCTTTATACATAATGATTGTAACTCTTTTTTCTTAATTAAAAAATAAAAATCTAGAGTGCAAGTCCAAAGGGGACAAAAAGTAGAGAACTTTTTTTGAAAAAATAAGAAGTATTGTGCAATATTGTTATAATCTAATCTAATATCTAATCCAACATATGAAAATGAATAGATAAATAAATAATTTAAAACACAAAATTAAAAAAAAAATTTCTTAAAAATCTCAAACAATTACTCATGCATCTAAGAGTATCATATAATAAAGACATAAGAATTTGCTGCTAATTTGTTAAACAAAGTACTTACAAAAAGTGAAAGAAAACTACACAAAGATTATTTTATTCAATTGCACTAATTGTTTTTTATCATATTGTCCAGATTATCCTATTGTTTCCAAATAAACTAAAACCTTACAATAACGCAAAATATAGACACATTATAATATGATTTTTTCCCAAATTGGGTCAACAACAAACACCATTCATTAATAGTATTTAGTATTGTAAATAAAATTAAAAAAAAAAAAAAAAAAAAAACACACACACACACACACACACACTTACATCAAGGAGCACATATGAATTAGTCAATAAAAGGAAAATGGGGGTACAAACCTCCGGTGGGAAATCTTCCTACAAGGCAATTGTTAGGTTATATCTTTTATACTATCAGTGATTAAGCAAAACCTATGAATGCCTTTTCACAGAATTTTTTTTAAAAAATATTTATTATTCTAAAAAATATATGTCAATTTTAAGGTGGAGATGCAAGAAAAAAAAAATCCAACAAAAAATGAGAGAGAGAGAGAGAGAGAGCCTTTTTGTGTGGGAAAAAGTGACAAATTTATAGTAAATGGATGACAATAAGAAGAGACAAATTAAAGGAAGATAAATGGGCAGAATGATATGTAAAGTTAAAACTACCCAAAAGGAATATGTATAGACAATACTTAGTTATAACATCAAAATTACAATAGATGAATATGTGAAGTTAAAACCTCCGAAAATGAATTTGTAAAGCCAACATATATTTAATACTGTCCAAACAGTTAAAGGTAAAAACCAATATGAGAAAGAATAATGCTGTGACCAATGACGTGGAGGATGAGATGGCTTAATAGGAGTATAGTAATAATAAATGTTATGTTTCAGCTTTTAATGTAAAATATAGATACCCCAGAGCCATTTATTCACCCGCTTTCAATTTCATTCTCACTCCTCAACTTCTCTCTCTCTCTCTCTCCAATTCACATTCATTTTTCCATTGATTCTAGAGATGCTTAATTGTCAAATCCTCATTTCAATTTTCCTCTTATTGAATGTTAAAATTACATTAATTTGAACTTATAATTGAGTTTAGGAACCTTGAAAAAATTTATCTAGTGTATTGCATTGTTAGCAAAAGTTTGTTATTGAAGTTGTTTTTTCTTTGGAGCGTTCACCATTAGTTTTTCATTTTGTCACCATGTTGTTGCCTTCTTCTTGTGATCGATTTATGTGATTGTTGACATTTAATTTGATATGCTTCAACTAATTTTCACATAATTGGTAAATTGACATAGTTTGGAATAACTGGCTAATTTACTAAGTAAACAACAACCTGGGTGTAAAACTTAACAATCACTTATTAATTTTAATTGAGCATAGAGATAATGACAATTTTAGCCCTTTTGGCTATAATTTATGCAGGTTTTTCTTACTCCAAAGGAGAAATGACAACTTCTACTAAAAAAATTAACATGGCTATATATTATGAAAATATAGTCATTGGATTGCATGTTCTTGACATGCTATCAATTTCGTGTCAATTAGATGTTATTTACTATTCAATCCATAAACTTTTTATTTATGCATAATTTTTAGATTTCTAAAACTTGAAATTTAACATTTGATTGATGACATAATTAGTAATGTTTGATCTTTTGGAAAGTTTGCAAGCATGGAGAATATAATAAAAAAAATTCATATCCAATAAAGAAATATCGAGCAATTAATCCTTGGCTACAAACTAGTTTGTAGACAAATTTTGTGCATTCTATTATCATTCCCAATACACTTTTTTTCTCTCTCAACACTCTCACATGTGTCTCTCACTTTTCTCTATTTTCTCTATCTCATTATTGTTGAAGACATCTCATTAGCGATGACAAAATACAGCCAACACACTCCACCCCAACAAGTCCTGCTCCCATCATACTTGGGCTTTTCCCATTTCGAAGAGATTGCACAATGGAGATAGGACACCCTTAATCCAATCCCACATGGTTCCGCTTTATTGCTATCCCTAAATTTGAGTGGAACCATCCAAAATCATGATGTAAAACGATTATGTGTTTCTTCATTTTTGACTTACTTTTGATGATAATACTGATTGCAAATTGGGTGTACTTTGTACAGTCAGTAAGTTAAGCACGTATGGAAAAAAAAATATAGTCCAAGAAACTGTTGGGCTTTGTGGAGCCTAGTTTATTTTTAGCCCGTTTTGTAGCCCATTGTAACCCTGTAAGCAGGATATAAAAGCACTTTTGTGATTAGGGTTTGTAACTACTATTGTTGTTGTGTTTTTAGAGAGAGAGAAAAACACTGTAGCCGCACTTTGTATTTTTCCCTGATAATAGTGAAATCCCTGTAACTCCGTGAACGTAGGCAAATTGCCGAACCACGTAAATACTGTCTAGTGCGTGTGATTATTTTTCTTTGACGCGTGTTTTCTCTATTTTTTTTGTTTCTCACAGGTTGGAATTTTGGTTAAATTCCCAACAACTGGTATCAGAGCCTAGGGTTAGGTTTGAGTGAGAGCAATGGCAGAGGAAGCAGGAAAGGCGTCTGGAATAGAAAAGTTCGATGGCACAGACTTTGGATTTTGGAGGATGCAAATCGAGGATTACCTTTATGGGAGAAGGTTGCATCTGCCGCTTCTAGGGGAAAAACCTGAGGCTATGAAGGCTGAGGAATGGGCTCTTCTTGACAGACAGGTACTGGGAGTTATCAGGTTAACTCTGTCTAGGTCTGTTGCACACAATGTTGTAAAGGAGAAGACCACAGCAGATCTGATGAAGGCTTTGTCTGGTATGTATGAAAAGCCGTCAGCAAATAACAAGGTGCATCTGATGAAGAAACTGTTTAATCTGAAGATGGCAGAGAACGCATCAGTAGCACAACATCTGAATGAATTTAACACTATCACAAATCAATTGTTGTCTGTAGAAATTGATTTTGATGATGAGATTCGTGCTCTGATCGTTTTGGCTTCTTTGCCAAACAGTTGGGAGGCAATGAGGATGGCAGTAAGCAATTCTACAGGAAAGGAAAAACTCAAGTACAATGATATACGAGATTTAATTCTGGCTGAGGAGATTCGCAGAAGAGATGCAGGTGAAACCTCGGGATCTGGTTCTGCCTAAACCTTGAGACAAGAGGCAGAGGTAATAACAGAAATTCAAATCAAGGCAGATCAAAATCAAGAAATTTTAATCGGAACAAAAGTAAGTCTAGATCAGGCCAACAAGTACAATGCTGGAACTGTGGGAAAATAGGTCACTTTAGGAACCAATGCAAAAGTCCTAAGAAGAAGAAAGGGACCATATGAGCAAGGTGCCCTATGCCTCAGCTATTGGCAGCTTGATGTATACTATGGTGTGTACAAGGCCAAACATTGCACATGCAGTGGGAGTTGTGAGCAGATTCATGAGTAGGCCTGGAAAGCAGCATTGGGAGGCAGTCAAGTGGATTCTGAGATATCTGAAGGGTTCATCAGATACATGTCTTTGCTTCACAGGTGCAAGTTTGAAGCTGCAAGGTTATGTAGATGCTGATTTTGCTGGTGATGTTGATAGTAGAAAGAGTACTACTGGGTTTGTATTTACTCTGGGTGGTACAGCTATATCATGGGCTTCAAATTTGCAAAAGATTGTTACTTTGTCTACTACAGAAGCTGAGTATGTTGCAGCAACTGAAGCTGGAAAGGAGATGATTTGGCTACATGGTTTCTTAGATGAATTGGGTAAGAAGCAGGAGATGGGCATTCTACACAGTGACAGTCAGAGTGCAATTTTCCTTGCTAAAAATTCGGCTTTTCATTCAAAGTCGAAACATATACAGACAAAATACCACTTTATCCGGTACCTTGTTGAAGATAAGCTGGTAATACTTGAGAAGATATGTGGATCTAAGAACCCGGCAGACATGTTGACTAAGGGTGTCACTATTGAGAAGTTGAAGCTGTGTGCAGCTTCAATTGGCCTTCTAGCTTGAGGACAGGAGGATGAGTTGCAGGGATGAGGGATTGCTTTTGGAGGATAGCGGCTGATGTTGGTGATTGAACTAGTCTCCAAGTGGGAGATTTGTTGGGCTTTGTGGAGCCTAGTTTATTTTTGGCCCGTTTTGTAGCCCATTGTAACCCTGTAAGCAGGATATAAAAGCCGCTTTTGTGATTAGGGTTTGTTACTACTGTTGTTGTTGTTGTGTTTTTAGAGAGAGAGAAAAACACTGTAGCCGCACTTTGTATTTTTCCCTGATAATAGTGAAATCCCTGTAACTCCGTGGACGTAGGCAAATTGCCGAACCACGTAAATACTGTCTAGTGCGTGTGATTATTTTTCTTTGACGCGTGTTTTCTCTATTTTTTTTGTTTCTCACAGGTTGGAATTTTGGTTAAATTCCCAACAGAAACATGCCATCGTAATGACATTAAGTTGATTTATAAGCTAGATGCATACGAATGTTTGTTCTCTTACAAATGGACTTCTTCATATGGATTCTACATGAGAGAGAGAGAGAGAGAGAGAGAGAGAGAGAGAGCTTGAATTCCAAGAAAGACATGACACAAAAGGTTTGATTTATTGAAGACAAAACTCACTCCTGAAATGGGGTAAACAAGAAGTACAAGAAATTAAAAATAAAATAAATTATAATGAGGTTTAAAAATAAAATAAATTATAATAAGGTGTAAATTTGTGAGGCTTGCAAAATTGATGTGTCAAAATTTTAAAAGGTAAACAAAAAATCAAAGATTTCGGTTTTATAGTATATATAGATTATACTTTATACACTGAGTGATCTGCTAGAGGTTATGAAAGAGTAAGAGACAATTTGATCATGCTGTGAATTAGGACTCCGAGGTACTAAGAACGATTCCTCTAGGAAAAAAAAATTATATATATACACTAAGCACCCATATTAAGTAGCACATGAATTGGATAAATGGGATTCAAAGAATAATTTATTTTTTTGGTCCAACTCCTACCCCTAGTGCTTTTTGTTTATTGGTGATTCGAGCTGAGCTTCAGACACTGTTGTGGGAATAAGACTTCGAACTAATCTTTGGTGGGATTCAATGGTGATTATGATATTTTCAAGTCCTAACCTTTAGATTTGCTTTATGTTATTATTTTGTATTAAAATGTGTTTTTAACGGAAATGGAAAGGCTAGTTACAAAGGTCTAACGGAGTATAGATTACTTTAACTATCCCTGAAACCTTATACACATGCCCTTATAATATCTTTTAGGATCTAGGTAATCTGTTATGACTATACTTCTATTGAAGGGTGGAATGTTGTTCAGAATACATGAGCAAAATTTATGCATAATTCAAAGAACTTACTAAATAATAAGCATAATAATAGACATATAACCATATTAATTTTAAACATACTTATAAACATATATATCTTAAGCATAAATAGTAGCAACACTAACTATTGTACTCAAACACAAATCAAACTTCACCCTCTCTAATGTTATTTTGGGTAATTGTTATTGCAAAATTTTTTGTTCTTCAACTTTACTGATAACATTGTGGGTTCCACCTTATAGGATGAAGTAAAGTTCAGCATAAAAATTCTAGATTTTAAAATAGAGTTCATTTTCCCCTTTTCAGTTGCTATCTAAAACAAAATTCTAAACACTCACACACACATATGGAGGCCTCGGGGGCTTCAGTAGTGTTTTGGTAGTGTTTCTGACTTTAAAGATTTCTGAGAAGAAGACTAATGGTGGTGGAGAAAGGGATTTCGTGAACAATTTAATTATTTGTTGTTGCTTTCGGAGTGGCGGTATATTTGAAGTACAAAATTCGTAGAAAAAATATTCTTCAGATTATCTATTCCTTCTAAATAAATGAAATAGTTCTACATTCCCTTTGGAGAATTCCAACACCACCTAGTTTTCCTACGCGTTAAGATGAAGCTACAAAGTTTATGCATAACACAAAGAATTTGCAAACTGATAAGTATATTCATAGACATATAACACATGGATAAAGTTTGGCTACAAACATTGTTGTAGCCTAAGACAACAACTCTATTCAATATTATTTTATTAAATGTGAATTTTGAAAAATTTACCATTAGATTACATTCTCTTCTTATATCTTTCATACTTGCAAAATTTACAAAAGTTCAAAGATCAATATTTATGTCATCAATCAAAAGTTTAAATTTCAAAATTTTGTAGTCTAAAATTATGCACAAAAAAGAAGTCTATAGATCGAATAGTAAATTACATTCAATTGGTATGAAATTTTACATGTGTTAAGAACATAAAAAACATACAATTTAACTATTATATTTTAGAAATTAATATATAGTCATGTTGATTTTTTTTTCCAGAGGGAGTTGTAGCACTATGCAATAACCAATTTTGTAGTCAAATTTTATCCAAACAATATTAATTACAAATATATATATATATATATATATATAAACATATCAGTAACAATAATTATTTTACACAAATACTTACTGAACATCACCCACTATAATGTTATTTTGGGTAAATGTTATTTCAATTATTTTTCAACTTCACTCCTAACACCGTGGGTTCCACCTTATAGGATGAAGTAATTTTTCCCCTTTCAATTGCTACCTAAAACAAAATTCTAAATGTGTATGTGTGTGTATATATGCAAATATAAATCTCACAGAAGTTTTCAATTTTTATTAAATTTTTTTCATAAGAAGACTTCTCAAAATTTTTTTTTTCCAAATAAACCATTTAAAATACTATCTAGAACATACGTTTAAACATAAATACAACAGTAACATTTGAGACAACTATGACAAATTTTGTTCATATTCAAGTTTCCAATATTAGCAACCATATAATCTATACAGTATAATAATTGAAGTATTTATAATTAATTGTACTTGTCTCTTATTGTAATACATCAAAGTCATTTGTTCACTCACTCATTTCCTCTTTCCCTCATAGAAGAACTCAATTTATGTTTCTTCTTCCCTTTGATTCTTGAGATGCTTAATTGTCAAATCTTCTCCTCTATTTTTCCTCTTATTGAAAGTTGAAATTACATAAATTTGGGCTTATAATTGATTTTAGAAACTTTGAAAAATTTTATCTAATGGATTGCTTTGTTAGGGACAGTTTGCTTTGGAAGTGGTTTTTCTTTGGGAGTGTTCTCCATTAGTTTTTCACTTTGTCACCATGTCATAGCGTTCTTGTGATTAATTTATGTGATTGGTGACATCTTATTTGATATGACTCACATGCTTCAACTAATTTTCACATACTTGGTTAATTGGTTTAATTCAAAATAATTGGTTAATTTACTAAGTAAACATCAACTTGGGTCTAAAACTTAATAATTACTTATTAATCTTAATTAAGTGTAAGGATGACAACAATTTCAGCCCTATCTACTCTACTTTATGTAGGTTTTCCGTACTCCAAAAGGGGAATAGATAGGGATAAGTTTTGCTTGCTCACTTGTCTCTTATTATAATACGTCAAAGTCATTTGTTCACTCACTCATTTCCTCTTTCCCTCATAGAAGAACTCAATTTACATTTCTTCTTCCCTTTGATTCTTGAGATGCTTAATTGTCAAATCTTCTCCTCTATTTTTCCTCTTATTGAAAGTTGAAATTACATATATTTGGGCTTATAATTGATTTTAGAAACTTTGAAAAATTTTATCTAATGGATTGCTTTGTTAGGGACAGTTTGCTTTGGAAGTGGTTTTTCTTTGGGAGTGTTCTCCATTAGTTTTTCACTTTGTCACCGTGTCATTGCGTTCTTGTGATTAATTTATGTGATTGGTGACATCTTATTTGATATGACTCACATGCTTCAACTAATTTTCACATACTTGGTTAATTGGCATAATTCAAAATAATTGGTTAATTTACTAAGTAAACATCAACTTGGGTCTAAAACTTAATAATTGCTTATTAATCTTAATTGAGTGTAAGGATGACAACAATTTCAGCCCTATCTACTCTACTTTATGTAGGTTTTCCGTACTCCAAAAGGGAAAGGGATAGGGATAAGTTTTGCTTGCTCCACGCCGAATAAGTGTGTATACAATTTAATATTTTACAAGTGGGATATATATATATATATATAACTTATTTATTTTAGTACTTATTCTAATAGGATAAAGTTTGGCTACAACTTCAACTAAAAAAAATTAACATGACTACATATTATAAAATCTAGCCGTTGGCAGTGGCGAAGCTAGAAAAGTTTCTCGATGGGGGTCAAGCCAAATGGATCATTGTATTTTGGTAGTTTTAACTCTCTACATAAATGCGTATGACTTTATTTTTGGAAAACAACAAAAATCTTTTGCTTAAGAGATTTACTTATATATTTTTATTAACTTATACTTTAAATGCTCCTAAAATTAATGACTTATATATGACAAAAATTTCAATATTAAAAGGAAAATAAAGGAGACAACAATAGATTAAAGAGCATTTATAATTTTTTTTTTTTTAAATGAAAGGAGGCCATCACCTAATATTTACTCAATATTTTAAAATTTTAACATTAAATAGAGGGGGAGGGGGGCATTTTTGGAAAATCCCAGGGGGCCATGGCCCCCACTAGGCTCCCTCACTCCGTCTATGGCCTTTGGATTACATGTTCTTTATGTTTTTAACATGTGCGTGAAATTTCGTGTTAATTAGATGTTATTTATTACTTGATTCATAAACTTATTTATTATGCACTTTTATTTCAAAACATTGAAATTTAAACATTTTATTGATGGTGTAGTTATTGATTTTTGATCTTCTACAAATAATGCAAATATGAAAGATATAAGATGAAAATGTAATCTAATGGTAAATTTGTTAAAATTCACATCCCTAAAAAATATTGAGTGAAATTTTGTTAGAAATCTATTATAATTCTCAAAAAAACTTTTTTCTCTCAAGACTCTCACAATTGCCTCTCTCCTTTCTCTCTTTTCTCTGTCTAATTATTGTTGAAGTCGCCTCATTAGCGACGAAAAAAATATAACCAATCAACTCTACCCCAACACGTTGGCTTTTCTCTTTTCAAAGAGATGACAAGATGGAGACAAGACACTCATAATCCAATCCTACCTTGTTCCACTCTATTGGATGATGTAAAAAAATTATCTGTTTATCCATTTTTACTACTTTTGATGACAATACTGATTGCAAAGTTGGGTTTTACTTCAGTCAGTAAAGTTAATGTGCGTATGGAAAAATACCTAAGTCCAAAAAACATGCCATGACATTATAGAAACTTGATGTACTCGTTTAGCATTCACATCCAGTTATATAAAATGCATATAAATGAATTTTAGACAATATTGTAGCTCTCAAACACATTCACATTCGGTCATTCATCACTGTTCGATTTAAATAATTTTGACATAAAAAAATAGTTTGAATAATTCAAAATGATTCCATTCATCCCAAAGGATTCAAATGCAACCCACAACCAATTAGGGGAAAAAGAAGAAGTTAATTTAGTGATTTGCAATGGACATTGGGGTCTACAATATAGGGACTCTTGTAATTAACAAAATTAATATAACATGTTGGGGATAAAGTACAGAATAGAAAAATCTCATTAATAAAAGTTGCTTTAGGCCCAACGTAGCTCTCAAATAAATAAAAAAAAATTATTCATACAAATTAATTTCTTTCTCAAGATAATGAATTTTACAATTATCCAAGCTTTAAGAGAGAGAGAATTTTGTTAATGGGCCTCATCCCTCAGCACAAATTTCTTAAGCCCAAATATATGAAACCCACACTTGATCCAATAATGGACTCATAAGTTTATAAGGTGGCCCAACCTAGTTTAAGAACCGGTCCGCACTTGATCCAATAATACACTACATTTTATTTTATTTTATTGTTAATCAAATACATACATTGCCCCTGAAATGGTCACAGCTCCCAAATTCTATCCTTAGATTTTGAGGAAACTAAAATGCTTTTCTTTTCCTCCTAAGAGGGGAAAAAATGTTAAATTAAAAAGGAAGGATTGCTTGTATTTTTAATTTTCAACTATCTTAATCTTGGAGAATGTTTTCTGCCTTCAAGATGGTAATGGTTTTTTTCCCCCCCACAAGTAAGATGATAATAGTTAAAAATTGAAAATATGAGCTCAGTTTGAATATTTGAACCCCCTATGTGGTTTCTGCGTACAAAGTTCTCAAATTGTCTAATGTTCTCCTGTAACAATGAATACATTCACTAATCCTATAGCACTAAATTGTTCAGGAATTAAAAAAAAAAAAAAAAAAAGTTTCTTCATTTTGAATTTTTTTTATTTATTAGAATCAATCATAGTTTAGATACATTGCAGTAGATAAAGACCTTAATTTAAGATCAATACTAGTACCCGCACCATTTAAAATAAAAATTTGTCACAACTCGCCACATAATAAGTTGTAGGTGATGAAGAAAAAATAGTGGGTCCATGTGAATTTACATTTCTATTACTTACAACTTATCACATGACAAGTTGTGACAAAATTTTTATAAAATGTTGTGGTGTTAATATTGCTCTTAATTTAACCCAATTTTACTCAAAGGAGTAAAGGAGAGGGGAAGAAAAGGTGCTAAGAATATATTATTTATATTTGAAGGCCAACACCTCCGATTATTATTTTTTTTTTTAAATAGAATTAAATTTATCATACACTTCATATGATAATTATTTTTATTTTAATAACATATTAAGACATTAACTAATTGGTTTTGTTGCAATATGAATTGAAACCTAAATTTATTAGGTGATGATGGAAAACTTATCAATTAAATTAATTATTTGATTAATAATGAAAAAGAGGAACTTTTTTTTTTTAAGAAACAAATACACACAAAAGATGAGCCATCTTAGGGGAACAACTCTATCCACATTGAAGCAAGATCAAAAACCAGTGGTCCAATATAAAAGATAACCCACAACTCCATTTCCCAATTGCATTAAAAGCACCTAAAAGTGGTGGTCTCTCTGTTCGACATAGATACTAGTATCTCTAGCAAAGCTGCGTGTCTTCAACGCTGTTACAATGTTACTCTCCCACCATAATTAATGCAATTTTTTTTTTTTTAAGTTCTTAGTTCTTATCAAATTTATACCATCCTTTGACCATGAAGTGCTCCCTAGAGTCCTTGCCTCGTCTAGAAAATGAAAACCATTATCTTATGAAAAAAAAATCTAAGTTTCAGAGATTATTATAAAATTTATTTGTCACACAATTGTGATGTGACACAGGCGAGTGATAAAAAAAAAATAATGAATGGATGAATAACTGATAAGTAATCACTCTTAATTTGTCATGTTAGACTCGTGGAATAATTTATAGTTTTAGAAGCACTGGCGTCTTATTTTATTGATGCAATTTGTGGTTAGAAAATGCTGAAGTTCAGCACTAAAAATGGACACGCAGCTAATAGTAATGTTTGTTATTCCTTTCTGCCACCAAGCAAGAGACATAGCCAAAGTGAAACACACCCATTTCAAGAGGACAAAGAAGTAGATAAAGCTTTCTGTCCTTTCTAGGTCCCAGAGTCAAATACCCAAAACCCCATGAACCAAATGAAAATGTTTTTTCAATTTTTTGGAATTGGTGATAATTTTGAGCCTCATCGTGAGCCGTTGATTGTCTTTGTGTCTTGTATCAGAGCCATCAATTATCTTCTTTTTCTTGTTCTGTTTTGTTGATGAAACTGGTACAGAGAAATGAAACACTCTGTGGAGTTGCAATAATTTGCCTCACTCTCACTCACTCCCATCAGATGTGCTGAATCTGCGAAATCTGATAGCACACACCATTCAATTTACGCCGCTTGATGTCTATCTTTTCTGGCCCCACAGTGGAATTGTTGCATTCCCATTTGGTGCAATGGCAATCCCGCAAGCTCAATGGACTGCTTGCGCTTGATACCGTATAATCCAATGATGAATCATAGCCCTCCATTGCCACCATTCGTTGTAACATGTTGAAGCACTTCGTCAAGTTCTCCTACAACCACCCACAACCTTAATGTTATGGCAAAATCAATAATATTATACTATTTAATAGTTTTTTATTTATTAAATATATATTTCAACTAAAGCTACTACTAAATTGTAAAATAATACATAACATGATTACCAATAGAAAATGTTTAATTTTTTTATAAAAAAAAAACTATATTTTAAATTATACACAAAACATGAATTTAAAAACATCCTACTAATACAAAATGAGAACATGAAATCTAATTTAAAAAATTTTATAACATTAATCAAATAACAAGTTATTGAGTGAATAGTAATAACATCCTACTAATACAAAATGAGAATATGTAATCTAAATTTACAAATTTTATAACATTAATCAAATAACAAGTTATTGAGTGAATAGTTGTTTGATTATTTTATTTGATTGTCACTTACTTTATTTACATATTCACAAGATAAAATCGAAGCTTTGAAAGAAGTAAATTGCAATGTGAATAGCTCATGAGAGGCAGAGAGAAGCGCTGAAGCTGCAATGATGGATGGTTTATACTCTAAAAGCTTAATTTCTGCAATTAAAATCATAAACATAATTAAGTCAGTAATTGAGCTGAAACCCAAAAATAAAAAGGAAAAATTTATTAGCTAGCATGATGGTAAGGTTCGTACCATTAAGAGCATGGATGATGAGCTCTGAAGCTCGACGTTTGAGAGCTTGGATTAATGTTGGATCTTGGAATTTTGATAAAGATAGAAAGAATTGCAAAAATGGGAAAGGTGTAATTGACCTCATTCGCCATTCTAGAGCATCAAGAATGAGAAGCTCCATTTTATTTATTGCCTGCGCGTCAAAGATGCAATCTTCCTCTCTCTGTTTCATTGCAATAACTTAGTTCATGTCAAACATTTCATTTTTAGTTTAAAAATACCAAAACTGTCACAAATTTTAGTATAAAAACATTTTTAAATTAAGGTGACAATAAATGTGATTGGTATTATCCGTAATATTATATAGTAAAATTTGTAGTATTCTTAATATAATTCTTTTTGGTTAATTTACAATTGAAGGCCATGAAATAAATAAAAAAGAATTACCATGAAATCAGAGAGTGAGAGGGGTGTGTTCTTCATCTTTGCAGCGAGAGAGAGGCAAGACACTACAAGGAGTCTAAGCACCCATGGCTTTCCTTGCTGCATATTTAAAAGACTCAAGTAAATGCTCCTTTCGGTTTTCCAAGAACTAATGGAATAGACATGCTTGTTTTTTGAGTCTGAAAATTGACAGTGTAAAAAGAAAATAAAGTACAAGATTCAGAATCAGATTTTGTTTATGTACCGGGATTTCTTGCTTTGAAATAAACCTGTCCATATAATTGACAGCAAGGTAGGGTACGAACGGGTCCAAATTTCTGGCAAACTGTGCAAAATGAAGCAGAACAATTTCACATCAAAGTACAAGATCAAGAAGATAACAAGAAAACTATTTGTTTAATATATATATATATATATATAGTGCTATATAGATTAAATTTACCTGTGACATATAAGAAATAGATTCACGACGAAAAGAAGCAAGGGAATCACTGGTTTTTAAGCTGATTAAGAAGTTTTGTGAGGGCATGTGATCAGATTCAGAGGTGAAGAGAATTGGGACAGTATCAGATTGGTGGTCTTGGAAGCTTGTTAATGGGTCTTCAAGCTCAAACTCCATCTCTCTAGGACTCATTCTTTTTCTTTTTTTTCTTTTGATGGGTTTTTCTTCTTTTTTTTGTTGGGTTTTTTGTAGTACTGTATTATTTATGTTTGTATGTGTTTTGTGTTCTTTGACTGAAAAAGGGGGTTAAGAAGAGATTGAGGCAAGAGTTTCGAGGGAGTAATAATGATAGAAAAGAGAAGCTTCGCTTTCTGTGCAGAAAAAGAAGCAGTGCTAGACTGCGAGTCTTCAGCTTCACTTCTTGGTCCTCTCTCTGCACCTGCATTAATTTATATGATATACATATATGGATGTTGGTCACTTTCTCTCACTCACGTGGAAAAGAGAACTCAAGAGCTGAGGCTACATTAATTTGTTTCTGTTGGGATTGCATATTGTTTTTTTTTTTTTACTAAATAAAAATTGTACTTTAAAATAATGTAAGTGGGTACGTGTATGAAGTTTCTTTCTGTAAATTTGAACTTCAATCCTTACTCCTTACACCTCATAAATATTTATACTTGTGAAGTAATCATCACACTAAAGATATGTAATGGTATAATTGCATATTGTTGAAGTAAAGAAAATTGAGAGAGAGAGAGAGAGAGAGAGAGAGAGAGATAATGCAATCCATGATGAAAAAGTTCTAAACAATTTAGATTTTTATGATTCTCTATGATTCTTCTCTTCTTCTTTCTTCTATTTTTTTTAATACAATATAACTTTGTAAATTTGATTTATTAGATATGATTCAATTTTAATCTATAATATTCACTCCATAATAACTGCTATTTGTGATTTGTCATCAAGTTAACAAATCAATTAGGTTTTTTGTGTGAATGGAGTTCAAATTATATGTTCTTTTTATAGATACATAGAATTTTTTTTTAATAATAAATACAATTAAATTACATTAGTTTTAACTTATGACATTCATTACATGATAATTATTATTTACCATCAGTTTAAGATACTAATTAATTTTTTGTATATGTAGGATTTAAATTTTAAATTTCTTATTTGACGTTAAGAGACTTTCCTAGTTGAGCTAATTGATCCCCACATTATCCTTAATTATATGTAATAATAAAGTCAATATTGGATAAGTAACTCCTAGTAGTATTTTACAAAATCATATATTACATTTTATGGCAATATTTTAATATTAGGTTATAACAATTTTTTAACTGAAGAAATATAAGACTAAAGAATTTTTTTTTTTTTTTTAGCAAGTTGTTTTTGAAGAAATTAGAAACATTTAAACGATTTACTTACGTTGAAACTTTTTGTAAACAAATTTGGGGAGTATTCTTAAAAAAAAAAAAAAGGGAAAAAAAGAAGAAGAAAGATCATGGTATTTGAATGATGAATAATATGCATAAACACAAAATCTTTGATTCATTTGGATATAATCCCTCCTCCTCTTTGTATTTTCTATGAAAAATAAAAATTTTATATTAGTTTTTGCGCATTGTCTCTCCTAAGAAAATAGTCTAGCTTCATCGCTGGATATAATAAAACATTTCTTATTTGATTACTTCCCTAAAATTTAATATAGGTGAGTATAAAAATGATAGAAGTCATAGAACAATTATTTATGCTTTCGAAAAAGGGTCATGCTAACGAGTGCCCTTAGGGTACTGGTTAAGAATTCATTTTAGGAAAATTTTGACATCACTTTTATGGGAAATGAAAAAAAGTTGTCAAAACATTAATTGTTTTTTTTTCATTAGCATTTTCCTTCGAAAAATTTGAAATAAAGCTAAGAGACTTGTAGCATAATTAACACTTTTTGATATTTTTCAACATATGCTTTCAAAGTATAATTTTTCACTTCCTTATTGCTGTAACTGAGAGAGAGAGAGAGAGAGAGAGAGAGAGAGAGGAAAATATATGATACGAATCAATCTTAGAACTTAAACAAAAAGAATTGATTCACTAAAATAGATTCACTTTTTTATTACATAAATCCAAAAAAGTTTTTAACCTCATTCTCAAAATGCACCTGCACCAGAAGATTTTAGGGATTCTAACTTTTATATCATTTTTCCTTATGTTTAAATATGTAACTAATGGAATAGTTAATAAAGTGCCAGCTGCTCTCCTAAATCAACATCACATGAATCTTGAAAAGGCACCATATATCAGTAAAAAGTAAACGACACCTAATTAACAGACTATTAATTATTAATTTATTCATTACTAATCTAAATGTTCTTAACAAGTTTATCAAGAAAAAGAGATAAGTACAACAAATTAATTATGAACTTGACTGAGTCAAAGCATACCGATCTGACCAACACACTTCCATAATCGTAAAGCTCTTCAACCAGGTCCTAAAATGATACTAAATATTAGATTAAGTGGGGGATAATATTAACTAATGTCGCATATAGCATGAAATAAAGTATAGGGCTAAGTCCTCTCCTTCCTCTTTCCAAGAATAGTGTCACATTTTGCATGTAATATGTTAGAGCCTAATGCTTTGAGGCCTTGGAGCAAAAATTATAGTTTGTGGCACTACTTGATGATTACATTTACCAACTGGGGTGCTTGATATATAGTTCCAGGGTACGTGGTTTCGAGCCAAATACATTAACTATTTTTTGCATATAGGAACAAATGGTCCCTTATAGCACAGTGGCTAAATGCTATGAACAGCTGTGGTGCAAACCCTCCCTTGGGTCCAAGATCAGCACTGCTACAGTGAGAGTAGGGCCGATAAATTCATCACTGAGTACACATTTTCAGTGAAGTTGCAGCTGGCACACCGGCTTTTACTGCCACCTTCTCTTATTCTTCCTTGTCCTTGGATTTGGGGTTTTCTATGAAGTTTTGGGTAAGGTCCAAAATTTTTCATATGTGAGTTTTTAACCAAACAAGCTTTTTGCATATGTGAGTTTTTGGCTGCTTTGCATTGCAATTGGAGTTTCTATTAAGTTTTGGGTAAGGTCTAAATTTTTTCCTAATTATGTCCAAGAGTTTAGCAAAATGAAGAAAGGGCCCCAAGTAACATAAAAACTAATCACATCTTTTCATGTCATTTACAAAGACTAGCATGACACTAAGTACTTGGAAAATTCAGCAAAAAGCTACATCCATAATTTTAGGCTTTGTCATTCTTTCTTTATAAGACAACTTCACAAAATATAGGCAAAGGTTTTTTTGTTTTTTTTTGGTAGACAACGTTTGATGCATAAACCACAGGGCATGCATTTTTTTAATAAATAAACCATAGTGCGTACATAACATATGTATCATGTGAAATTCAATGATATTGCCAATTGAGCACAAATTGAATAGAAATGATTATCTTCTCTAAAATTTTTTTTTGAAATGATTGTCTTTCTTAATCTCTTTTTATCTCTTGTTTGTATAGTTCAAAGAAAAGAGATAGAATGGGGGCCCTTCAATCTCTTTTTGTGGTTGTTGATTGCAGATTGAAGGTTTAACATGGCCATTTGTTTACCAAGTAGCAATGGAGCCAGAGTTCACATGATCAATAGACAAGGCGGGGTTAGATGTCAGACCACCATTCAATTGAGTCCCATCGTTTTGGAAAATCTTGAGCCACTTTTTAAACCATTGGGGGCCATTTTGATTTTCATAAAACCGAGGGAGCGTACCTCTTCTACTTGTGACTCACGTGTGTGTGGTAAATGCCAATTTGGTGCGGTCCCTTCTTTATTGGTTGTGCTTTGTGATTTTTCTTTTCAATGATTTGCTTCTAATAAGCACTGTATTAGACAATAACACTTCATAATTTATGAGCTAATCGTCAAGAAATTGTAATATAAACACCCATATATATTAACGCGGCAGAACCCCACCATTGTCAAATTCGTAGAAATTTCCTAACGGAAGCGGACCACTCATTGGGTTTCAGAATCTTAGAAATATCTTGATAAAGAAGTCGAAAATTTAACAACATTTACATTTGTCCTAAAAGTATATTATCTAGTGGTCAATAACTTTATATCAAGTAGTAGTATTTTTTGTTGTTGTTGTTTTTTATAGCAATTAGCTGTTAATGATCTTTAGATTAAATGACAATTTTCCGAGTTTTCAATAAAAAAATATAATGTCTAAATCCTCTTCCTCAATGGTCTTTAGATTAGTGGATAAGATATAAGTCTCATCATACAGTCAGTTACCACATTAATAGATAGGCCTTTTTTTTTTTTTTTTTTTAAGGGTAGTGTGGGCTTGCAGCTCATAACATCAAAGCTGGTTCCAACTTTAATATCCAAAATTTTCAAATTTTTGATTAGTTTGAAGGGATTTTAGGAGAGAGTCTGAGACCAATACTAGAGGAAAAAAAATTCAAAAAACACAATCAATTTCACACATACTTTTACAATTATTCAATATGAACGCATGTGAATAGTGAAAAAAATTAGTAAGTACATGTGAAAGTAGTGAAAGTATCTTCTACACCCGACGCATGAGACCAACGTCTCACTGATATTTGGGTCTCACACGCATGTGACCTTCATATTAGTGAGACACTGGTCTCATATGCTCTGCACATAAAAGGCAGAGTCACAATATGCTAATAGGATAAGAGAAATGCTGTATTTACAATATTTTTACTACACTTTCAGCTAATTTTAAATGACAAATTGTTACTGACTATTACTGGTTGATAAAAAATATAATTTCAGTAGTGGACTTAAATTAGAACTAACACAAACTTATTATGTAAAATTTATTATGAAAGTGTTATGAAAATGTTACGAACATAACATTTCTCATTAATTGAATTTGTTATTAGAATAACTCATAGCATTCCATTTTTTAGCATGCAGAGCAGAGGACTGTAGTAAAGAATCTATACCAATTCCAAAACCTTCCTAGGAGTCACTAATGCCATCTTCCCAGAAGCATCATAAAAAATGTAGATGCAGTAAAAGAAGTTTTTGATTACTCATCATCCATAAATATTATTTGTCCCATGAGACTTGCGTGTAGGATAAAGACAAGTATATGTGTGGCTACAGCAGAGCACATAAACAATCGAACAGACATGTTTTGGAATTTCACTACGCCATTCTTTAATTGAGAAGGTACAAAATGTACTACTGGTCTTTTTCTTTTCGTTGCAGAGGTGACAGCTACGACGTGTCTCGTACATTATTGTATTAATGACAAACTCTATTTCCCTTATGCAAAGTCCCTTTTTTTAAAGAACAAAGTGTAGGTAAACGACATCTTACTCCCCATTTTTTCATAGCTGATTGTGATTGATTTATAACAAAACTGGTGTTTGTGAATAGCCATTAAATCTTTAATAATTAGACCTGGTTTCCCGTGTCACTCACTTTTACATAGATAAAATACTTCTAATTAAGGATTAACCATTAACCAATTTCCTATGTCACTCACTTCTACATAAGATTAGCTTGTAGATTGTCCTTAATTGTTGATTTATTAAATAGAGATCAATACAGAGTTGATTTCATTAATTGATCAACATAATGAGCAACATAAAAAAATAAAAGGGTGAAGTTTTGGTTCAGTGCTGCATTGTACTAAACAAACACAAACATATGTTATATATGTGTTGCATCCAATGCATTGAGCATAGAGGTAAGCTAAACACACATGAGAGAGAGAGAGAGAGAGAGAGAGTTTTTTTTTTTTTTTTTTTTTTTTTTTAATGTTGCTTTTGAAATAAAAGTAGAAAACTTTGCTTTGTGGCCGTTTGTCTACAATGCTCGTTACAATTGTTTCATGTTTGATAGGCAAGGCGCCAGTTTAGGTGCATGTGATAAGGTCCATCTAGCTAGCTTATCATCACGAATGGCACGCAATTTCCCTGTCAATATACAAAATCTGGGAACCATGTCATGGACGACAAGGTGTGATAAGTGGAAGAGCTGAGAAAATTAAGAGAGGAGGAATCATGGAGGTACATATAAAGGTGCAAGAGTGTCATCTCACACACACACAATCGTTTTGTCATTACAGTTTAATAGGCAATTGGGAAGAGAAGGGAAGGGAAGGAGAGAGTAGAGAAAATTACAAGGGAAGAAAAAAGAAAAATAAAAAGAAAGAAAATATGTGTTTGGATGTAAATGAAAGAAATAGAATGCTGGACATTGAAGGGGCCTTTTGTAATAGACTGGTTTAGTTTTAATGCATATATCCTCCTTTACCAAAAAAAAAAAAAAAAAAAAAAAAGAAGAAGAAGAAGAAGAAGAAAGAAATAGAATGTATTTGACACTTTTATCTTTTTAATTTAATTATAAAGAAATAATGATATAAATTTAATTTCATACAAAAAGTCAAAATTATTTTAAGTATATAAGAGTAATTCTATGAATTTGGAGGGAAAGTTAAAAATAAAAAATTGGTGGGATCTATAGAAATATTTTCTCCCCACATTTTATTTCTCCCCTCTATTCTCTTCTAGCCAAACAAAGGACAATGACTCACTTCTTCTCCCTTCTCTCATTTTCCCTCAAACCAAACATAGAGTAGTGTCTAATAGCAGACATGTCCTAAAGTTAACTTTAACTTTCTTTAACATAAATGCTCTCAAGGCACCTTAACCGCCTTTGGTCACATTTGCAATCAGCTAACTAATTAAGATTGCAAAACTGTCAAAATATTTGTAATTTAATTGACACTTATTGGTATTCTCAACAGGGACATTTAAGATTCAAATCTTCTTAACTTTAATTATCGATGTATAATAATAATAATAAAAAGGCATATATAATTTTTTTTTTTTATAATGATTGTAAAATTAATTATAAAAAGCCTTATAGTCCAATGGCATAGCCTATTTTTCTTTATTAGGTTAATTACGGTTCGAATCTCCTCTCCCCATTGTTGTTACAATCATATTATAAATAGATAAAATTGTAAAACTAATTAGTCTTTGTCTCGTGGACCATTAATAAACCACAATATCTCCATGAAACCCCTCAAACATGTTATAGCAATCAAGCATGACGTGCTCACTTGTCCTTGTGGGTGCCCTTATACTAAAGGTTAGGAATTTAAATATTTTTCTTTTCCCTTGATAAATAATCAACGAACAAAAGTTAGGGAGATTCAGGAAATAAAACAAAACGAAAACAATTACAATAGAAGGATATAGGGGATGAGAATGGTTCCAACCTTCTTACAATTACAAAACTAATTAAGATGGAAGTTTTGTTTTGTTTTTTGTTTAAACATGGTAAAACTTCAAACGTTGCAAGGAGTATTTTTGAGGGCTTCAATGGAACAGATATATATCAACTCTCTTACATAGGACCAAACCCTTACATGAGTGGGATGTTATATATTCCCCACATAGAACATAGCTTTGCTTGCTTCAAATTTTGGTTTTGTTGAAGTATTTTCTATTCCAAATATTAGATGTTTTCAATTTTCGGATTCCTTTATTCTACTCCATTTTTTAACATATACTGCCTTTATCCCTTCATTATTGCAGTCACCGAGAATCGTTGCGCCATTGACCAAACATAGTCAAACAAAAAAACCATTTGAACAAACTTTCTCTCATTTTGAGGTCCCGTAAGTTTCACTAAGATGAACAAAATCATTAGTTTCTTTCTCACAACTGAGAAGCCAGAAGAAAATTAAAAATAAAAGAAAGAATACACGGTATTACAAGCATAGATTACTGCATGCGTACGTTCAAGAAATTCATGATCAAGTCAAATCCTGAAGTGGGAAATGGTCTGACATTACAATGAATGATTGGGTAATGATAAGTTAAAAAGAATTTTTTTTTTAATAAAATACTATATATAATAGATTTAGTTGAAGTTTTATAAATAAGTTGAAGTTACACTTCATATAACTCTTTATTTAAATTAAAATTACTAATTAAAAGAAATTTCAACAACCTCTCTCTTACTCCTATGGCAGCACAACAGCAAGATATGAAGCACGGGTGCGTTTTCGGATTCGGGTGTGGGTGCGGGTGCAGGTGCGAGATTTGGCAATTTTTGAAAAAGTAGGATGTGAGTGTGGCGGGGTGTGGCGATTAAAAAATTATTAAAAATATTTTTATTTATATTTTTTATATATTTTTGCTATTAAAATATTCTTAAAAAACACATTACTATGGCCTTGATTCACAAAACAAAGAAAGAAGAAGGCAAGAAACACAAAACAAAAAATAAAACACAAAAGAAGCAACAAATATTCAGAATAAAATTGAGGAAAGACAGATTTAGGATGTTTGTCATAGCTAATTTCGGCTGTTCCGGCATGATTCAAGGCCGATTTCGACCTATTTTAGCCGTTTCGGTTTGTTTCAGCCGTTTCGATCGCTGGCTGATACGATCCGATTCAGCCGATGTGGCCCGATTCTGGCCGAATCGGCCCGGTTCGGTGCAAATCCGAGAAGAAAAAATAATAATAAAAAAAAAGCTCAAATGTGGCACCGACACGCAGGCAACCGCGTCGGGCCGCCTCAGACTCCGGTGCGGCACCCTCCCAGACGCGTCGGTGCTTCAGAGACAGCAAGTGCATACAAAAAGTCACAAAAAAAAAAAAAAAAAAAAAGGCTTGTGATGAGATAAAATAAAAATAATAATAATTTGAAAACGCAAAATTTATTCATGTATTAACATCTTACTGAAATCTGTTGCAGTAAGAAAATATAATTCACTTTCTATGTCAATGGAGACCATCTATCAACGTTCGCTACATTATGCATACCATTGATTAGGCATGCTCTCCTAATTGATTGACTAAAACCTAATTAAATTAATTAAGACCATATGATTTAATTATATCTTATGGTAATTAGATTCTTATAACTCAACCAATATCTTCTCGTGTTTCCAACAGAATATTCAATGTCCAAATCCTATCTCTCTAACTATCGAGTTATGTAAAAAATAAACATATAAATATATAAACCTAAAGTGTTCGATCGTGTTCTTTCTAATCTTTACTTACCCATCATCTGCCCTGGAGAATGTTTCTAATTCGTACGACCCTCTCCTTTCTCTGTTCTTTCCCTACTTTTATTAGTGTCTTCCTATACAATGAGATATATTCTCTGATTGACATTGGTGCAAGAGAAAGCCTAAAGACAATAAAATCATAAAAATTCCATTTCCACACACTGAGGAGACCAATAAGCTTTTGCTTTTGCTTTTCTGTCTCAGCCCACTCTTTACATATAACATATTCATATTTTGATGAATCATATTTAGCAATTTTATCATGATTTTCAAAGAAAATGTGGCAGGTTTAGAGTTTCACATTGTTCTTTTCAGAGAAATAGATTGAACGAGAGAGAGAGAGAGAGAGCCATATTTATGTGATAGAATAATGAGGTAATTCATGCACCACTTTCACTCCATGCGAATAGCAGCATCACTATCGTTTATGTGGAAAACAATTAAGTGGGCGGGCGGCTTCGCAACATAGGAAAGAATGATAAGATTACATATTATTCATCATGAGGTATGCATGACAGTGTAACATATACTGAGACAGAGAGCAAACACGTTTGAGACTGATTAATTGCACGCCAAGCACGTGTACCTTTTTAAAAAAAATTGAAAAAGGTGTTATGTATGTTATATAATTATAATTTAAATGTTAAAACTCAATATATAAAGATAAGCTTCTTACATAAAAACTATTTGCAGTTTCATATTAGAAATAAAGGTTTTAGGCAGAGTAATTTTTAGGTACTCTTAAAGCACGGTTAATGGTGTTTTCTCTTCATATAATTGTGGTGAGATCCACTCATTATATTTATAGTAGGATCCATTATAAATATGAGAGGAGGGAGCACTAATACTCAAAGATTACATAAATATTTTTCCTTTGTCTCGGATGATAGTCTACTATAGGTCTATAACCAAAATGGAAACCAACCATTTCTTGGGTTAAAAATGTCAAAGCTCATGTCAATTATCATTTATCAGAATTACGCGTAAGTTCCTTTCACAGGACATTTAGTCTGTGTCACTATTCCTGGATCCAAGGTGATAAATTTGGTAGAATTAATAATTTCTCATAGATAGTCTCCTATAGGTCTATAACCAAAATGGAAACCAACCATTTCTTGGGTTAAAAATGTCAAAGCCCATGTCAATCATCATTTTTCAGAATTACGAGTAAGTTCCTTTCACAGGACATTTAGTCTGTGTCACTATTCCTGGATCCAAGGTGATAAATTTGGTAGAATTAATAATTTCTCATAGATATTAACGCACACATACGGCATACCCAAGGATTAGGCCCAGTATTTTTTTTTTCTTCATAGGTGGTCTCTTCATAACGATTGGAAGGACTAGGTTTAAAGTATGAACTCAATCATTTGGGTTGGATGAGGATTTATAGGATGTGTAAAATAGTTACGCCTAATCTTACCACTAACGTGACTGAGAGACTATGGAATCGGAGGCTTTTGATGATGTACATACAAATATTGCTAGAAAGTGAACCAAAATTAGCTGTGTAGACTACAATTTCAAAGTTGGTTTTTAAGGAGCAAACCGTTATGGATCAGATTATGCTTGTGGAACTATGAACAAAATCTAGGTTTAATTCCCATTAAAAAAAAAAAACTTAGGTTTAATTATTATTTGTCCTGTGTTTTAAAATGGTACTTAACCTTTCAAATGTGTGTTGTTTTAGTCTTGAGTTCTTTGTTCTTATATCAAAATAGTCATTGCATTAAGTTAAAGATGGAAATGTCTAATGTAGGAAATTGTTGAGGTTAAAGAAATATATTGGTTTAGACTAGAGGTTGCCTATATACCGCGTGAAGAAAAAAATAATTTAAAAAAAATCGGAATAACTCACCTACACAAGCTCATCCTTGAAGATGAGGAGTGTATCATCGAGATCTCTGACACGCACCACCGCATTCCCAACAAAACATTGCATGCGTTCTAGCCCACTCATAAGGCTTTGTTTCTCATCTACGATAGGATCTTCAATACCTCCAACAAGTTTTTCTTCGATGCTAGTGAGGATAGTTTTGAAATGGTGATAAGATTTTGTTTCAGAATAACTCACCTAGGGTTGTCCAGTGACCCAGACCAACTGCCTGAACCCGCCCGAATTGAAGGTCCACGGGCAGCTCCGAATTCAATCTGTTGTTGGTCACGGGTTGGCAAGTGAAATAATTGAATAATTTGGTTCGGATTTGAGTTTAAAAATATTTCACCTGAACAACCCGAATCGACCGAATTATTTATACAAAAAAATATATGATTTGACATGCCAACAGTAGCAACCTAGTAGTGCCAGCCCACACATTTCAGCATCTGAGACTCAGAGAGGAAAACGTTTAAACCAAAGACCAAAGTTAACTTGTTCTCACACAAATTTCCAATATGCATATCAACCGTTTAACTCAAATTAAAATTCAAAATCAATGGTGTTGATGAGAGTAGAAGCTGAGCACTCAGTGATATGACTAATTTTAATGGCACGATAACCCATTTCTAAATCAACGGTTATAATCCACAATCAAGACCCAATCTAACGATGACAATTACATATCAAGGATCTGAAATCTCTCACTATCTCTAATGAGTCTCTTCAGTTTTCACTTCAGACTCTCAGTCTCAGAGTTCAAATTGAAAGGTTTGTGGTCATGGCTTCACCTTCACACTTTCTCACCTCTTCACTTCTTCAATCTCAGTTCTCTACTTGGCTCTCTCAAACTCTCAAACTCTCACAGTCTCACTTCTCCATTTGGTATTTTGGTTGGCTCTACAACTCTCTCTAAACCGATTCTCCAAATCCAAACCCTAGCCGCCTCCAATGCCATAGCCCATTCCCCTCTCCACCTCCAATGCCTAGCCACTGCTGCTGCTGTCCACTCCTCTCTCCATAGCTACCGCCAGTGTTTAGTCCTCACCCCGCTACTGTGTACTCTTCACTGAGTCAGTTCTTACTCCAAACACTTAGGCAATTATTCTCTGTTTCTCATCTTTCTTTTTTGTTAGTCTCATTGGTTTCATTTGTTAAGGAAATCAAATGTTAAAATCAAATAAACCCAAAGATTTATAATATGAAACCCTAACTAAATAAAACCTCGAAACCCTAACTATTTTACATTTGTTCTTTGTGTTGGGAAATTTAGACCCCGGTTGATAGAATTAACAAGTTTTAAATCTAAGTTGTTAATTAGATTTATTATGAATAAAACTTGTTAAAACAAACAAACATCAATATCATGTCAAAATCATGCAATGGAAAAATAAATAAGACAAGATATGATGACCCAGGAAACCCAATGAAACAAACTAGTTTCACAGTAAAAAACCTGGTGTAGATAGGGAAAATTCCCGACCTATCACAAGCTGACACGTCACACTACCAAGTCCACAAAATACATCCAATTACAAAGTGCCACATATTGCTGCTAGGTTTTGCTATCACTACTTAGAAACCAATAGAAATTTGCCAAGTGTCATGCAAAAACCAATCACGCATCAGCACGTGTAAGCGATGACATAATCAGCCTCGCGCGTGTAAGCGATGACATAATCAGTCTCACACGTGTATGCGATGACATAAGTGGACCAATTAGGTTGTGACATGTGTCACCAATCAGACTCCGCCACGTGTCGCTCATCCACCCCCAAACTCCTATAAATAGAAGCCTTCCTAAGACATTTAGGAGGACACCAAGCCATCTGAAGCACTCAGAAGTCCAGAAGCTTTGCCGGAACCAAGCCTTAAAGCCTCCAAGAACTTCAACTTCGAATACGAAGAACATTCGAAGAAAAACCATCCAAATCATCTTCCTAGATCCTAAAGTTTGCTGGAATCAAGCTCAAAAGCCTCCAGAAACATCAACAAATCACAAATCAGTGAAGCTCTACGGATTCAAGCCCTTAAAACCCCGAAGAACTTCCACCACAAACCTTCAAAGACGAAGAACACACAAAGAACGCACGAAGAACACACGAAGAACATGAAGAACGGGAAGAACAAAGGATTTCTAACAAGCTCATAGCCAGAGAGTCATTGTAATTCTGTTTCAACAATCTTCGATCCATCCCTCAACCAAATCAAAGGATATTTTGTGTTCGAGTCAAAACCACATTACCACAACTTCAATCAATAAGTCTTGCAAGGAGATCGAATCAGAGGATAACTCTTTTGTAGTCACAGAGAATTGTACCACATAATTATCAATACAAATTCACATTTGTGAAACTATTTTACTTGTTTGATTTATTTCAAACTAGAAATTTAGTCATTTACACCTGGGGGGAAACCTTCCCGAAAAGCAATCCACTATAGTAAAGAGAAGTTTCAAATCTAGTACAAAACCTTTGTCCCTAGACTCTACAATCCCCATAGATGAACTCACAGTATAAACCTTCTACTGCTTCAAAACTTCTGAACTCTTCAATATATGAACGCCACCCTTTAATGATGCACGAATCCCAGTACGTGACTAACTAGTTGCGCGGATCCCAATATGTGACTTCAATCACCAACTAGAAGAAGATTGTTGGCTGCAAAGTTCTTCACTTCATCAACAATGAAGATCAAGAAGCACTTGGTTACAAAATCCTAAGGCACAAAGACGCAGTAGCTTCTTTTTGGAGAGAATAAGGCATTGGTCACCTTTTGCATATGTTCTCCTTGTATTCTCTTATGTGATGGCCTCTAAAATAAGCCTTATATAGATCTAGGGTTATGAGAAAAGAAAACCTACACAAATACATAAACCTGGCCCAAAAATCAAATCTGAAAATTCTGATTTCCGTAACCTCGATAGATAGCAGGTGTCGAGATTTAAACTTTGACAAATACAGCTATCGAGGAGGTGTCAAGAAGGTGTCGAGGAGACAGAAGTTTTCTCGATCGATCCACCTAGCTATCGAGAGGTGTTGAGATTGCGATATCAATCAGCTCGATAGATAGCCTAGTTGTCGAGAGGTGTTGAGCAGCTGTCGAACTATCTGTCTGCAGGTGTCGAGTTATCTGTCCAGCTTTAATGAATAGCTTTTCTTCACTTATTTCTTGGTCCAATCTTCATGGCTTTAATACTAGACTTGAACAACATGTTTCTTGAAGTATTAAACACATCCTAGATCTACCCAATTACAAGTAAAGTGCGTTTTGTCAAAGGATTAGCCAATTACATAAAATAATGACATATATTCTTCACAAATGAAACACATATGTCCTAACAATCTCCCCCTTTGGCAATCCGTGACAAAACCATAACAAACAAATGAGCATATGAGAGAAGTCATAAATCACTCAACTCATATTCACTTGTTGAATACAATAAAATCTATCTTAACACAAACTCTTGAAAAACTTTGCAAGAAGAGAGTTTATGGCAAGTAGACCTTGACAACCTGTATTTCTGAAACACTTTAAACAAAACTCATCAAGGCATCTTAGTGTGAAATAGAAATAATAAATTGCATACAAGTAATAAGAACCTTGTGTATGGAGATAGAAAAGAAACAACACATGTAGAGGTAGGTGAAGAAGACATACATCAACATATAAAGAAGATAAGTTCAATGTATGTAAAAATGGTCACAAGACCGATGTACAAGAAGAAAGAGGTAAACACTCCCTCTAACAAGATGAAACACATCTCCCCTTTACAGAAAGAATGTATTTCTCCCCCTAACATGTAGAAACCACAAATTCTCCACCTTTTTGTCATGATTGACAAAGGGTACAAGAAACTAGAAAGCTTCACTCGAGAGACATAAAGATGATCAAGAATGATCAAGGGGGCATAAGAAATCCATATAAATGCATGAATGTAATGAAACAAGATGCTATGGATGACAAGATTATAGAAAGATGCAAAACATGTGAAAAACAAATCTCTCAACAAGAAAAAATGTTAAGCACATAGATCCCAAAACACATACACACACTAAACAAGTCTAACCAATTTTATATTTCAAAAACAAGTCAAGACAGTTTAGTGAGCATACATTAACACATGTAAACCTTGTGATGGCCAAATCACATTGTACCTGCACATGTATCAAGAGTAGCAAAGAATATTGCATGTTGTGTGTGAAAAACATCGCAAGATTGCATAAGTGTATACATGTTATGACGATTTGAGATATGAGAAAATCTCTTTAACTCACACACAATCATAACTGTTTGATGGGGACTATCACCTTCGAGGTACATCTTATAACTCCCACATCTCCTAGAATACACGCTTGCAATCATATTTAAAGCATTTTTTTTTATCTTTTTGCTTTTTATTTTCTTTGCATTTTTTTTTAATTCAGCATATCACGCATGGGCATATAAGAGAGAGAAAAGAAATACCCATTGATATTTAACATTCCAATTTTTCTATGCCGAAGCACACAAATGTCGTTGATACTGCACTTTTGCCATGCCAAAGCATACAGGTGTCATATTATGATTGGCGGGCAACAGTGGTGAGATGGTTATTTATGTCTTTCTCTTAGGATTTTCTAGTCCTACCCGTCAAAAAGAGTGATATAAGTGTTAAGTACAAGAGATAACTTAATCTTACTCATCACAAACAAGAGCCACAAAACTCACTTGCTTAGTTGTGCATAGAGATGCTCATCTAAGCTACAAGAGATACAAAGTTTAGAAAATTTTATTTCAATGGTCATCCAAGGTACACAAGTACCAATGTACACAAACACACACTGCTTTTGTATTTTTCTGATTTTTCTTTTTTATTTTTATTTTGAAAACAAAACAAAATAAAAAACTAACCAACCAAACAAAAACAGACAAGCAACATGAAAGCATGAAAGAAAGATACATATGCATGAAGGCATGATAGAAATGTGCAAGTGCATGAAAACATGATTCCAAAAACAGATAAGAAATCAAGCAAAGAGAGTCCTACTTTAGATAGAAAGAATTAAAGCAGAGAACAAACAAAAAAGACAATTAAGTCTTAGGCTCCTTTCTCACTCACACAGTATGAGACTTTGGCCGTGAAGATGAAAAGGCACGTGTCCTAGTATGTCTACTAAAGGACATAGAAGAATTAAAACTCTCCTGAAATTGAGCTAAAAAGCTCAAGACTTTTAATAACTCTCCAAACAAAGGTGTAGGTCCTTGAGAGGAAACCTGTGATCGTTTGGACAATTGCTTATGAGGATACAACTTAAAGCAATTAGGACGAATGTGTCCAGAAACACCACAATGGTGACAAACATGAGATCTAACAAAGGATTTAGAATTAGCAGATCAGTTTTGGATTTCATACCTTTATTACCTTTCGCAGATTGTGGCACAAAGACAATCTTTGATCCAGAAGTTGTGGAAGAGGAGGGGTTGGAGGAAACAACATATCCTAAACTAGTCTTATCAAAACTAGGCTTTTGAGCACTCAATACCTCATCAAGATTTGCACTAGACATCCTCTCTATTTGAGTTCTAGCTTGACTAAGCTCAACCTCAAGATTCTTAACCTTCTCTTCTAATGAGGCGTTCTCCACAACAAGAGTCTCAACTAACCTTGTAGTCTCATTTAGTTTGACTAACAAATCAGCTTTTTCAGTTTTTACCTCATTAAGCTCTTTTCTACAAAGATGAGAAGTCTTTTCAGATTTTATAAATTCAGTGCATAGCTTATCATAGGCTTCCTGAAGGGTCATCTTCTTGGGTACTTCATCATTGGAAGAATCCTCACTGTCACTATCACTCTCCACAATCACCTTATCGGTTGTGGCAGCAAAGGCCATACCGTGACGACATTCATCCACATACTCATCAAAAGAGTCATCCTCAATGTCACTCCAGGTAGCAACCACCCCTTTATCTTTTGACTCCTTGGTCTTTTCCTTCATGAGGTAGTTTGGACACTCTATCCTCATATGACCAAAACCTTTGCACTCATGACATTGGATGAGGGGTTTCTCATTCTTACCCTTCTTTGAGGATTTAGATTTCCTAGGAGGTTTGCCTTTATCTTTTTTCCTAAATTGAAGAAGCTTGATAATCTCATCAGTTATGAATGATAGATCCTCATCCTCATCATCATCTTCATCTTCATCTTCATCTTCACTTTCAGAGTCCTCAATCTCTTCCTCTATACCCTTAAGAGCCAAGTTTCTACTCTTTCCACCTTTTCCCATTAAACCTAATCCCATCTCATAAGTTTGAAGGTTCCCTACAAGCTCAGCCAAAGGAATTTAATCAATGTCCTTTGCTTCTTCAATGGCAGTGATCTTGGCATGGAATCTTTCAGGTAAAGACCTAAGGATTTTTCTAACAATCTTGGATTCTGCTATAAATTCTCCAAGGTTGAAGGTAGAATTCACAATATCCTTGAGTTTAGCATAGAACTCATCAAATGTCCCATCCTCCTCCATCCTTATTTCTTCAAAACTACTCGTGAGTTGTTGAAGCTTCATAGTCTTTACTGCCTTGGTACCTTCATAGATGGTCTCAAGAATGGTCCATGCTTCCTTGGCAACTTCCGTGGATGATATTTTCTTGAATTCCTTATTGGTCACCCCACAAAACAAGACATTCAAGGCCTTATTGTTGAAATTTGCCGCTATGATTGTTGTATCATCCCAATCCACCGGTGCTTCCTTTGGCTTAATCCAACCAACTTCAACAGTTTGCCATACTTGTTCACCTAGAGCCTACAAAAAAACTTTCATACAAACTTTCCAGTATGCATAATTAGTTCCATCAAATAAAGGAGGAATCAGAAGAGATTGTCCACGATCCATGACAACGGGGGTCAAGGATCACACTCAGGAAATTAATCCAATCAGAGTGTACCCGCTCTGATACCACTTGTTGGAAAATTTAGACCCCGGTTGATAGAATTAACAAGTTTTAAATCCAAGTTGTTAATTAGATTTATTATGAATAAAACTTGTTAAAACAAACAAACATCAATATCATGTCAAAATCATGTAACAGAAAAATAAATAAGACAAGATATGATGACCTAGGAAAACTAATGAAATAAACTAGTTTCACAGTAAAAAACCTGGGGGGAAACCTTCCCGAAAAGCAATCCACTATAGTAAAGAAAAGTTTCAGATCTAGTACAAAACCTTTGTCCCTAGACTCTACAATCTTGATAAATGAACTCAAAGCAGAAACCTTCTACTGCTTCAAAACCTTTAAACTCTTCAATATATGAACGACACCCTTTGATGATGCACGAATCCCAGTACGTGACTAACCAATTACGCCGATCCCAGTACGCGACTTCAATCACCAACTAGAAGAAGACTGTTGGCTACAAAGTTCTTCACTTCATCAACAATGAAGATCAAGAAGCACTTGGTTACAAAACCCTAAGGCGCAAAGACGCAGTAGCTTTTTTTTGGAGAGAATAAGGTATCGATCACCTTTTACATATGTTCTCCTTGTATTCTCTTATATGACGGCCTCTAAAATAAGCCTTATATAGGTCTAGGGTTGTGAGAAAAGAAATCATACACAAATACATAAGCCTGGCCCAAAAATCAGATCTGAAAATTCTGATTTTCGTAACCTCGATAAATAGTAGGTGTCGAGATTTAAACTTCGACAGATACAGCTATCGAGGAGGTGTCAAGAAGGTGTCGAGGAGACAGAAGCTTTCTCGATCAATCCACCTAGCTATCGAGATGTGTCGAGATTGTGATAACAATTAGCTCAATAGATAGCCTAGTTGTCGAGAGGTGTCGAGTAGCTATCGAGCTATCTGTCTACAGGTGTCAAGCTATCTGTCCAGCTTTAATGAACAGCTTTTCTTCACTTGTTTCTTGGTCCAATCTTCATGTCTTTAATACTAGACTTGAACAACATGTTTCTTGAAGTATTAAACACATCCTAGATCTACCCAATTACAAGTAAAGTGCGTTTTGTCAAAGGATTAGCCAATTACATAAAATAATGACATATATTCTTAACAAGTGAAACACATATGTCCTAACACTTTGTTCTTTTTTATCATCAATTTTAATCCTGTTTTAATTTTATACAGGATTGAAAGCTGACTCGAAATAGCGTTTTCTGCCTTTAAGTTCGAAACCCATACACCCACGGTTTTCTTTAAGGTATGATTTTTGCTTTCCTTTGTGTTTAGTGTTTAAGTTGAGGTTTTTTTTTTTTTTTTTTTTTTTTTTTTTTTTTTAATATGAAACCCTAACTATTTTACATTTGTTCTTTGTTATTTTTTTTTTAATCAATTTTAATCCTGTTTTAATTTTATACAAGATTGAAAGCTGACTCCAAGTAGCGTTTTCTGCCTTCAAGTTTGAAACCCATACACCCATGGTTTTCTTTTAGGTATGGTTTTTGCTTTCCTTTGTGTTTAGTGTTTAAGTTGAGTTTTTTTTTTTAATCAATTTTAATCCTGTTTTAATTTTATACAAGATTGAAAGCTAACTCCAAGTAGCGTTTTTTGCCTTCAAGTTTGAAACCCATACACCCATCGTTTTCTTTTAGGTATGGTTTTTGGTTTCCTTTGTGTTTAGTGTTTAAGTTGAGGGTTTTTTTTTTTTTTTTTTTTTTTTTTTTTTTTTTTGTGTCTGAGTTGCTGCTTGATAAGGATAATAGACCAATCTGGTGTAATCTTTTATGTAAATCATATATTATGTGTTTAGTGATTAATCTGCTATGTAAATCATATGTTATGTTAGTGTTTAGTGTTTAATCTGCAATGTCAATCACGTATTATGTTAGTATTTAGTGTTTAATCTGCTATGTAAATCATATATTATGTAAGTATTTAGTGTCTAATCTGCTATGTAAATGATGTATTATGTTTGTGTATAGTGTTTAATCTGCTATATAAATCATATATTATGTTAGTGTTTAGTGTTTAATCAGCTATGTAAATCATGTATTATGTTTGTGTTTAGTGTTTAAGTTGAGTTGATGCTTGTTAAGGATAGAAGACCAATATGGTGTATCTACTATATAAATCATATATTATGTTTCTGTTCAATGTTTGTTGTTATTGACATTTTGCAATTGTTTAATCAATTTTGAGCATCACTGTTTTGGCTTTTATTATTAAATAAAATTTCAAGCTTATGCTGTTTGTATTTAGGCTTTTTTTTGTGTTTTTATTTTTTGCATAAGTAGGATATTGTTTTTCCTTTTTGGTTTGTGTGGTTATTATTTATTATTATTATTATTATTAAAGCTATGAATTATACTTGTTACTCTAGTTTACTAATATGTATCTTTGATTTTTTTAGGTCATGGAAACCTCCACTAATGAACCCTCTGTCCAAACACTAGCTGCTGCACAAGATGATAATGCTATTCCCACCCAAGTTGAAGCTTCTACTACAACCCAAGCTGAAGCAACTGCTACCTAAGCTGAAGTAGCTACTGCTAAGTTGCCCCCAGTTCCACCATGCCAAGTAAGTATGACAGTTCCTGTTAGTGTTACTTGTAGTGGTAGGAAAAAGTTAGTTATTTGGGGCCATTTTGAAAAAATAAAGATAGGAGAGGGTGATACTAGTAAAACTAAGGCTATTTGTAATTATTGACAAAAATCGTATAATGTTGATAGTAAGAGTTGTGGTACTAGTAATTTGTTAGATCATGTGCCAAATTATCCCAAGAACCCTAATAGAGAAGATCTAGTTAAAGGGCAAAAAACATTAGCTTTTGAACCCAAAAAGGATGGAGAAGATGGGTTCTAGCTTGTGTCAACAACCTTTTCTGTTGAGACTTCTAGAAAGGTATTGGCTGAAATGATTATAATTGATGAGTTGCCTTTTAGGTATGTCGAGGGGTGTGGGTTTAAGAAATATGTAACTACCTTTCAACCTAAGCTTCGATTAAAGGATATCCCATCTCGTCAAACTGTGGCTAGAGATGAGATTGGCATTTATAATAATGAGAGAGAGAAGCTAAGGAAATCCTTGAAGGGTTGTAGGGTGTGTCTCACTACGGACACATAGACTTCTATTCAAAATTTAAATTATATGCCTCACATGTCACTTTATTGATGATGCTTGGAAATTGCATAAGAGAATTTTAAATTTTTGTGAAGTTGAAGACCACAAGGGGGAGACTATACGTAGAAAGATTGAGATGTCTTTGCGTGAGTGGGGTATTGATGGGATATTCACTTTGACAGTGGATAATGCTAGCTCAAATTTAGCATCAATTAAATTTTTGCAAAGAGTGACTAAAGATTGGAATGGGATAGTGTGAGGGTCGATTTTTGATGGTATCTTGGCCCAAGCTTAAGCAAGGACCCTGGACCCTCTTGTTATAGTTTAAAGGGACTGGGCTTGGTTCACCGCAGCTAAATGGGCTGTTTACGAACCAGGTTATGAGCAAAGAAAAGATCCTACAACACATATACACTAGCAAGCAAGAATATATGTATTGAACAACAAGAAAAATAGCAAAAAGACAATGTAATGTAAAAGAAAAGGCACACAGACTAGTAGGGATCCCCAAATTAATATGAAATATTTGATTATCTTTTTAATTATGGATTACAGTATGCTCACTAAAACATGATACAAGGTCCAAATAAGCTCAAAAATTACAGACTTAGATGGCTATCCAAGCCTCTAAGACTTGCAAAGTTTGAAGCCCCTTGAATCCACGTAAATACTAGTGGCTGTTTATGGGATACTGAGAGGTATTTTCCTATTTCTTTTGAATTCTGACAGAGTTTTCTCAATGATTCTGTTATGATTCCACTATTGCTCCATGCCCCTTTGATGTTGGCTCCCTACCTCTTTTATAGTGTCATGGTAGAATTTTAGGGTACCACCAATTTCTCTCTTTTGCTCCTCTGGGCATCAAAGCTCGTGATGTGCCCGTTACTCAGATGGTAGTAATTTTCTCCTTTTGGTGCTGTTTCCTTGAAAGCCCTTTGCTGACTTTCCATTCGGTGGTGCTCTTAAGTAGCCGACCCTCAATCTCCCTTCTTTCAATGCTTCCACGCCTTTACCCTTTGTCATTTTTCCAAAGTGAGCCAGATCCTTCCCTGCCAAGTCGAAGGTCTTCTCTGCTGCTTCCCCTTATGCTTCATCTTTCTGGGTTCCCCGAAGTACTAGCCTTTTTCTCACGAGTTGTTGCTTTCCAAGCCCTCTGGTTCTATGTTGCATCACTGAGCGCTTGAGGAGGACATGTCTGTCCTTTGTTTCCTATGCTTTTTTTATTCCCCCTTTTCGAGCTGTCTCAATCCCACTCTGGCTGTGTTACGCGTCCCAGGGATCCTTGGCTTTTAGCGGTCTCTAGGATCCCGGCCCAGTTTCTTTCTTCCCTTTTTTTTTTTTTTTTTCATCTTGGCAGGCTGGGCCTTTGTTTCATGGGCTCTAAAACCTGCTCCTTCATGGATCTTAGGTTTCAAATCTTTGGGACTTATATTATGATTTTTGAACCTTAACATTTAGCCCCCCGAGCTCGTGGGTTACCTGCAGCCCACACGTGAGTAATTTTGAGTTTTAGTTCCTGTAAGACTTCTTTCCTCATTATTTTAATCTTTTCTCGGAGTCCCCCCCTTTTCCTTCCTTTAGGATCCTAACTTCCCATTGTCATTGGGTATCCCTATTTCCTTTGCCTGTTGTGCTTCTTTCTTTTGTAACTTCCCCCTTTTGCACGGGACGTGGCAGTTAATATTGGAGTGACTTTCCCCGCCCACTTCTCACGTTCCCGTAACTCTCATTAATAACGGCCAGTAACTTTCTTTAAATTTTTGCAACTGGCGCGCCTTTCCATACATCGTCTTCTTCAACTGCTCTTTGTACTATTATCGCGGTCAATTCATATTCTCTTTTTACTTCCTTGAGCCTTTAATTCTAATCTTATCTTCTCCCTTACAGTTAGTCTGCTTCCTTTGTTTTCCTTCTCTGTGCTTCTTGTTTCCTTGATTTGTCTACTTCCCAACACTTACCGCCCTGATGGCTTCCTCTTCTTCACGCAAAAGGAGGAAGCGTACTCCCAGCCCTTCAGAGAGCGAGGGTTCCTCTGGTTCAGCACAAGGCGAGTCACATGGGGTTACAGAGCGCCCTGCCTTCCCCTTACGGGACCTTTGGTACACCCCCAGTCTATTCTTTCCTCAGGTGTCCCACAGTGAGGCCCATCCATCCCCTCACGCTTGGGTATTCTCCAGCCAGGCCGATTTTGCCAGTTTTGCTCAAGTTCTGGACCCAAGAGAGATTTTAGATCTCCAGATCAGACAGGGATCTCAAGAGGTGGTCCCTATCTTCTTTGATTTCATTCCTAGGAGGATTCAAGGTTGGCCTATTTTAGGTAGATAGGGAACTCTTTAATGAGAAGTTTATGGGTTGCTTGGAGTGTGCCGGGATCTCGAAGGCAGTGGTGATTTCTAGGAACCTTGAAGGTTTCCCGGATGCTAAGGGCCTCAGGCATCTGGTACGCCGTTGGTGCCCTTCTCTTCATACTTTCCTCTTTTCCGTTGGGGAGCTCACGATCACCTTGGAGGATGTGGTGAACAACTTTCTTCTCCAGTGTTCAGAGATGAGAACCCTTTTGATATCAGTCTTTCTGATGAGAATCTCAAGGTGGAAGACAAATTATTTAGCCATTTTGGTGGGTGTACCGCTTCTCCTGTTAGGAAACCGACCAGGATGGGTAGATGGGTTATGACTCTTTCGCGAGAGAAAGACAAGGAAGTCAGGCGAGCCGGTTTCCTGGCACTTTGGCTTAGTAAATTCTTGTTTAGTGAATTCCCCGGGTATGGGGTTAAGTCCGTTTTCTTCCCCTTGGCAATTAGGTTGGCCCGGGGTGCTTAGTATCGTCTAGCCCCCATGTTCTTGGGTCACGTTTATTCTCAACTGGATCAACTTCATGGAGACAAAGTTGAAGGCGATTCTTGCTACACGATCACTTCATCCCTTCACTATGCCATTCTTCAGGTATTCATGTGGGATCATTCTTTGGTTACTTTAGCAAAGTGTAGAAATTTGAAGTATGTGAAAGATAAGTTCCAAGGATCCCCTGATGTAATTAAAGGTCTGTGTGGTAGTTCAACTGATAGCCATCCAATTATTTTTCATTGGGCCAATCTGAAAGGTGGTAGTCTTAATCTGGTTGAGCTTTTTGACCAGGCAAGGCACTTAAGATGGCGCTCTCCCTGAGAGTTCAGCCCCGGGTTTGCTTGTGACTCTGTGTTAAGTTCTTTCCTCACTTCCTCAGGGAGTACATTCGATCTGCGCTATGGTGATAAAGGCAGTTTAGTCTACTTAGCTTGTGTTAGTCATTCCTGGATTCCGGTGCCCTCTTCAAGTGGCCCCAAATACACACATTATTCAACACACTGGGTACTCTGGCAATTTGGCTTTGATCAAGACATCCCTCTGTTAGACCTATTCCTTAGGCTTCAGGCCTTCTCCTACTGGTCGCGGAGAAGTCCTCAGTTTGTAGTCCCTAACTCCCAGAGGGGAGTCTTTGCTTCTAATGGTTTTGCTAGTTATTGGAGACGAGTACAGAAGTCCTTTGTTGATTATGTTGGCTTTGGCAAGGTTGAGAGAATTCCCAATCCCGATATTCATTCTGCTCCTACTGCTAACAGGCGTCTATCCCTTCCCACTGCTGGCATCGTATTTGCTGCTATAAGCAGCAAGACAGGGTTTGCTGAGTGGCATGCCTCTAGGGGTGGTTGGGTGTGTTATGCCCAGGATTTTTCAGAAACTTGGTCAGGATGTGACCTCATTGTTGGCACTTCTTTTGGTGTGCCTTTTAGAAGAGGGGCGGTAGAGGCTATTGGTGCTGCCACTCTTGTCAGCAAAGGTAAAAAGAAGAGGATAAAGTAGGAAAAGGTTAGGCAATCTGAGCCTAAAGAGGATGTTGGGGGTACTGAGGCTAGCCCTAAGGCCAAAAAGAAAAAGACTGCAAAATCTCAGAAGCAGTTAGTAATTTTTTAGGAACCCGAGGGAGTGAGCTCCCCTGCAGAGGAAAAGGTAGTTAGGCATCCTTTAATCCCGAAGGCTCAGGTGAAGACTAAGGTAGAGTCTTCTCTCTCTCTCAGGTTTTTGTGAGTTCTTCAGTCCAAGTTTCTTTGGGATCCTTTGATCTTGTACCCCAGTCTCCCCTGGGACCCTTTAGGCGTACCTGTTGTAAACGAAAGACCATTGAAGACTCTATAGAAAGAGAGAGAAGAGCAAGACCTCTTTCCTTCTTCTCTCAGTAGTTTATTACCGTTGTTGCGATGTCTTTCCTTTTCTCTTTTAGCTGATGAGTGACTATTTCTTCCTTGTAGTTCAAGCGCAAGTCAGACCCCAAGAAAAGTAGGAGTCAATCGTCTAGTGATGATGTGGTATGGCTCTCTTCGTGCCTTTCCCTATTTGTGCTCATCCCTTCTTGGCACTGTGTACTCATGTATATATATTTTTTTGGCAGGTGGAGGTATCTCCTCCCACAACTAGCAGGACTTTGGAGGAAGAAATGGTTACTGCTTCTTCTGCTAGTTTCCTTGGCATGGGAGAGGAAGCTCTCGGTGGTGGTGTAACTGAGGAAACTAGGCAGCCAATGCAGGGTGTCCAGTCTACTCCTTCTGCTGTTCCCCTAGCTACTCAAGATCCTAAAGCTCCTCAGCCTCTTGTTTCCCAAGATCCCCAGCTTGGGGAGACTTTCAGTCCCATCAGAATTGTGTCACCTGATCCTATGTTAAGCACAGAACCCTTGGGGGGCGCGTCTCCCTCTATATAAGCAGGTGAGTCCCCATTCTTCTCTTATAAAAACGCTTAGCCTTGTCTTTATTCTTCTCTTCTTCTTTTTTTTTTTTTTTTAAATTATTCTTCTCTTTCTTTTTAGGTCAAACTAGCATTCGATCTGCCCCTGATGCCGCTTCTTCTTTGGAATCAGAGGGTTTTGAAGGTGCGTGTTGTTCTCCTTTTATTGTGCTTCCTCCTCTTTCCCCTTTCCTGTACTTTTCCCTTGCCCTTTCTTCCTATGGCGAAGCCCCCAGTATCCTTTCCTTCCTTTAGCCATTTTGCTAAGGTTTCCTCACCCTTTCTTCAACGTGCTGCGTGTTCTCTTACAAAGTCCACCAAGAAAACAGGAGTGCAAGAGGAAGAAGCCCCACCACAAGAAGCCGATATAGGTCCCCCCCCCCCCCCTTTTTTTTTTTACTTTTCTTACTTTACCTTTTCTTTCATGGCTCTTCCCACTTTTTTGAACTATGTCTGCTTTTGCAGGTGTTAGAGATTCTGAGTTTGTGGTTCCTGAGATGGCTATAAGATCTGCTCAGATTGTTGAATCTTAGGCAGGAACCCCCAAACTATCTAGCAAGTTGGCAATTCCCCAATCGCTACAAGTGGAGGTGTAGCAATGGGGTTCCAAGAGTGGTTTCTTCAGATCCTGACTCAGGGCTCCCTACCTTTCTGGCTTGCTTTGATCTTTTGGAGTTCAACAGTCTCCCTGTAAGCCATTTTCATTGCTTTGGGCCTTCCTATGGCAACTTTTTGCGCTTCTTTGTGCCTGTGGAGGGCCTGCCATTGCTGGAAGGGTTGCTCAAGGTCCATGAAGACTTTACCAGTGGTTTTAGGGGAGGTATTTTTCTGGGCAACATTTTAATGGAGCTGTTGTGTGCCGTGCTAATCTCCCTGAAGAATTCCTCCCTTAACTCCTTATCTAAAGAGAAGCTGTTGGAGTGGAGACGGGTGGTGTAGGATCTTTTAGAAGCAAAGTTCAGCCTATTCTTTTTGTTAGAGCATTTGCGTTCGCTGACCCACATGTTATTCCAGAGGCAGGTTTCCATGAGTATAGATGTTAAGATTGCTGCTGCTGAGGAGGCTTTAGCTCGCGCTCATAAGGCTCTACAGGATTTGAAGGTTAAAAGGCAGAGGGTTCTCTCTTCTTCAGCTGTTCCTGCTATTTCTCCCAACAGTTCTTTACTGGCCGGCCTCATTCCTTAGCCTTTTCCCTTCTCCCCCCCTTTTTTCTAGCTAGCTCAAATGTGTATTTTTCAAACAATTCGAGTTGTATAAGCTTCATCTTTTTCTATTGAACACCATTCCTAGCTCATTCTTCGTGATAAGGATCGGTATTTGTGTTACCTTTTTTTTTTTTTTTCAAGGCTGCTCCTAGCTTTTAACAACATGTGGATCTTTTTCTTTTTGTATACTGTCTCTTTTTTTTTTTTTCCTTTTTCGCACTGAGTCCTAGGCCATGGTTCCTACAAGTCTTACTGTAGGTCCTGGATCAGGTACCCTGGTGATTGTTTTATTGCGCAGGTACTGACCAAGGTACATTGGGTGCTTTCCACCCCCCCCCCCCCCTTCTTTTTTTTTAGTCCCAGATCATGAACCAGGCAGGTTTTCTTTTTGTCAAAATATTGGGCTAGGTATCCCGGGCCCTTATCTTTGCCCGTGATCCTAGGCCATGTATTTTGAACTAATTGTGGGGTAGGTCCTGGGTCATGTGTCAAAGTTCTCTTTCTTTTGCATTGGCCTGGGTACCCTCCTCAAATCTGCCCATATTTGGACTTTGCAATATTTAATAAGTTAAAGGGAATAAAGAGATTTCATTAAATCAAAGCACAATTACTTTCTGAGGAACATAGAAAAGTTATCAAAGAGAGTAAGGATCACAGAATGACCTTTTACCCTAGGTTCCTAAACAAAATTACTTAAACAGAAATTTATAACAAAAGCAAAGAATGATGAAACACTTAGTAGGTTGGGGAGTTAGCAAAAGGGTCCCGATGTACTAAGGTCTTTCCATTTCTATGCATAATACTGTTTCAGCCACTTCCTGTTTATGGGATCTTCCAGGATTGTCCCATCTTCCTTTAAGAGGTAGTAATACCCACTACTGTGGGCTTCCCTGATGATGTAGGGTCCTTCCCACTTTCGAGCAAATTTGGAGGGTCCTGTGAGGTTTCTTCTTACATGTTCTGTTGCTCTCAATACCAGCTGCCCCTCAGTGAAATTCCTTGGGTGTACTGCCTGTGCATATGTCTTAGCCATCCTTTGCTGGTACCTCAAGCTTCTCCTTCTAGCCACTTCCCTTTCTTCCTCTAACCCCTCTAGATCTGCCAACCTCCTTTCATTGTTTGCTTCCTCGGTGTCCTCCTGATTTTCTTCAAGCACTACTCTTGGTGTGGGGACTAATGGCTTCTATCCCATAAACTAGGGAGAATGGTGAGAATCCTGTGGTTGTTTTCACAGAGCTCCTACATGCCCAGAGTACATCTGTCAAGTGATCACTCCATTTTCCCCCATATTCATGTTTCATCTTCTTAAGGATCTTCAGCATCACCCTATTAGTGGCTTCAGCCTGGCCATTTCCTTGTGGGTAGTATGGTGTAGACCTTCCATGCTTGATGTAATATGCTTTAGTCAAGTTTTTCATGTCTTTGTTTATGAATTGGATCCCATTGTCACTGATCAGCCTCTTGGAGATCCCGAACCTTGTAATGATGTGCTCTCAAATGAAGTTTGTCATAGCTGCTCCAGTGGCCTTTTTTAAAGGGATAGCTTCTACCCATTTCGTAAAGTATTCGGTGGCTGCTAGAATCCATATGTAACCATTGGAAGGGGGGTTTATAGGCCCTATGAGGTCAAGCCCCCAAGTGTGGAAAGGCCATGGTGTTGTCATATCCTGCAGTGCGTTTGGGTGAGTGTGGATTGCATCGCCAAGAACTTGACAGGCATGGCATGTTTTGACTAGTTCCTCGGAGTCTTTTTTCATTGTTGGCCAATAGTACCCCAATAGTAGCAATTGCTTATAGAGTCTTCTTTTTCCTGGGTGACTTCCATAATCACCGGAATGGACTTCCATAACTACCTCCATGGCTTCCCTTGGCCCCAGGCATCTTAGGGGATCCCCGCTATACGCCTTTTTGAATAGGATCCCATTCTGTAAGAAGTACTTGACCATGAGTTTCTTGAGCTTGTGGGCTAATGTCCTGTCAGTTGGTAGGATCCCTAGAGCCAAGTACTCCATGAATGGAGTTCTCCAATCTTCTGTAACAAATACAGCATAGCTTTCTTCCTTGTCCATTGAAAACTGACATTTTTGGCACTTCTCCTGTATAGTCGCTGCCTCTTTGTTCATACTTCGCCAATAGTACCCCATGCGTTGCATCCTCCTATATAGACTGATCTTTTCTGCAACCCTTCAGGCTTGGCTGTGTAGTTTTTCTAATCTCAGCTTTCCTTCCTTCTCATTGATACACCTGGACAGGATCCCTCCTGGCAGCCTCCTGTATAGTTCCCCTTCTATTAGAGTGTAGTCCCTTAGCTCCTTAATACTTCCTCCAGATCCCGCTTCTCTCATTTTTTCTTTGACTTCATTCCTCCAGTCCTGTTGCCTGGGCTCTCCAGGGAACATCCTTTTGAGGGTCCTTATGATGGAATGCTCCTGTTTTCATATTCTTACCAAGGCGTCTCTTCCTTTGAATGGTACTTGGGATCCCAGGGTTGCAAGCGCATTAGCAAACCTATTCTCACTTCTCTGGGTGTACTCCACGCTAAAGGTCTGGAATTCCTGCTCCAGCCATTGCGCCCAAGTCCTGTAGGCTACCAAACTTTACTCTCTCAGTGCAAAGTCACCTTTCACCTGGGAAACCACAAGATTGGAGTCTCCTAGAACTCTCATATGCTTTACTCCTATGCTGAGTGCTATGGTTAACCCAGTCAAGTATGCTTCATATTCAGATGCATTATTTGAACAGGAAAACCCAAGCTTAAAAGATAGGGGTATGGTGTCCCGATGTTTGCAGCTAAGTACAATTCCCAGTCCATTTGAGGTAGTTGTTGCTGATCCATCAAATCTCATTGTCCATTTCTTTCTCGGGATTTTTGCTACTGCCACTTCCCTTGGGATTTCTTCACTTAGTGAGCACTCTTCCTCCCTTGGAAACTGGGCTAACAGATCTGCTATGGCTTAACTTTTGACAGCCTTAGAGGTCCTGAGGCCTATGTCGTATTAGGAGAGAATGACCAACCACTATGCTATCCTTCTTGTCAAGAGGGGCTGATGTAGGAGTGCTTTTATGGGGTGTGACTTAGTCACCAAAAGGATTTGGTGAGATGAGAAATATCGCTTCAGCCTTTGGGATGCATTGATGACTACTAGGCAAGCTCTTTCTCTCCTGGGGTACCTGGTCTCAGCATCCTTAAGTGTTCTGCTTAAGTAGTAAATGGGTTGCTCATTCCCATCATCATCCTCTTGTGCTAGCAAGGCTCCTATCGCCTAGGAGTTTGACACCAAATATAGCAATAGGGGTCGCCCACGTACCGGTGCTTGGAGTGTGGGAAGGCGATTCATGATCTGCTGGATCCTTTAGAAGGCTTCTTGCTGCTTGGTTTCCCAGGTGAATTCAACTCCTTTTTTCAACAGTTTGGATAAACTACTTTTGACCGAGGCCAACTCTGGCACAAATCTTCTAATGTAGGAAACTCTTCCTAGGAAGCTCTTGAGATCCCTTACTGTTGTAGGCCTCCTCATCGTTGCAATGACTATAGCTTTGGCTGGATCTACACTTATTCCTTTGTGATGTACTAGGAACTCAAGAAATTTTCCAGCAGATACCCCAAAAGCACACTTCATGGGGTTCATATGCAAATTGTACTTCCTGCACCTTTCAAAAACTTGTTCAAGTGTCTGAAAGTGCCTTGCTCTAGTCTTCGATTTTACCACAATATCATCCACATAGTCCTCCATTTCTTTATGCATCATGTCATGGAAGATTGCTGTCATGGTTCGCTGGTATGTGGCCCCTGCATTTTTGAGGCCAAAGAGCATCACAGTATAATAAAAATTCCCAATTGGGGTTCTGAATGCTGTCTTCTCTGCATCTTTGGCAGCCATGCGAATTTGGTTGTACCCACTATACCCATCCATGAATGAAAACATAGAACTTCCCGCAGCTGAATCCACAAGGAGGTCAATATTAGGCAAAGGGAACTCATCTTTTGGACATGCCTTATTCAGGTTACGAAAGTCCACATGGCAACAGATTTTGCCGTTCTTTTTCTTCACATGTACTATGTTGGAAAGCCACTTGGGATGTTGAATGGGGTTGATAAAACCAGCTACTAGCAGCTTCTTGACTTTTTAAGTTATCTGAGTTTCTACATCAGTGTGAAAGACCCTGGCTGGTTGGATTACTGGCTTGACTCCTGGGTCCATGTTGAGAGCATGGACCACCAGCCCTGGATCCAGACCAGGCATCTTATCATAGGTCCATACGAACACATCCATGTATTCCTTGAGCAAGGCCACTAATTGCCCCTTTTCTTGTGCTATTAACTGACTACTAATGAAGACAGGCTTCTGGGATCCCAGCTCAGCCCCCAAGTTTATTTCCTTTAATTTTTCCTCAGGCTGAATTTGTGTCTCTTTAACTGGTTCCTCTGAGACTTTTTCTTGAGCCATCATACATTCTGGTGGTCCGGGACCCTCTTGCATGATGCATTCAAGCCCCGCGCACCTTTATAAGCGATAAATCAACCTTCCTCTAAGTTCCTGCACTACTACAAATTCCCAGGATCCTAAAGTGCTGGGCTCCCTTTTTTGCCTTTTTCTCTCCAAGAGGTTTCTTAAGTCGCGAGTACCCCCTCCCTCTTCTTCTTCCAAGATAGGTGCTCCTAGGGTCCCCGGTATAGGACTCTCATTGTCTGGTTCTAACTCATCATAGAACATTGTTTCCACAAAGTTTACTTCCCCTTGGTTGAAAGGGTTATAGTTGGCAGGGATCCTTACGGGCCTCCCATTCAACCTCCCTTTAACACATTAATGGTACGTGGATGGTATAAGGCGGTGCTTATGGAGCCATGGCGCGACCCAGCAGTACATGGTAGGACACCTCTAAGTTGATTACATGAAATCTGGTCAGGGCTACTATTAGCCCCACTCTTAAGGCCAGTTGTACATATCCTTCGGTTGATTCTGCTGATTCTCCAAATCCTGTTATCTCCATGGGAGCCCCTAGGATCCTCTTGCCGGTCAGACCCACGGCCTCTAAGGTACTCAGGGCTATAAGGTTAAGTGATGCCCCTGTGTCTACTAGTGCTCTTCTGACCTGGACACCATTTATAATGGCCATTAGATAAAGAGGTCTACGGTGGTCTGGATGCTCGACCTCCATGTCTTCGTTAGTGAAGGTTATTGCATTGGTTGTTTCTAAGGAAGCTCGACTAGCATGGGATTCTGCTGTGAAACATTTCATCCCTGAATCTGCTGCTATACTCATGAGGGACTCTGTGGCCACCCTTTTTGCTTCTGGCCCAAATCCCAACTGGTTGAACAGTGACCTGAACTTAGGGTTCTACTAGAGTGTTCTGACTATGTTTGGGTGGAAGGATCCTTTAAATTCCTTTGCTTCTGCTAGGTTCCCGTGAATCACCACAGCCACCACCTCTTTCCCTTTGTGGTTGGGTAGGGGATTCCTTTGCACTTCAGGTTCTTTCTGAGTGAGCTCCAGGGTTCCTTTCCTTAGTTTCTTATGAAAGAGTCTGCGAAAGGTCCAACAATTCTTGGTGGAATGCTTGACGTAGTTGTGAATCTTGTAGAACAAAGGATTCTTTCTTTCTTTCTCAGTTGGTGGCCTAGACACAGTGAATGGCCTAACAACTCCATCTTCGATCCATTTGTCCAAGACATGGTTCAATTCCTATGCAGTACATGGAATTACTAGTGGTTCTTCAAACACTTTCCCCTCAGGTCTCTTCCTTTTCTCTCCTACCGATGTTGTCATGGCCTGGGGTACTGGTACCCTCTTCGTTCTCATAGTCTGTGCTGTCCTTCTAGTCCTTTGTAATAGGTCAGCAAAATGAGCGATGCATAAGTTTTCGAGGTTGAGCCTGTAATCAAAGAGCATGTTGGATATGAAAGTTTCAACGAGCTCCTTTTCCTCATGGTCTCCATAACAATCTAGAGAAATATCTTCAAATTTTTTTATGAACTGGACAGGATCCTCTTCGGGCCTTTGTCTTACCATCTGAAGGCTTTGGAAGGTGACCTTATCCTCACCGGGGTAATACTTTGCATAGAACCTCTCCATCATTTCATCCCAGGTCTTAATGGACCCAGGCTTCAACGTGGTGTACCAAGTATATGCTCTGTCTACTAAAGACTTGACAAACTCCCTTAGGCACAGTTCTTTATCTCCTGCGTAGGGGCCCATAGTGTGAATAAATCTACTCACGTGTTCCACGGCACTCCCATTCCTTCCATCAAAATGATGGAACTTCAGGGGTTCATATCCTTTGGGATATGGCTTGCCAAGGAGTTCTGGTGGGAATGGGGGATCTCGTGAAAATTGCTTGGGGATCCCCGAGAGTTTTTCCCTTTCTTGCTCCAAAAGAGCATTAACATCTACCAATGTTAGGTGCTGGGGGTTGCCAACTCCTCCTACTGCTGACCCTTCCTTCGGTTGAGCTTTGTCCTGGTTGACCACAGGGGGGACATTGTCCCTGATTTCCTGTGTCCTGCCTTCTTTGAGAAGGCGAATATTGCTGCAGATCTTTCATCATTTCTGCCATTCGAGCCATGGGGTCTGGCTCCTGCCTTGTGCGCCGTTGCCCTGATACCACTTCCTGTTCCACCAGAGGCACCTCATTCCTCTGTCTAAAGGCTACTTCATTCTCTCCTATGGGCTCAGAGGCCGTAGGTGGCACGTTGGTACCTTTGCTGTTTCTTTGCCTTGGAGCCATGCCTCTGCGAAGGGACTACTTTTTCCCTCTCCTTTGCCCAGTCCCCAGTGAAGTCGCCAAAATGTAAGGGTCGATTTTTGACGGTATCCTGGCCCAAGCTTAAGCAAGGACCCCGGACCCTCTTGTTATAGTTTGAAGGGATTGGGCTTGGTTCATCGTAGCTAAATAGGCTGTTTACGAACTAGGTTATGTGCAGAGCAAAGATCCTACAACACGTATACACTGGCAAGCAAGAATATATGTATTGAACAGCAAGAAAAACAGCAAAAAGACAATGTAATGTAAAAGAAAAGGCACACAGACTAGTAGGGATCCCCAAATTAATATGAAATATTTGATTATCTTTTTAATTATGGATTACAGTATGCTCACTAAAACATGATACAAGGTCCAAATAAGCTCAAAAATTACAGACTTAGATGGCTATCCAAGCCTCTAAGACTTGCAAAGTTTAAAGCCCCTTGAATCCAAGTAAATACTAGTGGCTGTTTATGGGATACCGGGAGGTATTTTCCTATTTCTTTTGAATTCTGACAGAGTTTTCTCAATGATTCTGTTATGATTCCACTATTGCTCCATGCCCCTTTGATGTTGGCTTCCTACCCCTTTTATAGTGTCATGGTAGAATTCTAAGGTACCACCAATTTCTCTCTTTTGCTCCCCTGGGCATCAAAGCTCGTGATGTGCCCGTTACTTAGATGGTAGGTTCTTTCCTCATTCCTTATAATTTTCTCCTTTTGGTGCTGCTTCCCTAAAAGTCCTTTGCTGACTTTCCATTTGGTGGTGCTCTTAGGTAGCCGACCTTCAATCTCCCTTCTTTCAATGCTTCCACGCCTTTACCCTTTGTCATTTTTCGAAAGTGAGCTGAATCCTTCCCTGCTAAGTCGAAGGTCTTCCCTGCTACTTCCCCTTATGCTTCATCTTTCTGGGTTCCTTGAAGTACCAGCCTTTTTCTCACGAATTGTTGCTTTCCAAGCCCTCTGGTTCTTTGCTACATCACTAAGCGCTTGAGGAGGACATATCTGTCCTTCGTTTCCTATGCTTTTTTTATTCCCCCTTTTCGAGCTGTCTCAATCCCACTCTGGCTGTGTTGCTCGTCCCAGGGATCCCTGGCTCTTGGCGATCTCTGGGATCTCGGCCCAGTTTCTTTCTTCCCCTTTTTTCTGTCTTCTGATCTTGGCATGCTGGTCCTTTGTTTCATGGGCTCTAAAACCTGCTCCTTCATGGATCTTGGGCTTCAAATCTTTAGGCCTTATTTTATGATTTTTGAACCTCAACAGATAGTTTTAGGAAATGAGTTCATGCACATGAGGTGTTGTGCCCATATCCTAAATCTCATTGTGGGGGAGGGTTTGAAAGAGATTGATGCATCTATTGTTAAGGTGCGTGTAGTTGTGAGGTATGTAAAGTCCTCACCTAATAGAAATCAAACTATTAGGAGTTTATGGAGAGGTTAGGTATGGAGTCCAAGACTCTTCTTTGTCTAGATGTACCTACTAGGTGACTCTCAACATATCTCATGTTAGAAACTACTAAAAATTTTGAGAAAGTGTTCTTTCGAATGGATTTTGAAGATGATGGTTAATCATCGTACTTTAGGACCAAGGAAGATAGTGATGGTTTGGGATCTCCTTGTATGAGTGATTTCCAAAATTGTAGGGCATTTGTGACTTTCTTAAGGCTTTTTTATAATGCAACGAAGAAGTTCTCTGGTTCTTTGTACGTTACTTCAAATGCCTTCTATGATGAGATCTTTGTTATTTAGGAGAGTATTTCTAATTTAGTTAAATCCCAAAACACTCTCTGGAAAAACACAGCCACAAACATGCAAACTAAATTTGGGAAGTATTGGGGGGAAAGGGAGAAAATTAATCCACTTTTGTATGTGGCTGTGGTTCTTGATCCATGAAAAAAATTGAGGTTTTTGAAGTTTTCTTTTACAGAAATTTATGGGAATGCAGTGGCAGAAGTGATGGTTGATAAGGTGAAAGATATTTTGTATAAATTGTATAATTTTTACTCTTCTATTCATTCACCAAATGTGCAAGAACAAAGTAGGAGTAAGAGGACAGAATTGGAAAGTGATGCTAGTGATCCATATGTGACGGTTCACTCACGATATGAACGTTTCTTGCAAGTTGAGCAATCTATAGGTTGAAGTAAGGAGCTTGAAAAGTATTTGGTTAAAAATTGTGATGGTAGAAAGGATACAAATTTTGAGATATTGGAGTGGTGGAGGGACAATTGTAGTAGGTACCAAGTGTTGTCTAAAGTTGCTAAGGATGTGCTGGTTGTACCAGTTTCCACTGTTGCATCTGAGTTAGCATTTAGCTCTAGAGACCGCATTGTTGATCCATTTCGAAGTTCACTGTCCCCTCTCATGGTTCAAAACCTTGTTTGTTCACAAAATTGGCTTCAAGCCATAGTTCCAATTTCTCATCGCCAGTCAAGGGATGATGTAAAGGCTTTGGAGGAGGAGCTACTTGACTTAGGTAATATGTTTAAATTCTTAAACTTATTGTCTATTAATTTTATTGAATGTCTCATGTATTCAAGCAAAATTTAATCTATTGTGTTTATTTCCTATTCTTTTCTAGTTTTAAATCAACAACCAACAGCAAGTGCAACAGCAAATACCAACTCAAGCAAGGGTTCCACCTCAGGCAAACGACCCTTAATTAGTATTGATGATTAATCATTGACTTGATATGATTCTGCCTTTAGCTCCCACTACAAGAAAAGAGTCTACTAGTGAGAATAAAATGCCCTTGCAAAAATTTAAATATCGTCGCAAAAGGCTATTAGCGAGGGCATGTGGCCCTCGAAGGCCGTCGTATTTGCCCTTGTTGCTAAAAGAGATTTTGCGACCATGCCTTCGCAAATAGATAATTTACGAGGGAAATTTACTATCATTATTGAACAAATCCGTCTTCGCAAATATACTACCAAACAACGAGAAAAGTCGACGACTTATTTTTAGCGAGGGGGAGTAGTCGTCATTAACAACTATTTGTGAGGACCTTTATACCCTCACAATTAGTTATTTTCAAATTTCAAATTAACAACATACTTTTTAGAGATAAATAATGTCGTCACTAAAATTTATTTGTGAGGGCTGTTAACCCCTCGCAATTAGTTAGGAATAATAGTGACGACATTAAGCTGTTGTTTAAAATGTTTTTGCAAGGGGTTAAGTGGCATCGATATTCTATAAATTGCGAGGAACTTTGTCGTCACTATAAAATTATTTATGACCAAATTTTTATGTCATCGGTGATAATATTTTATATAATTTTTGAAATATTTTATTATTTATTTATTTTTAATTATTTTATATCATTTTTTTAACTATCATGTTACGATAATACAATAATTACTAAAAATTGATCAATTGAAAGATAAAAAAGCATATAAGTTCAAACTTTAAAATATAGAATATACAAAGAATCCTGAAATTAAACCTTATTTTAAACTTAAACAATTAGAATTATGACAAGATCTATACTAGTCTTCCTCTGAGTCACCCTCCAACCTGTTTTCAACCTCCCTTGTGTTATTGATTAAGTTGTCCTCTTCATCTCTACTAGTATCATCCTTAAAAAAAAAAACAAAAAAACAAAACAAAAAAAAAAAAAAAACAAAAAAAAAAACATTAAACATAATTCATACACTAGAATATTAGTTTTTATAAAAATAATAACAAATAATGGTTAAAGAGAGTGCAAGAGAGATAGAGAGAATTCATGACATGCATTTCATTTATACTCACACCCTAATATCCATCCATCCATTTATCCACCATCTTTTTCCAAAAAAGTGTAGGAATGAAGGAAGGACCAGTCTTATAACGATCTTCTTTCTTTGTGTACTTCTTAAAAATAGGATTTTTAATGTGAAACATCCAATCAGAATAACAGCGTGTCACCAATTCTACAAATGCTTTCTTCACTTCCTCATCTGGTTGCTTATGCTTATAATGTTGAGCTCGATAGCAAGCATATAAAGTTTCAAGCTTAGATCTTGGGTATTCAGTAAAAGTCGTCCAAGCTCCATTTAGTTTTTGGTGAAAAAGAATAGTAATCTCTTGAGTGGCTTTTGGTGTGATGATTCTGCCTTTACTTTTACCTCACCTTGCCATGTCTGCCTTTTTTTTTTATAAGCTCTTGCCACGTCTACCTACTATTAGTTAATATTAATATGATGAAAGTATATAATATAAATATGTATTTCCAATACGATTGTGTTAAAGAAATGATCCACTAGTAAAAGATGATACTCTAGTATAAGATGATACTATATATACTTATTGCTACAATCAACACACAAATAATTGATTTTCATATCTTTATTTATTGAATGTTTAAATGCATACTTAATAAAATTTTCAACCCCATTAATATATCTAGTAGAATAATGCATCCAAAATTTATCAACTGACATTTTATCTACCCCTGTAAAGCATCATATTATATAACTAACAACAATAATGGTTGCTAACACATTTACACATATATAATTATGCACTCTTAAAATTAACCGGCAGAGTTAACATTGGGTCTTGTAAAATAGAAATATCAAGGATTCACATATCTGGCCACAAAATAGAAATATCAACACAACCTAAAGCAAATCTCAAGCCAAACAATTGAGATTGGACAAATATGTTGTCAACATCATCATCCTGATTAATTTTTTCAAGTAATCTATAGATTTTCAACTCACTACAAGCCTTACACATTTAAAACTCACATAAGTGAACTCTACAAAATTTCCGCATTTAACATTCCTTATAGTGTTCCGAAAATTACCACAATATATATATTTTCAATAAGATACAAAAGTTTGTATTTGCCTGTATATGAGATAAAACAATTGCATGTCAAGTAACGCATACCAGGATCCAAGATGAGCACATATTTCTGACCATTTTGATGAAGAGTGTTGGAAATTTAGACCCCTTAAAACACAACCAGATTGAGTAGCCTAGTTAATTAGCCAAGTTGTTACTTAGTCAAATTAAGCAATTCTATGTTAAAACAATCAAACAATCATATCAAGAATATAAAGCAGCGGAATAATAAATAACACAAGATATGATCACCCAGGAAACCACACGGTAAAAACCTGTGGAGGATTTGACCCACCTATCCTCAAGGCAAACCTGAATCCACTATGAAAGAATCGAAGTTCATACAAAAGGACTTACAAGTTCCCCGCTCGACTTCCTAATGCTACCTACCAGTAGAACTTAGTGACACGACCCCATGCAAGCTTCGAATCCACGGACTCCTTCTTTCTTGGACTTTTCAATCAAGTACAAGCACCCATGCTTGTTATTCTTTAAGTTCTTGAATCTGCAACTGAATGATTACCAAGTTCTTGACATAATCTTGAATCTTGGAAACCCTAAGTATATGTGAAGGAAAGCTCCTCAATGATCTCACAAGAGATTCACATAAACAGCAAATATGAGCAACAAAGACTTAGAGAGGTTTGGGTATAAAACCCTAAAATAAAAGGAGGCACAAGAGGCACTCTAATCTCTCTCTCAAAAGTACTTAAAAACGTGGCTTAGGGTTTCCTTTATATAGTGGGAGAAGTAGATTTGAAACCCTAATCCTTAATGGGCTTAAGCTGCTGTTTGGGCCAACTTAAAATTCTGCAGATACGATTTTCAATTGATCGAGCCTGTTCTTCAATCGATTGAACCAGGCAGAATATGAAGTCTTCTTCCTGCAGCTTGTATGTTCTTGAATCTTGACTTGAATCACCTTGAGCATTGTCTAATAAAACCTATAGACTCTAAGATCTATATCTAGACAAGTTTGTGTTCACGATTTGCCAATTGTTCTAAACATTTAGAACCTAACAAAGAGTATCAACAAATTTTTGCATTTTGTCCAATGGGAAGTAGATGGGATCAAGGGTAAAATCTTTATAGCCATCCATGTAATCAATATCTGTCCACATAACTTCAAGAGGTATACCAGCTTTTGCATAGCCAGCAACCACGCCTTCAAGGTCAGCCACATTCTTGTAACCCCATCGACACTGATGAAATCCTTTACATAAAGTTAACAATAACCACTTGGGTTAGCATTTCTTATAAAGTATGTCATGATAAAAACATTGCAGGTCAGATCCTAATTTGGAGTGAGTCACTCCAAGTGACGATTATATTGGCATACAATTGAAGCCTGAATATAATGGAATGTCTTAAAATTATCTTTAGAAAAGAACAACTCATTACGGCAATTAATTTTTTCAATTGGTCCGTCAAAAAGTCTTCTTTCAAATTCACATTACATCTTCTAAAGTCACACTTTTCTTTTTCTTTATAAGCACTCTGTAACCCACTATGTTCCCAATAGAATTACATATGGCGTCTTTCTATAAAGGTGACTATTACTGGTAGTATTCATTAAACTTCAATTTGGTCAGGATTTGTATTGGCCTTTGTGATGGACCAACATATATTTTCTTGTTCTAGAAATTCTTCTTCATTCTAAGCAAGTAGTAGATCTAATTTCAGGATGAAGTGTCACACTCGTCAGTTTTGCCCATGACTTTCAAAATCAATTTTACGATAATTGAAAAGAAAAAATCCTAAAAGAAGTCAAAAGGCAATTTAGAACAACGTGAAAATGAGATTTGTGAACCCCTTGATGCTAATTTGAAAGTTAACTTTAATTACCTAGATCTAGATGGTGATGTTATGATAGGTGTCATTCATCTAATTTTTACAGTCACAAAACAAGATGTTCAAGTGAACCACTACCTAACTTCGGAATTGACATTGGGAATTGTAATAATGTAATATCTAAGAAGGCAATGTAGAAATTGAGAATAGAAATAGAATCACATTTGGATCCTTATCATATGATATGAATTAATAATATAATATTAAGATCTAGTTGATGATAATAAGATAAATGCCATACTTAAGATCCAGTTGATGGAGTCTTGGCGAGCGGTGACGTCGATGGAGCGGTCACGACAGCGTGAGAGGTAATCCGGGCGGGGCATGTGGTGGGGCTCTGACTCGAAGACTCTGGAAATATCAAAACCATCATCATCATCGGAGGATGAGGAGGAGGATGGACAGTGATTGGATGAGATCCACATGTCATTGTCGTCATTACCAGCTTTCCATGATACGACGCCGTCTGCATCCTTGGCACAGTACAAGTTAGTAGCAGAAGTGGAGGAGTGAGAGTGAGACATTGGTGCGGCGGTGGAGAGAGTGAGAAAAAAAAAGGGGAGATTTAACGACATTGGTAATGGCAGCGACACGAAGAGTGGTGGTGGTGGTGGAGAAGTCTTTCAAGGTTTTGGTCATTGCTTTCTATATGGGTCTGAATGGGAAAACATTTATATGTCTCTATCTCTCACTCACTAATTTATTTTCTATTACAATTATTATTTTAATTTTTTTAATATAATTAATTTACCATTAGATCTGTAAACTCATCTTTTATACATTATTTTAAACTACTAAAACTTGAATCTAGACAATTGATTGATGACATGACTATTAATATTTTATCACCATGAAATTTTGTAAGCATGAAAAATATATGAAGATAATGTAATCTAACAGTAGATTTGTCAAAATTCACATCGAATTAAGAAATATAGGGTTTGGTTCAAGTTACACCTGATGTAATTCTAAAAAATATTACACCACCCAATAACTTATTATTGAAATCATATTTTGAAAATCCAACTGTTGGATTACATGTTCTATATGTTCTTAACATGCATGCCAATTTTCATGCCAATTGGATGTAATTTACCATTTGTTCTTCAAACTCATCTTTTATGCATTATTTTAAACTACAAAAACTTGAATTTAGATAATTGATTGATGACATGCCTATTAAACTTTGATCACCTTGAAATTTTGTAAGCATGAAAAATGTATGAAGCTAATGTAATCTAACAGCAGATTTGTCAAAATTCACATTGAATTAAGAAATTTAGGGTTGGGTTCAAGTTACACTTGACGTAACTATAAAAAATGTTGTACCAACCAATAACTTATTATTGAATTCATATTTTGAAAGTCCAACCATTGGATTACATGTTCTATATGTTCTTAACATGCATGCCAATTTTCATACCAATCGGATGTAATTTACCATTTGATCTTTAAACTCATCTTTTGTGCATTATTTTAACTATAAAAACTTGAATTTAGACAATTGATTGATGACATGTCTATTAATCTTTGATCACCTTGAAATTTTGTAAGCATGAAAAATATATGAAGATAATGTAATCTAACGGTAGATTTATCACAATTCACATCGAATTAAGAAATATAGGATTGGGTTCGAATTACACCTGACGTAACTCTTAAAAATGATACACCACCTAATAACTTATTATTGAATTCATATTTTGAAAATCCAACCATTGGATTACATGTTCTATATGGTCTTAACATGCATGCCAATTTTCATGCCAATCGGATGTAATTTACCATTGATCTATAAACTCATATTTTATGCATTATTTTAAATTACTAAAACTTGAATCTAGACAATTGATTGATGACATGGCTATTAATCTTTGATCATCTTGAAATTTTGTAAGCATGAAAATATATGAAGATAATGTAATCTAATGGTAAATTTGTCAAAATTCATATCAAATTAAGAAATATAGAGTTGGGTTCGAGTTACACCTGATGTAACTCTAAAAAATGTTACACCACCCAGTAACTTATTATTGAATTCATATTTTGAAAATCCAACTATCGAATTACATGTTCTATATGGTCTTAACATGCATGCTAATTTTCATTCCAATCGGATGTAATTTACCATTGATCTATAAACTCATATTTTATGCATTATTTTAAATTACTAAAACTTGAATCTAGACAATTGATTGATGACATGGCTATTAATCTTTGATCATCTTGAAATTTTGTAAGCATGAAAATATATGAAGATAATGTAATCTAATGGTAAATTTGTCAAAATTCATATCAAATTAAGAAATATAGAGTTGAGTTTGAGTTATAGCTGATGTAACTCTAAAAAATATTACACCACCCAGTAACTTATTATTGAAATCATATTTTGGAAATCCAATCGTTGGATTACATGTTTTATATGTTCTTAACATGCAAGCGTATTTTCATGCCAATCGGATGTAATTTACCATTTGTTCTTCAAACCCATCTTTTATGCATTATTTTAAACTACAAAAACTTGAATTTAGACAATTGATTGATGACATGTCTATTAATTTTTGATCACCTTGAAATTTTGTAACCATGAAAAATGTATGAAGATAATGTAATCTAACGGTAGATTTGTTAAAATTCATATCGAATTAAGAAATTTAGGGTTGGGTTCAAGTTACACCTGACGTAACTATAAAAAATGTTACACCACCCAATAACTTATTATTGAATTCATATATTGAAAATCCAACCGTTGGATTATATTTTCTATATGGTCTATGCATGCCAATTTTTATGTCAATCGGATGTAATTTACCATTTTATCTATAAACTCATATTTTATGTCTTATTTTAAACTACTAAAACTTGAATCTAGACAATTGATCGATGACATGACTATTAATATTTTATCAACTTGAAATTTTGTAAGCTTGAAAAATATATGAAGATAATGTAATCTAACGATAGATTTGTCAAAATTCACATCGAATTAAGAAATATAGGATTGGGTTCGAGTTGCACCTGATGTAACTCTAAAAATATTACACCACCAATAACTTATTAATGAATTCATATTTTGAAAATCCAACCGTTGGATTACATGTTATATATGTTCTTAGCATTCATGCCAATTTGCATGCCAATCAGATGTAATTTACCATTTGATCTATAAACTCATCATTTATGCATTATTTTTAATTACAATAGTTTGAATTTAAACAATTGATTGATGACCTGGCAATTAATACTTGATCACTTTGAAATTTTATAAGCATGAAAATTATATGAAGATAATTTAATCTAACGGTAGATTTGTCAAAATTCACATCGAATTAAGAAATATAGAGTTGGGTTCAAGTTACACGTGATATAACTTTAAAAAAATATTACATCACCTAATAACTTATTATTGAATTCATATTTTGAAAATCCAATCATTGGATTACATGTTCTATATGGTCTTAACATGCATATCAATTTTCATGCCAATCGAATGTAATTTACCATTGATCTATAACTCATCTTTTATGCATTATTTTAATGGGAATAAATTTTTGTTCACTTTTGAGATAGAGAGAGAAAGAGAGTACAAAAGGCTGAAATTCTTGAATTTTAGGCTACTATTTTGAAGTTGAAAGTGCTATCATTTTTTTATGGGTACAATTGTTTAGAAAATAAGGACAGACCTTTCTTATAAAGTATATATATAAAAGATTTTTTTTTAGACTATAAACAAAAGGTTCATCTAAAGAATACAAAGTGCTGTTTGTTTGTACGTTTCTTTTTATTTTTCTTTGAATTTTAGAATAATTTTTATCTCCAAAAAAAATTAATATTTTAATGATTTTTTGCGAAGGTCAATCGTGACCCTCGCAAATAATTTAGTGTTAGTAAGGGCATATTTTTAATCCACACAAAAAATAAACTTATTGCAAGGGATTTTTATTGTCCTTCGGAAATAATTTGGTGGGAACATTTCCCTCCCAAAATTTTGAAATTTTAATGATTATTTATGAAGGTCAATCCTAGCCCTCGCAAATAATTTAGTATTAGTGACGGCTTTTTTTAACTGTCACAATTAATACACTTTTTGCAAGAGATTTTTAATTGTCCCTCGCAAATAATATGGAGGGAAAATTTCCCTCCAAAATATTAGTATTTATGACGGCTATAACACATAATTGTGACAGCTTTTCTTGTTGGTCACAAATATTTTACATTTTACCAAGTATTTGCAAGGGCTTTATTTTGCCATCGCAAGTAAGATTTTTTTAGAAGGCTTTTTGGGTCCGTCAAAAATTCTTGGTCGCTAATAGGCATTTTTCTTGTAGTGCCCTTACTATTATAAACTTTGTTTCCTTACTAGTTGGTCTTGTATTTGGTACTAATGTATTGCTTGTTGAATATTTTTTTGTCTATTGTAGGAGGATGGTCATTCATTTTGTAAAGAAGGCAGCTTTTTGGGAATATTTTGGAAGCTTTTTTGGATATATTGCTTTTCTAAGTTCTAACAATACTCAACTGTCAATGCTTATAGAAAAGAAATCTTAGTTCATAGGTTTTCTTTTCTATTAGTTATAGACTTATAAACTATAGAGTAGTCATTCAATGCTTTGGAAAAGCTATTTTTTGGAAATATCTATGGTATTTCATTATTGTAACTAATTATACTGCTAGGAACATTGTATAACTAGCACGCTTTCTGCCTTATGGTTTACTACCCGAAAAACTTGCAGTAATTGCCTCTATGGTACTAAGTATATATATCCATTAACTGGAATATTGCAGTATACTATTATCTGTTGTGATTTATTTGTTGTGGTTAGCAGGTTTAATAGGTGTTGAGCTACTAGCTTACTGCCTAGGTATTTATTGTGTTGTTTAATAGATCACATATGGTAAAATTAGGGTTTTTGTAGGTTGTGTTGTGCTATCTTTAGTGTATTTTGTTGTGTTTATTTTTTGTAGTTAATGTGGGAAAGATTATGTATTTGGATTGATATGTACTGCTTAGGTGCTTCTATTATTTCAGAGATCACATGTGACAAAAAAAAAAAAAAAGGCTTTTTGGTGTGTTCTGTAGTGTTATTCTGTCCAGGTTTAAATTTGTGAGCTGCAAGATTATATTGGGTTTGATATGTCTTGAAGGCCCAACAACTCTAATGTAGTTCATAATAAGAGATAAGCTTGAAGGCCTATTTTAAAATAAATTAAGTAAAAATAGGCCCAATTTGAAATATATAGGGAATTCGAAAAATCTAAAATCAATAGGGTTTATTAAACTGCCAAACCGAGTAATTTGGGCTAAAAGGCCCAAAAAAGTGAAATTACGATAATTTTAACTATGTCAAAAATTTCAGCCCAATCTGAGGCCCAGACTCGACAAACCGACAACTCTAACCTGGTTAACTGATTACCTGAAACGTCGGATCCGACCCAAATATTCGGTAGAATACAGGTTCGAAATTTAGCAACCCGATCCAATTAGGTCGAGTTCAGTTTGGGCCTTAAACCGACCCGACCCGACCCGTGGATAAGCCTAAACTCACCTAACCTCTCTCTCTCTCTCTCTCTCTCTCTCTCTCTCTCTCTCTCTCTCTCTCTCTCTCTCTCTCTCTCTCTCTCCACCCACCTCCACGGCCTGTCTAGCCTGACTACATAGCCATTCTCACACGCAATTTTATAATTATTAACTTATGTGATTTTGAGTGGTCAACATAAAGTGGTGGCTCACACAAGGTAAAAAATGTCTAACACTCAGAGTCGCACAAATTAGCAACTTATGAAATTAGCCTGACTACATAGCCATTCCCATATCTATAATTATACCTATGTGACCCAATCCACCGTAGATCCACCCACTCGCACAACCCTATCGAAGATCAATTTGTGGATATGTTTTTGGTTATGATGAATTTGGGTTATGATAGTGGTGTTTTTACTGTGTTTTTAGAATATTTTTACTATCAACAAAACACATGAAAATATTTCCAAAATATGTAACCACACATCGTTTTCTCCAAATTCAAATTTTCACTAATAAGAGGCCTCAAATAATCATGACTTGTGCATTAATATAACTACTGTGTAGCACAGATACAATTAAAAACAATTACAATTATATGGTTCAAATCAAATTATAAATTGTAAAATTGTGATTTACAACTATGTTTTTGTTGGCTTTAATTCCATATCAAATTTGATTGTACTTGTTCAATCTTTTCCCTGTATGTTTGTGAGATTTAATGTAAGGGTTAAGTGTAAGAGTTTTATGTAGAAATGTGTTAGAATTTTAGACCCCTTAAAACAACAATTGGATTAACCTAGTTAATTAGCCAAGTTGTTACTTAGTCAAATTATGCAATTCTAGGTTAAAACAATCAAACAAACATATCAAAAATATAAAGCAGCGGAATAATAAATAACACAAGATATGATGACCCAGGAAACCACACGGTAAAAACCTGGAATGATTTAATCTAGCTATCCTCAAGGTAAACCTGAATCCACTATGCGAAAGAATCGAAGTTCATACAAAAGGACTTACAAGCTCCTTACTTGACTTCCTAATGCTACCCACCAGTAGAACTTACTGATACGACCACGTGCAAGCTTCGAATCCACGGACTCCTTCTTTCTTGGATTCTCCAATCAGCTACAAGCACCCACGCTTGTTATTCTTTAAGCTCCAATGGCAGCAACCGAGTTGATCATCAAGATGTTGATATTATCTCTACCTTGAAAACCCTAAGTTTATGTGAAGGAAAGCTCCTCAATGATCTCACAAGAGATTCACACAAACAGCAAAAATATGAGCAACAAGAGCATCCAAAGCTACTCTAAAAATGTGGCTAGGATTTCCTTTATATAGTGAGAGAAGTAGATCTGAAACCCTAATCCTTAATGGACTTAAGCTGCTATTTGGGCCGACTTAAAATTCTGCAGATACGATTTTCGATTGATCGAGCCTGTTCTTCGATCGATCGAACCAGGCAGAATATGAAGTCTTCTTCCTGCAGCTTGTATGTTCTTGAATCTTGACTTGAATCACCTTGAGCATTGTCTAATAAAACCTATAGACTCTAAGATCTATATCTAGACAAGTTTGTGTTCACGATTTGCCAATTGTTCTAAACATTTAGAACCTAACAAACTCCCCCTTTGGCAATTCGTGACAAAACTTTCATACAAAATGAAATGCTCAAATACAAGAACAACCCAATACAATAAAATGCTCATTACAACAAATTCAACTTAACTACTATCCATCAGTTGCAAGTGTAGACAGCAGCTCAATTGAATCAACCTGTATATTTTCTGAAATACTCAACAAACGCATAAACGCATGTGTGGAAAAAATACAAGTAAATCAAAATTGAATTCTTGACTTCACAAACACAAAACAAAGACATATATCATGAATAACTCATAAATATAAATCAATGAGTAGTGAACAAGAAACAGAAATAAAAACATAAGTAAACTAACTCTCCCCCTAAGTTAGATACAACAAAAAGTTTTTATTTATATTCTCCCCTTTCAAAAATAACTTCAACTCCCCCTAAACAAGACAAACATGATTCCCATAAATCAATAATTTCTCCCCCTTTTTGTCACGTATTGACAAAGACAACTCATACAAAGAGTAAACAGTCAACATACGCAATAAAGGATAAGAGAAAATAGAGAATCAAGGGGATACAAAATAAGACAACTCTATAGAAAATAGAGACAACTCCCCCTATGAACAACAAAGGTTAAAAATAAGCTTCTCCCCCTATAAAAATAGGAAAAACAAAACAAGTTTTGGGAAAAACAGTTTTGGGGAAACTTTAGGAGGTGGGGAAAATAAAAACACACAAACCAAAGTTAAAAACTAAGGTGAGGATACACATGAAAAAAATATTATCTCTTTCAATAAATGCAAACTTGACATTATGTGACCCATAAACAGTTGCATGAATAGAGAAAAATATTTGCACATTGATTATCCATCATATCTCTTAAGAAAAATAATTTCTGCAGTTCACACATAAGAAATAGCATATACTAGAATGTACAAAACTCAAAAATTAATCAATCAATTTTTAAATCAAGTTGAGTACCCAATTTAGCAAAGTGTATGCATGCTATGTGTGAAAACAATGAGAGATATGACTGCAAAACTTGCAAGATGGGTACAAAAATCAATGTAATGCATGTGAATCCTAAACACAAATGATGCATGAAAAATTGATCGAGTCAGGCAGAGTCAAACCAAAAATTTTAATCGCAATTTCGATTGATCAAAAAACAGGTTCGATCGATCGAAAGTCTGGAAAAATCAGATTTTTGAAAAACAGAGCATTTTAATGCAGAAACTCCTCAAAGCACATTGTTTTATAAAAAATGCATGAGTATGAGACGAAAAGTTTTTCAAAAACACTTGAATTTAACCCAGATCTTCCAAAATCAAGATTTTCAATCAATTTGTCCTCAAAGCGCAAACATTAAACACATTTTGCATTAAAATCAAGGAACTTTTAATCTTGGATGACCACAACAAAATCACACACAATATAATGTACCAAGTTTAGCAAAGAGTAACTTGCGAAGTGTGTGCAACTAGCAAAAGCTTGAGATACATGTGAGGTGATATGTGAATAGCAATCAATCACAAAGTCTACAAAATTCATCACATAGAATTTAAAAGAGACTATCACCTAAAGAGTTACATCATATAACTCCCACATCTCCTAAAACATAAGCTTGCAATCATGTAAGTTTCTTGAATTTTGCCTCATAATATACACATCAATTTTAATTATGTGATTTGGCATCAAACCTAATAGTACACACCAGTTTTAATTATTAAGCAATTTACCGAGACTATACCTTATGTTCTTTTTGTGCATGTGCTACACTTTCTCGAGCACAAAATCTTATGATATGCACTAAGGTGTTCATGATTGGCTAGTGAACAGTGGTGAAATGGTTATATATGCCTTTCTCAAAAGGATCAAGTCCAACAGTCAAATAACATGTGACTTCAAGATTAAGACAAAGTGATAAAAACAATAAACATCTTTCCCACACAACATGCACTACAAAGTTTCAACTAGTCAAGTGCAATAAATAAGCTCATCAAAGCTAAACAAGGTACATAAACTTGTTATGTAAAGATAATATGACCAATCCTTGATTATAAATCCAAGATATGAAATACAAAACACAAAAATCTTTTTGGTTTTTAAAAATTAAATGACCAAAAACAAAAAAAGCACATATTATGCTAAATGAACAATGCAAATGCAATGCATGACAATGCTTAACTAAGCTATAGAGGGTACACAAACAAGAAATATCAATTTCTTAATTAACCCTTGAGTACATGTACAAACTAGTACATACTCACACAAAATCAGAAATAGCTTATTAGCACAGACTATTCAAGTTTCTCCACAATGTCAAGCATGTTCTAAATCAAGAGAGAGATATTATAATTCATGTAATCCTCAAGAAAAATAAAACAAGGCACAAAATAAAATATTTTTGTCTTTTTGAAAATTTTCAATGTTTTTGGATTTTTCTTTAAAACAAAACAATCAAAGAAAATAAAACAACCAAAAACTAAAACAAAACATGTCCACAATTAATTGAAAGAATTAAATCAAGGACAGGTTAGCAACACTCACCTTGGAGAATCTTTTCTTACCCATTTAGCACGAGTATTCGGCTTTGTAGGTGAAAATCCATGAGAAGCAGAGTGTATTTGAAGAATTACACAAATCTTCTGAGAAAGACTAAAATCCTGCAAATTCCATTCACAAGCCAACAAGCTCAAATTTTTCAAAAGAATATGAAACAATTTATTTGGACTTATGGCAGGAGAAATATCATCACATATCCTAGATTGAAACACAGAATGCTTAAATTTCAATTTAAGACAATTAGGACGAATGTGACCATAAACACCACAAAAGTGACAAATAGGAACAAATTTAGGAACATCAGTATTCCTAACAGCAAATCTAGTCTCAGATTTTGGTTTTTGCCTCAACAAAGAACAATTTGGTCTAATATGACCAACAACACCACAAAGGTGACAGGTAGGCACAAAAACAGATTTATTATGCTCTCTAATAGTAGGCTTAGACTTAGGTTTAGAAACTTCAGCGTCTACATCAGAACTTTTACCTTTGTCTAACCTAGCAAAATAAGTCTTTTCTTTATTATTCCTCTTAAAATGAAGGATATAAACTTTCTCAGTTTTAGGCTTAAGAGAAACAGAAACACTTATGTTATCAACAACAGGCTTGGTAGTCAAATTTTCAATTTTAGTTTTAGATTCAACTAACTCTTGTTCCAAGCTTTTCATCTTCTCATCTTGAGAGGAAATTTGATTTCTCAAAAATTCATTCTTTTTATTAGACTCATCCAATCTCACAATCAATTCCTCTTTTTCAAGATTAACCAATTTTAATTCTTCTTTAAATTTCTTAGCAATTTTCAAAGATTTAGATAATTCCTTACGAAGAGTTTCAAAAGCATCAAAAAAATCAACAGAAACAATAGTGTCCTTTTTATTCAAAATATCACAGACATCAATAAAATTAGCAGAAGCATGAGCAGAAACATGATCTGAAAGATACTTCAAATTATCCATGACAACAGGGGTCAAGGATCAGCTCTTAGATCAAAAGATCTAAAACAGAAGAGCTACCCACTCTGATACCACTTGTTAGAATTTTAGACCCCTTAAAACAGCAATTGGATTAACCTAGTTAATTAGCCAAGTTGTTACTTAGTCAAATTATGCAATTCTAGGTTAAAACAATCAAACAATCATATCAAAAATATAAAGCAGCGGAATAATAAATAACACAAGATATGATGACCTAGGAAACCACACGGTAAAAACCTGGGGAGGATTTAACCTAGCTATCCTCAAGGTAAACCTGAATCCACTATGCGAAAGAATCGAAGTTCATACAAAAGGACTTACAAGCTCCCCACTTGACTTCCTAATGCTACCCACCAGTAGAACTTACTGACACAACCACGTGCAAGCTCCGAATCCACGGACTCCTTCTTTCTTGGATTCTCTAATCAGCTACAAGCACCCACACTTGTTATTCTTTAAGCTCCAATGGCAGCAACCAAGTTGATCATCAAGATGTTAATATTATCTCTACCTTGAAAACCCTAAGTTTATGTGAAGGAAAGCTCCTCAATGATCTCACAAGAGATTCACACAAACAGCAAAAATATGAGCAACAAGAGCATCCAAAGCTACTCTAAAAACGTGGCTAGGGTTTCCTTTATATAGTGGGAGAAGTAGATCTAAAACCCTAATCCTTAATGGGCTTAAGCTGCTGTTTGGGCCAACTTAAAATTCTGCAGATACGATTTTCGATTGATCGAGCCTGTTCTTCGATCGATCGAACCAGGCAGAATATGAAGTCTTCTTCCTGCAGCTTGTATGTTCTTGAATCTTGACTTGAATCACCTTGAGCATTGTCTAATAAAACCTATAGATTCTAAGATCTATATCTAGACAAGTTTGTGTTCACGATTTGCCAATTGTTCTAAACATTTAGAACCTAACAAAATGCTCTAGATAGTGAAGATCGCAACTGGTTCGTGACTGGCTAGTGAGTGGACCAACCCGCGAAAGGTCACATGAGATGCACAGGTTGGAATCTGAACAATCTAAATCGAGGGTGGATTTCGCAAGTCACCTCATGACTTGGACAAGTCGCAAGTGACCCACCAAACTCTCTGCCAGGAAATTTTAAAAAGTGCTTTCCTCATTTCCTTTACCAACACTATATAAACCCTCATTAGCCATGAAATTGTAAAGAGACTTTCACAGAGAAAACCCTAGTAAAACGTTGAGAGTTAGAAGATTGTAAACCCACAATCATCTACTTAAATTCTCTTACTCTTCCTCTACTCCTACCTCTCTAATTACAAATCCTTGAGAGGTCTTTACCCCAAACACTTACCTCACCCAATCCTGGAGTTGTGAGAAGTTTTGGTGCTTGTGGGAAGTATTGGAAGAAGCCATTGTTTGGCGGATGCAATTTAGAGCTAATTGTAGGATCCAAACAACTAGTGGAGGCATAGCTCGGTGAAGCTCGTTGGTGGTTGGAGCTTAGAGGGTTTAAGTACTTTGGGTAGATTAGGCTTAGAGGGTCTATTTGATATCATTGTACTCCAACTTATTCATTAGTGGATCGATTCGGCTTGGAGGACCGCAGAGAGGTTTTTCGCCAAGTAGTTCGATTTCCTCTTCAATAACACATTTCGGTGTTATCTTGTGTTCGCATCTCTCGTTCCTTACTCGTTAAGCTTTACATTTATTGTTTATTGTTTATTGTATATGGTTATGCTTTAGAGAGTTGTTCCAGTTTCATTGCGTTACACTTACTCTTATTCCGCACTTAATTAAGTAGGGTAAAAGCAATCTAGTCGTAAGTTTCAATAACTTATACTTTTTTTAAACCGTACATTTCTAAGATATGTGATAGTTTCTCACTATATATATATATATGACTTAGAATTTAATCGGTTTTAGACTATTCGGTTTTTACACCCAATAATTCATTTGCCATAAAAATTAAAAACTTAGATGGACATGTGGCAGAAAATTAAACTCCAATTTAGAATTTAATTAGATTTGGATTTTTCGATTTTTACACTCAATAATTCACTTGACACAAAATTAAACATTAAATGGGACATGTGCGTAAAATTTGTAATTCAATTAAAATCTAATTGGATTTCTCTAAGCTTTGACTATTAATGTATACTAGCATGTAATCCATGCAAACGCATGGATGCATTTTAAATTAAACACAATTTTATTATAAAAATATAAATAATTAGTCAAATTATTAAAAAAAAAATAGCATGTAACACATGTATACATATAAATACATTTAAAATTAAATATAATTTTTATCATAAAAATATAAATTATTAGTTAAATTATTTTTTTAAAGTAAACATAATTAGTCACATATTAAAATTCTTACCTAAATTCAATACTACTTATGATCATTTTTGTAAATTTTTTTTAATAAAATAGAATGTGTGGTGATCTTTGTTGTGTGATGATTTTTATTGAGTATATGTGTGGTGATCTTTTTATTTTATTTTATAGTTCATTAATATTAGATTCTTAGTATTTTGAACTCATTAATTCACTTGGCACAAATATTAAAAAACTTAAGTGAACATATGACACAAACTTAAGTGGATAATTATGGTGTGGTCCTTATATAAATTTAGACACATGACACAAAATTGGATTCTGATTTCAAATTCTAATTGAATTTTCTCTAAGTTTTACCTATATATATATATATATATATATATACTAGGACTAAAGCCATGAAACTTTTCTCTTAGATTGTATCTAGAACCAAGGTCTTGTAGCTTTTTACTTAATGTAAAATCATTCAATTATTCAATAAAAATCAAGTACTTTTGATTATAATTTTTTTTTTCCATTTTAATAAAATAAGTGGCAGCTCCATGTTAAAACCTTTATAAAAGGGGGAAATATAATTAGCCGAATCCCCACCACAAGGGACACTGATATGATATCACCCATTCACATGGGTTTAGCCCAATGGTTTTGTTAAAGAAAAAGAATAAAGCAAAGAAGAGAGCTGATTATGACATTTACTATGTCTAGAATCTTCAATGCTATGTCTAGTATTGGTTTAGACGCCTTGAGATGACAAAAACATACCATAATGACAATGTTGACAGCTTGAGATGAGAAAAAAAAGAGAGAAATGAAACCTTAGATCAAAATTTGTACTAAAAAAAATTGGTTTTTCTACAGTCCATTCAAAAAAAAAAAAAAAAAAAATTTAAGCATTGATATAGAGAAGAAATGGTGCTAAAGGTCAAATTACATGTGTGTGAACAACATAATATAAACATAACCATACAATATGTTTGTATATATGTGTGTGTCATGCGGGGAAAAGGGAAGGGGGGCCATTTAAATATATTTTTATACATGTACCTTAGCCACCCAATCAAAGTAAAAGCTTCATTATTCCCCTCCCCCCAAATTTACTTTTAATTTTCTCCACAAACATGCAACAAAAGTAATAACAACATAAAAGCATAGTCCAAAATTTTTGGTATTTTTGTTTTACATTTAAAATTACACATTAATTTATATGGCACATATAGCATAATTCATAGTATTATTAGCATCATTCTGTTGTACCTAAAAAATAGATCATTGAAATGTTATTCATAAAAAAAAAAAATAATAATCAATTGACTTAATTGGTAATATTCGTAGCATTATTTTATTGTCTTACATGATTTCTCTTTTATTAGGGAAAACTTATTCAAGGTAGGAAATTTTTAAAAAGATGTACCTGTATTGTAGTTGTCATACAACTTCAACTCTAATTATGGAAATCGCAAAGTAAGATATAAAGATAATGTAGGAAATATATTTTTTCAAGACTTATTGAATAGCTCTATAATCTAGTGATACCTTTTGTGCACTTAGCGGATAAATAATAAATTAGATTGTTTCACAACTGATCAGAGCTCACTTGATTATACCTCTATATGTGTAAATTCCGCGGCGCCGGGGGGGGGGGGGGGGGGGGGGGGGGGGGGGGGGGGGGGGGGGGGGTTGGAGAGAGAGAGAGAGAGAGAGATATTTCATATAAAAAATGACCTGATAAAAATTTTCTACAGCCCACCCAAACAAATTTTTGAAGTGTTAATGGATTAAAGAAACAAAATTAAAATTCAACTCACCTATGAATGAACATAACATAAATATACAATATGTTTATGTATATGTGTGTGTCATAAGATGGGGAAACATGGAACTATAGACTAAGTTTTAATTAACACCAGATCATTTTGATCTTGCCTCCTAAGTTTCAAATTTTTTAGTTAAGTGCATGAACTCATATATGAGTTATCTCAAAACTTAAAAAAATTTTCTTCAGCATTTATGCTTCTAGCTCCCCAACTCCGGAGTATTTGTTTAAAATATAGATTTTATAAGAAAGTTAGCTTTAAAAATATATATTATAAGAAAGTCTAAAGTTACATTTTACCTTAATGTAAATTGGGTTACAATCTTATTAGTGATAAATTTACAGTGAATATATAATTATTTTAACTATTATCTCAAAAAATGAGGAGAAAGAAAAAAGGTTTCTAATTATTTTTTATCATTCCTTCCTCCAAAAAAAGAAAAAAAAAAAAGAAAGAAAGAAAAGAAAACTCTATTCTCTTATGTACTTTGAAGTTGACGGCATAATAAGGAGGTTGTGTTTTGCCGCAACAATCTTATAGCAACTCGCATCTTCTTCATCCTAAAAAAAAAAAAAAAAATTACACAATCATATGGTATCATCAATAAATTTGTATAAAGGCGGATAAACAACACAATTGGCACTCACAATCCACATGTATGGTTAAACCATACACTTCATAGTCTGTTATGGCAATAAGAAAAGTTAAGTCAGCCATAAAACTCATACTTCTCAAATAATATCATGACTTTTAAACTATTATGTATTTGTTATCAAATTGATAGCATATAAATTATTTATAATAATCCAGAATTAAATTGATAGAAATATATAATAATCATATAAATAAATAAAAATATTTTTAATAAGTTATTTCATTAGATTTTTTATGCATTCCATGATTGTATATTTAATTTTTATCCATCTTTAACCTGTATTTTTTTTTTTTTTTTTTTTGTACTCTATTGTTTTATTCTTTTTAAAAAAGGATTGTGTGTGCCCAAAAACCTAGGTGGACTAGATTCGGAATTGGGTTGACAAAATTAATTTATAATGTGGGCTATGAATTTCCTACTCTGGGTAATTCCTAGCTGAGCTTGGATTATGTGTTGCTTATCCTTTGTAGAACTCTATTCTCCATTTGAGTTGCTCTCCCTTTACTAGTGCTCTCTCTCTCTCTTATTCTCTCTTTCACTTAGAATGACCAACCCTTCTCGCTACTCCTTTTTTCCTATTTATACCTTGAGGTTGGTGAGGTGCTTATGATTATCTTCTGGTCTCACTTGTGTGGGTGGGACCTAATCTAATTATTATTGACACAGAATATGCTTCCTTGGAAATAGTGGTAATGGCGTTGGAGCTAGTTCCAGCCTCCAAAAGGTTGCTCGACAGCAATATTCTCCAAGCCAATATTGACCTACCAAGTCGTGGGCTGCCCCTAGTAAGCACAGCCCTCGACCAATCCATACATGATCGGCATGAGCCTGTCTAACTTACGATCAATGGAATGGGCATACCATTGGGCTTGGGCTTACGAAAGCCTTAGGGGCATGTCCGGGCCAAGGCCCAAGACCCAATGGGCCTGAGGCTATATGCCGTACAAGGGAGATTATAATTCAAAAAATGATACAGTTTTAAGTTCTAATATTGAAACTTCAACCTACAATGAGCCTGCTTCTAAAGCTAAGTATTGAGTTATAAGATAGTTCAATTATATATTATTGTACCTAATTTGGATATAGTATAGATAGAGAAAGCAATTTAATCATCTCATTTTTTATTTTCCCCACACACAAAAAAATTATTATAATAATGATAATTTTGGCTCCACTACCATGCACCTCTAATGTTAGGTAGCATTTACAAAAAAAAGTCATTCTGTTCATATATGTTAAGATGAGGTGGCCGTTAAGCGTACCACGTGTATTAGTTATTCCAATCAAATTATGTCATATTAATTAATTAATTATGTTACACATTTAAATAACATAAAAATCCAAAAGGACTTTTAAAAAATTAATACAATTTTCTAAAAACTTTACATGAACCAAAAATATAAAATAAATTATTTCCAATATTTTGTAAGCATCCAAAAAAAAAAAAAAAAAAAAAGATGCCAATAATCACAAAAACCCACTCCGCCCAAACCAGTTTGCAAGGCAATGTGTTTCTTGATGGACCTAATTAGTTTATGCATTAATACATGGCGAAGATTCAGGATTTAGAAATTGGTTTATAACTTGGTAAATGTAATCACATGCAAATCTATTTTTTAATATTTCTATACACATATACACAAAGAAATAGAGAGACTAATAAAAAAATTAATACATATGTAATATTTTAATAAAATATAATGTAAAATATATAATCTATTGTAAGTGTCTTGGAAAGTGATTGTATAAAATTGAAAAAGAAGGTTCTAATACTAAAATAGACAGAAATATTTTGCACGAGTTCATGTGAATAACAGCATCATTATCGTTTACGTAGAAAACAATTAAATGGGTGGGTGACTTCGCAACATAGGAAAGAATGATAATTAGGATTACATATTATTCATCATGAGGTATGCATGGCAGTGTAACATATACTGAGACAAAGAGAGCAAACAAGTTTGAGCTAAATTAGAAACCCAAATGATTTTGAGACTGATTAATTGCCCGCCAAGCACGTGTAATCCTTCTTTTTTTTTTTTTTTAAAAAAAAAAAAAAATTGAAAATGGTGTTATGTATGTGTTAGGACATATGTGAAACTTGTTGGAATATATGTCATGTAGAATTGGCTAATCCTTTGACAAAACACACTTTACTTATAATTAGGTAGATTTAGGATGGGTTTAGTACTTCAAGGAACAAGAATTCAAGTCTAGTATTGAAGCCATGCAAATCTGTCTAAGAAACAAGTGAAGAAGTGTTGTTCATTAAAACTCGACAGATATATCTATCGAGGTCTCGACAACTTCTCGACAGAAATATCTATCGAGATCTACAAAATTAGAATTTACAAATCTGATTTTAAGCCCATACTGACATGTATGTGTAAGGTTTCTTTTCTCACAACCCTAGACATGTATAAGACTTATTTTAAAGGCTGTCATAGAAGATGTAAAGTTGTAATTTACAACTATGTGTTTTGTTAGCTTTAATTCCGTGCCAAATTTGATTGTAATTATATTCAATCTTTTAAACCCTGTATTATTTGTGGGATTTCATTGTAAGGGTTGTGTAAGAGAGAGAGAGAGTGTGAAGACTCAAGGCATGAAGACTAAAGCTATTTTCACGGGTAGCTCGCGACTAAGTTTCCCGCAAAGTAAAACGTGTGCCCTGCACATGACTGGAATGCGAAGAGTCAGGATAGGATGGAGACAGCTGTGTTTCGCGTGTAGCTCGCGGGTAAGGCCTTCTTGCGAGACACCCGCGAAACATTCTGTTTTGCCAGACTGTCATTTTTGATACACACTTTCTGTGCTTACACTATTTATACCCATATTACCCACAAATGTTGAGGAGTGCTTCTGAGAGAAAACCCTAGAGATTGTCAAATCAAAGAAACATGCTAGAATCTTTATACACATGCTGAAATCATTAGTTCATAGGAATCATGATATTCATAATAGCTTGTGTGAGTCGATTAATTGATAAATATAAGAGAAGGAGTAGACATTTGTGTGATAAACTTGATTTTCTGAAAAGAAAGCTTCACTCATCTATGAATGAAGTAAAGAAAGAAGAGTCTTGCTTTGATGGTCAAGAATATCTATCTCATGCTTACCTTTTTGTTCATACCGCATTGAAAGTGTTTAATTCATGTTTGTGGTATCTTGACAGCGGTTGTTCAAGGCATATGACTGGAGATAAATCTTTGTTCAAAACTCTTAAAGAGAAGGAATATGGTTTTGTGACATTTGGAGATGGTTTCTAGCATATGCTTCTCACGTGGCCTTTTGCAGGTTGTCACTTGTGAACCAATTGCGAGCCAGTCGAGAATTTACCTTCTTCACAGGTCTTCACAAAACTCTCACACTCGACCCTTACATTAAATCCCACAAAAAATACAAGGAAATGATTGAACAAATTACAATCAAATTTGACACAAATTAAAGCCAACATAAAACATAGTTGTAAATCACAACTTTACAAAAAAAAAAAAATTAAAAAAAACAAATCAGAATAACTCACCTACACAATCTCATCCTTGAAGGTGAGGAGTGTATCATCAAGATCGCTGACACGCACCACCATATTCCCTACAAAACAATGCATTATGCATGTGTTCTAGCCCACTCATAAGGTTTTGTTTCTCATCCACGATAGGATCTTCAATACCTCCAACAAGTTTTTCTTTGATGATAGTGAGGATAGTTTTGAAATGGTGATGGGTGCGAAAGAAAGAGTGACGATGATGCTTGTAAGGTCAATAATGCATGAAGGTTGTTTGCTGAGAAAAGCTGAAAAGGAGGAAAGATTATTAAGAAAATGAGGATTGAGACCAAGACCTAGATTAGGATTTTTCTTAGAGATCATAATCTGCCACGCTACATTTCAAGGTTTGAAGCGTTAGGCAATGATTGAGGACTAAAATGATAATTACATCTAAACTATTCTTTGAAAAACCCTATGACGAAAGACATTATATAGGTATCTAATAAAAATATAAATTTGATTCAAATGCAATGAAATTTTAATAACTTAAATCACGGGCTAAGGTTTACCTTGGTTAACTCTAATGCCCATCAAATTCCTCCCCCTCCCCCCACCTTCTTATTGGGCTAGGAGAGTGGATTCAGTTTTGATTTTTCGTATTTTAAGAGTGGCACTCAGGTATGAAATTTGGAGATGAGAAATGGGCCACTATAGTTGGGATTATGATTTGATATTTTTTCAAGTCATAGGTTTTATTTTCTTAGTTTCTAGACTCAATTATAAGTCCAAATTATTGTAATTTCAATATTCAATAAGGGGAAATTAAAGAGAGAATTCAAAAATTAAGCAAATTAAGAATCAAAGGGAAAAAGAAATGTAAATTGAGTTCTTTTATAAAGGAAAAGAAGATATAAGAGGGGAGATGCAATTAAGTAGAGAGAGAGAGAGAGAGAGAGAGAGAGAGGAAATGTAAATTTAGCTATTCAATACGAAGGGGAAGAGAAGATCAAAAGAGTGAGAAGTAAAGGAGGGAGGAATGAAATGGAAAACGAGTGAACAGATGGCTCTGATGAATTACAATTAGAGACAAGCATAATTATTATAAAGACTTCTGTTATTATATTGTATAGTTTATATGGTTACTAAAATTAGAAACTTCGACATGAACAAAGTTCATTATGCTTGTATCTCAACATTTATTACTATATTTATGTTTAAACATAAATTTTACATAGTATTTGAAGGAGTTTATTTTTTGAAAAAAAAAAATTTGAGTCAACATCTTATTATGAAAATCAATTTATAAGAAATTGAGAATTTTTTATTTTTTATTTATTTTTTAAAGTTTGTAAGCATTATAGTTATATATATATATATATATATATATATATATATATTTGGAACTTTGTTTTAAATTGTAATGAAAAGTGGGAAAAACAGCTCTATTTTAAAGCTAGAATTTATTTGTTCAAAGTTACTTCATCCTATAAAGTGGAATCCACAATGTTGAGAATGATGTTGAAGAAACAAGAATTTAAAATAACATTTTACCAAAATAGCATCAAAGTAAGTGAAGTTGAATAAGCGTTTGAAGAAAATAGTTACTGTTGCTGATATGTTTATAAATATGCTTAAGATACATATGTTTATATCTATGTTTAAATATGATTATATGTCTATAAATATGCTTATCATTCAGTAAATTATTTGGGTTATGCATAAACTTTACTTATGTTTTCTGCACATCCTTTCACCCTTCAACGGACGGATAGTCATATCTATTTAGATCCTAGAATAAAGGCTTTTGTACAAGGTTCCAAAGATAGTTAGACTAATCAACTGTACTTAGTTAGGTTTGCTTATATTTTCTTATTACATTATTGTTGACTTTGTTTTTACCTTTGTAATCGGTACCTTTATGTGTTTTGAGGTGTGTATTAAAGACACTTTGCTTACTCTATCTCTCTGTCATTTTTTATGTTACTTTGTTATAGGACTTGTCATATTATTTATTCTTTTATTCTATGATATTATTTTTTATTTACTAACATTTATGTAGAATATTCTCATACATTTTTGCACGAGTTAACGATTAATTATATTTTATCTTCAATCAATTCAAGTTCCAAACTATTGTCATATTATTTACTTTTTAATAAAATTGTTAAAACTAATAAAAATGCAGGTATACTTTAATTCACAATGTATAAAACACACACACATTTTAAGGGAGGTGGGGGGGGGGGGGGGGGGGTGTGGGGGTAGGGGGGGAGAAGGTTATAAAGAACATCTATCTGAATATTTCAATAGTGAAGCTCAGCAAGATAATGAAACTCCTTTTCTCCTACCATGATGACTGTTTAGATATTGGAAACAATTTTTTTTTTTTTTTAAAGTATTTAAGCTTTATAGTAATATATATGTTTGGAACTTTATTTTAGATAGCAATTAAAAGAGGAAAAGAGAGCTCTATTTCAAACTTAGAATTTGTTTATTCAACTTTACTTCATCCTATAAGGTGGAACTGATAATGTTAGGAGTGAAGAGGAAGAAACAAAAAATCTTAATTAAATTTAATCAAAATAGTTATAATAGTTTAAGAAGACTTTATTTAACTTCTTCTTATGTGGCTTCATAAAAAGAAATCCCTTATTAAATAAGTATGAGGATATTAGTTGGAACTTGAAAGTGTCATGATATATAGGCAAGTCGCCAGTTAAGCGGATGTGACAAGGTTCATTTAGTTTATTTTCGCGAATAACACCATTGATATACAAAATCTGGTAACTATCTCATGGCGAACAAGGTCTGGTATCAAAACCTTTTAAGAATAATTAATTAAAAAATGTCCTAAGTACACCTGTTAATTGGACTTATTTTTATATGTTAAATCCTTTTGTCATTAGGGTATTAATAGACAGTTGCACCTATGTGGCCTAGATTTGTGTTATATGACTTTGTAGTGTCAAATATTCAATGTGTCTTGTAGTTAACTTCAACTTTCTTTAAAAAAGGCCACTATACTTGGGCTTGTGATTTGATATATTTTCAATAGTCTTAGTTTTTTTATCCAAAGTTTCTAGACTCAATTATAGGTACAAATTTTTGAAATTTCAACATTCAATTGAGGGGATAATTATAGAGAGGAATAAAAAATTAAGCATCTCAAGATTCAAGGAGAGAGAGAGAGAGAGAGAGAGAGAGCCAACGTGGAATTGAGGAAACAAAAATTGGAAATAACATATGCCCAAATTAGTTAACATAGTTTATATGTTTATAAATATATTTAATTTTTTTAAATAAATATCTCTAAGATTTCTATGTCTATGAATATGTTGTGGGTTTTTCTGTGCAAAATATTGGTATTATCCCACCTATTAACATTATCGCATAACATTTAAACAGTAGAATGACTGAAGTTGAAGAATATTTAAACACATTTTTGTATCTAGGATATAGCGCTTTTTTTTTCCCCTAAAAGATTCAAAAATAGGCTTAACTATTTTGGTTAAAAAATTCCCATTAGTTGTAGGGTTTATTTCTCTTTTAGTGCCTTTTTTTTAACTTTTTTTTTTCAAAAATAAAAATCATTGCAAAAAATAAAAAAAAAATAAAAATAGTGCCATTGTATGAATTCTTTGTTAAGAGTTACATATCTCACAAGAAGTTCCTCCTAGGCATGCTAATGCTACCTAATTGGTTGGTTGATCTATAAGACTCGACTACTTGAAAAGCTAATGAACTATCAATTATAAAATAAAAAATAAAAAAATCTTACCACATCAGTCTCAAAACAAAACAATATAAAACTCAAAACTGATTATATTTTTAAGTTTTCTTAATTGGAATATATTTATTTATTTATTTAAGTTGTTTTTTAATGATTAGAAGATTGTGGTACTCCTTGGGGAGTAGTTTTTCATATCATCGTTCAATAAAAATGAAGGAATGATTAATTTAATTGAGACTTGTTATATGGTAGAGATTGGACCTATTTGGCCTACGTTTTTTTTTTTTTTTTTTTTGAGAAGATATTTGCCAGGCCTACATTTGATATTAAGGGCTCGTTTGGATAGAACTTATTTTGCTAAAACTGAAAAATGAAAACACTGTAGCAAAATAATTTTAAATGTGTGAATAGTATCGTGAGACTCATTTTTAATGAAAAAGTTGCTGAAAAGTGATATTTGTAGGTCCATAAACAGTGCACGGATGCATTATTCATGGTTGAAAAGTCAACCTTTGCGGCTACTGTTCATGAACAGTAGCCGCATTACTCCCTGAAACGCGTGAAAAAAAAAAACACAAAACGTGCAAACACTGAAACGCAACGCATATCCAAACTCAGCATAAGGTTTTTTTGAAATAGTTTCAACCAATAGCATCCGCTCTTAATGATATCTTTTTATCATTAAATCAAAATATCAATAAGTTTTTATCAATTAAGTTTACTGAAACCCACCACTTGATATTAAGGTAATAAACAATTTTGCATTAATTCTTCTTCTAAGAAAAAAAACTTTGCATCATAAGATAATGAATTATTGATTATATTGTCAAATTTTTCAATACTTTCTCCTTTTTTTTCATGTGTATATTAAAAATACTTAGTATTCTTTAAAAAAAAAAAAAAAAAGTTATCGGAGATGGGTTAAACCGTTTTACATTCAATATAACTTTTTTTTAAAACCTCTGGCGATGGCCCATCTGTGCAAAACTGCCAATCTATCACTAGCCCTCTGGGCGATTTACCCAACTTAGATTTTAAAAGCCCATGAATGGAGACTGTAAACAAAGGGGATATGCATGGTTGGATGAACGAGCTGGGTCAAGGATTGGGCAAGTTTGGGGACTTACAAACTTGAAAAATGTACATCTTCACCATGATCGCTAATTGGGAACTGGCTTGACGTACGCCTGTTCCCAAAAAGAAAAAGTGTGAACTTAAAGCTACATAATCAATTATTGTTAGTGTGCTTTCTCAAAAAAAAAAAAAAAAAATTATTGTTAGTATGTACTTTGAATCAATTTCTTCAAATCATGATTTTTAGCCATAAAATAAAATAAAATAAATCATTATTTATCTTTACTCTTTTAGCACAAACGTATATCTACTTTATCTACGTAATTTCTTTGGGTTTTTAATGGCACTTCAATCTGATCAATATGAATATCTGCCAAGAATTGTTCTATAGAACAAGTTGTAACTTCGGATGTGTACTTTTTATTGTATTTTAGTCTCTAGAAAATATAATATGAATAACTTTTTGTCAAGGAAAAAAAAAAAAGAAAAAAAAAAGAAAAGATATTCTCTATAGAAGACTTATCTCGGTGTGGTTCATGTGTCAGTGAGACATGTCTTATGCGCCTGGCGCATATGAAAATTTTCTTCTCTATAGTCTGTATAGAGTGAAAGAGGCAAAAGAGAAATTACAAACAGAAATGAAATAGAATATCTATAGCAAATTTTGTGTACTATCCATGTTTTCGAAAACCAATTTACACTCGCATGATTTTATTACACACACAAACCTCATAAAGTCTGACTAAGGTCTTAAAGGAAAATTTACCGCATCTTACACAAACTGCCAAATGGCTCATGGTCAAATACTACTGGGAGGCCCGACCCGGCTTCACTTCCAACTCAATGCCTTGCAAATCTTCCCCATCAGGCACCATCATACCCGAATACACCCGAACTATACCCGGGTTCTTAACACCATAAAATGCCTGCTAATTCACCCCGTCTGAAACCACTCTTCTAGACATCATATGCGCCAAACTTCGTCGTAATTGGTCTCATCCCTCCACCATATACTTGACCCACACCCGGATGATGGTACTCAACTAGTATTTGACCTGCCCCAATTGGGTATTGCTGAACATATGGGGCTTGCATAAGAACGGTTTGAACCGGACCCGGGATGTAATAAACGGGTACATGTTGTACCGCTTGACCCGGATAGCGAGGATCCGAAATGTAATGGATTAATGGGTTTCCCGGGTATAGGCTGCTGTGTGTATCAGAAGAACAAGATCAAGCTAGCAGTTTTAAGGCATTTATGTGGAGAGGAGTATGGAGCTTACATATCCCAAGTAAAGGCAAATATTTCCCATGGAGGGCTTGAAAGGAAGCATTACCAAACAAATTAAGCCAACCTGATGAACCGCAAGATCAACACAGAAATGCCTGCAATCAGTGCAAGAATGATGTAGATAGTGCTATACATAACACATGCCTTTTTGTGGTCATGCAACTCAATCAAAACCAATTTGGGAAGAGGAATTCAAATGGATAATTCAGAAAACTTGTGCAATGTCCCAGTTCATCGATGTGGTGGGTTTCATCACAAGGGAGAACAGAAACAAAGATTTATATTTCTATGCCAGCCTGGAGCATTTGGTAATGACGGAAAGCAGTGCAGCAAAATCAACAAATTGTTCCAGTGAGCTTGGTCTATGCAACAGCATAAGAAAAACTAGAGGAACACCAACGCCACTATTCAACAAACAAGCTACCTATTCGTGTGGCAAGGAAGGTGCAATGGACGCCGCTCATGAAACAAAGATATTACAAAACGAACTTCGACGGAGGTAGAGATCATTTTGAAGCATTAGGCAATGGTTGAGGACTAAATGATAATTACATCTAAAACGTATTATTTGAAAAACCCTTAGACAAAAAGCATTGTATTGGTCTCTAATAAAAATAGAAATCTGGTTTAAATGCAATGAAATTTTAACAGCTTAAACCATGGGCTAAGGTCTACCTCAGCTGACTCTAATGCACATAACTTGTGTGTACAATCTTCAAAGTTCAAATGAGCCAGTCAGCCAACCTTTTAAAAAATTTCTCCCTCTTTCTTGGCTGGGAGAGAGGATTCAATTTTGATTTTTCGTGTTTTCAGGACTTTTTAATTATATATTTTAGAGAGATTTACTAGGCATGTGTATGGCAACTAATTAAATACTAGTTTTTTGTTTAAACTAGTCGCTAACCTAGTGCGATGCACGAAAAAGTTATTGAGACTGAAAAAAATGAAGAAATATTTAACTTCTATATTTCTCTATAGTTTAGAAGTGTTGTCTAACATTGAACGTTATAAAGTTGCAAGTGCATAGTTACTGAAACCTATAATGTAATTTACAATTCTTAAATTAATAAAGCAAAACTCTTAGTAATTATATATACACACACTCAAAACTAATATAAACTACAAATATATAAACAAAGACCATGATATGAGGAAAACATACCAAGTTTCAAATTTGGGTAGCAATATGACTTTTTCGTAGTAATAACAATATAGACAATTCAAAACATGGAGCAATATCAAAATTATAATACTTAATTCCATTATCTTTTATGTTGATTCAAACAAATAATTAATTGAAATTAATCCAAACAAATAATTAATCAACCAAAAATCATAGCTTTTAATAAGAAAACAAAAAATCACATGAACCTAAATAAAAAACATTTAAGGTGAAGAATTAAGATCAACCTATTGAGACGCAAATACCAAAAACCTCAAGACCTAAAACTTCAAAACTTATAAAATCCCCAAATTCTACTTCAAAACCAAACCAAATTCAACAAATTTATATATAACATACCAAATAAAAATTTATCATTCCCTAGGCTGGAAGACATAGGTTGCAGCTTTAATTTTTTTCTAAAAAAAATAGAGATGTTTTATCTGCCATGTACAAAAAAAAAAAAAAAAAAAAAAAAAGTAGAAATTTCAACCCAAAAACTAAACCCATGAAAACAATTTCAATATAAATATGGGCATTAACCCAAATACTCAAAAGAATAAGATAAAAAGAAAATCTCAAGGACATATGAAAGAAAATTAAAAAATTCGACATAAAAGATAAAATTCATTAATAACAATATGAACAAATATCTACATATGTTGAATTGAAATTTTATTAATAATAATTGTGGGGGGTGAAAAGCCCAATCTAACGTATTGGGCCCAAGGCCTTATTTGAAGACCACTATTTGTCCGAAGAGATGAAAACGCTCGAATAGAGGGCCATGTAAAAGGAGCATGTCTGGAGAGGAGCATGGTCATAATCCGAGGAGGCATTCAATTGTCCGAGGAGTCCAATATCCTTGGGTCCGAAGAAGCTTGGTCCGACAGGTGTCTGGGAAGCTCAGATGATCCCCCTGACAAGTGTAATGATGGAAATGAACCTCAGGCACGTATGAGGATAGCAGGAACGGAGAGATGTCTAGGAGACAGACTTCAACCACCACATTAAATGCACTGCACCTACTTTCCTGACCGCATTTATGTGGAGAAGACCCCTGAACAGTGCACTCTCAACTACCGCCACTCACACAAGGCTAAATAGGGTACATGATGGGACATGCACTCAAATGGGCGTCTAGATAATGAACAAGTGGACAATAAAGATGAAGGGAGGGGGTACTATATAAAAGGGAAAGTCCTCTGATAATGGGGGATCAAAAAAAAGAAAGTTAGAAAGGAGAGAACTCCATTACTGTAGCTCTAAGAATTGTAACCCAAGTTCATTCAATACAAATTCCTCTTCGGACGTCTATATTTGTACTTGTCCGAGCACGATTGAATGCCAATTTATTCACAAACACTGCGATCCAATACTGTTTAATTCATTACTAGCCTAGCTCTTTCACCCACTCTCTACAAATTTATTGTCTTGGGTTCGTTGGGCTCACAATCCATACCTTTTAGGGCTTGGGCCACAAAAATTGACCCTACAATTGGCGCCGTCTGTGGGAAGAGCTTGTGCAAGGGTGAAAACGACAGTTGATGATGGTAGGACAAGGTGAACAACAAGCAGAATCCAGGGCATCCCAACACGTGGACCCTTTTGTTAACTTAGAGAGGAGACAAGATCGTGAGGGCAATGTACACACTGTGTGCGTTAGCCAAAGCCAGTCACAGGGCGGAAGTCACATGTCCCATGCAGAGAAGAACCGGGACTTGCAACTGGAAGTAGAAAAACTAAAAAGGGAGTTGCGCCATGCAAAGAGGAAACGGGCTTCCTCGTATTCTGATGAAGACCTTGATGATGAGCGGGATGTCACTTATCAGCATAAATCTAGGACACCAGCCAGCGAGTCCTACAGCTATGAAGAGGAGTCCCATCGTAAGAGGCAACGCAGAAGCCCATCACGCGGGGACATGGGAAACGATGCCATGAACAGGGCTCTGAATCAGATTTCTAGGTCACCCTTCACGCGCAGGATTGAGGAGGCGAGGCTCCCTCGGCGCTTTAACCAACCAACGTTCACCATCTACAATGGTAAAACAGACCCCGTGGAGCACGTGAGTCATTTTAACCAAAGGATGGCTGTCTACTCCAGAGATGAAGCTCTGATGTGTAAGGTTTTCTCTTCCAGTCTTGGGCCAGTTGCCATGAGGTGGTTTGACGGTCTGAAGGCAGACTCCATCAACTCCTTCAAAGAGCTCACTCAGGCATTTGGCTCCCGTTTTGTCACATTCCGAAGAGTGGCCAGACCCTTCTCTTCACTGCTATCCTTGACCATGCAGGAAGGCGAGTCCTTGAAGGCATATTCAGATAGATACTGGGAGATGTTCAATGATATGGAGGGCAACTCTGATGCAATGGCCCTCAGCACATTCAAGCTCGGCCTCCCTACTGACCACGGTTTGAGGACGTCTTTATCTGGCAAACCGGTCACAAAAGTGCGTCAACTTATGGACCGCATAGAAAAGTATAAGAGAGTTGAAGAAGATCAGCAGCAAGGCAAGGGAAAGGACAAGGTTATCCCCTAGGAGAGGAGGGATTTCAGGTCAGACCGTTACAACCACAGTAAGCCGCGGAGAGATTTTGCTGGGCAATCAGGGTCGACAAATCCTCAAGCGGTCAACACCGTGTTCAAAGAGCCAGTGCACCAGGTCTTGAAAAAAATCAAGAATGAGTCATTCTTCAGGTGGCCGAACAAGATGGTAGGAAACCCCGAGAGGCGCAACTATAATCTCTACTGCCAGTACCATCAAGACCATGGGCATACCACGGAGGATTGTAGGAGCCTGTGGGATCACTTGGACCAACTGGTTCGTGATGGTAGATTAAAACACCTCTTACACCCCTCCAGCGGCCGAGGAGGTCAGACGGGCTTAGGGACACGAAGAGATGACCCTTCAAAGCCGCCACTAGGAACTATTAACGTTATCTTCGCCGCGCCGGGGAGAACAGGATCCTGGCCATTGAAAGTTATGTCGGTGGGCCGACCATCAGCAGGGGAGTCAAGCCGAGGTCCGAAGAGAGTTAAGTCTGGTGCCCCGCTGGAGATAGGGTTCTCGGACGAAGATATGATTGGCACCATTCAACCCCATGATGATGCATTAGTCATCACCCTCAGAATATGAGGGTACGATGTGAAGAGGGTGATGGTGGACCAGGGTAGTGCTGTGGAAATAATGTACTCAGATCTCTACAAGGGGCTAGGCCTAAAACCCCAAGACCTGACACCATACAATTTCCCCCTCATAAGCTTTGAAGGAAGGGCTGTCACCCCGAAAGGCCGGATACGTTTATCTGTGCAGGCCGGCTCCAAAGTGGTAGAGGTGGACTTTATAGTTGTGGACGTATATTCACCCTACACGGCACTCGTAGCCAGACCTTGGATTCATGCACTTGGGGCTGTTCCCTCCACTTTGCATCAGAAGGTCAAATACCCATCTGGAGGGCAGATTCATGAGATCCGAGGAGACCAGTCCGTGGCCCGACAGTGCCTAGTAGCTGCCATTCAACATGAGCCCCAAGCTGAGTCCTCGTCCGGAGCTGAAAGGGGTTTATAGCAGTTACAGTCTCGGGAATTACCCGTCGAAGGTTCAGACGAAGGCACTCGATGTGAAGATTTAACGAAAGTGGTTATTGGAGATGATCCTGATAGGTTCTTCCAAGTCGGATCTCAGCTGCCTCTTGAAGGGAGGGAAGAGCTAATAGAGTTCCTCAAGCAAAATCTTGATGTATTTGCCTGGAGTGCTTACGAAGCCCCAGGGGTAGACCCGGAGTTCATATGTCACCACTTGAGGGTAAATCCACTGATCACCCCCAAGAAACAGTCTCATCGGCGCCCGTCCAAGGAACATGCTGATGCCGTAAGAGAAGAGGTAGCGAAGCTCAAACAAGCTGGGGCTATTAAGGAGGTTTTTTATCCTGAATGGCTGGCAAATACCGTGGTGGTAAAGAAGAAGAGTGGAAAATGGCGAGTGTGCGTGGACTTCACGGATTTGAATAGAGCCTGCCCCAAAGATCCATTCCCTATGCCCAAAATTGATCAGCTGGTGGATGCCACTGTCGGTCATCCTCGGATGAATTTCCTAGACGCCTTCCAAGGCTACCACCAGATACCATTAGCCCTGGATGATCAAGATAAAACTGCTTTTGTCACCCCTATTGGTAACTACCACTACAAAGTGATGCCATTTGGCTTGAAGAACGCGGGGTCTACCTACCAGAGGATGATGACGAGGATGTTCGAGCCACAGCTGGGCAAAAATATCGAGGTCTACATAGATGACATGGTGGTAAAGAGCAAGGTTGTCGCCGAGCATGTGAAGGACCTTGAAAGTACTTTTGAGGTTCTAAGAAAGTACAAACTGCGACTAAATGCTTCTAAGTGCTCATTTGGGGTGGGGTCCGGCAAGTTTTTGGGATACATGGTGACTCACAGAGGGATTGAGGTTAACCCCGACCAGATAGAGGCCATCAACGATCTACGAGCTCCTCGAAATCCCAAGGAGGTTCAGAAACTCACCGGAATGACTGCTGCCCTGAATCGATTCATCTCTAGATCAGCAGACAGGTGTCGGCCCTTCTTCTCTCTGCTCAACAAATGGAAGGGATTCGAATGGACTGAAGAATGTGCTTTGGCCTTTCAGCAACTCAAAGATTATCTAGCTCGGCCACCAATCATGTCCAGTCCTGAGCCAGATGAGGTATTGTTCGCCTACATCGCTGTAGCTCCCTGTGCGGTGAGCCTAGTGTTGGTACGATCAGACTGTGGTGTGCAAAAACCGGTCTATTACGTAAGCAAGTCGCTGCATAAGGCCGAGATCCGTTACTTGCCTCTGAAGAAGGCTATCCTAGCAGTGGTGCTCGGTACACGGAAGCTACCTCACTACTTCCAGGCCCATACGGTCATTGTCCTCACTCAACTCTCACTCAAGGCTATACTCCGAAGCGCTGATTACACTGGTCGGATTGCCAAATGGGGTACGATCTTAGGGGCTTTCGACATAAGATATATGCCCCGCACATCGGTCAAGGGTCAGGTCCTTGCGGATTTGGTGGCTGAGTTCACAGAGCCCCAACTAGAAGAAGCAAAGCTCACGTCAGACATGGATGAAAAATCAGTTGGCATGATCTCCCAACAGAATCCCTCCCATTGGGAAGTGTACGTTGATGGCGCGGCAAACCAAAGAGGTTCTGGAGTTGGGCTAGTGTTGATATCCCCCGAAAGGAGCATTATCGAGAAGTCGTTAAGTCTGGACTTCTCGGCAATGAATAACGAGGCGGAGTATGAGGCCCTACTGATGGGAATGGCTATGGTTCGAAGAATGGGAGGAAAGTTCGTGGAGTTGTTCTCGGACTCAAGGTTAGTCGTAGGTCAAGTACAAGGCGAGTTTAAGGCAAAGGACGAAAGAATGCAGGGGTACTTGAGCCGAGTTAAATGTCTGCAATCAGAGTTCGATTCTTTCAGCTTGCTACACATCCCCAGAAGTGGTAACTCGCACGCTTACTCCTTGGCCACGCTTGCTACCTCTTTGGCGCAAAACCTGCCGAGAATCATCCTCGTCGAGGACTTGCACAGGCCTACAGAGGCGAAAGGAGAGGCAATCCAGGTTCACCAAGTCAGGCCCGGGCCCTGCTGGATGGACCCTATAATTAAATTCCTCAAAGAAGATATATTGCCAGAAGAGAAGGGGGAAGCCGACAAAGTTTGGAGGAAGGCGACCAGGTTCTGGTTATCCGAGGACCAGAAATTATACAGATGCTCCTATTCGGGACCATACTTGTTATGCATACATCCTGAAGCGTCCGAGCTATTACTAGAAGAGCTGCACGAAGGAATTTGCAGGAGCCACACTGGAGGCAGATCCTTGGCTCACCGAGCCCTCACCCAAGGTTATTGGTGGCCTAACATGCAAAAGGAAGCCCACGAGTATGTCAAAAAGTGTGATCAATGTCAGCGCTTCGCTCCAAACATTCACCAGCCTGGGGGAACTCTTAATCCGCTATCTAGCCCATGGCCCTTCGCCCAATGGGGCTTGGATATCGTGGGACCCTTCCCTAAAGCTGCAAGAAACAAGAAGTACCTTCTGGTCAGCACAGACTATTTCACCAAGTGGGTTGAAGCCGAGCCGCTAGCCAATATCAGAGACGTTGATACGCAAAAGTTCTTGTGGAAGAATATTGTCACTCGGTTTAGAGTTCCTCACACTCTCGTCTCGGACAATGGCCTACAATTTGATAGCAAGGCGTTCAGGAATTATTGCAGCGAGCTGGGAATTATAAATAGATACTCCACTCCTGCCTATCCCCAGGGTAATGGGCAAGCAAAAGCTGTCAACAAGGTCATACTGAATGGCTTGAAGAAGAGGCTAGATGACGCAAAGGGCAAATTGGTAGAAGAGTTGCCACATGTGCTTTGGGCTTACAGAACTACACCTCGCAAGTCCACTGGAGAGACCCCCTTCTCAATGACCTATGGGGCTGAAGCTGTTATCCCTTTGGAAACCGGGTTCCCAACATTAAGAACTAGCTCGTTTAGTCTGACCGGCAACAATGAGCAACTAGAGAAGAGTTTAGACCTGATTGAGGAAAGGAGGGAGAATGCAATGGTTAGGCTGGCACATTACCAACCAAAGCTCAGACAGGGCTATAATGCTAACGTGAAGCTAAGGCCTCTAGAGCCTGGTGGTCTGGTGCTGAGGAAAGTTGTGGGCACTGCAAAGAACCCGGCTTGGGGAAAATTAGGACCCAATTGGGAAGGGCCATATCGCATCACTTCGGGAGTTGGCATTGGGGCATATTTCTTGGAGGACCTGGATGGTCATGTAATACCACGTCCTTGGAATGTAAATAACCTCAAGAGCTACTTTTATTAATCGAATCTTTTCTTCAGCCGATGTGCTAATTCGCTAAAGTTTTCTCTCAAGTGTTTAAACTTAAATCCAATCATGCCTGTAGTCCTCGGACCAGATGATTCAGGTTAGTTAATACTCATTCACCGTTTTCTCAAGTGTTTAAACTTAAATCCAATCATGCCTGTAGTTCTCGGACCAGATGATTAGGGTTAGTTAACACTCCGTTACAGTTCTCTTTAGTGTTTAAACTTAAATCCAATCATGCCTGTAGTCCTCGGACCAGATGATTAGGGTTAGTTAATACTCCGTTACAGTTCTCTTTAGTGTTTAAACTTAAACCCAATCATGCCTGTAGTCCTCGGACCAGATGATTAGGGTTAGTTAACACTCCGTTACAGTTCTCTTTAGTGTTTAAACTTAAATCCAATCATGCCTGTAGTCCTCGGACCAGATGATTAGGGTTAGTTAACACTCCGTTCACAGTTCTCCAGTGTTTAAACTTAAATCCAATCATGCCTGTAGTCTCCGGACCAGATGATTAGGGTTAGTTAACACGTTCACAGTTCTCTTTAGTGTTTAAACTTAAATCCAATCATGCCTGTAGTCCTCGGACCAGATGATTAGGGTTAGTTAACACTCCGTTGCAGTTGCCCAAGTGTTTAAACTTAAATCCAATCATACCTGTAGTCCTCGGACCAGATGATTAGGGTTAGTTAACACTCCGTAGCAATTCTCTAAGTGTTTAAACTTAAATCCAGTCATGCCTGTAGTCCTCGGACCAGATAATTTGGGTTAGTTAACACTCGAATACGTTCGTTCCCCATGGTTCTTGAACCAAATGACACAGGTTAGTCAATACCCCCACACAACTATTGTCACTGGGGCTTAGCACTAAAATTCTTGATTGTGTTTAAATTGATTCTAACTTATGACTATCTTCCTTGGTTATGTTTAATTCAAAGCCGTGGGGTAGTAACACTTTATATATTTGGAAAGACATGTGAAACTTACATAATTACTCGCTGCAATCATTACTTATTAATAACTCTTATACGGACTGTTCTTTTCAGTATCAATTTTAATTACTCATACCATCAATATGATATACTAATCAAGTTTATTCGCATTATTATGTTATAATTGCAATGCACAGTGATAAGTCATAAGACATGTATCGAAAACACTAGAAACAAAAGGGAAGCCATTTCATTAATAAAAATAAAGGGGTTTAAAATTCCTTAGATAAAAACAAAAATAAGTACAAGTGCAAAATAAAAGCCCCTATATCTAAGTCTTTGGTTGAGGGGCCACAGGGTCGGCAGCCTGCCCTGTCCAAGTAGCAGCAGCCTCTGAGGCCTGGTCCTTGGGCTCAGAGGAGGTTTTCTCCTTTTCCAGCCCTGTGCCTTTGTCCTTGGTTGGCTCAGCTGGTTTGCCCTTGTCGCCTGGCTGGTCAGACTCCTTGGATGCCTCAAGGTTGGCAGGAGGGACTTGGCTGGCCAGGGGTTGGTCCGAGGCCTTTGGGAGCTGTGTAGGAGGATCATCCACTAGGAGCTCTCGGATCTCAGGATCGTAGTATACGCTTCCGGGCAGCCTCAGCTCTGAGTCAGCAGGGACTCCAGCAGCGTCCAGTGCCTTACTCCAAGTTATGTCGCAATAATCTCGGCTAACCGAGGCAAATTGCTCCATAAGCTGGGACGAGGTCTCATCCACCCCCAACTGGTATGCCGCTTTTCTCTCAGCCTCGATTGCCTCCTTGGCCAGTTGGGCATTCTGCTCGGCTAATCGGGCACTCTCCTTGGCTTTCTTAAGCTCAGCTCTAAGCCCTTTCACCAACTCCCTCTCGGTTGCCAAGTTGATCTCGGCCATATTCAGCTGCTTGCGCTGCTTTTCAGCCTGTTTTTCAACATTTTTAATACCCGCATCGAGGCTTTTCTTCTAGTTGGTCATCTCTTTAAGGTCCTCGGACAGATGGGCATATTCTTCCTTCAGCTGGCCCAAAGATTTCTCCGCCTCGTTTCGAGAGTAGACCGCTGCCTGGGCCTCAAGGTGGTTCTTCTTATTCCACTCCTCGGCCACATAGATCTGCTGGGTGACCTGCATAATGGAAATTTCGAATGTCAAGCACAGAAAAAGAGAAAAAGCAAAGTGTCAGTGATTCAACTAATCGGACTGAACTCGCTTACCATGGCCATATCCCTCTTAAGGGATTGAAAGAGCTCCTGCTGGTTGAAACGTCTGTAGGAGTCCATGTCGTGGGGAAGGAGGAGTGGTTGCTGCAGAGCCTCAGCAACATAACCTGCCCTTCCTCCATCGTAATTCCTAAAGGAGGTCTCCCAGGAGATTGGAGCGCCATTCAACTCCAACCTTGGAGACCAGATTCGTGGTCCTCCTCCTCGGCGGACATCTGCCACTAAGGCCTCATCTCGGCTTTCGGTGGACGAGACCCTTTGTATCCGGAGGTCTTTCACCACCTTCTGCTGCTTGGTCCCTTTCATTAGCAGCACTGGCCTTTCCTCGGCATCAAGAAGGGGCCTCTTCTTCCTCAGGTCAGGAACGGACTTTAAGCCGGGATCAGGAACCTGGGATGGCACTGGAGGCAGATTCACCACCGGTTGGGAAGTCCCAGTACCTTTCTGCTCGGGCTTTTTGCCCCTACCTTTCATTAAACTCCTCAAATCCATGTCGTCGTCCGAGGAGTCTTCAGAATGAGCAGCTAGCAAAGTAGGGTGAATGCCTGACTGTTTGTCGGCCTCTTCCTCGGCGTCTGAGACCTCTATCACTCGATTTCCTCCTGAAGCCTCTCCCCCGAACTGGAATTTGTCTATTTGCTCCTCTAGCGAGGAGGTGGAAGAGCCGACCCTCTCACCCTTAACCACTTGTTCCAGGGGAACTTGCTGGAGCGGCTGGATGAGAGGGGGTATAGCCTGAGGGTTTAGATGGGGTACGGGTTCAAGCTCGTATGGTGCTAAGAAACCCTTCCAAGCAACGTCAATGCGATTAAGGCGATGATCTCCCTGGGTTATCGCGTTGCCGACTGGTTGGAAATTCTTTGGCTTTCCTGTGTATCCCAGAATAAGGGGAGCCGATCTGAGCTGCCCGTCCTCGCTCACGAAAATCTCTGATCTTAATAGAAAATTAAGGGCGGCGGTGTTTGTAAGGCTGAGCCGAGGAGAAACAAGGTTTTTATCTGTTACAAGTCACAGCAGAGCTTTGTTAGAGACTCAGAAAGAGCAACATAAGAGAATTTAAAAACCATTAAAAGACAAGGATCCTAAGCCTATGATTAGTGTGCCTAAATCTAACATGTCCCACCTGGCTTTCCATGCTTGGTTGGGCAATGATGGCCGTCATGCCATGCGCCCGAGACGATCACATAGTCGTCTTTCATCCCTTTGTTGGATTTGGGGAGGCAGGAAATGAGCCTAACAATGTCGGACCGGGATTTTAAATAATATCCCGCCTCTTGCTGGCTGTGGCACTCGTACATATGTACCACGTCGAGCCAGGTGAGTCCCAATCCTAGGTGAAGGTTAAGATCCTCAATTGCTCTTAAGATCCTAAACATGTTGGGCGCACACTGCCAAGGAGTAAGCCTATGGTTTTGAAGATAGCTAGTGGTGATGGGACCCATGGGGATTGTCATTCCCCCTTCTAGGAAGGCGATAAGAGGGATCACGACTTCTCCCGTTTTTCGATCAGTCAGTATTTTCTCCGGAGGGCAATACCTTACCCCCACGTTTGGAGGTATGCGATATGTGGCCCTAAATTTCTCCAACTGGGCAGGACTGTCCACCCGATATTGGAGTTTAACCATTACGCTTAAACGGAAAAATGGAAGCACTGTGTAGCAACCGGGGAGTAACCGTTCAAAGGGCGAGAAAGTTGTCCGCAGAGAGGACTGAAGGCTCGAGAAGAGGAAAACTTACAAGAACTGAACTGGAAATCGATCTTTAAACGCGCAGAAGGATTCTTGATGACTTTGGGAAGGATTGAAATCGGCGACTGAAGGAGCTCGGAGCAGTTATGTGCTTGTTCTTGTTGGAGGGTCTGGGAGTCGCAAAGTAAGGAAGGAATGACTTCCTTTGAGGTTTTATACAGGGTCAAACGAAGGTTCAGGGGCATTCCCACCCAAATTCTGAAGAAAAAACCACAGCCATTGGATCTGCAGCCCACCGTTGGATGCCAAAGACAGAACGTCGCCTGGAGTAAATGACAGCGCCTCGGGAAGACTGAAACGACAGCAGCATTAATGAAGCGCCTACTTCTATGCCTACACACGTGCCAGTTCAAATTTTTGTCTGTTCTCAAGGTCTTATTCTGTGACAGGTCAAAATCCTACTTTTTCTCTTCGGATGCGAGGGAAAAACTAAAATTTTGAGAGGCTATTGTGGGGGGTGAAAAGCCCAACCTAACGTATTGGGCCCAAGGCCCTATTTGAAGGCCACTGTTTGTCCGAAGAGATGAAAACGCTCGAATAGAGGGCCATGTAAAAGGAGCATGTCTGGAGAGGAGCATGGTCATAATCCGAGGAGTCCAATATCCTCGGGTCCGAAGAAGCTTGGTTCGACAGGTGTCTGGGAAGCTCAGATGATCCCCCTGACAAGTGTAATGATGGAAATGAACCTCAGGCACGCATGAGGATAGCAGGAACGGAGAGATGTCTAGGAGACAGACTTCAACCACCACATTAAATGCACTGCACCTACTTTCCTGGCCGCATTTATGTGGAGAAGACTCCTGAACAGTGCACTCTCAGCTACCGCCACTCACACAAAGCTAAATAGGGTACATGATGGGACATGCACTCAAGTGGGCGTCTAGATGATGAACAAGTGGACGATAAAGATGAAGGGAGGGGGTACTATATAAGAGGGAAAGCCCTCTGATAATGGGGGATCAAAAAAAAGAAAGTTAGAAAGGAGAAAACTCCATTACTGTATCTCTAAGAATTGTAACCCAAGTTCATTCAATACAAATTCCTCTTCGGACGTCTATATTTGCACTTGTCCGAGCACGATTGAATGCCAATTTATTCACAAACACTGCGATCCAATACTGTTTAATTCATTACTAGCCTAGCTCTTTCACCCACTCTCTACAAATTTATTGTCTTGGGTTCGTTGGGCTCACAATCCATACCTTTTAAGGCTTGGGCCACAAAAATTGATCCTACAATAATAATATAAACAAATTCGACATAAAATTCATTAATCAAAGAAGAAAATTGAATTAGATTTCTTGTGTTTTTATTTATTAATTTTTACGTTAGTCTTCTTTTTTTTTTTTCTTTCTTTTTCTTTTTTTTTTAATCCTAAAGTGAAGTTAAGTTTAGGGTTTTAAGGTGGCAATTGCTAATGTTTTGAGGAGGGAAAAAAGACTCCTAATAGGAGACCTCTTTTTCTTTTTTTCTTAATCCTAACTTCTTTTTTGGTTACGTGAGTCTCTTTTTTTTTTTTTTTGGAATCCTAAAGTGAAATTAAGTTGGGTTTCGAGGTGGTAATTGTTAAGACTTTGAGGAGGGGAGAGAGAGTCCTAACAGGAGTCTCTCTCTCTCTCTCTCTCTCTCTCTCTCTCTCTCTCTCCAACATAAGTCTCTTTTTTTTTTCAACATGAGTCTCTTTTGTTTTTTTTTTTTTTTTTTTTTTTTTGAGTCCTATCAGAATTTTTGTTTTTATATAGATTATCAATGTAATGATAATGATGAGTTTGAGTTTAAGTTGGATTTGTTAGAGAGATAGAGTTTTACTCATTGTTAAGTTTGGACTAAACAAAAATAATTTTATTTAAATAAAATGATAATTTATTTAAATATTGTACTAACGTGAAAAACTGTGAGAGTTTTAAAGGTTTTGGTTATATATATATATATATATATATATATATATATAGATAGATAGATTATCCACAGTTTACGTGTCCCACACAATTTTTAGTCTTAACTTTGTTTCAAATAATATAACTTTCAGTTTTTAAAAAATTAAGCTAACTTTTAATTTTTTTTCTCACATTATGCGAATAAACTACCAAAAATAAACAATTCCCAAACAGACACTAGATATTAAAAAGAGCACTCAAGTGTGAAAATCTCTTTTTTCCCATTAAATACAAATTACAAACTCAATACTTCTTATAAAAAATAAATAAAAAATAAAAAATCTCTCTTCTATTCTCTCACGTTAACATGTCCTTCCCTTAAACCTAAAATTCTCTCTCTTGACTCTTTTCAAGAGATCCTGTCTCCCTCTTTCGAAGCAGCTACCCTCTCCCTCTTTCTTTCAACCCCAATCTCTCAGTCAATTCACATCTATTTCTCTTCTATTTTCTAAGGGCTCAAACACAGACTCTGCCCAAACCTCTGATTAATAATTTTTTAAGGTTTTATTTCTAAAACCCTATTTCAATATTTACTCAAATGCTTCACTGTACCTCACACTTAAACCCAGTCCCTGTCTTAGAAGGTCAGTGATATTTAATGGTCAGATTTGTTCAAACGTGAAATTCGATCTCCTTCAATTCATATGTGGGCTTCCGAGAGAGACTTGGAAAAGGGTTGTGGAGACTTACTAATGTTGACCAACCGAGTTGGCTGTGCAATTGAAAGAATAGTGAAAGCTATAGCAACAACATAGACCCACCTGCGGTTTCCTTCGATTTCATCATCATTCAAATACTTTGGTTTGATCAAGCACATGGAGGAGAACATCAATTTCTACGTGATTAAAACAATGTGTATGTGGCTTGATTATTTATAAAATTGATGTGAGATTAGATTATTCTCATGAGAATATATACATAGAATTGAAAGCTGAAACTTCCTCTGACAGTTTTGTGTTTTTTTTGGGTGGATTCATGTTGTTAAACTGTCTTTTCATTCCCATTTAGAACATGTACACCATGTGTTTGACAAAATGTCTCACTCACTTTTACATTTTTCATTTATGATAATTCAATAGTTATACTCTTACATTAGTTCAAGTCAACTTCATGGTTTATGTCTCTTGGTTTTAGTAGTCAAAGGAATTAGTAACACATTGAAACACCACCCATGTGACAAACCAAAAACACTATTGACAATTGACAAACCAATCATGACAGGTGTTACTTAAACCCAAGCCTGGCAAGTATTTTTGAATAGAAAAAAATTGGTGTAAATGGGATTTAAGTTTGAAAGCACATTTAGAAGGTAATTCACAGTTTTCCTAGTAGCAAATTGAGGGGGTTTTGTTGGAACTGATGACGTTATTACTTTAGTGCCCATTGAAGCAAATGAAGATTCATTTTGGATGACAACAGCGTAAAGAGCTGGCTGATGGCAGCCAGATGGGGAGAGCTGGAAATCACCAGGTCCTACTAAGAGCCAGTATCTCAGTGATCCTTTTCTACACTTGGAGGCACTTATAGTTTGTATTAATATTTTCTTATGCTCCCCTAATCAAATGGGAGCTTAATTTTAGCCAAAGATGCAGACTTTAAAATTTGGTCAAGGTGTTGGTCCAACTCATAGAGGAATCTGGGGTTAAAAGCAAAGATAAAATTAGGAGCTTTGTTCATAATTAGCTTTAGAATTGGTAGCCTAAGACCAGATTAAAATTAAAATATTTACATAGAATTGAAGTAATGAACTGGTCTAAGACTTAAACCAGAAAATGCATATTAGCCGTTTTCTTCTGCTAATAACAAAGTTTGTCATATGATTCACCATGTACAAGTAGTTGTTTTTGTTTTTCAAATAACATGCATAAGTTACAATTTGATTTTGCTTTATCCTGGAAAGAGTTGTAATAGTTCAAGTTCACAATTGATTATGACAAATTATAATTGTATAAAAGTTATCATATGATATATTCATAATATGCTAATATCTCTGTATATAAATCATTCTGAGGTCTTGGTATGATATATGTGCATGTGAGTATAGAATTTTGTCTTTGATTTAGATATTTGGGTTATTGGGTTGATTGTCTTTGATTTAGATATTTGGATAATTGGTTTTGATTAAGGTTGAATGATGATGAAAAACGAAAAGAATGGCACAATCAAAGAGTCTACAAACCCACTTATAGAAGAAGCAGTGAAGGCAAAGAAAGACTAGAATGGGTTTTTCGGTATTGATTTCTTTTGAATTGTATGTATATTGAATTTTGATTTGTGTATGTGATTCAAATTTGAGAAAATATTTAGTTGAAATTTCAGATACAATAGGTTTGGATAAATTGGATTATGATTTATGCAGATATAAGGATTCATAAAATCCTATTTTCTTGGGTAGGACTTGAATTCTCTGAAACTTTTCAACAAACCTCTTTCGTATATTATGATAAAATTAAAAGGATTAGTTTGAATATGAGGTATGTTGACTAAATTCTAAGTTTGAAAATTTTTGATATAAAACATTCTTGTGCATAGAATGGGTTAGTGACTAGTTGTTGCACGAGTTAGTAGCTAGTTCTATTTTATTCTTCAATCAATTTGCCAAGTTCCCAACTTGACATATTATTAATTCTTTTTTATAAAATTCTTAAATTTTAAAATTGAGAAAAAATGTAGGCATACTATGATTAACAAAATAATGAATTTTTTTTTTTTTGGATTCTTATTCGGATATCTTATTTAACCTGCTTAGAAAGAGTATGCATCATCGTCCGAAGTTTTTATTGTTGCCAATTTAAATCTCTATGTAGCCCTACCAAATAGCCTCTAATAATTGTTTAGACATTGGAAACAAAATTTGTTTCAAAAGTATTTAAGTTATATATATATATATATATATATTTATTTATTTAGAATTTTGTTTTAGATAGCAATAGAAAGAGGCAAAAAGAGCTCTATTTCAAATCTAGAATTTGTTTTTTCATACTATAAGGTGGAACCAACAATATTAGGAGTGAAGTTAAAGAAACAAAATTTTGAAATAACATTTACTGAAAATAGTTATAAAAGTTTCAAAGACTTTTATTAAACTTCATCCTTTGTGGCTTCATAAAAAGAAATCTCAATGAATATGACATAACAAACATTAGAATGTATAAATTATATGGTTACTAATATTGGAAACTTCAACATGAATAAAGTTCACTATGCTTGTGTCACAACTTTTACTATTATATTTATGTTCAAATGTATGACTTACATAGTATTTGAAGGGGTTTATTTATAATAAAAAAAAAAATTGAGAAGACTTCTTATGATGGAAATTTATTCGAAATTGAGAATAAATTATGTTTCAAAGTTTGTAAGTTTTATGGTTATATATATATATGTGTGTGTGTGTGTGTGGGTATGTGTTTATAATTTTTTTTAGATAGCAATTAAAATGGGAAAAATAGCTCTATTTCAAAGATAGAATTTGTTTCTTCAACTTTACTTCATCCTATAAAGTGGAATCCACAATGTTAGGAGTGAAGTTGAAGAAACAAAAATTTAAAGTAACATTTTCCCAAAATAACATCAAAGTGAGTGAAGTTGAATAAGTGTTTGAACAAAATAGTTATTGTTGCTAATATGTTTATAAATATGGTTAAGATAAATATGTTTATATGTATGTTTAAAATAATATGACTATATGTCTATAAATATGCTTATTATTTAGTTAATTCTTTGGGTTATGCATAAACTTTACTTACGTTTTCTGCACATCTTTTCACCCTTCAATAGACAAATAGTCATAATGGTCTATTTAGATCTTAGAAGATATCTTAAAAGCTTTGTACAAGGTTCCAAGGATAGCTAGACTAATCATCTGTACTTAGTGAGGTATGCTAATATTTTCCTATTACGTTATTGTTGGTTTTGTTTTTACCTTTGTAATCGTTACCTTTTTGTGTTTTGAGGTGTATATTTATGACACGTTGCTTACTCTATCTCTCCGTTATTTTTAAGTTGCTTTGTTAGAGGACTTGTCATATTGTTTATTCTTTTATTCTATGATATTATTTTTAATTTACTAACATTTATGTAGAATATTCTCATACATTGTTGCAAGAGTTAACGATTAATTATATTTTATCTTCAATCAATCCTAATTCCCAACAATTGTCATATTATTTACTTTTTAATAAAATTCTTAAAATTAATGAAAATAAAAGTGCATGTATACTATGATTCACAATGTATAAAACAGACACACACACACACACACATATATATATATATATATATATATATAATACTTTAAAGGTGGGGAGTGGTTATCAATCAATCTTTTCTGGATGTCTCATTTACTCTGCTTAGGGAGGAAAAACTCTTGGGAATGCTGATAAAATTCAAAGATTCCTATTTTCCTACCATAATGGCTATTTATATATTGAAAAAAAAAAAAGGTGAAGTACTTAAGCTTTATAGTTATATATGTGTTTAGAACTTTGTTTTAGAAAGAAATTAAAAGAGGAGAAAATAGCTCTATTTCAAACTTAGAATCTGTTTATACAACTTTACTTCATCCTATAAGGTGGAATTAATAATGTTAGGAGTGAGGTGGAAGAAACAAATAAATTTTAATTAAATTTAACCAAAATAATTATAATAGTTTAAGAAGACTTTATTAAACTTCTTCCTATGTAACTTCATAAAAAGAAATTCCTTATTAAATCAGTATAAGGATATTAGTTGGAACTTGGAATAGTAATGACTTTTTAAAGAGGCAATTTAACCAAGCAAAACCATACTTGATAATTGCATATTGGATGTTAATAAATTAAACATTAACAAGAAAGAATGTTCCACATGAATATGACATAATAAACATTAGAATGGATGGACTTGAATATAATAGTGATTGTTGCTAATATGTTCATAAATACGCTTAAAGCTATATATGTTTGTAAGTAGGTTTAAAATTAGTATAGTTATATGTCTATAAATATGTTTATTATTTAGTAAATTATTTATGTTATGCATAAAATTCACTTATGTTTTCGCACAAACTTCCACCCTTCAACAAATGGATTGACATAATAAACTATTTAGATCCTACAAGATATCTTAAGGGCATGTGTTCAAGATTCCAAGGATAGTTAGGCTAATTATTTGTACTTAGTGAGGTTCATTGGGATATAGATGGGTGTTGTTGGGTGAAAAATCTTGGACCATAAATCATGTAGATGACTTCTGAAAAAATTTATTTGACTCCTAAAAGATTACAAATAACTTATGATAGATAGAAAATTTAAAATAACAATAGAAGGACAGATTTGGAGTTCAAAGTTGGGGACAAGATATTCCTTAAAGTTGATCCTATCCATAGAGTTACAAAATTTGGTAAAATCAATAATTCAAGGGAAGTCTAGTAAGATACCAGGGTTATTTGTGTGAACATAACATATTTTTTGAAAATTAGTTTCCACAACTTCAGGTGTTCGATTTGGCCACAAACTCTAGTCAACATAAGGGTGTAAAACATGTTATGCCCTCAGTTAACAACTGACCCCAGTCAATTTCACAACTGACTGACTTGTTCAATTAAAAAAGGTTGACTTAAAATAGTGGGACACAAGGTAGAAAATGTTCATAACTCACATTTGTATGAGTCACCAAGTTATGAAATTGGCTTTGTGATTGGTTGCATCTCTATATTTATTTGTGCATGACCCTCCCCCCACTGCGGATCCACCCACTCAAACAACCTTGTCAAAGATTGAATTTTTGAGCATATCAGAAGGTTGTAGACCCTCTAACCTCAACGATGACTTGAATATTCAATACACATTATATGTTGCTCTCATTTAAATTCACACAATCACCATTGCAACTTTTTTTGGCTGACTACAAAGTCATGAAACATTACTTTAATTTAGAATGATTTAATACAAATTAAAAGCTTATGCGTATGTTAGCATAAGGATGTGCAGTAGAATGAACAGAACAAATGAAGCAAGATGAGATATGGCATACCTCATAGAGTTCATCTAATATAAGTATCAACTGGTGACTAAACGAGATTCTTAAATTATCATCAACAAAATCATCTCTCTTTGAGTTCCCAAGTACATGTCCCTGATAAAATGTTGAAATGCACATCTTTGATTTGAATACACATAGAAAACTAATAATATTAAGATTAGAAGATTTCAATTTCCTTTGTTCCCTTTAAGACTTAACAGAACATTAGGCATTACTATCCTTGTATTAAAAAAATTTGCTAACAATGTAAGTCAAACTCAGACAGATTAAGTTGAAGTTCTTGAATAGGAATTATACTCTCATATTCAAATTCAGCTCTAGCTACATCAAAATCAAATTTGGCTCTACAAACAGATAACATAATATATTACATGTTGACTTAAGGGACTTTCAAAATCGGCCAACTAACACGATAGAGTTTGGTAAGTATAAGTAAAGCATCAAATAGTTTTAAGTCCATACCAAGTGAGCAGAAACAACCTTACCATGTGGCTGAGGACCTTTTCAAGCACTAGGAAGTAAAAGGAAATAAACAATCCAAATATTGATGGCCTTTTTGTAAAAGAACCAAGATGCAAACAAACACCAAAGTTGACATTCATCAAGTTTTAATGTGTGTTTATATATATATATATATATATATATATTCTTTTTTATCACAAATCACACATTATCATCAATAATAAGACCAAATTCAAAATTCTACTTCACAACCTGATTTAAAGACAACAACCCAAACTATCCAAACCCCAATTTCATTTGAAGATGAATTCTTACCTCGAGTTTGGATTTGCTCTACAAAGGAGACTGGCTTTAGTTGCAATTGACAACCGAAAGAGAATGAGAAGGAGAATCTAAATGTAATAGAGGAGGTTGGCTTCAATTGCAATGTGTGAGATTAGAGAGAAAGCGACTCGCATAAGAGAAGTCGCGTAATAGGTTTGGTAAAAAATCGAAATAAATAAATCAGATTTAAAAAGTAGAAATAAAAAATGTTGATGTGGAAAATTGTGGAGCTAACAAAGCTGATGTGGCAACATAATATGAGGTCAACAGAAAGTCAGAGGCTTTGATTTTATAGTATATATAGATTATGGATATATATTGATTTTTTTTCTTACCATATCAGTTTCAAAACAAAACAACTTGAAACCAATTATATTTTTAAGTTTTCTTAATAGGAAACTTGATCACTTCATCTCCATATCACATCATTCAATTAAAATTACGTAAAGATTGATCAATTAGGGTTTTATATGCTTTTGTAGCCGCCTTAGGGTTTCTAGTTGCCCTAAGTTTTCTTTTTACTACTTAAACGCATTGTAGCCTCCAAAGGCAATTTAGTTTTCAAATTTTATAAAAATACTAACTTTGTCTGTTTCTCTATGGTGGATTTTAGAACCCTATCACCTTGTGAATTTAAGGGACCCCTCGTGGATTCAAGCTTTACTACCAGAAACTAACAGTTTAGTTTCTGTTCCATCAAGAGAGTTTCGTGTGTACTTCCTTTAGGCTTCCGTGACAACAATTGGTATTAGAGCCTTGACATACCCTAGTCTAATGGGTAACCGGCGAGATGGTAACCACCACAACAATGATGGCAATGACGATGTCAACAACCTAGTCCTCACTAGGGCTGAGTTCTTCTAGTTCCATAAAGAGGCTCATGATGAGAATAAAAAATTTAGTGAAAAGAGTTAGCAAATTATAAGCGAAATCAAGCAAATGATTGCTACTCTTCTTGCTATGAAATCATATCACAACAACAATGATCAATATATTCAACGTCACATTCTTAACTACAAGAAAATTCCACTCTTTGACGGAGATATGTGTAAGTTGGATTTTATTGACTGGCTTATTGATTTGGAAGAGTATTTTAATTTTTGGAAGATTTGTGATGATGAAAAAGGCGGCTCACTTCTAATAAATTGGACGATAAAGTAGAGGAATAGTGGGAAGATTCAAATCGATAAAAAGCGACAAGGTAACCATCTAATTTGGCTCTTGGCAAAGAATGAAAAGGGTATTAATTGATTTATGGTTTCCTAATGACTATTATGATATACTAGATTATACAAGTGTGGATTATAAATCTGTATATTCATATAAAAAACAATATGTTCAAAACATGGAAGGTCAACCACAAAACCAAAATTATCACAATCAAGCCCATGTGTCAAGTAAAGTAAAGGGTTTAGGGGTTGAGAAGAAGCAACCTATTTTTAAAGAAAATTTTGAAGTGGTTAAAGAAGATCAAAACTTGCAACAAGTTATTAAATTGAAAATTGAAGATACCACTTGCCAAAAGCTTGACGAAGAGGTCAAAGAAAAGAAGGTTAAGCTGATTGTAAATAATGAGAGAAATCAAGAGATGGTTATTGTTGAGAATATTGTGGAAGATCCTATTAAGGTTAAATATGAGGATAAGTCCACAACTCACAATCCTCAGGTTTCGGTTGATTTGTTGAAGATGACTACACAATATGTTCATTTTCTTGGAGTGGAAAATTTTAATTTTATTATCAGTCCTTTGTTAATTGATGTTGCAAATAAATTGAAGGTAGATGAGAATAAATTTTGTGCTACACTTTATGAAGAATTCAAGTTTCAAAACTGGATCAAGTCATTAAAGCATTCAAAGTATTTGTTTATTTGGAGCAAAAGATTTCAGATTTTGACTATCAAATTGAGGACGAGTTTGTTTCAAGTGGAGGGGTCTAATGTAGGACACAATTTAATATTTAATTTTTGTAATTATTTAATTTTATGTAATTTTGGTAGTTTAGGTTTAGGTTATTTATATCCTTCTTTTTAGGTGCTTTTAATATTGTTTAGTCAAATTAGGGTTTTATATTCTTTTGTAGCCCTTTGTTTTTCTAGTTGCTCTAAGTTTTCTTTTTACTATTTAAACGCATTTTAGCCTCCAAAGGCAATTTAGTTTCCAGATTTATAAAAATACAAACTTTGTCTATTTCTTTTTGGTTGATTCCAAGATCCTATCACCTTGTGAATTCAAAGAACCCCTCGTGGATTGGAGGTTTACTACCAGAAACTAACTGTTTAGTTTCTATTTTATCAAGAGAGCATCATATGTACTTTTTTCAGACTTCCACAACTTCAATGAACTGCAAAATCACCACAGAAAATGCCTGCAATCAGTGCAAGAATGATGTAGAGAGTGCTATACATGCCTTTTTGCGGTCATGTAACTATATTAGACCAATTTGGGAAGTGGAATTCTAATGCGTAATTCAAGAAATTCGTGCAATGTCCCAATTCATCAATGTGGTGGGTTTCATCTTAAGGGAGAACAGAAACAAAGATTTATTTGCTATGTCAGCCTGGAGCATTTGGTACAGACGGAATGCAATGCGCCAAAATCAACAAGTTGTTCCAGTGAACCTGGTCTGTGCAGTTAAAAAAAAAAAAAAAATTTGAGGAATACCAACGCTACAATTCAACAAACAAGCCATCTATTCGTGTAGCATGATATTACAAAACAAACTTCAACGGAGCTATATTGAAGATACTAATGACGCTGGCATAGGAGTTGTTATTTGCAACCATGATGGATTAATCATGGCTGCCCAGGTATAGAAAATTCCCCTGCCCAACTCAGTTGATATAGTTGAAGCATTAGCATCAAATAGGGTCATTATTTTTACAGGAGAGATTGGGCTTACAAAGGCAAACTTTTGAAGGTGACTCTACACGTATTATTGAAGCTCTTCGGCAAAGATCAGCTCACTGTGTTCAGTTTGAGCACACATTTTAAATGATACTATGGTTTTGGACCTTTTGGTGCAAGGTATGAAGGAATACAGTTTTTCTCATGTTAACAAATAAGGGAATAGCATAGCTCATGCCCTAGCTAAATGAGCAAAATTGCCATCTAATTATATAAGTCTGGATGGTAAATATTCTACCAAATATTGAAAATCTTGTAAGCTCTGAATTAAGTCAACGTTAAATAATAAGTTCTATCCCCTTGGCAAAAAAAGAAAAAAGAAAAAAAGAAAAAAAGAATAGAAAAGAAAAAGAAATGAGACTTATCATATTAGATGTGACCAATTTGACCTACAATTGTTGTTAAGATAATAGACAACACGTACTGCTCTCTGTATCATATGATTGCTCTTTATAATTGGAGATGACTCAAAACTTCATAGATTCTGTATAATTGAAAATAGCTTTGTCCAACCAAGGGCCCATCTATGCCAATCTATCACTAGCCCTCTGGGCAACAGATTTACCCAACTTAATTGTTAAAAGCCTGAGACGTCAAAAAAATTGTTAAAAGCCTGTGAATGAAGCCTGTAAACAAAAGTCCAATACGTGGTTGCATGAACAAGCTGGGCCTAGGAGTACACACATGAGAAACCTGCATTTTATAGTATGCATGGAATGAAAGGGGTAAGATAATCAAAATAAAAATTGGAATGAAATGAGTAAAAAGAGAAACCTCACAATTATATCACAACAAAAAAAGGAAACTTCTTTATTCACATAAAAACAAATAGAGATTCTATAGCAAAGTTTGTGTCCTATACATCTTTTGAAAACCCAATTTACGCTCTCAAGATGTTATCACACTAAACAAACTTAAAAATAGCATCAAACACACATAAACCTCATAAAGTATGACTTAAGGTCTAAAAGGAAAATTTGCCAACATATTACACAAATTGCCAAATGGCTTATATATAATCAAATACTACTGGGAGGCCCGACTTGGCCTCACCTCCGACCCGATGCCTTGCAAATCTTCCCCACCCGGTACCATCATGCCCGAATACATTGGAACTATACCCGGGTTTTTAACACCATAATACGCTTGCTGATTCACCCCATCGGAAACCATTCTTCCTGTAACATCATACGAGTCAAACGTTGTCGCAATTGGCCTCATCCCCCCACCATATACTTGACCCACACCTGAATGATGGTACCCAAATGGTATTTGACCCGCCCCAATTGGGTATTGCGGAACATATGAGGCCTGCATATGAACGGTTTGAACCGGAACATTCCCGGGTTGCACTTGACCTGGAATGTAATAAACAGGTACATTTTGTACCGCTTGACCCGGATAATGAGGATCTGAAACGTAATGAATTACTTGGTTTCCCGGGTACCCAGTTGGTTGTGGTATAACCGATTCACCCGTCTCCACCTCAACTTGATTCTCTTTTCGTTCCACAACCGGTTCCGGGCTATCGGGCTTGGTCTTGACAGGTGGAAGATTAAGCATGGCTTGAACAGAAGGAACAGATGATGTTGAATGAAAGGGCGAACTCACAACCGGAGCAGGAGAACCCGGATCCGAATTCGACACGGTTTCAAGCTGCCGGGTCCTTATTTTCGGGTCACGGTTTTGGGTTTGGGTTTGGGTCTCTTCAGAATTATCTAACCCGAATAGATAATCAGGTAATTCAGAAACAATAGAAGAGGCTTCGGATCGTCCACGCTCTAGATCCATGCCCGAGCCGCCATGATTGAGAGCATCGAGAAACCAATGGTCACGATTAGCCGAGCTGATACTACTGGTTCTACTAGAAACATGGTCACTGTTACGAAACAAAAATAGCCTAAGCCGAGCCGACCTTGGGTTTTGATTCTGTGTGAACCGGTCATACTCATCCAACATGTTCTCAACATCCTCGTCCGTTGTAACAGAAATCAACGCATCAAGATCCTCGTTCGGAAGCTGGTACTTCACAGTTACATTTGTTGTACCTGTTAATTAATTACTACTACAACGTTAAAAAAATACAAAAACAAAGAAACGGTTTTTTTTTTTTTTTATTACTAAAATTTTAAAAAAACCGTTGAATTAAGAAGTAACGGTTTATGTAGGTACGTACCTGAGAGCTTAGAGAGCCTGGTGAGGAGGGTGGAATAGTTTGTGGCGCGGTGTACAGCAACGATGCGTGTATCGCCGCCAACGTAGCGGAGTTGGTTATCGTGCGGTCGTGGTAAGATCTTGCCGCCGAAGCTGCACATGAACCGTACACGTGTATGAGGATCATCTCCACGAGGCGAGGACGCAACGGAGTCGGTTGTACCTAATTCTAGCTCAGTTGCTTGGTATGATGAAGTCATTTCCCGAATTCTGTTTGGAAAAGTAATTCCCGGTTAGAGGAATTCTTTTGTGTGAGTTAGACTGAATTCTCAATTGTATTGGAATCTTGGTTGGCTATGTAAAATAGAATGTCTGTGACTGTGTTTTTGTTTTTGTTTTTTTAGGGTATTATGGCTGTGAAGGAAGAGAGTCACAGACAAATCAGATTGTAAAGTGTAAAGGGTCCCACCCACTTGATGTAAGAAATTGGAAAAATATCAAGGGGCGGTACCAACTATGTGAATTTTTGGTCATATTTGATTGTTGATTACAATGCATGCTTCATAACCATCGCAACGTGGGAATTTATTTTTTTTACATTAAATTGTTGGAGACCCATGTCAGCAATTCACCTTAGGGTTGGATTAATCTATAAATATAAAAATTAGGGCGGGATTAGATCAGTGCAAGTGGGAATTGGAAACATTTGTAATTTAATTTTTTTTTTAAATAAAGTATTGCAGAAGATGATTAGTTCTTATGTCATTGGGTTGCAGAGTTATTAACCAATGAAGTGTATTTTTGAATAAAAGAATGCGATTGATTTATTTGAAAAAATGTTGATGTATAAACTAATAAGAGCTTACCTGTTCTTTGTGTGTATTATGGAATCAGACTTCAAATGTCACCTACCAGCTCCATGTGGGTGATGTAGTCATCATTTTATTAATTATAACCTCCTGGGAGAAAATAAATAACAAAGAAATTTTAACCACAAACTATACAAAAGAAAGGGAAAAAAAATTATCCAAAGGGTCCTAAAATGGGAGAACAATATAGCTCGAAGGAGTTAAATCAAAAATAAAAATGACGTGTTGTCACCGACAAGCAACAACAATCAAAATATATTACCAGTTGCAGTATCTAGTTAAGCTAAAAGCTATGTAAATTGTTTTGTATATATAAGAAGAAGAACATACACGGCAATTTTTGGAAAGTTCCTACACGACAATTAATAAAAAGTAAAATTGGTCTTAAGATTTGCCGTTCAATGCTTTTGTCAAATAAAAATCACACGTCTCACTCTATTATACTTTATGCTTTATTAATCCCAGTCTATTACCTTTGTCAGAAAATAAAAATTTCTCAGTCTACTAAACAGTTTTTCCGATTTAGCTATTTCTTAAGTAGTTAAAAATTGAAGCAGTTGTAGTTATTAACTTGTAACCTTCACATTTTATTAGCAATTAAAGTTGAAATCATGATCTCTAGTGTTGCTGTTAAGCTCATAAAGAATTTCTTTAAAAAGAAAAAAAGCCAAATCAAAATTTTTTTTTTTTTAAGAATTAGAAAATAAATTTTTTTATTTCTGACTAATCAATTTCACTTTTGAGCCTCTTTCATAAAAGTTTTATAGGTACTTTTATACCCTCACAGCCTTCCAAGGGCCACGTGCTCCAGACATTGTAAGACTTAAGAATCTCAGCCATCAAATCAAAACTTTGACAGCAAAAGCAGAAAAAACTTTCGGTAGCTAGTGCTAATTAATGGTTCCCTTTGGATGATGATGATCATGTTCACTAATGCGATCCTACAAGGTGCCCAGAGTCTTCAGACTAATTCATTATATCTTTGAAAGATTCTATGACACAAAAAAGATACACAGCTAACTTTCTTATTATGCTTATATTAGGCCACTATTTTTTTTTTCTTTCCCTATTTTGGGTTAATGTATTGAGTTCTCTATGCATATTTTCGCAGCTTTTCCCATCATGCAAAAGACTCCAATCTCTGTTTAGTTCTATTCTTCTGGCAAGTAGAATGGCTAAAATCTTGGTATCCCTAGTAATCTCAAGCTACCCTGGCTTCTGTACAGCCATGTCAATGAAGATTGCGATCGAGCTTTAATGACATAAACAACCTACTATTCTTGCAGCTACAATTCGTGATAAATATGACAGGAAAAAATTGGTATTGGGGTTCCATTTCTTTTGCTAGATACAGAAATGAGAAATCTACTCCAACCAGTCATTAGGTAATAGTTTGCCTTCCTTTTGAGGGGAAAAAATGGTACAAAAACAATTCAAAATACTAAAATCTTCATAACATAGCATCAAATCTCTATTCACTACTAACCCACACAATGTAAATTAAGAGCATGCACTTGGTGGTTTGAAACAAAAACAACAAGGATCAATGTCCCAATAGGCTAATACAAATCAAAGCATTTGAAAGTTTAGGATTGATTGGATTAATAGAAGTATAACAATATATCATTATAGTTCAAAGGATCCATTCACTAAATAAAAATCAAAAATAAAAAACCATCTAAGTTCTAAGAGAAAGAGCAAATTAATACTTACTTGTAGGCTGTAGTGATCGCTTTTTTGGAACAAAACTGCAGAAGATATGTCTGCCTCCAGAGGAAATTTGAGCTTTAAGATGTTAGGTTTGGAAGGTGGAACTAAAAGCTAAAACCGAAAAAGGGAAAATTGGCAAATTGCTTTGGCTTTACAAACTTACAATACGGGTTGATATGGGACCCACGTGGGTCTACGTGTCAATGTCTTTTAGTAAGTTACAACGTGGCTACAAGTCACTCTAATTTTTGTCTCAGTGATAATGCTAGCCCCACTTAGGTTGCTCTAGTTTATTACCTCACGGTCCAATCATTAATAAGGGTAATGTGTCATGCTTTTATTCGAAATGTTTATGTGTCCAACATGCAAACATCATTGGTGCTCAGTGGGGTGCAGTAGCGGAACGTTGTTACTTGTTACTCTCTCACTATTTTTTTTTTTAAAAAAAAAGTGAAATATTCACGTAAAATATCAGATATTGGAAAATTTAAAGGCCCACTGCCACTAGCATTCGTTGGAGGAAACTTTTACAGCAAATGTATAGTCGCATCATGCAATTATTCAAAAACGTGGCAAGTCTCATATTCCAGGTGGAATCCATGCACGTCGAAATATGTTTTTTACTTATCAAGCAACATTCACATACACACACAAAATTGTATATATATATATATATATATATATATATATACACATATTCAATATTTATCGGGGGAAAAAAAAAAGTTTACCTTTGCACAGTTTGGGAAAAAAATTCTCCAATATTAGGCTCTATTGAAGGTTGTAATTGTAAAGGTTGTTTCTTGCAGCGTTGTAGTCTTTTTGTACTATAAGACTTGTTTTGTTTTGAATGAAATTCCTCTTAGTCATTGAAAAAACAAAAAAATCCTCTCTAAATAAAACTATCCTCTTATATTTTCAGTTACGTGATCTATTTGATAAAACAATTTGCTTAAATAATAAGGAAATTCATTCACACTAATTTAGAAAAAAAATTTGTTAATTATATATATTTGGTTTGTACATTAATTATCTTTCATGAGGTACTATTAGACCATTATTGTTAAGATTTAGGATAATGGTTAATAATAAAGTTTGAAATATAAGATTGATTGATTGAAGTTTGAATTTTGAATTTTGATTTTTGAAATTTTTTTTTTCAATTTATTTGCAATATGATTTAAAGGTTTGTTTCTGTTTATTTATTTACTTTTTCATAACAAGAGATTAAGAGGGGTATGTTAAACTTTTTTTTACATAAACTTGATTTTTGTTTCGTTTGCCCTCATCTCCTTAACTGGCATAATACTTATTTTTATTCATAACTCTTTTTAAGTTATTTTAGATTTGAATATATTTAAGTACATTATTAATTTCACTAAGTTGAAGTGGTAGGTAGTTTATATTCATTATTTTTTAGATGAATTTATTACTTTTTGTCTTCTACTCATAGTCAACCACTTTAACATGTGAAATTGGATGTAAAATTGTTTGTTGCCTTACTATTGCTAATATAAATAGATAAAGATAAAGATAGAAAGAGCGCACACATATGGTTGTGTGTCACGCCATATCATACAGTTGATTTCTCATTATTTTCTAAAGAGAGAAAAATTATTGATGATTGAATAGATTGATGTGGAAACGTATATTCATAGATGTGCAAGTTGAGATTAAAAAGGACGTATAATGTCAAGTCTATGTTGGTCGGTGCGGCTGGTACCATTTTGAGACAAAGACTTCTATAATAAGTGCACCGTCCAAAGGTAGAACAAAAAGGGAAGAATAATTACTCTTCATTTCTAAATAAATAAGCAAACTAGAAATTTTTTTTTTTTTTTTTTTTTGGGTGAGAAGAGTAAGCAACCTAGGCCCTAGCTAATTGCTTTTGTTGTTTTAATTTTGATAATATTCCCTTGTCTATTTTGTTGGTTATCTTTACAAAAATCTAATAGTAATACATATTTTTAGGAGATATCGTTTAATGTATTTTTTCCCTTTTTTACATAACAATGTATATGTTTTGAAACCTATCATCCTTGGTTTAAACTCATAAAAAAAAAAGGAAAAAAAAAAGGATATTGACTTGGAAACGTTTCTATCGAAGTAAACAAAGCCTTAAGCAAAAACCAAAACAAAATAATAAAATAAAATAAAATCTTCAGGGATTAGCCTCACATTACAAATTAAATTAGTGAGTAGGGATTTATAAGTGACTATTTCTTTCCCTTCTAATATAAACTCCTCAAGATGCTAATTTATTTAAAAAATAAAAGAGCTACTGTCCACACACACACACATATATATATGTATATTCTAATTTTAAAATATATTATCCATTTTAATACTCTATAAACTCTCAAATATAATGTTAACAAAAGAAGAAAAATAGTGAAATATAACATTAATGATGAAATAGGAGAGAGAAAGTAAACTACGTACTATTTTAATTAACTGTACAATAAAGAATTAAAGAATATTCTAGCTTTATTCCTAAATTTCTTTCAACCCTAACCAAATTTATAAGAGATTCAAACTCCTTTTTTCTTTTTTTCTTTTTTCTTTTTTGTCAACGGGAGCATAAGAAGTTGGCATCATATCATATCCAACTTAGACAGATCAACATTGATTTAGTCCACTGAATTGTCGATGGTGTCTTGTATGTGGAAGTATTCAATTAAGAACCTTATGAAGGATGTGAAGGAACAAGCATGGACGGCACCGATGTCTTCCAAATGGTCCAAACATCAATCCCATATAAAAAGTCCATGGAACAACTATCTGAGAGGTACCGTTTGAATACACTTTAACTTGGAGAAAATTAGTCTTTGCCCCTTTCGCGCAAAAAATTCAGCATTTTGTTCTATTTTCCAAACTAATTAGAAAAATGCCTCTGTTTTGAAACTCGATTTTGAAAAAATCGAGTTTCAATGTCACCATAAACTCCTAAAACGCCACTATAGGTATGAGGCGATTAAACTTACAAAAAAAAAAAAAAAAAATTGAAATACCACTATAGGATCCTTAAAACACCACTATAGGACTCCTTAAAACGCCATTATAGGGTTCTAAAAATTTTTCTTTTTTTAATTTTCAGTTTGTTATAATTCGATTGTCCAAAAATCAAGTTTTAAATTGAAACTCGATTTTCAAAAAATCAAGTTTCAAAACAGGGGCATTTCTCTAGTTAGTTTAGAAAGTGTGGCAAAATGCTGGATTTTTTAAAAAAAAAAATGGCAAAATCCCATTTTCTCCCACTTTAACAAGTGAGGACAGTTACACACTATACATATATACAGAACTAAAATTTCAGTTATAATTGTGAAATGGAAAACACAATTTCACCATTACAACTAAAATTGTGTTTGCCAAATATGTAAGGCAATGTATAACTCAATATGTTGAGAGAAACATCTTCCAAGTTTTGGCCACAACTCAAAGAGTCCACTCCTAAAGGATTTGGTAAGGACACCCCAACCAGCTGACCTTTGGTTCTTTCAAAGAGAAGTCCTTTAAGGCTTTAACAACAATATTAAATGACATTTAAGTTTTGGTAAGAAAGCGATTGCCTCTAGCTAGCTACTCGCCTAGTGATTGTGGGTTATAGTATACTAAACGATATTAGGCAAACCACATACCATGTCTGTTTTTTTTTGCTTTTGATATAACTAAACTAAAATTGAAACCAATGTGTAGGTGCATAGGTTTGAGAACAAGAAACACATCAATGGCTCCTGCCGAACAAAAATGAAAAAACGAGGGGAAGGCAACCTACTTCCCAGGATAAGGATCAACTAGTGGGATTGATCACAAGCAGTCCAAAAGTTAAATTAGCATAGAAATTGTGAAGTAGTTGAAAAGGAAAAACTGCACACTAACAATGGCATGCTACTTTAATGATTTAGGAGTAGGTAATAAAAACTTGTGAAATATTCGAAAGGAAAAATTATCATTTGCCATGTTAGACTTTTGTATCCACTACTTAACAATAAGGACCATTTTGACATTAAAAAGAAAATATTAAAGACTAAAATAATACATTTAAAAGGTTAATGTTGAAGAATTTTAATATTAAATTATTATTTTAATAAATAAATGAATACTAAGTTGAAAAATCTATTGAAAAAGATATGAAGTTTATGTAGTAAATGGGCTAGGTGTTAATGTGTTAGTCAATTTGGAAGCTCATATCGATTAGGAGATAAAATCCTTACTAATTTATAAATCTTCACAAAAAGAAATCCTTACTAATTTTTAAATGTGAAGATTTATTGGGTTTAAGTGTACTGCATGAGAAAATGGGTCCAGCATGCGCACAAGAGGAAGGTGAGAGGAGTTTTTTACTTGGCTGGCTCTAATGCCCTCCACTTTGTGTGTGTGATGCGAGGAAGCTTCAAATAGGCCAATTCATTGAAAAAAAAAAAATCTTTTTAGGCCACGAGATGAGGTTCAATTTTGATTTTCAGATTTTTAGAGTTGAAGATTTGCTAAGGCTAAATGGGTGCTCCAGAGTGAAATTCGGAGATAGGAAATGGCTGGCTATACTTGGGCTTATGATTTGACATTTTTTCCTAAACTCACTTATAATTCCAAATTTATGTAATTTCAACATTCAATAAGGGGAAAATTTTGAGAATGTGGTTGGCAATGAAACTTCTCAAAAATTGAGTAGAAAAAGAAACGTAATTTGAGTTCTTCTGTAAGGGGGAAATAAGAGGAATAAGGGTGGAGGACAGTTAAGTGGAGAGAGAGAGAGGGATGAAATGAAAAGAGAGTGAACGAATAAGTCTAATATATCACAATATGAGACAAGTAAAATTAATTACAAAGACCTTCCTTGTTACATTGTATAGATTATATGGTTGCTAATATTATTGGACTTCAATGTGAAAAAAATTTCATTTGTGTTTGTGTCTCAAATTTATTTTTGCATTTATGTTTGAAAATATGTTTTACATGGCAGTTGAATGAGTTTATTATTATTATTATTATTTTTAAATGCTTGAGAAGAATTCTTATGATGTTGGGAATTTATTAAAAACAGAAAACAAAATATGTTTCAAAGTAGTTCTTCTATTTTTGATAGCTCTTTTATTTTCTTTGTTCATCCAGTTATAACAAATAGTGATAAAAATACTAGTAGATTTGTCTACTAGTAAATTGGAATTATGATATTAATTTGATTTCACAGAATAGGTTTAATGGTTAAATTACAGATTGAAAATAAATTTTATTTTAAAGTGCTATCAGTGTTGTTTAGCCAATTATAACTTAGATGGTGAGAAAACACCAATAGGTTGGTCTACGAGTAAATTTGGCACATAATATTGATGTTGATATTCAACTACAGGTTTAAAGTTTTAATTAGAGATTGAAAATTCAAAAGTTGCACTTATTAGAATTACATATATGTTTTGAATCTTGTTTTAGATATTAATCGAGAGGGGAAGAAAAATGGCTGTATTTCAAACTTTTTTTTATTCAACCTAACTTTATCAATTGCTTATATGTTTATAAATATGTTACCTTTTTTTATAAAAAAATATATATATATTGTAGGGGCTCGTTTTGTCATAGATCCCCCAACAATACATTTCTTTAGAGAGTGGGACGAAGGGTTTGGCGCTAACAGGCTTGCCACCGGTTCCCCAGAGGCTCCCTTCTTCGAGGGGACTTAGCCCTGTTCTTCTTGGCTTGGGGTTGCTCCTCGGACGGCCGAGGAGCCCCCCATTCTGAAGGGCACCTTGCATTATATATCTCCTTCGGTCGATCCTAGCCTTCCAACTGTCGATCATCCAGACCACTGCTTAAGGACCTGTCCCATCAGCCACGCTCCCCACCTTACTGTGGGTCGCAGCACCCAAGGTTGCGCTGTTCAGGAGTCCTCTCAGCATTAATACTGCCAGGGGAGTTAGGTAGATGCATTAAGTGTGGATGTGACCACCTATACTGGGTTTGTCCCCCACCTGGGATTAGGACAGGTATGCCGAGGAAGGGGGCGTCCTCGGCGTGGGCCCAGAGGGCTAAAAGCCCCTAGACAACTGCCTGGGACAACCATCACTCCTCGGCATGGGCCTTGGGCCAGCCTAAAGGTGGGACGAGACTTCCAGGCCCACGGGCCCCACATATATATATATCTCTAAGATTTGAATATTTACATATATGTTTAGAATCTTGTTTCACAGTGCACAATCACAGGAATGAACACGATGTCCATTTTTTATATAGTTAATATTACCTTAATTTTAAAATTTGGAGAGGTTATGGCCCCCTTTGCTCTCTTGTTAGATTCGTCAGTCCCTGCTAAGCCTCACTAAGTGCATTGAGTTTGAATAATATTAAAGGTACAATATTCTTCACTTTCTTTTTCACAACTTATAAAGATGACAAATTGTGATTGGAACATCATCATTTTTATATGGATCCACCGCTAATAACATTTTTTCTATTCACAAATCATAATAGATTACATCAAAAGTTAGGAAAAATTTTGTTTTGATTTAGTTTTCAGATAAGAACCATGTTTTCCGGGGATCCCAATTGGCTTTTAACCACAGATTTATATAGATTTTTCGTCCTATGGTTATGGATTTGGACATCCCACATGAATGTAGAAGATCTGAAATTTTGTTTACTTGGGTCAGGCATTATGTACCCTTAATCAGCTGCACATGATTGTTGATCTTTTGTCTATATTTTTCTGATGTGCCTGGTATTATGGAGTGACAACCAAAAGAAATGTTCTAAACTTATTACAAAGAGTAATGGGTAACATTTTTAATTTATCAGAGAGAGATGGCATATGCACTTATTTTGTCACTTTGATGCGTTAGTATGACACATTCCAGAGCCTCAAAATGTTGATCCTTTAGGATCTGGTAGCCAATTTCGAAGTTAAAACTCCATACACTACATGATAAAGTCTACAGACAAGTACCTAGGAATCATAAAACTAAACCAGTCCAGAAAATACGACTAAAACACACGCCAATTTTCAGGAAGACCACGTTACATAATTGTTGTTCTTGGATAAATAAACATGGTTCTGGCATCATCAACTAATTTATAATTCTAAAGAAGTCAAACTCCACCAAGATGATTAGCTTTCACTTAAGCTATCTGTCTGTCATCGTTGACAACCAGTCTATGAAGATCTTTATTCCTCAAAAAAAAAAAAGTCTATGAAGATCTTTCTTAAAATTCCACGCTCAGTTATAACAAGCTCATTTCTTTTCCACAATTCACTTGATAAGGTTTCTAACTACTATTCGATTTATAGTTTACAACATAAGTTTTCATTTTTTTTGCCAAGTTTTATTTAGCCATAATGTTAGTTTAAATATTTTTCTTCTGGACAAGTTCAATACTATGTTTAGTGTAGTTAAGAAATTCAACTTTTGATTCATGGGGTCCATTGTTAAAACTTCATCTTATTGTTTTTCTTTACTCTTTTTCCACATTTCTGTTCGTCTAGTTAGCACTAGCAGTGACTGAAGTCCCAGGTTCAAGCCAGAATACAACTTTCAGATTGATTTTATTTAGATATAATTTCATTTCTATGTAACCAGTATGAAATAAGCTTATTTTTTATTTTTGTTATTTGTATCTTTAATATGGTTCCCGTAGACCATTTCCAGTATCAGTTATACTGCAATTATTTCCAACTAAGGGAGTCAAAATTTGTAGACTTCATGAGAAATATGCCTTATATTGTTTTTCTAATTTTATAGGGAAGTAATGGCTATAGTTGATAAAAGTGAGCCTCAAACAAGACTTGAGGTTTGTGCTTAGTCTCTGTTACATTGGTTGAATTTCTTTAAGAAGAAGATATATATACACATAAATTCAATCCAATTGAAATGTATATCTAATATTTTAAAAATTGTAAGAAGCAGGGAAAATATAAAGCAGTGGCAGTTTGCTGGATTCTTGGACTGGGGTCCCTTATGTCATGGAACAGTATGCTGACTATAGGAGATTACTACTACAAGTTGTTCCCAGTAAGCTATTCATAACTTATGTTACTTGCCAGTTCTTCTTTAAGTCCAATGAAAATCAGTAGACAGCTAGATTTGCCTTTTCTTAAGTGATCATCGACGTTTTTCTGACCCAAGAATACGAAATCTAGTCTAAGACATTGTTGTGATTCAAATAAGTCACTTGGCAGCACAAGGTGCAATTTCAATTTCATTCAAGTGGCTATGACATTGTAGAGAAAAAGCAGGTGTAAAATTGTCTGCTGTAGGAACCTAATTCTTAGTAGAATAGGAGTAAGATTGTCTTATCCATTCTGGAAGGCAAGCCTTAACAATGCACACGAGTAAGATTAGTACATTCTTCAATTCTGAAAAGAAAGAGAAAATGAGGAAGAGTTCAAATTCCTTGATTACGAATTTCCTATACTTATTAGTTGCTTAGTGTCTATAGTAGTTGAAGCATCTTTTCATGTTCAAAAGATAGTAGAAGGGAACCAACCCCCATTGATTTCTCAAACTTGAACAGTACAAGGGAATTACTTGCTGAGTTACTTAGATAAATGTTTCAATTCTATATCTTACTACACATTAGAACAAAGTGAAAAATTTTCATGATTGACAAGACTGATAAAATTTTCCTCTTTCTTTGAAGCTATACCACCCTTCAAGGGTACTTACCCTCGTTTATGAACCTTTTGCAATTGTGACAATGGCAGTACTAGCCTACAATGAGTCAAAGATTGATACTAGATTGCGGAATTTGATTGGATACTCTCTCTTCTTTGCAAGTACTGTGATGCTCATAGTTGTAAGTAATGCTGATACAGTGATACTTTGTGATATGCCCAACTCAGTCTTGGATTGCATCATTAGATTAATTACTTCAATCTTGTTTGATGTCAATTCACTGATTATTTCTTCTAATAAATTTGGTTCGACCTTCCATTCATTTTTCTGTGAAAGTTGGATTTAGCAACATCTGGGAAAGGAGGAGTTGGTCCTTATATTGGTATATGTGCAATTGTTGGTTGCTTTGGAGTAGCAGATGCCAATGTTGAAGGTGGAATGATTGGAGACCTATCTTTCATGCACCCAGAACTCATTCAGGTTTCTTCTGCTCAATGTTTTTTGACATTCTTTCCGTTTTTCTTCTTATTCTTTTTTCCCTCGGGCAATCAAATTGCTATCTTAATACACACAGTTACTATGTTCTGCAGTCCTTCCTTGCTGGCTTGGCTGCATCAGGGACTCTAACATCAGTTATGAGAATAGTAACTAAAGCTGCCTTTGAGAAATCTGAAAATGGTCTTCGCAAGGGGGCTAGTACGTGAATTTTTTAAACTACATTTTTTTAAAGATCCACCACTGATGTCAGTTTTATTAAGCACAAATCAGAACAGGCCAAAGCAATTGTGAAAAATATTGTGTCCCTAGACTCATAGTTTCTTTAATAATAGAGAAAATTGCAGGTTCTATTTCAAATAACTGTTAGTTTCTGTCTGAATTACTTGGAGCCTGATGTTTTATATTCTGAATTGGTCCTTTTTCTTGTGGTTTATATAAGTATGCATTTCTCATATGCTACAGTGATCATAAGTGCAGAGGATAATATACTGGACTAGTAAGCAACTACTACTTAGGTTCATACTGCAAGCAAACATTTGACTCCGCAATGTTTTAAATGTATTTTAGGAACTTTCCTCAGCAATAATCTGCTTTATGACTGTCATTTGCAGTGTTATTCCTAGCAATCTCAGCGTTCTTTGAGTTTCTCTGTGTTATTCTCTATGCCTATGTCTTCCCTAAACTGCCAATAGTGAAGTACTACCGGTCAAAGGCAGCATCTGAAGGATCAAAAACAGTATCAGCTGACCTTGCTGCCGCTGGAATCCAAGTGGAAGCAGACCAAGAAGTATTGTACTCCCATTATTCTATAATGCATGGTGTTTCAAGGACATTATAAGATTTCAAATCACTAACAAGCTTTAAAAAATTTCACAGGCAGAAGGGAATGCTAGTCACCATGAGAGATTGAGCAATAAGAAACTATTCTTTGAGAACATTGATTATGCAATTGACCTGTTCCTGATATATGTGCTGACATTATCAATTTTCCCTGGTTTCTTATATGAAAATACAGGAACACACCAGTTGGGGTCATGGTAAGTATTCGTTTGTCCCACAGTGAGATTAGTTAGTTTATTAATGGTGATTTTTGTGCACTCTTTTTGTTATGATCTGTTTTAGGGGCCTTATAACTTGAAGTGTTTCTGTATTTTTTTTTTTTTTTAATGAAATTATCATATTAAAAAAAAAAAAAAAAATCTATAGAATTTTTACAAGGCTCGTGGCGTTCGCAGGTACCCACTAGTTCTGATTGCAATGTACAGTGTCTGGGATTTCCTATCAAGATACATTCCTCTTTTGCAATGCCTAAAGATGGAATCTAGAAGTGGCCTTATGATTGCAACTCTTTCTCGGTTCTTACTCATCCCGGCTTTCTACTTCACAGCAAAATATGGTGACCAAGGATGGATGATCATGCTCGTATCCCTCTTGGGACTATCCAATGGTTATCTCACTGTCTGTGTCCTCACAGTAGCACCCAAAGGCTACAAGGTTAGTTGATATCATTGTTCACAACATGTAGCACATTTAACATTTGTCATAGGCTCCTAACAAAATTTCCTTTGGTTTTTTGTTTTGTAGGGACCTGAGCAAAATGCCTTGGGTAATTTGCTTGTGTTGTGTCTTCTAGGTGGTATATTTGCAGGAGTTGCTCTTGATTGGTTGTGGATAATAGGTCATGGAAGCTTTTAAGGCGAGAAGTCCATAATGCTATCACTGAATAAACCACTGAATAAACCAATTGCCTCACTTGATTTTAGAACTTTTTGTGTAATTATAATGAAAGCAAATTGTAGAGGCTTGATGAAATTATTGACTTTGAACCCAACAACAACAATAAGATATTGAGCGGTATAAAATTGCTTAGAATTATACTAGGTGTAACTTGAAATATATATATATATATATATATATATATAGATTGAGTAAAATTGGTATTAAGTTTTGCTGTACAATGTTTATTTGTCAAATAAAAATATCTTGTTTCAATCCATTCTACTTTATATGTTTCATCAATTCCAATCTATTTTTTTCCCTTATAAAATAACTAAAATTATAAATAAATAAAATAAACTAACTTTTTTATTTTTTAAATTTTTTTAGAATCTTAACATACTATATAACTTACTATAATTGATAGAATATAAAGTGAAACAATTAAACGAGAGACATGATTCTAATTCAATTGTTTCATGTATTAATTTCCAGAAATAGAGAGTTTAAATTTAAAAATTAGAACCCCTGTAGTTATGAACTCTACCCTTTACATTAAATTAGTAATTAAAGTTGATTATCATGAATTTTACCGTTGCAGTTAAGCTCATAAAGAATTTATTTAAAAGAAAAAATAAATTATTTTTTAAAAAGAAGTAGAAAATAAAATTTTTATTTCTGACTAATAAATTTCACTTTTTTTTTTTGGCTAATCGACTAATCAATATCACTTTGAGCCTCTTTCATATTAAGTTTTATAGATACCTTTGCCCCTCACAGCCTTCGAGAGGCACTTAAAACTAAGAATCTCAGCCATCAAATCAAAACTTTGACAGCAGAAGCAAAAAAAAAAAAACTTTCGGTAGCTAGTGCTAATTAATGGTTCCATTTGGATGATGATGATCAGTACACTAACGCGATCCTACAAATTGTCCAGAGTCTTCAGACTATCTTTGAAAGATTCTATAACACACAAGAGATACACAACTAACTTTTTTATGCTTAGCCTTATGCCGCTCTTTTTCTTTTTCTTTTTCCTATCCCTTTTTGGGTTATCGTATTGACTGCTTATGCTATTTTCGTGCAGCTTTTCCTATCATGCAAAAGACTCCAATCTGTTGGTTCTATTGATAAATTTGACTGGAAAAAATTGGTATTGGGGTCGCATTTCTTTTGTTTGCCTTCCTTTAGAGGGGAAAAATGGTTAAAAAACAATTTAAAATACTAAAATCTGCATAATATCAAATCTTTCTATTCACTATTTACCCACACAATGTAAATTGAGAGCATGCACTTGGTGGTTTGAAACAAAAACAACAAGGGTCAATTTCCCAATAGGCTAATATAAATCAAAGCATTTGAAAGTTTATGATTGGTTGGATTAATAGAAGTATAACAATATATCATTATAGTTCAACGGATCCATTCACTAAATAAAAACAAAAACCAGAAACCTTCAAAGCACTAACAGAGAGATAGCAAATTAACACTTACTTGTAGGCTGTAGTGATCAATTTTTTCTTACAAAATTCCAGTAGAAATGTCTGCCTCCAGAGGAAATTTGGGGTTTAAGATGTTAGGTTTGAAGGTGGAACTAGAAGCCAAACCCAGAAAGGGAAAATTGGCAAATTGCTTTGGTATTACAAGTTACAATACAGGCTGATACGGGACCCACGTGGGTCTACATGTCATGTCTTTTACTAAGGTACAACATGGCTACATGTCACTCTAATTTTTGTCTCACTACTTAAGTTGCTTTTTACCTGTTTAGACTGAAGAGAAAGGAAAAAGAATATAGAAAAGTAAAGTAGAGCTCTTGGAAAATAGACTAAGTTTTTGCTAAATTTGGTCTACTCTACTTTACTTTACTCCCTCTCCTCAATTCAAACAGACAATTTTTTTTACCTCGTGATCCAATCATAAATAAGGATAATATAATGTGTCCAACATGCAAACAACATTGGTACTTAGTGAGGTGCAGTAGTGGAACATTGTTATTACTCTCCTACTCTCTTTCACTATTTTTATTTTTATTTTTAAATTTTTTTTATTGCATCTCTCACTAACAAAAAATGGATCATATTAACGGATGTTTTCAGGACAATTGTTAATAAATCATAATAGGAAAGTTTTGATACAACTTTTATGGAAAATATAAAAAACTATCAACAACATTTATTGTTTTATCATTCCTACAATAAAATCAATATATATATAAGCAAAGACCTCATGTGAGAAAACATGAGATTCTACCAAATAGTGCATTCTATGTAAAAAGAATTGAAATATTCTCAAGTGTTACATCAGAGATAAAATTTAAATATTGACTTTTTGTTTCATTTGGTTTAATGTTTCAAGAATTGTCTAATTTCTCATTAAAAAAAAATTAATTGTCTAATTAAAAATAAATATTTTTTGTATCCTTTAGTTCAATGTTTCAAGACTTTTCATCCATCACGCATACACATAAAACTCTTTGCATTTTAATTCACTATTTTCACCTTTTGCACTTCTACCCCTTTATATATACCTACTCATAACCCTTCATGTCATTCCATGTCAAATACAACAAACCAAAAATGATGGCATTTACCTTCAAACTTTCGATGACACTTACCTAACTCTAACATTTTTGTCACATCTAATTTTAACTCGTATGAGTTGGTTACAACCAAGGAAGGAGGGCTTGCATTTTATATTGAGTAACAACGACTATTACAATTTTAATATTAAAGTCAGACATTGTAAATTTGTGGATTTTGTAAATGATGTAATTGACTGTGGGTATTTGGGATGTGTATTTTGTTTTAGAATTAAAGAGAAAGAGAAAGACACATTTTATATCAACTTTTATTCTATAATATTTCTCCAAAGTTATTTTTTATTTCTCATTACTTAAACTGAATAATTTAATAGATCTATGTGTATAATTTATAATTGTTTCTTATTATAATGAATTCATTACTAACAAAAATCTACAACAATTATACTATAATATATGTACAATATTTTTTAAATTAATCTTATATAAAATATTATAATATTATCTGTGCACTCCTAAATCAATGTCCTAAACTAAGGGTGATGGTTAACATTTGCAAAAATAATTTAGTGAAATATAATATTCACGTGAAAATATCAGATATTGGAAAAATTCGAGGCTTACGCCTACCTGGCATATCCGTTGCAGGAAACTTTTAGAGCAAATGCATGGTGTCATCATGCAAATATTCAAAAACGTGGCAAATCTCATATTCCACGTGGAATCCATGCACGTCAAAGTATGTTTTTTACTTGACACTAGTTAGGGGGGCGCGTGCAAGACCTGTGCTATCTCTTAAGTAGAAAAATTAAAATAAAATTTTTATTTGAAGAAGTATGAAACTATATACATTAAAAATGTATGTAATATAAAAATAATCTCATTCGTATAAAAATTTTTATCACACACAAATTTATGGTAGCTATTTAATATACGAATATCTATTTTACTATAATAGTTTCTTAGTACTTATTTGCTAATGGCAATATTCACTCACTAAAAACTTCTAAAAATGTTTAAGAATATTATCATTTTCGAATAATAAGCAACTGATTTTTGCTAAGGCATGTCACAATATTTAAATTTTCGTAATGAATGATATCATATGTTACAATTGAAACTCTTCATCAAATACCTTCAACCATACACAATAAAAATTTTGTCATTCATACTTTCTTCTTTATCATTCTACATGAGTCTAGGAGCAATGTTTAGTTTACTTAGTTTTTAATGACACCCATTTTAGGTAAGAAAATAATTTTTTTTTTTTTTAAGATAACAAAAGACGTGTGTCATTAAATTTTTATTAGATAAATTATGAGTTACGAATATTTAAACCTAGAAAATCAATGATCTACGTAATAAATAAAATACCTTATACCACCATCTAAAACTCAAAGTACATGAATAAAATTTTTGGGATGTTAAAATTTAGTGGGGGTTTTATAGACATTCCACAATAAAATATTTTAAGAATCCTAAGTTTTCATCAGGGTTTAACTAAGAAAATAACAATATGATGTATTTGCTATTTTCCAAAATATTAAGAGAATAATTGCTTGATTTTAAAATTTAAAGAGGAATTGTGAACTATCCTAAACATAAAGGATGAAAAGTTTTTTTATCCTAAGTTTTTTATTTTTTGTGTGTGTAAAACTATGTGTTTTTACTTAAAATGATGCGTAAAGATAAAAATACAATAAAAAAAAATACAAAAAGTCAACCTAGGAAAACTGTATATGAAACAGTGAATTTTGGCTCAACAGAATGGTATAACATTTTAAAAAAATACCTTTATAATTTTATTATATTTTATTTTCACTTGTAAAAAATTGATACTTCAGTAGTTGTGAATATATTATGACGACAATTGTCGTCATAAAACACCTTAATATTTTAATATTTTCACAAGAAAAATATTATGTTTACAACATATTTACAACAAATTATAAGTAGTTAGTTGTTACAAGTTGTTATTAGTGGGTAAAATAATTTCATTGATAAGTTTAAATTAGAACCAATAACAATTTACCATCTATGATTTATTAGGAAAGTGTTGTGAAAAATACTGTGGATGTAGCACTGTTTTTTTCACAATACCTTTATTTTTAGTCATGGTTAGTTCTAATATGATATTTTATTTTTGATCTATAAGGAATTAACAACTCAACAATTGTGCAAATATTGTGACAATTTGTTGTGTTAACTAACTGCTCTATATAAAATAAAAAATTAAAAAAGAGTTGACTGGACGATCTTACCGAAAAAAAAGGCTAGTGAACAGTGCAAATTGAACAAACCAAAAAAAAAAAAAAAAAACATATATATATATATATATATATATATAGCTACTACTATAGTTTTATGCATTCACACTTTTGTTATGAAAGTGTTGTGAAAAATATTGTGGATGTAACACTTCTTTTTTCACAATACATTTATTTTTAGTTGTGGTTGGTTCAAGAATGATATTTTATTTTGACCTTTTAGGAATTAACACCTCAACAATTATGATAGTTTATTGTGTTAACTAACTGTTCAAAATGTTGAACAAATCAATTCACTTTAGCTTTTTACTGTAGTTTTAACGCATTCTCGCTTTTTATATATAGAAGTAACATTCACAAACACACAAAATTATATATATATATATACACACACACACATGAGAAAAAAAAAAATATCTTTGCACAGTTGGGGAAAATTTTTCTCCAATGGTTTTGTTTTGAATGAAATTTCTCTTACTCATTTAAAAAAATCCCTCTATATAAAACTATCCTCTCATATTTTTAGCTATATAATCTATTTAATAAATCAACTTGTTTAATAATAGATGTATATAGTTTTATCAATTACCACGTGATAAGGATAAAATCATAAAGTATACAATATTGCGTTTCAAATCGAAACCGTAGGCTTTACTTGTAATATGAAGTTTACGGCTTTAAGCTGATGAGGTCAATGTAAGGAGGATGGAAAGCCGACGACCCTAAAGCTGACCGCTCCAATATAATCTTGACTTGGCCACCATGCATAAGTATATAAGGAAATGTCTTGTATCCCACGCTTAGTGTTAGTATCCTACAAGAAGAGGATTCCGCAATATACGCCCATGAGGATTCCTATAAGGAAAAGACTTCTAGCCCAAGAAAGAGATGTCAACCCTCTACTACAATAAAAGCCTCAATACACTCACAAACCAAGGTATGAATAATTTACCCCAGCTCTGGCACTCTAGAGTTGTGAGAAAAGTTCTAACTTGACCTTCGGAAGGTATTTGGCTAGCACCACACCGGTGCTCTCTGTTAAGTCTTCCCTTTTTGTTGTGTAGGGGTTATTCCGAGCGTACGAGGACCGTGTGGCTCACTGGTGATTTTTTCGACATCATCACCATGGAATAAATTGGAGATAATTTATTTAAATTAGTTTGAAAAATATCTTTATTCGTTTATATATTTTTTGGTTTGTACATTTATAATTCTCATGAGATACTAATACTATTAGACCATTATTATTAAGATTTAGGATAATGGTTAATAATAAAGTTTTGAAATATAAGATTAATTGATTGAGATTTGAAATTTGAAATCTTTTTAGATTTATTTATGCCCTTAGGACTAAGAATTTGTCGGGCTAATAGTAATATTATTTGGAATATGATTGAAAGGTTTGTTTCCCTTTTATTTTTTTTAACAAGAGATTGAGAGGGGTATGTTAAATTTTTTTTACATAAGATTTATTTTTGTTTTGTTTGCCCTCATCTCCTTAACTGGTATATTACCCATCTTTATTCGTAACTCTCTCTAGGTAATTTTAAATTTGAATATATTTAAGAACACAATTAATTTCATGATATATTGAAGTGGACGATAATTTATACTTATTATTTTTTATACTTATTCACAATTTTTTGTCCTCCATTCATAATCGATTACTTCAACGTATAAAATTGGATGAAAAATTGAATGTGTCTATATTATTGCTAATATAAATAGATAAAGATAAGGATAGAAAGAGAACACATATATGACTGTGTCACACCATATTATACAGTTGATTACTCATCATTTTCTACAAAGAGAAAAATTATTGATGATTGAATAGATTGATGTGGAAACATATATTCATATATGATATACAATTTATTATCAATATATATATGATATACAAGTTAGATGTGCAAGTTGAGATTTAAAAGGACGTATATATAGTGTCAAGTCTATGTTGGTCGGTGGCTGGTACCATTTTGAGACAAAGACTTCTATAATAAGTGCACCGTCCAAAGGTAGAACAAAAACGGAAGAATAATACACCTCATTTCTAAATAAATAAGCAACCTAGCTGCTTTTTTCTTTTCTTTTTTTCTTTTGTGTGTGTGTGAGAGAGAGAGAGAGAGAGAGAGAGGAGTAAAGCAACCTAGCTAATTTCTTTTGTAGTCTTAATTTCGATAAATATTCCCTTGTCCATTTTGTTGGTTATCTTTAGAAAAATCTAGTAGTAATATTATTTTGTTTTATGGAGATATCTTTTAATGTATTTTTTTTTCCCTTTTTTACATAACAATGTATATGTTTTGAAAACTATCATCCTTGGATTAAACTAAAAAAAAAAAAAAATCATCAGGTGTTAGTCTCACATTAAAAATTAAATTATTGAATAGGGATTTATAAGTGACCATTTCTTCCCCTTCTAATATAAACTCCCCAAGAGGCTAATTTAAAATTTAAAATTAAAAAAAAAAAAAAAAAACTACTGTTCATATATATATATATATATATCGAGACATACAAATTTCGATTGTTCAAATTAAGTTGTTTTTGGCCCATGATGACCAAAGCCTTCTAGGGCTTCGTGCCTAAGGTTTCCAAAGATATAAAATACATATTTTATAGCTGTCATCAAGTGAGAAGACAGACATAGAGACGTATACTATGCTACACACTCCTATGAAGCTGCTATAATTCTTGTGCGCTTTAGGGTTTTGTACCAAGCTACTTTCAGATCTAAAAGCGTAGATTAAAAATCTTTACACTCAACAACCCTCAAGTTGTTGGAGTTAGTCACTTGCTAGAATTCATGCATAGCATTAGTCACGTACTGGGATTTGTACAAAGGAATAATTCTTCTACAAGATCAAGTCCAATTGGAGATTGGAGTAAAAGTTCAATAGTAGGTTGGTATTTTGGGAAAGGTCAGGTAGTGGTAAGATTCCTTATATTTATAATTGTTTGTTCATCATTACTGGATTCTTAGAAATGGTGACCTAAAATCATCGTTTTAAAACCCAGTATGGTCAAAGAACCAGTTTTAGTCCTAGTTCCTAGTTTTTCACTGATTTTGGATGTTTTTACGAAACGGATTGGTGCTTGATTCCCAATTGAACCAGCCGGCCTAGTCCAATTTTTAAAACTATGCCTGAAATTCTCCTGGTGAGGTTTTTTCCTTGTTAAGGTTTTCTCCATTTGTTAACAAATTACCATGTAAAATTTAATTTCCGCTACACTTTAATTTTGATTGGTGATTTGGTCGTGCCTCCACATTATTGCATGCAATTTAAATAATTAATCAATTTGTGTAATTGAATTAATTAGTTGGGGTCAATTTATGACATAACAAACACACACAGAGGCCCCATTTGCTCTCTTGTTAGATTTGATGTTAAGAATAAATAAATAAATATATATATATATATATATATATATAGAGAGAGAGAGAGAGAGAGAGAGAGAGTATTTAGTTTGAATGATAAAGACACAACATTTTTCACTATCATTTTCATAATTTACTAAGGCGACAATTTGTGATTGGAACACCATTACTTTCATATAAATCCACCATTAATAGCATTTTTGTTATCCACCAATCACAATATATCATGTCAAAAGTTAGGAAAAAAATTGTTATGATTTAGTTTTCCATATAAGAACCAAGTGTTTCAGGTTTATATATATCTATGTTATGTCCTTTGGGCATGGATTTGCATATCCCACATGATTCTAGAAAATCTGAAGTTTCATTTACTTGTGTCAGGCATTATGTACCCTCAATCAGATGCACATGATTGCCCTCAATCAGATGCACATGATTGTTCACTTGTTTACATTTTCTGATGTGCCTGGTATTATGGAGGTGACAACCAAAAGAAATTTTCTTGAGTTATTTCAAAGACCCATGGGCAATATTTTTAATTTATCAGAGAGAGAGAGATGGCATACCGCATATGCACTTATTTTGTCACTTTGATGTGTAATGTGTTAGTATGACGCTTTCCAGAACCTCAAAATATTGATCCTTAAGAATTTGGTAGCCAATTTTTTAGTAAAAACTTTCTGCCTAGGAAACAAACAAAAGTATCAAGATTCACATAAGAATAGTATGAACACAAACTTAGAAGATGAATCTGAACTGAAACCACCAGATCTGGTTCAGTTGGGTAAAGCAATACTATATAATAAAGCTTTGGCTGATGAGAAAGCTGATATCACATGGACATCTATTTCTATTTCTCACTACAACAAAAGTGGGCTATGGTGACGAAATTTAGTGAGGATAAACAATTTCGTCACCAAATGATAACATTTAGTGAGGAAAAGAAGAATTCGTCACCAAATATTATAAAAATTTTAAAATTGGTGACGAAATCAATATTTCGTCACCAAAGATGTACCAATTGGTGACGAAATCAATATTTCGTCACCAAAGATGTACAAATTGGTGACGAAATATTTATTTCGTCACTATAGGTCATGAAAAAAAGGCAAACCTAGGGTGACGAAATATTCGCGTCACTAAAGACTTACCAAAGGTGACGAAATTCTAAATTCGTCACCCAATATTAGGATGTAGGTGTTTTTGGTGATGAAATACATTTTCGTCACCTATTATTTAACCAAAGACTAACCGGAAGTGATGATGTTCTAAATTCATCATCCAATATTAAGATGGAGGTGTTTTTGGTGACAAAATAAGTGTGCGTCACCTATTGTTTACAAATAATCAAGGATGGCCATGGTCAGGGTATACCCATATATACCCGACTCAATTAATTTATCTATGGATATATGATTACCTTACCCAATTAGTATCCATACCCAATTGTTACCCGGTCTGTTTATCCATAGATATCCATACCCTACCCAAATCCGATTTTTATAAAATCACCAAATATGCTCAAAAACCACTAAAATGACCAATATATCCTCAAAATCTCTAAAATAAGCAAAATTCTCATGAAAACTTTAAAATGACCAAAATACTCCTACAATCTCTAAAATCACCAATTATGCTAAAAACCCACTAAAATTATCAAAATATCCAAAAATCTCTAAAATGAGCAAAATACCCATGAAATAACCTAAAAATGACCAAAATACCTCCAAAATCACCAAATATGCATAAAAAACCACTAAAAATTACCAAAATATCCCCTAAACCTAATAAATGACCAAACCCCCAAATCCTAAAAAATGACCAAAGTACACACAAACCTAAATAATTACCAAAATACCCCTGAAACCTAAAATTTGGCCAAAATACCCCTGAAACAAAAAAAGAAAATTACCAAAATAACCCCTAAACCTAAAAAATAACTAAAATACCTCTAAAACCTAAAAACTGACTGAAATAGCCTTGATGCTTGAAAATGACCAAACTACCCCTAATCCTAAAAAAAGACCAAAATACCGCCCCAAAACCTAAAAAATGATGATTAAAATAACCCTGAAACCTATAAAATGAAAAAAAAAAAAATGGCCCTAAAACCTATATGATAATAAAAATACACCCTAAACCTAAAAGATGATCAAAATACCCTCAAACCTAATTAAAATGACCAAAATACCCCTTTTTTAATTTTTGGCTATTTTGGTCATTTTTTAGGTTTAGGGGGTATTTTGGTTTTTTTATAAGTTTCAGGGGTATTTGGTCATTTTTTTTAGGTTTCGAGGGTATTTTCAGTTATTTTTTAAGTTTAGGGGGGTATTTTGGTAGTTTCATATTTTGAGGGTATTTTGGTCATTTCTTAGGTTTAGGACGTATTTTTGTAATTTTTAAGTTTCGGGGGGTATTTTGGTCATTTTGAAGGTTTCGAGAGTATTTCAGTTATTTTTTAGGCTTAGGGGGTATTTTCGTTTTTTTTTTTTTAGTTTCCGGGGATATTTTGGTAATGTTTTAAGTTTTAGGGGTATTTTGGTAATTTTATGATTTTAAAGATATTTCGGTCATTTTTTAGGTTTAGGGCGCATTTTGGCAATTTTAGAGGATTTTAGGAGTACTTTGGTTATTTGCAAGTTTTAGAGGCAATTTGGTAATTTTGATTATTGGATAATTGCGTGGGTTGAGGTTTACCCATAATAATTTGGTTGAGTTAGGTTTGGGTTAGATTTAATTAGTTAAATGAATAATAATGGGTAAATGGGTAAATTACACCCGATTGGCATGAAAATTGTCGTGCATGTTAAGAACATATAAAAAATGTAATCCAACGGTTAGATTTTCAAAATATAAATTCAATAATAAGTTATTGAGTGGTGTAACATTTTTTAGAGTTACATTAGATGTAACTTGAACCAAGCCCTATATTTCTTAATTTTATGAGAATTTTGACAAATCTACCGTTAGATTACATTATATTCATATATTTTTCATGCTTACAAAATTTGAAGGTAATCAAAGATTAATATTCATGCCATCAATCAATTGTTTAAATTCAGGTTTTTGTAGTCTAAAATAATGCATAAAAGATGAGTTTAAAGATCAAATGGTAAATTACATCCGATTGGCATGAAAATTGGCATTCATGGTAAGAACATATAGAACATATAATCCAACGGTTGGATTTGCAAAATATGAATTCAATAATAAGTTATTGGGTGGTGTAACATTTTTAAAGTTACATCAAGTGTAACTTGAACCAAACCCTATATTTCTTAATTCGATGTGAATTTTGACAAATCTACCGTTAGATTACATTATCTTCATATATTTTTTATGCTTACTAAATTTCAAGGTGAGCAAAGATTAATAGGCATGTCATCAATCAATTGTCTAAATTCAAGTTTTTGTAATTTAAAATAACGCATAAAATATGAGTTTAAAGATCAAATGGTAAATTACACCCGATTGGCATGAAAATTGGCATGCATGTTAAGAACATATAGAACATGTAATCCAACGGTTGGATTTTCAAAATATGAATTCAATAATAAGTTATTAGGTCTTGTAACATTTTTTAGAGTTACATCAGGAATAACTTGAACCAAGCCCTATATTTCTTAATTCGATGTGAATTTTGACAAATCTACCGTTAGATTACATTATATTCATATATTTTTCATGCTTACAAAATTTGAAGGTGATCAAAGATTAATATTCATGCTATCAATCAATTGTTTAAATTCAAGTTTTTGTAGTTTAAAATAACGCATAAAAGATGAGTTTAAAGATCAAATGGTAAATTACACCCGATTGGCATGAAAATTGGCATGCATGGTAAGAACATATAGAAAATATAATCCAACGGTTGGATTTGCAAAATATGAACTCAATAATAAGTTATGGGGTGGTGTAACATTTTTTAAAGTTACATCAAGTGTAACTTGAACCAAACCCTATATTTCTTAATTCGATGTGAATTTTGACAAATCTACCGTTAGATTACATTATCTTCATATATTTTTTATGCTTACCAAATTTCAAGGTGATCAAAGATTAATAGGCATGTCATCAATCAATTGTCTAAATTCAAGTTTTTGTAGTTTAAAATAACACATAAGAGATGAGTGTATAGATCAAATGGTAAATTACACCTGATTGGCATAAAAATTGGCATGCATGTTAAGAACATATAGAGCATGTACTCCAACGGTTGGATTTCCAAAATATAAATTCAACAATAAGTTATTGGGTCTTGTAACACTTTTTAAAGCTACATCGGGTGTAACTTGAACCTAGCCATATATTTCTTAATTCGACGTGACTTTTGACAAATTTACCGTTATATTACATTATCTTCATATATTTTTCATGCTTACAAAATTTGAAGGTGATCAAAAATTAATAGTCAGGTCATTAATCAATTTTCTAAGTTCAAGTTTTTGTAGTTTAAAAGAACGGATAAAAGATGAGTTTAAAGATCAAATGGTAAATTACACCCGATTGGCATGAAAATTGGGATGCATATTAAGAACATATAGATTGGATTTTCAAAATATGAATTTAATAATAAGTTATTGGGTCTTGAACATTTTTTAGAGTTACATCAGGTGTAACTTGAACCAAGCCCTATATTTCTTAATTCGATGAATTTTAACAAATCTACCGTTCGATTACATTATCTTCATATATTTTTCATGCTTATAAAATTTCAAGGTGATCAAAGATTAATAAGCATGTCATCAATCAATAGTCTAAATTCAAGTTTTTGTTGTTTAAAATAACACATAAGAGATGAGTGTATAGATCAAATGGTAAATTACACCCGATTGGCATGAAAATTGAGATGCATGTTAAGAACATATAGAGCATGTAATCCAATGGTTGGATTTTCAAAATATGAATTTAATAATAAGTTATTGGGCGGTGTAACATTTTTTAGAACCATGATAGTGCCTACCGTTGTTTTAAAAACCGACACGAACAAAGAACCAAAAAAGTGACTAGTTACCACAATTTTTGGTCTGACTAGTGATGTCATAAATATTTATTTTATAATTATAAAAATATCAATATAATAAGTTTATTACTAATAATATTGAGGTAAAATTTTGCAAAAGATTTATGTGGGTTTTCACATCTTATTTTTAGAAAATAAAAGTAGCAAAAATGTAAAACCATAATTGTGGGAGAAACGAATTTTTTTCCAATCTGGTATCGTTCGCTTTGGGAATGGGCCGAGGAGTTGATGTCACCCTCACGAATTTGTTCAATCCCACATCGTGGAAAGACGCTTCCCACTCTTGCCTTATAAGCACTTGGCTAAGGAAGGGTGTACTTGGTGTTGAATTGTAATCTTAAAAATAAATTGTTTATTATTTATTTATATGTGTGTGTATATATATATATATATATTAATGAATTAATGTTAGAGAAAAAATAAGTAATTTTTAAATCTATTCACTTAATTAATTAAAACTACTATTTTGTTTTCTAATCATAATTATCATAAGAAGAAAAAAAAAAACTAAATTCCAAGAAGAAAAAAAAAAACTAAATTCCGTGTATATCAAAGCTAAATCATAATTATTAAGTAGTAGTGGCAATATATATATATTATAATGTTTTTGAGAAGTAGTACGTAGTACAATACACTCAACCAAAAAAGAAAAAGAAAAAGTAGTATAATGTACCGTGTTGGAAGTAAAACAAAAGTTAAAGGCTTAGAATAGATTAATTTAGTTTCCACATACAACAAACATGGTCCGTAGTAGTCTACTGGTAGCACTTCTTTTTGGAGTAACACTCCCTCAATGGTTCAATTCCCAGCGCCAACATAATTTTAGCTTAATTTTAATTTTCAGCTTTTTCTTTTTTCAGCGCCATGCCCAATTTTCAGCGCCAATTTTTTTTCAGTTATTTTTTATTAGAAAAAACAAAACCCTAACCTATCTTTCTCACTCCTCTACTCCTGCGTTTCTGCCTCCCACAGACCTCACGCCTCTCCTCCCTCATTGATCGGTAAGCTCTCTCTTTCATCGATCCTCTCTCTCTTTCTCTCTCATTGATCACCATTGTTAATGAGTAAGCCATTTACATCTCTTTGTACATTCAGATTCACTTCTCATGTCTCACTGTTTCTTTTTTGCATATAGTGACTTTGGAGTTATTGTTTTGTGTTTCCATTTGATGCTCACTTAACAAAAAAAAAAAAAAACTGAATATTTCGTACTGTTAAATGATGGACATAGACAATCCAAGAATTTTGTTATGCCAGGGTTTTGATTTGATTCCTATCTTGTTGAAGTTCATTAAAATTTGTGAGTTTCCTCCAATCTCATGTTCTTCTCTTCTGATGTATCTCTCTTAACTAAACATAACCTTCAGATTTCTCTATTTTGTGTGCTTGCTTGATTTCTTGAATTTATAAAAGCTGTGATTACAATTAGTGGCGGAGTTAGAATTTTAGTTTAGGAGGGCAAGGTTTAAAGACAATATTAAACTAAAATAACCTTAAAAAAACTAATCAATATTAATAACCTAATAAATAAACAATTGTAAATAACTATAATTTTTATACAAAATTTAATGTAAGTATAAACTATAGTTTATTTTTTCATCACAAATTTAATTTGCTTAACAGTATTTGACGTTTTATATTTTGAAACCATTGCATAGTCACTAATAATCAAAGTAAAAAAAGTATAGCAATAACCTATAAAATTGGAAACTAAAAGTCAAGAAGGAGAAAAAATGGATAGTGGAGGTTTGAGAATTTCAATACCGTACTGGGACATTAGGTAGTTTATCTTTTCTATATAAAAAAAATAATAAAATAATAATAATAAAAAAGAGTGTAAAATTTAAGACCACCATCACTGGGGTGAAAAAAACCCAAAAATAATAATAAAAAATAAGAAGAAGGATAACAGAAGAAAATTGAGTTAAACAGTAAAGTGTCATATATGGTGATAAGCTATAAATTTGAACAAAATAAAAGCTTAAAAGAGAAAATAAGTAGCACTATTGTAAGTGGGATGATCTATGCAGCTTTTTCCCTTTTTATTTTTACGTGTCAGGATTGTTTTTCTATAACAAGACATTTTGTCTTTCTGAATTTTTTTTCCTATGTGGGCAAAGCATTTAAGAAAGGAACTTAAATGCTATCATCTAAGGGACTTTTCAGGAGGAGTCAGGGGGGTAGTTGCCCCCCTCCCCCCCTTGGCAACAAAATAACTGTGTTTGTGAAGATTATTGAACTTAATAAGTCAGGCACCATCCTTTATCTTCTAATATTTCATTCTTCTTTGTTAGGTTCAAAATTTGTGGCAAATTGATGTTAGTCAGAGCTTGAGGACCCTGCACATGTTATGATTGTCATTGAAGTTGGATTCTTGAAGGTTTTATTAATCTATCTTTTTCTATGCTGCTCTTTTTTTTTTTCTTATGCATCTTCTATGCATTGGAATGAAATCATGCATGCTGGAGATTTTCTCTTTCACACGTTTAAGACTATAGATGAGTTCAATGATAGATATTTGGAAAACTGTAATGAATGTTTTATTATATCTACTTTTGGTTTATGTGCAGTTGTATTGTTGTTTTCATTAGGACTAAAGATCATCTCGGTTGGACATGGCTAAATGCTTAGGGATTTTAATTTATACACTTTTTAAAATTTTACTTTTTTTTTTTTTCACATTTTCAAAGTTTTTCAAAATATAAATATATTTTAACACAATTTCAATAAAAAATTTTGTACAAAAGGTTAGATAAACAGTTGAAACAAACACGCAGTTAGTTTTATTTTATCTAACTCTAATTGATAACTCTATAGTTTGGGACATGACAGGAGTGTCAAGTTTCCTTAAGGAACTAATCTGGACTCTATTTTACTTTGTATAGCATGCATGTTTATTAATTTTCCATTTTCGATATTAGTTTATTATCACCTTCTTCAAGTGTCCTTTTCTAGACTTTTTGTCCTCTATAGGCAACTTCTACGAAGCACCCTAAGTCCCTAACTGCCTTTTAGAGCGACTTCTAAAAATATTGTCACGTTCTTGTATCATTGGAAGTTTTGAAAGCTTCTACATACCAATACGGCAATTATTTATTGTGATGGTTGGGTTTTTTGTTTATGGTAGTGGTTGGGTTTTTGTGTTAATGGTAGTGGCTGTGTTTTTTGTTTAATGGTGGTGGTGAGTTTTTGTGTTAATGGTGGTGGCTGTGTTTATTGTTTAATGGTGGTGGTGTGTTTTTTGTTTATAGTGGTGGCTGTGGTTTTTGTTTAATGGTGGTGGCTAGTTTTTTTTTTTTAAATAGTGTTGGCTAGATTTTTTTATTCTTTGTGGCGATTGGGTTTGTGTTTATGATGGTGGCTGGGTTTTTGTTTTGGATTGCACTTTATTTGTTTTGTTTTAAATTGATATTTTTCTGCATTCTTTGTGATTTCTCCATGGTTTGTAATATGGGTTTGGTTTTTTTTTTTTTTTAGAGAATGTTGTGGGTTTTCTTTCTTTGATAGTTTGGCTTCATGTGATGTTGCATTATGATTATTTTTCTAGTTTGTTATTGGGTATTCTGTGGACATTTTCTGCATTGTCTTTCTATATATATATATATATATATATATATATATATATATATTTTTTTTTTTTTTTTTTTTTTTTTTTTTTTTTGTAGTACATCTTATCAAGGATATATGTTTGCAGTCTAGTTTGTTATTGATGTATTTTCCTTTATACTTGTGCAGATAAGGGATTGGTGGCAAAAAGATAGCTTTTGTGGAACTACTTGAACTCAAATAATTTTCTGTAAAGTTTGGAAGCTAAGACATCATTTGTATATAAATGGTTGTAATTACTTTGTGAACATCTTTATTGCATTTTTAGATTGTATGGATGTTTTTTTATGGATTTGGTTTGAAATGAATGGATGTGTTTTTATTTTATTTTATGGATTTGGTTAGAAATAAACAGGTTAATATAATGGCAAGTAAATGTAAAGAATATTAATAAAAAAATAAAATTGGTGACGATAATTTTCTTCGCCATATCTGACTATAAGCAAAAATTGGTGACGAAATAATTCATCACCTAATCTATTGAAGTAAAAAAAAAAAAAAAAATCGGTGACGCAAAACTTTGTCACCTAATCTATTGATATTGGAAAAATATATATTTGGTGACGAAATATTTCATCACTGAAAGTAAGGTTTAGTGACGAAAACATTAGGTGATGAAAAACTTTTGTCACCTATCATTTTTTATTGGTGACGAAAAAATTTCGTCACCTATCTTTTTTTTTTTGGTGACGAAACATTTTCGTCACCAATACATAAGGTGACAGAGCTTAGGTGACGAATGTTTTTTCGTCACCATTTCGTCACCATATGTATTTGTGACGAAATAAGGACATATTGTGACGAAATGTTTTTGTCACTATAGTCCACTTTTGTTGTAGTGTCTTAGAGCATCTCCAATGGCTTCTTTAAAGCCAATTTTAGAGAGAAAACACCCCAAAAATCCACTCCAACAGTTTCTCCATCTCCTTTTTTTTTTTTTTTTTTTTTAATAGAATTGCTACAGTGCTTCTCTACAAATAGAGAACACTGTAACATTTCCTGTTCACACTTCAAACATTTTTAGCTATTATAATAATCAGCTATTGAATAATAAAAAAAAAAAAAAGTTTTTCTCTCTTTCCTATGTTTCACTTTCTTCCTTGCTCGCTCTCTCTCTTTCTCTTGCTTCTCTTTAGCAAAAACTCTCATTACTTCTCATCAGAAAACAATGGGAAGCAAGTTTTAAATTCTGGGCAAAGCTAGCTTTAAATTCTTTCTCTCTTCAGAGTACATCACGCAGCTCCCTCTCTTCAAAGACTCTTCTCTTGGGCGAAGCAAGCTTTAAATTCTATCACTGCCATCTCCAACATCATAGCTTTAAATTCTGGCTTTGTTCTACGTCAGTTATGTGTGTGTGATAGGGTGAGAGCAAGAGAATGAATAATGCATAACACTTCTCATTAAAAAATATAGTTGTGGAAATAACACTTTTCATTAAAAAAATTATAATTTTAAAAAAATAATAAATAATGAATAAAAAAATAATATTTAAATGAGATAGATAAAGGATAGAAAATCTGTTGGAATATATATTTGAAAAAAAAATAAGTAAAAGGTAAATCTCATTATTCACGGTCTAAACAATACAAAAATATAAAAAAGCCGTTGAAGATGCTCTTTGGCCATTTACTTCAAAATTCTTTTGAACTTATTGACTTTGCATTTGGCATAACCAAAACTACATACAATACATGACAAAGACTACAGACAAGTACCTAGGAATCCTAAAACTAAACGAGTCCATAAAATACGACAAAAAACACGCCATGGTTCAGGCATCATCAACTAATTTATAATTTTCAAGAAGTCAAACTCCACCAAGATGATTTAGCTTTCACTTAAGCCATCTGTCCGTCATCGTTGACGCTCAGTCTGAAGATCTTACTAAAAGGCAAAGAACTTTTGTTCTTAAAATTCCACGCTCAGTGATTACAAGCTCATTTCTTTTCCTCAATACACTTGATAAGGTTTCTAACTACCATTCGATTTATAGTTTACAACATAAGTTTTCATTTTTTTTTTTTTTGCCAAGCTTTATTTAGCCAAAATGTTAATTTAATATTTTTCTTCTGGACAAGTTCAATAGTATGTTTAGTGTAGTTAAGAAAGTCAACTTTTGATTCATGGGGTCCATTATTAAAACTTCATCTTATTGTTTTTTTCAATCTTTTTCCACATTTCTGTTCCTCTAGTTAGCACTAGCAGTGGCAGAAGTCCCAGGTTCAAGCCAGAATACAACTTTCAGATTGATTTTATTTAGATAAATTTTCATTTCTATGTAACCAGTATGGAATAAGCTTATTTTTTATTTTTGTTATTTGTATCTTTAACGTGGTTCACGTAGACCATTTCCAGTATCGTTTATATTGCAATTATTTCCAACTACATGAGAAATATGCCTTACATGGTTTTTCTAATTTTATAGGGAAGTAATGACTATTGTTGATAAAAGTGAGCCTCAAACAAGACTTGAGGTTTGTGCTTAGTCTTTGTTACATTGGTTGAATTTCTTTAAGAAGAAGATATTTGTATATATATATATATATATATATATATATTCAACCCAATTGAAACATATATCTAGTATTTTAAAAATTCTGTAAGAAGCAGGAAAAATACATAGCAGTGGCAGTTTGCTGGATACTTGGACTGGGGTCCCTTATGTCATGGAACAGTATGATGACTATAGGAGATTACTACTACAAGTTGTTCCCAGTAAGCTATTTATAACTTATGTTACTTGCCATTTCTTCTTAAAGCCCAATGAAAATCAGTAGACAGCTAGATTTGCCTTTTCTTAAGTGATCTGACGTTTTTGTGACCCAATAATATGAAATCTAGTCTAAGACCTTGTTGTGATTCAAATAAGTCACTTGGCAGCACAAGGTGCAATTTCAATTTCATTGAAGTGGCTATGATTTGTAGACTAAAGACAGGTTTGAAATTGTCTGCTGTGGAAACCTAATTCTTAGTAGAATAGGAGTAAGATTGTCTTATCCATTCTGGAAGGCAAGCCTTAACAATGCATATGAGTAAGATTAGTATATTCTTCAATTCTGAAAAGAAAAAGAAAATGAGGAAGAGTTCAAATTCCTTGATTACTAATTTGCTATACTTGTTAGTTGGTTAGTGTCTATAGTACGTAGTTGAAGCATCTTTCCATGTTCACAAGATAGTAGAAGGGAACCAACCCACATTGATTTCTCATAGTTGAATGGTGAAAGGGAATTACTTGCTGAGTTACTTGGAAGATAAATGTTACAATTATATATCTTACTACATATTAGAACAAAGTGAAAAATTTGCAAGATTTACTAGTCTGATATAGTTTCCCCTTTCTTAGAAGCTATACCACCCTTCAAGGGTACTTACCCTCGTTTATCAACCATTTGCATTTTTGACAATGGCATTACTAGCCTACAATGAGTCAAAGATTAATACTAGACAGCGGAATTTGATTGGATACTCTCTCTTCTTTGCAAGTAATGTGATGCTCATAGTTGTAAGTAATGCTGATACAGTGATACTTTGTGATATGCCCAACTCAATCGTGGATTGCATCATCAGATTAATTACTTCACACTTGTTTGATGTCAATTCACTGATCATTGCTTCTAATAAATTTGGTTCAATCTTCCATTCATTTTTCTGTGAAAGTTGGATTTAGCAACATCTGGGAAAGGAGGAGTTGGTCCTTATATTGGTATATGTGCAATTGTTGGTTCCTTTGGAGTAGCAGATGCTAATCTTCAAGGTGGAATGGTTGGAGACCTATCTTTCATGCACCCAGAACTCATTCAGGTTTCTTCTGCTCAATGTTTTTTGACGTTCTTTCTCTCTGTTACTAGCCTATCAACCTGCTATCTCTTCTTCTTCTTCTTTTTTCCCTCAGGCTATCAAATTGCTATATTAATACACACTGTTACTATGTTCTGCAGTCCTTCCTTGCTGGCTTGGCTGCATCAGGGACTCTAACATCTGTTATGAGAATAATCATAAAAGCCGCCTTTGAGAAATCTGATAATGGTCTTCGCAAGGGGGCTAGTATGTGAATTTTTTAAACTACATTTTCTTTAAGGTCCACCATTGACACCACTTTTATTATGCATCAATCAAAACAGGCCAAAGTAGTTGTGAAAAATATAGTGTCCCTAGACTAATCGAATCTCTAATAATAGAGAAAATTGCAGGTTCTATTTCAAATATTTGTTAGTTGCTGTGCTGAATTACTTGGAGCCTGATGTTTTATATTCGGAGTTGGTCCTTTTCTTGTGGTTTATTTAAGCACGCTTTTCTCATATGCTATAGTGATCACAAGTGCAAAGGAAAGTTTATTTTTATAAACTGGACTAATAAGTATCTACTTTTTAGGCTCACACTGCAATAAAAAATTTGACTCCACAATGTTTTAGATGTATTTCAGGAACTTTCCTCAGCAATAATTTGTTTTATGACTGTCATTTGCAGTGTTATTCCTAGCAATCTCAGCGTTCTTTGAGTTTCTCTGTGTTATTCTCTATGCCTTTTTCTTCCCTAAACTGCCAATAGTGAAGTGCTACCGCTCAAAGGCAGCATCTGAAGGATCAAAAACAGTATCGGCTGACCTTGCTGCCGCTGGAATCCAAGTGGAAGCAGACCAAGAAGTATTGTAACACTCCCATTATTCTCATAATACATGGTGTTTCAAGGACACTATTAGATTTCAAATCACTAACAAGCTTTTAAAATTTTCACAGGCAGAAGGGAATGCTAAACACCATGAGAGATTGAGCAATATGTAAAGTTGTTATTTACAACTATGTATTTTGTTGGCTTTTATTCCGTGCCAAATTTGATTGTAATTATTATCAATCGTGTATACCCTGTATTTGTTGTGGGATTTGTTGTAAGGGTTGTGTGATAAAGAGAGTGTGTGAAGACTCAAGCATTTGGAGGCTGAAGGATTCTCGCGGGTATTTCGCGACCTAGCTTCCCGCGAAGTGAAGCATGTGCCCTGTACGTGTTGGAATGCGAAGAGTCAGGCCAGGTGGAGACAGCTGTCTCTTGCGAGTATCTCGCGGGTAAGGCCTTCCCGCGAGACAAGCTGTTCTGCCAGCCTGTACTGACTGACTCACACATTTTGCACATATCCTATATATACCCTCATTACCCACAAATGTTGAGGAATGCTTCAGAGAGAAAACCCTAGCCAAACACATTAGGAATTAGAGATTGTCATCCCCACCTTTCTCTATACACTTGCTTGTGGTATCTCCTTAACCCTTCCCTCTCCATTTCCATACCATTGAGAGGTTGATAGTCCAAACACTTACCACACCCTTTGAGAGTGTTGAGTGACGTTTTGGTGCTGCTGGGAAGTATTGGAAGAAGCCTGGAATGGCAGATGCAACATGGAGCTTGTTGCGGGATCCGGGGTGCTAGACAAGACACGGTTTCAAGAAGTCTTGTTGGAGTAGGAGCTTGGAGGGCTTAGGTACATCGGGTAAATTAGACTTGGAGGGTCTCTTGCTAACTCATGTATCCCAACTGATTGTCTAGTGGATCGATTTCCGCTTGGAGGGCGGCGGAGAGGTTTTTCGTCGAGTTCTTCGGTTTCCTCTTCGAGAACACGTCTTGGTGTTTTCTATGTTTGCATCATTCTTCCCTACTCTTGTTTAATTCCATTATACTGCTGTGTTGCTTAGTTTATGGATTAGAGTAGCTTACTTGTTCATCCGCTCGCTTTTACACTATTCCGCACTTTGTATTAAAGTTGTGTAAAATCTATCGAGCCGTAATTTTAATTGGGGGGTCTAAACAGCTCTTGTGTTTTCAACACGTTTTCGAGCTTTCACAATAAACAACTATTCTTTGAGAACATTGATTATGCAATTGACTTGTTCCTGATATATGTTCTGACATTGTCAATTTTCCCCGGTTTCTCATATGAAAATACTGGAACACACCAGTTGGGGTCATGGTAAGTATTTGTTTGTCCCAAATTGAGATTAGTTAGTTTATTAATGGTGATTTTTGTGCACTCTTTTTGTTATGATCTATTTTAGGGGCCTAACTTGGAAGTGTCCTGTATTTTTTTTAAAAAATGAAATTATCATTTTTTTTTTTTTTAACTATAGAATTTTTACAAGGCTCGTTGCGTTTGCAGGTACCCACTAGTTCTGATTGCAATGTACAGTGTCTGGGATTTCCTATCAAGATACATTCCTCTTTTGAAATGCCTAAAGATGGAATCCAGAAAGGGCCTTATGATAACAACTCTTTCTCGGTTATTACTCATCCCGGCTTTCTACTTCACAGCAAAATATGGTGACCAAGGATGGATGTTCATGCTCATATCCTTCTTGGGACTATCCAATGGTTATCTCAGTGTTTGTATCTTTACAGTAGCACCCAAAGGCTACAAGGTCAGTTGATATCATTGTTCACAACATGTAGCACATTTAACATTTGCCATAGGCTCCTAACAAAATTTCCTTTGGGTTTTTGTTCTGTAGGGACCAGAGCAAAATGCCTTGGGTAATTTGCTTGTGTTGTGTCCTCTAGGTGGTATATTTGCAGGAGTTGCTCTTGATTGGTTGTGGCTAATAGGTCATGGAAAATTTTAAGGCGAGAAGTGCATAACTATCACTGAATAAAACCAATCACCTCACTTGATTATAGAACTGTTTGTGTAATTATAATGAAAGCGAATTGTAGAGGCTTGATGAAATTATTGACCTTGAACCCAAGAACAACAGCAAACAAACAAACAAAGCCTTAGTCCAAAAGTTTTAAGGTCGGCTATGGATCCTCAACAAATTTGTTAGGGTCGGTTATATGTATTTTTTTTCTTCCATTCTATTATATCTACTATAGTCATAAGATTTATATTCATTTATAATCATACTCCCTGTTACTCCCCTATAAAAATTGACCTTATTTATTGACTTTGAACCCAATTTATATATATATATATATATAGGGGTAAAAATAGTCTTTCTTTTTTTTCCAAGTATCTTATAAGCTTGTCTTTCACACAACCACTCTTTTTTTTTTTTCTTTTCTTTTTCTTTTTTTCTTTTTTGTTGAGAAAAAACACACTGCCAATCTTTATCCAACTATACACAGATCATAAATATCCCAAATAACTTAGTCTATAGACCCTCTTAAGGAATAAGAATATCAATTCACATATATCTACCATCTATAGGATCACTCTGGTTGGCATCTTAAAAAAAAGGTGAAAAGCCATATAAGAGGAATATATGAATGGACCTCATCTTTCTCCTACAAGAAGCATGAAGTATACCACTATATATGCCTTGACTTATACACAAATTTCCATACAAAAGTAACTAAACACAATTATATCTGTAAAAATAAAAATTGACTATAAAAACTCGTCCTTGGATCACCCATATCATGTGGCATGAACAGAAATCATAAACATAAGGGAAGCAACAAACATGAACGGAAAATTCAACCCAACCTTTTCTTCTTAGCCTGAACTGGGGTTTTTTTTTTTAATTAATGAGAAAAAAAAAAAGTTAAGGATGTTAACGGTGAAATATTGACAGACTTAACGGAAGGGTCAAATTGGATCTGTTCTCAAAGTCAAGGGTGTAAATTGACAATTTTGAAACACAAGGGATCAATTGACAATAAGCACAAACTAAGAGAGAGTAAAATACATTTTGATAAGGAATAAATCATAGCAGTACCCGTCAGCCTATACTCAGGCTGACGGTACCAATAGTGACGGGTATTGAAGCTGATGGAGATTATGCGGGTCGACGGAAATAACATCCTTGGTCGTGCTTGAAGAGCTAATTGTCCAAAAAGCTGACGGCCCTTCATTGCTATAAAAGGAAAGCCGACGGTTGAGAGGCCGACGGGTACATAAAATCTTTTACTTGGCCACCACGCCCAATTATAGAGTCCTATAAGGAAAGGACTCCGCAATCTACGTTCATATAGATTCCTATATGGAAAAGACTTCTGCTCCAAGGAAGAAAGGTCAACCCTCTACTACTATAAAAGCCCCAATGCCCTCACAAATCGAGGTACGCACAATTAACCCCTCTCTAGCACTCTAGAGTTGAAACAAACCCTAACTTGACCTTCGGAGGGTATTTGGCCGGCACCACACCGGTGCTCTCTGTTAGGTCTTCTCCTTTTTGTTGTATAGGTGTAGTTCCGAGCGTACAAGCATTGTGCAACTCACTGGTGAGATTTTCGGCATCATCAGTTGGCGCCGTTTGTGGGAAACAACGCTGTAAGCCATACTATCGTTTCCCGGACTAAAGAGTTGCATGGTACTCACTCGTTCGATGGCAACTACTAACGACGTTCAAGAAGAGGAGCCACCCACGAATGCCCTCGAGAGGCAAGTACGGACTCTTGGTGCCGCCGTGGAGCGCCTCACCAAACAAAACCACGACTTAGAGGAGCAGCTGCGCCAGAAGAATGCAGCGCTGAACGACCAACAAGAGGATCAGGAGGGGAATAGCACTCCAAAGAAAAATCAGGAGAAACCTGAAGGCAGCCACGCCCCAAGCAAACCAGAGAGGCAGAACTTGAGCATGCCGTCCCTCACGAATGCAACTCCACCGCATGTTATTGCAGAGATGCAGGCGATGAGGGAACAGATGGAGGTTATGATGAACGCACTTAAGGGACGAGTGTCCAGCGATCTTGACGATCTAGTCAACCGCACCGACTCGCCCTTCACTATGGCCGTGAACTCTTTCCCCTTACCCCACAAATTTCGCATGCCGCATATCGACAGCTATGACGGAGTGAAGGATCCTCTGGACCATCTAGAAACCTTCAAAACCCTAATGCATCTTCAGGGAGTAGCGGACGAGATCATGTGCAGGGCCTTCCCCACAACGCTCAAAGGCTCCGCAAGGGTATGGTTCAGCCGACTGACGCCCAACTCCATCAACACTTTCAAGGAACTAAGCGCTCAGTTCACTACACACTTCATTGGGGGCCACAGGTATAAGAAGTCCACGGCATGCCTAATGAGTATCAAGCAGCGAGAGGACGAGACGCTGAGATCCTACATAACACGCTTCAATAAGGAAGCACTATCAACTGATGATGCCGAAAATCTCACCAGTGAGTTGCACAATGCTTGTACGCTCGGAACCACACCTGCACAACAAAAAGGAGAAGACCTAACAGAGAGCACCGGTGTGGTGCCGGCCAAATACCCTCCGAAGGTCAAGTTAGGGTTTGTTTCAACTCTAGAGTGCTAGAGAGGGGTTAATTGTGCGTACCTCGATTTGTGAGGGCATTGGGGCTTTTATAGTAGTAGAGGGTTGACCTTTCTTCCTTGGAGCAGGAGTCTTTTCCATATAGGAATCTATATGAACGTAGATTGCGGAGTCCTTTCCTTATAGGACTCTATAATTGGGCGTGGTGGCCAAGTAAAAGATTTTATGTACCCGTCGGCCTCTCAACCGTCGGCTTTCCTTTTATAGCAATGAAGGGCCGTCAGCTTTTTGGACAATTAGCTCTTCAAGCACGACCAAGGATGTTATTTCCGTCGACCCGCATAATCTCCATCAGCTTCAATACCCGTCACTATTGGTACCGTCAGCCTGAGTATAGGCTGACGGGTACTGCTATGATTTATTCCTTATCAGTTGCCCCCTACTCCATATCTCCGTCGGTCATAACTGACGGGTTATGGAGTTTTCATCCGTCCGTACCTGCGGCTTTGTCTAGGAGAGAGAAGATAATTATAAGCTATCATATCAACATTAAATGCTAGGACACGTGGCGTGCTCGGGTTGGCTCCGCGTCTGGTTCGAGGGCGTCGCTTCGTCTTCCGTGTATTTCCCTTATATATATAGATGGCCCACCTCTCCCCATTTTCGCTATTTCACTTTCATCGATTCCTAGAGAGCCATCCGTCACTTATTTTCCGTCAGCTCTTGCCAACATTACTTCCGTCACTTCCTCGGCCGTTACTTTCAAGAAACTTGTAAGTCTTCTTTTCCTTTCTTTTTGTTCCTGCTTTATTTCTTTTTAAGCCGAGTCGTCATCCTAGGTGCTTAGATTACACCCGTCACTTGTAGGTAGTCAGATGTTGAGTGACGCGTCGAGTGACCGGTCGTCAGTCCGCGATAGAGCGGGCTACGACGAGGTATTTGGTTCGGGTAGTGAGTCAGAGAGCTCGTCCTGGTCTTCAGAGAGGGAGACGTCAGCCCAAACTCCTATCGAGGAGGTAGGAGGTCACGGAGACAATGGCCAGGAAAGGGTAGTAGATGAGGGGAGTGAAGAAGTGGAAGGAGAAAGATTTAGTGATGGGGATGAAGGCGGCGACGGGTCTAGTGAAGGGGATGAAGGTGGTGACGGGTCTAGTGAAGGGACCCCTGTGAGTCCTGGAGGCAACCGTCCCTTCATCCTTCCCAATGAGTGGGCTGTAAATAAATTTCAACCAAAGATGACCGAAAATTTTTTTGGAGAGTTGCGTGCCCGCTTTCAAATCCCTGACCATATTCCTATCCGTCTCCCTGAGGAAGGCGAGAAATGTTATACAGGAAGGACGGCAGATGTCGGCATGTATGATGCCATGTTTGCTGCCGGTCTGAGACTGCCCCTGACGGCATTACACCGTCAGTTGGTTGACTTTCTTGGTTTATCCGTCAGCCAAATTGCTCCGAATTCGTGGAGGATTTTTATAGGTGCCGAGGTACTGTGGGGTCGTCTGAGTGGAGGGAGGCCTCGGCATCCTTCTGCAAAGTTGGCCAAAAGTACCCCGTTCGTACTAGCTTGTGGATTAACGACCTCGATCCTGAGTGGTTTCCGCAGATTCCTTCGTGCACTTCCCTCATGACGTAATCTGCTTCTTCAGGACCTAAGCATCGTAGGTAGGGGCGGGAGAAGCCTCTTTTGTACAAGATGTCTCTTATTAGGACGAACCTCGCTGCTTGAACCTTTAGCTTTCTTGCGGCCTCCTTTCCATCCGGTAGTACGCCGTTCTTCAGGTAGGAAACTAATGGCGTAGTCCAATTGCTTTCGGAACCAAGCTCCTGTACATCGACAGAATTTATAAGTGGAGAGAGCTGAACGAAAGAGAGTACGTTACCAAGGGTGGCCATATGCTCGGCTGAAGCGGCTTTGGCTAGGCGGTCGGCTTGCTCGTTTTCTCCTCGCGGTATCTGTGTGATTTCGGCCTTCAGCTCGCTGACCCTCCATCTTGCTTGGTCCAGATATTTTTTCATCCGTTCGCCTTTGCACTCATAATCCCCATTTATCTGGTTGACCACGACTTGAGAATCGCAGTGAATGATCGCTCTTTCGGCTCCTGCAGCTTTGGCGAGGTCAAGTCTTAGTCTCGGATAACGGGAAGCAATTCGACAACGAGGCCTTTCGGGACTTCTGCTCACAATTAGGGATACGGAACCACTACTCCTCCCCCGCCCACCCTCAAGCCAACGGACAGGTCGAAGTCACGAACCGATCCTTGTTGAAGATTATCAAGACTCGGCTCGAGGGGGCAAAGGGTATATGGGCTGAAGAGTTACCAAGCATACTTTGGGCCTACAGGACAACGGCAAGGACACCGACACAGGAGACACCATTTCGGCTAACATACGGGAGTGAGGCAGTCATCCCAGCCGAAGTCGGCCTCACCAGCTACAGGGTGCACAATCATAACGAAGGGAAAAATGACGAAGCCCTACGTCTACAGCTCGATCTGGTGGACGAAGTCTGGACAGCAGCAGAGCAAAGGCTCGCACGATACCAGGATCGCATGGCCAAGCACTACAACTCCCGGGTCAAGCACAGAGACTTCCAGGTTGGAGACCTCGTTCTAAGAAAAGTCATGGGCGCAGCAAGAGACCCAACTCAAGGAAAACTCGGCCCGAATTGGGAAGGACCCTACCGAGTCACGGCGTGGCAGAGGAAGGGCACCTATCATCTGGAGACACTGGACGGACGGAAGCTACCGCACCCTTGGAATGCTGAACACCTGCGAAAGTACTACCAGTAGAGGCGATGACATGAAGAACAACACCTATCTTTTTATTTTTAGATTTACTGTTTGCTTTTAAGTATTCACTACAATAAGCCCAACGGGCATGTCTTTTACTTTGGTTTTGCTACAATAAGCCCAAAAGGGCAGGTTTTTCCTTTTTTAGGTATTTTTTATGCAGATGCATAACAATAAGAGGGATTTATTCAGAACGACTGAAGTTTCTACTTGCAAATGAAAATTAGTAAAAGACCGACGAAAAGTGGCTAAGTCCACAATTCAGCTACTAAGCTGACGGCCTAAATAAAAGGCTGACGAAAAGTGGCTAAGTCCACAATTCAGCTACTAAGCTGACGGCCTAAATAAAAGGCCGACGAAAAGTGGCTAAGTCCACAATTCAGCTACTAAGCTGACGGCCTAAATAAAAGGCCGACGAAAAGTGGCTAAGTCCACAATTCAGCTACTAAGCTGACGGCCTAAATAAAAGGCTGACGAAAAGTGGCTAAGACCACAATTCAACTACTAAGCTGACGGCATAAATAAAAGGCTGACGAAAAGTGGCTAAGACCACAATTCAACTACTAAGCTGACGGCCTAAATAAAAGGCTGACGAAAAGTGGCTAAATCCACAATTCAGCTACTAAGCTGACGGCCCAAATAAAAGGCTGACGGTCTCATAAACTAAGCCCTTAAAGCTGACGGTCTCATAAAAGACCAGCGAAAAAAATGACCAAGTCCACAAAATGGACAAGCCAAAAGGCTGACGGCCTAAGGATGACCAAATCCACGAAGAGGACAGGCCAAAAGGCTGACGGTCTAAAAAATGACAGTCCACAAAATGAGCAAACCAAGTGGCCGACGTCTAAAATGACCAAGGCCCCTGGTCGAATAAACCAAACAGCTGACAACATAGAGTCCACGAGACGGACAAAACTGTAAACCTGACGGTACACAACCTTGATTTCGATCTTCCAAATCAAAACATACGAGTAAAAAAAAATATATATATATATATATATATAATTACATACAATCAATAGAAGCGACGTTGTAAACAAATCAAAAACCCAAAAAGGCATTAAAAAAGCTGTTAAAATGTTACAGATAGGGGCCCAAGGGGCACTCAATAAAGCTGTTTTCTAGGCAGATAAAAAGAAGGAAAAAACATGAAGCTGCAAAGTCGTCACTCCAAATAAAAAAAAATTTCTACTTTTTAACAGAAGGGTCCTCTCCGTCGAGCAGCACCACAGGAGGGGTCGCGGTAGTTGTTGGAAGGTTCACAGCAGGCTGGGCCAGGACGACTCCGCTACCTCCTTGAGGAGAATCCACTAAGTCGTCTACACCTGCGGTGACGGAACCAGTAGCAGGCGTCATAGGCTGGGCGTCATCCAGGGAGATACCAGAAAGATCCAACTCAGGAAAAGCTGACGCCACCTGTCTGAGGCAATCATCGAATCCCGTGCCATAGTATCCGCCACAGGAATCAATAAAGGAGTCTGACGCCTTGAAATTATTGACCGCGTCAGCCCCAGCTGTCTCCACCTGATCACGGAGAGTCGTCAGCTCTTGCTCAAGTTCGCCTTTCTGACGACCCGCCTCAACTAACTTCTCCTTCACTTCTTTCAGCTCAACGTTAAGGAGACGCATTGCATCCTTATATTGAGCCTGCTGGTTTCGCATGTTGGCATTGTGCTTATTCACGCGAGCGACGACCCCCTCCTTAGCCACGCACTTGTCCTGGAGCGCCTTTACACGAACCAGGGCCTGGAAAATGATACAATCGTCAGTCATTTTTTAAATAATGATAATAAGGAAAGAACCATCCAGGAGGGGTGGCTTACCCGAGTAAGGTCGAACAAAGCTGACGACCCCAACTCATCCGTCGCCAACAAGTCACAAGGATCTATGTCAGCAGGCTTTATGAATGACTCTACTGCCTCAACAACAAAATCCTTGTGAGTTAGCAGGCAACGGGGCCCCTGCAGGACGGGACCGGAAGAGGTCATTACACCTTTCCCTGCCCCATGACTAGACTTAGGCGACGGCCTTTTTGGGGGCTCACTCCCGGAACCGACGGCTGCTTTCTTAGGCGGACGGTTATTATCCCCGTCAGTCTTCCTCTTGGAAGAACCCTTGACGATCTTGGGGGTCGACGAGGGTGCCGTCTCCCCCTGTGCCTTCTTCTCTTCCTTCAAACGGGCAGCGGCAGCCCTTATCCGTTGCTTGGCCACGTCCATCTCTACGAAAAGAAACACATTAGCAAAACCGACGGTAATACAAGGATGATTTTTAAGATCAGGGTAAAGTACTTACGGTGACGGGAGAATCCTTCTAGCATTCGAGCCTCAGGCGTCGGTTCAGGACCACCACAGAAAGCGTGAAGGTAGTCGAGGGTGATTAAGTCTCGACACGACCGCTCCTCTAAGGGAATCTCCAAAACCTGACGGATGAAGTCCTCCTGCTCACCAGTTATGGAAGGGCGAATGAGGGCTGAAAAGTGCAAATAAACCGACGGCGTTAGAATCGATGAAAAACCAAAATTATTACTTAGTTAAATTAAAGTCAAAAGCTGACGACTAAAACCTGACGCTTTTATAAACGCCCAAGTGTTGTCAAAATAGCCGTGGGGTATTGTTTCCCATTCTTCCTGACGGCACACCCAGTCCGTCCCTTCAACGAAAAAGAACCTGCTCTTCCAGGCTCTATTCGAATCTGGCGTCTCAGACACCAACCTAAGACCTTTCTCCCTGACGGCAAAGTGGTACATCCCTTTGGAAGAAGAAAGGTGCCGAGGTCTATAACAGTAAAAGAATTCGTCCAAAGAAAGCTGACGGTTCCCTCCACTCAGACGACCCCACAGTACCTCGGCACCTATAAAAATCCTCCACGAATTCGGAGCAATTTGGCTGACGGATAAACCAAGAAAGTCAACCAACTGACGGTGTAATGCCGTCAGGGGCAGTCTCAGACCGGCAGCAAACATGGCATCATACATGCCGACATCTGCCGTCCTTCCTGTATAACATTTCTCGCCTTCCTCAGGGAGACGGATAGGAATATGGTCAGGGATTTGAAAGCGGGCACGCAACTCTCCAAAAAAAATTTCGGTCATCTTTGGTTGAAATTTATTTACAGCCCACTCATTGGGAAGGATGAAGGGACGGTTGCTTCCAGGACTCACAGGGGTCCCTTCACTAGACCCGTCACCACCTTCATCCCCTTCACTAGACCCGTCGCCGCCTTCATCCCCGTCACTAAATCTTTCTCCTTCCACTTCGTCACTCCCCTCATCTACTACCCTTTCCTGGCCATTGTCTCCGTGACCTCCTACCTCCTCGATAGGAGTTTGGGCCGACGTCTCCCTCTCTGAAGACCAGGACGAGCTCTCTGACTCACTACCCGAACCAAATACCTCGTCGTAGCCCGCTCCATCGCGGACTGACGACCGGTCACTCGACGCGTCACTCGACATCTGACTACCTACAAGTGACGGGTGTAATCTAAGCACCTAGGATGACGACTCGGCTTAAAAAGAAATAAAACAGGAACAAAAAGAAAGGAAAAGAAGACTTACAAGTTTCTTGAAAGTAACGGCCGAGGAAGTGACGGAAGTAATGTTGGCAAGAGCTGACGGAAAATAAGTGACGGATGGCTCTCTAGGAATCGATGAAAGTGAAATAGCGAAAATGGGGAGAGGTGGGCCATCTATATATATAAGGGAAATACACGGAAGACGAAGCGACGCCCTCGAACCAGACGCGGAGCCAACCCGAGCACGCCACGTGTCCTAGCATTTAATGTTGATATGATAGCTTATAATTATCTTCTCTCTCCTAGACAAAGCCGCAGGTACGGACGGATGAAAACTCCATAACCCGTCAGTTATGACCGACGGAGATATGGAGTAGGGGGCAACTGATAAGGAATAAATCATAGCAGTACCCGTCAGCCTATACTCAGGCTGACGGTACCAATAGTGACGGGTATTGAAGCTGACGGAGATTATGCGGGTCGACGGAAATAACATCCTTGGTCGTGCTTGAAGAGCTAATTGTCCAAAAAGCTGATGGCCCTTCATTGCTGTAAAAGGAAAGCCGACGGTTGAGAGGCCGACGGGTACATAAAATCTTTTACTTGGCCACCACGCCCAATTATAGAGTCCTATAAGGAAAGGACTCCGCAATCTACGTTCATATAGATTCCTATATGGAAAAGACTCCTGCTCCAAGGAAGAAAGGTCAACCCTCTACTACTATAAAAGCCCCAATGCCCTCACAAATCGAGGTACGCACAATTAACCCCTCTCTAGCACTCTAGAGTTGAAACAAACCCTAACTTGACCTTCGGAGGGTATTTGGCCGGCACCACACCGGTGCTCTCTGTTAGGTCTTCTCCTTTTTGTTGTACAGGTGTAGTTCCGAGCGTACAAGCATTGTGCAACTCACTGGTGAGATTTTCGGCATCATCACATTTTTTACCTTTATATTAAAATGTACTTTGTGAAATCGTCTCTTCAAATTGAAAGTCTATGTGAGAAATTGCATCTTTAAAATGCGATTTCATGTTGAATTTGGAATCACATAGGTGACAATGTTTGTATACTTCCACATTGTGATACCTCAGGTTCATATCCTACAATTTGACTACACGGTTCAAATCGCGATTTTAATTTGTGTTTTCATTGTTAGCAAACGCGCATCTTGGTCTTGAATTCGTGATTTCATAGCATAGTGAAATTGCAGTTTAATTTCATTTGGGTTCTTAAAATAATAATAATAACAAACAAACAATCACATTTGCACATTCCAAATCCCAAATCCCAAATAAATGATTTCATGAACGTTCCCTCTCCAATCATAGCATCCATTAGGTTATTGGTTAGAGTCGACTACCATTTCCATGCGGTTTGTCTTTTAAGAAAGAACTAGTAGCAGATAAGCACAATGCGTGAAAAAACTTGACAATTCTTTTTTTTGTTAAGTGCAAAATCAAAATAGTAAATGCAACTTATAAATGTTAGTTTCAAACCCTTTTCAAAATAATGCTATTATCTTCTAACAAAGTATAGACAATACATTAAATTTTCTAAATTAAGCCATTTATATATTTGTTTCTTTTAAAAAAAAAAAATCTATTTATATTTGTTATTTGAAATTGTTTTAGATTTGTAAGTGTTTTTTTTTTTCCCAATGAAACGTAATGCATTTTACATTTATTATATAAGGCGAGATATCTTGTAAATAATATATAAATAAATTCATCGCTTGTATTAGAAAAAAATAATATATCTATATATATAATAATAGGTAAAGCAGAGAGAGTGTGAAATTAAATTTCAAATTAGAACTCTAATTGTGAGTCACGTGTACACACCAAATCTATATATATATTTGAGTTCTAATTTTGTGCCATATGTCTAGAATCTGAAATTGAAGTTGAATTTTGCATCATATGGCTAAATGTACGTGGACTCATTCTCATTAAAACCACTTCTATGTATCGAGTCAAGTGAGTTACTCTACTAATTAAGTTTTTTCTTGATTTTGCAGTCAAATGTGAAAGCCAAAGAGATTAATATCGGTGATAAGAACTTGGTTTGGGTACATTGCATAATTTCCAAAAAGATAGCAAAGCCAGAGTTTGCATCTTTGTTATAAATTGCTTACAAAGTTTGCATCTTTACATTTGCACTAAGTTTCAAATTAAAGTACTTTCTTCTTGGTTCTGACACTGAGTTTTGTTTACTATTCATTTACAAAGTTTACATCTTTACATTTGTTATAAATTGCTAATATGTGATTGGATGCACATTATGCCTAAAATTCAATATCCTTATATTTGGCTTTTTGTTCAGGTTTGACACCTATAACAATGAAGAGAGCACTACTATGGACCGATAGATGATACTTTTTGCAGGCTGCAAAGGAACTTAGTGATCAATGGAATCTCATGTGAATTGGAGAGGACCCGGTTGTAGATGTCTAAATGGCAGATATGAGTCATTATGTTTTTAAAATTTTCAGTGAAGGCAAAGGTTATGAACAATGTAAATTTTCCAGAGAGAGATTTATTATTCTATATTTACGCAAGTTTGGTCGCCTTCTTGGAGTGGATCACTCCACCCTATCTTTCTGCTGAAATTTTTTATTCAGATTGTTATAATTTAATCCGAAATTTTATTTGAATTTTCCTATTGTTGTTACTATCATATATTATCATTCCAATTGTTCAATTAGAAGCTAAAATTAGAGTCCAATTTTACTATACACGTGTACAATCTAATTATTTTTAATTTTGCTGTCATGTGTAGAAGCCAATGAGATGAAATTAATAACACATAAAACACTCATGCTTTGGAAATCGGTAGTACTAATCTAAATCCATTGGACCTGCTTCGTGATAATACAACTATGAAGGATATATAAAAACACACACAAGCCCATATCTCTATAAAAAGAGATTGGAGAGAATTTCTTTTATTAGCCATGGAACTTCAGAGATTTTTTCTTCACACAAATGCCCATCATGTTACAAAATGACCCATCGTAAAACTACAAAATGAGTACAACTCTGAGAGTTTTTTTTATTTTTTTTATTTTAAATTTTTTAAGCTACAAAAATTTCAATCACCAATAGAGATTGAAGATTCAAAAGCGTGAATGGATCTTTTGGATAAATATTGTCACCAAGGTTTATCTTTCTGTGTAAAATATATATACTGCTAAGTTTTGTTAATGAAATTTTCTGATTAATAATATGAATTTAGACTTAACTGAGTCTTTTAAACATGAATAAACTCATGATTAATAATATATCCATTCCCGTGCGGTAGCACGGGGCTACATACTAGTATATATATATATGTGAAGTTGGAATTTGTGAGGTTGGAATTTGTTTCTAATGCTCCTTACAAACGTTTCATCCTCTATATGCCTTGAAGGACCTAAAGATGAAGCATATATAAATAAATCTATCACTTGTATTAGAAAAAATAAATTAAAATCATGCTTTAAAAACACAATTTCATAATTTTAACTAAAGTCGTGTTTTTAAAATACAAATTCAAATGAGTGTGTACAAAATGCATGGTTTTAAAAGTTGGTATGGTCAATGAGCCAATTTTGGTCCTAATTCTTGGTTTTTTCCAGTTTTTGACTAGTTCTTACTAATTTTGACCTGTTTGAGGGCTTTTACCGGACCAAGCCGCCAAGTTACATTTTTTTTTTTTTTTTTTTTTTTAAGATAGAAATACTACTCTAGTCCAATTTAAGTGTATATGTGTCTGAAAATCCCTCTTAGAGACTTGAACCCTAACTCTTACATTCCACACCTTACAAATACTTATACTTGTAAAATGATCATCGCACCAAAGATGTGTGGTGGTGCCAAGTTACTCTTATTTGCCTTTTTATTTGTTGCACGCATTCAAATTTTCCCTATATATATTACCGACAAGCTGTTCTCTATAACACTCTTCTGCTTCTGCATGTAAGAGGTAGAACCGTAGAGGGCATCTTTATATACCTTTGTCTTGAGAGAATCTGAACGCGAAAAAAAAAAAGGCCTGTCTTTTTAACTGACCAAGCTTCTCTTGACACTTAGGGAAGAATGAAGTTACAGTTTCATCTTCTTGACACGTTCACGCCATGTGTTTCTTCTTCTGGGCTCACTTTACTCCTCACTTTTCAGTACGTACATCCCAATGCCTTCACGTTTTACTTAATCCATTAGTATGCACTATGTAGTCATTGACAACCAGTCTTGAATCTTATCTTATTAAATTAAAGGCAAAGACCCTTTTGCTCTAATCCGTTCTTTTAAATTCCAAAAACATTTGCTTTTCCTTGTACACTTGATAAGGTCTCTGTCTCTCTCTCTCCCTCTCTCTTGAATATTTCACAACATAACTGCTGTTTCAGTCTGTATGGTTGGTTTCCTGCTTCTGTTTTGATTGATTGTTGTGTATTTCTTCTCTCCATGCGGCGGCGGCGGGGGGGTGGTTGCTATGGTGTAATTGTTGGTGGTGGCCCTGTTTGTATGTTGTTTGTGGTTATAACTGTGTTTCCTTTTGAATGTTGTTGCTAATTTCCTATAATCTTACTTGATTTATCAAGAAAAACAATGATAAAATTTCATTTTGCCAAGTTTGATTAGTGCAAAAGTTCAGGGACTCTGTATGGTTGCAATGTTTGATTCCCGGTGTCAATGACAATCTGCATGTTGGAGACATTCCTGCCTATCATTAATTAAAAATCTTTGGAAAAGATTTATTTTATTTTATATAAAATGCTTTGACTCTATATTTATTTTAAAATATTTTCACAATTTTTATTTATTTTTGAAAATTGAAATAAACATAAAGTGTTTCTATAACTAAGTAAAATATACATAAAGATATATATACCTTGCGTCTAACTTTGTTTTCTGATATTTATAGGGTAGTATTCATGGCTAATGATAATAGTGAGGCTCCAATAAGACTTGAGGTTTGTGCTTAATCTTTGAACATTGATTTATTCAAAAGAGATTGAATTTCTTTAGAATATTAGAAATTTCAAACTAATTGAAATATAACATTTTTCAAAATTTCTGTTAAAAGCATGGAAAATTTAAAGCAATGGTGGTTTGCTGGATTCTTGGACTGGGGTGCCTTGTCGCTTGGAACAGTTTGCTGACTATAGGAGATTACTACTATAACTTGTTTCCGGTAAACTATTCATAACTTATGTTACTTTCCATTTGCTTTCAGAGCAAAATGCAAGTCAGTAGACAGTTAATTTGTTTTTCTTTTATTAAGTGATTATTGTCTTTTTTCTAACCTTGGAATGTAAAATTAGTCTAGGACCTTATTATGAATCAAATTACACTTGGCAGTTGGCAGGACAAGGTATGGTTTCAATTGAGAAATTTGTCCTTGATGTGACTATGATCTCTAGAGAAATATTCCAGTTTGAAATTGTCCACCGTAGGAACCTCATTCTTAGTAGATTGTCTTATATGAATAAAAATCTTATGTTCCATTCTGTAATTTACCAATTAAAATCTACCGTATGTCCTTTTTTCTTTCCTTATAGAATAACCAAAATTTAAATTGAAAAAAAAAAAAAAAAAACATATAAGTGGCATAGTCTAATTGATGGAATATAAAGTAGAATACTTTTAAGGTGACTGAGAATTTTTGTTCATGTTATTTTATATTGGATCTGCAGAAATTAAGAGTAGTATATTCTTCAATTTTGGGAAAATCAAGGAGAGTTAAAATTTCTTGATTATTAATTTGCAATGAGTTAGTTTCTGAGGCTTTATAATTGTTCATGCATCTTTTCAAGTTCACAAGATAGTACAAGGAGACTACCTCATTGACTTCCCAATTGATAGACTTCAGAATATTTGCTCCTTCAGCAGGGTTACTGAGACTATAAGTGTTACAATTGTATATCTTACTATATATTTGAGTAAAAAAAGATGGGTTTTCTAATAAGTTGGTCTAATAAAATTTTCCTCTTCCTTTGAAGCGATACCACCCTTCAAGGGTACTTACCCTAGTTTATCAACCTTTTGCATTTGCAACAACAGCAGTACTAACTTACAAAGAGGCAAAGATTAATACTAGATTGCGGAACTTAATTGGATACGCTCTCTTCTTTGCAAGTACATTGTCGCTCCTAGTTGTAAGTAGTGCTGATTTATGTACCTCATGATACTTATTTCATAACAATTCTCTGATCATTGAGTCTAACAAATTTGATTTGAACTTTCTTTCACTTTCTGTGAAAGTTGGACTTAGCCACATCTGGGAAAGGAGGAGTTGGCCCTTATATTGGTATCTGTGTAATTGTTTGTTTTATTGGAGTTGCATCTGCCAATGTTCAAGGAGGAATGACGGGAGAATTATCTTTCATGCTCCCTGAACTCATCCAGGTTAATTCTGCCGAGTGTTCTTTTAAGGTTCGTTCTGTTTTTGTTACTTTCCTATCGTCTTGTTATCCTAATGCAGAATAGTACTTTGTTCTGCAGTCCTTTCTTGCTGGTTGGGCTGCAGCAGGGACTCTAACTTCTGTTTTGAGACTACTCACAAAAGCAGCATTTGAGAAATCTGATAATGGTCTTCGCAAAGGGGCTTGTATGTAAATTTTATTTAATGATGAAGAAAAATGTTGGTTCTATTCATTACTTTTGTTATTGAGTGCCTTACTGAGAACATGATGTTTATATTCTGATTTAGTCCTATTCTATATTCTTTTCTCATATTCTATAGTGATCATAATTGCGAAGGTCAGCATGAGAATTTAGAAGATACAAAAATGGAGCTTTAAGCTGTTTTTATAAACTGGACTAGTAAACAATTACCAAATGGATTCGCATAGCACCGCTTGCAAAAATTTGACACTTCAATATCTGACTTGAGTTTAAAATGTATTATAACACTTCTATCGACGATAAATTATTTTTATTCCTTTCATTTGCAGTGTTATTCCTAGCAATCTCAACGTTCATCACGTTTCTCTGTTTTATTCTCTATGCCTCATACTTCCCTAGCTTGCCAATAGTGGTGTACTACCGCTCAAAGGCAGCTTCAGAAGGATCAAAAACAGTATCATCTGACCTTGCTGCTGCTGGAATCCAAGCGGAAGCAAACCAAGAAGTATTGCAACACTCCCTTTCATTTGATGATGCATGAAGTTCAAGGACATTATAAGCTTTCAAATCACTAACAAGCATTTAAAAAAATTTCACAGGTTGAAGGGAATGCCACACCCCAACAACGATTGAGCATTAAACAACTATTCTTTCAGAACATTGATTATGCATTGGACCTGTTCCTGATCTATGCAATGACATTGTCAATTTTCCCTGGATTCATATTTGAAAATACAGGAGCACACCAATTGGGCTCATGGTAAGTTCTCATTTACCAGAAAGTGAGACTAGTGGGGTATTTTATCATAACATGGAACAAGATGGTAGTAGTTTGTCCCAAATCCATTTTGCAAGGCATTCAAGTGTGGCTGCAAATGAAAAGCTTCATTCCTTCATTTTGCATATTCTCAGAACAACAAAACATCTGCTTGCTATTTGGAAAAAATATAGATCACTAGCTTAAATTCAGTACTTATTCCCTATACTTTTAGTTGTTGTAATTTGATGACATGGATGTAATTCATTATTATCATATTTTTGTTAGGTCCATCACAAGCAAACAATTTTTATTACTTAAACGAATTTTGCATGTACTTTTAGACTGAAAAATCAATTGCCATACTAGTGCCGATTGGAAAAACATGACTGTCTTTGCTTTGACTAAATGATGTATTGGAAATCTTATCAGGTAGTTTTTCTCCATATTACCTTATCATTTGGCTTTTGATCTTTCAGGTACCCACTTGTTCTGATAACCATGTTCAATGCCTGGGATTTCATGGCAAGATACATTCCACTTGTGCAATTCCTGAAGATAGAATCTAGAAAGGGTCTTATGATTGCAGTTCTTTCTCGCTTCTTACTCATCCCGGCATACTACTTCACAGCAAAATATGGTGACCAAGGATGGATGATCATTCTCACATCCTTCCTGGGAATATCCAATGGTTACCTCACTGTCTGCGTCCTCACAATAGCACCTAAAGGTTACAAGGTTAGTGGATATAATTGTTCACAATATGTAGCACATTTAACATTTGTCACACCACTACACACCTTGGTGCGATGATCACTCCACAAGTATAAGTGCTTGTGGGATGTGGGGTGTGGGATGTGGGGGCAAGGACCAAAGTTTAAGTTTTCAGAAGGGAGTTTCATACACATATACATTTAAATTAGACTAGAGTAGAATTTCTATCTTATATAAAAAAATAAAAAATAAAAACATTTGTCACAGGCTCCTAATAAAAGTATTTTGGTTTTGCAGGGACCTGAGCAAAATGCCTTGGGTAATATGCTTGTGTTGTGTCTTCTAAACGGTATATTTGCAGGTGTTTCTCTTGATTGGTTGTGGCTAATAGGTCATGGCCACTTTTAAAGTGACAAGTCCATAATGCTCTTATCGAAGAAATCCAGTTGTCTCATTTGATTGTAAAATTGTTCTTATAATTATAATTAGAGAAAGTTGTTCTGGCTTGATGAAAGGATTGACTCACCAATCAAATCTTAGTACATTGGCCTTATATTATTGATTAAGCATTTTAATTCATCCTTTTCTTTTACAATATTCAACAAGGATCTTCTATGCTTGTCTTATGCACAACCATTCTTAAACCAAATATATCCCAATCTAAGAAACCTTTACTTTTCTTCTTTCACTGGGAAGAACAAGAAGTCTAATTGGCTATTGTTTCCTAGTGAGAATAAGAAGCCTATTGTCTCTTGATGATTAAGAATGTCAATGTTATGATCCAGGTTGATGTATTGGATAAATTGTTATTTAAATTATTTGAATTTCGGCTTAAGAGATAGAATTTATCTCAATAAAGCTTGCTAGTCTTTAGGAGCAGTGATAGGTATTATCAATTTGTTTTATAGTAATTGTTATCATTAAACTGTAATTCCTCTTGTATTCAATGGGGTAAGATAAATAATAAAAGCAAGCAAAAAATTAATTTCTATGCTTATATTTTTATAATGCATATATCGATAGATAGGAGAAAGTCCAAACAAACAAATAGTATATCCTATCAGAAAATTAGGAATTGGTGTCTGCCAAAACTGGTTCTTTTTCCATTTAAAAGAAAGCTGGTTGTTCTAATTTTTTTTTTACTTTTTTTTTTCCTTAGTTCCTTCATGGATGTATCTTCTAAATCTTCTTCACGAGGGTGCTTTCAATAATACTTACAATAGCATCAATTGAAAATGCTACATTCAAATTTTATATATTACTAGTTGCAAACTCATGCAATGAATGAGAATAATTAAGCAATTATTTTGTGCTTGTGGTATAACATATAATAGAAAATGTTAACGAATGCTCTAAGGGCATTGATTTAGGAATTATTTTTAGAAATATTTTATGGAAAATGATAAAACAATTAGGTTATTTTTAATAACAGGTTTTTGTTTTCTATTTTCAAAAACTTGTTTTTTGGAATATAAAGAAAAAACAATTTTCTTATATTTTTGAAATCAAAAACATGTTTGGTTAGTTAAAATTAAAAATATAGTTTTTTTAAGAAAAAAAAATACTAAAATATGTTATTACAAGGATTTGAACTTTAACGCTAACTCATTAAATGAGACAAATTCATCAAATTAAATGTGTGTCTTCATTAAATTTTGAAAATTAGAAACTAAAAACAGCGTTTTTCATGTTTTCAGTTTCCTTCACAAATTAAGTTTTGAGAACCGTTTTTGTTTTTCTGTTCATCTTGGGTTGCTAAATAAGTTTTCTAGTCTCAAAAATAAAAAATTGTTTTTGAAAACAGAAAATAATGGAGAAAAACAGTTACCAAACATACCCTTAGATAGTTTTTTTTTTTTTTTTTTTTTTTCTCATATAAATTGTGTTAAAACTTTCTCAATATTATTTATTAACAATTTCCCTAAAGGCACCCATTAACATAACCCATGAATAATTTATTCTTTAAAATTTGTTGAAAATTTGTTCTCTCTAAAAATTAAATAATTACTAAAATTATTTTTTCATCTCTCTATTTTTACAAATATATCATTCTATTATTTGGATGTGTTTAACTAGTATTATTCATTTTAAAGATGGTCCATATTCTTCTAAATTATGTTATAGTGTGTTATGTTCTCCTAATTTGTTTCTATACAACTAAACTTTAAGGAGATTATCATGTTATTTTCCATAATCAAATTTATCATTCTCTCAAATGAGATTATTATGATAATTAAAACTCATAACAATATTATACTTGATTTACTCAAAAAATTGAAAGACACATTTAAATACAAAGTCAATATTGTGTTTTGATATAAATTTAAATTTTCACTTCCAAAATAACTAAGTATTAACTTAATACAAATCTAACCAAATTTATAAGAGGGAGAAAGACGACTGATAATAGGGAACTCAAAAAACATAACACTAAAACGTGTTAATCCAAAATAGAATTATAATATATATATATATATATATATATATATATTAAAAGAGAAAAATAAAAACAATGACTTATCATCATAGAGTGGAGTTACAAGAAAAAAAAATCAATAAGATAGAAGTTAAATATTTTTTTTGTTATTCCATTTTAAATATACTAGAATAGATGTGGAAGCAGAAGTATAAAATAGATAACATAAAAACACAAGGGTTAAATAGTTCAACATAACAGCCTACTTCCACGAAAAAAGCCCTTAAGGGCTCCATCTTTTTCTTCCTCTTTTTTTTTCTTTTTTTTTCTTTTTTTTTTTTAATAAGTTAAGGGCTACATATTTATTATATGAAAGTGCAATAGAATTTTTGTGTTACAATAAATCATAACATAAATCTATATAATAACTAATAGCCGAAACGTTTGACTTTTTGTTGACCACTCATCATTGTGCCACGTGGCTACATAAATTAATGCCACATATACATTTTAAAACACTGAATAGTTGTGCCTTTTGAACGAAAAGGTGCAAGTTAACCTAAAATGTGACTGTTGAACAAAAATGTGTCTCTTGACTGAAAATGTGCCTATTGAATTAAAATTTGTCTATTAACTGAAAATTTGTCTATTAACTGAAAAATGTGCATATTGAATGAAAAGGTATCTATTGAAGAGCCATGATCATTTTGGTATAAATAGTGGTTCATATTCATTTAGTAATATCTTCTCAACTTCTTATCTTTCATCTTTCTTAAAAACACTAAAAATCTATGGGTATTCTCCAAATTTGCTATTTGTAAGTCGGTTTTTTTTTTTTTGTTTAATAGTGAAAAGGTCAAGAAATCAAGCCACACCAATGGTAGCAACAATAATACTGAACGATTTCTTTACACGTTTTGTGATTGTTGCATGATAGCATTAGGTTTTGTGGTTGTCGAAACTGGTGACTATTTATGTCACATCAAAAAAAGAAAAATACAAAATCAATAAGCAATCATAGGAGTTTTCTAAATGAAAGTCAAACCAATCAACAAGTATTGAATTCATTCCAACAACATCACAAAAGCCAAACCAAATTAGAAAAACAAATACTGTCTGACTCAAAACGTAAACAATTTTATGTTATAACTGCCAAATTGGCACATTACCAACAAAAGCTCAAACAGGGTTATGATGCCAACGTAAAAGTAAGACCTTTGTCACCTGGTGATCTAGTGTTAAGGAAGGTTGTAGGCACCGCAAAGAACCCAGCTTGGGGGAAGTTAGGACCCAACTGGGAAGGGTCATATTGTATTACTACAGGAGCTGGCATCGGAGCATATTTTTTGGAAGATTTAGATGGTCATGTAATACCACAACCATGGAATGTAAACAACCTAAAAAAGTATTATTATTAAATGAGAATTTTCCCTGAACAATCTGTCTGTTTATTACATAAGAGTCTTGTATATCCTCCATTAAAGTTTTTATAAGTGTTTAAACTTAAATCCAGTCATGCCTGAAGTCCTCGGACCAGATAATATGGGTTAGTTAGCACTCCATTAAAGTTTTTATAAGTGTTTAAACTTAAATTCAATCATGCCTGAAGTCCTCGGACCAGATGATATGGGTTAGTTAACACTCCATTAAAGTTTTTATAAGTGTTTAAGGACCAGATGATATGAGTTAGTTAACATTTATAAGTGTTTAAGGACCAGATGATATGGGTTAGTTAACACTCCATTAAAGTTTTTATAAGTGTTTAAACTTAAATCCAATCATGCCTGAAGTCCTCGGACCAGATGATATGGGTTAGTTAGCACTCCATTAAAGTTTTATAAGTGTTTAAACTTAAATCCACTCATGCCTGAAGTCCTCGGACCAGATAATATGGGTTAGTTAGCACTCCATTAAAGTTTTTATAAGTGTTTAAACTTAAATCCAGTCATGCCTGAAGTCCTCGGACTAGATGATATGGGTTAGTTAGCACTCTATTAAAGTTTTTATAAGTGTTTAAACTTAAATCCAATCATGCTTGAAGTCCTCGGACCAGATGATATGGGTTAGTTAGCACTCCATTAAAGTTTTTATAAGTGTTGAAACTTAAATCCATTCATGCCTGAAGTCATCAGACCAGATGATATGGGTTAGTTAACACTCCCTTACAGTTCGTATTAATGTTTAAACTCAAATGCAATTACATCTGAAGCCTTCGGAGATATTTAAATAGAGTCTAACTTATGATAAGCCTCTTCGGTTATGTATTTGGTTTAGAGGCAGTGCTCTTTGTAAGTGTTATACCAGAAAACAGGTAAGACCTTCATGTTAATTATTGTTTCTTACATTCATTAACAATTCTTATACGATCTATTTCTTCCAGTATTTATATAAGTTATTGGTATAACTGGCAAGATATTGTTGTCAAGTCTACTCAGATTACCGTAGCTATCAGTTAGTATCATTTGCAATAACAATAAATATTCTAATATATGCAACAAAGATGTAGAAAATAAAAGGACAGTTTTATTAATCAAAAAAGAAAATACTTGTCAATATCTTACAATGTAAAAAAAAAAAAAAAGAACACTGATAATAATAATAACAACATGAAATTGATACAGACAAAATAAAAACTCTAAATATCTAAGCCTTGTCGGACTTGGTGGCAGTAGTATCTCGAATTTGGTCTTTGGGTTTGGGAGTTGCCTTCTTACCCAAGTCTTTACCCTTGTTGGAAGGGTCCTCACCCTGCTTGCCCTGATCACCAGTTGGTATGGACTCTTTGGGAGCTTCAGGAGGGGCAAGAGGAACTTGGCTTATTAAAGGCAGCTTTGTAACCTCCGAGAGCTGTTTGGGTGGAGAGGAGTCAGAACTTAGAAGTTTGCGAATTTCAAGATCATAGTAAATATTCCCAGGTTGCCTCAAGTCAGACTCTGCAAGGACCCTAGCAGCGTCAAGGGCTTTAGCCTAGGTTATATCACAATAATCTCTGCTGAGTGCAGAGAACTCCTCTGTGAGTCTGCATTGGGTCTCCTCCACCCCCAGCTTATATGCCGCCTACTTTTCAGCCTCAACTGTCTCTTTGGCCAATTGGGTAGTCTCCCTAGCTATTTGAATCTCAGCTCAAAGACCTTTCACCAGTTCCCTCTCTGTCTCTAGATTGATCTCTGTCATGTGCAGTTGCCTGCGTTAGTCTTTGGCCTGCTTCTCAGCAGTCTTAAGGCCTACATCGAGGTTGTTCCTTTGATTGGTTACTTCTTTTAGTTGATTGAGCAGCTTGTCGTAGTCCTCCTTGAGACTACCCATCTGCCTCTCAACCTCGGACCTGGAATAAGCCTCTGCCTGGGCTTCATTGCGAGCGTTTTTATTCCACTCTTCAGCCACATAGACTTGTTTGGTAATCTACACAACAGAATGAAAAATTTTAGTATAAAGCAAAGGAAATTGAGCAAGTAAACATGATCGGCATCTTAATTAAAGAAGTGGATAAATTCACTTACCATGGCTAAATCCCTCTTAAGGGATAGGAAAAATTCATGCTGACTAAAGCGCCCGTAATCATCCATGTCCTTTGGTAGGAGAAGTGGTTGCTCCAGGGCTTCAGTAATGAGGCCTGCCTTACCCTCTTGATAGTTTCTAGCAGAGGTGTCCCAAGGAAAAGGAGCACCATCCAACTCCAGCTTAGGACACCAGGTGCGGTGCCCTGGTCGCACATCGGCAACAAGAAGGTCTTCTCGGCTCTTAGTGGATGAAGCTCTTCTGCTCTTGGTGTCCCTGACCACCTTCTGTTTCTTAGCTCCCTTCGGAGGCAACACCTCCCCTTCTTCAGTATCTGTTATGACCCTTTTCTTCTTCAGATCAGGGTTTGGCTTTAAGCCGAGATCAAAAGGAACCTGAGGAGGTGGTGGAGGAAGGTTAATAACTGGCTGAGATGAACCAGTCCCTTTGGCCTCAATCGCCGTTTTCCTGGCCTTCATTAAGTCTCTTAGACTTGCCATGTCTTCCTATTCCGAAGAGTCATCTGGAAGAGCAGTTATGAGGACAGGAGCGTGGATGCTGGATTGTCTGTCAGTTTCTTCCTCGGCGCTAGAAACTAGAATCACCTGAACTTCTCCTGCTGCCTCTTCTCCAAATTGGAACCGATCGATCTGTTCCTCAAGCGAAGAGGTCGAGGAAGCAACTCTTTCCCTTTCTGCGGCTGCTTCCAAAGGAACCTGTTGAACTGGCTGGATGAGCTGCGGCACACCCTATGGATTTGGGTGTGGTACAGAGGCAAGGTCAAAAGAAGCTAAAAAGTTTGGCTGAGCAACGTCAATTCGGTTGATGCAATGGTCTCCCTGCCTTATCGCGTTGTCGGCCGGTTGAAATATGTCCGAGAGCGGCTTGAAATCGAGAATGAGATGTGCGGCCCTAAGTTGCCCATCTTCATTTACAAAAATCTCTGATCTTAGTAAGTAATTGAGCGCAGCGACGTTCGTCAAGCTAAGCCAAGGAGATACGTGCCTTTTATCTGCTAACAACACAAACATAATTAGAAACTGAAGATGAAATACCGATAAAAAAATAATATTAAATAATATTAAATAAAATAAAAAAACACACACCACACTAATAATAAAGATTCTAAATCTATTGCTAAGGAACCTAAGTCTAGGATATCCCACCTGGCTCTCCTGGTTGGGTTGGGCAATAAAAACCGTCATGCCACGCTCCCAAGAAGCACATAGTCGTCTTTCATCCCCTTGTTAGATTTGGGAAGACAGGAAATGAGCCTAACAATGTCGGATCGGGATTTCAGGTAGTATCCCACCCCCTTTTGGCTATGGCATTCATACATCTAGACTATATCAAGCCAGGTGAGTCCCAGACCTAAATGGCGATTTAAAGCCTCAATTGATCCTAAGATCCTAAAAACGTTGGGCGCACACTGATCAGGACTGAGTCTATGATTACGAAGGTAATCCCGGGTAATAGGACCCATAGGAATGGTCATCCCCCCTTCTATAAAGGCTATTACAGGGATTATGACTTCCCCCACCCTCCGGTCGGTTAGTAGTCTCTCTGGAGGACAATATCGCAGGTGTACGTCCTGGGGTATATAATACGTTTCTTTAAATATCTCAATCTGGGCAAGACTATCCACTAGATACCTAAATTTACCCATTTAGGATGACCAGGAAAAAAAAAAAGGGAAGCACTGCGAACAGTAATGAAGGAATGAGAATTGGAAGGCCAAGAATGATGGCCAAAGAGAAAAATATTTGTTTGAAGAAACTGGAACTTACACTAACTGCGTCAAGGAGTGATCCTTAAGTCTTTAGTAAGGTTCTTGTAAATCTGTGAAGAAATGATAATGGTGATTTGGTAAGCTCTGTAAGTTTGATTGTCTGAGTTCGCTGGAAAGTTTGAGAAGTTGTAAAGTAAAGGAGAAAGGATCTCCTTCAAGGCTTTATATAAGGGCTAGAAAATGGGTGGGAATCATCCCACCTAGATTCTGAAGAAAAATGTCATTCATTAAATCAGTTGGTCATCGTTGGATGATAAAAACATAACGCCGCCTGGAACAATTAATAGCGCCTCTTAAATACCGAAACGCCAGACGCAATGATGAAGCACTTAAATCTATACTCTCACACACGGAAATTCAAGTATTTTTACGTCTCTAGTCTTTATTTCTGTTGCAATTCAAAATCCTATTTTTTCTCCTCGGACACGAGGGAAAAATTAAAATTTTGAGGGGCTATTGTGGGGGGAGTAAAAGCCCAAACGCATATTTTGGGCCTTAGACCCCATCTAAAGATATAAGTATGTCCGAGGAGGATAAAAGACTGGGAAAGGCCAAGCATAGGGAATCACGTAAGGAAAGGGAGGGGAAGTATAGTCCGAGCAGGCTGTACTCCTCGAATTTAAAGAATATTGGTTAGGCATATACCTGGACAATTCAAATGAACTTCCAGGAAGTTCCAATGATAAGGATGAACTTCATATACGCGTAAAGATGATAAGAAGGGAGAAATATCTAAAGAAAAAGCTAATGTCACCGCATTTAATGCATTACAACAACTTTTCTGGCCGCATTTATGTGGAGAAGACCCCTGAACAATGCAATCTCAGCTGCCACCACTCATGGAAAACTAAAGAAGATACCTAATGTGACATATACTCAAGTGAATGTTTAGATGAAGAACAAGTGTCCAATGAAGATGGATTAAAAGAAAACTATATAAACAGAAGAGACCTCTCATGAAAAGGGATTGAAAAAAGAAGAAAAAGAGGAGGAAGAAAAATTTATTGTAGCTCCAAGAGTGATTAGAGTCTTTCAAACTATAACTTGTCTCCTCGGACCTAAATTTATTCAAGTTCTTAGTGTTTTCATACTTGTTCTTTTAATAAAACCTTGATTAACTATTGTAGACTTCACTAGTAGCCTAGTTCTTTTACCCACTCTCTACAAATTTATTGTATTGGGCTTATTGGGCTCACATCCCATTTCTTTTGGGTTTGGGTTACAAATCTTGACCCTACAATAATCATTTGATATGCACTTTTTGGTATATCCAATATGAAGGGTTATGACTTTTCAATAGACACATTTTAGTATATCAAAATTGAAAGATTATGCCCTTTCACTAGGCATCTTTTGGCATATATATATTATAACATATCTTATATATACTTATATATTCAACACAAACTAAACTAGAGACAAAACTTTCTTTCTCTTATTTCTTCCCACAAAAAAGTAATAAATAAAACAACATTGTTTTATTCTGCCTAACTAATAAAACTTTGTGCTATTTCTTTCAATATCATTTTTTTTTTTTAATTTCATGCATTTTTGCTTACTACTGCAACTAAAAAATAATGACTTTTTTTTTTTCCTAAAACTCATTTAGTAACTATTACCATACATTGCATGGGTTAGTGACTAGTATATATAGAAAGTTAAACCTTAGACTAAGAGACATGACTTGCACACAAGGTAGGATTAGACTTAAGCCTATTACATTTGACTAATATATCTAATATATCTCTAACACCCTTTTTAAACTCAAGGTGGAAGCTCAATGAAACCTTGAGGTTGGAAAGTTTGAGAAGATGCCTTAAAGATTGCCTTGAAGAAACCATGAAAATGACTTGAAGAAGCCACGAAGAATGCCTGAGAATGACCTTGGAAGAGACCAGAATGATCAGGCACTATGAAGAATGAACCATGCACAATGAACGAGACGTCCAAAAAATGCCAGAGAAAGGTTGCATCAATAACTAAGTCAAACTGGTCAAAGGCTGAATAAAGCAATGATTGGTGAAGCTTGAGACTAGGTATGCGTGATTATCAAAACTTGAACGAACGCCAAATGCGTCAATGACTTCAATGAAGAGCATATTATACCTTTATGACCCGTTTAGATTGAGAGGGGAGGGAGGGCGATGTTGGGTACGTTTTAAAATTTAAGCCCATGATATTTTGTTGTAAAGCCCAAGCCCATTCTCTAGAATTTTCCTTGACCAGCGTGGAAATTTTTGGCAGCAAACAAAACCCTCAATCTTCTCATATTTCCTTATAAAATAGTCAGCTGCACATTCCCATGTTTTTGCAAAAAATACATAGCGGTTTGTGACATCAATGGAAAAGAAAAATCCTTTGTTTTTGCCTTTCCCTTTTCACTCTAATCATCTTTAGCTACTTTCTTTTTTAGAGCTCTAAAACTATCAAATTCTGCATATATGATATTAGTTAAAAACAAAGAAAAAAAGAAAAAACGTATATTACTTTTGATACTCTAGCAACTTTGTTTTTTTCTGAAAATTTTCTCTTGGGCATTTGTGACGAGTTCGAAACTCTGTTTGTGAGTGCACATTAACAGAGTTGCCATTGTATCTTGGAAAGCGACCGCCAGAGCCATTTGCAACAACAGATTCATTCTAGTGGGGGCGAAATCGCTTCTTAAGGACAGCAGATTTAGTTCCGTGTCTCGGCGATAAGTTTTCCTTAATCCTTAATTTTATACGCTTTTGTACTTGTCTATTTTACTTATAAGTTAATTTGAGCATATCTTGTTTTATTGATATATTATTGATATTGATTTGTAACTTTGTTAATCAATTTTGACAATTTTTAAACTATACTTCCAACAATCTTAAGAAGCGATTTTATGTTCTTATTGATTAACAAAATGTATGATGTTCCTAATATTGTCTTAGAATCTGAGGCAACACTTGTTTCGGAAATGAAGTTAGTCAATAACATAACTAATTGGGTAGTGGACACTAGGGCTACTAGACACATTTGCTTCAGCAAGGAGTTATTTCTTAATGAGGAAGTAATAGATGAAGAGAATGTTTATTTGGAAGACTTTGGTACTGCAAGAGTTGCTAGAAGGGGAAATGTACTTTTGAAATTTACTTCATTTAAGTCTTTAGCCTTGCACTCTGTTCTTCATGTTCCTAACATGTGTAGAAATTTAGTGTCTGGGTTCTTGCTCAATAAGGCAGGCCTAAAAATTGTTTTTGAATCTAATAAGATCGTTCTTAGTCAAAATTGTGATTTTGTGGGCAAGGGATTTTGTCATGAAGGCTTATTTGTGCTTGAAACTGATTGTAAGAACATGAATATATCTAGTAACTCTTCTACTTATACTGTTAAATCTTTGGATCTTTGGCATGGTAGGCTAGGGCATGTGAATGTTGTAGCCATCAAAAGAATGAAACAAATGAGCCTAATTCCAAACTTAACTAATTCAGAGCATTCAAAGTGTGAAATATGTGCAGAAGAAAAACATTTCAAAAAAACCTTTCAAAACTATTGAAAGGAGCTCTGAACTTTTAGAACTCATTCATAGTGACTTAGGAGACTTCAAAAATTATACAAGTAGAGGAGGTAAAAAATAATATATGACATTTATAGATGACTACTCTAGATATACAAGAGTATACCTCTTAAGTAGTAAAGATGAAGTTGAAAACATGTTCATAAAATTTAAGATAGAAGTTGAAAATCAGAAAAATAAGAAAATTAAAAGGCTTAGATTTGATAGAGGAGGAGAATATGGTTCAGCTTTGTTTAAAAAATTTTGTGAAGAAAATGGTATTATTCATGAAGTCACTGCACCTCGTACACCTTAACAAAATGGAATAGCTGAGAGGAAAAATAGAACCCTAAAGGATATGATGAATGCCATGCTCATTAGCTCTGGTCTTCCTTCCAACATGTAGGGGGGGGGGGGGGGGAGGCTACCCTTTCTACATGTCATGTATTAAACAGGGTCTCACATAAAAAGATTAGAAAAACTCCATATGAACTATGAAAAGGACGTGCACCAAACTTAGGATACTTGAAGGTGTGGGGTTGTTTGGCAAAGGTTGGAATCCCTGAACCACATAAAGAAAAGATAGGTCCAAAAACCAAGGATAGTGTCTTCATAGGATATGCACAAAATAGTCCTGCCTATAGGTGCTTAATTTTGGAGACTAACACCGTAGTGGAGACTAAGGATGCTGATTTCTTTGAGCATATTTTTCCTATGAAGAGAACGAGACTCACTAATGAGTCCTCATCAGTCATACCCCAAGTAAGATCAAGTTCAAACTTAGATGAAAGCCACTTAACACAAGAGTTAAGATGTAGTAAAAGACCTAAAAACGGAACCAACTTTAGGCCTGACTTTATCATTGCTTTTCTCATTGAAGATGACCCAAAAACTTATCGAGATGCCATGAAATCAATGGATGCAACCTTTTGGAAGGATGCAATCCATAGTGAGTTAGAATCAATCATGGCTAACCATACATGGGAATTAGTTGAACTCCTTAGAGGAAGCAAGACCATTGGTTACAAATGGGTGTTTAAAAAGAAATTAAAAGCAGATGGGTCCATAGACAAATTCAAAGCTAGACTAGTGGCAAAAGGGTATACTCAAAAAGAAGGGATAGATTACTTTGACACTTATTCACTAGTGACAAGATTAACTGCAATTAGGATTCTAATTTCTATGGCCTCAATACATAAATTGATTGTTCACCAAATGGATGTCAAAACAGCATTTTTAAATGGTGATTTAGATGAAGAAATTTAAATGGACCAACCAGAGGGTTTTGTGGTTCAAGGACAAAAAAGTAAAGTGTGTAAACTTAGAAAATCATTATATGGTTTGAAATAAGCTCCTAAACAATGACATGAAAAATTTGATGACACTTTAATTTCTAATGGATTTGTTGTGAATGAATCTGATAGATGTGTGTATAATAAATTATTTGGTGATAGTGGTGTTATCATATGCTTATATGTGGATGACATGTTAATTTTAGGAATCGACATGGATGTTGTAAAAAGTACTAAATATCTCTTATCTTCAAACTTTGATATGAAAGACCTTGGAGAGGTTGATATAATTTTGGGAATAAAAATCATAAGGAATAGTGAAGGGATTACACTTTCCCAATTACACTATGTTGAGAAAGTACTTAAAAAATTCAATCATTTTGATTGTGACCCTATGAGAACTCCATATGACCCAAGCATACATTTAAAGAAAAAATAGAGGGTCTTCTGTTGCACAATCTGAGTATGCTAAAATTATTGGTAGTGTGATGTTTCTAATGAATTGTACACGCCCTGATATTGCATATGTTGTTAGTCGATTTAGTAGATATGTACATAATCCTGCCTATGAACATTGGAATGTACTAATTTGAAAGGCACCATGAATTTAGGCCTTACATATACAGGTCGTCCAACAGTATTAGAAGGCTATTGTGATGCAAATTGGATATCAGATAATGATGAGACCAACTCCACTAGTGGATATGTTTTCACCCTAGGTGGAGGAGCTATATCTTGGAAGTCTTCTAAACTGACCAGTAATGCTAGATCAACTATGGAGTCTAAGTTTGTTGCTTTAGAAAAGGCAAGTACTGAAGCTGAGTGGCTTAGAAATTTACTTGTTGATATACCAAAATGGGATAAGCCATTACCATCAATATCATTGCATTGTGATTCCTAAGCTGCAATTGCATGTGCAAGAAATAAAATTTATAATGGGAAGAAGAGGCATATACGCCTAAGACACAATATAGTGTGGCAACTCATAAGCAATGGAGTAATTTCCATGGAATACAGAAAAGAATCTTGCGGATCCTCTGACCAAATGGCTAACTAGACAATTGGTCTATGATACATCGAGGGGGATGGGACTTAAGCCCATTGAGTAAATCACCCATGATGACAACCCAACCTATGTCAACAAAGGTTCAATGGGAATCATGGAGAGATTCAAGATAGCACTAATAGTGAGAATGAGATCTCATTGTCCCTCCCTATGGTGTAGATGGTGCTTACTACCAAACTATTGAGGTTGAGTTTAAGACTCTAAATGAATTCATAGCCTTTATAGGTGGTGTGTGATAGTACACACTTGATGAATTCAACTATGTGGGTATGGAGGTGGGGCCGCCTCCTATGAGAGTGAGGGCAAACTCTCTAGAGCACTCATGAAAATTTAGGTAGGGCGCATGGTTGAAATGTGCCAAATCGAGAACTCGTCCAAGAATTCACAAGCAAAGGTGTTCGTGTTCTTGTGGTTCATGAAACTGGTTCAAGATCTTGTATCACCAAGATTTTGTGAACTCTAGAATACAAATACCAAGTGTTGATTCAAGTCCACAAGACATCAACACTAATTTCATCTTGTGATTGCCCAATTTTTTTTATAAAAATAAATAAATAAAAATTTTAAAACATGCGGGGAATTGTTGGGTATGTTTTAAAATTTAAGCCCATGATATTTTGTTGTAAAGTTAAGCTCATGCTCTAGAATTTTCCTTGGCTGGCGTGGGAATTTTTGGCAGCAAACAAAACCCTCGATCTTCTCATATTTCCTTATAAAATAGTCAGCTGCACCTTCCGATGTTTTTGCAGAAAATACATAGCGGCTTGTGACATCAATGGAAAAGAAAATTCCTTTGTTTTTGCCTTTCCCTTTTCACTCTAATCATCTTTAACTACTTCCTTTTTTAGAGCTCTAAGACTATCAAATTCTGCATATATGATATTAGTTAAAAACAAAAACAAAAAAACAAAAACAGAACAAAAAACATATATTACTTTTGATACTCTAGCTACTTTGTTTTTTGCTGAGAATTTTCTCTTGGGCATTTGTGACGAGTTTGAAACTCTGTTTGTGAGTACACATTAACAAAATTGTCGTTGTATCTTGGAGAGCAACCGCCTGAGCCATTGGCACCGACGGATTCATTCCAGTGCGGGCAAACTCGCTTCTTAAGGACAGCGGATTTAGTTCCGTACCTCGGCGATAAGTTTTCCTTAATCCTTAATTTTATACGCTTTTATACTTGTCTATTTTACTTATAAGTTAATTTGAGCATATCTAGTTTTATTGATATATTATTGATATTGCTTTGTAACTTTGCTAATCAATTTGGACAATTTTTAAACTCTACTTCCAACAGGAGAGAGTGGAGGAGAGTAAAATAAAGTTGTCTGAAAATATGCAAATTTTGAGCCAATTCTACTCTACCCTATTCTACTCTATTCCTCCTCCCTTCCCTCAATCCAAGCAAACCATTAGAAACTACCGGTAAAATGCATGAAGATAGGCATGACCAAAGAAAGAAAATCAATAAAACCAGGTACAAAAGAAATATGCATGTGCACATTGAATAATAGCCAAAATCACCAAGATCGTCAAGGATGTCCATATACCATGGCTGGCAGCATGGTAAGAGAAAACCTTGAGTATAATCCAAGCCCAATTAAAAGGATCTAACTATGCATAAGGGTGACACAAATCATATTGTGCATAATGACACAACTTGCTTTCACACCCGTTGCCCACATATGAATTTGCATCCATTAACCCGTGAAGGAAGCATTTATTGACCCAGCCAATGTGTCTAAAACACTTTGCGAAGTTCATCCATGTTGATGCCATCTAGTATTAGAAGTGAATGAACCCAAACCACGTTGTTGTGTTACAAGGACATATGGCAAACCATGGATGTGGATATTGATGGGATGTGCTTTGTAGGGACGAATGGATGGACCAAATTATGTAGCAGATTCCGTGTCGCTGAAAGAGCAACCAAACCGCAGCTACAAAGCTTTCAAAGATGTACAGATGGTGTTCTTGGCGATGGTGGGGCCAATTTTCTTGAACCGATGAGCTATGAAAGGGTCTTGCGGCTTTGATGGATGGTAGCAGCAAGCGTGACTTTGACTGAAAATCGGAATTTTAAAAAAAATATATATATATTATATATATATATGTAGGACAGATGAATCTTATGGCAAAACGATGGCATCGCCACGGAAGTAGAGAGAATCTGTGACAGTAGCTTGTGGACGACAATGATCTTGTGGTGTTGATGTGGCTTCTGACAGCCTTACTGCTGTAAGGCTATACTGAAGAGGTGGGAGACCATAGAAGACAAACGCAGCGGAGAAACACTAAAGAAGACAAATACCACTCTTTGAACATATCGTAATTACAGAATATCATGAACAAAGAAAGGTAGTTCTAATACATTAAATATTAACATTGATATACTATATTGAATATGCTATAATAGATATCATTATCTCTTCCACTCTACTTACCATTTAAATTCCTACGTGTTGGATCTCACTTATCAAAAGGTAGTTTGAGCCAGCACATGATGAAGAGTGATAGAAATATGTAATTAAATGATTAAATTTATCGTATCTCAATAGTTTAAGTTTTTAGAACAATCAGTAAAATAAAATAAAAATAACAACTTAAAAACACAAAACCAAAGCACATCAACCCAAAGTAAAGTTCTATAGAATTCAAAAAATCATTAACTTAAAGTAGAAATGCAAGAAAAAAAATTTAAAAGATTTTAAAAAATCCACTAAAAAAAGAAAAATATATACATGAGAGAGGATGAGGATGAGAAGAGACAAAATAAAAGGAAGATGCATGGATAGAAGGAAAAAGTGACATTACAAGGTAGAGAGTAATGGGGAGAAAAAATGTAAAATTGAAAAGGAAAGGTTGGTAGAAGTGTAATAGTAAATTGAAAAACTAATAAGAAGAAGGGTAAAAATGAGGGAGGGGTAGAATATAGGTGAATGATGCGGTACAATAAGATAGTAAAATTAATTTCTACTGAGCGACTTTTATATATAAATATAGATATAGATACAATGGTATGTTCCACGCCATTTTTGCTCTCAAACTTTGCAGTCCCTCACTCTACTTTTATATAGCTATTAACTAAAGCTCCTTTCTTTGCTTCCATACTCTTGATAGGTTTTCTATATTTTACCCATTTTGTGCATTATAGTATATCATTTCTGATTAAATATGTTTTAATTACATACCAAGCTTAGAAACCTGGAGAACAAGAAGCCTCATGTCTCTTAATGATTAAAAATATCAATTTGCATGTATCTTACATTTATAGAAGCGCACACTAGTCCGAGTATGTTCAAGGTGAAAATCATATTCCATGACCCAAAAAAAGTACTAGGTCATTTATTTAGTGCTATTTTATTTTATTATAATATTTAATTGATTGGAAAGTTGATTTGAAACAAGATTATGGATTATGAACCATTAATTACTTTAAATAATATAACTTGGGAGACTAGGAATTCCAAACACTAAAAATTATCTTTAAGACCACATAGGGGTATGGCTTGATGGTAGAAGTCATTGTCTTAACATCCAAAGAGGAAAAGTATGAGGGATAGCTCCAGGAAAGCCCTACAGTATACGTAATATTACCCATTGTCGTTACGTGGCATAGGGTCGATGAGCCCACACGAGAGACCTTTTTTTTTTTTTTTTTATTCAGCAAAAAAAATGTACATTTTCAAATCTAAATCCACTAAAAAATTTACAAACCAACCCGATCATGGTCTAAATTGTAATAATTTATCAGGTAGGTGTAAGTTGTAATTATCTGTTGAGAAATGGGTTTAAAAGAGTTGAATAAAAATCTAAATTATTTTTATCTGGCTTTACAAAATAATTTAAACTCAACGACCCAACCCAATTGGTGTTTAGAGTTATCACGTTGGGTTGGCTTTTCAGCCGACCTTTATAATGCTATCATGGGGTTGGCTTGCTTTTCAGTCATGAGAGCTGTGACAACTTGTAATAACAAGATAGAGAAATGCAACAAAAGACAAGAGAAGAGTAGTCATGGAATATGAGTCCATCTCCTACCATAGTTTGACTAGTATTTATAGTTCCACTATTTTTTTATGAATTATAATATAATTCATCTGTGAAGATTTAGCACCATAAATAATAAAATATTTTGAGAAAACGGTTCTGTAATCCCATGGATCTACCCACAAGGAAAGATAATATATCTTCTTCTTCTTCTTCTTCTTCTTCTTCTTCTTTTTTTAAGTAGTAATAACGAATGTTAGAGGTGTATTAGTCTATTAGTATAGGCCTAATGTTAGAGATATATTAGCCCATTAATATAGGCTCAAGCCTAATTTTACTTTGTGTGCAAACCAAGTCTCTTATTTGTACTAGAGTCTATTAGTCTAGGGTTTAGTCTACTATATATACACATATTATGATTCATTATAACACAAGGATTTGTACTATACTCTAAGATATTATTGATGTAGCCCTTTAAGATTTCCTCCATAAATGTAGGCTGTTAGGCTGAATCACGTAATCCTCATGTGTTATTGTGTTTTATACTTTATGCTTTCACTTCTGCATCCATACTAGCATATTCAATATGGTGTATCAATGCTAATATTTAACATGGTATCAGAGCCATCTTCTTGTGGCCATGGTTTTCTATCCTTGTCGTATATTTAAGAGCAATCTTTGTCTTCCTCGGTATTTTTTTCGCTGTGTTCATCTTCTTTGGCTTCCTACTGTTGCCGTAAAAACTCTCCGGTATAGTCATGCATTGACCATTGCCTTCCTCAAACTACCGTCACAGAGCCAAACTTCATTCAAGGGTTCTTCTCAACCTTATCAAATCTCAAGATTTCATCAAGATTCCATCTTAAGTTTGAGAGGGGGTTTTACAGATATATTAGCCCATTAGTATAGGCCCAAGCGTAATTCTACTTTGTGTACAAGCTAAGTCTCCTACTTGTACTATAAGTCTATTAGTCTAAGGTTTAGTCTACTATATATACACATGTTATGATTTATTGTAACACAAGGATTTGTACTACATTCTAATATATTATTGATATAGCCCTTTAGGGTTTCCTCCGTGGATGTAAGCTGTTAGACTAAACTATGTAACCACCCTCGTATGTTATTGTGTTTTATACTTTATGCTTTCACTTCTACATCCATACTAGCATATTCAACATAGTATATCAATGTTAATATTTAACAACGAAAGATAACATAAAATTAAAGGATTTAAATAAAATTTTGGGGGAAAAAAACCTACTATGGTTATATATATATATATATTGGAAAACAGTCTTTTTTTTTTTTTTTTTTTTTTAGAGTGTATCAACCTATGGTGTCTGCTCCTGATGATACTCTTTATCATCAGACCAAAACACCAATCGATTTTTGGTGTAGGCAAGGATTGAACCCTAAATCTCTTATTCAACTATTAAAAACTTTACCAATTAAGCTAATTGAAACCCACATTTTTGGAAAACAGTCTTAAACTTCATTTCTAACAAAATATAAGTTAAACTAAAGTACAAAGATTCCAAAGCATGAGGAGGTGAGTTCTCAATCCAAATAACATCAAAACCCTATGCTACACTGCAATACTTAAGTCAATTTAAACCCTACACTTTCATTAGCATGACAATCAAAATCCTATCCCACTTTATTAAGTTCTGAATGAGACATCTAATATATACCCAAAAAATGCATTGATTTATCCAACTTGTATAGCTTCTAGTTTTATTTCCTCGGATTAGAGGAGAATTTTACCAAAAAGAAAAACTCATCTGAAAACAATTACCCCTCCCTTCCCTGCCCCTTAAACAGAAAACACCAAAATTGCCTTCCTTTTTAGAGAGAGAGAGAGAGAGAGAGAGAGAGAAAGTACCATACTTGTGTGAATTGGTATTAAATCTCTCATTATTAAGGCTGAATTTAACTAGGAGTGAGACTAAGGGTTTTGATTGTCACACCAATAAAAGTGCAAAAAATTATGAATTAAATCATTTAACTATGTTACGAACACTCTCTTATATGTAGACTCAAACTCTCTTAATAAGTCTAACCTAACATACAAAATTTTATTACTTTATAAATTGAAGGTGGAGTGGATAGTGGAGACAGTGTTTAAACTCAAAACCATATTTCTAACAATTCAGCAAATAACAACAACAGGCCCTACCATGAAGCAAACCCAGAGTACAGAGAGTGCTCAAAATTAGATTAGGATTCATATTACTAGTTATCATGATCCATCTACCTAGTAAAGTAATAATAAAATGCTATTAAAGTCTACATAATTAAAACAATTACTATTAGTTAAAAACTTCAACTCCAGTCCATCCAAGATTCCACTATGATCACGTTGATGTCCTAGTCTAGGATGAAGATTTTTTAATATGAAAGTATGAAACCCTGACCCAATTTCCTAAGAAATGGCAATATCAAACACTGGCTAAAGCAAATTGCAGAAAATGAAGTTTTGTCAGCCAAAAAAAAAAGGCAAATTACTACTATAGTAGATTCCTTTGCTTTTTAACATTTGTCATATACTTGAATTTTATTCCATTGATTGACTATACATTTGAGCTAATCATTCAAAACTTTAATTCACTAGTCAAAACTCACCCACCAAGATTCTTTGGCTATCCTTTTGCTTCATTAGTCATTCATCAAATCACAACCACTTTCTGTCCTTCCATGATTCTAAACCAAAAGAATCTTACTTCTTTTTCTTTTTCTTTATAAAATTGTATGGTCGACACCCATTTTTGCTCTCAAACTTTGCAGTCCACCTCCATACTTTATATAACTATTAATTAAAGCTCCTTTCTTTGCTTCCATACTCTTGATAAGGTTTCTGTATCCATCTTTTGCATTATAGCATGCATTTCCTATTGTATAATTTGAAGCCTTCTGTTTTAATACATTGAAAAGTGAACATTTGGTTCATGGTTTTTACTCCTTTTGCATTCTCAAAGCCATTCCTACCACTTTTTTAATCTTCTTTGAAAGTTTTGTACTTGGAAGGACCTAGTTACTACTCAAATCCTATAAACAAGGCTTGTTGAAACTCATGCTAGCATTTATTTTTTTATCATAAGTAGGCTGCATAAATATAGATGTTTATTCCCATAATCATGCTATGATAACTCTTCGGTTTATAGCTCTTCCTTCAATGTTTTGTTTGCTTCCAATGGACCATTTTAAGTATTAGTTACAATAAAAGTATATAACTATTGCAGAGTCTTGACTTGTGAGAAATAGCCATGACTATTGCTGTAGAAACTGAGGCTCCAACAAGGCTTGAGGTTTGTACTTCACACGTTTCATTGCTAGAACATTAACTTGGGGGATTTTGCAAATTTTCAAAGAAGAGACTGAGTGGAATTTATTTCAATCAGAACATTTATATCTAATATTTAATTAATATCTGTAATAAGCAGGGAAAGCATAGAGCAATGGTAGTTTGTTTCTTTCTCGGGCTTGGGTCTCTTGTGTCATGGAATAGTATGCTGACAATTGGAGATTACTACTATCAGTTGTTCCCAGTAAGTCATGCTTATTTTCAATATATTTTTTGAGGCTAAAGATGACTGCATAAACTGCTCCCTTTAGATATTGTACAAGTACTTTAATCTTTTGAAGCAAGGAAGACACTACAGCTTTTTGAAATTCAATGTTGATACTGTATGAGAAGGGGCAGGCTCAACTGAATTTTTTTTTACTTTTATTTGGTTTATATTTTATATTATATATGCCCTTTGAAAAGCTAGAAAACTAAAATTGGGGGGGAGGGGGGAAGAAAAAAATGATTCTTCAACCATAGTTCTATGGTATAATTGCAGAGAGCCTAAAAATGGAGGTACCTATTCCTGTTTTACAAAATAGTTTTAAGGACAAAACTATTGTTTATGGCATCCTGTACTTCATTTGATTTATTGTAAGATGAGTTTTGAGATTAATTAGACTTACAAGGTTTTCCCTCTCTTTGGAAGAAATACCATCCTTCAAAGATACTTACGCTTGTTTATCAACCATTCGCGCTTGGAACAATGGCGATACTAGCATACAATGAATCAAAGATTAATACTAGGAAGCGCAACATCTTTGGATACACTCTTTTCTTTGCAAGCACTTTGTTAGTCTTAGTTGTAAGTACAGCTTTTCCCATTTTATATTCTTAATTTTGGCTGTCTAATACTTGTAATTCATATTGCATTCATTGTAATTTCCCTTCCTACATGTTTGGTGACAGTTGGATTTCGCCACATCAGGGAAAGGTGGAATTGGACCTTTTATTGGTTTATGTGTGCTTTCTGCTTGTTTTGGAGTTGCAGATGCCCATGTTCAAGGTGGAATGCTTGGAGACTTGTCCTTCATGTGCCCTGAATTCATTCAGGTTGATATTATCAAGAGTTCTATTTACGTCCCTAAATTTTAGTCCGTGAATGATTATAATCCCTAAATTTTAAAGTGGTCATTTTTAGTCCCTATGGAATGATGACATGTCACTTTCAGTTTGGTCATGTAATATAAGGACTAAAAGTGATCATTTTAAACTTTAGGAAATAAAATCTCTCGTGGGCAGAACTTAAGGGATCAATAATATATTTGAGCCGAATGTTTTCAACAATTTTCATTGCTGTCTTCATCTGTTTAACCTTAATTTTAATATATGTCAATTTTTTATGCTCTGCAGTCTTTCCTTGGGGGTCTAGCTGCATCAGGGGCTCTGGCCTCTGGTTTGAGGCTACTCACAAAAGTATCCTTTGAGAAAACTCATAATGGGCTTCGCAAGGGGGCTAGTATGTTGCTCTTATCTATCTAATAGTCAACTGTTATGGCTTTCACAATTTCGCTCATATGTAGTCATTGCTGATTTGATGGAGAATGCTGTTCCTTACTAGTTAGTGCTGTTTCAAATTTCAATCTTTCTCATACACTATTATTATTAGTATTGAGAAGCCAACAATATGGAGTTGAATTTAAGCGCACAGGAAAAGGAAATTGAGCTTCACTAAATTGCATAAAATAAAATTCTTGGTTTTATATAAATTTTCTGAAGCTAAGATGACTAAAAAGACATCTTTATTTTGCAGCAATGTTCCTTGCAATTTCCACATTCTTTGAGTTTCTGTGTATTCTGCTCTATGCAATTGTCTTCGCTAAACTGCCAATAGTGAAGTACTATCGCTCAAAGGCAGCATCAGAAGGATCAAAAACTGTATCATCTGACCTTGCTGCCGCTGGCATCCAAACAGACTCAAACCAAGGAGTAATGCACCTTCTCTTTAACCTCATGCTGTATCATGCTCAACGAAGTTTTGAGATTGCAATATCCTAATGGCCTTTGAAATTTTCACAGGATGAAGATGACGCGAAACAACTAGAGCGCTTGAGCAATAAGCAATTGTTCTTTCAGAATATAGATTATGCAATTGGCCTATTTCTGATTTATGTGTTAACATTGTCAATTTTCCCCGGCTTCTTGTATGAAAATACTGGAACACATGGGCTAGGCTCATGGTAAGTGCTCAATTATCACAGAGGAACATTTGGTTTACTTTTTCAAATGATGTAAGTTGAATGAGTAAATGTTTTTCACTGTATTCTAAGTGAGCCTGCTTTTTATCAAAAACCATCATTTCCATTTTTAATTTCAATAAAAACTTGTAACATTTGGATATATATACTCCATTAGTCCAGTTATTTAACATTATCATTCCCTAAATGATTTCTTTGCAGCTTTCCATTGTTTCAAATTGCACTTTGAATAAAGTTTGCAGTTTCAAACCATAATATTGTTTCTATGCCTAGCTATGTGCTAGTTGCCTACATGTTTGCCTTGTCTAGTGAATTATAAAAGTGAAACTACAATACTAGCACATTGATGATGATCTTTCAGGTATGCACCTGTTCTGATTGCAATGTACAATGTCTGGGATCTGATATCAAGATATATTCCTCTCATCGAAAGCCTGAAGTTAGAATCCAGGAAGGGCCTTATGATTGCAATTCTTTCTCGCTTCTTATTTATCCCAACGTTCTACTTTTGCGCAAAATATGGCGATAAGGGATGGATGATCCTGCTGACATCCTTATTGGGAGTATCTAATGGCTACCTTACTGTCTGTGTCCTTACAGTGGCACCCAAAGGTTACAAGGTTAGCTGACATAGCATGCTACATAATGTGCAGCAAATATAAGTTTTCCAGTGGTTCCTCATTAATATTTATTGGTTTCATTATTTTGTAGGGACCTGAGCAAAATGCTTTGGGCAATTTGCTTGTGTTGTGTCTTTTATGTGGTTTATTTGCAGGAGTAGCTCTTGATTGGTTGTGGCTCATAGGTAAAGAAGGGTTTTAAGGATCCAAGTTATTGTTGTAATAGATGAAGCAAAGTCAGTTCCTCTTGACCGTTTATCACTTAACAGAATGAATATCATTAGATGAATAGCCAAATGCTAAACTTTATGCATTGGAATTATATTGTTGATTATATAGCCATGACCTTTTCTAATTTTGTTTAAATTATCAAAAACCTCATAAATAAACTTTATGCATTTGAATTATATTGTTAATTTTATAGCCATCATATTTTCTAATTTTGTTTAAACTATCAAAAACCTCATAATTAAACTTGACGGAGGTACAGGAAATTTTATGAACCAAACAATATTGTCCTATGTAAGAAATATGGATTTAGACCATAGAATTCAGTTGAGCAGGACACACCATATAATCCATTGCAAATGATTTTTTGCAGTCAAACCAAAGCAGGGACACAACTTCCTTACATAAATTTAAATTATAAAAATATAAAAAGAGTTTGGTTAAAATATAGTTTTAACTAAAAAAATAAGTAATGCTTTAAAAATGTGTAAGTAAATAAGCTAAAAGAAATAGTTGATGGCAAATAGGATTTTCTCACAGCAAATCCGTATCCTTGCAAAAATACTTCATACATGCCTTTTCTTATTGACAGTTGTGATACAGCTGAAAATGGAACATATTATTTGCAGCTAGGGTTCAAAATTCTGTAGCAATTAACATATAGACTCTAGATTGTCATTTATGTATATTTTGACGCTGTGACAGAATAACCCTATCCAAAAACATGAAAGATTTTACCATACATAAAAACTAACAATAGTAGAAGTAATTTTTTTTTTTTAATAAGAAACATTAATAGAAGTATTAAAAAAGGGCATGTCAATTTGGGAAGTAACTAAGGGCATGACTTTAGATAGTATAGAATGGAATCTATTGAGGATCCATTGTTGACTCCAAATTTTGGGACTAAGGCGTTATTGTTGTTGTTGTTGTTGTTGTATAGAAACTAAGCACAACAGCAGGACTAAGGCATTGTTATTGTTGTTGTTGTATAGAAACTAAGCACAACAGGCAACAGCATAACTTTCAAAAGAAATAGCCTTTGACAGCAATTACTTGGGCCCATGAATAAGAAGTTCAAGATCCTTCGTCATCTTCCCTGATTTGACTGTTCCAACACATGCTGCTCCCAGTGTCACAGTAAATCCAAAAGTTCTGTGTTGTCATCCGCCCTGCTCAATTTTCACATGATGATTTAAATAATAAGAAAAATCCAATTCCTAAAACTTCAAATTCACAGAACTAAAATTATACAAAACTCATCAATAAAAGAAGAAATTAATCTGATACCTGTGTGCAAGACCTCGTGTTCATGCAAATATTGATGCTATGCTGTTTATGCTGGTTTCACCACCTCTCTGATGGAGCCAGTAATAGTGGTAACTGTCCCATGTGCTGCTTCAGGTTTAATTTTCTTTCCATCTAGGCACACCCCTGAAACCCAAGACCAACTTCACATGTATCAGAAGTGAAAAATGGACCAAAAAGAAAGGCTCTAAAAAAAATACCAGGAAAAATAAAAATGAGAACAATGAAACATACCAGCACTGATAGCCATTGGTTGCGTGTATAATACACCAATAGAGACAATGTTATGAACAAGAAGCTAAGAGGTAAAAGATAGTAGACACACATAAGAGCGGCTTAAGCATTTTTAATTATAACTCTATTGTTGATGGCATCACAATTAGAGAGACCAAGATCAAAGTATTTGATATCCAACTCCACAAAGAGAGAGAGAGAGAGATAGTCTATTTGCAACTTTAAATCTTCCACTTCTAATGATTAAATTTTTTTTTTGACTAGAAAATTGGATGAGAATTGGTCAGGTTGATTCTCCTAGATCACTAAAAGCATGTGTCACAGACTCACAATAAACAAGAGTAAATAATTTAGGTTTGCTTGAACAACTAATTATTTTGATGAGGAATAAGGATAAGGGCACCACTGAACACATCATGGCTTGGTTACACGAACTATTGGACATTGTCACATTATAGCACAAGGAACCTACAGAGAGAATAAGGAAGGTCATTCTAAAGAGCATGCATGTTTCAGTTGAAGCTTATTCTCAAAAGGATGAGAACTTCAACTAAAATCTTTGATCAGCATATATATAACACACATTATTGCAAAGATAATGGAAATCTGATCATCCATAAATGATAGATTTTCTTTTTCCTTCGGGAAAAGTGGTGGGGGTGGGGGAGGTTAAAAATTGTCAATTAAGTTAGAAACAAAGCATTTCTTTTTCAATTGAGTAAAATAGAGTGGTTTTGACCCAAAAAAAAGAAGAAGCATAAATCCAAAATTCAAGAGATGAATTGTAAATTTGATCACAATGCTGGGAGAAAGAACTAGGCATACCACATCATACGAGTCATAGCATAGTTTTGCCACGGAATCAGCCTGTACAAGTTCCTCAGCATAGCCATAGGAAATATAGACACATGGACCTAGGTCCGGCTTTGGGATTTCCTGAGGCAACTTCGCAGCTAAATTTAGAAGACCAGATATGGGATTCATATATTCTTGAAGTGGTAAAGAGTGGATTATTTGAGCATAATGAGATGGAAATTGTTCTTGAAATAAATGCGAAGAAAGCCAACCCTTCAATTTAAACTTCTCTTGCCACGTATTCTTATGTGTTTGCCCATTCAGAGAACCCATAAAATACTGCCTGATACCAATTTCTACCTGCCATGACAGAATCAGGATGCATGAAGCAAACAAAAACTGTGAATAAGAACCATGATTTCATCCTAACAATATTAACATGAATGCAAAAAACTGAAAAAAGTATATCACATTCTAACATGGCATATATTTTCATGGGAATACACTGACCTCGCACCAATCCAAGCAATTGGTAGCTTCAAGAAAATCTTTATTATTCTCATATCTGGCAATGCTTTGCTCAAGATAAGTGCAGAACATGACTACTGGATCCCAGTTCAAATCTGATGCAGACTGAAGCACATTACGAACTATTACAGGATGGCCTCTACCCCAATGTTTCTGAAAGTGTTCAAGCTTATCATTGTGAACGTCCAGAAGTGTGGGGTAATACAAATAATTGTCAATAGAATCTTCTCTTGCAGCTGCTTCCTGCAAATGCTCAATTCCATCGGCTTTATGATCTATGTCAAGACATACTGAGCAGCATGAAGATGTGTCAAAAGCTTCAGGAACCTCATAGCTGCAAACTATTTCTTCAGCACTTACTTCCAGCTCTTTGATCCAACTCAAGGAAAAAACACATCTCAAATCAAGGAAGCTATCACCACAACCACCAAATTCCGCAGGAGGACAAGATATCCTACCATTAGCATTACAAGCTTTCCAGTCAGACACTGATGCAGATGAGGAAAGGTATGTACCAGAATTTTGCTTGGCCAGCTTCTTCAGTGAAAGTTGCTTGTCACCAGATATACAAGCTTTCCTTCCATTTGAATTCTTTGAAATAAGTGTGTCAATTCTTCCAGTGAAGCTCTCATGACAAAAATCCTTACAACAACTTAAACAGAGATTATATGAACAATTTGGACAATTTGAATTCTTTTAAATCTTCCACTTCCAATGCTTTTATTGTGAGTATATCTTGTTTTATTGATACATTATTGATATTACTTTGTAACTTTGTTAATCAATTTGGACAATTTTTAAACTATACTTCCAACAAGAGAGAGTGGAGGAGCGTAGAATAAAGTTAGCTAAAAATATACAAATTTTGAGCAAATTCTACTTTACTCTATTCTACTTTATTCCTCCTCCCTTCTCTCAATCCAAGCGGACCATTAGAAACTACTAGTAAAATGCGTGAAGATAGGCATGACCAAAGAAAGAAAATCAATAAAACCAGGTACAAAAGAAATATGCATGTGCACATTGAATAATAGCCAAAATCACCAAGATCGTCAAGGTTGTCCATATACCATGGTTGGCAGCATGGTAAGAGAAAACCTTGAGTATAATCCAAGCCCAATTAAAAGGATCTAACTATGCATAAGGGTGACACAAATCATATTGTGCATAATGACACAACTTGCTTTCACACTGTTGAAGCTGGAACTGAATTAGATGAAAACGGCAAAACCAAATTGTCAAATGCAAGGCAAAACGACACAGAACAGAACAAAGTTGAAGAACAAAACGGCAGATTGTAGTTTAATGAAATCACCTGCCTAGCATGTGTGTAACTTAAGTCCTAATTTGCTGTATCAGAAGTCCACTTGGCACGCATCTAATGGTGCAGTTGTAATCCCGTTAGATTAGAAAGTTAGTTAATTTTCTGTTTTAGTCTTAACTCCTCTGTTAGGTATATATAGAAACAGGGGGTTTATCTAATTACTCACTTGTACATTTTCTGATTTTGATGAATGAGAATTACTCTTTCTCTCTCAAAGTTCTCTCTTCCAATTTCCAGAAACTTCTTTCTTAATATGGTATCAGAGCAAGATTTTCTTTGAGTTTCTTTCATTTTCGTAGTTGCCAAACAGTTTTTGGTCTTCGAAATTTCTTTCTTTTCTTCTTGATTTGCAAGTTTCTTTGTGTTTCTTTCTTTTTCGTTGTTGCCAAACAGATTTTGGTCTTCGAAATTTCTCTCTTTTCTTCTTGATTTGCTTGAAGTTCTAGTCCTTCATGGCTTCTGATTCAACAACCAATCAAGCACAGTCTTCCACTCAATCTATGCCTTCTACAAGTGTAACAATGGCAGATGAATCTGCTAACAACCCTTATTTTCTTCCAGCCACTGAAAGTCAAGGAATAGTTCTTACTTTGCAGCCGTTGACTGGTCCAGAGAACTATTTGAGTTGGGCAAGATCAGTGTTCTTGGCCCTAAGTTCACGAAACAAATTTGGTTTTGTGAATGGTTTGATTCCTCAACCAGACCTTACCTCTCCATTGTACAACTCTTGGAGTAGGTGTAATACCACTGTGCTCTCATGGCTGACCAACTCTCTCAGCATGGATCTCAAGGCAAGTGTGATGTAGATCAACACTGCAAGGGATTTATGGATTGATCTCAGAGACAGACTTTCACAAGGAAATACTCCACGGCAATTTGAGCTGCAAAAGGAAATTGCTCGTCTTTCTCAAGGTACACTCACAGTAAGTTCATACTTCACTAGGTTTAAAACACTATGGGATGAGTTTATTAATTTTCAACCTTTCACTGTATACAATTGTGATTGCACATGTGGTTCTAAGGCTTCTCAATTGGAAGCACAACATAAGGAGCATGTTTTTCGCTTTCTGATGGGATTAAATGATAGTTATGGAAACATTATAGGCCAGATTTTGTTGCTTGAGCCTTTTCCATCTATTAGCAAAGTTTGTTCTTTGATCTTGCAAGAAGAAAAGAGAAGGAGTTTTGGACATGGAGTTAATGTAGTCTATCCTGCTAAGGCTACTGCTATGTTTGCTATTCATGCTAAGGGTTTTAATGGCAATCAAGGACAGAACCAAGGCAATCGTGGTAATAAAGGCCATTTTAAGAAGGAGAGACCCATCTGTACTTACTGTGGCCTTAGTGGTCATATTGCAGACAAGTGTTATAAACTACATGGGTATCCCCCAGGCTACAAGCACAAGGGAAGCAATCAGGCTATGGCTAATCAAGTTTCAACTTTTTTGCCTTCTGGAAATTTTGGCAATTTGGATGGTTTTGCTTTGGGCAATCCAAATTTGACCCAAAATAATGTTGGCTTTCCTAATCATAGTTTTCATTCTAAAGCTGGCTTTCCTTCACAACCTTCTTTTGGTGCTACATTTGCTTCCCCACAGACTTCTGTCCAAGGTTCCCAGCCTAAGCCTCAGTGTCCCATCTCTCAGGTTCAATGTGAGCAGCTTCTTAACTATTTGATAGCAGTCACAGCTTCTGGTTCAGGCATTGGTACTTCTACTGCTCATCAAGTAGCTACTGTTATGACATTTGCTCCCATTATTCAACCTACCTTAACACTTAACTCAGCTTCTTCTTCTACTGTTGATGCTTCAAATTTTTCAGGTAATCCATTTTGGATTCCCCCAAATTTCACACATTCTGTTTTTTCTGCCCATATTGCTAATAAACCTATTTTTAAGTCTAATGATTGGATTTTGGACACTGGTGCTACTGACCACATGGTCCATTCAGTGTCACAACTTACTACCATCACTTCTACTGTCCATTCTTATGTTTTCCTGCCAAATGGGGATCAAGCTTTAGTAACACATATAGGCATTGTGCAGATTTCACCCACTTTAACACTTACAAATGTTTTGTGTGTTCCTATTTCTAGTTTTAATCTCATTTCCATAAGCAAACTTACACAACAATCTTCTTGTTGCCTCATATTTCTTGGACATTGGTGTTTTATCCAGGACCTTGCTCAATGGAGCATGATTGGTCTGGGTAAAGAATGTCAAGGGCTATATCTGCTGCAAGCTCCTGCTTCTCAGATTGCTCCTACTGCCTTGGTTGCTTCTGCTGGCCATTCTTCTTCCACTTTATGGCACAGCAGATTAGGCCATCCTTCATTTTTCAAGCTTTCTTTGTTGAATAAACTTGTAGGTTCTGAAGCTTTCAATAAATCAGATTGTTGTGAGGTTTGTCATTTTTCTAAGCACAAAAGGTTACCATTTCCTTCAAGTAGTCATGTATCTGTTCAACCTTTTGAACTTGTTCATTGTGACTTGTGGGGTCCTTTTTCCACTTGTACTGTTGAAGGTTTTAGGTATTTTTTAACAATTGTTGATGATTTCTCTCGTTGTACTTAGGTTTATCTTCTTAAGAATAAATCTGATACTCAGTTCTTCATTCCTAACTTTGTTAACATAGTTCATACTCAATTTCATGCTTCTGTTAAGACTATTAGGAGTGACAATGGTACAGAATTTTTCTTAAGGAATTTCTTTCATTCCAAAGGCATCTTGCATCAACTATCCTATGTTGATACTCCTCAACAAAATGTCATTATTGAGAGGAAGCATCAACACATTCTCAATGTTGCAAGAGCATTAAAATTTCAATCAAACTTGCCTTTGTGCCTATGGGGTGATTGCATTCTTACTGCTATCTATCTTATTAATAGACTGCCTTCTAAATCTCTACACAACAAAAGTCCCTATGAATTACTCTTTAAGTCTTCTCCACCCTATAATCATTTAAGGTGTTTTGATTGTTTGTGTTTCATATCCACTTTATCACATAATAGGCACAAATTTGCATCTAGGGCCAGAAAATGTGTTTTCTTAGGCTATCCTCATGACATAGGATACAAGGTTCTTGATCTTGAATCTAATTATATTCATATTTCAAGGGACATCATCTTTTATGAACATATTTTTCCTTTTGTCAAATCTGATCATCCTTCCACTTCTTATCTTGATTCTTTTGTGTTCCCACATTGTGTTTCTGATGCATCTTATCTTTCTGTTACATCTCATTTTTTTTATCCTCCTAACCCTCAACCTGATTCTTCCATTACTTCTAATTCATCTAATTCATCTGATTCTACTCCTTCCCAATGTGATTCCCAACTTGCTGTGCCTTTGCCTTCAATTTTGGATAATTCTCAAACTGATATGCCTTTACCTTCAGTATTGGATTCTGTCATTCCTCCCTCACCACCTTCCATTTATCACTCTCTACCTATTTCCTCATCTTCTTTACCTATCATAAGAAAATCAACTAGACCTCATCACCCACCTGCTTACCTCTCTGATTATTCTTGTAAAGCAATTAGTACCAAGCCTGCTTCTAGTTTGCCTTATGACATTTCAAAGGTTATAAGTTACTCACATCTTGGACCTCAGTTTGCCTCCTTTGTCATGGCTGTCAGTTCTGTCCCGTCAGAACCTGATTCATTTTCTCAAGCAGTTAAGTTTCCTGAGTGGAGAGCTTCCATGGACAAGGAAATTGAAGCTTTGGAACTCAATAATACTTGGACACTAACCCCTTTACCTACTGGTAAGTTTCCCATTGGTTGTAAATGGGTATATAGGGTTAAATATCACTCCAATGGTTCTATAGAGAGGTACAAAGCTCGTTTGGTTGCCAAGGGTTTTACCCAAAAGCTTGGTTTGGATTATTCAGAGACTTTTAGTCCAGTTGCTAAATCAGTTTCAGTCAGGATTGTCTTGTCTTTGGCTGCTGTGAATGGGTGGTTTCTTCACCAAATGGATGTAAATAATGCTTTTCTCCATGGTGAGTTGGTTGAGGATGTTTATATGTGTTTACCACCTGGTTTTCACAGCAAGGGGGAGCATTTGGTATGTAAATTGAATAAGAGCCTTTATGGACTGAAACAAGCTTCTAGAAAATGGTTTGAGAAGTTTTCATCTACCATTATGCAAATAGGCTTCATTCAATCAAAATCTGATTATTCTTTGTTTACACACACACAAGGATCTTCATTCACAGTGCTTTTGGTTTATGTGGATAACATATTATTGACTGGTAATAATCCAACTTGTGTTCAACATTTGAAGAAGGTTCTTGATGACAGATTTGGTTTAAGGGACCTGGGGTCTCTAAGGTATTTCTTAGGACTTAAAGTCGCTAGAACTGATGCAAGTATAAGCTTGAACCAACGGAAGTATGCCTTGGAAATTTTGGAGGATACAGGATTTCTAGATTCCAAACCAATCAAGTTTCCCATGGAACAGAACTTGAAGTTGTCCAAATATGAGGGAAAGCCATTGACAGATCCTGCTTAGTTTAGAAGACTATTTAGGAGACTCTTGTACCTCACTTTGACAAGGCCAGACATCACATATGCTGTGCACAGGCTGAGTCAGTTTGTATCACAGCCAAGAGAGCCTCATTTGCTAGCTGCTAACAGAGTACTTCAATATATAAAAGGCTCACCAGGAAGAGGCATTTTCTTTCCAAGCCAATCTGATATGCACATTAAGTCTTTCTGTGATGCAGATTGGGCTGGATGCCCTGACACTAGGAGGTCCTTAACTGGCTATGCTGTTTTCTTGGGGGAATCATTAATTTCTTGGAGGTCTAAGAAGCAAGGTGTTGTTTCAAGGTCCTCAGCTGAGGCTGAGTACAGAGCTATGGCAAGTGTGGCGTGTGAGATTACTTGGATGCTACAAATACTTAAGGATTTAAAGGTGAATCATGCAAGACCAGCTATGCTATTTTGTGATAATCAGGCAGCCTTGCACATAGTTGCAAATCTAGTATTCCATGAGAGGATAAAGCATATCGAGGTAGATTGTCATTTGGTAAGGGATAAGATCATGAAGGGTATGATTAAAACGTTTCATGTAGCTAGCAACTCACAAGTTGCAGATATTTTTACCAAAGCATTGGGCTTCTCAGCTTTTACAAGGCTTGCTGGAAAATTAGGCTTGAAGGACATTTTTGTTCCCAGGGATGTGAAGGCACAAATCATAGATCAAGTTTCAAATCAAGAAGGTCAAGTCTCAAAACTTGAAGTTCAGGACTTGAGGAGGAGTGTTGAAGCTGGAACTGAATTAGATGAAAACGGCAAAACCAAATTGTCAAGTGCAAGGCAAAACGACACAGAACAGAACAAAGCTGAAGAACAAAACGGCAGATTGTAGTTAATGAAATCACGTGCCTAGCATGTGTGTAACTTAAGTCCTAATTTGCTGTATCAGAAGTCCACTTGGCACGCATCTAATGGTGCAGTTGTAATCCCGATAGATTAGGAAGTTAGTTAATTTTTTGTTTTAGTCTTAACTCCTCTGTTAGGTATATATAGAAACAGGGGGTTTATCTAATTACTCACTTGTACATTTACTGATTTTGATGAATGAGAATTACTCTTTCTCTCTCAAAGTTCTCTCTTCCAATTTCCAGAAACTACTTTCTTAATACACACCCGTTGCCCACATATGAATTTGCATCCATTAACCCGTGAAGGAAGCATTTATTGACCCAGCCAATGTGTCTAAAATACTTTGCGAAGTTCATCCATGTTGATGCCATCTAGTATTAGAAGTGAATGAACTCAAACCACGTTGTTGTGTTGCAAGGACATATGGCAAACCATGGATATGGATATTGATGGGATGTGCTCTGTAGGGACGAAAGGATGGACCAAATTACATGGCAGATTCCGTGTCGCTGAAAGAGCAACCAAACCGCAGCTACAAAGCTTTCAAAGATGCACAGATGGTGTTCTTGGCGATGGTGGGGTCAATTTTCTTGAACCGCGCGATGAGCTATGAAAGGGTCTTGCGGCTTTGATGGATGGTAGCAGCAAGCGTGGCTTTGACTGAAAATCGGAATTTAAAAAAAAAAAAAATTATATATATATATATTTGAGGACAGATGAATATTGTGGCAAAACGATGGCATCGCCACGGAAGTAGAGAGAGTTTGTGACAGTAGCTTGTGGAAGACAATGGTCTTGTGGAGTTGATGTGGCTTCTGACAGCCTGACAGCAGCAAGGTTATACTGGAGAGGTGGGAGGCCATAGAAGACAAACACAACGGAGAAACACTAAAGAAGACAAAGACCGCTCTTTGAACATACGGTAAGTACAGAATATCATGACCACAGGAAGGCAGCTCTAATATGTTAAATATTAGCATTGATATACTATGTTAAATATGTTGTAAGAGATATCATTATCTCCTCCATTTTACTTATTATTTAAATTCTCACGTGTTGGATCTTACTTATTAAAAGGTAGTTTGAGCCAACACATGAGGAGGAGTGATAGAAGTATATGGTTAAATAATTAAATTTATCATTTCTTAATAGCTTAAGTTTTTTTTAAAAATCGGTAAAATAAAATAAAAATAACAACTTAAAAACACAAAACCAAAGCACATCAACCCAAAGTAAAGTTCTATAGAATACAAAAAATCACTAACTTAAAGTAGAAATGCAAGAAAATTTTTTTAAAAGATTTTAAAAATCCACTAAAAAAAGAAAAAAAAATGAGAGAGAATGAGAATGAGAAAAAACAAAATAAAAGGAAGATGCAAGGATAAAAGGAAAAAGTAGCATTATAAGGTAGAGAGTAGTGAGGAGAAAAAATGTAAAAACAAGAAGAAAAGGTTGGTAAAAGTGTAATAGTAAATTGAAAAACTAATAAGAAGAAGAGTAAGATGAGGGAGGGGTAAAATGTAGGTGAATGATGCAGCACAATAAGATAGTAAAATTAATTACTACTAAGCTACTTTTATATATACAAATATAGATATAGATACAATGATATGCTCCACACCATTTTTGCTCTCAAACTTTGCAGTCCCTCACTCTACTTTTATATAGCTATTAACTAAAACTCCTTTCTTTGCTTCCATACTCTTGATAGGTTTTCTATATTTTAATTTTTACCCATTTTGTGCATTATAGTATATCATTTCTGATTAAATATGTTTTAATTACATACCAAGCTTAGAAACCTGGAGAACAAGAAGCCTCATGTCTCTTGATGATTAAGAATATCAATTTGCATGTACCTTACATTTATAAAAGCACACTCTAGTCCGAGTATGTTCAAGGTGAAAATCATATTCCATGACCGAAAAAAAGTACTAGGTCATTTTAGTGCTATTTTATTTTATTATAATATTTAATTGATTGGAAAGTTGATTTTGAATCAAGATTATGGATTATGAACCATTAATTATTTTAAATAATATAACATGGGAGACTAGGAATTTCAAATACTAAAAATTATCTTTAAGACCACATGGGGGTACGGCTTGATAGTAGGAGTCCTTGTCTTAGGGTCTATTTGTTTTGGCTTCAAACGGTTTCCGGAAATTATTTTCCGAAAAATTGGGTGTTTGGTTGTTACTTCAAATTTGGTCAAACTGAAAACCATTTTTGGTTGACCGAAAATAATGCCAAAAACGGGTGAAATGGATTTCCGGTTTCATTTTCACTTCAAATGAAATTTTCCAGAAAAGAGAGAAGAGAGCACGAAGAGAGACCTAGCGACCTTCGACCCAGAGAGAGCACGAGAGAGCACGAACCGGCGCTCCAAGCCCAGAGCCCATTGCCGGCGACCTTTGACCCACGAACCCACCAGTCGCACCGCGTCGACAAGACCCAGTGAGTCGCATTGCGAGACCTACGAGTCGTACCGCGTCGGCGAGACCCAGTGAGTCGCACCGCGTCGGCGAGACCCAGCGAGTCGCACTGCGAGACCCACGAGTCGCACCGCGTCGGCGAGACCCAGCGAGTCGCACCGCGAGACCCACGAGTCGCACCGCGCCGGCGAGACAACCGTTCGACCCAGACCCAGGCGTTCGACCCAGACGTTCGATCCATCGCCTTCGACCTTCGACCGACGACCCAGACCTTCGACCCAGACCTTCGACGACCCACACCTTCGACCCAGATGTCGTCGTCGACCCATCGCCGAGACCCAGACCCAGACCCATCTCAGTTTTGTTTTTTAAAGTTTGATTGTTGTTGTTGTTGTTGCCGGAATCAATTTGTTGTTGTTGTTGTTGTTGTTGTGTTGTTGTTGTTGCCGGAATCAATTTTTTGTTGTTGTTGTTTGTTGTGTTGTTGTTGCCGGAAAATAGCATTTTCCTAATAGAACCAAACACATGAAAATATTTTCCACAACAATTTTCATAATACAACCAAACACTTGAAAATATTTTCCTTTTTCGGAAAATAGCATTTTCGGAAAATAGGTATTTTCCAGAAAATATTTTACGGCAACCAAACGGACCCTTAGCATCCAAAGAGGTACAGTTTGAGCGATAGCTCCAGGAAAGCCCTACGGTACACGTAATATTACTCATTACCGTCACGTGGCATGGGGTCGATAAGCCAACACTAAAGACCTTTTTTTTTTTTCTTCAGCAAAAAAAAAAAAAAAAAGAGTACATTTTCAAATCTAAGTCCTCTAAAAAATTTACACACCGACCCGAGTATGGTCTAAATTGTAATAATCTGTTGAGAAATGGGTTTAAAAGAGTTGAATAAAATTCTAAATTATTTTTATAAGGCTTTACAAAATAATTTAAACTCAACGACCCAACCCAATTGGCGTTTAGAGTTATCACGTTGGGTTGGCTTTTCAGCCTACCTTTATAATGCTGTCATGGGGTTGGCTTGCTCTTCAGTCATTAGAGCTGTGGCGACTTGTAATAACAAGATAGATAAATGCAACAAAAGACAGGAGAAGAGAAGTCATGGAATCTGAGTCCATCCCCAACCATAGTTTGACTAGTATTTATAGTTCCACTATTTTTTGTATGAAATATATTTATGTAGTTCATCTGTGAAGCTTAAGCATCATAAATAATAAAATATTTTGAGAAAACGGTACTGTAATCCCATGGATCTACCCACAAGGAAAGATAATATATCTTTTTTTATATAAGTAATAATAACGAAAGATAAATTTAAATAAAATTTTGGGAAAAAAAACCTACTATATATATATATATATATATTTGGAAAACAGTCTTTTATTTTTAAGAATGTTTCAACCTATGGCGTCTGCTCCTAATGATACTCTTTATTTTCAAACCAAGACACCAATCGGATTTTGGTGTAGGCGGAGATTGAACCCTAAATTTCTTATTCAATTATCAAATATTTTACTAGTTGAGCTAACTAGAACCACATTTTGGAAAACAGTCTACAACTTCATTTTAACTAAATATAAGTTAAACTAAAATACAAAGATTCCAAAGCATGAGGAGGAGAGTCCTCAATCCAAATGACATCAAAACCCTACGCTACACTGCAATACTTTTAAGTGTGTCAATTTAAACCCTACACTTAACATTAGCATGACAATCAAAATCCTATCCCACTTTATTAAGTTCTGAACGAGACATCTAATATATACACAAAAAATGCATTGATTTATACAACTTGTATAGCTTATAGTTTTATTTCCTGAGATTAGAGGAGCATTTTACCAAAAAGAAAAACTCATCTGAAAACAATTACCCCTCCCTTCCCTGACCCTTAAACAGAAAACACCAAAATTGCTTCCTCTTCAGAAAAAAAAAGTACCATACTTGTGTGTATTGGTATTAAATTTCTCATTATTAAGGCAGAATTTAACAAGGAGTGAGACTAAGGTTTTGATTGTCACACCAATAAAAGTGCAGAAAATTATGAATCAAATTATTTAACTATGTCACAAGTACTCTCTTATATGTGGACTCAAACTCTCTTAATAAGTCTAGCCTAACATACGAAATTTATTACTTTATAAATTGAAGATAGAGTGGAGAGTAGAGATAGTATTCAAACTCAAAACCATATTTCTAACCATTCAGCAAATAACAATAGGCCCTACCATGAAGCAAACCCAGAGTAGAGAGAGTACTCAAAATTAGATTGGGATTCATATTACTAGTTATTATGATCCATCCACCTAGTAAAGTAATAATAAAATGCTATTAAAGTCTACATATTTAAAACAATTACTATTAGTTAAAAACTTCAACTCCGGTCCATCCAAGATTCCACTATGATCACGTTGATGTCCTTGTCTAGGATGAAGATTTTTTAATATGAAAGTATGAAACCCTGACCCAATTTCCTAAGAAATGGCAATATCAAACACTGGCTAAAGCAAAGTTTTGTCAGCCCAAAAAAGGCAAATTACTACTGTAGTAGATTCCTTTGTTTTTTAACATTTGGCCTTTGCTAGAATTTTATCCCACTGATTGACTATACATTTAAGCTAATCATCCAAAACTTTAATTCACTAGTCAAAACTCACCCACCAAGATTCTTTGGCTATCCTTAAATCCTTTTGATTCATTAGTCATTCATCAATCGCAACCACCTTTTGTCCTTCCATGATTCTAAACCAAAAGAATCTTAGTTCTTTTTCTTTTTCTTTATAAAATTATATGGTCCACACCCATTTTTGCTCTCAAACTTTGCAGTCCACCTCCATACTTCTATATAACTATTAACTAAAGCTCCTTTCTTTGCTTCCATACTCTTGATAAGGCTTCTATATCCATCTTTTGCATTATAGTTTGCATTTCCCTTTGTGTAAGTTCTAGCCTTCTGTTTTAATACATTGAAAAGTGAACATTTGGTTCATGAGTTTTCCTCCTTTTGCATTCTCAAAGCCATTCCTACCACATTTTTAATCTTCTTTGAAAGTTTTGTACTTGGAAGGAGCTAGTTACTACTCAAAACCTATAAACAAGGCTTGTTGAAACTCATGCTAGCATTTATCTTTTTATCATAAGTAGGCTGCATAAATATAGATGTTTATTCCCATAATCATGCTATGATAACTCTTCAGTTTATAGTTCTTCCTTCAATGTTTTGTTTGCTTCCAAATTCCAATGGACCATTTTAAGTATCAGTCACAATAAAAGTATATAACTATTGCAGAGTCTTGACTTGTGAGAAATAGCCATGACTATCGCTGTAGAAACTGAGACTCCAACAAGGCTTGAGGTTTGTACTTCACACATTGTTTCATTGCTAGAACATTAACTTGGGGGATTTTGCAAATTCTCAAAGAAGAGACTGAGTGGAATTTATTTCAATCAGAACATTATATCTAATATTTGATTAATATCTGTAATAAGCAGGGAAAGCATAGAGCAATGGTAGTTTGTTTCTTTCTCGGGCTTGGGTCCCTTGTGTCATGGAGTAGTATGCTGACAATTGGAGATTACTACTATCAGTTGTTCCCAGTAAGTAATGCTTATTTTCAATATATTTTTTGAGGCTAAAAATGACTGCATAAAATTGCTCCCTTTAGATATTGTACAAGTACTTTAATCTTTTGAAGCAAGGAAGACACTGCAGCTTTTTGAAATTCAATGTTGATACTGTATGAGAAGGGGCAGGCTCAACTGAAACTTTTTCTTACCTTTATTTGGTTTATATTTTATATTATATATGCCCTTTGAAAAGCTAGAAAACTAAAATGGGGGCGGGGGGGGGGGGGGGAAGAAAAAAATGATTCTTCAACCATGAGTTCTATGTTATAATTGCTGAGAGCCTAAAAATGGAGTTAGTTATTCCTGTTTTACAAAATAGTTTAAGGAAAAAACTATTGTTACTTCATTTGATTTATTGTAAGATGAGTTTTGAGATTAATTAGACTTACAAGGTTTTCCCTCTCTTTGGAAGAAATACCATCCTTCAAGGGTACTTACGCTTGTTTATCAACCATTCGCGCTTGGAACAATGGCGATACTAGCATACAATGAATCAAAGATTAATACTAGGAAGCGCAACATATTTGGATACACTCTTTTCTTTGCAAGCACTTTGTTGGTCTTAGTTGTAAGTACAGCTTTTCCCAATTTATATTCTTAATTTTGGCCATCTAATACTTGTAATTCATATTGCATCCATTGTAATTTCCCTTTCTACATGTTTGGTGACAGTTGGATTTTGCCACATCAGGGAAAGGTGGAATTGGACCTTTTATTGGTTTATGTGTGCTTTCTGCTTGTTTTGGAGTTGCAGATGCCCATGTTCAAGGTGGAATGCTTGGAGACTTGTCTTTCATGTGCCCTGAATTCATTCAGGTTGATATTCTCAAGAGTTCTTCTATTTACGTCCCTAAATTTTAGTCCGTGAATGATTATCATCGCTAAAGTTTAAAGTGGTTTTTAGTCCCTATGGAGTATGGAGTGATGACATGTTAGTTTTAGTTTGGCCACGTAATATAAGGACTAAAAGTGACCATTTTAAATTTTAGGAAATAAAATCTCTCGTGGGCAGAACTATAGGGATCGATAATATATTTGAGCTGAATGTTTTCAACAATTTTCATTGTTGTCTTCATCTGTTTAACCTTAACTTTAATACATGTCCATTTTTTATGCTCTGCAGTCTTTCCTTGGTGGTCTAGCTGCATCAGGGGCTCTGGCCTCCGGTTTAAGGCTACTCACAAAAGTATCCTTTGAGAAAACTCATAATGGGCTTCGGAAGGGGGCTAGTATGTTGCTCTTATTTTACTAATAGTCGACTGTTATGGTTTTCACAATTTCGCTCATATGTAATCATTGCTGATTTGATGGAAAAATGATGTTCCTTACTAGTTTGTGCTGTTTCAAATTTCAATCTTTCTCATATTATTAGTATTGATAAGCCAACAGTATGGAGTTGAATTTAAGCGTACAGGAAAAGGAAATTGAGCTTCACTAAATTGCATAAAATAAAATTTTTGGTTTTATATAAATTTTCTGAAGCTAAGATGACTAAAAATACATCTTTATTTTGCAGCACTGTTCCTTGCAATTTCCACATTCTTTGAGTTTCTGTGTATTCTGCTCTATGCAATTGTCTTCGCTAAACTGCCAATAGTGAAGTACTATCGCTCAAAGGCAGCATCTGAAGGATCAAAAACTGTATCATCTGACCTTGCTGCTGCTGGCATCCAAACAAACTCTAACCAAGGAGTAATGCACCTTCTCTTTAACCTCATAATGCATCATGCTCAATGAAGTTTTGAGATTGCAATATCCTAATGGCCTTAGAAATTTTCACAGGATGAAGATGACGTAAAACAACTAGAGCGCTTGAGCAATAAGCAATTGTTCTTTCAGAATATAGATTATGCAATTGGCCTATTTCTGATATATGTGTTAACGTTGTCAATTATCCCAGGCTTCTTGTATGAAAATACTGGAACACATGGGCTAGGCTCATGGTAAGTTCTTGTTGATGCCCATTTTCACAAATTTGTACCCAAAGGCTTATGAGGAAGAAAGCCCAATGAAGAGCAAGGCCCAAAGGCCCACCAAGAAGACCAAAGAACAAGAAGGGTCCAAAGAAAGAAGTGCAAGTGAAAGCCATCTGCCGCAGGATACGGTTCTTTTACAAGATGGCTTCGGCAGATGAAGATAAATTGGGTCCAACGCCCTTTTGATCCAGTTAACATTATTTGGCCCACAAAGGCCCAAATCCTTTTGTATAAAAAAAGCAGGAAACGCATGAAGAGACAAGACAAAAACACGCAGCAGACGAAACAAAGCTAATCTGCTGCGGCAGGAACGGCGTGGGAGACAAAACATAGAAGACAGTGGAGCAAGCACAGAAGGGCCGGGCACCACCAACCTGTACCCAGCCAATACAAGGGAGGTGGGCCCACGGTCAAAGAGATTCAGAGGGCGTGGTTTGGTGGTGGGGGGAAAAGGGGGTCTATATTTGGTTTCCTGCCATAACCTCTTTTGGGAACATATCCTGCTGGGATGATATCTTACCCAAAAGAAGTAATAAATGGTTGGGACCACTGATGCATGCCATAGAGCTAGGTAGTGAGGTAAAGGTATACGGGAGGAACAAACAAAAAGAATTTTGTCGTGCAACAAACATGTTCTGAGCAGATGGCAGTGGTCGGGGCAACCAATGGGTGAGTGGGTAATCTTGAAAGGATGCCCACAACAAACCAAAAACAGTTGGTGAAGCCCTAGGGGTAAAAGTGAGAAATCTATTAAATTAGCTCACTATAAAAGGGAGGTAACCACGGCAGAAAAAAGGGGAGACCAAACAGGGGAGAGCAAGACGAAAGAGCAAGGCAATACAATACTAGAAAAACTACTCTGTAACACACTTAGTAAAACAGAGGAAAGAGTAAAAAAACATGGGAGAAGGAAAGAAAGAAAGAAAGAAAGAAAAAGAAGAGAGAAAACGCGGTAGGAATAGGGGCATGCATCAATAGACCATCTTTTCCCTCCCTCTTAGCAAATCCACTCTTTGAAATCTCTAAAAGTAATAGCTAGTGGCCATTTAGGCCTATTCTCCAAAATGAACAACTTTTACGGCAAGAGCCATGATAAGGTTGTTGAAGTTGGAGTTTGGGTTCCTTCTTGGTTTACTTATCTCATGGGAAGATTTAATACTTAATTTTGATTGCAAATATACTTGATTTTATAACTTATATTTGCCGTATTTAGTCATCCTGCCGTAGCACGTTTTCACGTCTGCCGCGGCAGTTGTCCTGATGTGGTGTTTTACTTGCTGTATTAGTTATCCTGCCGTAGCATCCTTTTATTATATCTACCGTGTTAAACCTTTCCTGCCGAAGCTTTCCTTTTATTTGTTGTTACGTATTTTACTGTTGACGCAAGCTAACAATTATCCTGCCGTAAGTATATATATATACATATACTCTGTTTCTCAGGTTTCTGGAAAAATATATTTTATATGTGTATATGTGAATACGTATAAGTATATATACTTATATATGTATGTATATATTTGAGAATATGCTAACCTATTTAAACTAACACTTGTTTGATGGGTATTTTCTTTGGTTTTTTTTTAGATTTGTTTATGCGCAGGAAGTAGAAATGTGTTTCTGCAGTAAAAATGGTAGTCATTCACATTGCCGAAGGCTTTACTGCACGGCAGGCAGCTCTAATGCACGCCAGGCAGCTTCACTGCACGGCAGGAAGCCTTAAAGCACGGCAGGCAGGAAACTTCACTGCACGGCAGGAAGTTTTAAAGCACGGCAGGTAGGAAACTTCACTGCACGGCAGGAAGTTTTAAAGCACGGCAGGCAGCTTCACTGCACGGCAGGAAGCCTTAAAGCACGGCAGGCAGAAGCTTTAATGCACGGCAGGAAGTTTTGTTGCACAGCAAAAGGCTTTACGGTAGGAAGCCTTACGGCAGACAGCTTTAAAGCGCGGCAGACAGCTTTAAAGCATGGCAGACAACTCTATTGCACCAGGCTTTACGGCAGGAAGCCTTAAAGCACGGCAGGCAGGAAGCTTTAATGCACGGCAGGAAGTTTTAAAGCACGGCAGGCAGCTTCACTGCATAGCAGAAGCTTTAAAGCACGGCGGACAGACTTGTTGCATAGCAGAAAAGTCAATCCTGCGGCAGAAACTGGAGAAAAGTTCCTGCGGCAGGAACAAAGGATAAGCCCATTTCGCAGCGTCTTCCCTTGGACTTGGACTCAACGTTTGCGCACAAGCCGGCCCAAGTTGAGTTCCAGTTGGACCGGTCTCGATTCCCTTACTCAGAATACTCGGGCCTACTACCGCGGCAGGCAGCCTAGCCCAACACACAACAAAGGCCCCCACATTTAAAATGGCGACTTCACTGGGGAGTTGAGATCAAGATAGGGAGAATGAGATATTTTCTCCTCCGCAAACATGTTTCCAAGTCCTTACCAAAGCGAGACGTGCTGACGTTCTTGAACCTTCCAAGCTATACTCTCAGGGAAGTATCCAAAATGTTACCGCAGGACAGTACCATAGCAGAACTCTGCACAGTAATGTTAAAACAGAGCAGAAATATTGGGAACTCTACAATAGAAGGCCTTCACAATACTTGGTCCTATCCTTTAAATGCCACTTGTTTTCCTTGTCATGCATGTAAGACATGTGGCAAGCCACTCATTCAAACATGCAACTCTCCTAAAAGCTTTCTAAGTTACTTATCACCTTTTGCTCTCATTTCTTTCAAGGAAACACTAGAAGCTTTCTAAAACTCTCTACATTTCCACCTTTGAGTTCAGCACTAAGAGGAGAAAAATCCCTTCATTCCCTCACAAGGTCTTGATCATTTTCTCATGATAGTGATTCTATCTCTACTCCCTCTTCAAGAACCAAAAGCTAGAAACAAAAAAAAAATGAAGCTACAGCGGTCAAAGGAAAATTTTCATCATTACTATACTGTTGCAAATAACTATTTCCTCCATGAAATATCTTCCAGTAGACTTTTCTAGAAGTGCAAAATGTCCCTTCGCAGAAATTTTGCAGCATAAAGTACAGGTCCTGCGGCAGACTGCTCATGGCAGAATCTGCTGAATTTCAGAAGTGCAGAATGTTCATCTGCTGAATATTTTATAGCAGAAAAATTTCAGAAGCCAGAATGTAGATCTCTCCGCAAATTATTTACGGCAGAATCTGCTGAATTCCAGAATGTTCCTCGGCAGACTGTTCACGGCAGACTGTTCTTCGGCAGACTGTTCACGGCAGACTGTTCTTCGGCAGACTGTTCACGGCAGAATATTTTGCAGCAGAATTTTGTATTTCAGAATGTAGATCTCTCCGCAAATTATTTACGGCAGAATCTACTGAATTTCAGAAGTGCAGAATGTTCATCTGCTGAATATTTTATAGCAGAAAATTTCAGAAGCCAGAATGTAGATCTCTCCGCAAATTATTTACGGCAGAATCTGCTGAATTCCAGACTGTTCGCGGCAGACTGTTCACGGCAGACTGTTCTTCGGCAGACTGTTCACGGCAGAATATTTTGCAGCAGAATATTTTGCAGCAGAATTTTGTATTTCAGCAGTCCCTTTTACAGAATATCCTACCACAAAGTTCAGCACAACAAATTTGAGATTTGTTCTCAAAGTAAGAGAGGTGCATACAAAGCCTTTCATATTCACTTTTGCCGAATCCATTTTTTGCTACTACATCAGCAAATATATCAGTATCAATGAAGGGAGGAGAGAGAACTAATCGATTTGGCGATATCGAAACATCCGCTTTCAACCAAAGCATACATTGAAGGCATGTGATATGGTGGTGAAGTGTCCAAATTAAATCCAGACCTTGGGATGCAGCCAACCACTCAGTAATTGCATACTCTTCATAAAGAAGCCCAAATCTACAAGCTGCTTGCAAGCTACTCTTTGTCCATTATTGGGTCTAGCAAACCGATTCAACAACCTCGAAGGGTTGAGAAGTTCTCTGTGAAGCACCTCAGAGGATTTATGCCTAGAGTAGCATTAATGATCATTATCTTTATGATGTTTCTAAAAAAAGAATGTATCAGATTACTTGTTCTACGAACTATGCAACTCCACCATCACTCTTCAAGTCATGAAGCTCATTGATGCCTATGTCTCATCCTAGAAGAACTCTGCAATAGTGACAAACTCAAAGCTCTTTCTTTTGGCTTGTGTACAAAAGGGAAATAGCATAAACAATTGCTGACTCACATCCTGCCGTAAATAGAGTTCCTTGTCTTATTGCCACAGAAAGCTATTACGTGGTTTTTATTGAAGGCGTTCTGCTGCAAGGGCATTCTGCCACAAGAATAAAGAAGCATGATGTCCTAGAAAGATGTGGGTACGTCATGGGAAAATTCTATATTAGAGGCCGCTGACTTTTGGCTATTACTAGCCAACCATGAAGCAAGAGACGTAGCAAGCTCCATCTAAATATGCCCATACTTAAAGCAAGCAAAGAAGAAACCCATGAAATATGGGTCTTGGTAGCAATAGCCAGCAAAAGGGTCATGGTTATGAATTCTTGGCTAAAAGCTAGCAAAGGAACCATGGTTGTGAGTTCTTGGCAAAAGCCCATAATGGGGGCTACACTCAATCAAACCCGCAAAGGAGCCATGATCACAAGTCTTTAGAAAGAATCTGCAGAAGAGCTATAGCCACAATCATATGTAGCGGAAAATACATGGGAAGCAATTGTGCTTGCAGTGGAACGAAGTCAAAGCATGCTTGGGAAATAACTTTTTCCCAAATTCTCTAAACGAAGAATTTCTACAATATGGCAACTTGTAGATCCATGGCATCTAATTTTTTCTTTACTGAAGAATGCATGAACCACATGACGGAGCATCAACACCAAGAGAAAGTGATATCAAGCTCATCCAGTTGTCTCACGTGCTGGGGGCTAAAGCTTATTTTCGGCAAACAAGGGAAGCCTCCTACTGAAAGCTAAGGGCTTATTCTCGTATATTGGGGGTTGTCCCATTCTGCAACAAAATTTGGGAAGTCTTTTTTAAAAAAGCCAATGACTCATCCAGTTGTCTCACATGCTGGGGGCTAAGGCCCATTCTGCAGTAAATTTAGAAAGCTTGCCGCAAAGTGCTTAGAGTACCAATATGAAATAGCAACATCATGTATCTTCTACAAAAGCTTGGTGTGTTGCGTGGTTCAAGAAAGCTTGGAGGAGGAGAGTAATGAAGGGAAAAACAAAGAAGTTGTGGCAGAAAAGGATATATAGGTTGTGGCAGAAGAAAAATTGGAGGAAATTCAACCTGGGGTTGGACCCACAGGAACCAAGACCCATCTCAATTAGCTCAAGACTTTCAGAAAAGGAGAAATCATAACTGATACTATTGCTGAAAAAATTCAAAGATGTCTTTGCATGGGATTACAGTGAAAATGCCAGGATGGGATCTTGGGCTAATAGTGCATACATTGAATGTGGACCGTGAGGCTAAGCTAATAGCCCAGCCTGCCAGGGCATTCCACACAGCCTGCCGGGGCGTTCCACTCTGCCTGCCGGGGCGTTCCACTCTGCCTGCCACGACGTTCCACACAGCCTGCCAGGGCATTCCACACTGCCTGTCAAGTTATTCCACGCTGGGATAGAAGGGGCAAAGTTTTGAGGAAAGAAGTACAGCAGGCAGCCTTCAAAAGGCTACAACAGATCACGGTGAACCTTCCTACTGTGCAAGCCCCAATCCGCAAAAAGCCATTGATACTCTACCTAGCCACCAATTCATGTGCCATTGGTGCATTAATGGCCCAGAAGATGGAAGAAAAGTTTTCAACTTTTGAAATAGAACATGCTCCAAGAATGAAAGTCAGTTTGCGGATGCGTTGGCCACATTAGGCTCACAAATAATTTTCGAAGGGGATAGCACCGGGATAGAAGTCAGCAAGAGGAAAGAGCCTACTATTGAGATGTTGAAAAAAAAGGTTCCAGGAGGAACAGTGTGAAGGAGATTTGTAGATCCCCATAAAAAAGCTTTGATGAAGGAAGGAAATGACGCAAAACTAAAAGTATTGAAAGACTACGTCCTGGTGAGAGAAGAATTATACCGCAGGATGCCGGGTGGTGTATTGTCCAGGTGCGTGCGGCAGGCGGAAGCCCAAAGAAAGTTAAAAGAAGTATATGACAAGACTTACGGATCTTGCGGGGAAGTCAGCCCTTACCGCAGACTCTAGAGGGCAGAATTTTATTGGCCAAGCATGGGTAAAGATGCAGATCAAGTCCAAACCCTGTGTGAGACCTACCAGCTTGCGGCAGACAGAGAAGAAAGTTACACTGCGAGGAGGTTAGCTTTTACCGCAGGCTTCAAAGGGCAGGCTTTTATTAGCCAAGTACGGGTAAAGACGCAGAGCAAGTCCAAACCCAGTGTGGGACCTACCAGCTTGCGGCAGACAGAGAAGAAAGTTATACTGTGTTCGTCAGCGGAGATTGGAGAAGCCCATTCATGCAGTACCTGATAGAAGGCATCCTGCCGCAAAAAAAAAAAAAAAAAAAAAAACACAGCAAAAGATACAACCTTGAAAGGTTGGCAACACGCTACTTTTTGCATAGCGAAGTCCTTTTCAAGAAGGGGTATGATGAGAACCTCTTAAGATATTTGGGCACTGAAGAAGCAAAAGAAATGATAAAAGAAGTGCACTCAGGAGAGTGTGGGGAGCACCAGAGGAAGAAAAGGCTTTACAGATGTCTGCTGCAAATGAGTTACTACTGGCCTGCCATGAAGAAAGATACGACAGAAACATATGAAAAGGAACAAAAGGTGGAAATCAACGATGAAGTCCAAACATCTCTCGAGCAACGCATTCAATGGCAGACCATGAGAATTGGAGAGACACAGCCAAGCTTAGCAACATGAGAAAGAAGAATTGAGAGAAATAAGATCTGCGGAAGACTACAACAAAGTTAAGAGATTTAGTTCACAACATCTATGCCTTTTTCATCAAAGAGGCAGTGATATCCTCACCAACAGAGGCTATGGCAGAATGACAAGAAGAATATGTTAAAGAGAAAAAAAGCAAACAAGAAGGAATCAATAGTTGCTGTGGCAGAATGACAAAGAAAGTGTTTAGAAAAGTAAAGATTTCTCATAAAAGCATCCTCATTTCCCCTTGGAAAAAATATCTATAGCAGCACCAGTTCTAGGCACCTTAAAATGAGTGGCAGACTCAGTCACTTCTATGGGAAGAACTGAAGCAGGCATAGAAGGAATGGCAGAAACTGACGCTGTAAATATGGCAGAAGCTGGTGCAGAAAATACGGCAGGAATGGGTGCTGGGGGCGCGGCAGGATTAACTACCGCAGGCGTCCCTACGCTGGCCGCAATGCCTAGCCCTTCAAAAGTCTCTGTACACAAAAGAAAATAGACATGCAAAAAAAAAAAAAAAAAGAGAAGAGTGGGCCCAGTGAATAAAGAAGGAAAAGCGAATCCAACAAAAGAAAAAAAAAGGGAGTGGGGACATACCCATGAACCAGCCTCGGGTGGAGCATCCCCTTCCTCCTCGGACTCAGAAATCCTCCTCGGTAGGACGGGCTCACTATCAATATCTTCAAGAATATCCTCGGACTCCTCGGAAGACAGGTCAACATCAAGTCCGCAAGTGGCTGAATTGGGAATAGAAGAAGGAGTGACTACTAAGGAAGAACCATCCTTCACGGCCTGAGACAGAGTCGCAAAAGGATCACTGGTAGAGATGACAAGAGGAGCAACGGGTGAAACAGCCTCGGTCTGAGTTATGGCAGGAGGAGCAATTTCCTGTGGGGAAATAGGCATCTTGGCTGAGAAGGGAGTGGCCTCGCTAACCCCCTCAGTATGAGTACCCTCTTCTCTGGGTACCAATCCGGTGGGAGGGCTAGGAGTCTCGGCAGGAATCCCAGGTGCAGCAGTTGGAACAATGGACATCTGGGAAGCTTCACCAACCCCGTCAAAAGAATCTGCCACGGGTGTGCCCATGGAGGCGGGCAGCTCCTCGGCTGAAGGACGATAGATGGAAAGGGGCTCGGGCTGATCCTGGAAAGCAAAAGAAATGAAGATGCAGAGAAGAAGAAGGCACAAGAAGAGGGAGTGAAGTCACCCTTTGATTTACACACTTAGAGGAAGCTTGTCCTCTTGTGAAAGAACTCTACTTGAAGAAAGTGAAGTGGCAGAGTTGTTTTGATGAAACTCTTTTCAGTCGTCGGCTTAGATACGAAGGGAGTAGAAGACAACACTTTCTCTATTTTTAGAGAATGAATGAAGCCCGAAGTAAAGCAATCTTAAGTGGCTAAAAGAAAAGAAAAATGAAGACTGTAAGAAGGATCCTTGCTCCGCGAAGGTGTTGTTCGCAAAGTTGGCAGAAAGAAGAGTTAAAGAATCCAAAAGAGCCAATTTTGAGCATTCTGCAGAGATAAGAAAATGTAAAACATCATAATGAAGAAGAACCTAACAAGAAAGGATGAAGAGATGAAGAGATGATGCTAAGGAATACGTGGGGAAAGTAAGCAGTCAAGCCTAATTCTTCTGTCGCAGAATCTGCTACAACCTTCACTTCCTACAGTATAGATGATGCTCTAGCAGAAGCAGAGTAAGAGGTGCATTAACACAGAGAAATAAGTGCATTGCGGCAGAAAGTGTCTACATATTCTGCGGAAGCAAAAAAAAAAAAAAAAAAAAAAAAAGAGTATTTATCCCTACAAAAGCAAAGAAATGAGTACGTGCTGCTGCAGAAACGTGAAGAAATTGCCGCAAACATAAAGAAATGAGTACCATTGTAGAAGTTCAAGATCACAAGGAATTTCCAAGAAGCAAACCAAGAAACAAGCAAAGAAATGACGAAGAGAAGGATGCACACATCATCATCATCAACAATCCCTTTGAATGAAAACCATATGGGAAGAAAAGAGTTAGTAAAGTGAGAAAAAAACCATTAAGCCCAAGCGGCAGGAATAATGGATCACAGGTCCATGAAATAAACAAATGGGCCTTGAAGGAGCAAACGGGCTTAAAGGAGCCAGGAAAGAGAGAATAACAATCCCATGGGCAGTGTATGACGTGTAAAAGTAAGAATGAGCCGTGGCAGGCTCAAAAGTATTGTAAAGAGAGTAGGGGTTGATGGCAAGCCCATGAGCCCCAAGGATGAGTATACAGTAGTTGGGCCGGGGAAGCCCAATGAAATTAGTAAAAGCCCATGGGAGTAAAGAATTGAAACGGGACAAAGGAGCCCAAACGGGACAAAGGAGCCCAAATGGGACAAAGGAGCCCAAAAGTGATGAAACGGGCCGAGGATGCCCAAAAGAGTAATGGACAAAGGAGCCCAAATGGGACAAAGGAGCCCAAAAGTGATGAAACGGGCCGAGGATGCCCAAAAGAGTAAAATGGGACAAAGGAGCCCAAATGGGACAAAGGAGCCCGAAAGAATTGAAACGGGCCAAGGATGCCCAAAAGAGTAAAATGGGACAAAGGAGCCCAAATGGGACAAAGGAGCCCAAAAGTGATGAAACGGGCCGAGGATGCCCAAAAGAGTAAAATGGGACAAAGGAGCCCAAATGGGACAAAGGAGCCCGAAAGAATTGAAACGGGACAAAGGAGCCCGAAAGAATTGAAATGGGCCAAGGATGCCCAAAAGAGTAAAATGGGACAAAGGAGCCCAAAAGTAATGAAACGGGCCGAGGATGCCCAAAAGATTATAATGGGACAAAGGAGCCCGAAAGCAATGAAATGAGCCAAGGAAGCCCAAAACTGCATAGTACAAGCCCAATGATAGTACTGGGCTAATGGATTTTGGCAAAAGGAAAACATACAGCAGGCCCAAAGAGGCCTAGCAAGCACAAGTCATGAAGGGCAAAAGGAAAGCATACAGCAGACCCAACACCACCCTCATGAACAACAACTCTTTGGCTACCCTTGGAGGGTCGTAAAATTGTAGAAAGAAAGAAAACGACTTGCCTAAGGAGAGTAAGTATTGAAACAGCAGGCACGTGAAGAAAAGAAGAGAAGCATTCTCATGCGAGTTGTTAAACAACCCGCAAAAGAAAAACTGCATGAGTTTCGCATACGAATTGCAGGAGCAATCCATATGCTCAGGGGGCTAAATGTTGATGCCCATTTTCACAAATTTGTACCCAAAGGCTTATGAGGAAGAAAGCCCAATGAAGAGCAAGGCCCAAAGGCCCACCAAGAAGACCAAAGAACAAGAAAGGTCCAAAGAAAGAAGTGCAAGTGAAAGCCATCTGCCGCAGGATACGGTTCTTTGACAAGATGGCTTCGGCAGATGAAGATAAATTGGGTCCAACGCCCTTTTGATCCAGTTAACATTATTTGGCCCACATAGGCCCAAATCCTTTTGTATAAAAAAAGCAGGAAACGCATGAAGAGACAAGACAAAAACACGCAGCAGACGAAACAAAGCTAATCTGCTGCGGCAGGAATGGCGTGGGAGACAAAAACAAAAGACAGTGGAGCAAGAACAGAAGGGCCAGGGCACCACCAACCTGTACCCAGCCAATACAAGGGAGGTGGGCCCACGGTCAAAGAGATTCAGAGGGCGTGGTTTGGTGGTGGGGGGAAAAGGGGGTCTATATTTGGTTTCCTGCCATAACGTCTTTTGGGAACATATCCTGCTGGGATGATATCTTACCCAAAAGAAGTAATAAATGGTTGGGACCACTGATGCATGCCATAGAGCTAGGTAGTGAGGTAAAGGTATACGGGAGGAACAAACAAAAGAGAATTTTGTCGTGCAACAAATATGTTCTGAGCAGATGGCAGTGGTCGGGGCAACCAATGGGTGAGTGGGTAATCTTGAAAGGATGCCCACAACAATCCAAAAACAGTTGGTGAAGCCCTAGGGGTAAAAGGGAGAAATCCTATTGAATTAGCTCACTATAAAAGAGAGGTAACCACGGCAGAAAAAGGGGGAGGAGAGCAAGACGAAAGAGCAAGGCAATACAATACTAGAAAAACTACTCTGTAACACACTTAGTAAAACAGAGGAAAGAGTAAAAAAACAGGGGAGAAGAAGAAAGAAAGAAAGAAAGAAAGAAAAAGAAGAGAGAAAACGCGGTAGGAAATAGGGGCATGCATCAATAGACTATCTTTTCCCTCCCTCTTAGCAAATCCACTCTTTGAAATCTCTAAAAGTAATAGCTAGTGGCCATTTAGGCCTATTCTCCAAAATGAACAACTTTTACGGCAAGAGCCATGATAAGGTTGTTGAAGTTGGAGTTTGGGTTCCTTCTTGGTTTACTTATCTCATGGGCAGATTTAATACTTAATTTTGATTGCAAATATACTTGATTTTATAACTTATATTTGCCGTATTTAGTCATCCTGCCGTAGCACGTTTTCACGTCTGCCGCGGCAGTTGTCCTGATGTGGTGTTTTACTTGCTGCATTAGTTATCTGCCGTAGCACATTTTCATTATATTTACCGTGTTAATTATTATACAAGCTAATCATTTCCTGCCGAAGCTTTCTTCTCTATTTGTTATTACGTATTTTGCTTTTGATACAAACTAACCATTATCCTGCTGTAAGTATATATACACATATACCCTGTTTCTCATGTTTCTGGAAAAATATATTTTATATATGTATATGTGAATATGTATAAGTATATATATTCATATATGTGTGTATATATTTGAGAATATGCTAACCCATTTAAACTAACACTTGTTTGATGGGTATTTTCTTTGGGTTTTTTTTTTAGATTTGTTTATGCGCAGGAAGTAGAAATGTGTTTCTGCAGTAAAAATGGTAGTCATTCACATTGCCGAAGGCTTTACTGCACGGCAGGAAGTTTTAAAGCACGGCAGGAAGCCTTAAAGCACGGCAGGCAGAAGCTTTAATGCACGGCAGGAAGTTTTAAAGCACGGCAGGCAACTTCACTGCACGGCAGGAAGTTTTAAAGCACGGCAGGCAGCTTCACTGCACGGCAGGAAGCCTTAAAGCACGGCAGGCAGAAGCTTTAATGCACGGCAGGAAGTTTTGTTGCACAGCAAAAGGCTTTACGGTAGGAAGCTTTACGGCAGACAGCTTTAAAGCGCGGCAGACAGCTTTAAAGCATGGCAGACAACTCTATTGCACCAGGCTTTACGGCAGGAAGCCTTAAAGCACGGCAGGCAGGAAGCTTTAATGCACGGCAGGAAGTTTTGAAGCACGGCAGGCAGCTTCACTGCATAGCAGAAGCTTTAAAGCACGGCGGACAGACTTGTTGCATAGCAGAAAAGTCAATCTTGCGGCAGAAACTGGAGAAAAGTTCCTGCGGCAGGAACAAAGGATAAGCCCATTTTGCAGCGTCTTCCCTTGGACTTGGACTCAACGTTTGCGCACAAGCCGGCCCAAGTTGAGTTCCAGTTGGACCGGTCTCGACTCCCTTACTCAGAATACTCGGGCCTACTACCGCGGCAGGCAGCCCAGCCCAACACACAAAAAAGGCCCCCACAGTGCTCATTTATCACATACGAACATTTGGTTCACTTTTTCAAATGATGGAAGTTGAATCAGTAAATGTTTTTCACTGTATTCTAGGTGAGCCTGAGCCTGCTTTTTATCAAAAACCATCATTTCCATTTTTAGTTTCAATTAAAACTTGTAACATTTGGATATATATACTCCATTAGTCCATTTCTTTAACATTATCATTCCCTAAATGATTTCTTTGCAGCTTTCCATTGTTTCAAATTGCACTTTGAATAAAGTTTGCAGTTTCAAACCATAGTATTGTTTCTATGCCTAGCTATGTGCTAGTTGCCTACATGTTTGCCTTGTCTAGTGAACTAAAAAAGTGAAACTACAATACTAGCACATTGATGATGATCTTTCAGGTATTCACCTGTTCTGGTTGCAATGTACAATGTCTGGGATCTGATATCAAGATACATTCCTCTCATCAAAAGCCTGAAGTTAGAATCCAGGAAGGGCCTTATGATTGCAATTCTTTCTCGTTTCTTATTAATCCCAGCGTTCTACTTTTGCGCAAAATATGGCGATAAGGGATGGATGATCCTGCTGACATCCTTATTGGGAGTATCTAATGGCTACCTTACTGTCTGTGTCCTTACAGTGGCACCCAAAGGTTACAAGGTTAGTTGACATAGCATGCTACATAATGTGCAGTAAATATAAGTTTTCCAGTGATTCCTGATTAATATTTATTGGTTTCATTGTTTTGTAGGGACCTGAGCAAAATGCTTTGGGCAATTTGCTTGTGTTGTGTGTTTTATGTGGTTTATTTGCAGGAGTAGCTCTTGATTGGTTGTGGCTCATAGGTAAAGAAGGGTTTTAAGGATCCAAGTTATTGTTGTAATAGATGAAGCAAAGTCAGTTCCTCTTGACCATTTATCACTTAACAGAATGAAAATCATTAGATGAATAGCCAAATGCTAAACTTTATGCATTGGAATTATATTGTTGATTATATAGCCATGACCTTTTCTAATTTTGTTTAAATTATCAAAAACCTCATAAATAAACTTTATGCATTTGAATTATATTGTTAATTTTATAGCCATCACATTTTATAATTTTGTTTAAACTATCAAAAACCTCATAACTAAACTTGACGGAGGTACAAGAAATTTTATGAACCAAACAATATTGTGTCCTATGTAAGAAATATGGAGTTAGACCATAGAATTGAGTTGAGCAGGACACAACATATAATCCATTGCAACTGATTTTTTGCTTTTAGTCAAGCCAAAGCAGGGACACAACTTCCTTACATAAATTTAAATTATAAAAATAAAAATAAGAAAGAGTCTAGTTAAAATATGGTTTTACCTAAAAAATAAGTAATGCTTTAAAAATGTGTGTGTAAGTAAATAAGCTAAAAGAAATAGTTGATGGCAAATAGGCTTTTCTCACAGCAAATCCGTATCCTTGCAAAAATACTCCATACACGCCTTTTCTTATTGACAGTAGTGATACATCTGAAAATCGAACATATTATTTGCAGCTAGGGTTCAAAATTCTGTAGCAATTAACATGACATACACATAAATGCAGTCTGTTTATATCATTAAAAAATAACAAGTAAAAGTTATCCCCAACCCCAACTAATCAAAATAGACTCTAGATGGTCATTTATGTGTATTTTGACGCTGCGACAGAATAACCCTATACAAAAACATGAAAGATTTTACTATACATAAAAACTAACATTAGTAGAAGTAACTTTTTTTATAAGAGCATGACTTTAGATAGTATAGAATGGAAGAAAAGAATTCATATGACCAATCCAATCTAATCTATTGAGGATCCATAGCCGACCCCAAATTTTGGGACTAAGGTGTTGTTGTTGTTGTTGTATATAAACTAAGCACAACAGCATAACTTTCAAAAGAAATAGCCTTTGACAGCAATTACTTGGGCGCATGAACAAGAAGTTCAAGATCCTTTGTCATCTTCCCTGATTTGATTGTTCCAACACATGCTGCTCCCAGTTTCACGGTAAATCCAAAAGTTCTGTGTTGTCACCCAACTTTGCCCTGATAACATTGATTTGCTCAATTTTCACATAATGATTTAAATAATAAGAAAAATCCAATTCCTAAAACTTCAAATTCACAGAACTAAAATTATACAAAACTCATCAATAAAAGAAGAAATTAATCTGATACCTGTGTGCAAGACCTCGTGTTCAAGCAAATATTGATGCTATGTTGTTTATGCTGGTTTCACCACCTCTCAAATGGAGCCAGTAGTAATAGTGGTAACTGTCCCATGTGCTGCTTCAGGTTTGATTGTCTTTCCATCTAGGCACACCCCTGAAACCGAAGTCCAACTTCACATGTATTAGAAGTGAAAAATGGACAAAAAAGAAAGGCTTAAAAAAAATACCAGGAAAAATAAAAATGAGAACAGCAAAACATACCAGCACTGATGTCACCAGCCCAAGAGATTCAAATCCTGTACCAATGGCAAGAGTTTTTATCGTAAACTAGATGAATAACTTGACACTCAGTTAGGACACTCCAAGAGCAAGAAACTTTTCATACAATTCCCGCATTGATACAAACATTGGGTGAAACAATCACTCTGCACATTGTGATCATAGTTCCTGCAAGTCCACATAACCTCCTTCACGTTAAGAACCTAAGCTACCATATTATCAGAGGCGGTACCCAGCAATTCAACCACAAAAGTTGATGACAAACTACTCAAACTTCAAAAAGTAATTAGAATGATGAACTGGATATCTCACCATATCCCTGCAGCATCAAACTTAGATTTCCATTGAGTTTCATGGACTTCCTGAAATATGTCCTTGAATCTTCATGAAATTCACATGATAAGAAACTGGCAATAAATAATAAGTAAGGCAGACACTAAAGGTCCACATAGAAGAAAAAAGGTCATGCCTCTTAATACATAACTAGTAAGACAGGCACTAAAGTTCCACATAGAAGAAAAAAGGTCATGCCTCATATTAAGGTAAAAGAGAGTTTTTAATAATTCAGTTGGAACAAAATTGGGCAGAATTAGAATACAAAAGAAAGTCTAACAAGGTAACAGCATACCTTCCATCATATTTCTTAAGAATGGTGTTTTTAGTATTAAGATAAAGTAGCCACCTTTTCTGGTAAGCAGTATTCATTGAAGCCTCAGAAAAAGCATGAATGAACTGTTTTCAAAAAAATTATAAGAAAACAAAAAACAAAAAATAATAATAATAACACTAAAAACACTCTTCTAGCAAGTCAAATTCAGGTCAGGCACCAAGTATAAAAGAAACAAAGGAAAAAGAATAGCATTTGTGAGATCTGAACCTCATCAGTGTTATACATGGACAAGGCTACACCTCCAGCACCAGTAAAGTTGAAAACCTCTAACTCTTTCTTCTCATCATGTTTATCCAGTACTGCAGATATTCCAGTTTCCCTTAATAGGATGATTACATACAAGGCATTGACAGAAATATAGAACTGAAAAGACTAAGTTTTAACAAGTCTCTATTAAAAGTGAAACTAATAAGATCATTGAAAAGCTGTCAACTGGGAGAGGATTTTACCAAATACCAATTTAAGTTTCCTGGATCCTGGTAGAACAGTATCAGTTGCCTTGTACTGATCACCAAAAGCATGACAATGTACATAGGCTCAGTCCAACCTGAGAAAGAAAACCAAGTTAATCTGGGCCCTTGGCTTTTTAATATTACAAACCAAGTCAAGAAAACATTACAAACCTCGTTCAAGATGGGGGATGTTTTTGCAGATATTTGGTTCTTTGAAAAGAGTACCTGGTGTAAATGGAAAGCACAGTGACCTCTTTCATCAAATAAAAATCTGGAGCAAATAACCAAAAAAAAAAAAAAAGCAAAAAAACCATTACCATGGGTTTGGGTAAAGAATTTATATTTGCACAGAAAAGAGAATGGGGTTTAAACCCCATCATTTATCAATTTCATTGTTTCGTTATCATATATAAATACAAGGAAATAGTACCAATATCTACGTAAAATTCCTTGTTTAAAAAATTCTGAAATTCCTTGACCAGTTATTGCTCTACTTTATCAAATTTATAAGAGAGGAGGGGGGACCCTGAATCCCATCAAATACTTATTGCTCTGTATAAAAATACTATGTGGCCATGTTTTGGTGAAAATTATTTATATATTTGTGGCAGAACAGTGCAACAGGGTATGTTACAGGAAAGCTGCTAGCTGCCTTGATAATTAAGGGCCAAACCACAGAATCTCGAATCTCACTGCTCTAAAATATACTGGAAAATGAATGTACTATTTGGGGGCATGCATTGAGAAAAATTGGCACTTAAATGACATTGCCACGGTCAAGACACCTTCGGAGTGAAAATAAAATATTTGATGGAATGATATCAGCAAGATTTGGTGTAAAATCCACATTGTTTTATGTGGATTTTAATGGTGAAAGCTTAAGAATTAATCTTCAATCATGTCAAGCTCAATTAAAGTTTGCCCAAATTGAATTGAGGATATTAAACTGAAAAGCCCATCAAAAGAGCGATTTTGGGTGATTTTGATGCAATTAATTGAAGTGAGGAACAAAACCGTAACAAATCTGGGACGATGTTGGAAAAGTTGAGGTGAGAAAGAGAAACATAGCTCCGATGGGATCTGGAACAACAAAGTTTCCACAAAGACGACTAAGGTAGTGAATCTAGTGGTGCTGACTTTGATCAAGGTTGTGGCATAGCAAGGAGTATTTCAGTCAGTGACAAGTTGGCCAAGGTCAGAGGAGCCAGAGTATTTACAGCAGGGGATGACGTGGGAGCTGGAGACAAGCTAGTAGGGGCCATGGAGATGGGAAGGAGGTATTGACTAACGAGCAAGTGAGCAAGAAATGTGGAGGAGTTTAGAAATAACAACTGAATGGGCAGAATTTGTAAATCGAAATTTAAGAACTGAATTTCTGGCTAAAATTCTATACAGAATTTAGAATTTCTTCCTACAGCACACCCAAACAATGAATTTTATTTTATTTAAATTTGAATTCTGTCATACCCCTATATTCTGTTTATAAATTGTCTAAGTAGCCTCCACATAATTTGACAACAAGACACAGCATTTAACAACTGTACAAGCAAGCTATTTAAATAACAAAAATAAGGAAAAGCAATTACAACCTCTTTCTTTGCGACAGCTCTAATACATTGTTCAAAAAGAAAACCAGCATTAAAGGACACAGCAACAAGCCACATTTTGTTGAAGATGGTAATCATTTTTTTTCCTTATAGGTAAGAGTGATTATATTAACCAAAAAAAAAAAACTACTTCATGCACAAAGTAGACTAAAGAATTACAGAAAAAATATGTGGAGGGTAATGTCGTGAGTTTGATAGCCATTGGCTGCATGTATAATATACCAATAGAAACAATGTTATGAACAAGAAGCTAAGAGGTAAAAGATAGTGGACACACTTAAGAGTGGCTTAAGCATTTTCAATTATAACTCTATTGTTGATGGCATCACAATTAAGGAGACCAAGATCAAAGTATTTGATATCCAACTCCACAAAGAGAGAGAGAAAGAGAGAGAGAGTCTATTTGCAAATTTAATCTTTATTAGTTTCCACCTTCCAGCCTCATAAAGAAGTTTAGTCAAGATTTGTTGCAGAGATAAAATACTTTTTCCCCATAAGTTATGTTTATATTTCATTTGAAAATTAAAAGAAAGGTTACATTTAAAAAAGACAACTTAAACAAGCTTCAAACCTCCCATCTTTATACAATAAATTTTTTTTTTAGGAAGCATAACAGCCAATCATAAGCTTTGCAACCAAGAAGTTCTCTAGTGAAGCAAAGGCAAAAGTCATGCTAAACAAAAACTAAGACATGCAGGGGCAAAAAAAAGACAGAACACACGCTACAGAAATGCATGACAGATATACTCATACAAAAGTGGTTTTCCTCCTTTATTTGCAGTAATTTTATATACCCCATATTACAGGAAAGGGAAAATAAGTAGGTACTGTTTTTCTTTGAGCTTGCAATAATATTTCTTACTTATTCATCAAATATATACATGCAGAAGTCCTTGAATGCGGAGTTAATTCCATTTTGACTCAAATATATAGTTGTATGATACCTGAAGATGAGTGACTTCAGAGAGGCCTACCCAGAGAGCTTCCTTTCTGCTCTGCCTGCAAAATCAACGGCCACCTTCAATGTAAGGTTACAACAAAAAGTGTTCCCATGTAAAGTACTGAGAATCAATATATAGCATGATTCATTCTGATCTACCTTTGAACAGTTGACTGAACTAGTTTTTGGATTTTGGGTTCATCTGACCATTGGCAGTCAATAGAGTGCTATCTTCGAAATTGCAGTTTCTTGGCTTTTATAATTCCATGGTGTAGAATAGAGACGGTGCGGGTATCTGTCAGTATTCCCTTAGTAGACATCTCCTTAAAGAGGTCCACAGCCTTATCCACATCTCCCTTATTACAATAGCCAGTCAAAAGAGCTGTGTATGTCACTGTATCAGGTTCTAGTCCTCTGTCGATCATATTATCAAAGAGGGCAACAGCATCCTGAAGGTTTTCTGTCTTACAGTACCTATCAATTAAAACAGTGAAACAAATAACATCAGGTCTTATACCATTGTCCCTCATTTCTGTCCAAACAGTTGAAGCATCCACTTTCCCTTCCTTGTTTTCCCTTGCATCTAAAGGGGAACAAACCCTTGTTAGATTCGATTTGGAAAGACCATCTAGCAAAACCGTGTAAGTGATGACATCAGGTTCAATCCCCCTCTCTTTCATATCATGGAAGAGATCCTGGGCTTCTTGTAAGCAATTAATTTTGCAAAAACCATATATCATCATTGTGTAGGAAATGACATCAGGACTCGACCCTTTTTCAACTAAAAAATCAAAAAACCATCGAGCCTTTTTCATATCTCCAGCCCGACAAAGAGCAGATAAGACTTTACTGTACATTATCTCACTTGGTTCTACATTCAATGCCAACATTGTCTCAAGCACCACAAGAGCTCCATCACAGACACCTTCCAAGCAAAGGTTAGTGAGTAGTTTAACGCATGAACTTTTTTTAATTAAAACTCCTTGCTTTGACAGCCTAACAAATAGTTTATAGGCCTCACTTGTACAGTTGGCTTCACAGTACCCATTAACCAAAGCAGAATAGTTATCCACACTCTTATCCTCTAAAGTCCATAGAAATTCTTCAGCTTCCTTTACTTTGCCACCTTTACATAAACCTTCAATAATCATGTTGTGTGTAACAGAGTTTGGTTTCAAACCCTGTGCCTCCATATATTCCAAAAGGTCAAGTGCCTCAGATGCAAGGCAATTTCTAGAAAACCCATTAGCAAGTACATTATAAACAATGATATCAGGCTTGAAACCGTTTTCCTTCATTTCCTCAAATAGATTCAAGGCATCAACAATTTTTCCTATGAAACAATACCCTTTAATCAAGGTTGTATAGTGCATAATATCTAAACTCATACGCTTACCTTTCATTTCTTCAAGCAGTTGCACAGCTTCTTCAACTTTCCCCTGCGTGCACAAAGCATCCACCACAATATTGTATGACGCCTCATCAAGAAAAATTCCAGACCCCTTAAATTCTTCAAATAGACTCAATGCTTCCGAAGACATGCCCATTTTACACGTACATTGAAGAATCGAGCTAACAATCACACAATTACTTTTTATACCCTTTGACACCATATCATTATGGAGAGCCAAAGCTTTTAGCAAATTGCTACTCTTGCAGTACCCATGGATCAATGCACCGTAGCTTTGTGCATCCGGGACCACCCCTTGTTTTTGCATATCAAGAAAGACACTCTCTGCATCATCTAATTTCATCTCGTCACAGAATCCACGAATGACGGCAGCATAAGCATACGCTTCTATAGGGGCATCTGCCCCTTTCCATGCTTGTAGCACTTGATATCCCAAATCCGACCTCTGATGGGTGCAAAGCCCTTTGATATATGCAGTGTAAGCAAAAGCTCTAGGAGTAATCCCTGCTACCTCCATCTCCTGAAACACATGAACAGCTGCTTCCAAATCACCCTTCCTGCAGAGTGCCTTGATCACAATTGCATAGGTGTAATCATTAGGGCTCAACCCTAATCTCTTCAGCTGCTCGTAAATGGCCACAGCCATGTCCACTTTGCCATGCTCAATTAATCTATTCATTAGAAAATTACAAGTGAAGATATGAGGAATGAACCCCCGTCTCTTCGTTTGGAACAAAACATCAATGGCCTCATCAAACATACCGATACTAACATAAGACTTAACCAGCGCATTGTATGCTCTAACCAATGTCTCATCAGCCTGCAATCCCTCCACCACCACAAGCCTTTCAAACAAATTAGAAATTTCAAATCCCGGGTGTTGACGATGGCCATTAGAGGACCCAACAATGACTTCCAAAAACACAGCATCCAACTTCCTATCCAGGCCCCAATGGCATAAGATCCTAACAAGCGCGGCATACGTGGATACATCATGCGCAAAACCCTGTTCCTTTAACCGGTCAAAGAATGAAATTGCGGTCTTGGGATCCCTTTTCATGGAGTTCAAGATTTGGACAACCCGGGACGCATCAAATAAGTCCTGAGCTACAGGGGTGCTAGTTTTGGTGGTGTTAAGGTTGTGGGTATAACTAGAAATATCAGTTGCAGGACTATTAGCATAAGAAGAAGAGGCAGTAGATGAGGACAACGATGATGATGATGCATATTCATCATCAGACGATTGAGTTGGGTTGAGGAATGCAAGGGCAGTAGAGATGGACTTGAAAGAAGAAGAAGTGGAACTCAATATTCTGGGAAAACCCAAATTGAGTCTAACTGACGGATGAAACCACATGGACATTAGCACTCATATCGAAAGCAGAGAAAGATTCCCAAACACCACAAACATATATATAACTATGTTTTATGCCCTGTTTTTTTTTCCCCAAGCTAATGAAAACCAAACCAAAACCAAGCAATGAACACAACAACTCAAATGTGTGTTTAGGAAGTGTTATACCTTACCTCAACTCAATACAGTTGGTGGTGCACAGCCGGTTCGGCGGCGGCGGTGGTGGTGGGTGCAAGGAGAAGGTCGACCACCGCTGGGTTTGAGGAAAGGAGAGGGATAGAGTCAGACAGGGAAAGAAAACCTAAGCATTGAGAAGCTAACGTTAGTTTTAGCCTAAATTTGCTCGGTTAAGTCTCCTGTTAGTGATTTTAAGTGACGTGGCATATTTTTAGACCATGGATTTATTTCAAATCAATCTCAGCCCTTATTTGGACACTCTCCACTTGGACTAGTTTTTTTTTAATAAAAATAAAAATAAATAATCTTTTTTTACAATTTTCTTTTAGGAAAAAAAATCTTGCGACAAAATTTGTGGCAACTAGTAACTAAACTTCCATTAACAAAATTAACATTGCTATTGTGGGGCCAGAATATGTCAGCCGCCCCGGCCCACTCCAGGCCCAGCCCAGAGGCCCATGCCGAGGACGCCTCCACGATCCGAGGTCTGAGGACCAAGGTTTAGAGCCCAGGACCCAAGGAGCATTGCCGAGGATGGTTACATCCTCGGCAGTCCGAAGACAGAAAGTGGGCATGCGGCACACCTTTAAGGGGAGTCTCCCCAAGCATCCAAGGAGCAAATGGCAAGAACCAATCACCGGACATCAAAGCATGGCGGAGAAGCAAGTCCCAGGCGAACTGTCACCTCCACATTAAATGCCCTCAACTACCGCTCTGGCCGCATTAATGAGGATAGGACCTCTGAACAGTGCCGTCTTGAGCGCTGCAACCCACTGGAGGTATGGGAATGCGGCTGATGGGACAGGCACTCGAGTGGAAACCGGATGGAGCAACAAATGTAGGGCTAGGATCAACTGAGTGAGGAGTATATAATGTAAAAATCCCTCTTGTGAAGGGGACGGATGAAAAACCAGAGAAAAAGGAATACTGTAGCAAAGCATTCTCTCTCAACTCTTGTAACCCTTCTGAAAAGAGATAACAGTAGTTTCCAGCTCCATAAGGCACGTCCGAGGAGCCTCATTGTGTGTTTAAACTCACGTTCTAGTTGTTAGCAACCACGTACAACCATGCATGACCGTTGCCTTCTTTACTGAGGCCTAGCTCTTGAGCCCATACTCTACAAATTTATTGAAGGGTTAGTTGGGCTTGGGCCCACTCTCTCAATCCTTAGAGAGCGCTCGAATCCACCCCCTACAATTGGCGCCGTCTGTGGGGAGAGCTTGTGCGTTGGTAAGGACAACAGTCGAACATGGTAGGATCAGGCCCTCACCAAGGAATTCCCAATCGACCTGAACCGGCGAAGTCAAGGCATCAGGGTAAGTATGGCGACCCCGGGGGCGGTCAGAACGACAACAGGAGGTTTCGAGAAGGAAGCGTGCATACTTCAACGGCGAGCGAAAGTCGAGCGGACGGGCACATTCCCCAGAGGCGCGACGATCGCCAAGCCACGCGTTCACAAGAGGCCCACAGCCACGCTTCCCAGAGAAGGGACGATAAGGTGGCCATGCAACGTGAGATAGATGATCTAAAGAGGAAGCTGCGCCGTGCGCAACGAAGACGGTCTGAACCTAGCCTTGACCCGCCCTTTGACGACGAAAGCGATGACGAATACAGGCAAAGGTCAAGGACGCCCCCCAGCGAGTCTTTCTCCCACGAGGAGGAGCGCTACCAGAGGCGTAGGCGTGCCAACCCGACCCCGAGGGACTTAGGAAGCGACGCCATGAGCAGGGCGCTGGACCGGCTCTCCAAGTCACCCTTCACGCGTCGTATAGAGGACGCGGAGCTTCCTCGGCGGTTCCAGCAGCCAACTTTCATTGCCTACAACGGCAAAACGGACCCTGTGGAGCACGTGAGCCAGTTCAACCAAAGGATGGCGGTCCACTCCAAGAACGAGGCGCTGATGTGCAAAGTCTTCCCATCCAGCTTGGGACCTGTGGCGATGAGGTGGTTCAACGGTCTAAGGACGAACTCCATAGACTCGTACAGGCAGCTAACCCAGGCTTTCGGCTCCCGCTTTGTCACAAACAGCAGGCCTCCTCGGCCCATGAGCGCGCTGCTGTCCCTGTCCATGCGCGACGGGGAGACCCTCAAGGCTTACTCGGACAAGTATTGGGAGATCTACAACGAGCTGGACGGCAAGTACGATGCTGTTGCCATCAACACGTTCCAGAATGGATTACCTATGGGGCACGGCCTGAGGACGTCCCTAACCGGTAGGCCGGCCACCAGCGTGCGGCAGCTGATGGATCGGATCGACAAGTACAAGCGGGTGGAGGAAGATATGCTGCAAGGCAAAGGCAAGGAGAAGGCTATCCCCCAGGAGAGAAGGGATTTCAGGTCGGACCGTTATGACAATGCCCGTCCGAGGAAGGATTTCGGTGGGCATTCTGGAGCGACCCATGCGCAGACGGTAGGCGCTGTGTTCCGAGAACCCGTGCACAGGGTGCTGGAGAAGATAAAGGACGAACCGTACTTCAGGTGGCCGAACAAGATGGCTGGGGAACCTGGAAGGCGCAATCAGAGTCGCTACTGCCAGTACCACCAGGATCACGGGCATACTACGGAGGACTGCAGGGATCTTTGGAACCACCTGGACCAGCTAGTCCAGGAGGGGAGGCTGAAGCACCTCCTCCACCATTCCAGCGGCCAGCAAAACCGGACTTACCAAGAGCCTCGGAGGGACGCCGCCATGGGGCAACCCACCGGGACGATCAATATAATCCTGGCGGCGCCAGGAAGGACGGGCACGCCCCCTTTGCGAGTGTTGTCTGTGGCCCAACTGCCCGCCGAGGACCACCAGACGTGGCCAAAGAGGTCCAGGAGGAATCCTCCCCCAGCCCTGAGTTTCTCGGAGGAGGACAAGATTGGGACCATCCAACCACACGAGGACGCCCTGATCGTCACCCTCAGAATAGGGGGCTACGATGTGAAGAGGGTGATGGTGGACGGTGGCAGCGCAGCCGAGGTCATGTGTCCAGACCTCTACAAGGGGCTGGGGCTAAAGCAGGAAGACCTCACACCTTATAGCTCTCCCCTAATGAGCTTCGATGGGAAGCTCGTCATCCCAAAGGGCATGATCAGACTGCCCGTACAAACGGGTCCAGTGGTGGTGGAGGCGAACTTCATAGTGGTGGACACGTACTCTCCCTACACAGCCATCGTAGGGAGGCCCTGGCTACACGCCCTGGATGGCGTGGCCTCCACCTTGCACCAGAAGGTGAAGTTCCTGTCAGGGGACCAGGTTCTGGAAATCCGAGGTTGCCAATCCACGGCTAGGCATTGCACAGTGGCTGCCATATCTCGTCGGATCGATGCGCAGTCCTCGGCCCCATCCGAGGAAAATTCATAGCAATCAAAGACCCAGGTGGCACCTCCAGATGCACCTGCCGAGGATGCTAAATGCGAAAACCTGGAGAAGGTGATGATTGGCGACGATCCGGAGAAGTTTTTCCAGGTCGGAGTCCAGCTGCCTCCACGGGAGAAGGAGGAGTTACTTGAATTCCTCAAGAGGAACCTTGACGTATTCGCATGGGACCCCTGTGACGCCCCTGGGATTGATCCATCTTTCATCTGTCACCACCTCAACGTCAACCCATTTGCGATCCCAAAGCAGCAGCCACCTCGGCGCCCGTCAAAAGAGCACGCTGATGCGATCAGGGAAGAGGTCGACAAGCTTAAGCACGCGGGGGCTATCAAGGAGATCTTCTATCCCACATGGTTGGCCAACACTGTGGTGGTCAAGAAGAAAAGTGGGAAATGGAGGGTCTGTGTAGACTTCACAGACTTGAACAAGGCATGCCCAAAAGACCCCTTCCCGATGCCACGAATAGACCAGCTAGTAGACGCGACTGCAGGCCATCCTCGGATGAGCTTCCTGGATGCTTTTCAGGGTTATCATCAAATTCCCCTGGCCTTGGAGGACCGAGAGAAGACGGCATTTGTGACACCCATTGGGAACTACCACTACAAGGTCATGCCGTTTGGCCTGAAAAACGCCGGATCCACCTACCAGAGGATGATGACGAGAATGTTCGAGTCGATGTTGGGCAAGAGCGTCGAAGTCTATGTTGACGATATGGTGGTGAAAAGCAAGTTGGTGTCCGAGCACTTGGAAGACCTCGGCCGCACATTTGGTGTCCTGAGAGAGCACAAGCTCCGCCTTAATGCCTCAAAATGCTCATTTGGCGTCAGCTCTGGCAAGTTTCTAGGGTATATGATCACCCATCGTGGGATCGAGGTCAACCCTGACCAGATCAAGGCCATTCACGATATGAAGCCTCCGCAGAATCCCAAGGAGATTCAAAAGCTTACTGGGATGATCGCGGCGCTGAACCGGTTCATTTCCAGGTCGGCTGACAGGTGTAGACCCTTTTACCTCCTGATCAACAAATGGAAGGGATTTGAGTGGTCTGAGGATTGTGTCGCAGCTTTCCAGCAACTCAAGGATTACCTCTCCCGACCGCCTATCATGTCCCATCCCGAGGTCGACGAGGTCCTATACGCGTACCTTGCTGTGGCGCCCCATGCGGTGAGCCTAGTACTGATACGGGAAGATAATGGCGTTCAAAGGCCAGTTTACTACGTCAGCAAGTCGCTGCACGAAGCAGAGGTGAGATACCTACCCTTAGAGAAGGCCATCCTGGCTGTAGTCCACGCCACGAGAAAGCTCCCCCATTACTTCCAAGCTCACACCGTGGTTGTCCTAACCCAATTGCCTTTGAAGTCTGTGCTCCGGGCCGCTGATTACACAGGCAGAATCGCGAAGTGGAACACAATTCTGGGGGCTTTTGACGTCAAGTACATGCCCCGGACTTCCATAAAGGGTCAGGTTCTGGCAGATTTGACGGCTGAGTTCGCCGAACCAACCGCAGAGGTGACGGCCGAGGATAGGAGCCGTAATGAGAAATCAGTTGGGGCAATCTCCATCCCAGAGGCACCATGTTGGAAAGTGTATGTGGATGGCGCGGCAAACCAAAGGGGGTCCGGAGTGGGGCTGGTCCTAGTATCCCCTGAAGATCATGTCATTGAGAAATCCCTAAGGCTCGGATTCGCGGCCACGAACAACGAGGCCGAGTATGAGGCATTACTACAAGGGATGATCATGGTACAAAGGATGGGAGGAAAATCGATAGAGATGTTCTCGGACTCGAGGTTGGTGGTAGGCCAGGTGAGCGGGGAGATGGAGGCCAGGGATTCCAGAATGCAAGAATACCTGGACCAAGTCAGACGCTTGCGAGTGGGGTTTAGCCTCTACAGCCTGTCTCATATCCCCAGGAGCGGGAACAGCCATGCCGATTCATTGGCCACGCTCGCGACCTCCTCGGCAGGGGATCTGCCTCGGATAATACTCGTGGAACATCTGGGGAGGGCAAGCGAAGTGCCAAGAGAAGGGGTCCCCGTCCACCAGATTGAGGTGGGTTCCAGCTGGATGGACCCCATAGTGAGATTCCTAAAAGAAGACATCCTACCCGAGGACAAGTCAGAAGCCGAGAAGGTTAGAAGGAAGGCCCCTCGGTTCTGGTTGTCCGAGGATAACAAGCTATATAAGCGCTCCTACTCTGGACCATACCTACTGTGCGTCCACCCCGGAGCGGCGGAATTGCTACTCGAAGAGCTGCACGAGGGGATATGTGGGAGCCACACGGGGGGGAGATCTCTGGCTCACCGAGCCATCACCCAAGGATATTGGTGGCCGGGAATGCAGCAAGAGGCCCAGGAGTATGTCAAGAAGTGCGACCAGTGCCAAAGGTTCGCCCCAAACATCCATCAGCCAGGAGGGGTCCTCAATCCGTTATCCAGTCCATGGCCGTTCGCCCAATGGGGCTTGGACATCGTGGGACCTTTCCCCAAGGCACCAGGGAACAAGAAGTATCTGTTGGTGGCCACGGACTACTTCACCAAGTGGGTCGAGGCCGAACCACTAGCCAACATCAGGGATGTAGACGTGAAGAAATTCCTTTGGAGGAACATAATTACGCGGTTCGGGGTCCCTCATACCCTCATCTCGGATAACGGACTCCAGTTCGATAGCAAGGCCTTCAGGGAGTACTGCTGCGAACTCGGGATCGCGAACAGGTACTCAACGCCAGCCTACCCCCAGGGGAATGGACAGGCCGAGGCAGTCAATAAGGTCATTGTCAACGGGCTTAAGAAGAGATTGGATGACGCCAAAGGGAGATGGGCAGAAGAGCTGCCCCATGTCCTCTGGACATACCGGACTACGCCCCGGCGCTCAACAGGGGAAACACCTTTTGCCATGACCTATGGCGCAGAGGCAGTGATCCCCCTGGAAACTAATTTCCCGACACTAAGGACGAGCTCCTTCACCTCAGGCAGCAATGATGAGCTGCTGGGGCGGAGCCTGGACATGGTAGACGAACGGAGAGAGCAAGCAATGATCCGGCTGGCCTACTACCAGCAAAAGCTCAAGCAGGGATATGACACCAACGTAAAGCTCAGACCACTAGCACCAGGAGACTTGGTGCTGAGAAAAGTTGTAGGAACTGCCAAGAACCCTTCCTGGGGAAAGCTCGGACCCAACTGGGAGGGCCCCTATCGAATCACCTCGGTGGCAGGGATAGGAGCGTACTATTTAGAAGATTTAGATGACAAGCCTGTACCTCGTCCATGGAATGTAAACAACCTGAAAAGGTACTACTATTAATAAAGAAGTCACTTTGATTCATATTGTTAGCATATCTTAGTTGTTTGCCTCGCGTCCTAAATACTTTAAGAAACCCAAGTGTTAGACAGAACCAGGGAACTGCATGGTCCTCGGACTCATTCCCATGGGGAAACTAATCACTTTAAGAAACCCAAGTGTTAGACAGAACCAGGGAACTGCATGGTCCTCGGACTCATTCCCATGGGGAAACTAATCACTTTAAGAAACCCGAGTGTTAGACAGAACCACGGAACTGCATGGTCCTCGGACTCAGTCCCCCGGGGAAACTAGCTACTTAAGAATGCTAAGCTTTAGACAGAACCAAGGAACTGCATGGTCCACGAACCCAGTCCTATGGGGAAACTAACTGCTTCAGAAAGCTTAAGAGTTAGACAGAACCAGGGAACTGCATAGTCCTCGGACTCAGTCCTATGGGGAAACTAGCCACTTAGAGAAAACCAAGTGTTAGACATAAACATAGGACTGCTGGGTCCTCGGACCTATGCCTAAGGAGAAACTAACTACTTTAAAAAGATTCTAAGTGTCTACTTCAAAATTCCACCTTACGTTGTAATTATCAAATGCTGCGATTGGCCGAGGTACAATTGAAGTCAAAGTTATACGAAAAACTGAATAGCGTGCAAGTAAGGAAATAGTCACAACAAAGAGAAAAGGAAATAAAGTCTTCATTTCATTAAACACAAGGGAATTGCACCCAAGAAGTTGCATTACAAATAAAGCAAAAAAGGGAAAAAGAAAGAGATGCAGAAATAAAGTGCAGCAGGCAGAAGGGCCATGGGGCCTAATTGGCTGCTTCAGTGGGTGGCTGGCCCGTAGCTGCCTCAGGGTCCCCTGAGCCCTGACTGATGGGAATGGCCTGCAGAGGCACAGCAGGAATAGCCGCCCCCTCGGCAGAAGAGACCTGGGCAGCGGGGGAAGGCTCTACAACCTGCTGAGGCGCGTCCTCATTGGAGCCATCACTCAACACAACCACCACGGGAGGATTGCTCCCTTGGGTTGGCTCATCAGCAACCCCAGCATCCGAGGCCTCCTCGCCCGGGGTGGCAGCAGTTTCCACAGGAGCCTCCTCGGCTTCAGAGCCATCGTGGGCAGTCTCGCGGATGAAAGGAGGGTAGTACACGTTCTCCTCCTTCCACAAGTCAGAAGAAGCATCCACTCCAGCCTGCCTGAGGGCTTCGTTCCAAGTTTCGGAGCAGTAGCGCCTACATAACCCAGGGACTTGGGATTTGTAGGCATCTGCTGTCTCAGTTGCCCCGGCAGTGAAGGCTGCCTCCTCAGCTTCCTGCTTAGTGGCCCAGGCTTCCTCCCTGCCATGCTCTGCCTCAAGCTTGGCCCTCTCAGCCTCCCCTTTGGCCCATTCGGCCACCCTCTTGGCCTCCTCGGCATCGGCCACTTTCTTCGCCAGGTCAGCTATCTGATCCTCGGCGAGCCTCAACTGCTTCTCTGCCTCACCCAGACGCTTTGTCTGAGTCTCGGCCTGCCTTTGGGCACCCTCAAGGCCTGACGTTGCGCTTTCCTTAGCCTGGGTCATCGCCTTCAGCGCCTCCTTGGCCTTGGCAAGGTCATCCTCCGACTTCTTGAGGGTCCTGGTAGCCACCAGGCGCCTATCGCGCTCCTGATCCAGGACCTTCCCATGCTCATTGGCCGCCTCTTCCAGCCTGAAGGAGGCCTGTACAGCCTGCCAAACGAAACAGACAAGTTGCAATTAGCCGAGCTCAAAAAGAAATGAAAGCAAGAAAAAGGCACGAAAAAGCACGAGTGTTAAAGTCTTACCATCCCCAAATACCGCTTGAGGCAGAGGAAGACATCCCTACTCCTCATGGTTCCTAGCTCCGCCATGTCCGCGGGCAAGAGCAGGCATCTCTCCACAGCGTCGGCCACGTACGCGCCTTCGCCATCCTTAAAGTCCCTGAGGGAGGAGTCATCCCTCAAGGGAGCCCCGCGGAGCATTGGGGCGGGGAGCCAAGCCTGGATCTCGGGCGGGGGAGCGACCTGTTTCTCCTGCGTTGAGGGGCCTATCCTCAATTGCTTCGACGGCCGCTGATTGCCCTCGCCCTCCCGCGTGGGCCCGGGTTTGTCCTCTAGGGTCCTCTTACCCTTGTCCTTCTTCTGCTTAGGGTCAGCGGGCTCGGGCCTAGACAACGGGCTCGCCTGAGGCGGAGGAGGAGGAAGCTTGGATTGCGTTGAAGCCGACCTGGTCTGAACAGGACGATTCTTTGGAGATGGGGGAGGAAGCTTCGGCTTGGACTTCCTCGGCTGCCCTTCTAGTAGTTCGGACAGGCTTGGCTGGTACTTCTTCTTGTAGCCCATCCTGCGCCGGGAAGACTTCTGTGCCGCGAAGAGGTTTGCCTCGGTTAGACGAGGGTCACCCAGGTCTCCAGATGGGTCCTCGGACTGATTGAGTTGCTCAAAAACGCTGAAATCCTCCTCGGCAGTACCAAAATCTACAGGCTCCCCTTCCCTCTCTAAGTTCTCTTCTGTGGCCTCTGGGAACGAATGGGAAGACGAGGGGACTGCTACCGTGACGCCTTCCGAAGTGGAGGTGTCCTCGGGAAACTCAAACCCGTCCTCGGTCACTACTATTTTCTGCAGCCGAGGATCGTTTGCTCTGATCACGTACTTCGGGGCCGCAAATGACTTCTGGAGCGGAGTGTACCCCAGAATCTTGTGCGCAGCTCTGACTTGGTGATCTTCTTCTTCCTCGAAATCCGCCGACCTGAGCACCTTCTGCAAGTCCTCCCTATTGATCAAGTTGTAATGGCGCGCATAGGAGTGCAGATCTGCAAAAAAAAGGGGTACACGTCCGTGGTTAGAGGCCAAACAATATAAGAAGAAATAACGCAGAGAAAGAAGCTAGAATCTACAAATCCCCTTTTATTCCCATTGCCCCACCTGGTTCTCCCTCCCTCGTCGGACAGTGAAGGCCATCGTGCCACGCTCCGGACACGATGAGGAAATCCTCGTTCATCCCCTTGTTGGACTCGGGGAGGCACTGGATAAGCCGGACCCTGTCGTCCCTCGTCCTCATGTAATAGGACTTGTTCTTCAAATGTTGAAGATTGTAGCAGTAGTTGACATCGTGATAGGTCAGCCTCAGACCCATCTTTTCGTTAAGGGCGTCCACACTGCCCAAAATCCTGAACATGTTGGAGGCGCACTGGGTGGGGGTCAACCGGAAATAGGTGAGGTAACCCCTCATCACTGGCCCCATGGGGATCCTCATCCCCCCTTCAAGGAAAGCGATGACAGGAATCACCACTTCGCCCTCTCGCTTCGTGAGGTACCACTCCCCCTCCTCACAATACCTTAAGCCCACATTGGCCGGTATCTTGTAATCGGCGATGAATTTCTCCATCGCCTCCTCAGTGCCAACAAACTTCTTAAGTCTACCCATCCTAGATGACGCCTAAGCGGACTAAAAGATGAACGAATGAAAGAGAAGGACGAGTATTGGGGAAGAAAGCTCAGAGAAAGACAGAGAGACTTACAGAAATGAGGAGGAGTCCTCGGACTGGCTTTTTGTGCTGGAGGTGGAGGTGGAAGTTTGGCTGGGCTCGGAGTAGAGACGCAGGAGCTCTCGATTGCAAATGAAGAATGAAGGAACGGCTCTAATGGGTACTTATACCCTAGAAAGAAGAGCTGCGCAAGTTTTCCCGCCCATAAGTGCCAGACGCATCTCCACCGTTAGATTGTCATCTGCCCGTTGAACGTGGGGAGCATAAAGCCGCCCGAATTTAATGCAAGACACGTTACGCACATCGAAGCGCCAGTAACGCACCTTGGGCAGTTGAAAAGGCGCCAACGCTGACGAGGGATAAGACTTGATTAGACGCGAAGCAGGTCCGGGGATATCAAAATCCTCCTTCCGCCCGAGGATGCGGACAGCATGATTTTGAGGGGCTATTGTGGGGCCAGAATATGTCAGCCGCCCCGGCCCACTCCAGGCCCAGCCCAGAGGCCCATGCCGAGGACGCCTCCACGATCCGAGGTCCGAGGACCAAGGTTTAGAGCCCAGGACCCAAGGAGCATTGCCGAGGATGGTTACATCCTCGGCAGTCCGAAGACAGAAAGTGGGCATGCGACACACCTTTAAGGGGAGTCTCCCCAAGCATCCAAGGAGCAAATAGCAAGAACCAATCACCGGACATCAAAGCATGGCGGAGAAGCAAGTCCCAGGCGAACTGTCACCTCCACATTAAATGCCCTCAACTACCGCTCTGGCCGCATTAATGAGGATAGGACCTCTGAACAGTGCCGTCTTGAGCGCTGCAACCCACTGGAGGTATGGGAATGCGGCTGATGGGACAGGCACTCGAGTGGAAACCGGATTGAGCAACAAATGTAGGGCTAGGATCAACTGAGTGAGGAGTATATAATGTAAAAATCCCTCTTGTGAAGGGGACGGATGAGAAACCAGAGAAAAAGGAATACTGTAGCAAAGCATTCTCTCAACTCTTGTAACCCTTCTGAAAAGAGATAACAGTAGTTTCCAGCTCCATAAGGCACGTCCGAGGAGCCTCATTGTGTGTTTAAACTCACGTTCTAGTTGTTAGCAACCACGTACAACCATGCATGGCCGTTGCCTTCTTTACTGAGGCCTAGCTCTTGAGCCCATACTCTACAAATTTATTGAAGGGTTAGTTGGGCTTGGGCCCACTCTCTCGATCCTTAGAGAGTGCTCGAATCCACCCCCTACAGCTATATATTTAAAAAATTTAACCGTTGGATTGTATATTTTTTATGTTTCTAATATACATATCAAATTTTGCGTCAATCATATTATTTTCTATTCAAATCATAAAATTAGTTTTTATACATAAATCCAAACTACAAAAATTTGAAATTTAAATATTTGATTGATTATATAGCTATTGATCTTAATCTTCTGAAAATTTTGTAAGCATTAATGGAATAAAAAGAAAATGTAATACAAATTCGTATCTAATAAAAAGATATTAAGTGGAGTTTTGTACCCAAAATTTATCCTTTTTTAATTGATACCTACGACATATAATTGCTCAAAATATCTAATGAGTTTCTTCAGCCAAAGTTCGAAATACTCTCTAACTTAGCTAAATCTTGTTACACCCTTTTTACTACACACTCAGAATGTACTTCTTATGAAATCATGAAAAATTTCAATTAAAATTATGATATTGTGAAAATACGATTTCAACTCATGTGATAGTGTATGTGATAAGTGTGCAATAGCCTGTATGTAATAATCATTTTTCCTCTAACTTTGTCCTCACGGTAGAGTGAGATGGCAAGTTGAAACTTTCACTATTGGCTCCATTACTTGCCAATTTTATTCTACATTAGTATTATGCTCATAAGATGCACAATTTAATCAAGAATAATGTTGAACTTTTTTATTAAAAAAATATCCATTAAAATATTTTATAATTAAAAAAATTCATTTTAAGCTACATGACAAATGAGTATAGTATTACTCTAAATTTTTATCAAAAACCGAAATAATGGATTACAAAAATTTTTAAAAAAATTAATGAAACTCATTTTAAATATCTTAAGTTAGTTATTATTGAGTTTTAATCGAATTGGTTTTTTTATTTTTGGTAGTAGAGTTTCATTTAAGGTGTGTTAATCATTTAATGTACATATAATGAATCACAATATTATACCATATAACTTCTAATACTTTCATTGAGTGAGATGGCATGATCTAACATATACAACCTACCTTTTATCATTAAATCAAAAAAAAAAAAAAAAAATCTGATAGAATATTAGAATTATTAAAAAAAATTTTAAAAAAAAAAATTGTATACACTATTTTTTTATTATAGTAGTACCTTTCAAACTTTTCGAAACTTTGACAACAAAGGTTCACTTAAAACAATTATGTTACTAATTTAACATACTTATAGCACATGACACAATAAGGGAAAGAAAAGAGAGGAAAAGATTAATGAAAAAAAGAAGAGCGTCCATCTAACATAACCACAAAGTATAAGACATAACTTTTATTATATGATATGATATAGGTGACGGGGAATATACACGAAATTCTCAGATCTGTGAGATGCAAAATTAGAGAAAAATATACGCCAAAGAAAAATAATCACACACAAGACAGTATTTACGTGGTTTGAAAATTTGCTTACGTCCACAGAGTTGCAAAGATTTCACTATTCTCATAAAAAAATATAAGATGCGGCAATACAATTTTCTCTCTTAAAAACAACCTAAAGCCCTGATCTCTAAAACAACAGTATTTATATTTTTCGCTCCATAGACTAAATCTCAGAAAATCTCTCATTAAAAATTATAACAATATTATTTTGGGTTGAGTCATAATCCTGATGAAATACATTTAAGCTCCACAAATAAAAGCCCAACAATAGGTAATCGGCTAGACATAATATATATGTAACTTCTTATTTTCTTTCTTCTTTGAGAAACACATAACATGTAACTTTATTGAGAAGGTTTTGGTGCAATGATTAAATAACTTATTAGTATTATATAATTCCATAATTCTCGTATATCGGTATATATACTAAAAGAAATAAAATACGTTCCTATCCAAAAAAAAAAATCAAATACGTATTTCTAAAGCTTTGTATGTAGCTGTATCGTGTTGTAAACAAGACGCATGAAATCTGCGATCTAAGAACCATGGTTAAGATAATCCAAGAAAATGAGAGAGAGGGAGAGTTTTTTTATTTATTTATTAATTACACCCTCTTTGCAACCCACCTCATGTAAATTGTTCGATAAAAATTTAATAGCACATTACAAATTTGATACCGGTGATTTAATAAAATAAAAATACTTGTTTGATATGTTTATAAAAAGTAGAATTGAGTCTGAAAGGGAATAAAAGGATGTAGCATATAAAGTTGATGAAATTTACAGAAATTCACAGAATGTACTAATAAGTTAAAAACAAATTGATAGAAATTATTTTATTTTATTTTTTTGAGAAACAAAAATGGGGGCCTTTATGGTTATATTACACCCCCGGGCAGGGCGCCAGTGGCCTCGGTCGGGGTAGCCCGATCTCGGGAGCCTTTCTGTACCACTATGCGAGGAGTTACCCCACTAAGGATGCCCACCAACGGACTCTTGCGAGCAGCAGGATTCGAACCTAGGTGTGGTGCATGAAGCGAACGAACCTTACCCACTCGGCCAAGCCCCCGTTGGCTGATAGAAATTAATAAGTTAAATTGATTTCATCGTACATATCCGCGGTCTTTATCATATTAAAATTAAATAATGTAATGTTGTTAAGAGCATCTGAGTACGAAAGAATTTCATTTTTTATGTTAGTATAAAACCGTGGAGGTCTTTTAACTTAAAAATTAAAATTAAAATATTTTTCTCAAAAAATAAAAATAAAAATAAAATCAATAATTGGATATCTCCTAAGTTCTAAGCTTTCTCTAAAAAAAATAAAATAAAATAAAATAAAAAGCGGTTCTAACCTTTTTTATAAAAAAAATTAGACGTCTTTTTTTTTTTTGATTAAATTTCTACTCAATATATATATATATATATATTGATTAAATTCAATCCCTATACAAATGGGCAATCCTAATACAAATAGAAATAGGACTTGGTTTGGGCCAACGCGCATGAGTATATGACCGTTGGTTCTTGAAAAAAATAAAAAATAAAAAAAAAATAATAATATGACCGTTAAACCGCCTTGTATATGCAGGTACTATAAAATCAAAACCAAAGGCACCCACAACACAAATCCAACAAAAAGAATCAGTGAAAAATACCCTCTTTTGCTCTGCGTCTTTCTTTCCCGTTGGAATATCAATGGAAGAAATCGCAACAGTGACAGAGACCGAGGCCAAGAATTGCCTGCAGAAAACTCCAACGAAGAAAATTTTGGGAAGGAAGCGATCTTTGCAACAAGATTTCTTGACGCTGTCTCTCAACAGCTGTCATCTCAACGCAGCAACAAGAGATCATCAGCGAGAAGAAGAGTATCAGATGATGAGTTCCCCGTCTCCGCCTCCCACTCCCATTCGCCGCCGCAACAAGCGTTGCCGCCGCCTCATGTTCTTTACCACGGGTTCAACAAAGCTGCCGCCGTCGATGGCTCCTGCTCCTGCTCGGCCGCGTGTTTTGTTTGCGTCAGAGGGAAACGCCTTGTAAAGAGTTCCACCATTCTTTGTTTTGATGGCAAGTGAGAGTGATCATCTTAGTTTTTTGTTTTTTGTTTTTGTTTTTAATATTTTGGTAGTTACTTGGGGATTTGAATCTTGAAATCTCACTTAAAAATACTTAAATTACAAGATTTTTGACACTCAATTGGCTCTTTTACGCTCTTTAATTTAGGCTATTTAGCTATTCTTCATGCATGTTAATTTACAAGTTTGACTATATATAAGAATTATGATTATCACATATTTGTTATTGTACATACATGCTTTTTTTGAAATTGTGTTTTAAAATACACGATTTCACAATTTTAATTAAAATCAAATTTAAAACACGATTTCAAAGGAATGTGTGCAGTGTGTGCATCATTAATTGGCTCTTTTACACTCTTTAATTTAGGCTATTTAGCTATTTTTCTTGCATGTTTACAGAGTTTGACTATATATAAGAATTATGATTATCACATATTCGTTATTGTACATACATGCTTTTTTTGAAATTGTGTTTTAAAATACACGATTTCACAATTTTAATTAAAATCAAATTTAAAACACAATTTCAAGGGAATGTGTGCAGTGTGTGCATCATTATTAATCTCCATAAGTGCATGTATCAATCTAGAAGAATTTTACCTGCAAAGAGTATCATCACTACAAAAAAAGAGGGCTATAGCTGCATTTGAAAAACGCAGCTATAGCCTATAGCTGCGTTTTTATAGCTGCGTTTACAAACACAGCCTATCCGGTGTGACTATAGCCCCCTGCGGGACCTAAAGCTGCGTTTTTAAAAACGCAGCCCAAACTGGGTCTATAGCTGCGTTTTCTACACCCTGTAGCTGCGTTTTTCCACCCCCTATAAGTTGAGACCTATAGCTGCATTTTATAAAAAACGCAGCTCCAAACCTGCTTTGGGCTGTGTTTGAAAAGCAGCTGTAGGCTTAGACCTGTAGCTGCGTTTTTTAAAACGCGGCTATAGGCTACCCTATGGCTGCGTTTATAAAAACGCGGCTATAAACATTTTTCCCCTTGCTAAATCTCAAATTCCTGCCCAAATTTGTATGAAGAAATACAAAACAAGTTCCTAACAGATAATAAATACTAAATTTTCTGAAGTTCATTGCCAAAATTTTGCTAGTTCATACAAAACAAGTTCCCAACAGATAATAAATACTAAATTTTCTGAAGTTCATTTCCAAAATTTTGCTAGTTCCCAACAAAAAATATATCAGTTTGTAAGTTCTACTGACAAAAGATCCTATACATCACAAAAAATCTTTACAAGGAGTTTTTTACATTCTAATTGCATGAAGAAGTATAGATAGCCAGCAAGCAGCAACAACACTTCCCAACTGACCTCAAAGTTCCAGTCTTGCCATGCCTACCATCACTTCCCTACATAAGCTTGCTCCCTGCAGAAATTTAAGGTTCAAGTCCATAAAGAACAAAATTTGAGACAAAAAAACACAAGTAGCAAACCATTTTCCTACACTCACAAAGTTAAAAAAGAACCATTGTTCACAAACAAACACTAGTAGCAAACCATCTTATGCTTTGTAATCACTTGTTTGAACTCTTGGATATATTTTACATAATAAATTAAGCTCATGTTCCATACGTATCTCACAAATATATGTGTTTAGTTATAATTGGTGCATAATAGAATTGATAACGATTAGACCTAGATGAAAGTGATGTTAGATATATAAATCAGTAAATGTGCCATACCATACAATTTTAAAATCAGGACCAGCTAAGAAAAAGCAATAAAAACCACAACTTAGAAGCCACAAAGTTATCCAACTTCCCTCCCTCCAGATTGTCTTAAAACACTCACTCATAAGCAGCACTTACCATGCAACATGAAATCAGGAACACCAGATTAATCCTTTATCAGACTGATAGGGAAATCAGTTTTGCCTCCTGTAAACAATCAAAATTAAATTATCAACATTGTGTTCATAAAACAACAAAGAGAGCACCACCAGCTTATAAAGACGTCTTGATGGCATCTACTCACTCATTTTCTTTGAATAGGAAATCAATCAGCAACATATTATATGAATAATGATGAAAAATTAAAAAACGTAAGTTAAAAGCATTTCATTCACAGAAAAACCCAACTAATGGCAATTACAGGACAAACCAATAACCTATATAATGGGTAATAACTATTTATTTCACTTTAAGATGTAAAGTACAAGGTACACTTTATGTAAGAAACAAGAAAATGATTTCTAGAAAAAAAGCATAAGAGATGATATTGTGAATTCAGGTGAAGATTCTCCACCAGCTGCAAAAACAAACATTAACAACCACTAAGTTAAACAAAAAAGACCTGACTAATATGCTATTTGCAAACATTCTCCTATTTGTCTTCCCTTCTAAAAAATGCATAACTGTGGCCGGAATATTGACACGACCTGTATTAGTGTCTACATCTACGTGCATTTTTAATCATCATTTGTTTATAAAATTTTTGTCTCAAGAGCAATATTTAATTAAAGTAAGTTCGGTAATACCTACAGAGGTAAGGTAACAAAAAGATTGCAGGCCCTGCAATTTCAACGATTTACCTCAATGCCTCAGTAAGGCTGTAAACAGCTGGCTATTCCAGTTTAACAATGCAGGAGTTTGAGCTATAAAAAATGGATTTCATCCCAACAACACTTCATTAAGCCAAATAAATTTTAAAACCAATGACTGGTCATTTAATATGCACAGTCTGTCCATTGACTGGTCAAACAATTTCATAATGCCAATATGCAATTTGATGCAGATTTCACTAGTGTGTAAAATACATGGATTTCATATCCAAGACCTCAAGCGGACTTCCATAGTGTTAGAAATACTGAATGATTGTATTGTATTCCTTGATGAAAGAATGTACATAGATGCCTTTATATAGGAGGCATATGTGTGCAGTACAAGTAAATATGTGTGCTATACAAGTAACCTAACTGGGCCTAAAGCCCACAACACTATACATGTTAACAGCCCCCCTCAAACTCAAGGTGGATGTGAGACCAACTTGAGGTTGTCAACCAAAGTACGAAGGCGCCCCTTAGGATGTGACTTGGTGAAGATATCTGCAAGTTGATCTTTAGAGGAGACTGAGATCAGCTTGAGAGCACCATGGACAAGATGAAAACGGATAAAATGACAATCGATCTCAATGTGTTTAGTCCGTTCATGGAAGACATCATTGTGAGCAATATGAATAGCACTCTGGTTGTCACAATAAAGAGGAGTAGCAGAAGATGTAGACACACCTAAGTCTTTGAGAAGCCATCGTAGCCAAAGAAGCTCAGATGTGGTATCAGCAAGGGCACGATATTCTGCTTCAGTACTAGAGCGGGCCACATGAGTTTGTTTCTTGCTTCGCCAAGAAATCAGAGAAGAACCAAGAAGAAAGCAATAACCAGTGGTGGACCTGCGATCAGTGGGGTCTCCTGCCCAATCAGCATCAGAAAATGCACGAAGAGTAAGAGGAGACTGAGCAGAGTAGAAAAGACCATGGAAGAGAGTGCCCTTTAAGTATCGAAGAATGCGCAGAACAGCAGCATAGTGAGTCGATCGTGGAGCAGACAGATACTGGCTCACTTGGTGAACAGCATAGGAAATGTCTGGACGAGTGACAGTGAGATAAACCAAGCTGCCAACCAAGCGTCTGTAAAGAGAGGGATTAGACAATGGTTTCCCCCCTGAGGGAGTCAGATGTGCATTAAGCTCAACTGGAGTGTCCACAGTCTTGCTATCAGTGAGTCCAGCGCGAGACAAGAGTTCAGAAGCATACTTGGCTTGAGTAATATAAAGTCCATCTGTAGAATGAGTGATTTCAAGACCCAAGAAGTAGTTGAGATATCCAAGATCTTTCATCTCAAACTGCTGACTGAGAAAAGCCTTGAGTTCTTGAATGCCACTGAGGTCATCACCAGTTATGATCATATCATCCACATATAAGAGAAGTAAAATAGTGCCTTTGTCAGTGCGACGAAGAAATAAGGCAGAATCATAATGACTGGCCATGTAACCCAAGTGAGAGATGGTAGAGCTGAATTTGGCAAACCATGCTCGTGGAGCTTGCTTAAGGCAATAAAGTGCACGTCGAAGGTGGCAAACCTTGTTTGAGTCAACAGAGAGACCAGGAGGAGGTTGCATATACACTTCTTCACTTAAGTCCCCATTAAGAAATGCATTTTTGACATCCATCTGAAAAAGGTCCCATTTACTGGCAGCAGCAACAGCTAAGAGGGCACGGACAGATGAGATACGAGCAACCGGAGCAAAGGTCTCTTCATAATCAATCCCATACTCTTGTGTAAAACCTTTTGCAACAAGACGAGCTTTGTAGCGCTCAATGGACCCATCAGAGCGAGTCTTAATCTTGTAGATCCACTTACAACCAACCACAGATTTCCCAGGAGGAAGTGTTACCAAATCCCAAGTATGGTTTTTAGATAATGCATCAAGTTCCTCTTTCATTGCAATCTGCCATAAAGGGTTAGTGGAAGCCTCACGATAGGTGTGAGGCTCGTGTAGTGTAGCAAGAGCAGTGTAACAATGATAGTCAAGTAAATGTGCAGGAATAGATCTTACCCGAGTTGAGTGACGAGGTGGAATGTCTTGTGCAAGATCTTCAGGCGAAGCAGGAGCAGGAGACCCAAGCTCAGGATTGGGGTTGGGTAGCACGTCTTCAACCTGTTCATCTTCCACCTGTTCATTGAAGGGTGAACTAGGAAAGGGATCAGTGATATCTGGTGGTTGGATAGAGAAGTCTACAGCAACAGAATCAGGAGCAATTACAGGAGGATCAAGAGCAGCTACAGAAGGAATATGGGTCTCATCTGGAAAAAGATCTAAGACAGAAGAGGAAGACAAGGAAGCACTGAAATGAGAAAGTTCGACAAAGAGGCGATGTTCCCAAAAGACAACATTACGGGAGACACGAAGACGATGAGAGACAGGATCATAACACCTATACCCCTTTTGAGTTTCGCCATAGCCAAGAAAACAACAAAGCCTTGACCGAGGCTCAAGTTTGTTATGCTCATGTGGCTGAAGAAGAACAAAACAAGCAGAACCGAAGGAGCGAAGGTGATGATAGTCAGGAGGTGACCCAAAAAGACGCTCATATGGAGTTTGATTTTGGATAACAGGACTCGGAATGCGATTAATAGTATGAACAGCATGAAGAGCAGCTTCACCCCAAAAAGGAGTAGGAACTTTTGCAGAGAGAAGGAGAGCACGAACAGTGTCAAGAATATGACGAAATTTTCGTTCGGCTTTACCATTTTGCTGAGAGGTACCTGGACAAGTTAGTTGATGAACAGTGCCATAGGAATGCAAAACAGCTTGGAAAGCATATTGAGTGTATTCAAGAGCATTATCAGATCGAAAAATTTTGATGCGTCTGGAAAACTGAGTTTCAACCATTTTTGCAAAATTAAAATATACTTCTAATAATTCAGAACGATGTTTCATATTAAAAATCCAACTATAACAAGAGTAATCATCAACAAAGACAACAAAATATCCAGACCCACCAATACTAGAGACAGAGGAAGGCCCCCAAACATTAGAATGAATAAGGTCAAAGATATCAGTGGATATGGATTCACTAGTATTGAAAGGCAAAGCTGGTTGTTTTCCTAACTGACATGAAACACAATCAAAATTTTCTGTAGACACTGAACCTAACAAACCTCTAGAAGCCAATTGTTGTACCCGAGAGAAAGATGCGTGACCAAGTCGAGCATGCCAAAGTGCAAGGGAAGGAGTGGAAGAAACTGCAGCAGCTGCAGCAATAGAAACAGGAGCAACAAGTGGAAGACAAAGGTTGTCTACGGGAAATATACGCCCAACTCTGGGACCGGTCCCAAGCTCCTGTCCCGTCCTAGGATCCTACACAATGCACCCAGAATAATCAAAGGTAATGCGATAACCCAACTCAGCTAATTGTCCCACAGAAAATAAATTATAAGAAAGGTCAGGAACATTAAAGACTTCAGGAACCGAGAGGTTGGAGGTTGAAACTGAACCTATATTATGATCAGACATTGTGGAACCATTTGCTGTACGAATATTAAGAGGGTGCGGTGCAGGTTTAAGGTTAGAAAATAAGGACGAGTGAAGTGTCATGTGATTGCAACAAGTGGAATCCATAAGCCAAGAGGAAGGAGACATACCAGATAAAGCTGAGAGAGAAGAGGAATAAGATGTATTACCAACCATACGAATGACATTGGCGATGATATTTATAAGGTCATCTCTGGAAATGGAGAAAGTGGATCCAGAAGACTGAGACTGTGCAGAAACAGGAGCCATGGGTTGGACACTCTCAGTGTTAGCAACTGTAGCAGCAGAAGTGAAAACAACTGATTTGTTGCGTTGATAACAAGTCTCAATATTATGGCCAAAATGTTTGCAAAAATTGCAAAAACGTTTGCTGGAATGTCGGCTATGATTATTGCAACAAGAAGAAGATCTGTCCTTATTCTTCATTTAGAAGCAAAATTTGCAAAAAAAGGACTGCAAAAATGAAATCTACGCGAAAAACTGGGCAAGGAGCACCTGGACTGTAAAAAGTCAACTCTGAAAAATCAACGGTCAAAGTCAACGGTCAACGCACGTCAGCTCACTGGGATGACGTCAGCAAGATGACGTAAGCAGCTGACGTTTGCTGATGTAAGCGGCTGACTGTGATGACGTAAGCAATGACGTCACCTAGGGCTGACGTCAGCAGATGCAGATCTGGCGCGTGTCGGCGCGTGAAGAACACAAACGGCGCGTGACGGCGCGTGACGGCGCGTGGAGCGCGTGATCTGATGCGCAGATTCTTTTGGCGGCGCGTGAGGGCGCGTGGAGCTTCCGATGGTGGTCAGGTTTTCACTAAAAGGTAGATCGGCGGTGGACGATCTTAGTGACGTCTGCAAAAACACAATCGGAGCTAGATACACGGCGGAGACGGTGGTTGCAGTGGTCTGTGTGGTGCGGGACTCCTCAACGACGGCGGCTGCAGTTCCGGAACCTGAGGGCAACGGCTGAGAGACGTCGTAGGTTCAACGGTGAGTGGCTGCAGTGGCTGTTGTGACGGCGGAAGCGATAAGGGTGGAGTAACACCAAGAGAGACAAGACTGCTAAAAGAAAGGTCAGAGCAGTGGCTCTGATACCATGTTAGAAATACTGAATGATTGTATTGTATTCCTTGATGAAAGAATGTACATAGATGCCTTTATATAGGAGGCATATGTGTGCAGTACAAGTAAATATGTGTGCTATACAAGTAACCTAACTGGGCCTAAAGCCCACAACACTATACATGTTAACACATAGGAAACACCAGAAGCAGACGAAGAAAAGGATTCATGACATGTACCAGGGCCCAAATATAGATATCTCAGTAATTGTACTTTTAAATTACAGTAAGGCTGTCAGACAATTCTTTCAAGTGCTGAATAGCAATCAAATGACCATTAAGTGCATGCAACTAGTAACTAATTAAAATCCAAAGTCCACACATTACATTACAACAACACAATTGCCAGACAACCAAAAGAATCATTTTACATATATAATGTGTAAGAAGGAATATACTTACAGCTGAAATGGATTTTACAAGTTTGGCCACTTTACTGACAACTAACTTGGGTCAAAGCCAATTATTTACTAACGAAAACAACCTTAACTCTAGGAAATTAAATACAACAACCAAGCATAGTCCCAAAACTCTTAAGAAATTATATAAAATGCTAAAAACTTAATTAGATAAGAAGACCTAGAATAACAGTGAACAAACCAAGAGAAAAATATATTTGACTTCTAAAATTATATAAACCAAATTAACATAAAATTGTCTTTGCGCTCCTTGAATCACTTCAAATCTAAAAGTAGATTATTTTGGCTAAGTAAGAAGTTTCCTATGCATTTGCCAGGTATAGTTGTACTCAATACTCAAAACCATTAGCTAAAAATGTCTTCGGTAAACTAATCGGTGGGACCAACATATAAGAACCTTTTAACAAACAACCACACTGTTCTTAACTGGAATCAGCACATATCCCACCATGATTCTCAAAACCCAAGTGAATACACATAACAAATCATTCAAAGTAGTATGAGTGTTCGATATTATGTTTCTATCTTTACAAGCTTAATTATCACCATTTAAAAAAAAAATGTTTTATAAATTTATTCTTCTTCTCCCTTCCTCCTTTCTATTTTTTCTTCTTTTTAAAAAAATATTATCTGTTACGGTGTTAAAAGTGATTGTGTAGATTGCATTAAAAAAAAAAGTTTGTGCAGGTTGCTGTGGGTCTTCAGCATTACATTTGTTGATTAATAATAATATATACGATTGCCTTATTCTTCCAACAAATAAAATTTATTACTTAAAAAAAAAACTTGATTAGATATGTTTTTTTTTTCTTCTATTTAACATACTGTTTTTTTTTTTTGGGACAAATTACATTTGATCTCTTATTCTTTAAGGTGGTTTCAAGTCAAACACTATAGTTTCTAAGTTTTTAAATGCAATCTTAAAATTTAAGATAGTTACAAATTAAACAATATAATTTTGTTACTTTTAAATAAGATCCTTAACTTGTAAAATCACACACACATATATATAATTTGAACCCGCAAAGTATAGGGTTTAAATTGATATGATTTTAAAAGTTTGTAAGGGTTAATTGATAATGAATGTCTACAGTCTACTTCATGATTTAATTTGAAAATTTAGGGTAGGAAATTATATTTATTCTTCTTGTTTTTGCTAATTGCATGGTGATCGAATATGTCCAACTTAGATTTGGTTTGAATTCAGTGCATTTAGTGCATTGGACTGTTGAGATGATGACACGTGGCCAAAAATAAACACATGTCACCATATCGTGACGGATCCAATGCAACTAGATATTAGATAGGAAGCTCTGTTTATCCAACTTCGAGATCAATAATATCAAAAAAGAAAATGGACAATTTTGAAATAAATGTTAAAGTTTAATAAAGACCAAATCTGGAATTACCCTATATTTATTCATTATTGGCCCATTTCTTTCCAAAAAAAAAGAGGCCCATCTAAGATTGCCTTAACCTTTAAGGGGATATCCCTACTGATTTTCCTGTATTTTGAGACGAAACGTGCCGAAAGGAGTATTGTTGATTTCATAGACGGAACCCAAATATATATAGACACTATTAGCACGCAAACACCGAACCCACACGACTGTTAAGTGTTAACAGCTTGATACTAATACTAAAACGAGATGGTGTTGAATAAATGTACATCATCCCAAATCAAATGAACTTGTGATTTATTCTCAAAAAAAAAAAAAAAAAAAAAAAAAAAGAACTTGTGATTCTTAACGTGGGTATATTGAAAACCCCAATGTATACGAAAACTAATGCCACGTGGCAACAATTTGCTAGAAGATTGCTAGAAAAACTGATTACCAAAACTGGGTCAACTAATTGCCAAGATGTCAAAATTTTAATTTGATTTTCTATTTTAATTCTTACTTTTCTGAAAATGTCAAAATACTAATTCTTAGTTTTTGCTTCTTACACAGGGTTCAAATATTTTAAGCAAGTTAAAGATTTCAGCCCTTGTAACCCGCCACCATCCACATACCTCACATGGCCCTAATTTTTTTTGATTAAAAGATTGAACATGGCCCTAATTATTTGGTGCATAAGAGAATGAAACATACTTTCAATATTATGGCATTTTCTAGGGTTTATAATCGAGACCTTGAGGTTTCAATCCCATCTTCTACTTAAAAAAGTATCAAAAAAATATTTACTACTAATTTTATTACAAATTTTTTAACAAGAAATGTAATTAGTGTTGAATTAATAATGTAAGAAATAAAATTTTGATTACCTTTTATGTTTACATTGACATTGGTTTTCTAATCTTTTATCCACCAAAAAAAAAAAATGACGCTGATAAGACTTTTCTATAGTAAAACTGGTAGAATTTCTAGCATTACTCTACAGGATTTATGCAAATTAATAACGTTACTCTCACATCTCAATCGGCTTTGGCATCTTCCTAAGAGTTAGGTAAAACACCAATTTATAGATAATAATAGTTATAGTACTTGGATTAAAATTATCTGAAGACTTCGTAGAATTCTAAAAATTTTAACCATTACCCATTTTGAAATTAATGAATTGGATTTTACCATATTACCAACCTTTAAATAAACTTTAACTATCATTCCAAAATGGATGGATAGAACAATTTAATTAGAAACTCTAGACCTTAATGGTTATAGTTAATCTTTCCACTTGCCTCTTTAGGACAAAAGCAGTTAACTTTTACAGTTACAGTTTAACTGTCAACATGCAATGAAGCGTAGCTACTCTTTCTTCTCTTCTCATGCAGTGCAATAACCCTTCTTCTTCTATGAGAGATGTAACTATTCATGCACGTAACCCCTAGCTTCTTTAAAAATCCCTCCATTAACAGAATATGCTTGAGAGTTTTTGAAGAAATCTGTGTGTTCATCTTCATTGTCCATGTATCAAATTGTTGCCTTGTGTTTGTGAAATTCAGAATCTCTTCCTTACTTTTCCCATACTCCAACTTTATTAATAATAACTTAACGTGAAGCAACATTACCTTATTATGTTACCACAACAAAGATGGTCTTCTCTATTACTTTTGTTTATATATATTTTTTGAGTTTGAGAAGATTATAAACAATCTTTTTCCAGCTGCAACATTTCTGGGTTTGATTAATTCCCATCATCAAAAACTACTAGAGAAACCATGTTATCCATTACAAATATATTGAGGTGTCAAAGACTAATAACAAAACAAATCTCAGTTCGAATTTTGATACGCAATTGGCACAAAGAAGCAATTCCAGTGGTATGGGAAAAGCCTGAAAAGGGGTGGACTAAGTTGAACTTTGATGGGTCTTCCAAAGGTAAAGCAAACAAAGCCAGCATTGGAGGGGTGTTTAGAAACCACAAGGCTGAATTCATACTTGGTTATGCAGAATCCATAGGAAGGGCTAATAGCACCATTGCTGAATTGGCTGCACTTCGACGAGGCCTTGAATTGGTGCTCGAAAATGGTTGGAACGACGTGTGGCTTGAAGGTGATGCCAAGACATTGATTGATATTATTGCAAAAAGGAGACAAGTTAAATCCTCAGAAGTGCAAAGGCATATTAGTGACATAAATTTGATTATATTGGAGCTTGATAATTGCCTTGTGACTCATGTATATAGAGAAGGCAATAGAGCTGCTGATAAATTTGCTCAGATTGGCCATCATATGGAGAAGCCTGGAATTTGGAGGAATGTCCCTCCTGATGAACTTTTAGCCATTATGAAAGAAGATGCTGAGGGTAAGACTGTACTTCGATTAAGATAAGCAGATTATTATAGGACTAGCTTTTGTTAATTTATTAGTTTGTACATTTATTGCTAGCTAGGAAGATATATATATATATATAGCAATTCTTCATTTTTCATGTGTAAGATGCTTAACATTTCTCATAAGCATCTTTCATCATGGTTAATTATCTTGTATATGCAATTCATTGGATACCCGCCAAAATGCATTTAGTTGTAAATTTTATTGAAATGTAATTGTACAAAGTAGTGTTTATGCACTGCAAAATTGATCTAGGCCCTTTCTTATAATGTCAGATTTCTCACATATATATAGTTTGTCAATGTCATGGCACACATGTAACTAACGTAAGTTATTCTTCTAAAACAAAAAAGTTATAAAAGGGGCCCCGTTTTGACTTTTTATAACAATTTAATCATTTTCGTTCATAAAAAATAACAATTTAATCATTTCCATAGTACTATGTGCGTGCTATACCATCAAAAATGAGTTTAGAATGTCCCTTTCATCTCATTTTGCTTTCTGAGTTTTCCTCAAATTTACTTAAAATAACTCATTTCAGCTCACCAAATTTCCATTTCTGTTTCATTTTCTAATGATTTCATTTTCATGGATCTTCTACCTGACTTTATTTTATTTGGAGAAAAATATGTTGTGCACAAAGTTTTGGTGGTCCTTTCCAAGCAAACTTCAAAAAAATAGTTCCTTTTTCATAATGCCATATGTAGCTCCAAGATGAAGTTGTTTCCCTATATAGGAGACTTCAAGCATAGTCACGACTCACCAGTCAGTGTCAACTTTATACCACAATATGTAATACTACAACTGCCACTTTATTTTAAATGATATTTCTATAAACACAAAGCAATTATCACAAAATAAACACCATAAATTTTAAAGAAAGAGAGGCACTGCGTTTGTGAGTCAACTATTGCTATGTGAAACACAAAATAGAGTAATTTTTTCGTCTTTCCCGGACATCTTGAAGTCCTATTCTAGATGACAAGTAAGTAACTTAAAAATTATGCATATGACAGAGATCTACCAACTACTTAAAGGTCTCTTTCCAAACACGTACCATGAAAATGTCAAGCTTATGAAAACGTCAATAGAATACTTAAATAACCTTACCAACTATATGGGAATGAATGAAAAACGAAAAAATGGGACCAATATTTTGGTATACCTGTCAAGAATGAGATAGTTGGGGGGCTTGGGAAGAAATGTAGTACAAGATTGAAGATTCCAGTACAGTTTACTAGTACAAATATCATCTTGATAAAGCATTTTTATATTTGGTTTAGCAGCCTAGTAGAGAGTTGCACTAGCTCTGGATCTGGCAAGTAAAAAGTGGTAGTACAAATCGTGTACTACACCATGTAGGCTTCTTTGCATATATATACATACAAATTTTAACGCACCAAGATGCTTAATTTGATGTGATTCAGTTTTGAGTAGGCATTGGAGACTCCCAGATTGAAGAAACATCATTGAGTGCAGCGTTGATGAAAGTGTGTCTGTTTCCTATTTTCTATAGGGAGAATCATGGGCCAGTGTTGTGGGACAATTTCATTAGCGCTGCACTCAATCATGTTTTTTTGCTATATGGGACAATGCTACAGAGAAACCTAAACATCACAGGTTCTTTCTTCTTCACTTGTTTAATTTTTTTTAAGGCTCCCTTTGGAGCAAATCTTGAAATTGTTCAGAATAATGAAATTGACTTCCTTTTAACATTTATTATATATACATATATGTCGAATTCCTGATAAATTCTTCACATGTTTCGTGAATAGTCGGGACATTGAAGAACATCTAGAGAGTTATTTAGAGAATCGGCCTGATTCTATCTCTAACGTTCCGTTTGAAGAAACGAAAAATTCCAAAGAATCGATATCTTTTTAGTTGTTGAATTTTTCTTTGATTAATCCATGTGAATTCTCATTATTAATGGAATGGAAATGATCTCTAAATCGATTTTCTATATATATGCAAGTTGCAACCAAGTTTTGACCCAAGGAGAGGAAAAATAGGAGATTTTTTTCTTATAACGTTTTCAATATACCATTTTGCAGGAAATAGATACCAACAAGCAAGTCCTCTCAAAATATAGCTTACAAGCAAGAACAGCTTTTTTTTTTTTTTTTAATTCTTTCTTTTTTTTCCTTTTTTTTTTTACAAGCATACACCTGGAGCCTTAATGCAACTGCACATGTGCTACATTATCTACAATTCAGAGTAAAAATTAATTTCTCTCTATATTTTCCAGAAATGATGGATTGGTCGTGAACTAAGAACACTGTTGCAAATTGCCCTCATCGATGATCAGCCAGATTTAAACAATGCAGTATTAAACTATTACTTTTTTTTATGAAACAATGCAGTCTAATTTATCGTGAAGCATTGGGGCCAGAAATAAATGAGCCCGGCCTCTATAGTATAGAGTTCAGTTGAGCTTCTCGAGATATGCTTAAACATAGCACACTTTTTTTTTGGGGGTTATTGCATTCTTTACTGTCACACAGTTTTGTATATCAAACAGTTTGTTCATGTCATTCAATTCTGTATATCCACATCATGGTCATCAATGACAATTGACGAAGTGTACCAAGAAATATTTTTCATTTATTAATCTGTGTCATATTATAAGAATATGGTTCGTTTTACTATTATTTTTGCTATTTGGAAATCCATTTTTGGCTACTGCAATGCTTCAAAGGCCACCTTTAATTTATGTCAAATTGTCAATAGCAATGAACAAGGATTAAGCAGCAGCATTCAATTTAGATTTACACGAAACTTTGAACCCAATGCCTCAAATGAATCTATACAAATTCTAACCCGTTTGAGTATGATATCTGCTTTATATAAAAGAAAATGAAACCCTACACCTATGACCTAACCATCTCAGAATGACACACAATGGATCGCAGTCGAGCCCTTTACTATATTTAGCAGGCCCCATGTTAACAAAGTGAGAAATTCCTTTTTTTCCTTTAGGTAAGTAGGTGAGAAAATCATTTACAAGTGCCAAGGGAATCCATATTAGCAAAGTTTATGAAAATGGTTCATGTCACATTCCCTTGATGAGAATTAATTCAGCTACACGAATTAGAGAAGGACGTCATAGATTTTAAATCCTATGGAATCTACCAAAAAAATCAGCTATACACTGCCAAACAAGCCTCTACAGCAACAAAATCTGCTGTACCATGCACCAAAATGGAGTTTGATTGTTGGACAAATAACATTGTTAATCATATGATATAACTCCAAATATGGACAGGAACTTTCAGATCAAACTTTACATATGACACAACAAAATAATGCAGACAGCAATCTTTCAATGAATTGCACACTTTTATAAAGCCTATTCTATAAGATAAAGATTGATAAATTTAACCCAATAGAGTAGGTAACCAGTTAACCCCAGATCAACAAAAAAAGCAAAGACTCATTCCTCACTGGTTACTGCATTTCCAACTCATTGCATTACCAATAATTGGTCCCAAAGCTTGACAAGAACATTAATTAAAGCATATTAATATAGTCTATATTGCATTGCTTTCACTCCCCCACATCAAATTAGACCATATCAAATATGAAACAATAATACAAAAAACAAAAATTCTCCTATATATTCTCCAATTTCTTCATTTTACCAACAAAATTTGCTTCCAGAATCACTCAAAAACAAAAACAAAAAACAAAAAACAAAGAAAACAAAAATTTATAATCTGCTTTGAGATTGACAGTCTGCTATAAAAGATAAAATCTGCTAATAACGAAAACAAAATCTAAAAGAGTCGTGATTCGTGGCAATTACACCGATCCTGATCCCCCACTTGTGACCAAAAATTGAAGAGATCGAGACCAAATTGGACTCTTTATTTCCCGTTAATTACGGAATATGCCATCTCTAACTTCGATCTCTCACAATAAATACTCACTGGAGAGATAACAGAAAAAAAAAAATTTATTAAATAAATTACGAAAGCCCTTTTCTTTTTCTCTGACCCCAAAAACCACAGCCACTTCTCGTTTCTCAGTCCCCAGCAAAATTTTCTCGAGAAAATTTCAATTTTCCGAGAAAATTAAAAAAAAATTGCAATGGAGGAAGAGGAGGCTCTGGCGGACCATCTACGGTGTAGCCGTACGGACGGTCGGCAATGGCGGTGCAAGAGGAGAGTGATGGAGAACATGAAGCTTTGCGAGATTCACTATCTCCAAGGCCGTCACAGGCAGTACAAGGAGAAAGTACCTGAGTCTCTGAAACTCCAGAGGAAGAAGAAGAGCAAGAAATCGCAGGGCGGCAAAGAGACGGCTTCTTCGGAGTTTGGGATTAGGGTAGAGAGAGTGAAGATGAAGCGGAAGGTGAAGAAACCGGCGAGGGTTTCGGGCTCGGAGGCGGCGTTGCTGGACGAGACATTGCGGAAGATGAAGTCGAAGAAGAAAGGGAATCTGCAGCTGGAGCTGATCAGAATGGTGCTCAAGAGAGACTTGGAGAAGAAGAAGAAGAATAAGAAGAAGAAGAAGAAAAGCGATTTTCCTTTGGTGAAGAAGAAGAAGAGTATGAAGACGAAGCAGAATGAGATTGAATTGGAGGACAATAGCGAAGAGGAAGAGGAAGAGGAAGAAGAAGAGTTGACGAGACAATTGCCGAACGGAGTTATGGCAATATCGCCGGTACCGTCGCCTTCGCCGCGGAATTTCAACAATGTAGATGGAAATTGCGATGTGAAAGTAGGAGTGGAGAACGGAGTGGTTAGGCGGCGGTGTTTCCGGTCCAAGAACATCGAGCCTTTACCGTTCGGCACAATGCAGGTACTAATTGTGGTTTTTTTTCTTGGTTTGTGTTTATTGCTTTTTGATTGGTTTCTGATTGATTTTATTGAATGTAGCTCATGCCCTGTGGTCGGAATGTGGCGGAATCAAGGAGGGGAAAGAGGAAGAGGAGGTGCCATTGTTGTCGAAGAAGCGGTTCGTTGAGTCTTGTTTCGTGTTCCAGTTGTCAGAAAGAGTTCTTCTGTGCGGATTGCATCAAAGAACGGTTTGTTTGATTCGCTCACTCGGCCTTGGTTTTTTTATTTAATTGAAAATGATTATCAATGTTCTGTTTTGTGTTGAGATTAGCTAAATTGTGTGTAGAATAATGTGGGTTGTTGCTACAAATGTTCAATTTATTGGTGCAGTGTTGAGACTAGGAAAAGAATGGAGAAGCATGGTTTAATTAGTTAACTATTTATCATAAAACAATCCATATTTATGTATTATATAGTACAAGTATGAGATCATGAAAGAAAAGAACGAAACCAGTTTGGAATGATAAAATTGGTGCAGGATGTATTTAAATCCTGATGTCAATCAAAGGCATATAGAATTTATGTCTAGCCACTTTAGTTAACTATTTATCTATTTCCTTATCCAATTTTGTATATCACACTTCTGAAAACAATGACATAAACCACAATAGGTAGGATAATTAGTTAGGGATCAAGTCTCATGAAGTAAAGGTTACTAGTTAGCAATTCCCCTTCCCCTCCCCTTGGAGGCCAAAACTTACTTAGGGAAGCAAAAAACAGTTTGGGAGATAATTTTGGATCCTACAGGTAAAAATTCCCTTATCTATTATATTTTTTCCCTTTCAAGCTTAAAACGATTTTGTCTTAACATTGTTTCAAAAGGCATGTCATATAATGATGCATTTCAGCTTGTGAATGTACGAGTAGGCCCAACACTTAACTCATAAGTGGACCAGGATGAAGAATCTTTTAGAACAGGTCCTCCTACTGAAAAATAGGAGGAGATTAGCTAAAACTATTTTATAAAGAACGCAATAAACTAGATAGTAATAAAAAAAATGTAGTAGTAATATCAAACGCACTTGCACTTGCACAGGCATAGATAGAGAAAAGAGTGGTCAATTCTTTATATTGCAGCCAACACTGGCAAAGAAATCATCCCTTTGAAAGCCTTTTTTTTTTAAGAGGAGGAGGAGCATAACCATTCATTCATTCATGGTTTTTCATTTAGAACTGTTTATAGAACTTTGTGTGTGCAGTCTCCTCTCGTGCTTTCTTTCAAACTATTCCTATACTTCATAATTTATATATTTTTCCCAACTTATTTATTGAAATTATACATGAGTGAAACATCTTTATGCCCCTTAGCAACATTATCTAAACTTATATCCAGGTCATTGAACCAATTGATTTTATTTAGGTATTTTGATACTCAAGAAGATGTTAAGATGGCGTGTCCAGTCTGTCGTGGAACTTGCACCTGTAAGGATTGTTCAGCTAATCAATCTAAAGACAGAGAAAGTAAGGTCTGACATTAAAGTTGGCTGATAGGTGAATTATGCATGCTTGTTTCAATTTTGAGTGCTGATTCTTCAATTTCTGTATATGCATTGTTTCAGGATTCTTTAGGGGAGGAAAATAAAGTTGAAAAAATACTACGCTTCCATTATTTGATCTGTATGCTTCTTCCTGTATTAAAACGAATGAACCACGACCGGAGTGTTGAGCTTGAAACAGAGGCAATAACAAATGGTAGTGACAATGATTCTCCACTTATTGATGTTTTGTGCCTCACCTTATCATCATTTTCTGATGTATCTGTGTGCAACAGGGAAGAAAACTTCCGAAGTTCATATCAAGCAGTCTGAATTCGGCTGCAATGAGCAAAATTGCTGGTATGTTATATTCTTCTTGAAAGTTTTGATATCATTGATGAAATTTGACTAATCTGTCTTTTGTTGTCTGTCTTTTGCATGATATGACTTTGGGCACAGCAGTAACTGCAAAACTTCAATTGTGGATCTCCATAGAAGCTGTCCAAATTGTTCGTATAATCTCTGTTTAAGTTGTTGTAAGGATTTTTGTCGTGGGAGCTTCACTGGAAGAATTGACACATTTATTTCAAAGAATTCAAATGGAAGGAAAGCTTGTATATCTGGTGACAAGCAACTTTCACTGAAGAAGCTGGCCAAGCAAAATTCTGGTACATACCTTTCCTCATCTGCATCAGTGTCTGACTGGAAAGCTTGTAATGCTAATGGTAGGATATCTTGTCCTCCTGCGGAATTTGGTGGTTGTGGTGATAGCTTCCTTGATTTGAGATGTGTTTTTTCCTTGAGTTGGATCAAAGAGCTGGAAGTAAGTGCTGAAGAAATAGTTTGCAGCTATGAGGTTCCAGAAGCTTTTGACACATCTTCATGCTGCTCAGTATGTCTTGACATAGATCATAAAGCCGATGGAATTGAGCATTTGCAAGAAGCAGCTGCAAGAGAAGATTCTATTGACAATTATTTGTATTACCCCACACTTCTGGACGTTCACAATGATAAGCTTGAACACTTTCAGAAACATTGGGGTAGAGGCCATCCTGTAATAGTTCGTAATGTGCTTCAGTCTGCATCAGATTTGAACTGGGATCCGGTAGTCATGTTCTGTACTTATCTTGAGCAAAGCATTGCCAGATATGAGAATAATAAAGATTTTCTCGAAGCTACCAATTGCTTGGATTGGTGTGAGGTCAGTGTATTCCCATGAAAATATATGCCATGTTAGAATGTGATATACTTTTTTCAGTTTTTTGCATTCATGTTAATATTGTTAGGATGAAATCATGGTTCTTATCCACAGTTTTTGTTTGCTTCATGCATCCTGATTCTGTCATGGCAGGTAGAAATTGGTATCAGGCAGTATTTTATGGGTTCTCTGAATGGGCAAACACATAAGAATACGTGGCAAGAGAAGTTTAAATTGAAGGGTTGGCTTTCTTCGCATTTATTTCAAGAACAATTTCCATCTCATTATGCTCAAATAATCCACTCTTTACCACTTCAAGAATATATGAATCCCATATCTGGTCTTCTAAATTTAGCTGCAAAGTTGCCTCAGGAAATCCCAAAGCCGGACCTAGGTCCATGTGTCTATATTTCCTATGGCTATGCTGAGGAACTTGTACAGGCTGATTCCGTGGCAAAACTATGCTATGACTCGTATGATGTGGTATGCCTAGTTCTTTCTCCCAGCATTGTGATCAAATTTACTATTCATCTCTTGAATTTTGGATTTATGCTTCTTCTTTTTTTGGGTCAAAACCACTCTATTTTACTCAATTGAAAAAGAAATGCTCTGTTTCTAACTTAATTGACAATTTTTAACCTCCCCCACCCCCACCTCTTTTCCCAAAGGAAAAAGAAAATCTATCATTTATGGATAATCAGATTTCCATTATCTTTGCAATAATGTGTGTTATATATATGCTGATCAAAGATTTTAGTTGAAGTTCTCATCCTTTTGAGAATAAGCTTCAGTTGAAACATGCATGCTCTTTAGAATGACCTTCCTTATTCTCTCTGTAGGTTCCTTGTGCTATAATGTGACAATGTCCAATAGTTCGTGTAACCAAAGCCATGATGTGTTCAGTGGTGCCCTTATCCTTATTCCTAATCAAAATAATTAGTTGTTCAAGCAAACCTAAATTATTTACTCTTGTTTATTGTGAGTCTGTGACACATGCTTTTAGTGATCTAGGAGAATCAACCTGACCAATTCACATCCAATTTTCTAGTCATATATGATATTTTGAAAGAAAAGCATCTAACTCTGCTGTAATCTATGTTATTCTAGGAAGCTAGCATCTTCTTTCATTATTCTGCCCCTTGTAGCATTCCCTCTGAATATATATGCATTGGTGCTTATTCTTTCATATATTATAGAAGGTAGAGATTGGTTGGCATGTATGTAGTCAAGGCGTCTGTGAAAATTGTGTAATCTGTGCCATTTGTTTGTTTCTGTGATTCCAGGTGAATATTTTGGCACATACTACAGATGCCCCTATCTCTGCAGAACAGCTTACAAAAATAAGAAAACTGCTGAAAAAGCACAATTCTCAATGTCAAAGGGAGTCATCCAGGACTACTGATCAAATAAAAGCTAATAAAGTAAATAAAAAATTGTCAAATGGTGAAAACATAGAAGACTCAGGATTGCAGAATATGATTGGGGAGGAAATGCACTTGCGAAAGAGAGTTGCTAGAGTATCTTGCTTCTCTCCTGCTTCACGTGAAGAATGTGTTAGGAGTCTCAAAAATAGTAAGATGTCCCAAGATGAGGGATATGATTCTGATTCCGACTTTGATACTGAAGCCTCTTTATCTTCTAATGGGCCTGTTCTAAGCTCTCGAACATCAGATAAGAGGAAGTTTGGAAATCACAGTCAAAACTCTAATTCTTATAGAAAGAAATTATTTTCTGAGTCTTCTGGCGCCCAATGGGATGTCTTTCGTAGGCAAGATGTTCCAAAGCTTATAGAGTATCTCCAAAGGCACTCTAATGAGTTCAGCCATATGTCTGGTATACACAAGCATGTAAGTGCAAAAAAAGAAGAAACATTCTATTAGCAGGTCAGAGTAAATGCTGATTCACTTTAAATACTTCTGCAGGTAGTTCATCCAATTCTTGATCAGAGTGTCTTTCTTGATACAACCCACAAAATGAGGCTTAAGGAGGAGTTTGGTAAGTATATGTTCCATGGATTTCATCTTTTTCTTTCAATGAAGAATAACTGAAATAACCCACGTCTCACTGCCACCAGAAATTGAACCCTGGACTTTTGAGCAACGCATTGGTGAAGCTGTCATCATTCCTGCTGGATGTCCATACCAGATTAGGAATCCCAAGGTCACGTGTGCAATTCTATTGATATCTATTTTTTTTTTTCTTAAGTTATAATAGTTTCTGGATGAATGAATGGATTTTATGCATATAATTGCGCAGCCTGTTATCATGCATCACTATATAATGCATTATTTTTGCATACTGGTGAAAACTTTAGGATGACTTTATGTACTATTTTCATTTTTGGCTGAAAAATGTGATAAACTTCTTTGTATGCTTCTTTTCTTCTTTCAATTTTTAACAGGAACCCAAAAAAAGTGCTTAAATGGAGTAAATATATGATTGATGAATGATGCGTGTTTGTTCTGATTTGGATTATTGATGTTTAGGATTTTGGTATATTGTTACAAGTGGATCTGAAACTTGAATATTTTTCAGTTTCTTGGTTAAATTTAGAAATAATAATAATATTATCTGTGATACTCCCATCATAATCTTATACACCATTTATTTTGACCTACAGTCTTGCGTTCATGTGGTGTTGGACTTTGTCTCACCTGAAAATGTTACTGAGTGCATCCATTTGATTGATGAAGTGCGGCTGCTTCCTGAAGACCACAAGGCAAAAGTAGACAAGCTAGAGGTAGACTTTATTAGAATCTTAATATATCATCTAGAATTGATCAATAATAGAGAGGCCATTTTTTTGTTGAAAGCAGGTGAAGAAAATGGCCCTTCATAGTATAAGTGCTGCAGTGAAAGAAATCCGTGAGCTTACATGCACTAAGTAAGTGTCCCTACTGATTATTTCTATTCGCTTGCCTGTTTATCTCTATGGCTTGCACTTGTATCAGTTGGTAGATTTGCCATGAGCACGTCAAGATGTAGCACGATACTTATCAAAATAAAAAATGTGGGGTATCCACTTCTTGTTTTTATTGCTGTATTCTTGGACTTTTAGGTGCCATCCAAAACTGTAATTACCATTTTATGGTCTGCATTACTCTCTTCATACTTAACAGAAGTGATGAGTTTATTTATCAGAAATGTGAAAAACATACCAGGTAGAGAGAGAAGACTATATCTGTGTGAGTCTGAGAATTTGCTGGAGGTCCAACATATCCAACATGTCCCTTATAAATTTTAATACAGCAGATGGGATGGGTTCAAATCTGAATGAAGGGTTATATAATATAAAGCCAAAAGAATCTGCATGTTTGTATATAACTTGAAAAGTATACATGTGCTGCAACATACCACTAATCGCCTGATGATGCATATAACGTGCTATGGCTTAGGACCTCCTGACCTCTCAGAAAGTAACACCCCAATGAGAATAGAGTTATTTCAGACATCCAGATCCAGTGTCTTTATACTTGAAAAGCTCAAGAGTACTTCAGAAAGTGTGGTATCGTATGTGTATTGACGGGTTGCTCCTACTCTGGTACATTGAATCTGTTTATGGTACATATTCATTTTTCAAGTTCATTATTATGGATGGTTCCCATGAATGATTGCAGTAATTGCATATAAAAAACTTGAATTTTTTTTTTATGTAGATACATTTTTGGTTCTAATTTTAGAGACTACGGTTGCTAAGAAGGGCATCCATCCATAAAAGGGCCATTCTAACATAATTAGATGTTTCTTGCATTTGGTAGAAGAAAAGGACAGATTTACATGTCCAACGAGAGGCAATGGCTATGTAATTATGTGACTATAGCTGTAGTTTTTTCTCGGACACTGCTCTCCATTGATATGGGGTAATGGTCCATTGTGTTGAGAGTGATTATTAACTCGTTTGTAGCTGTGTGTGTGTGTGTATTCCTCCCACCTTATGCAGTAAGCTTGAATGAGCAAGCTCTTGAAACTCTTAAGTTTTGACTTTCATGTCATTAATTTTTGTCACATTGCGCCCTTCACCTATCTATGGAGTGTTAATCATATTGGTCTTTGAATTAGAATTCACATATGACCATGTTCGCTATTGATTTCACGGTGCCTTAAATTCCTTTGGGCATCCAAAGCTAGTTTGAACACGGGATGGCTAGTGGCTGCTTTTTTTTTTTCCTGTAGTGCAGGGGAATTGCTTCGATCATCTCAAGAGAATGAATACTAGATCTCACCATCTCAATTCTCTGTTGCATTGGATATTGTTCAATTTACAGAAAATTTTCCACTTGTTATTATGCTCTTAGCAAACAGTCTACAGCACGCATGGATTTTGATTGAACAAAAAAACCATCTGGAATATTTAATGATCAAAGTAAATTTAATGCTCATCTTTGATTTACTGCCATTTGTTGCATAATAGCTTATGCTCGTAGCTACCAGCAAATATAACAATCAGAATATTTTTTTAATAAGATCACAATTCTAGGTTATGATTCTGCTCGGCTGTGCATACGAGAAAGTGAGAGAATAAAGAGCCATAACTTGGAACAGCTCTGATTCATGCGTATAGCTGTTTTCTGAATCTTTTTTGTGGATGCAATCTCGTCTATAATGATCTATTAATTCTTACGTGAAATGAGTTTAAACTTTAAAGTTTCTTCTTTCGTCCTACTTTGTTCCTTCACTTTTGAAAAATATAACTTTTAAAAGATCATTTAATTTTGTTTCCAAAAAAAAAATTGTAGAAGTTTTTAAAATTGTCCTTAAAACTTTTAAGATTAGGTGTGTCGATAAGTCAGTAAATTTATGACTTTTAATTAAAACCGATTAGCATTTTGGGACAATAAAAAATGAAATACCTAAAATATATATATATTTCTAGATAAATAAAATGACAACCATGTTATATTTATTTTCAATTATAAAAAAAAAAAAAATCATGTTAAATATTCCATGTTCCTTCTTTTTCTAATGTGAGACGTGCAAACTTGCAATAGGCATGTGAGCTAAGCGAACGGTAGGTAGGACAGGTAGTGGAAGGAACATTAACTAACGTCCATTGAGGCAGGAAGAATTGAAAGTAGCCAGAGAGGGACCTTTATTTATTATTATTTTGATTGATTGGGCTAATTAAGTGTGCGTTTCGTTCTTTCATTTTACTAAAAAATAATGGGTCTCGTGCATTGTTCACAAGACTCGCAAATATAAAATTTAGCAAAAAAACATTTAAAACTGAGTTCCACGACGCTACTAATACATTTAAAAATTATTTCGCTATAATATTTTTAATTTTCAGTAATAAGCAGTATCCAAACAGACCCTACCTACAACTTTCCATAGAACACACAGCCAGTAGTGGTGTATTACTATTAATTAAGGGTGGTTGATTTAGGGACCTCATGAAAATGAAATCATCGGATCCAGATAGGAGCAACCACCCAGCTCTGCCGATTTGTGACATTCAATTCAATTCGAGATGTTGTACCTGGCTGGCTGGCTGGCTAATACGTAGAACAGAGCATGGGCCTGGAGGCCTCCTCAGCCAGATATAACCCATTTCCATTTGGGCGGGCTTCGGTTTATATTTCAACCCAGTGGGCCTACATGTTCTAGTAATTATCATTCAAATCATGTGCAATTAACCCTCATCCAAACCCAGTCAGAGGTAGCAGACCAATTTTAAGTAAATGGATTTTTATTTTTGGGTCTGAAAATGACAAAAACGGGTTATAGTAAATTTAGGAGACAGCAGAAGAGGTTTGTTAGGAGGAACTCTACAGTTACAGGTGACACTGATGGGAGCTTAGCCCCCAGTCTGCATCTACGAACACTGAGAAGTACAAAGAAAATGCAGTCATTGATTATTGTTGAAAAATCACAAACATTAACACCTCAAAATAAAACACTATGGCAATGGAATTTTTAAATCCAGCAAACTTTGCCTGCAAATGGCTGCTACAAAAATCAGCCAAAACCTCAGAAATGACCCAATATAATGCTAGCTAGCTAAAAGTCCTATCTTTACTCAACTACATATTTTTAAACAAACGTGTCAAATAGCAAGATGGATAGAAAAAGCATATAAATACACGAAGGTAACTGGGTAGGCCACCGCTCTGTCTGAATGATCAGTTCCAGCCGTACATCAACATGGCAAACAGAAACAAGCCAGGTGTTGAGGGAGGAAGTAGCATCAATAATTAGATAACAATCAACTTGATATCTGCTTAAACAAGAAATACTAGTCTTCTTTAGTTGGTGCTATATTTCATTGAAATTTGCCATCATTCGACTGTATGATCGATCCAAAGATTTCTCAAAGCCAACTAAGCTAGTTAACTGCAGGATTATCAATACCCTACTTATACAAGTTAAATAATGGCTGAACCAGATACATTAACTAGAAGTTCAAATAAAACTGAGCTAATTATTCTTCTTACAATCTCACATAAAAATACGGTAATTGTACAAAAGGTAGGCTAAGAATGAAAGAATTTCAAATAACCATTTTATTTTCTTTATATTACTCATTTTTACTGTATCTGCTTGACAATTGTGAGGCATGTGTTAACAGCAGTTGCCGGGGGAAATAACAAGTTAAATACAGAAGGATAAGACCTTCACAAAATGAATGGGAGAAAAACAAAATTTTTCAAAAAGGCAGCAGGAAAAAAAATACAAAACAAACCTAAGACAATCATGTATATTCTTAGGACTGGTATACCATTAGGTTTCAGCATTGTCAAAATTGTTTTCAAGAGCATCAACATATAAGAACCTTTTTATGGGGCCATCAGCCCCTCAATTGTGTAGGAAAGAGACTTTGCCCAGTCAGCTCTGAGTAGAAGTGTTTGCAGTGTATGCATCACATTGTATGCAGGATCAAGTTTACGCTGCCAACCCTACAATATAAAACCAAGTACCAAAATCAGCAAAATGCATTACATCAACTAGTACTGAGGACTACTTTCAGCAAAAACAGGCACTTCAGTCAGCAAACCAAATTATATTATTTCACTTATTAAGGGTAGTCATAACAGGCATGTCATACAAGAGCTGATATGGCAAAAAGAACTAAGAAATTACCTCAAGAACCAATGTTGTAACCAACACAGTACAGACATTGCCATCAACGTTGACTTTATGACGCCTAACTTTCTCAAGCAATTGCTCCATGCACTCGGCAGGATGGACAAAATCACCTTCTGGAGTACCCCAGAAAGTGAATGACTCCGTCACTTCCTGTTAAAACAAGATATTCAGGAAATTTGTGTGCAGAAAAATATTCAAAAATCATACAATAGAAATTAAAAACAAATTTTAAAAAATATATATATTCAGAAAACTTGTATGGACAAAATCAATCAAAGATCATATAACAAAAGTATATATTATGGATGAACTTAGCATAAAAAGAAATTACTAATGTTAGAATGTCATGGAGAAAATGAAGTCGTTGAATAAATAACAAAAATACTCAGTATAAATACATACTTTAAGTGCCACATTTAAGCATTTCTTATTCATTTACCAAGTAATTATTAGAGAAACAAAGAAACCATGATTTATCCTCATAACTATTTAGAAAATTACAAAACACATTTTCTTTTCTCATTACTATTTAAAAAAAAAAAAAACAGAAGACGCATATGATTCAGGAGGGATGATTTCCTATCATACATAAAACTATGAAAGATATACAATTAAATTTCTATGGTCCTATGTAGAGAGTATACCTACACAGACTTTGAACAATCATTCCTAAGAATAAAGCTGTCCCCAACATCTTACCTCGATAAAAGCCTTGGGATTTGGGCAGTTTTGTCGTTTTGATAATCTCAGTGTGCACTCTGCTGCAGTGCGGCCATCTCGACGGGCAACAGCCTTAAAAAACTCCACCAAGTTTACTCGATCACTTTGAGAAAGTTCAGCAGTCATGCCTACATCAAGGAAAATGACGTGAGGCTTTCTTTTGAAGAGCCCTTTTCGACGAGACTTGCTCTGGGGTACCCGTACAAGGATATTTCCAGGATGCATGTCTGCATGAATAAAGTTGTCCACCTGAAAGAAAAAAATCTGATATCTTGGAAACCAAAACTATATCGTACTTAAATTTCAAACAAAACTACCTCAGAAATTCAACTAATATTTTTTTTTTTAATAACTAACTTCAACTAATAATTAACAACTGGAAAATGATATTATCAAAGAAGAAACAAGAATGCAAAATCAAGAACATATTAAATCACCAGTGCATTAAATGCAAAAGAAGGAAAGGAAGAGTTTCCACTTTTTCTTCTTTTTTCTCTTTCATTTTCCTCGAAAATATGCTTCTATATTAGGTATGCTATGCTTCTCTTATTTGTAAGTTTATAGATATCGAGAGAGAGAGAGAGAGATGTTCACAATTACAACTAGACATTTAGAGTTTTAGACTGAGTAATCAATGATGACACTACTTATCCAAAAAAAAAAAAAATCAAGGATGACACTATGAATGAGGAGGCAAGGCATGCACAGCCAGGGGCATCTAGTAATTATCCTATAGAAATTTGTCATGAAGGAGCTGGGGTTCTCTTGGGGATCTTAACCTAGGAAAAACATTTACTATAGCACGAAACTGGGGGTCCTTGACTCAATCATACCGTGACAATTGTTGATTGTCTAGGTTATTCAGGATGTTTTCAGGGTATATCATCAATCATTAGAAAATCATTAACTTTAATTGATAGTTTTTTTTTTTTTTTTTTTGGGGATAAGTAATAGAGATATCTTTAGACTTTGTGTCATAAAACCATCACATGATTCACATGAAAATCAAGAATTAAAAAGTCAATGAAATGCAATCACCAAATGCCAAAGCGACAAAATCAATGCAAGCCATGTCAAATCCAAATAGAAAATGTTACCAGAAGCATCTTTAGAAGTGCATGAGTCCCAATATGAGCAAGCGCAGATTTAATCCGTTCATGTCCTTCAAGCCCATCAACATAGTGCGCAACACTTTCCCCTTGCTCATAAGTTTCAACCAAGACCGCAGGATGCACAAGTGGATACACTGGTTTAGGGAATGAAACATCCTTCCATCTACGGAAATTATAAATAAATCGACTCAAATGAGCAGCTTCCCTCGCAAGGTCTACTTGAGACATCATGAAAACTGCAAACTGCTGTACACTTTCATCCAACCTCAACCACTTCAGAGTAGGAATGAACTGTGAAATTTTTGCTACTAAATTCATTATCACAAAATCCCTCCTGATTGATTCACCAACACCAGGATGTCTAACTTTTACTGCAACTACCATTGGTTTCGCCTGTTGACCAGGGTATCTAAATCTCAAAGAAGCTCGATGCACTTGGGCAATACTTCCAGATGCCACAGGTTCCTCTTCAAAATTCTCAAAAATTTCAGAGAGCTTGCGACCAAATGATCTTTCAATAGTTTTCCTTGTATAGGCAAAGCTATGTCGAGGAGCTTGGGTGTGAAGCTCTGAAAGCTTGATGCATAAATCTCTAGGGAAAAGATCTGGTCGAGTAGCTGCCCATTGTCCCCATTTTATGAATGCAGGACCTGCTTGTTCAAGCGTCCGATGAACAACCTGAAGCCACATTTTTCTAAACTGAGGTCCAAAAGAATCTGCAAATGGTGCCATCATGATGCTGGGCGAAAACAAAATTGATAAATAGAGGGCTCTCAGGAACAATATTACGCCTTCTACTACTGAGAACAGTAATGAGGTCATATATGCATGCCCATCTTGTGCACGCATATACAAACTGTTCTGTGATGGGTAGTATTCCGTGTCTGCCAATGTTTTCTGGGCCCATGCTAGCTGTCCACATGTGAAGGCAAAAATACCAGGAACTAGCAAGTGAGAGCGTGTCAAGGCCAAGCTTACTGCTTGAGCAATCCTATTTAAGTGGGTAAAAGAATGACCATTGGAAGAATATATTTGGTAAAGCCTTTTCCAAGCAACCTGGGCATGATTTGTTACTATCCTACTTCCAGAGACGGCAGAGTAATTCCTGTGTAAACAACTGCGGCCAAAACTCTTGTTGGTGTTATACAATGATAATGAAGCATTCCCCCTACTTGAAAATCTATTATACGAGTATAAATTGTATTGTGGTAGATGCAGCCCAACCGTAAAAATACCCGTGTGCTTAGTTACTTCTGGATAATTCCTCCCTTGGTTTCTAAAAACCGAATTCGCAACTTTCTTTATATTTCGAAACATCAAAAGTCTGCAGTTTTCAGAATTATGTTACTTAGCACCACAAACATTTTGCAAAATTTTACACAACAGCTAACATAATCATAAATCTATTTAAACTAATTATAATCACTAAAATAAATTGTATCCCCCTACAATCCCAATTATTTTCCTTATCAAAAAATAATTAAAATAAGTAAACAAATTAACATATCTTCATTATTCAGTTAATAACACACCTTATTGTCTTTTACAATTCAAAATAAGTCCGACATTAGAACCATTCCAAAATGAGAATGCATGTTTCTTTTTTCTTTCTTTTTTGGATAGGTCAAAATGAGAATGCACGCTTCAGCATATTAATCTCTCTTTCTCCATAACTTCATCCCTTGGCTAATGGCAAGGACCCTTTCATTTGAAATACTAAAACTGTCACAAAAAATAATAGTACCTCCAAAATGCCAATGAGCACTAGCTCAAGTAGCACCTCCTCCCTTATAAGTGCTAGGTAGAGAGTGAGGTCGAGAGTTTGAGACCAATTAGGTGCATCTGTAACTTACCAATAAAAAAATAATAGTAACCTCAAAATTTGAAATATCTAGTAACCCATGAAGCTTAAAAGACTTTCTTAGATTACAACAACAACAACAACAACAACAAAGCCTTAGTCCCAAAATTTTGGAGTCGGCTACAGGTCCTCAACAACATTAGTTAGGGTCGACCACATGTTTTCTTTCGTCTATTCTATTCTATCTGAAGTCATAGTCTCTATTACTTACTACCTTAATTAACATAATAAGTCCTCTTAAACTACTAATAATATTATTTTTGGTCTTTCTCAACCTTTTCTTGTTCCCTCAATTGGCCAATGACTACTTCTACTGATGCACTCTACCTCCTCAATTCAAATCTTAAAATTTGCCAATAAGCTCTAGCTCAAATCGCACTTCCACCTACCATAATAATAGAATTGAAGAGTGAGATTTTGGTTTCAAGACCTACTGGGTGCATGTCTAACTTATCCACCAAGAAAAAAACAAAAATTTTACACTTAATTTGTTGCCTTGGTTCAACCCCATTTTGAACTATTTCAAATAAACTAAAATACATTAAGATTCAACAAAATGGGGTTACCATAATCGAAAAGTAAAATACTAAAATATTTTCAATTAACACAAAGGAAATCAGCTAATATTGCATTAAAATAGCAAAGATAAACCATAAATCAAACACTCTAAGAACCCAGAAAAAAAAAATTTACATTCATATACAAAATTTAGTCAATCCCTCAACATTGTGGAATGAGAAAACCATGCAACGAACTGCAAAATACAAATACCGATACTTGCACCGAGTTTCCCAAGATTCCAAGAAAAAAGGAGGAACGAGTCAGCAAAGTACAGCGAACTCGGAAAAATAAAAAATCCGAAATTTGAGAAATAAACCCTAAAATCTCGAGCTAGAGAGAGAGAGAGAAAGACGGACCTAGACATGGCGGCCGCGTGAGAGAGAGAGAACGAGAATGAGAATCTTAAAAGGAGTGGTACGTGCTAACGTGCGCAGGTGGTGAATGGTTGTAGCTGTTGCTGTTGCTGTTGCTATTGTTGTTGAAAGCATTTTTTCGTCGGAGACTCAGCCTTGTTCATCGTCTAGGGTTTAGCTTTCAGCCACCATAGGAGAGAAAGAGAATTTGATGGTAGAAACGGTGCGTTTTTAGTTTTGGGGTCTTCTGTTTTTTTCTCTCTTTTTTTTTTTTTTTTTTGTTGTTGTTGGGAAGAGGGAGGGATTCGCCGTTGGGACCCACAGTGGTTTATGGCGGTGCGTGCTGCTTGCTGGCCTTGCTTAAACCTTTGGTTTCACGTGGACCTCACGCCAAGCGTTTCATCTTAGACCCCAAATAATATTAATAATTTTGAATTAGAAATTTAATAAATAGACAAGACCAAAAAGGTTGGGATACATGCAAATAAAGTAAAAGGAGAAAGTTGGTGGCGAACTTTATGGAATGAGAATTATGCAGTGGCATCACTTTTAGCATAATTTTATATAACAATTATTATCAATTATAACTCGTCATATGGCGAGTTATAATTCAAAATTGTACTAAAAGTTGTGCTTAACATAATTCACGGAATGAAAGAGAGGATTGAGAAGGACCCAGCGAAGTTGTTGAGAGATGGAAGATTTTTTTCTTTCTTTTCTTTTTTTTCTTTTTTTTCCTGAATCTTATTATACTTTTTGAATTTTGAATGATTTTCATGCACCCAAAACTAACAATTAAAAAAACTCATTGGAAAGTCAATTGACTCTTATTTTGGGAAAACTTCAATAGACACGATACAATGAATATGAATGATAGCAGCAGTGACGGATTTGATTTAGAGGCTATGCTTGATTTTGCCCCAATCCGAGATAATAATTATTAATATACAAATGGTATTTTTTTTTTTTTAAAATTCATAAGGCTTTTTGGCAAGTTTTGGTTCATAAAATTCACATATAATCTTTGCCAAAATTTTAGTATGAGGTCATCAATCTCCCTCTAGGTGGGTTGAAAGATCTTTGATGGAATTTAAGATATACAGTGTAACCTCTCACAAATGAGGTAGGTATCTTCAGCAAACTCCGGTACATGATGAACACATATATCTCTTAGGCTAATTGACTTTAATTTTTATTTAGATGTAAGATATGTGATATTTAAAAATCAAATACATAAATAGTGGTGGATCTAGCTAAAAATAGGATTCAATTGGAGGGAATTTAGTTAAGTAACGAGTGTTGCAAATCCAACTAAAAATAGAATACAATTGAAGGAAATCTAGCTAAGGGTGAGCACTCCAACGATTTAGTTGGCACTAGTGATAATATTAGTAATTGCATACCAATGTCAAGTGAGGAGGAGGGTATTTATATTTTATACTCATAGTTTGCACTTGTGGTTGTCTATCTCATCATTTTTTTTTGTAGTCTTTCAACGAATGTGACATGCATTTGCAATCAAGTAGAACGTATATTTAGGGTGTGTTTGGATACTGCTTATTACTGAAAACTAAAAATATTGTAACAAAATAGTTTTTAAATGTGTGAATAGTATTGTGGGACCCGTTTTTAATGAAAGTTTTGGTGAAAAAAGATGTGTGTGGGTCTCGTGAATAGTGCACGGGATCCACTGAAAAAACATAAATTTTGCTGAAACGCACTTCTCAAAAAAAAAAAAAAAAAGGGCAGTTGCAGTGCTTTTCAACACTATCCAAATAGATACTTAGACACACCGTTGGCACTCCCACTTGGGGGACCTACCACATCTCATTGAATGATAAACCAAGTGATTGAAAGTGAAATAATTGTGAGATTGAGTCTAAACATTCAAACTCCCTTGATGGGAGCCGATGTGTGGGTAAAACCTTACCGAACTAATATTGGTTCTTACTCATTATATTCATGTAACTCCCTTTTGCTTCTTTATGTCACTCTAAACATGGATATGAGTAGGGCTGTACACGATGAAGTGCGACCAGTTTTGGGGGGCTTTTTTGCACCACACCTACATGATTGGTTTCCTGTCATCCCTAATTGCACCTCATCTGTGGAGGACTGGTAAGTGGTAATCGAACTACACAAAGTGCGGTGCAAGATATTAGTTCAATGCGGTTAGTTTGGTTAATTCCTCATTCTCTCAGGAACCAAACACAATGCAATTAACAACCCCAAACCACATCATGATCATTTAAAAATCCAAATATTCCCCAAAAAAAAAAAAAAAAAAATGAAAGAAAACAAACAATTAAGTACAAACAGATTCATAATCTTTCTCTCAAACTTACCCCCATTTAAAATCACAAAAAAATCCAAATAAAAAAATAAAAAATAAAAGAAATAAACCAAACCCATAAAAGATCAAACAAAACCATGGAAAATAAAATACATAAACAAACCTGGTAGGAGCATCCAAAGTCAAAAGCATTACTAAAAATTCCTGAGAATGTTGTGACAAAAAGGAGAGTGGAGATGGTGAAACTTCAAGAAACGTGGCATCGAGCTATAGATTGTGGTGGTACTAAGTGGTAGAGGTTGAGAAGAGAGATAAAGAGAAGAGGTGACTGGGGGAGACTAACGAGAGATAGAAAGAGAGAGGTGGGTAACGTAAATAAACCTAGGGTTTAAAATTAAGCCAACTAAAACAAAGTCATTTTAAATTTTATTTTTAAATTTGATTGTAAAATGATTTCATTTTAGAACTGATATTAAAATTAATATCAAATACTGAAATGACGTCGTTTTAGTACCAGATTTTATAATTTAAAAAAGAAGTTTAAAAAACCTAATATTTTTCTTAACCTAACAGACAACACCGTTTTCTTCTTCTTCTTCTACTTTGTGTCTTTTACTTTCATGCCTTGTCTAAGTTTTCTTCTCTCTACTGAAACATAAAACTATATGCACTAATATATGATATATGTTAAATTATATTGTGTGTGTGTATACCGATGTGGTGTGGTTTTTCGTCGAAGTGCAAAATAGCCACACCACTTGCTACACCGGCAGTCTTCGATTTGCCTAGATCGATGCCAATCATCGTGCCGAACACCTACAGTGGGTCTTTGAAGCGGTCGAAATAGTTTGGCCCCAACCAATTTCATCGACACCAATCGGATCTTGAATAGGCCTAGATATGAGTAGATAGATTCGCATATGTGACAATATTGATCGGTTGATCCCAATCAAATGTAACTTTTTAATTGGCATTTCTAGTAAAAATAGGCTTATGATACATATATACTTTTTTTTCCTTATTTATAAATAGTTCTTATATTTTTTTTTTTTAATATATTAATCTCTTTCATTTGATTATCTATTCTCTTTTTTCCTATTGTTTTCATTAATTTTAGTCTATGAAATTCATAGAACCACAACAACACAAACAAAATATAATTTTTAAGTGCAATCAATTTCATTGTAGATATTGTGAATTTATTTTTTTGATTGATATATTTAGTTAGATTTAATAGATATCACGGCACACATAATTATTAATGGAATATGTCCCACGTTTTAATATATATAATTTTTTAAATAAATTTTATAGATAATACAAACTTACATGATATGCAATATAGTGGAAAAAATTGAATTTATGATACAACACTTCAATTGAGGAACTAATATATCATACAAGGGCAATATACCAATTGATTTTTGGTGTATGCAAAATTCAAATCTTAGATTTTTTATTTAACGACAAGAAACTTTATTTATTAAGTTGATTGAAAGATTGAAACATACTTACATACCCAATTATGTTATATCAATCAGTCATTATTGTTATTAGTATCCAATGTTGGACTTCAAATTATCCTTTCACATGTGAAAATTCCAACAATGAAGAAACCTTGACTCTGATTCCAATAACACAAATACAAAAGGAGAGATTACTTGAAAGAGATACTATCGGGAAGAAAAAAGATTACATTTACATTCATTAGTTTATTTACAAAGAATGGCATCTCTTTTATACCAAAAGAGACGCAAAGAATACAAAAACTTAAATAGTCATGGAGTACATAGGTGCCATGTAATTATTAGAAGAAGAAAAAAAAAAGATATATAGATAGACAATGAAAGAAGATAAATACATGTCTTGGTACGTTAGGAGTCCATCCACAATTTCAATCCAAAGCTTGATTTGGCCCAAACTACTCCACAACCAAGGTTGGACATCATTTCACTTTATTTAAAATGCATGTATTGGTACATTAGGTGTCCATCCACAATCTCAATCCAATGCTTGATTTGGCCCAAACTACCCCACATCTAGGTTGGTAATCATTTCACTTCAATGAGTTTTGGGCTAAGGTAACCCAACTAGAGTTAGTTAAAGCGATACGAAACTGCCCAATCGATCTATTTTAGTGTAGCCATTCCTTCTGCGGCACATAGCACCTTTAGATTTTTCAAGAAACAAAAAAGCACACATTGCTATCATGCGATAAACAAAAGGAGCATCAACCAATTGACAATTGCCATGGTGCACTGCAAAATCGAAGTTGCTCAAGAGTCTTGGGACTATGTTCCAAAAAGTTGTGCTCATTTTACTATTTTAGTCCCCGATAACTAATTGGAAGTTCTTAATTATGTCATCATGGCAATCAATTATCACCCAAGAACTCAAAAAAAAAAAAAAAAAAAAAAACATTATCCTATAATGTCCTGGCAATTCCAACAAGAAGGGAAGGGGGTACTTTTTCATCAACTTTAAAAATCCAAGACAAGTAAGAAACTCACACAAACCAAACCAGCATACAAGCAACCATGTGAATCTAAATTCTACCCTTTTGCTAGCCAAAGCTATACCAAAATGTGAAATTATTCATCGTAGCCAGTATACTACACTTTCTCCATATACATCACGAAAAAATGGACTCCACACGTAGATCCGTGCATGAGACCCATATTTATGAGAGATAAATGTATAGTATATCGGGCATACGAGATAATTGTTCATACAAGATCGAATAGCATACACACCATCAAACTACAAACATATTGATCAACGTTTCTTAGTTGCAGGTTCCTTCTGTGAATTAAAATACACCGCGGCAACTGGAAGGCCAAGTTCATATTGAGCAGCAAATTGTCGAGTTCTAAAATTGCCACGGGCATCTGGAGGTGGACAGCCCACCATCATTTCACTTTTCTGCTTAAATAGCACAAAAATATATCGATGAATTCCTGTTGGTGGCTTTGGTCCCATGTAAGGTACCAATTCTTTTCCTACAATCCAAACCATATAGATAAATTTTCTTACAACATTATACCTTAAGATAACTAAAATTCATACTTCAAATAAAATGGTGAACAAAATTAAACCTTTGGTGGCATCAGACCCTTCTGGGATATCTACAACAATCCTGAATAATGAAGCAACATGTAGAAGCATATTTAAAAATCGTATCCTAGCAATGAACAATAATTCACATTTTTTCTCTTTTAAAGAAAGGGTAAAAGAAAATTTTCACCAATGGAGCCACTCTCTCAATGCTGGTTCACTAGGGCTAGGAGCATCAGGATCGACCATTATCTATTAGACAAAATCATTATAGTTTCACATACAAAAACATGCAAATTTTCACAAGGTACTTTAAAATGAAGAAAATAGAAAGAGTTACATACAAGAGTATAGAGATTGGTAGAGACACGAGGACCAAGAATTTGAACTTTGGGCCTATCCACAGCCATAGAGGGCTTGATATCACAACCATTAGCAACCTGTTTGGACCCATAATGGACTGTAAAATTGGTAGCTGGAGTGAACATGTCAAGCACTTCTCCAATCACTTTTCCAACTATTAGTGGCTCTATGGTCCGAGCCATAGCATAAGACTAAATGTGATTATGTAAGTGGTGTAAACCAAAACACACTTGGTACTTATAAGTAGTGAAAGCCAAAGCCACAGAGAGAGAGAGAGAGAGAGAGGTTGTTGTTGCACACAAACATTACTTGCAAGTTGCACCCACTCAAGTATGCCATGAGAGTTATGGGACCCTAGTTACTATTATGTTTTTTTGCTGACTCTGCTTCAGAGATTGTTTTTGATGTTTTCAGATTGAGATGTCAACGTATGTGTTTTGGAATTATCATGTGTGGGAGTGACACGTAGCTTATAGTGCTTGATGAATGGGCACTGTTCTTGTCCACAATGATAGTGCCAATGAGACACGTGTCTGTCTTGTGAATGCATGTCGGTTGTTGGTGTCACTGTTGCAAATAAAGACTTTTGATGTACGAGTGCAGCACTCTCACCGCCGCTATTACAAATGGACCCATATAGCCTTTGTCGATAAAAGATAATTTTAATTAACTCGACTCGTAAAGTCTCTTTTCCGCATAAATAAAATATGATAAAAAACAATTAATCATTATAGAGCTAGGTTTGAAGCTCGTCTAAATCAAAAACTAATTAGTGTCAAAATTTAAGAATAAAAAACAATTATCATGTAGCGAATATCTTAAATTGAAAATTGTACTTATAAAAGAGTTCAGTTAAGAGATATTCTAAGATCATTTGTTAATAAATTATTTTAAAAAAATATAAAAAATTGTCAAAATAATTTTTTTGTTAATCAAAAGCAAAAGAGAGATTACTATAGAGACATAAGCATATTCTACACTCCTTTTCCTTTTTTTAAACGTGCTCCCACTGAAATGAAGTGGTGACTTCCTGTTAAGGTTATTGGATTGGTCAATGCTGAATACCCTCCCACCTGATCTTTCTATATTATTTGATTTGAAATGCTTTGAATAATAGGTGGCAATCTGTGGATGGACAGAAGTTCATTGAACCATTAAACAATAGCAATGATAAGTTCACCTTTTGCCATGAACTTGATTAGGTTGTTCCAATGTATTTGGTTGACACAGTTCCTATATTTTGGTTGGTCCAACACTAATTTTCTTTTTGGATCAAACTTATATCTTAAGTGATTTAAATTGTTTTTGTTATCCTCTCATTCTTCTTACTTTTTTAATAATTAAAAAAAAAATCCTTCAAACAACCCCATAAGCTTCTCACATTAAAAAATTGTGAGAGAGAGAATGTAGATTTTTTGGTGGATGTTGCAACTTCAAGAGTTAAAATACTCATTTCCAAGATTATGCATCTAAAATTCATCCTCTCTTACATCTTGCTTAGCAAAAAACAACCAAAAAGATCTAGAATGTGGCAACATGTACAACAACAACACTAGCTATAACTTAGCTACGTTTTTTTTTTTTTTGGTAATAAAGGAATTGCATGAAAAACTAAATAATTTGGATACAAGACACACCATGTCTATCATAATGCATTCCCAAATGGTCTAAATATAACTAAGAGCAACATAAGAAGGGGGTGTAAAAAACAACAAAATCTTGGGACTGTCTAACACCCTCTACCTCAAATTCTATGGCACTAAAGTTGAGTTGGGAGCCTAATAGCAGCCCATCTCTGTGACCCCAGAGTTCAATGTTAGAGGCAATGTTCACTTCTCTAGAATAGCCTTTTACTCAACTCCCTTAGCTATCTCTAATGATGCCCCCACAACCAGCCATTGCAAAGTTTCCAAATGAGTCATCATAGTTGAGTTTAACACAATTAGGCCCAGGTTTTTTTTTTCCCATCTGACTAGCTTGGTGTTTCTTTCTCTAACAAGACCAGAATCTTGAATGCAGAAAGTAAATTCCAGCATATGCTTATCAACTTCAGCATGTAAGGAAGGATTGACGTTTGATTGTTGAAAGTAAATTTCTTTTGTTGAAGCCAAAGGCACCAAATTCCAAATAAGAAGTAATTGCACCACTGAACCGGATTAGGAACACTAGTCTTTTTGCTAAGGGCATTGGACTAAAACCATTCCAAAATATTTGAGTTAAAGGAGTTATTTGCAGGAGATACTCCAGAATTAACCAGAGCTCCTTGGCAATTGCGCAGTCTCCGAGAACATGAGCGCTATACTTTCATTTTTGCTCATTGAATAGATCACAAATACTGGAGCTTAATAAGCCCCTGCTCATTAAAATTTGTTTAATAGGCAGGCTGTCATGTAAGCATTTCCATAGAAATATCTGAATTTTGTCAAGTGGAAAGTTTCATAATCCATTTGCCATTGGAATCAGAGGTGGCATCCATGTCATCAAAAGCCAATTTTTGAGGGTCAAAGCTGCAGAGGAGATCCAACTCAACTTGTCAATGTTAGCACTAAGCGGAGACTTTTCTAATGGGAGTGGCTTTAATTATAAGAGAGATGGGAGGGGGCAAAGTCATGGAAATGAAATTAAAATTCCAATCCCCAATAAAACAGATATTGGAAATTTGTTTCTAGCCCTCTCTATTTAAAGGGCCATGAATGAAGCGTTTGAATGACCCTTCTTTTAGGGCCAAAATTGGGAACTAACTCTGTTTGTCAAATAATATAATTAGCAGACACTGTTTTGAAAGTATATTTCATACTGACATCTCAAGTCTAAAAGACTCGATTTAGGGCCTATAAATCGAGTCTCAAAGACTCGATTTTCATGTTCTGATCAGATCTGAGCTAGCGCTTTTCCATGTGGCGTCTACCTGGAAATCGAGTCTTAGAGACTCGATTTACATCTGTAAAACATTTACAGTGGAAAGATTTTCAAGTGTCTGGAGTACAAAACACAGATCAGCCACCATTAACCACCACCAAATACAAGCACATACCAGCCACTATCAACCCATAAATCCGAGTATTAATCCAACAATTCAGCACAAATCCAACCAAATCCACCCCTAACAACCACCTAAAATCCAGATTAAAAAAATAAAAACCCCAAAACCCATGACCCGTTTGGCTTGTTGATCAGGGTTCTCTGATAGAAAATCCAAAAACCAACGACCCTAAAAGTCGGTATTTTAAAGGGTGGCAGGATCGGTTAGGAGTTTGGGTGACTATGGGTCAACCGGATTGGTGGTTTGGAGTTTGGGTGGCTGTGAGTTGATGCCTGGGTCGCGCGGCGTGGGTCTGGCGTGGTGGTGTGGTGGTGGTGTGGTCTGGCTGGATCGGGTGGCTGTGGGTTGATGCCTGGGTTGCACGGCGTGGGTCTAGCGTGATGGTGCGGTGGTGGCGTTGTTTGGTTGGATCGGACGACTGTGGGTTCTTTGGCTTCTGGTCAAGTCTACGTGGTGGCATGGGGGTTTGCCGTGGTCTGATGAGAAGGTGGGGTGGGGTGGGGGGAATGGTTTGTACATGAGAGAGCTGAACATATGTGTAAGGAGGGTGAATATGCAGGGTTAAAGGGTGGGCTTATAAATCAAGTCTTAGAGACTCGATTTCCAGGTGGAGTTACGTGGAAAAAATGTCAAATCAGACGTGATCAGAACACTGAAATCGAGTCTTTGAAACTCGATTTATAAGCCCTAAATCGAGTCTTTTAAACTCGAGATGTTAGTAAAAAATATAGTTTTGTAACAGTGCCTACTAATTATATTGTTTGGCAAATAGGGTTAATTCCCAATTTTGGCCTTTTTTTAGCCATTTATCATGCCAAAAGGAAAGACCACTTTTGTTACCTATTAGCCATCTAGAACCTTTGTCACAAATAAGTTCTTTTTTTTTTATTGCTTTCCAAGTCCTAGATTAGGTATTTTTCCTAGCATAAAGGGTATCAACATATTTCAAACTCAAAATTATAGTTTATTTGGTGTTTTATGTCATGTTTTTAAATAAAATTCAACCATATAGTGTAAAGTTGAATTTATTCAATTATGTGTTGGTTTTATTCTGTACCAAATTTGCTTGTATTTTAGCAATTAGATACCTTGTATTTAGATGGGATTTATGTAAAGGTAGTGTGTGAGAGAGTGTGAAGAAAACTTAAGATGTGTGCACTCAAGAAGAGCCTCGCGACTGGCAAGTTGCCAAAGTTGGCACACGTGTGAAGCATGCGGGGGAGCTGAAGGGTCAGACAGCTGGAGCACTACAGGACAAAAACTTCCAATTTGGCCAGGCAGTTAGCTCGCGACTCAAACTCGCAACTCGTTCCAGTCACGAGGTTGAGTCGCCAGAATGCCCTGTTTGTTGAAAACTGACTCTTAGCATTCCTTATACACTCTACTATAAATACCCTTATACCCACGAAATGTAGAGAGCTTCTAGAGAGAATTTTGAGAGAGAAACCCTAGAGAAAAACAAGATTGACTCATCCACAATTTTTATCATTTGATTTTCTAAATTCCTCTACTCTTACCCTCTCCATTGGCATAGCTTTGAGAGATACATTTGCCAAATCTTTATCTCACCATACCCATATTAGTGAGGAGGTGTTTTGGTACTTAGGAAGCAGTTCAGAGATGACCAATTCATTTGGTTGATGCAATAGGCTTATTGTGGGATCCGGTAAGCTAGAGAAGACAAGGTTCAGCATAACCCTATTGGAGCAAGAAGCTTGGAGAGCTTAGGTGCACTGGGTAGATTAGGCTTGGAGGGTCTTTTGTTATTCATGTATCCCAACTTCATTCTCTAGTGGATTATTGACCGCTTAGAGGGCGGCGGAAAGGTTTTTCGCGGAGTACTTCGATTTTCTTTTCGATAACACATCGTCGTGTTATCTTTGTATTTGCATCTCTCTTTCCTTTCTATTTACCTTTTAATTGCTATTGTGTTTGTAATTAATTATGGTTTAGAGTATGTTACCAATTTGGATATAGCTTATATTTCATATTTTGCATATATATTATTTGATTATAAGCTTGTGTTGATAATTTTGTATTTGGGGGTCTAAACGTTCATTGATGTTTTATATGCTATTTAAACTTTCACATAGTTATATTAATCATTTTACATAAATATTGTTATTTTTTTTACATACAATTAAATTCAATCATATGGTTCATTGGTCAATATAACTATACATGGTTGAATTTATTTGGAAAATTCAAGGTACAATACATAAGGAACTATACGTAAGTTTTGTTCATGTTTATTTCTACTTTATGTATATCTGTAACCATAAAACAATTTTATCTCCATGTTGGAAAAAGCTCTTAATATAGTGAGTGTCAATCAACCAGGGAAATACCTAGGATTTAATTTCAACTAAAGCAGGAATACAGCTTTCCAATTTCAAACTCTCTTAGATAAAGTGAACTTGAAGCTCCGAGGATGGAAAGCTAAGCTCCTTTCTCAAGCGAGTAGATTAACCTTAATAAAATCTGTCCTAAATTCCCTTACCCTGTACATCTTTTCATGTTTTAAGGTCCCTGAGTTAGTTTGAAGAGCTTTGGATAGAACCCTTTGTAATTTTTGGTGGGGGCATTAAAATGACAAAAGGAAACTTCACCTACTGAGTTAGGAAGCTTTGTGTCAGCCAAAAGGGGTGGAGGACTAGGCATGAGGAAAGCATCTTGGTTGAAAAAAGTTATGTTAGCCAAACAGGTTGGAGACTATCCAGCCAACCCAATTCTGTTCTGTCTAAAACTGTGAAGGCCAAATACTTCCCTAATAGTTCCTCCATTGATGGGAAACTAAAACCTTAGGATTTCTAGTTCTGGAAAAGTCTATGCTCAACACAAATTCCCCTCTTAACTCTTGCCAAATGGAGGATAGGCATAGGCAAAAGCATTGAGATAAATCATGCTGCCTGGTTCACTCCTAAAATTGATAACACTCAGCTGGAAGGGTTGGGTGTTAAATTAATAGAGTAGCTGATCTCATACATCAGAACTTTGGAACATGGAATCACCAAACCGAAGTTTATAATTTTGAAGAAGCTAAAAAAACCATGAGCGAAATTCCCATTTCAAGAACAAAGAGGGAGGACAACTTCATTTGGCCTCTATCCATCAGTAGAAACTATGAAGTTAAAAATTGGAGGAGCATGGATGGTGAGGTTTGAAACAGTTACGGAAATTTAAGATCCCTTACAGACTTACAATCTTCCTGTGGAAACTGTTGAATAATGCTTTTTTTTTTTTTTGTGAAATCCTGTTTAGCTCAAAGGAACATAGTGACTGATAAAGCACGTGTGATGTGTGTCAGTCTGAGGAAGAGATTGTTAATCACCTTTTTTTTTTAATCCTGTCCTTACTCCTCATGTAAAAGCCATGCGGTTGTGATCAAAGATCAAACCTCAATTCTTTTGCAACCTTGCTCTATCCAACATTGGATTGGGAAGTGGCTACAAGGAATAGAGCAGGACAGGAGCATAAATCCGCTGTTTAAAAGCACCATGGATGCAACACTATGGTCCTTATGGGACAGCAGAAATTAGTTGATATTTGAAGGTAATATTCAAAATCCTTATGATGAACTAATGACTTGTATTTTGACTTGATTGACAGGTACAATAAAAGCTTTCAACGCAGGAGAGGAAATGTCTTTCAGCAACACTGGCAGGCCATAATGAGAGGATTCTCAAGTGTGTTAACCTTGGTAATGGACAAGAAGACCCATGAAATGACAGAAGGAAAAATGCAAGCAGGATGGGCAAATCAATCTATCAAAACATATATACACACACAAAACCAAATACCTCATTTTGCAAGTGGCATTTTGCTTTAGGATGGTCTCTCTATCTTCCGTATTGAAGAGTAAACAATTATTTTACAATTTGCCGACATGCTTTTTTTAAATACATTTTTTAAGCAACTTTCTATACATTTTTTTATCATATTTGAATATTATTTCTTTAATCTTTTTTATTCATTCCCAACCATTTTATAAAAAAATTAAAAAATACAAAGACTTGAAGAGAGGAAAGAGAAAATATTAGTATTTTAGTTTATCTTTATAAACTTTAAGACGACAAATTGCTTGCTCATCTACAGTAACCTCCGGATAAAGAGAGCGACCGTAAATAAGTAAAACAATTTGTCTTATTTGGAGATATTGCTAGACCTAGTTTTTAAGACTACACTCTCTGCTTTGCCTATCATTTTGATTTTAGCTCTTTTGTGTGTTCAACTCTTACAATTTTGCCATTTCTTGTCTCCCCTCTTTCCCATCCATTTACTTATATAGTGTCCGTTTGGAAACAGTTTATTTAATTGAAACTGAAATTTTTTTATTGAAAGTACTGTGGATAAAGGAAAAAATTAGCTGAATAGTGCAGTGAGATTCATGAATAATACCAAAAAGTACAGTAAAACCCATAAATAGTAGTAAAAATAAGCCGAAAGTAGAGATAAGCTAAAAAATTCGAGTGCGGCTTATGTTCAGTGCCTTTAGTGCACTGGATCCGCTACGATCATGATACGTGTCCACTTTTGGAGACGTGCCATGATCATAAAGAGTCTAGTGTCACAGGACACTAAATAGAAGCCACACTCAAAAAATTCAGCTCATCCCAAACACACACATAGTAATTACTTCAAAGTTCAAAGTCCCTCAACTTCGTCATTGACATTGTCTCCACATTCACAAAAACTTCTCTTTCACTCTCAAACCTCATTCGATTTTTCTAGGTGTTCGCAATTCCAATTTCCAAGAAGTGAAGTTCCTCTATCTTTTTCCCATTTACCTAATTTTTCCAATGTTTGTTCTTCTTCATTTGTCTAATCTAATTTTATCTCTTCATGTTTATTTACATCTATTCCATGCATGATCTGTGACTTTGATTTTTTTTTTTTTAATATTTTATTTGCATTAACATAATTGGCATCATCCTCATCCATTAATTTGAAATCCATTGTTCAGGCTTAGCGGGTGATTTTAAGACGAATTTGGCTCTTGACAAGTACAAGTACAGTGGTGTGGATCAGTCATACGTTGCCAGTTGCCAGATATGTACTGTTCCAATATGTTAAGTGCTTCACACTCATGCCAATTCGTGAAAGCCTGAAAGGCATAGATAGGAGTTCTAAAATTACATAAATACTGATCGCTAACCCATACAATATTTGAACTATTCCCTTTATATTTTGGTGAGGAAATTGATATTTTGGATGACATTATCTTAAAAACATGTCATTTACGGGTTAATTTAAAAAATTAAAATGCTCAAACATAAATTAAGCCAAAAAGCGTAAAACAATGAAAGATTTAAATGTTAATATTTCAATTTTCTGTATGTTTTTGGTTGCATATCGCAATATCCATGTCGCAACCATTGTCGAACAATAATTTACATATATTTGGGATGTTGTTTTTGCCTATATAATTAATAGTCATTTTTTTATTAGTGTATAAGTAATTAATAGTCTTTAATCAAAAGTAAAACCAAAAGGTATAAGCAACCGTTGTAAAGGTTAAAGTGAACAGCAATCTGGTCTAATTTGGATTGATACAAACAATTTATTGCATAAAAGGTATTAAAGAAGAAACTTGCCCAAGTTTTAGTGTCTCCTCCCCATCTTTCAAAGACAAAAATTAAATTATCATTTGAGTTTCTCCACTTTCATTTTTGAAGTTTAGTAATTCGGATTGTTCTTGACTATTGAATTAAGGTTACCACCTAAATATGCTTTCAATTATTATTTTTGGATTGTTTATAATTATTGAATTCAAGGTTTTTGCATTTATATATGCAATGGTGAGTACTTAAGCTTTAAAGCTGTTCCTCAAAAAAAAAAAAGCTTTAAAGCTTAATATATATTATGCAAACTCCCTGAATACTTTTTTTTCTCAGAAAAATAAAAAATAAGAGAAAAGAAAAAGAGTTATATAGTTATCTATCATCTTCCATTACTAGACTTATATTACGTTTTTGCATTTATATATGCAATGGTGAGTACTTGAGTTTTAAAGCTTAATATATATTATGCAAACTCCCTGAATACTTTTTTTTCTTAGAAAAAAAAAATAAGAGAAATGAAAAAGAGTTATATAGTTATCTATCATCTTCCATTACTAGACATATATATATATATATATATATATATATTTATTTATTTATTATTATTATTATTATATAAAAATCTTAGCCTTACACAATATGCATTCATTATATAACCCAGCGTAAAAGATTACTTTATTTTTATTATTTAATTTTAATTAAATTAATAAAAAATTTCTTCAGTTTACACATTATTTTTTACTAAGCCGTGCATCACATGGCCATTATTCTAGTATATTTGTATTTTTATTACTTAAGGTTTAGATATGTTTGTTTTTATGTTTTTTTTTTTTTTTTGCTAACCAGATATGTTTGTTTTTATGTGTACCTTCTATTGTGATGGATGATATTATTTATCTTACCAAGTTAAATAATTGTTAATTCACTCGGGGGATATACTCATATTCTTAATTTTGTTATTTTTTCCTCCTCTTAGTGACATACTAAGACATTAGATAACTCCCTAAATATTATATTATCGGTATTGTATATGGGCAATTAAAATAGTTAAAATTATTTCAAAATGAAATTACAAAATATCAACACATCACGCGAGACATTGGCTAGTAGTAATTAATGAGGGAATGAGAATAAGAATTTACACAAGATGAAAAGCTAACATAGAATCCGGGTTCAAATCTCCCCTCCATCAATGTAAATTTAAAATTATATATACTTTTAAAAAACCTACTATGTAATTACATTTAGTTAAATTTTGTAAAATTACTTTACTTATAAATAACGTTTTTTTTAAGGGACAAAAATATTTATAAATCACATTTACACTCACAAATGAGTGCAGTTTTTCCAAAATTAATATATACACACTTTATTCCCTTTAAAGAGGAGGCCCGTCAATGAAATTTATAATGCTATGTCAGCCTAAAAGTTTAAATAATAAAATGACATAAGAAACAAAATAAGTTAAACTACAAATTTAGTCGTTGAACTTTTCGTCGTTTTCAATTTAATCTTTAACATTTCAAATGTGTCAATTTAGTCTCTAACATTTTGATAATGTGTCAAACTAGTCCTAATTGTTAAGTAATGAATGAAAAATGCTGATATGACTAACGGCAAAAAAAAAAAAAATGTCAACTCAGATGCCACGTGTACTGCCAATTTGGATTAAACCTAAGACATAAAAATAAGATCAAGCTTAATGAAGACACTTAATTGGGATCAAAATCCTAAATCGATCAAGTAAAGAAAAGAGCATAATTAGGTATAAGTAAGCTCTGGAACTCGAAGCAACGTTGCTTTTGCAATACTTCGAATCAAATGGCTGGGAAGTAATATCTCAGAGACACTGAGAAACAAGGAAAAAAATACTGAGAAAGAAAGAAACTGATTGACTATCGTTGAAGCACTTGCCCTGCCTCATAAGTCATAACTAATTTTATATTACCCCTACCAAGTTGCTCTCCATTAACATCCCTTGTCACAGTGAATGAACCACCAACTTGGAGATATACTATTCATTGTCATTGTGCTTTGTTGTTACAATCACCTTGTTGTTAAGGTAAACTGAGTAAAACCCAACACCGAATTGACCAAATCATTCTCACATCTGCTCTGGCTTGTAATGCCTTATACCTCCATGAATTCTTTTGTCCCAAACCTTGCAATCAAACCCAAATTGTTCACCAAATCTATAACAAAATAATAATAATAAATCCCAAAATTTTCCTTATGTTCCCTTCACCATCGGCAATCTGACCTTAGCAACATAAACCCCACATAGATTCTGAGATCGTGATTTATTAAGGATTTTATCATAATTTGGCATCTTCCTTAAGCTGGGTTTTGTTTGTTTTGTTTGTTTTTAGTTTTTTTTTTTAGAGTTTAATCCTTGTTAGCAGTACACGTGGCATCTGAGTTGGCATATAAATAAAATTTTCATTTTGGCCGTTAGCCATATCAGCATTTTCCATCCACCACTTAACAGGAGACTGATTTGACACAATACCAAAAAGTTAGAGACTAAATTTATACATTTGAAATGTTAAAGACTAAATTGAAAAACATTGAAAAGGTCAGAGACTAATTTTGTAGTTTACCCAACAAAATAATATATTCTTTGAATATATATTGATTTCCATGATTAGAAAAATATTTATTCTCTTATCCTCTTTCATTTTGTTTTTTCCTTTTTTTTGTAATCTTTGCTTCAATTTAGACTTAAAAAAAAAAAACTCATCTTGCAATTTTTTTTTTTATTTTAAGAAACACCTCATCTTGCAATTGACGCCACTCGCCCTCCTAGATCTCTGTCTTTGAGCTGGTAAAACTCCATGTTGAGTAGTTATGGAATTGTACCATGGCTCCCTCTAAAAAACTTAACTACTTAAGGTATTTTATAAACATTTTATCCCCATTTCTATTTGTTAGGAAGATAGACACCTTAGGGAGCCTCATTGAATAATTAATATAACATATAGAAACATACTTTGATCCAAAAGGTCTAAACCTAATGGGTATGTGCTCAATTATGTTATATTAGCTACTCATTCTTCTCATCATTATTTAATGTGAGACTTCACTCACATGTGTAATCGAACAATCTGCCCCTCACGTGTGAGTCTCTGCCTCTCTGTGGACTTCAAGACCTCTCTATGGGTCATGAACAAGTCCTACTCGCTCCCTTGCCTAATGAGTTTTTCCCTTCACTAGTGCAACATCCATGGGCATTTACGTGTCAACCCCGCACATCTTTTATCCTCCATGGGAACCTTGCACCTCACTGTTGTCTATCACCATTGGCAATAATACTCCTTTGTTGGGCCTTTTCTAAGACATTTTGTGTTTTGTGTAGGCTTTATGGGCTTACTTGATGCAATATATTGTCTCTACTCCAACTGCGAAAGGGACATGCCTTGCTCCATTTGAGAAAGGGTTTCAAGTAAAAAACATCTCATTCCAACTGTGAAATGAACCTAGATAACCTTGCCACATTTGCCCCACACCACCATGGGCTCTGATACTACTTGTAAGGAAGAGAACACCTAGAGGAGCTTACTTGAATAATTAATATAACATATAAAGACACATTTTAAGCCAAAAGGCATAAGTTTAATAAGTATGTGCTCAATTGTGTTAGATTAACTACTCATTCTTCTCATTTTTATTCAATGCAGAACTTTACTCACACATGTAACCCAACACTATCTAATTTAAAAAAAGAAAAAAAAAGGTTAGCAATTTCTCATAATAAGTCCAATATTAATGAGCTGAGTGCATTAGTGGTCTCCAAACTACCAAACAAGTACAAGAGAAGTGGTTTGCAATAAGAGATTATATAGGTATACCTCAAAGGGCTGTGGAGTATTTCTTTTGCGCTCAAGGAAACAGCTTGCATAAGCCGAGATTGCTTAAGATGGTAAGATGGGAAAGGCCCTACAGGGGTTGGCATAAGCTAAACACGGACGGTTCTGCAGCAGGGAATCCTGGGGTTGCTGGGGGAGGCGGTGTACTCAGAGATGATGCAGGTTTATGGGTCAAGGGCTTTGCTAGACAAATTGGCTATACCACCAGCTTCTTGGCTGAGCTCTGGGCTCTTAGGGATGGTCTTTCTATGTGTCTTGATCTCAATGTTAATGCTTTAGAAATAGACTTGGACGCAAAGGTGGTAGCTGACCTGATGAACAGTTCGGATCCCTCTAGTGCTTCTAACTCCTCTATTGTGGCAGATTGCAGACTTCTGATCTCTAGATTTTCTCAAGTCAAGGTGAAACATTGTTATCGTGAGTCTAACGCCTGTGCAGATGCTCTGGCTTGGCTAGGTTCTAAGATGGCTCCTTCCTTTTTGTATTTCTCTTCCCCTCCTCCCTTTTTGTTTAACTCTTATGTTTCGGACCTCTATGGTCTGTACCATTCCAGGTTTTGCCCTGGCTCAGTTGTTTGTCCTCCTTTGTTTTAGTTGAATGCAATATCCAGTTTACCAAAAAAAAAAAAAAAAATACCTCAAAGTTGTGACATTACTTATGCAAGCATTTCTCCCCACATAGCCTTACAAAAATATTCGTTTTAAATATATCAAAAACACCAATTTTTTAATAATGGAAGGTGTAGCTACCTAATATTGCTTAGTTCTTGAAACCAATTACCTACTTCTAGTTTCTTATATATATATATATATATATATATATATATATATAAATTACCTACATCTAGATTGAATATTTATGTGTAAATTAAAATAAATACATATATGGAAAAGAAAAAAAAATGTTATTTAATTTATTTCTTTTAAAATGTAGAACAAGTTTATGTTTATGTTTAAGGTTATGTTTATGCTTTACATTTTTCAATAGATAATTAATAAAGTATAGTTAGTAAAATATGGTACATGTATTTGGTGGATATGATTTGACATATTTCAAGAAGAGTATGTGTTCAAATTTTGGAAGAAAAATATAGAAATGGAGAAAAAAGCATACGAGTATAATACAAGTATTATACATTTTTATTCTAAAAGTTTGAAACAAAAATAATGAAAAATTTCCCATTTACTGTTTTAGAGATAAATATAATAATCTAACATAATCTTAACAACGAACTTACTTTCCAAACAAATTTCTTTTCCTTAAAATAAAGAAAAGACAATAGGACCATCATCATTCTGTAAAGAGAAAAATATTTATTACAACATCATTCTAGTCCAAATGAGGATTTCATAGCATTATACTAGCAAATCTTTAAATGTTAAATATAAGTTAAGATGAATTTCAGTCTCGAGAATTATATAATAGTTGGTTTAGATGCAGTTAAGTTTTCAGTTTTGTGAATAATATTTGGTTCAACATTGATAGTATGCTCATTGAATAACACTAGTCTAGCGGAGTTACTTACAATTAAACATCTTTTGTCTCACTTATTTTCTATTTAAAATTTTATTTTTATTTTTTCAATCTCTAACAAATTAGTTGGTGCATTGTGTTGATCTCTATAGCTTTGGCAAATGTAGTCAAAGTCAGTCACACATGTTATTTTGCAATATGAAATCATAACTACACTTGAAAGTTATGACATTACTTTTTATTTTATTTTATTTGAGAAACATTATGACATTACTTGTGTGAGCACCCTTGCATACAAAACTATATAAAATCGTTGTTTTTAATCAAATAACACGAAAGCTTTATATTGGAAGGTTTAGTTGCGTCATTTTGCTTAGTTCCTAAAACCACTTGCATGCCTCTTGAGCATACATTTATGTGTAAAATTAAAAATATGCGTATATTGAATAAACAAAAAAATTATTTATTTATCTCTAAGTTAAACTGTATAACATATGTTTATTCTTACATTCATGTGTATGTTTTATTTCTTAAAAAATAATAATTATAGAGCATAGTTAGTAAAATATAGTATGAGTATAATATAGTAAGGGTATATTTGGTAGACTTTAATGGTGATTGCATAGGAATAAGAATAGGTATTACAAGAAATACAAAATTTTGTAATGTAATACTTAAGGGTAATTGTAGTTAATGCATATGTGGTTTGACCGGTTTTAACTAACGCTTTGTTTGTTTCAGCAATAACATTTTCTAGAAAATGAGTCATATTTTTCAAAAAATATTTTCTATAAAACTATCTCATTTTTCTATGTTTGGTAATGTTGAGGTTCAAAAAATTGCCTACAGTCTAAGGCCCAAAGAAATAAACATGTTGGGCCAATTTCACGAAAAAAAAATTAGAGAAATAGAAGGGCTAGGATCCAGCAATCCTTGAAAGAAAAACAGAAACTTAAAAATACAAGAAAAGCTCAACTGGTTAGAATCAACAAACCGAAAAGAGCCCAATAAGAAAAGCTGGGCCGGGATCCCAGAAAGTCACCAAAGTCCAGGGATCTCCGGAACGAACAACACAATATAAGAGGAAATTGAAGCAGGATAAAAGACAAGGAGCACGAGGGTCTCATGCGCTCAGGAAGACAGAAGAATCAGGAAGGTACAGGAGCAAAAAATGCATGAGCTGTGTCCTGAGGTCCCCAGAATGAGAAAGAAAAAGCATAAAAGAAGGTAACTGAAAGGGAACTTTCAGCCCAGCAGTAAAAAAGACTAACTATTCAAGAAAATGACAAAAAGGGAAGAGCAACCAAAGGCTGGGAGAGTGAAAGAAAGGACTGAAGATCAGCGGCCAGAGGGGAGCTCGAAATAGAAAAACAGCTATGAGACTTTCAGCTTGGTCGCACCAAAAGGAAGAAATTATGAGGAAAAGGGAAATGACCAGCCCCTGAACAAACTGGCACAGCGCAAGCTCTTAGGGGCAAAAGGGAGAAATCACTAGTACCCCGGAACCCTAGAAGCTATACTATAAAAGAAGGAGGAAGTCATAGCTAAGGGGCATTCAGAAATTACGAGGCTGTTTGGTTGGCTTGTTTCCATAACTCAATTTTCTGTTTCCATAACTCAATTCTCAAAAATGGTGGGACCCATAGCAAATACTTGTTTGGCTGCATAATTTTTTGTTTCCATAACTCTGTTTTCATTTCTCAATTTTCAACTTTTTGAGTTATGAGTTGTGGAAACTGAAAACAACTTTTGGCTGTTTTCAGTTTTCAATTCTCTGTTTTCAATGGCATACTTGTAAATAATATTTACAACATGGTCCCACCGTCAGATTTTTGCTCCCTCTTTTTCTTCTTTTCTCTTTTTTTATTTTCTTTTCCTTTTGTCTTTCACGGGTCTGGACACTGCTCCTCTTCTTCTTCTTCTTCTTTTTTCTTTTCTTTACTTTTCACTTTCTGAGTTTGGTTTTTTTTTTTTTTCTTCTTTTCTTTTCTATTCTCCTTTCTTTTCTTTTTTCTTTTCTTTTCTTTTCACGTTGGTTTTTGGGTTTGGTTTCCTGGGCTTGGGTTCTTCTTTTTTTCTTTTTTTCTTTTTTTCTTCTTTTCTTTCCTTTTCACTGGGTTTCCATTCTTTTCTTTTTTTCTTCTTCTTCTTTCACTGGGTTTGGTCTTCAGTTCATCCTCTTTTCTTTTCTTTTTCCTTTTCCTGGGTTCGGTCTCCCCGGTGTTCATCCTCTTTTTTTTTTTTTTTTCCTTTTCCTGGGTTCGGTCTCCCCGGTGTTCTTCCCTTTTTTTTTTTTTTCTTTTTTTTTTCACTAGGTTCGATGATTTGAGTATTTTTTTTTTCTTCCTTTCTTCTTTCACTGGTTCGGGTTTGTGGGTACTGGGTTTTCCTGGGTTCCTAACATCAACATCAATGGCCTGGGCAGATTTGAGTTTGCTTTTTTTTTTTTCTTTTTTTTTTTTTCATGATTGAGAAATCTGGGTTTGTTCTAGAATATATTTATGCATGTTTAATTTTGTTCTGGATGAGAAATCTGAGATGATAGAGGTGAAAAGGGAGAAAAATGAAAAATGAAAAAAGAACGAACTGAAGAACTGAGAAAGAAGAAAGAAAAATGGAGAAAAAAAAAAATCTGACCAAGTGACAGAGGTGGGGTCCATGAATAGTGTGAAAAATATTGAGTTATTGAAATAGAGTGATGGTGCCAAACAAGTGTATATTTTAGAGTGATGAGTGATGAGTGATGAGTGATGAGTGATGGGTGATGAGTGATGAGTGATGAGTGATGGAAATTGAGTGACGGAAATTGAGTGAGCAAAAAAAGGTGTCCAAACAGGCTGTAAGCAACTCATTGATTTTTCATCTACACATATCGCCATTTTTGAATTTCTAGAAAGATACAAGAGCCATAAAAGGACTCTGTAAAGGGAAGGAAAAAATAGAGGAATTGCTCCCGGTATCCCCTAAACAGCCATGGTAGCACGTACTCGGATTCAAAAGATTCAAACTTTGCAAGTCTTTGAAGTTTGAATAGCTATCAAAGTCTATAATTTTTGAACTTGGTCGAACCTTGTATCGCGTCTTAGTGAGCGTTGTAATCATAATTAAATAAATTCATGAAAACGTCTCTTAATAATTCAAGGATCCCTAACCCTTTTTTTCTTTTCTTTTTTTTGCCATATTTTATCTATTGCACATTTCCTTGCTGTTTGAATTGTCATTCAATACGAATATTTCCATTTGTTAGTTTATTTGTGTTGTAGGAAGCTTGCTTTGTGCGCCACTTAGTTCTTAAACAGCCTGTTAGCTGCGGTGAACTAAGCCCAGTCCACCAAGAACAACTATTTGGCCCAGGATCTTTGGGCCACTGTGCCGAGAAAAAAGGCACTCTCACAGGTAGTAACCTTAATGTGGCGTTTGGTACGGGGTAATGTTTTAGGATTCCCGGGAATGTTTAAAGATTCCCATGTTTGGTTGCAAATTACGTAAGGGAATCAGATGCCAGGGGAATCTGGATTCCCCCCTTAAACCCCTCTCAGTGGGAATGTGGATTCCCTTTGAAACAGGTGGGAATCCAGATTCCCAAGCTTAAAGAAAATTCTATTTTTTATAAATTGACAATTTTAACCTTTTTTTTCTTATCATTTAAGCAATTAAGATAAAATATAAAACAAATCATAAATATTTTTTCTCTTGTCTTTATCTTTTCCCGCCAAAACTTTTCTTTTGTCTTTATCTTTTCCCGCTAAAACTTTTCTCTTGTCTTTATCTTTTCCCACCAAAACAACATAAATAGGATAGACAACTCTATTAATATATTTTTTAACAAAGTTCTATTTAGATTTTACGTGTGGGAAAAAAAAAGTTTGAAGAGGATCCTCCATTATTGCCAGGTATTTACTTTTACTTTTGGTTTTGTTTCATTGCTAGAAATATAGATCTGAATTGGTGGCTTCATCTGGTACTTTTTTTTTTTTTTTTAAAGATTAATGGCTTTGTTTCTAGATTCATATGTTACAGTACATGTCAATAATTTGTATCATATCTAGTGAGTTTGTTATACAATGATACGAAATGCGTAGATTTTTAATTTTTATGCAATGGTGTTACCATAGTTAAAAAAAAATCTTCAGCCTCTTGCTACAGTGCACAGATTATGGCTGTACACTGTAGCAAGAGGCTAAAGATTTTTAACTATTAGCTGTTTCACGCTCATTCACTCTTTCTCAAAGCTCTCTGACTCTGTTTACCAAAAAAAGAAAAAAAAAAAAAAAAGCTCTCTGACTCTCACCTCTCTCTCATCCTCAAACTCTCACCGATTCATCCATCATCCTCACCCATCATCCTCCTCACCGCGCCACCGAAGCTCACACACCATCACCGAATCTCACGCACCATCACACCGAAGCTCACGCATCATCGCCGACCCACACACCATTGCCGACCCGATTCATCATCCTCCTCACCCATCTTCGAAGCCAAGCTCCATTCATCCATCATGCTTCGCCGATCTGTTGATTTTGCATTTGGGTTTGTGTGTGTTTGCATATGGGTCTCAATTTGCTTTCTTTCCTGATGTGTGTGTGTTTGCATTTGGGTCTTTATTGAAAATCATGCCTTTTGGCAGTGTAGTGTGAGTACCAGTGTGTGAGTGGTCTTTGCATTGGGTGAGATTTTTTGCATGTATTTTTTATTAAATGATCATTTAAATCAAAATCATAATTAATTGTTCAGCTGTTTTGTGATGCTTTGGTTTGAGTGTTGTGAAATGTCTGATTGGTGTGTGTATGGAGATTTTAAATCCTACTAGAACATAGTGAACATGAATTTTGTTAGCAGTGGATATAAATTGGTATGTATGTATGTGTACATATCTGCCTAGATAATGATTTGTCTGCATAATGATCTGCCTGCATAAGGACTATTTCGAATACACAGGGTGTGTAACCAACCAATCCTAAACACAGTATATGCTATTTTTTTCCAGCCTTGATTCATTGTTTTGATATTATTGTGAGAATATATAATGGAGGAAACTCATTTTACTCTTTTTGCACCGGTCATTTACAGGCAATAGCTAATCTAAGATTAAAAACAATCGATTTTTTTAGCTAATAAGAATTTATTAGTAAGTATCCCAAGTAGTTTTCTTCCATTATATTAGTTACATAGCTATATGTCACACTGGTAGATTGTCTAGTAGCATTTGTTTTAATAATTTGTAATTTTCTTAAATGTCAAGTTTTTATTTCTTGTGTATGATTGCAGTGATGGCTCGACCACCAAGGAATCATAAAAAGAAAATTTTAGTTGTATTGCTACATCAATTAGATTTACTACGTCAAATGTGGATGATGTTATTGCACATGTGTGCAATAGTGATTCTTTCTAAGAATAGGAGAGTTGGAAGAATTGGAGGTTGGGGTGACCAAATATTAGAGAGACCAAATGTGAGAGTTGTGAATATGAATCAAATGGTTTGGATGGATGATACAACATCCATAAACAATGTACAAATGGAGAGGAGAGCATTTAGAAAACTTTGTGACATGCTCCACATACATGGGGGTTTGAGGTCATCTAAGAATATGGAAATGGATGAAATGGTAGCGCCTTTTCTCCATGTACTTGCACATCATGCAAAAAATAGAGTTGTAGCACGGCAATTAGCTCAGTCGGGTGAGAGTATAAGTAGAAACTTCAATGCTGTATTGCATGTTGTCCTTCATCTTCATAGCATACTTTTTAAGAAATCGGAGCCTATACCTGAGAACTGTACTGATGAAAGATGGAAATGGTTAAGGTACATTACTATTTAGATTAGAATGTTTCTATGTATTTCTTATTATTGATTTAAATTTAATGAATAAGTCCTATAATAGAATTGTCTAGGTGCGCTAGATGGAACCTATATTCCAGTCAATATGTCATTGTTGATGAACTACTTTTACTTTTATTGCTACTTTTGTGGTCTTATAGACCTAAACATTGTCAGTTGTTTTGTTATGGATTAAGCTATTTTAAAAATTATTATTAAGAATAAAGCATTTGAGAATTTAAATAGTTATTTTTGTTGAAATGTTAGACTACAGTTTTAATGAATGTGTTGCTAATTAATAGTTTATATTTTGTTTTTCATTATTTATTTAGAGGAATAAATTTTTTTAAAAGACTTGGTATTTCACATTTAAATCTAAGGATAGAATGGGAAAAATAAATAATTCATTGAAGATTCCTGGGAATAAACCAAATACTATTATCTCACATTCCTAGGAATCTTAAAGAAATTCCCAATGAAACCAAACATAGGAATAGCTACATTCCTAGGAATGTGATTCCTAGGAATCACATTCCTAGGAATCTGGATGCCAGGAGTAATGTGGATTCCTCCGTACCAAACGCCACCTAAATGAGTTGAAAATCAATCTCCTAACTTTCCTTAATTAGGTTGTTATGAGATAGAGTTGTTTTTCAAAAAATAAATTAATGGAAAACAATCACTAAAAATAAGTCATACTTTTTTTGTTGACTAAAGATAGTTTTCCTTTGACTCTTTTTTTTATGATGCTACCAAACGTTGGAAAACATGGAAAACTATCTTAACATAAAGTTTTCCATCGAAACAAACAGAGAATAAACCTACCCGTGATTTAAAAAGTATCACTTAACTCTCCTGAGGTGCCCTCCGTTAGACATATGTAACTCAACTTATCGTTTTCACTGTTTAAAATAGAAAAAACATAACCAAAACAAACAAATTAAGATCTAAAATTAAGTTTTGGGGCAATGAAGGAGAGGGAGAAGAGGTTAGAGATCTAAAACTCACCCTATCTTTGAGACTTGGAAATTCCTCTTCAAAAATCATACCTTCGTGCCCCATCATTCTTAACATCATTGATCTTTGATTAAAAAAAAAAAAAAAAAAAAAATCGTTGATTTGAGAGGTCAAAAAGTAGGTTTTGGAATTTGGGTTTTCAATAAGGTAGGAGAGAACAAAAATGATGGAGACTTTGACAGATCAGGGCCATAGTAGTCTCGTAGTAGCATAATTTGGTGTTTGTCTGACGAGATATTAGTAGTGGCACCCTAGGTTTGGTTGGGTTTTGTAGGAATTGTTGTTAGATTTATGGGTTTTGTGGTTTGGTTGATTTGAAATATATATGGCTATCTATTTGTATAAATTGTTATTAGATTTTTGGGTTTTCTGTAACAGTTTATGTGTTTGATGTTGCACTTGTGATGTTTCCATTTTTTGCTTTCTGGGTTTTGTAGAAATGGTTATTTAGATTTTTGGGTTTTGTGGTTAACGAGATATGGTTTTTCAAAAATGGGCTTTGATGTGGAATTTGCTGTGGTGTGGATATGTTGAGGTGCAGAAGTAATTGTCCTTGAGTATACTTGAGTCCATGACCTCAGATTGGGTAATTATTGTCGCCGATTTCATCCTCTACATAATATTTTCCAGCAAATAAGTATAACACCTTTGATTGTTCTCACTTCTCACATGACAATTCATATCTTGGGCCCCCATAAGTTTTTTGGATCGCTCTTCAATTGAAACAGATATCTTATATTGTGGATATTGCCATAGGAAGAAGGAGATAGCAATAGCACACTATAAATTTTATGGATTAGTACAAGAGCAATAAGGGTTGTGAGTCCTACTTTGAACGCCAATCCTCTTGCCATTGAGGTAGATATGAATTTTTCCACTAGCACATGCTAGAACAAAACTTCAAATGATGCTAAGGGATCATTCATAGTAATAGATGAGTTGGTGAAATTTTGATCTTGAGATTTTTGATATAAATGGTTTTTATTTTGAAGTTCTAGATTCAAAGGAGGGGAGACATTAAATACTATTGAAAGACATTTTTACCCCTGTTTTTCTAATGGAAAATGGTAAGGTGGGTTATGGATGTCTAACAAAAGGCACCTCAAGTGGGTTAAATTACACTTTTTAAACCACTGATAGTTTTAGTTAAAACCAGCCAAATTACAAGTGGATTAGCTGCAATTACCCCTTAATACTTATTATTATTTATTTGTTTGGTGACAAATTAATAATAGAACCTTGAAAACAATGGAGTGAAAGCATTTTAAATCAAATCGTCTAAGTTGTAATATTGGAATAAAACTTAAGATATATTTTAGGGCAGACTGCAGTAAACCCACCTGAGATTAGATCCGTTTTCACCTTACCTACTAGTGATTCAAAATTTGACGCTTCGTGCACCTAGGATTAGCTTCATTAGGCTTTTGTAACTCACCTTTCTAGTTTTTAAAAACATAAAAAAATAAAAAAATAAAAAATAAAAAATCAAACAAGATCAAAAAGTGGTATTTATAAAAAATGTGAAAGAAGAACAAAAGGAATTAAACCCAAAACTTGGCCTCCTCATAAACTCTCCAAATTGTAATAGGGGTTGAAGAAACTAAGATAAAAATTATAGAGAACCCAAAGCCCATCACTCTCTCTTCCTTTTACTTTTTATTATTCTCTGCATTTCTTTTCTTGGTGAAATTCACCTCTGGTACCAAAGGTAACCTTTGAAATTCAAAGATTTACAAAAGGTGTTTGTGACCATAATTTGAGCGCTTTTTATTTGGAGGTGAAAGATTGAAATGTGAAAAAGCAAGACCCACACCACACGGCGCCCCAAAATCCTATAAAGTTGCATTAACTCAAATGGCAAAAAAGCAAAAGAAACATAAAAAGCCTGCCATTCAAACACTTCGAAGCAAACCCAGCCATTCATAAAAATAAATAAATAAATAAATAAAAACACACACACACACACAGAGTAAAAACCATTCAAACACTTTGAACCCAGCCATTCAAACCCAAAATATTCGAAGTAAACCCTTTAAACTTAACCATCATTTCGAACCTAACTTCCAACAAACGATATGGATTCCTCACAAAAATAGTAGTGGTTAATCTGGATATTGCTGGGTTTTTGCTGTGGTGGCCGATCGGCCTTCTCAACATCACTAGCGAAGAGAGAACAGATGAGAGAGAGAGAGATCAACTAACAACTTAGATCGAGTTTCGATAAAGTGGAACAAAGAAATCTAAGTTTGCGAAAGAGAGTGACGATGGGAGTTTGAGAGTGGGTCGATGAGAGAGAGAGAGAGAACGATGAGAGTTAGCACGTACTTTAAACAGTTTTTTTATTAATTACTAATTTACTACTCCATAAAAAAATGTTAGGTACCTTCTCTTGATTTTAAAGGTAGTTGCTAAATTTTAAATTTAAACTCTTTTTAACTTTTGTTATGGATGTGTAGTAAGAGCATTCACAGTAAGAGAGGAAAAAAAATTTAACTTTCAACTCAAAAACCTACTTTATCTATTTTAACACACACTTTACAATATACCCAACATTAAAGCTTCTATTTTAAAGTACACCACATTAAAACAATATAAACAAACTAATAAAATAAATATAATGAACCATAACTCATAGCCACCATCATCCTCAACAACCCACTGCCACCATCAACCACAACCCACAAACACCCATTGCAACCCACTGCCACCATCATCCACCGCAAACCACTGCCACCATCAACCACCGCAAACCACTGCCACCATCAACCACTACAACCCACAAACACCCACCGTAATCCACTGCCACCATCAACCACTGCAAACCACTACCTCCATCAACCACCACAACCCACAAGCACCCACAGCAACCCACTACCACTATTAAAACTCCCGAAAGGGGACGAAACCCGTCTAAGATCCTGTGTGCGGCTTAGTAGCGCGTGAACAGAACAGGTAGCCTAAGCGGAACTCAATATTCAACCAACCTATGATCCATTTATTTAATTTAATCAGCTTACTATCAATAAACCATGTGTTAGGTTCTCGTTGCGGGAGATCTTGGAACGTGCCCGTCGTGTGAATGCGCATACAAATAGGGTCACTATTCGCCTACTACTAATAAGGGCGGGGAGTGGATTCTAGATTATATCAGTCGGGTAGGCTGGACTGATATAATCTAGAATCCACTAAGAAGGGAGTTGACCAACACAAATAGTCTTTGACCGGCCAGCGGAGCACCGAAGTCTTTGATTGAATCTTTGTGGATTGCCTAAAAGAGCTAATTTGATGCGGGTTTGCAAAAGTTTGATCGCACAAACCCATAGCCACCACACCAACATAGCACGTCACAAATCGACCCACAAATCAGACCCACACCGATACGAACCAATCAAACCCACGAACCACTCCGACCCATGAACAAATCGACCCTTGAACCACTCTGACCCACAAACAAATCAAGCCACTCTGATGTCCACAATCAGACCCACAAACTGCCAGGAGAGAAAGAACAGATAACTAGAAGATGAGAGAGAGGAAGAAAAAAAAAGGATTTTTATATTTACCTTCATGCTACAGTGAGCTGTTATCAGTAATAGCTCACTTTAGCATGAAGGTAAAATATAGCTAAATATTTTAGCTATAGCAACTTTATTGGAGGGTTTTTTTTGTGTGGTTGAGATGCTAAAATAACTTTTGAGTTATGTTAGTATCTTTATTGTGAGTGCTCTAAGTGGCTAAATTGTAAAATTAAAAACCTAATTTTAGGATTAAACAAAAATTGATAACTGCCATAAATAATTTTTATTTTTTTTTTAAAAACAACAACACCACAAAATAAAGAAACATGGAGCTTGAAGCCTAGAGCCTTTCCTTTAACCAAAAAAAAAAAAAAAAATCTAAAACAATAAAATATGAGCCTTTTCTCGTAACAAAAAAATAAAAATAAAAATAAAAACTATTAAACTTTTTTATTTTATTTTGTTATTAACTTTTGTCATAGATGTGTAGTAAGTCGCTAAATTTTAGGATAAAAGAACTAAATTTTATGATTAAACAAAAATTGATAACTGCCAGAAATAAAATATAAAAAATGACAACAACACCAAAAATTAAAGAAACATGGAGCCTAGAGCCTTTCCTTTAACAAAAAAAAAAAAAAAATTGTGCATTTTCCTGTAATAAATGCATAACACTCATCACATCTCTAAGTTTTTACGATTGGAAGATGTAGTAATCCAAAATTATAATAGACGCAAATGATTAACTTTTACAAAAAAATAAATAAATAAATAAATAGAAGAGCCATTAAGGGGTTTCCCTTGTTTCAGATCGTCATATATATATATATATATATATATATGTGTCTGATACCAAATGTGGGGCAGTTACAGGTGATGGGTAAAGATAGCCATCGGGTTGCGGAAATGTAAAATATGCAGGTTACAAGTGATGATACAGTTGTAAACTGGAAAACTAAATAAGGTTGCCATTTGATTACAAAAGTAAGGAGAGGGCTATGAAGTGTTTGCTTGATCTGAGCTAAAGACTTCAAAAGTCTGAAATTAGGACTTGCTTCAAACTGGAGGAGAGGCTGCCTTTTATAGAGGAAGGGAGCATCGGATCCTGCTGAAGACTGCGGAAAATCCGGAGGGTAAAATGCTTTTACTCGGGTGAATAATCATTTCAGCCGAAAGCAAATAGTAACCTCGTGATTATTTGTCGGGGCACTGTAGAGTGAACAGTAACGGTCACTGTACATGAATAGTGCTTTGTCCCCTTGCTTTTCTGATTCACTGTTCATCGTTACTGTTTGAGGAATAGTGAATTGTCCGAGTACTGTTCCTGTGCAGAATCTTGCATAGTAACCGGGTCTGAATATTGTTCCAAATAGTGACTGGTGCTATTCGGAGCTAATAACTGGAGGAGTGAAAGCCTAAAAACTGGAGAAGGATTTCTGGATCATTCTCTGGGCTTGCAATCCTTGTTGTTGGAAAGGAATTAATCAGTATCATAGTACTCCGAAGGAGGGCTATAATGATCACCATGCTCATGAAAAGTGGCGAACTTATCACAGACGCCGCACCAATTTAGAGCTTCATATTCTGGTACCCTGGTAATGAATTTGCTTGGATCACAATTGTGACTAATCCAGCGAAGGTTCATGGCAGCAGTGGAATAAGGCCTGGTAGTGAATACTGAGATTCTTCCTGTGCTTCCAACAAAATGATAATTTTTCCATAAGTCTTGGATAATGGTGGGGATCACATTACTGAAATAGTTCCTCCAGCATTCGGCAAGATTATATGGTTCACTGTAGGAAAGATAAGAGTTTCCTTCGAGCCAAGGACCTTGGTGGGTGTAACCATTAATGAGTACCAAGTGTTTAGATGGTAAGACATCCATCCAGTTGTTGGTACCATCCCATTGTGGAAGGGTGCTCCAGCATTTGATCGACACATAGGGACTTCTGATTTTAGTGACAACCTGTTGTATGATTTGTGGAAACTGGCTGATCTGGCCATGGTGAGATAGTTTGATTAATTTGATAAAACCATACTCAAACATTCGAGAAAGCCAGCTTGGATTTCTCTCCACTTCATCATCATCATATCCGTCCTCATAGTTGACTATAAGACCAGGAAAAGGGTGTATTCTTTCATAGACCCTCTGACTGCTCCCAAAGTATTCTTCCCATGCGGCTTGAGTTAGAGCACGGGTAACAGGTACTTCTCGATCATCATCAGATTCTCCTATCATAGGGAAGTGAGTAGTGACCATCATTCTGAAATGGTCGCACTATTGGTCAAATGATTCGAACATGACCTTGCAGCCAAAAATATTAGTTTGTATTTCTGGGGGCAAGTTGGCAATAGCACTTCTTAAGAAAGATTGAGCCTTAAGGCTGAACTTTGCATAATCAGTGTTCATAATAGTCGTTTTATCCATGGAATGGATTTCCTCTTTGCCAAAGAGTTGACTAGTAAGGGATTCATTTCCTGCCTCAAGGTTGACTAGGTATATTTCTAGGGCTTTGAGGGTTCTTTGGAAAAGGTCATTTTTGTTTAGGATCCATGCTGCTTGGAGGTTGTCAAGGATAAATTTGATGGAAAATGGTAAGTCTGTATATGCACCTTCTTTCCATTGAAATTCATCTGAGAAAACTTCCTGCAAAATAACAGCCATATCACTACTGGAGTATGTCACCTCTGCCGGGACATAATCCTGAAGGGATGTCGATCCTCTTTGGTTTCCCTTAGAGGATGCGCCTTCATGCCTTACAAAAGGTTTTCCCGCTGGGAGCCTTTTGTCTTGAGGATAGCCCGGTGCCGGTGCTTTCCCCTTGTTCTTCTTCTCTGTCGAAGAAGTTAACTTTCGCCACATTGTAGTGGGATAAGATTTTTGTTCTTTTTCCTGCCAATAATGGATAACATGAAATTGCATGGTTTTGTAAATATCTTTATTTAATGCATGACATGTTATGGAGCAAATATTCTTTTGTGATGATGTTTGGGATTGAATTGAGCCAAAAGAATCATCAGGCATGGAAGGAATAAAAGAAACAAAGGAATCAAGGTTCTTGGCTTGATTGCGAATATCAGAATGGATAAGGTTGAGGGTTTTAGAAACTGAAACATTTTGGAGACTGTCAATCTCACTTGGTTCAGGACTTCTGAGAAACTCAAACTTAACTGGTTGACCAAAAGGATGGGTAGTGATTCCTTCACTATCCGTGGTGAAAGGGTACAACAGACACATAAAGGGATTTCCTAATATCACTCTATCTGTCATGTTTTTTACAAGAACAAATGTGGTTTTGAAACACGTATTGTCCTGGCATACATGGGCTTTGGGTATTTTGAATTCAATCTGCATTTTACCTCCACTTGCAGAAGTTAACCTTTCTCTGGTTTTTCTGTAGTACTTAGAGGGAATGATTCCTTCCTGAATGCAGTTAAGATCAGCGCCTGAATCCATCAAGGCTATGACCTCGAATTCAAAATCTTTGCTAATGACAATCCTGACTTTGGAGTGCCATTTCTGGAAGTTAATCCTACTGATGGCTTTTAAGAACTGTTCACTGGACTGTCCAGGGTCTTGTTCTTGAACCATATCTGCAGTTGGGTTAACTGTTTCCTCAACTTCATCATCAGAAGGGTTCTGAAATGAGGTTCCTTCCTCATTGCCTTGATGAGAAGTACTTTCAAGATTTTTCAATCTTTGGTCAAGGAAATTGTGATCAACTCTAAGGATGGTTAGTTCCTGCTTGAGGGTTCTAACTTCAGACTTAGGCTGTGTTTGTTTCAACTTCAAACTACTTCCGGAAATCAATTTCCGTAAAATTGATGTGTTTGGCTGCTTAGGAAAATTGGGTCAACGGAAACCCATTTCCCCTTTGACCGAAAATAAGCCCTCCCCTGGTGAAAATGGATTTCACCTTCTATTTTACCTTAAACCAATTTCCGGAAAAAACTCTCTCAACTCTCCAAGTTCTCTCACACAGCAGTTCTCTCTCACATAGCAACATAACTCTCCAAGCTCTCTCACACTCACTCAGCAGTACTCCGATCCGGTCCAGACCTCCGCTCCAAGCTCCGATCCGCTCTAGCGACCCAGACCAGACCTTCGCACGAGCAACCGCCGGCGACCAAGCCCCACGAACCGCCGGCGAGAGAGACCAAGCCCGGAGCAATCGCACGAGCAACCGCCGGCGACCTTCGACCCAGTGCAACCCATCGCAACCCAGAGCAATCGCAAGCTCGGAGCAATCGCACGACCCAGAGCAACCGCCAGAGCAACCCATCGCCTTCGACCCAGAGCAACCCACAAACCGAGGAACCCAGAGCAACCCACGAACCTCGACCTCGTCGCCGATGGTGCCCCGTCACCTCCACACTCTCTCTTCCTCGATCTCTCCCTTTTTTTTTTTTTTTTTTTAATTTGATTGTTGTTGTTGTTTTTTTTTTTGGATGAACTGATTATTGTTGTTGTTGTTGTGTTGTTGTTGTCGGAATTTGCTGCCGGAAATTGTTGTTGAATTGGATGTGATGTTGAAATTTTTTGTAATAATGTGAAAAATTTTCCGGAAAATAGCATTTTAGAATACATCCAAACACATGAAAATATTTTTCACAACAATTTTCATAATTCAACCAAACACTTAAAAATATTTTCCTTTTTCGGAAAATAGCATTTCCGGAAAATATGTATTTTCCGGAGAATGTTTTACACGAAACAAACACAGCCTTAGTGTCCTTGATTTCCTTTTGAAGATCGTTGGTTGTAACGTCCTTCTTGGATTTGGTAAATCTCTTGTAGATTTGTTCCAAATCAACTTTGGGTTCAAGAAGCTTAGGTTCAGGTTTACTGGTTTCCTTAACTAAGGTTCTCTTGAATTCTGTAAGCTTTTGAGCTTTGATGACTAGGTCTTCGATCTGTTCTATGAGATCTAAGAGAAGCTCTTCTTGCTTAGAAAGAACATTGATAGTTTTGTTCCTGCAACAACTATCCATGCAATGTATGGGTTCATCTGGTCCACTAGAGGTGCTAGAAGAAGCTCTAGAGGGTTCGGAGGATGACTGGTAGAGCTGACGAATCTCACTACTAGAGGACTCACTTTCTGAGTGGTTAAGTTCTAGGAGTTTAAAGATTTCATCTTTACTGGCTTGGTCACTGACGAGGGTATTGATAAGGGTTTTGGCCTTAGCTTTACACTCTTTTCTGAAATGACCTTTCTTTCCACAGTTAAAGCATTTTCCTGATGCTTTGGGTATGAATTTGCCTGTGGATTTGGATTTACCTCTCTTATAGAAATCATCTTTGCTGTACTTCTGCTTTCTATAATACTTGGCTTTGGTTCTCTTCTTAAGAAAATGCTCAGAGGGTTCCTTGCCTCTGTATTTGGATTTTCTCTTAGGAAGGATGGAGGGTAAGCCGTACTGTGTACAGAAGTTTCCTACTTTGTACTTGGCTTTTCCTTTGTTGGCTTTGCTCTGGATCTTGAGATCTCTGCACATCTTCATTCCTTCACTTCGAATGGTGCTAGAGATGTCTTCATAGGTTAGGTTATCATAATCTATGACACCTAAAGGGTTGCACAGGGTTTCTTTAACCTTTTCTCCAAAAAGGGTAGGTAAACCATTGATGAACTTCTCCTTCCAAAATGGAGAGTTGCAATCACTTCTGTGTATGACTATGGTAGCCAATAACTACCTCAGTGAAGGACATCCCCATACTGAAGTCATAGATCTCATTTCCTTAGGATTCACAGGTAAACTCCTCCAATGGTGGAACAATTGCCTTACAGAAGAATCTAAGGAAGACATCAAGCATGCTGTCCAGAAAGATGAGGAAGGACTCCCCATCTTTGACACCATCTTAGGAAGAGGTACCCTTGACGGAGTCAATACCCTGATCTATACGATCATGAAACACTTCGTAGGAAAACCTAGTAACATTACATCCTTTTTTAAAACACTTGACTAGAGACAAAAAAGCCCCTGCACTCCTATGTTTGAGTAGAGACAAAACTAAAGGACAATTCGGTAAAAATACAACTATAACTCCTACTAAAACATTGTCTAAAAAATAGGATCACTCTCTTGTTTATTTTCAAATTGTTTTATCTACTTATAAATTAGATTCTCAAAATAAAAATTATATATATAAAATAAAAACATAAGTTTTTTTTTTTTTTTTGCTACAAAAAAAGCCTCATCACACACGCGAAGTGCGTGTGATGAGGCTAGTATGTTTTTTATTTGTTTTGGAAGGAGAGAGATATAAAAGGGGTGAAAATACATATTTACCCATGTTTTTAATGTATGTGGGTTATGAAAGTCCTTCCGTATTTAATCTCAGGATGGCAAAGATGTAAAGTGTCAAGTTTTGAATCAGGCAAGGTGAAAACAAACTTAACTTCTGTGGGTTTACTATAATTTGCCCTCTATTTTAGGAAATATCTTACTCATACAATTATATAGCTGTTAGAAATAAAGTCTGATTGGAATGTGTAAAGTTTGGGCAATGAAAAGGTTATTTGGGATGTGTAAAGGCTGAAATGTGTAAAGCCTATAGGGGAAATGAATGTCCATAATTGTACTCATCATTACAATTTTATCCCATAAACTCTACAAGCATTTTAAGGTCCTATATATATGTGGGATTTCTTTACTGTTATGGTACATATCTAAGAGAGATCAAAAGAATTGTGGATGACCACTTGAATATAAGAGTTTATCATTTTCTTATTCCTTTTACTTTGTTTTATTTCCATCATTTTACAATAATAGCATAATTTTTTTTTTCATAATTGTTATGTGCATATGGAAAGTTTGCTTATTTGAAAATATATTAATTTTATAAATTAATATTCCTAGTCCTACTAAGGAATAACTACTACAACATTTCTAGAGAGGAATAATTTTCCCTTATTTTAAAGAGTAGCTATTCATAAGGAATGACTATTCTATGTAATAAAAATATGAGATTAAATTATGTAAGGATGTGGTGTAAAACCCATGTTTACCCCTCCAATTTCAACATGCCACATTATCTTATCACATATTTAAGAATAAGTACAACCACACTCAATTAATTTTAATACCCATATATAAATCCAACTAAATTGGGAGTTTATTAAGATGTTATTAGATATGGTATGATGTATTGAATTAAAAGCAAAATGTTGATGTGACAATCACTTATTGGATGTTGTAAAACATAAGTTTTTTTTTTTTAAACCAAATTTAGACTAAAAAAAATAACTAAACTACTGAATAGTTAAACCATATGAATGATTATTACATTACAGTACCAGACCTAATAGCAAAGGATTGAGAGACATTTAAGAGGAGAGAGAAACTTGGGTTGAGTTGAGAGAGACCTAGGAGATTGAGGATTGGATTAGATGGCACTGTTTGTGGTCTTGCAGGATCCAGGGCATGGAGTTCATGGTCTCATAGGGCGACCACAGCTAGAGTTGTGGGTTCAGTTTTATATTTTTCGTGCAAGATAGAGAAACATGCAATTTAATTTCTTGAAGCCTGTGTTTTCGTGAGAAGGATGGAGTGGTGATAGACACAGATTTTCACAAGATGTTTGATCTTATTTTGCAAGTGGTTGTGAATGGGAACTTGAAGGAGGATCAGATGATTAAGATTGTGTTTGTGTTTTGTGATATGGGAGAAAGGGTATGGGTTTGTGGTACTGGAGATTGTGTTTTGGAACTTGAGTTGAGGTTAGCAGTAGCACTTCCTGCTTGGATTTTATCTCCATGAATTGAAAGGGCCAAACATCCATGCAAAGCTTCTGGGTGATCTTGTTCTACTATAGTGGAAGACATTCACATGTGGAAATTGGAAGGAATATTCATAGGGAGCAATGGGCTAATGATAGGTACAAAACAATAGTAGATAAAACAATATTACTGTTTATTTGGATATTAACATTTTGCTGGAAAATTATTCATTTTTAAAAAAGTATTTTGTAGAAGATTATTTTATTTTCCTATATTTAGTAAAGACCTTAAAATAAGTTGAAAAATTATCTTTTGACTTCTCTTATTTAGTTTCGCATGAGATATAATCGATTTTTTAGAAAACTTTAGTTGAAAATCACTCTATCTTATGCTAAGCTAAATAAGAGAAATTATGAGACAATTTCCCTTTGACCAATTTTTTTAGGGTTTGATTTATTTCTAGTACTTTTTAAAAAAGAATCTCATTTTATTTTAATAAAAGATTGTCACATCATCTGTTAACTAAATAAAATGTGGGGTCAAAAACCACTACCACTTACCATTGTATATTTAAAACAAAAGGACACGTTCAATTAAAAATGTATTAGAAGTAAGCCAAACCCATTTTTTTTATGATACTACCAAACACAAAAAAAATACAAAAAACTATCTTCTCATAAAATTTTCCATTTTAAAAAATAGAGTCTAAATATATTTTTTTTATGTAATTTATGTGAGAAATGTTACGTCTACGATATTTTCACAATAAATCATAGGTAGTAAGTTATTATTAGTTCTAATTTGAATTTAAAACTTAAATTACTTTTTTTCCACTAATAACAATCTATCACGTAAGATTTATTGTGAGAATATTATAAAAATGTTATGGATATAACATTTTTCAATTTGAATGATATCCCAGAACAAAAAAAAAAAAAAAAAAAACCCACTAAGGGACCCAATAACACACGCAATATATTAAAAATTAAATTCTAGAATTTGGCCCACAAAGGATAAAAGTTGCAGCCACGAAAACCCAAGCCTTTTGGGTTTTTAGTTTTTGTTTCTCAAAAAAGAAGAAGAAAAAAAAGCCTAGCCCAAATAAATAGAGGCTTCCAAAACTACGTAGTTTTAATTTAAAAAAAGAAAAAGAAAACCGCACAACCTTAAAGGCCATAAAACCCAAGCATTAGGGTTTTTCTGCTCTGGCCAGTTGGTTGCCTCTGCTTCTCTCTCACAACACCAGCAGCTGCTGAAACTCAAAATCACAGCCAAAGGTATGATCAAATCAAAACTGCCCACAATTCATTTACTTTTTTTTATTCAATTAAAAATTAAATCTTTCTGCATCATTCTGTGTTTTGCTCTTCATTTTACTCAAATTATTAGCTTCCTATTAGAACTGTTATAAGCCCTGTTGTTCATAAGCTCTAGAAACCATTATACAAACCCAAAAACAAAAACTTTAGTGTAATGTAATAACCTTTCAAGAATGAATCTTTTTGTTAAAAAAAAAATTGCCCATTTCGTTAATAGTTTTTTTTTTTTTTTCACCTATATTTGTTTTTGTTTTCATTTGGGTTTTTATTGTAATGCTTTGTGAAGGTGGTAATGGCTTCTCATTCGGAGAAGAAGAAGAAGAAGCACCGGTCCAAAGGCGAAGATGAATCAGTTGCCCAAATTGATGTTTCTGAGAAGGATTTCATGATCAAGCCACAGAGCTTCACTCCTTCCATTGACACCTCACAATGGCCAATCCTCCTCAAGAATTATGATCGCCTCAACGTCCGAACTGGACACTACACGCCCCTCCCGTGTGGTTACTCGCCTCTTAAGCGCCCTATTGATCAATACATCAAGTATGGTATTATCAATCTTGACAAACCTGCTAACCCTTCTTCCCATGAGGTTGTTGCTTGGATTAAACGGATACTTAAGGTTGAAAAAACTGGTCATAGTGGTACCCTTGATCCCAAAGTCACTGGCAATCTCATTGTTTGTATTGATAGAGCCACTAGGCTTGTTAAATCCCAACAGGGTGCCGGGAAAGAGTATGTTTGTGTTGCTAGATTGCATTCTTCTGTGAATGATAAGTCTAAGGTGGCTCGAGCACTTGAGACGCTTACTGGGGCCGTGTTTCAGAGGCCGCCTTTGATTTCTGCTGTCAAGAGACAGCTTAGGATTAGGACTATTTATGAAAGTAAGCTTCTTGAGTATGATGCAGATAAGCATTTGGTTGTTTTTTGGATTTCTTGTGAGGCTGGGACTTATGTTAGGACAATGTGTGTGCATTTGGGGTTGATTCTTGGGGTTGGAGGGCATATGCAGGAGTTGAGGAGAGTGAGGTCTGGGATTTTAGGGGAGAAGGATAATATGGTTACGATGCATGATGTGATGGATGCTCAATGGGTTTATGAGAATTATAGGGACGAGAGTTATTTGAGGAGGGCGATTATGCCGTTGGAAGTGCTTTTGACGAGTTATAAGAGGTTGGTTGTGAAGGATTCAGCTGTGAATGCTATATGTTACGGTGCTAAGTTGATGATTCCCGGGTTGTTGAGGTTTGAGAATGAGGTTGAGGTTGGGGAAGAAGTGGTTCTTATGACTACGAAGGGTGAAGCAATTGCATTGGGGATTGCAGAAATGACCACAGCAGTGATGGCAACTTGTGATCATGGTGTGGTGGCGAGGATTAAGAGGGTGGTGATGGATCGGGATAGTTATCCGAGGAAGTGGGGGTTGGGGCCAAGGGCATTGATGAAGAAAAAATTGGTCGCGGATGGGAAGTTGGATAAGCATGGGAAGCCGAATGAGAAAACACCTCAAGAGTGGGTGAGGAATCTGGTTTTACCAACTGGTGGGGATTCAGTGGTTGCGAGCCTTGCTGCTGATACTGAACCAGCTGTAGTGGAGAAAGAAAAGAAAGAGAAGAGTAAGCGGAAGTTGGAGGATGAAAGCATTGATAGCCCTGTTCCTGTTTCTTCCAAGAAAGCTAAAGTTGCTGAGGTCCAAGAAGTTGAGAAGGTAAAGAAAGTCAAGGAAGAAGATGTGGAGGTTGAAGTTGAAAAGAAAGAGAAGAAGAAAAAGAAAAAGAAGGATAAAAAGGATGGTGATGCGGAGCCTTTAGGTGATGAGAAGGCTGAGAAGGAGAAGAAAAAGGAGCACAAAGTTAAGGTTGAAGCTGGTTCTCCTGAAGCAGAGAAATCTGAGAAGAAGAAAAAGAAGAAGAAGAACAAAGAGGCTGAGGATGGTGCAGGTGATGGTGAGGCTGCTTCGAGTGAGAAGAAGAAAAAGAAGAAGAAGAAGAATAAAGATGCAGATGAAGAATAGGTGGAAGGAATGAATGTATGCCTGCCTATCTGTTTCCCATTTCATCTGTAATGAGTCTTCAAAGTTTTGTAACTTTTTGGTGCATTCCCCGGAACTAATTTTCACTGTTTAGCTTTGAGGCTTTTTTCTCTATCTAATTTGATTATGTCAATTCGTCATTATTTAAATATTTGTTGACTTTTTCCCCTAACTTGAAAGGTATGCTAATTCTTTCTGATATAATGTTTGTGGTATCTGCTATGAAATCAAATTTAGTCTGTAGATATTGGCATGTCTAATTGAAGCTGCAGTTATGTGTGTTTATATGGTTTGAAATTAGCTTGTGTAAGGATGCAATCAGTTAGTATTTGAAATGAAAAATAAATTGGATTTTTGTGGTTCTTAGATTGATTGGCTAACCTAATTTGCAAGTGTTGGTTGTTTTGCGTTCAAACCCCACCTGTCTACTCCTCCCTATTTACCTAGGCAAAATTGAAAATAAAAAAATTGAAAGTGTTGGTTATCATTGGAATGTTAGCTAAGAATTGAGGCTTTTCCAGTTAATAATCTTCCCTGGCCTTAAAAGAGTGAGGAAGCTCAAATGGATGCTTCCTTCCTGGATTGACATTTGTTATTGCCTGCTTAATGGGCTGCCAAGTTTGCTGATTTTTGTATATGGTTTGCGGTATAGGAGTGAATTTGTAATATGTGGTCTTCTATGTAAAAGCTTACTTCTATTTCATCTTTGATTTCATGAAATACGGTTTCTTTTGTTTTATCTGCTGTGTGGGGTATCTGAGCTAGCTAAGCAATGCATTATCTCAACTAGTGGAATTTCTAAAGTAATGAACATAGAATCTCAACTAGTGGAGTTTCTGAAGTCATGAACATAGAAGGGAGTTTCTCTATACTATGTTATATTTATTGCTGTGTATTTAATATTCTTAAAGGTCATGTAAGATCAAGAGCTAGGATTCTAGGGTTACTAAAGCCTCTTGTGAGTTGTTGTAGGCAGCTTTTTTCTTGTCTATTTTATGAAAGTTTAGATTTGGATATTTCTTGAGCTCTTTGAGCCTAGCAAACGATATTTGATTGTTCCAACTTCAATGTTATTATTTTTTACTTTGCTTTGATCTTGTTTGTTGTTGGAATCTTTTCTTAAACCCTTCTACACCACCTAAGTTCTCCTCGCCACATCACTAACTCATGAGTCATGATTCATGATTCATGACATGGGACAAATTCCAAGTGAAGTTGTGTAAATAAACTATTCTTATAATTTTAATATTAGATTAATTCGCGAGCTCTTTCGTCTGACCCCAAACTTCTTTCTACCTTTTTTGCAAGATGAACGTCCCAGAACTAATTGGAGACTTGCAGTGCTGTTTCAACTTGATTGGATTGAGTTTATCTTCTTAAATTTTTTAGTTTTTTCTTCTGCAAATTATGTTGCTAAAGATCAAAAAAATTTCTTGTTAGCATTTGTAATTTTGCCTTAATACCATGAGTCAGCTGCAAATTGTTTTGTGAGTACAAGCAATTCCTCTTTGAAATCTTATTTTCTCTTAGTTGATGTTAGCTCCTTGTGCCCGTAGCTTGACCTCAGCCTTTAACTTCCTTCAGTGATGCTTTCCCTTTCTTGCAAAGGGAACTTAGCCAACCAATACAATGACAGCAGAAAGGACTAGACCTTAGGATGAAAAGGAAGAAGGGAAATAATGACAAAGAGGATGGGCATGTAGTTCATTATAATTTGGTATTGTAGTTCATTATAATTTACACATTTTTGACATGTTTTGAACATGGTAGGTTTGATTACTTTTTCCAGTAACATGTTTAATATCTGCTACAAATTTTAGTTTATAGATATGGGCATGCTTATTTGATGTGTTTAAAAATAGCTTGCCAAAGAATGGACATAGTTAGTGCTTGAAATGAAAGAAAGATTAACTTCTTTTTTTTGGCTCCATGATTGATTGGCTTATCTAATTTGCCACTGTTGGTTGTCACTTTTCACTGGAATGTTAGCTTCGAGTTGAGGCATTTATTCTCAATTTTTTTTTTGAAAGGTAAAGAAAATATCATTAAACTATCAAAAAAAGTGTAAATATTATTCTTAATTTACACTGGATAATAATCTTATTGGCTCCTAAAGAAAAAGGAAGCTGCAATGGATCCTCCTCCTTAGGGAAAAGTAGAAGAGAGAGAGTTTCCCACCCACAAGAGGGCAAAGAAGAAGAGACAGGAGTGTCCAATGTTCTCCTCAAGATGAGGTGAACTGTTCATTCTGCCCTTCTCTTACCTTTTTCTGGTTATGTTTGTTCTGGCTTGCTTTGTAATATGTTAAGTGTGGTTGCATTTGAGTGTTAAGTCATTTCTGTTCTCATATGAATTGCACTCTTCAATATATAGATATTAGGAAGATATGTGCAAATAGAATAAATCAATAGTTGAATTGATATGTTAAGTGTGCCTAGGCATGCATCTTTCATTTTTTTTGCTAAAAAGAAAGTCAATTACTAAAATTGATCACTTGGTCTTGAAGGAAATGACATGGAGTATTCATTTATATACAAACACTATTCTTAAGGTGTTGTACTACGCAGACAGGGATAATCTTCTATTATTTCTTTGTCTTTGTCTTTTGGATAGATTTTGATTGAAACCAGATACTTCATTTAATCATTGTTATCACAGTTATGTATTTTTATAAAATAGAATTACATAAAATGTTATGTTTAAATGTTTACAATTGTTAAGAATTGTTAAGAATCACATTAGATTATTATCATATTGTCCATTGACAATTGTTTTCAAACTGTTAAGAAATTGAAATAACTCATGTTAAATTTGAACTTACAAACCTTGTGCAATTGCACCAACGAATTGAGTTAATAGACAAAGTATATTTTTATTTTCTGAGTCTATTAACCTTTTTTTAAATTATAGGTTCTTACAAATTATATTTGAAAAATGTGTGCTTTACTTCAATCAGGGGCACACTTTGCTTTGCTCCTTGGCATTAGGAGGTCTATGCGCTAAAGTGCGTGTGACGGTTTTCATAACGCCAATTTTTTTTTTACAAAATTGATCTGATACTGTTATGGTACCATAGCTTTGCTATTTGAGATTTAAATAGTCTGTTTCCATGGTGATTGCTGCTTCTGCCATGATTGGGACAGTAGTCAATTTACATTTGCACTCTTTAAGTAATTGAAGATACTTGATTTTAACTAGAAACTGATACTTTTGTCACCAGATTGACATAGGTGAGATTGATAGATTTCTATATGTAATTTGTGTCTTGATGCATCGTATTGGATTTTTGCCATGTGCAGGACTGGTGGAGCATCTGAGAAGAAGAAATGAGGGAAGATCATAGCGTTTGAAATTTTGACTTTATAAAGTACCTGGAATGATTTTTGTAGCTCTGTTATGCTGATAGTTTTGGTTATGCATTTTACTAAGACCTCCATAAAGATGTAGAACTTTGTAATTTTTGAATATTTTGTGATCACTGGAATTTCCATTGCATTCAGTACATGTTAATTAATTAGTGGACTAGGATTGATCTCATTTATACAAATGTTTTGATTATGTGATTGAAGAACTTTTTTGGCTATAGAAGGATCACCATTCAACAACGTTAGTCTTAAATGTGAATGTCACATTTTGGTGCCATTTATTATTGACGTTAGTCTTAGATGCTAATGCTTGTTGATGGCAAAGGTTTACTATGATGAATATCATTTAGTGAAGATAGGGGAGCGGATGCTGCCGTGTCCAGTGAAAGGGCTCCTCCTTATGTCTCAAGCTATAGTTTGATTTTGGTGTTTATGTTTCATTCATTTTGCCTATTCCACTTCTTTTTTTATAAAATAAATCTGTGTGCTGCATTAGGCATTAGTACAATATCATGCTCTTTTTCGGATTAGCTACAAGCCTACAATACCAGAGTTTTTATATGTTTGGAGCCATGGATATGTATGTGCTTTGATTTTACTTGTGACTAATAAATCAGTGATGCTCTCCGTGTCTTGCTTTTTTGAAAGGCAACAAGCACTGTAAATCCTACAAAACAATTCCTACATGTTGCTTAGTAGATAAATTAAGTTGGATATGTGATTACACTAAGACTTGTTCAAAAGATGAAGTTTTCTCAATGTAGTACCCCATTGAACAAAAATGCTGGCTTCTGCAGCATGTCAAGAATGATGGGCAGTGAAATTGATCTAGTTCAGCCTATGTATTAGGCCAGCTCTAATAAGTGTAGCTGAGAGGGCTGGGTCGAGCTGCAGGGGCAGCAAAATTTCTAACCATTATCCCAAAAAAATGTGTAGTTGAGAGGCAGTCTGTGCAGAAACGGATTTGTCATGTCCTTGTGGGAAACCTATGATATATTGCTCTACTTCTAGTATTCTTGTAACTTGAGGTTGATTACAAAGTTAGCCTCATTTGACGTTTGCAAATTTTTTTTTTTTTTTTTTTTTTTCCTGATGAAATGACAAGGCAGAGTCATTTAAAATGGTTTAGTCATGTACTCATGTTCAAAGTAGAGCGATTAATGCATTAATGAGAAACAGACCAAAGTGGACTGAATAGACTGAAGTTGATCGAATTGGATGGAAATGGACCGAAGCGGACTGAATAGACTGAAGTGGACCGAATTATACATAAATGGACCGAATCAGACCGAATAGACTAAAGTTGACCAAAATGGACTAAAGTGGACCAAAATGGATCGAAATAGACTTAGTTGGATTGAAATGGACCAAACCACCATTTTTTTATTATTGATTTGTTATTCTAATATTCTTTTTTTTTTATATATAAATATTAAATATATTAACCGATTAATTTTACAAATGGATCTTGAACATTTTTTTTTCTAATAATATCTTGGATGGTTCAACTATTTAATATTATCAAAAAATTAGAGAAATATATTAATAAAAAAAAAAGTAGTGAAGTGACCAATAATGTGACTTAATAAGAGTATAACAATATTAAATGCTACATTTCAACTTTTAGATATTATATAAATTAGTATTGTTATTATTATTTTGCCTTCAAAATCCTCTTCTTAATCTCAACGTTATTATCAATCTTTGTCGTGCTTTATCCAAATTCAAAGCATAACTTAGAACTAAAAAAATTTGCACCTGCGCCACCCACTACTCCTGCTCTGTCCTTTGATCGCTCACTCACTCTTAAGTCTTAACTCCACCTCGCCTCTTTCCTCTTCCAAAATTAGTGCACACTTCACGTATAATCATTATATTCCACCCACCCCCAAAATCACCACCACCTTTGGTACATAATATATTAATATAGATTAGAGATTGGATTGTACATGTTTGTACATTAATTTGTAAGATATCAAAATATTATTTGTAATGTATTGATAATGTAAATAGTCCATTTCATAATAAAAATTATATATATATATACACACACATAAAAGTTTGGTTAATCTAATAATTATAACTTTATAAATGAAAATTATTCTATCAAATTAATTCAAATAATATAATTTTAATTATTAGCATAGATTTGTGAAAGTGATACAAAATTGTAGTCGTGGTTTTACTTAATTTAGTAAAAAAATAAGTTAATTAAGTAGTTTGTGAACAAATTCGAGCATGTTCGACCAAAAAAAAAAAAAAAAAAACTAAGTTTGATGATAAACTTGAGCTTAGCTCATGTTCTAAATAAAATTAATCAAACTATTATGCGTTTTTAATACTCAGCTTGGCTCAATTTGTTTAAAGCTCTAAACTAAACAAGTTGTGAAAAAAATCTGTAATCATGGTAAGATAATATTGGATTTAAATTTGCTTACCTCATCTATTTATTCAAATGTTTGCCTTGTTCATAGTATCTAGCTGTGAGACACTAAACTTATTTCCCTAATCCACAGCAGAGGTCATTTTCCAGATAATGATTTTGAAGACTTATACACTAAGAACCACAGATGTTTTTATCCACAGATAGGGATTGATGCTAATGAATTGACAGGTGTGCCTTGCTGAAATTTTCAGGCAAACTATAGTATAAACAATAAGTTTAACAGTCAATTTATATGATTATTATATCCTAATTTTATTTTGACTGAATTAGACTTATGTGGCACTGTGAGTACAACAAGATAAGAAGTTCAAATACCCAACTTTTGCCGCCCGCAGAAAAATTTGATGGTATTATCGTTGACAGACCCAATGGATTGCATTGCATTTGCACAAGTCAGAGACAGAACATGGTTTGAAGAAGGACATTCAAAAAAAGTAGTGGTTTTTCAACTTCATTACATATGATGATGAGACCTTGTCCACAAAGTACCAACACTAATTCAAAATGTATTTCTTAATCATAGCTTCTCATCAAAAGACACTTGGAGATGAAAAGAAATGAAAAATCCCATGTGAACCTCATATTGTATACCCAAACCCATTAAAAGCTTTTAGAAAATGCCAAAAGGATAAAAATCTAGCAGTAGTACTTTGATGACTTCAGTTCTCTTCAAGTAGGAGTTATAAGCTATAATTAGTTTATGCTTACAGTATGTCATAGGTTAAAGTTAAAGCACTAGGTGCTTTTGAATGTCTTAATATGTTATACCTTGAATGATCACAATTCACAATGCTGAACTTCGCAATGTGAAAGCAGGCACTCATGGTCATGGGTTTTACTAAGTGATCATGAGTTTGTCAAAGTCGAACTCATTGAGAGGTCAAATTTTTTGCCTCATGAAGAGAGGTTATGAAACTTTTTGTACCCTTTTTTAGGGCCATTGAGTGGAGGTGTTATCCGCTCCATAAACCATGAGTCCCAAAGGTATGTGGGTCCACAATCTTTGTGCGACTTGCTCCATAAAACAGTCTTATAAGAAAAAATATAAATATAATGATACAATGTTTTTTCATTCTCAATTATTAATTCGGCCAATTATGATTGGTAGATAATAGAAGTGAATGCAATGGTAGATTTAGGCCCTCGTCAAAAGGCACATGCTCATGATCAGAAGATATCACCTTACTACCCTTTTGAAATTCAAAATTGGAATTCATCAAAGTCATGTTACTCTTTCAATTAAAACTAATCAACTTAACAAGTGTGAATTTGAAAGAAATGTTATGAAAATTTTGTCACCTTACCATTTCTTATCCTTATAGTGACAAAATAAATGATGTCAAGCTTAGAGCACAATCTTTCCTAACTACATATATAATTGAAAATTTTACAGTGGATTTAAGCATTCAAATCCGACCATAATCTCTAAGTTGCACATTACTTTCCACCATATCGTACTAAACAAACAAACTGTTAGCCACAATGTTTCTTTAGTCATAATACAGGTGTACACTAGTTTTGTAATAATGTTCTGCGAAAAAGATTTATACAGTGATTGGAGACAAGGCCTTCATATTCAAAGAGACATTGGGCATCATAATCATGCAACTATAGTGGATTGATGAGTTAAGACGAAATTGTAATGGGTATGATTTGAAATTTAAACTTTTGATTATTGTCAAAAATCGGGAATTGTTTAAAGATAATTAATTGAACTTAACTGGTTGAAGATAATGACTAACTCATTGAAGATAATAACATCTTTTTATATTTTTTATAAAAATTGTGTCAAAACTTTTCTAAAATAATTTATTAACAACACATCACCGTTTATTTTGAATGAATTTTGAATGAGAAATTAATGTTTACCATGCTACTTATGCATCCTGATCTTTACTCTCTCAAAATCCCAATATTATCGAGTAATAACTACCTCGGGGGAACCACATTAACAACTAAAGATCTTGAGCTCTTATCAAACCATAAGGGAGTGATTATTTACCACTAATTAATCACCAACCCTTCAAAATCAAAATGTCATTCATATGTCATGGCACAATCTTTCAGAAACCTTTCAAAAGTCAATTATAATCAAAGCTCAACTCATTGGGGTCGTTTTCACTATTAAATAAAGGTTGTTTGAAGTCATTCAGATTATTAATTAACCTTATGTTTCTTTTGATACCAAATATGCTACTTATAAATTATGAACTTTGCATCATCTACCATCAATTAAACAAATGGATCCTCTCTATCAAAATAAGAAAAAAAATAAAAATAAAAAAGGATCCTTATAAGGTTTACAGTCTAACCAAATCTTGGAATACCTCAGTTAAGGTTACCATTTTGGTGTACGACTTGCCTACTTTAACCCACAGTTTCAAAACCAATGGCAACACATTTTTGCTTCTACAGCTGCAACAAAATACTAGAAAACTACAAGCTGATGAGCTTTCTTACTTGGAAATTCATTTCCTAATCAGTGGAAGCCTGAAAAAAAACAATTCTTAGTCAACATGGCTGTCACCCCACAAAAGAAATTTGTCACAAGCCCCATATCCCAGTTTCTCTTATTGTGCACATTTTCCTTATAGAAAGTTGCATTGTCGTCTCAAAGTAACATAATTAGCGAAAGAAACAAAAGAAAATAGCAAGAAAGTTGATAACAAAGAAAAGTGAAACTCAGGCTAAGACATAAACCAACTTTTACTAGTTTACTTATTCAAAACGTTGAAGAGCTTTTTCTTTGGGCGGTAGAAGGAAAGAGAGAGACAGGAAAGGTCCCTCTCATTGTTTATTGTCGGCATGGGAGTCAAAGACTAGCCGTATCCTTATATCACAAAATTGTCCGCATTGTCCAACACGCCAAGCTCTCAAATATGTCCTTTTTTACATGATAATACAACCAATAAGCCTATGGATTGACATAAAATTTTTAAATACAGTTGACGCAACTTGTTATGATTGATCGATGCATAATAAATTTGACAGACCAATATCTATAGTAAACCCATGTAAATGTGATGTTACTCTAATTATAATTTGTCATCTTAACAAGATATGAAAAAAGTTGTATTTAACGTTGTACGAATTTCATTTTTTTTCAATGACTTTCGAGTTTATATCTTATTTTTGTATTAAATGACTTATTTTTATTAGTGTGTAATACAACATTCCTAAATCTTGAGAGTATCGAATAATTGCTTCCTCGTGTTGCTCTAATAAAACTTCTTTTGGTTGATAATTTGATAGTTATAACTTACGACAAAAGAAAGTGAATTTATTTCGTTTATAAAAGAGAGCAAGTAATGTCGACTTAATCCTATAAGGATTTGGCGCCCAATAAATTTTTGTATACAAATCAACAAAGTCTTTTGACGTATAAATGACGTATGGATTACATGCTAGAGTGGGTGAGGCTTTGACATAGAGCTTCAGTAAAGTTATGGACCATCGAATCATATTAAGTGAAGAGACAGAGGATGGTCACTAGGCAAACCTGGTATTTATTGACATCGAAGAAGTGTGGTTGTTCTTGGATCTCTCATGTTAGGGTTGACTATATACTCATAATTCATGGATGATTGAGATTGAGATTGAGAGGCCATAATTTCATGGAGCATAGCAGAGGTGTGTATTTTTAAGTAGGTTGCTGGTTCCTGTCACCTAAAATAAGTTATATCTCATTTGAGTGGCCAGCAAGTGTTTGCGAAAAATGTCCCCAAACATGCATTTATCTGCATTCTTATTGTTTGTTTCCCTATAGAAATCAATTGTTATGACCTGTTAATATATAATATGCTATCTTATTAGCCCACCCAACAAAAAAAAAAAAAAAATTTCAGGGCCTCGGTTTGAAAAAGTATTATTAGCAATTGTTGATGAGTAACAATGGTGCCGCTTATATGCAGTAATCTTAATTTGGTTAAGACTTTATTTATACGTATCAAAGGTGTCTCAGCCGTTGGCTACATTATTCCACTCATGTCCGTTAGACACCTAAAGAACCCAATGGAATGATGGAGTAATGGATTAAATCGGTGACTTTCGGAATTAAAATGCCCCAGACTAATGAGACTATCACTTGAATACCCCTGTGAGGGGGTTTAACTTAAGTCTCTTATTATCTTTGTCAAATGAAAAATGATTTATTAATCAATTTCCAATCCAATTTTTTTACACGAAATTAGACTTGAGTATACATAACTTAGTAACAATTCCTTATACGTGTTGTACATTAGGTTCCTAATTAAATTCAAACATAAGATTGCATTGATCAATGAATGACAAAATAACGTTATCCTTTCTAATTAAGGAAATTTAAATTTAATGCAATTATTTATTTGAATTTAATTGAGAAATATATTATACCTAAAGAACTATACCTAAGTTTTAGCTTTCGAATGATGCGATTTGTAAAAGTAATAAGCAAGCTTTCACAATTTGTGCGCAATAAACACTACTCTTTTGAGTGTATCTAGTGTGGGTTTGGATAGGAATGTTGCGTCTGGCGTTTGCGTTTTGCTTCTTCTTCTTCTTCTTTTCTTCTTCATTTTTTTTTTCACGCGTTTCCAACTTTTTAGAGACAAATTTTACTGTAGCAGTGTTAGGACATATGTGTTTCACATGCTAAGAACATATGTCTTACTTATTTATGTAAATTGGCTAATCCTTTGACAAAACGCACTTTACTTGTAATTGGGTAGATCTAGGTGTTTTTAATACTTCAAGAAACCATGTTTCAAGATCAAGTGTTGAAGCCATCAAGTCTGTCCAAGAAAAAGCAAGTTGAAGTGCAGAATTTTTAAAGCTCGACACCTCTCGATAGCTACCTCGACACCTGCTATCTGTCGAGATTTAAAAAGTCAGAATTCCAAATCTGATTTTCTAGGGATCCGTGAATATGTTTTTGGGGCTTCTTTTCTTCTAACCCTAAACATATAAAAGGATTATTTTAAGAGCCGTTTTGGTAGACACAAGTTGTATTATCATTGAGCAATCTCTGTTTATGCAAATTGTGCTCAACAGACGAAGTTCTTGACCTAGTTCATCCTTCATCAAGAAGTTGCTGTGTCTTTGCACCATAGGGTTTTGTAACCAAGCATCTTCCTGCTATTCATCACGTGGATGAACTGAAGAACTTTGCAGCCAACCATTCTTCCTCAAGTTGGTGTTCTGAAGTCGCGTACTGGGATCCGCGCATTGGTTAGTCACGTACTTGGGAGCCGTGCATCAAAGGTGGAAATTGTCACTACAGATCAAGTCCAATTGGGTATTGGGGTAAGGGTTCAACTGTAGGTTGGTAAGGTACTTGGGATTCCTTTCTTGTAACCGCTTGATTTGATAATAGTGGAGTTTCGGGAGTGGTGACCTGAAAATCACCCGGTGGGGTTTTTGCCGTTAGGGTTTTCCCCATTCGTAAACAAATCACCGTGTTATTTATTTTCCGCTGCATATTTAGTATTTGGTGATTTGTTTGTGCTTCCACGCAATTGCATGCTTAATTGATTAATTAAACAACTTGGCTAATTAATTAATTAATTAGGGTTTATCACAAGGGGTCATTCGAAGTGTGACCTAACAAGTGGTATCAGAGCGGGCACACTCTGATTAGGATTTAATCTTTGCTGTGTTGATCCATTGACCCCTGTTTGTCATGGATAGAGGACAATCCTTAATTATACCTCCTTTATTTGATGGCACTAACTATGCATACTGGAAAGTACGCATGAGAGCTTTCTTGCAGTCTTTAGATGAAAAAGTGTGGCAAGCTGTAGAGATTGGCTGGACTAAGCCAACAGAACAACCGGCCGAGTGGGATGATGCTAAGATCAAGGCGGCCAACTTCAACAGCAGAGCGCTGAATGCTCTTTTTAGCGCAGTCACCAATGAGGAGTTCAAGAAGATATCCTCAACTGAAACTGCTAAGGAGGCTTGGACCATTCTCCAGACAACCTATGAAGGCACAAAGGCTGTCAAAGACTCAAAGCTTCAAAGGCTGACAACAAGCTTTGAAGAAATAAAGATGGAGGAGGATGAGTCGTTTGATGAGTTCTATGCCAAGCTCAAGGACATAGTGAACTCAGCCTTCAATCTTGGGGAAACCATCCCTGAACCCAAGATTGTAAGGAAGGTGCTCAGATCTCTACCTGAGAGATTTCATGCCAAGATTACGGCGATTGAGGAATCAAAGGATATAGACATGATTCCTTTGACTGAGCTGGTTGGAAACTTGCAGACCTATGAGATAGGTTTATCTAGGATTGGCAAGACCAATAAAGGCAAAAGCATGGCCTTGAAGGCGAAGAGCAGTGATACAGATGAATCTTCCGATGATGAAGATTCTAAGATGAAGTCCTACATTACTCGGCAGTTCAAAAAGTTCATGAAGAATGCCAATGGAAGGAGCTTCGACAAGGACCGCAGGCAGTTCAGTTCTTCTCAGTTCAAAAGCCAAGACAAAGGGAAGAAGGATGCTAGGGAGGCCGGTCAGTATACTGTTCCAGCAGGACCAAAGTGCTTTGGTTGTCATGGGTTCGGACACATGAAACATGAGTGTCCTACATATCTGAAGAGCATTGGGAAAAGCAAGGCCCTTGCTGCAACCCTGAGTGACACTGAGCCTGAAGATGATTCCGACACTGAGGATGACGGAATCTTAAATGCCTTCACTGCCACAGTCAATCCTACTGAAGGGATTGTTGAAGAAGTGAATGAAGAAGAATTGGTGGAGTCGAAGTTTGAGAAGATGGATGATCAAGATGATATCCATTCAGCCTATGAGAAGCTATACAAGCTATCTGAAAAGCACGAGAAACTATATAGGCTGGCCACCAAGAAGCTCAGTGAAGTGGAACTCGATCGTGAAGAGTTGTCCACAAAGTTTGATGAGGCGAATCAAACTATTGGAGCATTAAGATTTGAGAACAACTTTTTGGCTGAAAAGACCAAGAAGCTTGAACTGGAGCTGTTTCAAGTCAGAGCTCAACTGGAGAGGACCTCAAGTGCAAAGCTCGATGAGATGCTTAGCAATCAAAAACCTGCTTCGGATCGAACTGGTTTGGGGTATGGTATTTCTTTCTCTAATACTGCCTCTACTAGCAATACTGTTTTTGTTCCTGCTGCTAATAACATTGAAATTGAGAACACTAATATTAAAACTGAATTAGCTAGTGAGAACTTAGACAAGGGAAAATCCATCCTAGGAGCACCCCCTAAGCTAGACAAGAAAGATGCTAATAACCCTAGGGCTAAGAAGGCTAACTCTCATAAGCCTAAACAAAAGAAGCAGCATCTTTGTCATCATTGTGGAGCTGCCGGTCACACTCGACCAAATTGCTATAAGTGGCTAGCCACTCAACAGAGCAATGGCATGATAGCATCTGGAAGCCAATCTCAGCTTCAATCCTCTCTTGCTCCTCTTGGAGATCTTCTGAAAGCCCTCATGTTCCTTTCGAACTTGAACGGTCTAAATTCTTCCCCCTCACCACCTGTTCAAGGATTCAATCAAAGGAAAGGCTCTTCCAAGGCATGGAAGAAAAAGGACTCTAAGTGATTTCATCACTTTCTTTTCCCTTCTTGTTTTTCTGTTAGTTGCATTGCTTGTGTGTTTTATTTTTTCTGCTGAGTCAGTCTAGTTTTTGCTTTGCTTTGTTTAACATGTTTTTGTTTGTTTATTTTCAGTTTTGTTTATTTTGTTTTTGATATAAAAATAAAAAAATAAAAATGAAAAATCAGAAAAATACAAAAACAGTGTATGTTGTGTGTACTTTGGTATTTGTGTACCTTGGATGGCCATTGAAACAAAGTTTCTAAACTTTGTATCTATTGTAGTTTAGATGAGCATCTCTATGCACAACTAAGCAAGTGAGCTTTGTGGCTCTTGTTTGTGATGAGTAAGATTAGGTTATCTCTTTAAACTTAACACTCATATCACTCTTTTTGACGGGTAGGACTAGAAAATCCTAAGAGAAAGGCATAAATAACCATCTCACCACTGTTACCCGCCAATCATAGTATGACACCTGTATGCTTCGGCATAGCAAAAGTGCAGTGTCATAGACACCAGTATGCTTCGGCATAGCAAAAGTGCAGTGTCAAAGACATTCGTATGCTTCGGCATAGCAAAAATGCGATGTCAAATGCTTAACATATTGGGTATTTTTTTTCTCTCTTTTTATGCCCATGCATGATATGCTTAAAAGAAAAATATGCAAAGAAAATATAAAGCAAAAAGATTAAAGATGCTTTAAATATGGTTGCAAGCGTGTTTTCTAGGAGATGTGGGAGTTATAGGATGTACCTTGAAGGTGATAGTCCCCATCAAACAGTTATGATTGTGTGTGAGTTAAAAGTTATTTACTCATATCTCAGATCGTCATAACATGTATACACATATGCAATCTTGCGATGTTTTTCACACACAACACGCAATATTCTTTGCTACTTTTGATACATGTGCAGGTTCAATGTGATTTGGCCATCACAAGTGTTTACATATGCTAGTGTATGCTCACTAAACTGTCATAACTTGTTTTTGAAATATAAAATTGGTTAGACTTGTTTAGTGTGTGTGTGTGTTTTGCATGATCCTTGTGCTTAATTTCTTGATGAGAGATGTTTTGAGAGGTTCTTATGTTGAGTGGATCCTTGTTAGAGATGTGTGTTGGATTGCATTCATGTCTGTGTTTTTCCCTTCTCGAAAAACTGCTCTTTTACTGAGTCTCGACACCTTCCTCGACACCTCCTCGATACCTGGTCATCTGTCGAGATTCTCAAGTTGTTTCTTATCGCAATCTCGACACATCCTCGACACTTGGTCGATCGATCGAGAAAGTTTCTGTCCTCTCGACAGCTTCTCGATACCTTGTCGATCGATCGAGATTCATGTTTCTGAAATTTGTCTTATGCCTCGATACCTCTCGATACCTTCATCTGTCGACGGCTTATTCCTCGATACCTTCCTCGACAGCATACTCGATACCTCTCGACACCTCAGCTGTCGAGAATTACTGAGGTGCCTATTTAAAGGCTGATCGCGATTCTGAACTCATTTTCTCGATTTCTCTCGATCTCTCCGTGGCTGTTCATCTCCTTTTTCACTCTCCTTTCACTCAAATCCTCCAACCCTCTTGGATCTTGCTCATTCTTACTTCAATCACTTGGTAAGATCACTTTTTCCCTTTCATTTTCATGCATTTCATGTTTTGAAAACCTAGTTTTGGGTTTTTTCATAAAAATTTGGGGTTTTTCAAAATTGCTAAGTTTTTATTGAAATTGTGGGTTGGGTTTGGACTTAAATGATTTCAAAATGTCATACATTGCATTTCATGTGCATTATAATGATATTTTCATGCATTTAGATGTGAGTACTTTGTTTATATGCTGTTAGGAATGGATTGGGCTGAGCCCATGATGATATTTCTGCTTTGCATGTCATATGTTCATGCATTCCCATGCATACGTACTCTTTGTTCATATATCTGTTATATTTGAACTGATTTGGGACTTTTCTGCTTGTCTCCCTCTCTATCTCTTTCTCATTCTTTTACGTTAGTAGTGTCTATGGCACCCAAACGTAAATCTACTCCTGCTCGGAACCCTCTGCGTTCTAGAGCATCTTCATCTTCTGATTCTGCTCCTTTTAACATTCGGTTCCGTGATGAAGCTGCCTCAAAGGCATTTACTGAGAACTTTTCTAGACGAGGTGTTCATTCGGAACGCCAAGTCATTCTGGCGGACTTCGCCGATACTGACCTTCCTTCTGTCATTCACAGTAGGGGATGGGGGTCACTGTGTGACATCCCGGTCACTTGCCCTCTCGTGCTGATACAGGAGTTCTACTCCAATATCCACGGGATTGATCTTTCAGTACCTCATTTTTCCACTCGCGTTCGAGGTATGCGCATTCCTGTCACACCGCAACTTGTTGCGGATGTGCTTAGGGTACCTAGGATAGAGTTTCCTGATTATCCCTCTTGTGAGCGTCTGAGGACTGTGTCCCAAGATGAGCTCATCTCTGCCTTCTGTCAGCATCCTGCTGATTGGGGTGAGCATCAGTTCACTTCATGTAGGCCTTTTGCTAAAGGTCCTAGATTCATGAACATGGTGATGACTTTTGTTCTCCATCCTCTTTCTCACTATAACTCTATCACAGAGCCTCGTGCTCGATTTTTGCTTTCTCTTCTTGAGCACTTGACCATAGATTTCCCTTCTCACTTCATCCGGTCTATCATAGATGTTTATCTTGATTCGACGTCTCGTGATAAGCTCATCTTTCCTTCTGCTATCACGCGGATTCTACGCCATTTTTCTGTTCCCTTTCCTGTGTCCGACCACTTCACACACATATCTGCCATAGATGCCGCTACCGTAAAACGTAGTGAGGCACAGTTGAGGTCGAGACAGCCTGGTGCCACTCCTCCCTCCCGTTCAGCACCATCCAGATCAGCTCCATCTACATCTGCTCCTTCTTCCTCTTCGAGCGATGTATCCCTTGGTGATATTATGGCGCAGCTGCAGCGCATGGACACTCGTCTTGATACACTCTCTGCTGAGTTATATCAAGTGAATGTTCGTGTGGGTCGTATTGCACGACGGCAGGCGACCATGGGCGGTTTTGCTCCAGAGGCTACTCCTTCACCACCTACTCCAGTAGCTTCAGATTCTGAGGATGAGGATGATGATGATGATGATGATGATGATGATGGAGATGCTAGCTCTGCCGCTGAGATGTCTACATGACACTCTACCCTTTGTCACTCGTGACAAAAAGGGGGAGTAGTTTTGGGTTATGAGAGTAGTCATCTTAGGGGGAGAGTTAGTATAGGACATTTTTGATAGGGGGAGTGTTGATACTTTTGAGGGATGTAGTGAGGCTATATGTATCTTTTCTTTAGTGAGGCTATATGTATCATTTCTTTTCTTATCTTTTTAGATACATTGTTCTTGTATATGAGGTCTTGTGACCAGTTTTACATACATGATACTTATTCTCTTATATATGTGGATGTATGTTTCTTTCACCTCTCTCTTCATGTGTTGTTTCTTTTCTATCTTTATACACATGTTCTTTTATTGTATGCAATCTATTAATTTCTGTTTCACACAAGATGCCTTGATGAGTTTTGTTTAAAAGTGTTTCAGAAATACAGGTTGTCAAAGTCTACTTATCATAAGCTCTCTTCTTGCAAAGTTTTTCAAGAGTTTGTGTTAGGATAGATTTTATTGTATTCAACAAGTGAATATGAGTTGAGTGATTTATGACTTCTCTCATATGCTCATTTGTTTGTTGTGGTTTTGTCACGGATTGCCAAAGGGGGAGATTGTTAGGACATATGTGTTTCACATGCTAAGAACATATGTCTTACTTATTTATGTAAATTGGCTAATCCTTTGACAAAACGCACTTTACTTGTAATTGGGTAGATCTAGGTGTTTTTAATACTTCAAGAAACCATGTTTCAAGATCAAGTGTTGAAGCCATCAAGTCTGTCCAAGAAAAAGCAAGTTGAAGTGCAGAATTTTTAAAGCTCGACACCTCTCGATAGCTACCTCGACACCTGCTATCTGTCGAGATTTAAAAAGTCAGAATTCCAAATCTGATTTTCTAGGGATCCGTGAATATGTTTTTGGGGCTTCTTTTCTTCTAACCCTAAACATATAAAAGGATTATTTTAAGAGCCGTTTTGGTAGACACAAGTTGTATTATCATTGAGCAATCTCTGTTTATGCAAATTGTGCTCAACAGACGAAGTTCTTGACCTAGTTCATCCTTCATCAAGAAGTTGCTGTGTCTTTGCACCATAGGGTTTTGTAACCAAGCATCTTCCTGCTATTCATCACGTGGATGAACTGAAGAACTTTGCAGCCAACCATTCTTCCTCAAGTTGGTGTTCTGAAGTCGCGTACTGGGATCCGCGCATTGGTTAGTCACGTACTTGGGAGCCGTGCATCAAAGGTGGAAATTGTCACTACAGATCAAGTCCAATTGGGTATTGGGGTAAGGGTTCAACTGTAGGTTGGTAAGGTACTTGGGATTCCTTTCTTGTAACCGCTTGATTTGATAATAGTGGAGTTTCGGGAGTGGTGACCTGAAAATCACCCGGTGGGGTTTTTGCCGTTAGGGTTTTCCCCATTCGTAAACAAATCACCGTGTTATTTATTTTCCGCTGCATATTTAGTATTTGGTGATTTGTTTGTGCTTCCACGCAATTGCATGCTTAATTGATTAATTAAACAACTTGGCTAATTAATTAATTAATTAGGGTTTATCACAAGGGGTCATTCGAAGTGTGACCTAACAAGCAGCACTGTTCATACATTGTAGTAGTACTGTTCACGGGACCCACAACCACTTTATTAAAAAAATATATATATTAAAAATGGGTTCCACGATACTATTCACACATTTAAAAATTATTTTGCTACAGTGTTTTCAGTTTCAGCAAAAATAAGTTGTATCCAAACGGACCCGTACTCTTTAAAAAAAAAAAAAATTATTCTTTGGCAATGATTTGCTCATTGGAATGCACAAATATTCAACTTGCAGCATTAATAGACGTTTCTGGGTCAGCAAGTTTAATTGTGGGTTTCAACTTTTATAGTTACTTCTCTCCCATGTGCAAAAATGGTAAGAGTCATTGATTAGGAATTAAGAATTGGTGTCTATATGGCCACGATTATAATGTGCTACTGCTAGCTAGCTAGGAATTGTGCAAGTGGTATATTTTTAGAGACGTGTGTAGAACACATTCCAAACTCCAAAGACAAATGGATACAGACAACACCGTGAAGCCGCAATCATGTGAAGAAAATGTACATGCCCAGAGGAGAGACGGCATTTTGTTCCACTGCGTGATTGAGCTCCCTGCTAGCTATCGTGGAACGGTCAGAGCTACGTTCTTTGAGTTGTCACTTGTTGATTAAAGAAACCAAGAAGCCAGAAGAGCATAACGACAATGAAATCTGATCTTGCTGTGCCTGAAACTTTTGAATTTTGTTTTCATCATTTGTTTGGCTACTGAAGAATTAATTTACGGAGCTGTCAGCATTTACGTGCATGGTATAGAAATGGTTTTGCAAATTGCAAGAGTCGGTTGAAAGAGCAAAATACAAACACTACTCCGGATTCGACAAAGCAATCAATTCACCCTTTTGGCATTGTCGTAAGCAAAGACGGAACTAAGAATTTTTGTTTGTAAGGTCGAAATATGAAATTGAGACATTAATCAAAACCACACACGTATATATAATACTAGAGTAAGTCATGATAAATGATGAATATATTACATACAAAATTATCAACTTTGATGTATATATATTTATTAAATTTTTAGAACTTATTATTTTCTAAATTCTACCAAGTACACAGAAAATGTCTAGTTTGAAAATAAATAAGCATAAAAATATTTTTAAAAAAAAAACTTATTATCTCTTATAAAGGTTATATTTGATGAAAATATTTCTTAAAATAAAATTCATATGCTATCGTGCATCTCCAAATAAAAATTCTTAACAGTTTTAATTTCTATATAAATTATCAAATTGTCTTTCGATGTGAATTACAAAATACAACGGAATAGATGAAGTCTTCAAAACAAAGAATAGCCCAAAACAATATAGAGCAAATTTGTTTCTATAACTATTTTGAGAAAATAAAAAGGAAGAAGTAAGGTCTATATATAGTAAAATTGGCCATATCCCTAACATGTACATCACTCTTAAGTTAAAATTAAAAAAACATGGACCTAAATTTATGCACCAACTAAGGGTCTATTTGGGATCTGCTTATTTTGTTGAAACTGAAAACTTTTTGCTGAAAGTATTATAGGTAAAGGTAAAAGGTAGCTGAAATAGTACAATGAGATCCATGAATAGTACCAAAAAGTGCAGTGAGGCTCATGAATAGTAGCAAAAATAAGCTGAATTGTAAAATAAGCTGACTTTTTAATTTGGAGCCAAACACACACTAAGGGTCTATTTGGGATCCGCTCATTTTGCTAAAACTGAAAACTTTTATCTAAAAGTACTGTAGATAAAGGTAAAAGTTAGTGTCTGTTTGGCAAAAATTATTTTTAATAACTTATTTTACTATTCAGCTTATTTTTGTTACTATTCATGAGTCCCACTGCACTTTTTGGTACTATTCATGGATCCCACTATACTATTTCAGTTAACTTTTATCTTTATTTATAATACTTCCAGTAAAAAGTTTTCAATTTCAGCAGAATAAGCGAATTTCAAATAAACCCTAAGTCCTTTGGGTTCAAATAATTTCCCTCACCCAAACATTTTAGAGTCATATAATAAAAGTACTTCATGCTATACATTTAACTTTTTTTTAAAAAAAAATTGTACATGTACATCCAACCATTACAATAAGGCTACTCAAACGAATCTGGACCTCTTGTTTGAGCTGTCATTTTTAAACTAAATCCCAATATTCCATCACACATATGTCATTATTGATAAGGAAAATTTTGATACATTTTTTTTAGTTGAAAAGTTCTCAAATTTTAAGCAGTTAACTCACTTCTAGATATGTATGATTCTTTGGACTACACCATTCTAATTAGAAAAATTAATTGATGAAAATGATTAAAAAGCAAACATTATTTTATATAATTGGTAGATGCAATAATTCTTTCATATAATATATATGAAAGAAATATTTTATATTCCCGATAGATAAAATTTCATCTTATAACAAAAGAAAATCTTAGCTAGAAAATTAGATTACCACTGAAATTTTGTAATTTGAGTGGTACAATTAAGGTATCATGTGAATTCAATCCACAACAAAATTCTCTCTCTCTCTCTCAATTGAAAAGAAAGATTACATGTACATAGTACATAGAAGTTCATCTCATAATCAAGAGGAAAACCCTAACTTCAAAATCACCGCCAAATTTTATAATTTGAATGCTCTAATCGTATGAGTTCAATCCACCACAAAAATATAATACCAATTAAAAAACACAAAAAAAACGTGGAAAATTAGATCAAAACTTTAACAATCATTTTAAATTCTAATCCAAATTATTAGTGTGCCGGCATAGAAATTTGTGGACTAACAAAATGGCAGCAAGGTTCAAAGATTGAAAGAATTATGCCAAGACTCAAGAGTCACAAGTCAAAAATAACAGACCCCACTTGCGATGCCATTTTCATTCTACAGTGAGAGAGTGCATTCGCTCAATGATTGTCCTGATAATGCACTAACTCCATTGTTAAGGTTACCATACAATCACAATTTCACTTCACAAACCGCAAGAGTCAAGACTATTGACTAATGAAATAAGAATAATTACAAGGCCACACTCAATCTCAATCTTAAATTTAATTGGGTTTTACTAACTTATATTTTTAGGGCATGCATTAATAAACTATTTTATAATAAAAAAAATTTATAAAAAATAAAAATAATTAATTGTTTTGATAGATTTTTCAATTTTCTATAAAAACTTTTCTAAAATAAATAAGCATACATTAATTGGACCCAATCTAATTTCACAATTTGATAAGTAATCATGTGATAATGAGTAATCAACTTTTGCACACTGCTAATTATACGAACTAATCATTTTTTTATTGAGTACTTACCATCAAACAAGTCAACAAATGATGCAATTTCACGCCAACTGTTCCAGTAACAAGGGAGTAAAGTCTCACTCAGCAGCCAAGCTTCCAAACGTGAAATGATGTCTCCTTCTACCGGGTCAACCGGATACATCCAAACCCATAAAGGGGACCCACCATTTGCATTATTGAGACCACGTGTCCCAAATGCTGACGCAATTAATATTAGGTTTGGGTTTGACACTGAAGCAATTAATGGTAGCAGGATAAAAGAGACAAAAACTAGCACAGGAACCATGCCAAAATTTTCAATAAAGGCAAAACCTTTTATATTTGTGGTCCCCACTATCAATTTTGTCGCCTCTACTTCATTGACACGTACTAATCCCCTTTACTTGGTCAAAGTCTTATTACCACAACCCCCATGCAAAATATTACTTTATTTTTACGTGAAAAGACAGTTAGCTAAACAGGTGGCATGGACACGTGTCACCCTCACAAACTCCGCCAGCTGTCTCCGGCGTTGTTGTCGCCGGTATCTTAGATTGAGTGTCGGGATCAATGAAACCACTCTTAATTTGCTTTATGATGATGATTCATATCAATAATCTATGACTGTCTTGTTGATTTTTTGTATTTAATTGTTTTTTTGGTCTTTTTCTCTTGGATTATTTTTTAAAGGAAAAAAGAAAGATTGCTTGTTACTATATGGAGAACATTTAGAAGAAATATATATAGTTCTTGTGACTTGTGAGCATGCCTCCTTTCCAATTATGTAAGAAATTGTTTTTCTTTTAAGAAAAGAAAAAGAAAGTAGTGCTTTTAATATTATGCCTTTTTTTTGGTGAAAGACAATATTGTCGTTCATATAATTTACTTGTGTTTTTGTCAATTTATTTGACTTAAGAGCGATACAACCTGACAAGGTTGTGTCTAATAATGCAATCTAAATATTATTTAAAAAAAGAAAGACAGTAGAGGGGAAAAAATGATACTAGTACAATGACACATCAATAATGGAAACTTCTGATTGATTTGAGTGAAAAACACAAAGACTAGATCTTGCTTCATGGTACAGTAAGCTTAAGCAAATGGGAACAGATTGATTATTAATTAAGAAAAGTTTACACGTATAAACACGATCAAATCCAAATCCCAGAAAACTGTAACAACGTTTGGTTACGGTAACAATAACAGCAACAGCAACAACAACATCAACATCAACATCAACAAACCAAACCTGAGTTGCAAAATCAGTTTTGATTAGGATACATTACATGAATTCATTGACATCCAATAAATCTTGTATTTCAAATTTCAACATGTTGCTGCAGTAGCTTTCCCTCTCATCTTCAGTGCTGCTGCTATTGATGTACGTTGAATTTGAATTCAATGGTGTTGGGCTCGATGAAGGCGTTGATAAAACCGACGCGAAGCTGAAATTCTGGTTGCTGTTGTTGGATTGGAAAGTTGATGTTTCAGAAGGATCCACGAAAGTTTGATCAGAACCAAAATAATTGTAACTTGGTAGAGGAACATAGTCTTCATCAGTAAAATTTGAAGGCATCCCATTGGTTTGCCACTCAGTTAGTTGACAATTTGAGGAGTTGAAATTGTTGAAATTTGATGGGAATTGGTCCACATTGGAGTCCACGAGTTGGGGCTGTGCTTCATTATGAAATGGAACACAACTCATTGTGGTGCAAGTTGTTGGATTAATATTTTCTTGAATAGGGGCATGAACTTGATTAAATTGGACCTGGACAAGCTGTGGAATTTGGTTTTGGCAAAGCTGGTTTTCTTGAAGATTTTGAAGAAGTAAGTTTGGGTTTTGATCACGTTGGGATGACATGATAGATGATGCGAGCCTTAAAAGTTCTGGATTGACAAAGGGTTCGACCCCAAACAACCTTGAGATGTTGTTCATTTGAGATGGGTTATAGAGTGATGAACTTAGGATTGAGGAAATGTCAAGAAGATCAAGGCGTGGGCTATGAGTTACTGGGTCAATTCCCATTCGAAGAAGCCTCTTTCTAATGTGTGTGTTCCAATAGTTCTTGATTTCATTGTCTGTTCTTCCGGGCAAGCGAGCAGCAATTGCAGACCACCTATGAACAAACATAAGAGTAAGAACATAAGAAACTGTTTTATCTGAATCATGAAATGAATCTATTTCAAATGACACATGTTTCAAAGTACTACCAAACTTTAAAAAATATGTATATTTTGTTATAAAAAAAAAAGACTTACTTGTTGCCCAAAATACTATGTAGCTGAATAATTGTTTCCTCTTCTTCAAAAGCAAATCTGCCCCTCTTGATATCGGGTCTCAAATAGTTAGTCCAACGAAGACGGCAACTCTTTCCACACCTTTGAAGTCCTACACAATTGAAAATTTAGAAAACCCCATTAGCATAATGTGCACAAAGAGCCTATAATTCAACCATGCAAAGCAAAAAAAGAATCAATAACATAAAGCATACCAGCATTCTTTGGAAGTGTCCTCCAATTCCCATATCCATGTTTCTGAATATAATCAATGAGTTTCTGATCCTCCTCCGGTGTCCATGGTCCTTTCTTAAGGCCATTTTTGTCACAACATGGTGCTCTTCCCATGGCTAATTAATTAGCTAGCAAATAGTATAGTCCTCTAGAAAGTATAACTTTGTTTTTGAGGTATATTATTGTGTAATAAGGAAGAAAAGATATAGAGGGAGAGAGAGGGAGAGTTAGAGCAAACAAAATTGAAAAGAAGGGCTGTAGGGTCCGTATGAATACGTACTTGTATAAATAGCAAGGGGAAGATAGCACAGGAAACATTAAGAAGTCAAAAGGATTCGGTGCCGTCCTCTGTTTATCACTATGTCGACGTGTCCTCTCTCATTGAAGAAAATTTGTCATCAAAGTCCAATCTCTCTCTCTCTCTCTCTCTCACATTTAGATTGTACTAAAAAACTTAAATGAGTTTACACAATAATTTCTCAATTTCATTTCTTTCTCTTTCATTTTACCTATCGTTTTCCGGCGGCAGTGACAACTCCTAGCTTTATGGATTCGTATTAGCTGTCACCAACTATTTAATGCCACGTAAAACCCCTTTCCAAGACCATGTTACAGGGTCTCCACGGCGTTGCTTTCTTCCATGCATGGCTCCATGCTACAAGCTAAGCTAGCAGCTAGTTTGATCGGCTAGCTAACCTTCTAGATCAATTTCATTTGAGTTTTGTGTTAGGATCGGGCTGCGTCCCGTGTTCCAATGTATTGGATGTCCAAACTTAACTATGCGTGCATTTGGATTGGGCATTTTGCCCAATTCTTGCGTTCTGCGTTTTGTTGGTGAGTCCGTAGGTACAATTTACAGACCAACAAAAATTATCCAAACACAAATTTCAATATAAATTTGGGTTTTACAATACTATTCATATATTTAAAAATTATTTTGTTACAGTATTTTTAGTAATAATTTTTCAGTTTTCAACAAATAAGCGATATCTAAACACATCCTACGTGTCAGTTTTTACATTTAAAAAATTTTATGATTACAAACAGTTTCACACATATTTTCACAACTATTCGATATAATTGATTTTGAGTGGCGGGAAAAAAATTGCAGATCTATGTAAAACTGATAGATAGTTAGTTATAGTCTACTACATAAGATGATTGTGAAAATGAGTGTGAAATTGATTATGGTCCAAAAATCGCTCTTTATATGCAAAGCACTGGACGTAAGCTTTGGTTAGTGAGTGAGTTTTCGGTTTATAACTTTACGGTGATCAACCCCTTCACTTATAAATGTTTTTTTCCCACTTGGTTGTTGGGCTTAATGATGATGTTTTTTTCTTTTTGCTAAACTAATGGTGATGTTGCTACTACAAGTGTTGTGCAAGAATTTCAGAGACATCTTCCCTACGAATGTTAGTGCCTTGGATGAGCATACAATTGAGCTTATAGGTACTAATTTAAAAATTGTTCATAATTGTACTAATTTAGCAATTAGCTTGGTTAGAGTATATGTATGGCTGTGATGTGCCTAAAAGTGTATTGAATCTTTGCTTAGGCTAAAGTATAGTCACCCTTGATGTACTCATTAAACATGATAGTGATTAAAAAGAAATATTTTATTTGACAGAGGTTTGATCAAAATAAATTTTTAAAATTACCCATATGTGTCTTTCTTTTTGGTGTTTTGTCAAAGTTACATTAACACTTATGGTTTTTGCAAACTCAACAAAATGACTAGAATTCGCAATTTTGAAGCCCTGTCAACTATACGACTTTTTTTTTCGACATGCATATCAATATTTGATAGACATAAGAGCATTGATTGGATTTATTTTACTTTTGAAAATCTGTTGCAACGTTTCATATTAGCTTTTTATTTATCTTAACCATGTAAGGAAATAATCAATAAAGGAGGAGCTTATGTTGCATGGTCATAAAGATAATTTTTTATATAATATTTTAAAATGAATTTATATCGTGCCCGTGTATCGCAGAGGACATCAACTAGTTACCGGTGAGCCTCGCTAGCACTTACAAAGGTTAGGCATTTTTGTAAGTACTAGTATTGTAAGTTTTGTCTTCACACTCTCTCCTTCCCCATTCCTTATGTCTTCCGTCTATATTATCTATAAAAATAAATAAAAGCTTTGGGTTCTTATTTTATTCAAAGACAAATGTACCCTTTTCAAAGCTAGCTAATTACGTGATTGCCAATATTTGTTTGTTCTAGAAGGGTAATTTTTGCATCTTTTCGTGTTCATTTTGGAAGTCATTTTCGAAAACTACTTATGATATGAGCATTTAATACATGAAGCCAATAATAGAGCTCGGGGTTTGTCGAAAATTAGGAACATTTATGATGCGGAGATGGTGATAAAGAGGGGCTCTCCAATAAAATTCAAGATTAGGTTCTTCAATTTTGAGTTTCTTACTAAATTGTGTTTTACACTTTCTTTTGAAAAATGCTAGAGATACAAACTTTTTTACAAAAACTTTTACAAACTGCTGATGTAGTGAATGATTATTAGTAAATAGAAAAAATGATGTTATTGGTAGACCCAGATGATAATTAATAAGTAGTTGGCCACAACAACAGTTTGTAAAAATATTGTAGAATAGGGTTAAGTAACTGTTGTTATTTTTTGAAATATGTCATAGCTAGGAATATTATTAAGGATCCGGGTGCTCTTAGTGCATCTGTTAATAGACTATTTTAGAAAAGTTTTAATCCAATTTTTATAGAAAATATAAAAAGTTGTCAAAAAAATCATTTTTTTTCCATAAAAAATTTCTAAAAATATTTCCTACACTAATGCACTTTAAGGCATTTGTTAATTTTTCCCTATTATTAATTATTACATTGTTGAAAGAGGTCTGTTTCATTATTTTGGTAAATTAGGATGGAGTTTCAAGGTTTAGTCAACACTGAAACAATGTAATCATGGAAAAGATGGTGTTTTGCGTGAATATGAACGAAACAACAAGAGGAATCTCATGGTTTATATATATAGTCCACCCCAACTTTGACGTTTTTGACAGCCACGTTATGCATGCATTTGGATGGGGCGTTTTGCTTAATTCGTGCATTTTAAGTTTTTTTAGTGGGTCCCATGGGTACTGTTCACGAACCACTAAGAATTGAAAAACGTGTATACCCATGCATTTTTGGGTTCCACGGCACTATTCACACATTTAAAAATTATTTTGCTACAGTGTTTTTAGCAATAAATTTTCAATTTTCAGCAAATAAGTGGTATCCAAACAGATACAAGACAACTTAAATAAAAGCTTTTTTTTATAATAAAAAAAGATAAAGAAAAATTCAATAGTGGAAGAGCGGAAATTTAAACCATTGCATTTTTGTTTGAAATACAGAAAGAGTCAATTAAGCTATCAAACTCTTGGCGAAAACCCTTTTTCTTTTTCTTTTTTGAGAACTTGGTGACAACTTAAATGAAAGTTATTTCTCAAAAAAAAAAAGAAAAAAAAAAAAGCTAAAGCTTAAGTGACTTGGTTGATGTGTTTAAAGTTTGGGATAATTATACTTTATTACTCTAAATTATACCCTAATTACACTTTGCACTCTAAACTTCAGAATTCACGATTAGCATCCTAAACTATGACCTATGTTATACTTTGCACAGTGCCGTTAAATTATACTATTATCTTGGATGGAAAACCAAAGTTTAGGGTGCAAAGTGTAATTGAGAGTATAGTTTATGGTGATAAAATGTAATTTTTCATTTGTTTGTAAGGTATTGAGAAGATAGACAATTAAGTCTTTTCGTGTGATATCATCCAAGGAAATGACAGAATTGACAGAGAGATGCAAAATATAACATGAGTTATAGTTTAGGGTACTAATCATGCATTCTAAAAGTTTAGGATGTAAAGTGTAATTTGAAGTATAATTTAGGGCAATAAAGTGAATTTTCTTTTTCTTAGAGGTGTGGAATCTTATTTCAAACAGTTCAATATATTTTGCCGCAAAGCATGTTTTCCTCTCCCTCTTTCTCTCTCCCCACTCTGAACATTAATTGGAAGTTGGAATTTGATTTGCTGTGGGGAAAAATTGTCAAGAATACTACTTTCATTGACTTTTGAAAAACTAATTGATGCTCTTATATACGTAGACCTGCTTTTGAATTTTCCTGTAGACTATAAGGGATATGGATAATTATAGCTCTCTCCCAAATTGATATTTGGTGATAGATATATATATATATATCAAACAGAAAGTGAACCGAAAACTTAAAGCAATTTTATCCCCACTCCCTTAAATAATTCAATGACTCCCAGACCATACTTCTTTGATTCTTTCCTTCAACCACAGTTCACACCTAAAAAAAAACACACAAAACCAGAAACAAAAACAAAGTTTTTCTTTAGAAGAGCACGATAGCATTAGGTCAGCAAGGGATCTCATTAACTACACCAATCATACAGTTACAGGGGGCCGCAGTCTGTACAGTTCCTCAGCAGTGGGACAACCTTTGGCGTAAGACGCATGCAGTTCTATCTATCTATGATTCTATATATAAAGTTTTATTTTTTCCTTGCTGAAATGTTTGATCTATATAAAATATATTTTCATGAATATATATATATATATATATATATATTAAGAACAAAATGGAAGAGAGGGAGTACTTAAAAATTAAAATAGAATATTATAATTTTCCTTTTTCCTCAAAAAAAATTTACAAGAAAATATTGATTTTACTTCCATAGGAAGAAAACTTAGCTTTTTTTTTTTTTTTTTTTGAGAAAGACTTAGCCAACTATTTTTTTTGAGAAGAACTTAGCCAACTTAATTGATATCAAAGAAAAAACGTGAAGTGAATTTTTTGATCACATAATAAACGCTAGATGCAAGTATATATGGTATTACAGTTATATTGCAATTAAAATGTGAAGTGAATCATGCCAAATTATTATAATAAAAAAAATATGTTGTGTAACATGTGTATATTTGCAAGATGAATTATAATAGCATATTAACGTGTTACATGACAATATGACACATCGCCTAATTCGTACAGGCAAAGTGAATTAGGAAAGGTGGAAAGGAAAGTCAGTCTTGACTGAGGCCAATGATGGCCAACTTAAGGGGTCCATACCTTTTCGTTTTTGAAACTTTGAACTTCTCTTTTCCAAGAGAGTTACGATGAAAATTTTGACTTGAGAATTGAGATCAAAATAGAATATAATCATACTTACTTTCTTAGAATAAGTGAATCCTTAAAAATGTGTACATAAACAACCAAGCCAATAATAATAAAAACTATAAACAACCAAACCAAATTTTAGTTCTAAAATGGAAGGCCCTCTTCAAAAAAGCAATGCTGGTACCACAATTTGTGCTATTACTCACTCATGTGACGAGTTGTGATTGGTAGAAGAGAGTATTAGTCATGATTTATTGGTAATTTCAAATACAATTACGGGCATATAGAATTACCTCTTTCTCACATATTTTCCGTAGGTTTGAAGTATCAAATGTTGGTAGTAATAGAAATAAATTGGCATATTTCTTTTCGTTAATTTGAATCAAATTTCAGTCTTCCTGTAAAAAAAATGAAAAAAAAAAAGAAAAATGAAAAAGTAGTTCAAAAAACACCAAACAAGCACCAATACTAATGTGAATGAGATCAAAGTTGTGTAACTTATATACCAATTTACTTTTATTAAAAAATATATAGAGGGTTCAAAAAAGTCAGTCTCTAAGCCGACCCATCACCCATGTCGATTGTCGGCTCGAAGAGATGACTCTCTCTCTCTCTCTCTCTCTCTCTCTCTCTCTCTACACAGCTCAGGTGCGTAAGCAATGCCATTTATTATTTATATATTTTATAGTACGGATATTAATTGCAAAATATGTATATATATATATATATATATATATATATTGCATGCATGAGTCGCATGACGTCGATGACGATCTCTCCCAGTACGATCCTTTAGTTGCTTTGTGCATAATTAATTAATTAATTTAATTTTGTTGCTTAATTTTAATTAATTGTGACTTTCCCAAGACTTAAACACTATACGTGTCTTCGTATAACACACTCAAAAAGTGGGCACACCATCGATGAAAAACCACTCTCCTTAGCAATCTGACACTTCATAAGATCTGACGTCTCATATGTCTGTTCATTTCTGATCAAATTTAAAACAGGTCCTTCACGTTCTTGACGTGTTTAGAATCCAACATCCATCTTATCAAAAAGAAAAAAAAAAAAAAGAAAAAAAAGAATCCAACATCCAGGCTATTTTTGTTTTACTAGTATTTAATTATTCGTACAGGGTATGCTTTTTTAATGTCTTGTTTTCATTAGGAAATTGCTCAATAAGTTGTTAGAGTGAAATCATCACAGAGTTTGGCTTGAATTGAAAGCATTTGTTTGGAATTCAGGATTATAGAAAATGACATTATTGGACAGTTATCAATCATTAGCACTATGCATATGTTAAGCTTAAGTCAAATTAGATGTTTGATTGAGATTAGATGATTATAAGTTTACTTTTTTGCCTTTTTAGGTTTTATGTACATTTTTTTTATTTCACTTTTTCGAGTGGTTATAGTAACATAAAAAATTACACAATTTTTTATCATAATTTTGATGTAGCAGATTATAAAAAATTTCCTATCATTTACTTATGGACCCATCTCTTTTTTTCACCAATCACACTATGTCACGTCACAGTTCTAGCAAACTATTCTATTTGGGAATAGATTATCTAACTTTTTGTTAAAAGTTTTTTTTTTTATTATACTAAAATTAAGATAAATAAAGCTAAAAGCTAAATGAAGTAAGCAGGAGACTTACATGAAAATAGCAGGAAAAAAAAAAAAAGCTGACTTATAATCAAGACCCAAACGCTCACTAAAAATGAGCATAAGATTGCAATTCTGAATAAGTTCATATATTAATTAGTGGATTAATTATTGAATTTGGCTTAAATTGAAACAAATATTAAATAAAAAAAATTGACAATTCAATAGTTTGGGACAGAAGATTTGAATCTTGAACTTTTATATGTATTAGAAACACTAGAAAATACATGTTAAGCTAGCATTTGATTGCAATTCTGAATTATAAAATGACATTTCCACCTTGGACAAGTGTCAATCATTAGCACTATGCACATTTCTTAACTACGGGCAAAGTAGGTTATGCCTTTGCTTATTATACTTCATAGACGCAGTAATAGACTAATCACTAATTTTAATTACATTTTTTTTATCAGGTGAATTCATCACGTGAAGACACTATTGGTTCGCAAATTCATATGTAAAAAACTATTTCGTACTCTCATCCACTTTATCTAGGTGTCACATGGTCAAACATTATAATATTCATCTACTAAGATTTTCCCCCTAGCTAGGTACATATTTCAGTAACAACTAGATAATTCTTGACCTAACCCCGCACTTTTTGCCTTGCTTGCATTCCCTTCTCACCCCTATAATTTTTATATTCCTTCATTGTTGTTATCAAAGCTTATTAGAATCTAGAATAACATTTCCTACAGGCTACATATAACTTATATGTAGGCAATAAGAGCAATAGTGTATAACTATATTATATAGCTAAGCTTTTGATTAAACAAAATCATAGTCTAATGAAATAATGTCCCCTGGGTTGGTATCACAGAGACACCCTAACTGGAATGTGACAAATCTAAGTAGCCCATAATGGGAAATTGTGGATTAAGAATTCGAATTTATATACTTTAATTACGAATTGCTTACAGCTCTTGCTCAATTAGGTAATTGCTTGTCCAAAATTAGGATTTGGGTTACCCAAAAAAATTGTCTACGTGTTACTGTTAGCGTTGACCTGCCGAAACATATTAATTTGGTAGATAATCTAAAAAAACAAAAACAAAAACAAAAAAAGATGTTGTTCGTTTCCGTTGTGAGCTGGTTGATTGCTCCAACAAACTTTGAATAATTACGTGGGCCTTTTGTTAATTTGTGTCAAGGACATTTTTTTTTTAAAAAGAACAGTGTTCACATAATTTAGGGCTATTTTCAAATACGAGATCCAAAGATTGTGTGAAAGAAGAGCCATTTTTATTATAATAAGCATTCCCCATGCATAATTTTTTTTTTTCTTTTTATTCTTTCACTACTATATAATTGAGATTATCAAACATTCAAACCCATCCATTTTTGTATAGAGAAGAAATAACACCTGGCCCCTATCAGACATCAAGAACGTTCCCAAACTAGGTTTTTCTAATTAACCTATTATTTAAAAAAAAAAAAATCCTAATTAACCTTGTGTTCAGCGTAAGCAATTTGGGACACATACATAATTACATATAGAAAAATTTGGGACACGTAGGGATTTTTTTTTTTTTTTAATAATTTTATGGGAATGGTATTGACATGAGCCTAGATTCAAGAGATTTGAATATGACTACAGTTGATAAGTTCAAAACGTGGAAGTTTTTAATAGGTTTTTTCTTTTGGTTGCTTCGCATGTAGATAAGTTCAAATGTTCTATCCATTTCTTACACATTGATAGCTGATGTTGGATCAAATATTAGTGCGTTAACAGCAAGGGCATACTCAGGGAAGTTAATCATAGTTGTCAGATTTTTGGATGCATGATTTGGCCTCTAAATGGCAAGCAGCCATTACATGAAACAACATTTTATTAATGCTATCTGCGAAAAATTCTTGTAGACAAGTGCACAAATTTCATACACAGTTTTAGTTCCCCCTCCGGAAAACAATGATACGTATGAAATTTTCACAAATTTGAAGTAATAATGTTAGGGGGTTGTTTCTTTCATACAACACTGATTTTATAACAAAAAACGTGAGTTTAACTCATGTTATCGGTCTATTATAATACATTTATACTGTGTGAAAGAGAATTTTCTCACAACATTAATTTGCATAAATGTAATGCTAATGATACTACAAATTTTACTACATAGATGACAGAGCTTACAAACTTATGTTTCATCAATCACCAAAAAATAAAAAAACATTCATTAATTAGGTAGTTGAACTTAAAGCCTGTTAATCACATTTATTGTCACGTCGGTTTGCAAGTTTTATATAGTAAAAGTTTTTGTAGTACCTTTTGCATTATCCATTTACATAGATTTTTAGCCAGCAATTTCATTTATTTACTGGAAATAAACAAATTATAATTACCAAAACAAAGGACATAAGCAAATTGACAATGGAAAGACCAGCTTATTAGAATATAATGTCATTCGTGGGAGTAGATTGAACATATAGCCTGGCCTAGTTTCAAAATAACCCAAGCTTGGAGCCACCTGTACTCAATTTCCAAACAATGATATTCCCGCAGGAACCCTTACGACCGATTGATGAACATCAAAAAGACAAAAACCATAATAACATAATGTAAATGTAAATTGCTTCAGGAAATGTCTAGTATTAACATAATGAAAGACAATAAGAAATTGTCAAAAATCAGAATTACTGAATGAGGTTATTTCAAGTTTCAAATATGATCCTTTCTACTTTTGAGTTGAAAATCCATATCTACATCTATGAAGCCATTTCTTTGTCCATAAACAATTCTTCATTATGTGTAGACTATTCTCCATGAGCGTACCTATAGTTTCATATAACATGTTCCAACTTTGGCAACCAACCTAAATTTTCAATAAAATCTGTTTTTCCTGGACAGTTCCTTCCTATTGATCAATTAATAAAGTTACTGGTCTGCACGCCATCGATTATGACTTAACACCTCCCATAATATGTCCATCGCGTCTCCATTACAGATTTATTATGCAAATTTACACATGTTCATTCCTCTTTCCCTATGACTTCCTCGTTCTCTATGTTGCAAGAAATTTTTATTTTTATTTTTACTGGTAAGTTACACACGCAGCTAATATTTAAGAACTGCAGAGGAAACTTACCAGGGGAGGAGGCCAGTTGAACTAGAACTCATTAGCCAAGTTGCAAGAAATGTCTACATTGCTTCATTGCCAATTACTGCCCACAATATGATCTTTTCATCATAAGGGCATAACAAAAGGCTGAGACAAGATTTTAAAAAATATGGATGATGTCAAAATTTTCATGGTCATTAGCAAAGTTTCATCCAGAGCTCCCCATATGTGATTTTTTACAGCAAAATCCCAACTGAACTGATCATATGTTTATCAACTGAAAATACAAAGGAATATGTCCAATTTGATTTTGCATTAAGATAACATTCGCTCTATAAACAAAATTAAAGAAGATTTAGTTGTGGATCTAAATGAAAGAAGATAGCTTGGGCTCCAAATTAGCAGGTCACAAACATCCCTGTAAAGAACACATAATTTCAATAGCAACAGCCTAACTAATGATATGTTCAAGTTTAATCAACTGAAAATTTGAAAATACAAAGGAATATTTTGAGTTTGACTTTGCATTAAGATAAATTTTTGGTATAAAAACAAATTTAAAGAAGATTTAGTATTGGCCCTTAAATAGTTGGCCAGTTTCTTGTATTACTTATGTTTGTTTTCTTTTATTAGCTAGCTGAACTCGCCCGAGAAACTAGTAGACAATGAAAGAAAACCGAGCATGACTTTGTTATCTGACAACAGTGAACTAAAACAATTGGTGTAACATTCTGCAAATTTTGCATTGCATGTGAATTGAACTAAGTATCAATTCAAGAATTGTTGAATCAAATGCTCAAAGGAAAAGGAAAAAAGAATACCACGATCAGGTAGGGGTCCACCCATCAAACATTTGATGAAACAGAAGAGATCTTATCCAGAATCTGATCGTGTAAGTTGCCATTAGTCACAAGGATTCCACCTGAAGGATATATAATCCTCCGTCCATCTTTATCTGCAGCAAGATCAACTTGGCTCCCTTTCCAGTCAGTAACCTGATTTTTATTCAAATTTATTTATGTCATCAATATTTTTTTTTTTTTTTGATAGGTAAAAAATTAATAAAATCTTCCTTTATATTGAATTTCTAGATCTTTGTAATTTTAGATGTTAATTGTTTGGTGGGGCTCTTTTTTTAATAAAATTATATTACATGCAAAATATATATATATATATATACACACACACAAATGTGTACACACACCTATGTGCAACATTTGTCTTCTCACTTTATCTACTCTGTTAGACATGATTACACATTTCTTCCTAAATTAAGTTCCATTAAACTTTTTATATATATAGTTTGAAAACACTATGAATGCGAGAATAACAATGACATTGATGAAAAGAATTCTATTAGCGAAATGATATTATTATTATTTTTTTGGGGTTCAAAAGTTTGATCAGTTTAGCTTGTTTACGGTTTGAAAAGGAGTATTGCATACCTTTCCCCCTGCTTCAAGTACACATATTATGCCAACAGCATGATCCCAAATCTAAATGTAGATAAGATCAGGAACTAAGTCATACAACCACAATATTTGCAAGAAATTGAGATCTAGAAATCAATGTGATACCTTAATGCTTGTTTGAACTTTTGCTTGATGAATATAAACAGCAGCCCTACCTGAAGCCACCATTAAATACTTGCATAAGCTGCATAAACCAAAAAGAATGTGTGACATACAAGCTAAAAAAAATTCATAAATCCATTAACAGGATGATGTGACGATTCATATTTGATAGGCAGAGCAGAAGTTAAATAGCATACATGGAACAGAATAAGAAATTATATGCGACAAGTTTTATTGAGATATCTGAACGAAAAATCAAAACAGTAGGTCCTTATGACACTGAAAAATTGTAAATTAACTCGCAAGAAGTGTATACAAGCCTGCTTTCTGCCAAGTCAGGAGCTAATTATCAGGGAGCACCTCAGATTTCAAGTTTAAAAACCAAGAGTAGAAAATACAATTTTTGTTGCATATGCTTTTACTCTACTAAAGAATGCCAATGGCTTAGGCATTGGCATGTTGAGTGAAACTTAAATCTTTATGGAATTGAAGGCTGGCATTTTATTCCTTAGAAAGAGCAGTTGAGGATCCTAAGTAAAGAGCTCATTTCTACAGAACAAAGTACTTAAAGCTCTTATAGTCTTGTTTTGGTACTTTCTTAGCACCAAAACAAGATTAGGAAAAGAGAGAAAAAAATCTAAAATGGTCACTGAAAATAGCAGTCAATTACCCAGTATTCAAACCTGGAAATGTAGAATAATTCGATTTATGCTCTTAAAGAACTCTTTAGTTAGCAATATAACCAATGATAGGGCTAATTTGGGAATTTTGCGAAATTTTTGAGAATTTTAGTTTTGTCCCTAGTTTTATTGAGGGATTATTTCAGATTTTCCAAGTTGGGACACCATCTATATCAAGAGTTTACAAACATTTATTTTCGGGTTTTTATTGTTTCAGACTTTTTTTTTTTTTTTTTTTTTTCATTTTAGATATCAGTTGACATTTTGAATTTGGAATTTGAGTTTTATGAGTGAGAGTTGTTGGGATGTAATTGTGTCCTGCTGTAATTCTTGAATCTACTGAAAAGGCTCCAGGAATGGTTTAAGGCATTGAACATTGAATGAAACTTTTCTTTAACTTGGTGGTGATTCCAAACCCCTATAGGTGGTGAAGCCTAGGGTTTTGTATTCTGCCTCTTATTTTCTTTTTCTTTTTTCAAATACATTCTGCATTGAACACAAAACAGAGTAAGGTAAAAGGCTGACCATTGAATAAGTGAGCTAAAAGGAACTAGACAAAGACAAGACTTAAAAGATTACAAAAGTAAAGGAAGACAGAAACAAAACAACCTGTATTTGTTGAAGCACGCTATTGTCAGTATCTCTTTTAAGCCTTTCTTCAAATGAAGTGGAGAATCTTAAATTAGAAAGTTATAATAATCCTTAGAGGAAAAAAATTTTAATAGATGCATTGGTGAGAATGAAAATTACAAAAAACCAATCAGTATTTCAGTGAAAGCAAGGAAATGTATATGAGAAACAGTTACAAAAAGCTAGAATTAGTTCCAGCATAAAATAAAAGAATCAACACTAGGACAGTTTGGATGCATAGAGGGAAGAGAAAAGGATGTGTGGAGAGAAGACGTGAGTGCATGAAAAAGGAACCATAATTTATCAAACAAAAGAAAAACAAGAAAGAGTTTCAAATTAGTCATCAAGCATAAAGAAAAGAATAGCATCAACATATGGAATGAAAGACTTTAACCAGGACGATTCAATAGAAAAATTAAAGAACAAGAAAATAAAGATAGAGAACCTAGAAGTTGGCACCTAAGCTTGTTTGGAGTCAACACCAAGCATTAGAAACCTCTAAGAGTCAGCACCTAAGGTTGACTGGAGTTGACAACAGACCGTGGAGAACAATTTCAATAGAGATTTTATTTGTCAGAATATTCCCCCTTTCATAGGAGTACAATACTTTGCTCATATGGGAGTGTTAAATCCTAATTCTAACTGACATAGGAAAACTCTAATTGGCTTATATTATTAAATACCCTTGGCGTTAAATAAAAATACTAATTAAGTACTAGGACCTAAAATAAAAAATACAGTTGACTCACAAAATAAAATAAAAATAAGATTTTTCTTGCACTTCCTGCATCAACCTCTAATTCAAATTCTACATAGGCAACTTGACACTGCAAAACCAAACTTTGGTTATGTAAACACAAGAAATAATCCTCCTATAAACAAAGGCAGCAAATTAAGTCCAATACATGCATGTGTATGTACAGTAGATGTTTTGTTTTGGATCTATGCATTGGTTGATGTTGGCAGATAGAAGAACTCTGGCAATGAGTTAGCACCTTCTCGCAACAAATTAGCAATCAGGATTTCAAGTAGAAGCAGGTAAGTAGGAAGATATAGTTTTACTATTAATGAAACAAATACAAACCTTCCACAACATGTGGGCAAAAGAAGAATTTGATTATTCCCAGCACTGTCTGCAATTGTTGTGGAGCTGAATGTTGTTGACAGGGGAAATGAGTCTGATGATTGACTATCTGGAGCACAAAAGCGTGCCTCATGTATTAAGCAACATCCATCTACAAAGCATCTGGTCCAACCATTAATCATTTTGGTTGTGGCATACAGCATATCTGATAACCTCTTTGTCCATACTCCACAACCAATATGAGCAATCATTATGATACCTGACCCAGCTAAGTTTTTTCTATTTTCCTGGACCTCAGTTGTAGATTCATTGGAAGAATCATACTGCCAGTTAGGGCAACCCATAACACCTAGTACAATCTCTCCTTCAACTACAAGAGCCAAACCTACCTGAAAAAATTAGGGAGTTCCTTGAGCAAAAATCAAGATATTAAGAAGGATACCCTTATAGGGAAAACAACATACAATTTCCATAAAATTAATATATATCTTTGAAGAATATATTTTGGAACTTTTCGGTATAAATTATAAAAAATATGTTCAATGTTGTTTATTTGAGACTAGCAGCCCAAATGTTCAATTCCTTCTCTCCTGAAACAGAGAATCAATGAAACAACCATTATAGATAATAGATTGCATATAGAAGTGTTTTCTTAACCTTGTCATCATACAAAACATGCAATTACCCTTTTTTTAGTTTCGGAAATAGAAGTGTTTCTTGGTGAAAGTACCAATCAGCATCTATTTGATCATAGAAACCCACTTCATAGCTACCATCGATGTCCAAGAAGATGACACAAACTACCAATACCACAACAACTGAGGATCACATATCCAACCCATTACAAGCATTAATTATGGAAAAGAGTTTTTATTGTCACTGTTCTTGTATCCAAAACCCATTTATTCAAAAGAAAAAAGTTTTATTAAAAAAAAAAAAAAAAAACACAACAACAACTATAACAGAAACTATGCTATATGTAATTACAAATGTTATAAGTTCACTATCTATATTACTTTTTAAATGTAAAGCACTCATAGTTCTTGAAGGATTAAATTTCATACTTCAGTCTTGAAATGATATAAGCTATTATATCAACAAGTTGATTCTATTCTATCCACCAGCTGAACAGAATTCAAAACTTCATTCTCATGCACATCTCTTATTATAACTTCTGATTTAAATTCAACTTAGTTTTACTCATGGTTTTAAAGACCATATTGGACTAGTTAGTCTGACTGGATCAACCACAAAGCGGGATCTATACTGGTCCAGTCCACATTCAAAAACCAGAAAAGGTCAAAAACTGATCAACTGGCGGTTCAACTGCTGAAACTGCAAACCAAAATTAGTTTGGACCAATCCTGACTTTCTTTTAATGTGTTTGGATGAGCTTATCTTCATCAAATTATTTTGTTTATTATGTAAGAGTACAGTTGTACCTTGAAAAAAGTGATGCTTTACATTCCATTTTAAGATGGAAATGAGCTGACCCAAACAGATGCAAGCAAATATTTCACAAACTTTAGAGCAACCTTTCTAAATTAGAAAGACTTACCACATATAAGGCCTCACTTCCTTTTAGAAATCCTCGTGTGCCATCTATGGGATCAAGTACCTGCATTGAGTTAACACCTCAATAGAAGTAAATAAAGTAAAAATCCAACCAAAAAGCATATTATGAAGTCAAAAACTACGAAATTAATTAACACCTAAAAGGCCATAAAAGAGACTAAACTGAGAACCCCTTTCTGATAAGAAGCAGAAGGTACCCTTAACCCACACTCATAGATCATATCATCATACAAGTTGCAAGTCAAGGAGTCCACAGATATATACCAACTAACACAAGCATGCAGGGTGAGTGATCATCCCAAACAGTATAAGAACTCGTTAAACCAACCCAATATGTGGCTGGCTTGGTTCCAAGGGTAAAAGCTTCCTTGCCTCCTCTGTCAATTGCCTTGAGCGCATCATCATGTGTCCATGGCTTATCTTCAGCACTTGCTTGACGAGTTACTGCCTTTACCACAGGATCTTCTAGATTATTTGAACGTACAAAGGCAGAGTCCTCTTCAGCCACCAAGGGAATAGAAGGGAACAGTTTGCCCAATTCTGTCACCATAATCACAAAAGGCAAATCAGTCATGCTTGGATTCTAGACAAAGAATTTTAAGATATCAACAAGAAAAAAATTTCTTTGGCTTGGAGATTGCTTATTAGACAATCATATTATTCTTTTCTTATTTATACATTGTTTGATGAGCATTACAAATAGCACAATTTATGGTTATGTCACTCTCCAGTGTAAATCGCACGAAGCTCTAAGACTTGTGATATGAGACAAGGTGATGCCTAACTTAAGCAATATGCCCCTGTTTCTTCTCTCAGGGCTCTTTGTGCTTACGTTTATTGCTAAATCCACAGTCATAAGATGACAGGCTTAATATTATCATAGGGTCTGGTCTGTTGACTCTGTTCAGAATAACATTGCAATAATGACGCACCGAAGCAACATTTGCAATATTTGATAAATTCCCTTGTCCAAATATGCATCAAATGGTACCATCACGAATACCCATCAATAAGAAATCACGATCACGAGTCAACATGTTTAACAGTAAAACTGCAGGTTCAATTAGCTGGCATGGAGTAATTTCAGGGACATGAAGATTAATCCACGCATATCATATGTAGGAAATTTTACCTCTTTCCATTTTACCCACAAGTGCTCCAGCATTGACAATAAAAAAATTTTAAATTCCAATTTTAAAACTAAGGTGATTGCAAAATACCTTTTTTTTTTTTTTTTTGGGTATTGATAACGTAGAATTTAATCCCCAAGACACCAATTCTTGTATTCACACAAAACCATTCATGCAAGGACACCCAAAAAAAATCAATGGTCTCTTCATATAATGTATCATAAATAAAATTTTAAATTAATAACAAGTATAAACAAACAAAAAAGTCATAAGCAATGAGCATTTTCAGATAGCTACCCAAACTGACCAGAGCCTGCACCCCAAAATCTGCAACCGTGACCGGAGTCTGGTCATTCTTTTCAACAATCCGCCTGTCACTCGAAAACAAAGATGCTTTCACCTAAAAAAAAATTATAAATTACAATTTAATGAACATAAATATAATCAATTAAAGAATAAGAAAAATAATAAACCACAAAGTATTGTTTGGTTCCCTAGAAAGTGCTAGAAAGAAAACAAAAAGTCTAATTCTCACGTCGTTATGCAGAGCTTTTGAGTTCTTTGCTCCACAAAATTAAAAACAAAAACAAAACACACACACACACACACACACACAGCATCCTATGGACCAGCATTTTTTCACAATAGAGTTCTTGCATCCAAAACCAATAATTTGCATTGTAGAAAAACAAGAAACAAGACGCAATAGAAGCAGAAAATAGCGATTCAGAATGTTGCGACTTGTTTTTCCTTTCTGGCATTTTCTCAGCAACCAAACGGGCAATTAAGGAAGGGAGTAGAGAAAGGAAATTACGTCGACACAAAGATGACAAGCTCTTTCAACTGCGTCCACGGCAGCTTCGAGCTCTCTGTAATACTTCGCTTCCTGAATCGGAAATGGCAGACTCGCCCTGCAAAATTCACCAAACTATTCAAATTTTGTTTTTCATATTTCTTTTATAGAAAACAAATAAGTACTAGTAGTTAGCATAGTAAAGCAGAAGCTATATATATGTATGTATGTGAGGGGAGGAATAGAGTGCGGAGACCTTACAGTAAAGAGTCGTGCGCGACTGAGTGGAGAGGTAGTAGTGGTAGTGGATCTGGAACGATGGTGGTGATGATGAGTGTGGATGAATCGGACGGCGGGGAATGGAGAAGCGTAGTGGAGGAGATTCATGGATGGAGTTTTAACGGTGGAGATTCATGTAGGTGCTTGCTTTGGTTTGGAGTGTTTGTGGAGTCGAGAAGAGCGGAAGGGGGAGGGGGGAGGAAATCTTAGCGGTCCTTTTGGGCGCACTGCTTGGTTGGTTGGTTGGTGAGATTGGAAGTTATGCTAAATGTCACACGTGTGGGATGAGGCTCAGCTATTTAACTAAAGGCTATGTTTGGTCAAAGGGAAGAGGAGAAAAGAAAATGTAATTTTTTTTTTTTTTAAAGGGAGTTTTAATTTATGACGTTCGTTTCTAATGATATTTTTTATCATCAAACCAAGATACTAGAGACTTTATTAATTAAGCTAACTAAAACTCATAAAAAAAATATGTATTTGAATGTAAAAGAGATGAGAAATGAAAGAAATGCAATGTATTTTACAATTTTATTCTTTTAGTTTATAAAGAAATAACTATATAAATGTAATTTGACACAAAGAGTCAAAACTTTTTAGGGTGTAAGAGTAATTTTATGGATTCGGGGGGAAAGTTAAAAATATAAAATTGGTGGGATCTATAGAAATCTTTTCTCCCTTTTATTCTCTTCTAACTAATTAAACAAATGACAATGGCCAATGGGTCTTTTCTCTTCCCTTCTCCCCACATTTCATGTGAACGACTTATTTTGGATGTTGAAATATAACACTTCATTGAACTCTTTAGAAATTGAAGACAACCATCAAAATCTATGTAATTTAATTGTCATTTTTATTAATATTTTAAATGGAGGATTCAAAAAGTAACAAATTAGAACTTAACCCAATTAATGAAGCCACGTTCTATTTGGTGATTTAATACGGAATGAAAGGCTAATGTGTCACATTTCAAAATCAATAGAATTTTTTTGATGAGAGAAAAGGGGGGTGGGGGCAATCATGTGTGACTCACTCCCTTGGGCGTGACCATAGAGGTGGCCTAGTGGTAAGGATCCCGCACGCATGTGCAATGATCTCTCGTTCGAACCCTGGCAAGTACTAGGGATGGGAGGTGGGAGCACTCATGCGTTGCACCTTATTGTTAGCTCATATTATTGTTGAGTTGGATGCTCTTGTGGTGGTGGTGTTTTTTTTTTTTTTTTTTTCTTCAGTTAATATTCATCCTAAGTTGTTGGGTTTGGTTGATGACTGCATATCGCTGTTGCGAAGCATACCTAATTCTCAAGTCTCTTCTTAAAAAAAAAAAACTCTCAAAGTTCACCATGTTTTTAGAGTAGAAAATAGAAGTGTTGATGCCTTGGCTAGTTTGGGGTAATCTCAAATTGAGGATTTTGTTATCTTTTTACCCTAGACTCTATTAGGGGTGTTTTGTAATGGATAGTTCTGCAGTATCTTACACTTGCCTCTTTTTTGCTATTTAGGCTGCTTTATATACATCCCTTTTTTACCCAAAAAAAAAATTAATATCTAATTTGGAGAAAATTTAATAGATGCCTTAAGGGCATTGGTTTAGTAAATATATTTAGAAACTTTTTATGCGAAAATAAAAAAGCAACTGGGTTTTTTGACATTTTTTATTTTTCATAAAAATTGTATTAAAACTTTCTTAAAATAATCCATTAACAAAAACCCTAAGGGCACCCGTTAATTGGGAGAAATTATTAGGTCCACCGGGAGGATTACTGAAATGGTCCTCCCAACCAATGAAATGATGTCACTTATGCAAATGTGTGAGTCAACTTTCTAATCATCATAAAAAAAAAATTAAAAAAAAAAAAACCAAAATAATAAACCATCAGGTGATGTCACACTTGCATGAATGACAACATTTTATTGGTTGGGAAGATCACTTCAGCAGTCCTCTGGTGGATCTAATAATTTCTTGTTAACTGGGCTCTTTAATTTATTACTTTTAAAACTATGATTTAATTTGCTAAACCCATAAAGTATAGGGCTTTAAATATTATTTTCTTATTTAAGTATTTTTAATGTTAGAAAACCCATAAAACATAGCACATTTATTATATTGTGTTTACTTTTTAAGAAATTTTATATATGAATAAGATGTTTTGTAATTTTTCATAAGTAGTAATGCTACAGTTACAAATTATTTTACAACATTTTTATAAACTATTGATGTGACAAATTCTTACTAGTTCTAATATGAGTCCACCACTAACTTCACATTTTTACTTACCAATAACTATTTGGAAAATGTTAAAACCATATCAGCAGTTTATAAAAATATTGTAAAATAATTTGTGTTTGTAGCATTATTCATTGTTCATAGTCAAAATTCAATATATAATTCTCATGAAGTAATTTTTAATAATTAGATAACCTCAAAGCAATACTAATATTGATTTCTATTTTACTCATAAAATGATTTATAATAATTTTAAATTATAGATTAATCATTTGTGTCACTTAAACCGTAAAGGTTAACTTGAAAATAATATCAAATTATAGGCCCTTTTGGATATACACTACTGTCAGTTTCTTTAAAACCTTCTCTCCACTCTTCCTCCATGTGTGTGTTAAAATACTTAGTATTCTAAAAAAAAAAATCAAATTATATAATTTATTATATAAGTATTTCAAAATTTATTCTATATACACGCATTTTTATGAAAAATAATAAATTTTTACTTAAAGACTTTGCCTCCTTAATACTTTTGAAAGGTAACATTTTAATTTTTGTTGTAATTTTGTCTCTTCAATTAAAACTTGTACTTATATAATTCATTTTTTTATTATTTTTTTTCTTTTATAACCTTTGAACTTAAAAAAAAAATGATAAAATAGGAAAACTTTTCTTTCTATTTTACAATGAAGATTATAACATATAAAAGAAATATATCAATAGAATATATATAAATAAACATAGAAAAAGAAAATAAAGTATGAAACAAGGACAATTTAAAAAAAAAAAAAAAAATCTCTGGCAAGGTAGAGGTATTCCTAGAATCATCGCATTTTATGAGAATTTAGATATTAATAAAAATTATAATTCACGAAAAATTTGTTGTAGGAATAAGTAAATTTTCATGATTTGTATAGAATTATTAGTTCAAATTTCAACTTTTTACATAATGTACACCTCCTTCCAAGAAAGGATTGGAGAATATAACTATGTAATAATTTTTTTATTTATAATTCAATAATTAGAATAAAGAAAAATAATAGATTCAAACTCTAGTTTTCCTAATACAAAGAGGTGGATTATGTGACTAGACTATAAGACTCTTGACATGTAATAAACTATAATTCCCACAATGTGTCAAGTTGCCAATGTCATGAAAACAAAATAACAATTGTTTCATTAATAAATCTAGATCAAATTTCTAGATAAACAATAGGGTATATAAACGGAGAAAATACATCATGTTACTGGTGTATGTTTCCCCCCTTTCACAGCTGACGGGACTTATAACTAGCAGGCCCCACCAACTTATGAGAGGAAAGAAGCAAACTCGCATAATAGAGTACACTCTCTCGTATAGAGAAAAAGCCAAAAGCCTTTACACGGTTTCCTAATTTGACTTATTCTTCACTTTCAAATTTTCAATAAACAATCTAATCTTCTCAATGGTGATTGAGATAAATCCATGTAAGATAATTGCCCCTATAATAAATGAAAGGGTCATGCTAACGAGTGTCCTTAGGGTACTCATTAATAATTTATTTTAGAAAAGTTTTGATACCACTTTTATGAGAAATAAAAAAAATTGTAAAAATATTAATTACTTTTTTTTTTCATTTTTCATAAAAACTTTCTTTAAATGAATTATTAACCAGTGCTCTAAGGCACTAATTAGCATTTGCCTAAATGAAAAAGACGTTAAGAACAAAGTCTCATTCAAGATAATTGCCCCTATAATAAATGAAAAAGACGTTAAGGACAAAAAAAATAAAAACTAGTATTACTTACTACTTTTATTAACAGGCTTGGTTTTCAACACCCTTAAAATATCTGGCTTAGAAACATCAAATTATCCGAAGAGAAGAAAAAAAATGCAGAAACTTCCAAAATCCTACGTAGACATCATTCGTCCTTATCCGAATATTTTAACGAGTAACCGACACGTGTCATCAACCCACAGGATCATACGCCAATGCCCCTTGTTTCTTTGCAGACTTTTGCCCCAAACATATCCATCTCTGCCGGCTGTTTCTCACAAAATCAAGAGGCTATATTTCAAAACCTTTGGCTTTGGTAATGGTTCACCTCTATAAATATTTTTGGGTCCCCAAAAAAGTTTGAGAAAACCCATAATTTTTTCTGCAAAACCTTCATAGTTCATATTGTGTTTTATTTTGGAAAAGCTAGGCTTTGAATATTTGTGAATTTTTGGGCATGAGTAGGGCATTGTATCAGTCAGGAATGAGAGTGATACAGGGGATGAAAGACCAGGTTTCTAAGTGTGATTCCCCTGTTAATTCTCTAAGAGATTCAGCTTATTCTTCTTCATCAGCCAAGCAGGCAAGGCTTTTCTCTACTGCATGTGATTCAGCTGCTTACAAAGCTGCAAATAGCGAGAAAATCAAGCAAGCTGAGGAGTCTCTTAGGACTGTCATGTACTTGAGCTGTTGGGGTCCTAATTGAACATCACCAAAGTTGTATTATGAGATGAGAGATTAAGATTTGTATGGCAGTCAGATTGGCGAGGATATATTAATTAGTTTTTGTTTTTCCTTTTTTTGCTTAGACTTTTTATATACATAGCTTCTAAAATTTGTAAATATGGTTTTGTATATATTTTCAGTCAGATACATGAACAATACAGGCTTTGTTGATTCAGAGCTCTTTCTTCTTCGTTTTGTTTAATGTTGTGTTTGGTCCAAGTAAAGATCTTTTTTTCCCTCTGTTGAAATATGCTCGCTTTACGTAGTCATTACAATAAGGTTTATCATACTGAACAAGATCAAGATGACAAGGTGTCCAACATGTCCACTTGTCCATTCGCCTAACAATTTTTTTAAGCCATCTGATATATGATCTTTGAATAAGAAATTTGGTTTTCAATTTTCGCTTAAACAACAAATGATTGGTGTTTTGATCTACAGATAAAGAACCATTATCCAAAGCGGTAAGTTAAAACTTTCTTTAAACAAAAAAATCTTAAGAGAGTTTAGTTTAATTTATCTTTTAGACATTCACTCTAATTTAAGAACATAATTTCATAAATATAATGATAAAGAGGGATAGATAAAAAACCTCAAACAATCCGTACACTCTTACAACTCATTCATGAACAAATGAGAATTTCAGTTTCACCCCCAAGTACACTGTTTCTCTATGATAAGAGAAACCTGTTGATGTTCCACAAAGTCGTATGACATATATTGCAGTTTAGATTTAGACCAAAGCTTGCACAAATTCAAGTACCCCACCCTTGGTCTTTATCGCTTTAAGCCATGGCAATGTAACGAAGCATTCTAAGGTATATGAAATTGGTGTAAACAAGTGCAGTATATCCCTCAAGTGGTCATATAAAATCAAATCCATCATATACCATTAGTTCTTATATAAAGAGAGGAGATATCGTTCAATCCAAAAATCATTAACTAATTAATATTTAATCACAATGTTAACTTTGTGATGGTAATAACCTTATGAGTAATGCCAGGGACATCGAATTTGGCACAATTTTGTGTCACAACTCGCTATATGGTTAGTTGTGATTGGTAAGAGTGTGTCAGTGGGTCATGTGAAAACACTATATAACGAGTTGTGACATAAAATTGTACTAAAGTTGGTGTCCTAGCATTATTCTAACTTTATTATTATAATATTGAGTTTCTGGCTAGTAAAGACTCCACAAAACAACACATGGGATGGAGGAAAATCCAAAATCCTGAAATTAAGGGATTAATTGGCTAGGCCTTTTTTGAGGTTTGAAATGGGGATGGGCAAAACATCCTTTTTTTTTTTTTTTTTTGGGTGGGTAAAATATAGTTTTAGTGAGTGTTTGGATAGGAATTATCTGCGTCTGCGTTTTGAGTTTTGCGTTTTCCTCTTTTTTTTTGGGCACGCGTTTCAGGAGACAAGTTTCACTGTTCATGAACAGTAACCGTAATATTTGACTTTTCAGCCAATTTTAGAACACTAGTGGGTCCCGTGCACTGTTCACGGGACCCACAAACCTCACTTTTCAGCAACTTTTTCATTAAAAATGAGTCCCATAGTACTATTTACACATTTAAAAATTATTTTGCTATAGTGTTTTTAGTTTTTAGTTTTCAATTTTCAACAAAATAAGTTATATTCAAACAGACCTTTAGAGTTATTTTCGATGCAACTAGCCACTTGCATGCCAAATTGTCACGCGTTAAAAAGATGGAAACTGGTTTTGGGGGGCTTGCAAGGTCAGAAGACTTGGATCATCTTACAAAGTCAAAACTCCCCTTAGTTAAAAACTTAAAAATTAAAATGGGGGCAACATAATTTGGACACGTATAAAATATGGAAGGTGCAAAATTTTCCCCTTTGAATCATATAAATTCATATCTAAAGAAGGTTTATAATAAGTTTTTTCAATATTGATTATATGTTCATCAATCTGTTAGACGCGTTTCAAAAATGTCTGCAATCTAGTAAATAGCTCTACAAACGAATGGATTGAATCAAATTGAAAAAATGGAAAGATTTGTACAAGTTATACATTCTTTCATCACCATTTTATGAAAAATTGTTAGATATGAATATATTAGACACCTGTAATTTGATTGGTGAAAATTGTGAAATAATATCTCTTCAAAAAAATTATGTTTTTTTTTTTTTTTTTTTCACCGCCACGCAAATAAACCAATTGTGCTGAAACATGGAAGAGTGCACAAGTTAAAAAAAACATGGTGGAAATTGATGTGGTCCTCAAGTGTAATTCTGATCATCAAAAACATAGTTGGCTTTTGATCAGAATTGGTTAGCTTTCAGAAACAGATTGACTACCCGACATGATACATCCCTCCTAAGCCTAACCATTTATTCCTTTAACCAAAAATAAATAATAAATAAAAATACTACCCTACACAATAACTTTCCTTTTGTTCCTCCTCATTTGATTCCTATATCCGATATAATCTTCACATGAGGAAAATTGCCATGTAATTTGGGATCAATTGATATGCATGAGCATGACCAATCTCTATTCTCTACTAAGCGAAAAAGTCTTGTATACATTCAACATATATAATTTATGTACGTGAGACTGACATATGAGCCTCACAGCTGTAAGACCAACATATCGGTCTCACATAAGTCTTATATGCTGGACATAACTTATCGGCAAGTTTACTGTAAGGCCCACATGTCAGTCTCACATAAATCTTATACGCCCGATGTAACTTATCAGTAAGATTACTAGGTTCGAAATTAGCCCCCAATCTACTTGACAGTGCATTCCCAAGGACCCACGTGGTCCAATCATATAATTGGATGTGTTCCAAATATATGATATTTACACACCCATCTCCACCACATAATGGTAACTTGCAATCAAACAAAGCCGATAAGCCTTTCTCTTCCTCATCTTCTTCTTTCCTCTACATAATCATTAGCTCCAAAAGAAACAAACCAGTTTTGCTCATAAGTGCAAAGTATGATTCTCTTGAGACCATGTAAGGGCTTCTATAACTCAACATTTCTACAAAACCCTTCCAAGCTCCAAAAACGAACAATAGCACAAACCAAGTTCGCACCAAGCAATAAGGTAGTGGCCGATGATAGAAGAAAACTTGGGATGACAAGATGTAGCGGAGAAGAAGGAGAAAAAAAGACTGAAAGGCGAACTTTCTTGAGCCTTGAGGAAGCTGGGTTGGTGGAAATTTCTGGCTTGAGCACTCACGAACGCTTCCTTTGCCGTTTAACGGTACAATCTCCCTCTCTACACAATATGAATGCAAATTTTGTATGCAGTTTTTTTTGTTGAAAGTTGGTAAATGTGTAGTTGTATTCAGATAAAAATTAAGGTTTTAAAAGACTATATATTAATAAATTAATTAAAAAGTTAAAAGAAAATATTGTTAACAAAGTACATTTGAGTGGTACTTTGAAATTGAGGTGAAATTTAGATACAATTTATTAAGATTTGTATTTAGTGTTCTTTAGGTTGTCCAATAAAATTTAATTATATCTGTACATTGACCAATGTAGAATAAAAGATGTTATCTTCCCCCAAAGATAATTAAACTCAACCATAAGACTCATTGATTAATACAATCACATAATTGAATTTTTATTCTTTACTCAGAGTGCTTTGGAAAAATATTACCGATTGGCAAACTTTTAGGCTCTTTATCCTGTTTGTAAATCTATACGGAAAAATGCAAGATAGTGTCACTCGCTAAATGGTAATATTTTACCAAACTTTCCTTGTTAAATGGGAGTCCAAATCTTCTATTCCACTCTTCCTGCTCCACTGTATACTCCACAAATAAAAACATACCACATGTCCATCTAATTTATTAAATGTTAAATTTATGCCTTCTATTATTTCAATTTTCTAAATATGATGGGTTATTTATTTATTTATTTTAGGAAATCAAAATAATAAAAGGCATAAATTTAGCATTTAATAAATTAGATGGACATGTGACATGTTTTTATTTGTGGAGTATATAGTGGAGCAGGAATGATGAAATAGAAGATTTGGACTTGTTAAATGGTAGTGTTTGAATCACAAGCATAAGACATCATAAAAGATATCATTACTACGGAAACTATCACTTAAACCTGAAAACCCTCCTTGTACTTAACTTTATGATTTTTAGATTTAAAATGCTTGTTCTATGCAGATATCGTCACTGAACTTACTAAGAGTGATTTCAGAGCAAGAAGGATGTCCAATCGAGGAGCTGAATGCTGGGAGAGTATGTGATTGGTTTTTGAAGGATAAGCTGAAAAGAGAGCAAAATCTGGATTCCGCAGTACTTCAATGGGATGATTCTGAGTTGCAATTTTGAGCTTTTTATTTTTTATGAGTTAAAAATGGTTTTGATCTTTCATGGAATACTTTCAATTAAGTGTACACTGTAAGTATTGGTTTGATTCAAAGCCACTAATCAATATACTTCTCCCCCATTTGAAATGGGTAGGGAAGGATATGATATCAGTCCGTGTGCAAGATTTTACTTGGGCATAACCTTAGCTTCCTTTACTTAAAAATGGCTTGACTAGTTATTTTTGATTTTGAGATGTTTCACATCGGAAAAATGGCATATAATGCATATTTTCGTGATAATGCTTAGTGCATAAATATGGTGGAATAAACAAGTATTAACTACTAATTTAATGAATTAGTATTAATTATTAAATACTTTAGAAAAAAAAAAGTTAGAAATAATTGTTATTTGCACAGTAAATTTTAAGGAAATATCTCATGGTAATCTTGCCATACTTCAATTAGTTTAATTAATTTATATAAAATATTGAGTTTCATGTCTTAGGGAATGTTGTTATTAAAAAAAAAAAAAGGTTAGAATATACAAAAATTTAGTAAATTTCAGCCACCTTCTCATCTCTCCCATTCGACTCCATCCAAACATAAGGGATAGCTACATAATTGTCATCTTTATTATATATATATATATATATAAAACTGTAATTAGTTTTAAATTAATCTTAACGATTTGAGTTCTTATTTGGTTTTTTGTTTTTTTGTTCATCTAGAAAGAAAATGTACAATTTTTTTTAAAAAAAAAAAAAATATATATATATATATATATATATATATATATGGGGCCGGAGAATTTGGCAACCCAATGACCCACCTTATACCAAGCCCAAGGCTCATGCCGAGGAGGAAGAAGCCCAGTACCCTCGCTGAGGACAACCATGTCCTCGGTCAAGCAAGACCATGGTAGGGGGAAGACCAAGTTCGACGCATCAGCCGTGGAAGAATGGCCGAGGAGCAAAACCATGATTGAACTGTCACTTCCACATTAAATACGCACGACTAATGTTCCAGCGGCATTAATGGGAAATGACCCCTGAGTAGTGCTGCCTCGGTTGCCGCAACTTACTGGGAGCTTTGGTAATGTGGTTGATGGGACGGGTTGTCAGAAGGAGGATGATCAACAAGTGGAGGAAAGGGATCGTTGGAGGAAGACTATATAAGGAGAAGAAACAGATTAAAGAAAGGACTTTTTTCGGGAAGGAGAAAAGGACTGCCACCAAGCTCCTCGGACCTAGCCGAGGACGGACTTTTGAGGATAATTTCGGTTGGCCTGCGTTCGACGGTGGTGAACCCTGCCTTGGACGTTGTCCGCTTGCTAGGGCCTAGTTCTTGAACCCATTCTCTACAAAATTCATTGTGTTGGGCTAGCTGGGCTTGAGTCCGCTCACTCAACAGTAGGAGTGCTCAAACCCAGTCCCTACAATTGGCGCCGTCTGTGGGAAGAACTTGTGCACTAGCAAGCGCAGAGGGCAATTGTTCCTACGATGCTAACTTACGCAAAGTTAGGCAGTTTTTCGTCACCGCCAACGACACCGATTTCGGATCCCATCAAAAAAAGAAAAAAAAGAAAAGAAACAACAAACAACGACGCATTTGCTCAAGAAACGATTATTGCAGAAAGATAAAAGATTCAGAGAAAAAAGCGAATAAACATTGTAGCCTTTTTATTAAATAAAGGAAAAGTACATTACACAAACAGAGGATTAGACGGGTTTGTTCTAAAGTCAACTATACAAACAGAGGCCTAGACGGGCTTGTTCAAAAGCTAACCCTAGAAAGGAAGGCTGAGGTAGGCTTGTTTTAAGGCTACCAACAACCTCCGGGCCGGTATGGATGGTACCGGCGAGAAGAGAGGAGCATATGCAAAAGCGCCTGATGGCCCCATCCCATGTTGTTCCCTTGATGCTCCCTCAGCCTCATGATAATTAAACATTGAAGGCGGCAACACCCGGGCACCAAACGTGACGTAATCTTGCGAACCTCCATCGGCGGGTAAGCTAGGCGCGAGTCACTACCAGCTTGAAGGGCAAGCATGGACGCGTACCAGAGAAAAGAATTATGTTCTTCATAGACCTCCCTCCTAATTGTCAGGCGCACTACCACGAAGATGACGTCCGAGCCTTGTCGCGCTGAAAGTCTGACGCGATCTATAGCCGCCCTGGTTCTCAATTGAGGAAGGAGGACCACCCTTTTTGCTCGGTCGAAAGGTAGGAACACCTTTGGCTTCCTTGCCCTTACCCTCATCCAGGGCCGTCCCATTCCCCCAAGCCCTGATCGCAATCCTGGCAAGGTTATCAAAGGTGTTTAGAGGGTTGGGGGCTCAGAGTTCCTGTTGGACTTAAGGATTCGTGAAGTGTGGAAGGACGATTCCCCCAGAAAGCCTTATATAGAGGGCGAAGGTTGGTGGGAATTGATCCACACAGAATTCGAAAGAAGAATTACCAGCGACATTAATCCTGACCAAATTCCAAAGAGGCCACCAACCGTTGTATCTGCATTGATCCACGAGGATATTAATGAGGGCGCGCCTCACACACCGAAGCGCCAGGCGCGCAACTCGAACAGTCAAAAGATGCCTCGTAATCAAAGGTGGCGAAAAATTGGAGTGAAGGAGGGGCTACTGTCACACATGAGGGTAGAAATCCGAGCCACCCCTGCCCAGGTTAATGCTAGGCCAAGGGCATAGTCTGAGGAATAACTCATTTTCGGCGAGGCAAGGCCGAGACTGTTATCACTCTGGAAGCGAACGTTCCAGCGTTAAGGATAAGTTCCTTCACCCCGAGCAGAGATGACGAAGCGTTAGACTGAACCAAGGTCTTGCATGGTCCTCGGACTCAAGCCTATGGGGAAACTAACCACTTCAAGGAGAACCTGGGTACTAGACTGAACCAAGGTCTTGCATGGTCCTCGGACTCAAACCTATAGGGAAACTAGTTACTTACAGAAGAACATAAGCGTTGGATTAAACCAAGGTCTTGTATGGTCCTCGGACTCAAGCCTATGGGGAAACTAACCACTTCAAGGAGAACCTGGGTACTAGACTGAACCAAGGTCTTGCATAGTCCTCGGACTAAAACCTCTGGGAAAACTAGTTACTTACAGAAAAACACAAGCGTTAGACTGAATCAAGGTCTTGCATGGTCCTCAGACTCAAGTCTATGGGAAAACTAACCACTTCAAGGAGAACCTGGATACTAGACTGAACTAAGGTCTTGCATGGTCCTCGAACTCAAATCTATGGGAAAACTAGTTAATTACAGAAGAACACAAGTGTTAGACTGAACTAAGGTTTTGCATGGTCCTCAGACTCAAACCTATGAGGAAACTAGCCACTCAGAGAGGAACCTAAGGGTTTGGCCGCACCAGGGCCTTGCACAGCCCTCAAACTCGGGTCCCTGCGGGGACTGGCTACGTTCAGCGAAGGAGTAAACAAACACAAGCCCATGAGCATCACTTAAGGCATTCTGAGGCACATTGAACCCAACCCCTTAGCATAATCAGCAAGTAACGGCTTTCTTAAGCATTGTTTACCGTTTACAGTAACCAATTCATGAGACATGGAACCGATATTATGAAGACGTCCCTCGGCGTTCAAATCCGGCAAAAATAAGTCGTGGTGTTAAGGTGGTTCAATTATTGATCAAGGTCCGAGTGGAAGCTATCGCTAAGGGCTTTACATTTTTTGGTTGCCAATTTAGAATGAAAAGCATGCTGAGCTTCTGAGATTGTGAAGCTAATAATTAAAGCCCAGGTTATATCAGTGGTAAAACTCATCACAATAACAATTAACACATAAAGTAAAAAAGAGGTGATTCATACATTCAATTTAAAAGTAGCAGTACAGTGCTTTAAAAAAAAAGAAAAAAGAAAGAGAAACAACAACAACAAAAGCAGAAAACAGAAGGCAAAAGCTAGCTAAGACAGCCTATTTCTTCGATTTGAGCTTCACTTCCCCCTTGGGAGGCTGTCCAGAGGTATCCTCGGAGCTCTGACCTAGGGGAATAGCCTGCGAAGGCACCACCATGAGAGCTGTCTCCCTGGCTGGAGGGGCAACTTTGGGAAGGTCCCCCTCAGCAAGAAGAGCCTAAGAGTCAACATGAGGGACTTGAGGACCAATAGGGGGCTCCACCACATCCGGAGGCGTTTCCAGGTTACTGGTTTCCCCTTCCTCTGGCACCCCTTGAGGCTCAGCCTCCTCGGCAGGCCTACCAGTGGACGTGGGATCCTTGGCAGCATCGGCCTGGTCCATGTCTGCCGCTTTGGGGGCGGTGTCGGCTTCAGAGGTGGCAGAGGCAGCCCCTCGAATAGCAAGAGGGTAGTACACTCTCTCGGCCCTCCTAAGCTCAGACGAGGCCTCGACCCCAGCTTAGTTGAGGGCCTCATTCCAAGTCTGAGAGCAGTAGCGCCTATATACCTCAGGGACTTGAGCCTTGAGGGCAGCCTCGGTCTTAGCCACACCCTCAGCAAAGGCCTCCTCTTCCGCTTGCTCTTTAGAGCTCTCAGCATCTGTCCTCGCAAACTCGGCCAATTCTTTAACCCTCAGGGCCTCGTCCCTGGCGTACTCGGCAACGCCCTTGGCCCACTCTGCCTCAGCCTGTTTCTTCTTCAAGTCAGCGATATGCTCTTTGGCGACCTGCAGCTGACCCTCAACCTCCTGTAGGCGCCCTGTCTGCTCCTCGGCCTGTTTCTTAACACCGGCTAGGTCGGATGTCGCGCTGTCCCGGGCCCTCGCCATCTCCTCCAGGTCCTCCCGTGCCTTCTTGAGATCAGCCTCAGATTTCTTAAGGGTATTCGCGGCGTCCAAGTACTTGTCGCGCTCCTGATCCAAGACTCTACCCTGGTTGTCGGCCTCCTCGTCCAGCCTAAAAGTAGCCTGGATAGCCTGCCAATCAAAGCAAGTACATCGTGAGCTAGGTACGGAGGAATGAAATACGAACAAAGGTACGAGTGTCAGAAATCTTACCATGCCCAAGTACCTCTTGAGGTTGTGGGCAACTTCTTGCCTCCTTATGCCCCCCAGCTCGGCCATGTCAGCGAGGAGAAGCAGGGACCTCTCCAGGGCATCGGCTACGCAAGCCCCCTCGCCTCCACGGAAGTCCCTGAGGGTAGCATCATCCATCAATGGCTTCCTGTGAAGCATGGCGGTAGGCAGCCAGGCCTGGGGCTTGGACTGCTGAATGACCTCTTTTCCCTTGTCCTGGCCACCAATCCTCAGTTGCTTGGAAGGTTGGCGGGCTTCATCTTCCTCTTGGAAGGAACGAGATCTCCCCCCATCCACCAGGTCTTTGCCCTTGGAAGGCCTTTTCCTCTTCGGATCTGTAGACTCGGGCCAAAGGTCCGAGGTCGGCAGAGTGGAAGATGGCTTAGTCTGCGCGAGCAAAGACTTAGGTGGGGGAGGGGGAAGCTTGGGTGGAGGAGGAGGAAGCTGGGAATGTGACTTCCCCGGCGTGTCCTTCCCCGGTTAGCCCTCAAGTAGGTCGAATAGGCTGGTTTAGGGTTGTCTCTTGAAACCCATCTCGGCCCGAATACCAGTCCTTGGTGGCAGAAGGTCTGCTTCAGATAAATAGGGATCACCCAAATCACCAGGGGGATCCTCGGATAGGTATACTTGGTCGAATGCGCCCAATTCGTCCTCGGACGAACCCAGATCAACCACTTCTCCCTCTTTTTCCAAACTCCCTCCCTTGGCCTCTGCAGCTTGGTGGGACGAGGAAGGGCCTACCAACGGGACGCCCTCGGGGATGGAAGATCCTTTAGAAAATGAGAACCCGTGCTCCACCACAGTGATTTGGCGAAGCCTGGGGTCTTTGGCTCTGATCACGTATTTAGGAGCCGAGAAAGACTTTTGGAGCGGCTTATACCCGAGGATCTTGTGGGCGGCTCGAACTTGGTTGTCAGCCTCATTCACAAAGATCTCCGCTCTGAGGACCTTTTCCAAGACTTCCTTGTTGACTAAATAGAAGTGTCGTTCGAAGGCGTATGGATTTGCAAAAGAAAAATTAGTCCCTGTTAGCAACCAAGCAATGCAAACGGTGAAAACAAAGTAGATCAACCTCCCCGTATTCCGAATACCCTACCTGGCTCCCCCTCTGCTGTCGGGCAGTGAAGGTCGTCGTGCCACTCCCCCGACACGATGAGGAAATCCTTATTCAACCCCTTGCTAGACTCGGAGAGACACTGGATGAGCCTAACTCTATCGTTCCTCGTCTTCATGTAGTATGACTTACCCGTTAGGTGCTGGAGATTGTAGCACCAATTCACGTCGTGATGGGTTAACCTCAACCCCATCTTCTCGTTCAAGGCATCCACGCAACCCAGGATCCTAAACACGTTAATAGCGCACTGGGTAGGGGCTAATCGGAAATGCCTAAGATAGCCCCTCATCACTGACCCCATAGGGATCCTTATACCACCTTCAAGGAAGGCGATTATGGGAATCACTACCTCACCAACCTCCCTCCTGATATACTAGTCCCCCTCCTCACAGTACCTAAGACCCACGTTACCGGGTATCCTATAAGTGGCGATGAACTCCTCCATCGCCTCTTCAGACTCAACTAACTTCTTAAACCTACCCATCCTGAAGAACAACCAAGAGGCCTGGGGAAGGGCGAAAGGAGGAGAGGAGTAGGGGAAGAGGAAAATCAGAAAGGAAAAAATGTAAGATAGAGTAAGAAGAAACTTACAGAAATGAGGGAAGGCGCTCAGAACAGGCTTTTTAGGCAGCGAAGAGATGCGAATTTGGTTGGAAACTTGACCGGATTCGGGGTGTGTGCATTAGAACCCTTGAATGCAGATGTGAAGAGGTAAGTCGGTTCAAATGGGTATTTACCCCCTCACCAAAGACCACTATGCAAGACTTCCTGCCCATAATGGCGAAAGATTCACACCTTTGAATTACCATCGCACCGTTGAACGTGGAGAGTATGGAGCAACCAAAATTTAATGTGGGTGCATACCGCATATCGAAGCGCCAGAAACGTGAGTTAGACAGGTGAAAAGACTTCAAGCGCTGACTTGGGACCAGACTAGACAAGCCACGGTATAGGCCCGAGGATATCAAAATCCTCCTCCCCGTCCGAGGAGTCGGACAACAGGATTTTAAGGGGCTATTGTGGGGCCGGAGAATTTGGCAACCCAATAGCCCACCTTATACCAAGCCCAAGGCCCATGCCGAGGAGGAGGAAGCCCAGTACCCTCGCCGAGAACAACCATATCCTCGGCCAAGCAAGACCATGGTAGGAGGAAGACCAAGTTCGACGCATCAGCCATGGAAGAATGGCCGAGGAGCAAAACTATGATTGAACTGTCACTTCCACATTAAATTCGCACGACTAATGTTCCAGCGGCATTAATGGGAAATGACCCCTGAGCAGTGCTGCCTCGGTTGCCGCAACTCACTGGGAGCTTTGGTAATGTGGCTGATGGGACAGGTTGTCAGAAGGAGGCGTGGATGATTAACAAGTGGAGGAAAAGGATCGTTGGAGGAGGACTATATAAGGAGAAGAAACAGATTAAAGAAAGGACTTTTTTCGGGGAGGAGAAAAGACTACCGCCAAGCTCCTCGGACCTAGCCGAGGACGGACTTTTGAGGATAATTTTTGTTGGCCTGCGTTCGACGGTGGTGAACCCTGCCTTGGACGTTGTCCGCTTGCTAGGGCCTAGTTTTTGAACCCATTCTCTACAAAATTCATTGTGTTGGGCTAGCTGGGCTTGAGTCCGCTCACTCAACAGTAGGAGTACTCAAACCCAGTCCCTACAATATATATATATATATATATATATATTTAGTGCAATTGTACTTTTATCCAACTTGTTTTAAAGTACAATAAATCAATAAAAATAAGTTATACCAAACAAAACTACTTAATTTCTTATATACTAAATTATTACATAGCATTGGATTTCAACGACAATAAGTACATCACCCAACTTATTCAAATCAAGTTTTGGGTATTGACTATTGAGACAAACTATTATAATGAACTAATCAAGCAAAGATAGTGGTTGATATATATAAAGTTTTCATGAACTTCTAGAAGGAGGGTTTCACTGGTGTCAAAGAAATGATGATGTTGCTTCCAAGTTTCTTGCTCCAATTAGTCTCTTCGAGTGAGTATAAGTGTCTTCTAAAAAAAAAAAAAAGTGAGTATGAGTGTGTCAAAACCCTAGTAATTTAATGGCATTGATTGTTCTCATTTATAATGAGAATTGTGATTCAAATCTATCTACCCATTTATTGTAACAATTAGTAATTAAAAAAAAAAAAAAACATAAATGTTAAAGGCTCATATTTTTGCAAAAGAAATGACTATTGCTCCAAAAAAATATTGGCTTGACTACTATCAAGCGAAAATTATATTGCCTTATGAGTATGTGAGTCTCGCATAATCTATATATTTGTGAGTGATCCGCTCCATAGAATAGGCTTCAGATATACTTTCTTATTTTATACCATGAGCAAGCCCTCACAAGTATGTGTTTGTTTGTTTGGCATCAACTTATAAGTTCAACTCTTAGTTTTTAGCTTTTATACACAGCTTTTTAAAACTCTAATTTTTCTCACTTTTCTCACTTTTTGTAAGTATAATAAGCATGCTTTAGCACACTTTCAGCAAAAACCTAAAGAATTTTGTGAGTGACCCAAATCTTGGAATGGGCTTAAAAGATACTTTTTTTTTTCCCTTGCTAGGAGACACACCTATAGAAAGAGGCTATAGTGAAGGAGCAAGAAGGCCCAATCTTCTGTTGTGCGTGGATGCTGGTAAACATGCCCTTGAAAGTTGAAACAGTCTTTCCCACAGCAAATATTTATTAATGAGATATATACATTCTTGTTCCCCCAATGGCTAGTGAAAGCATTGAGTCCACCAATTTTCACCACGCCCACTTTCAAAATTTCAAAATTGATTTCTAGTGACACTTTAGTGGATGCCATGGGCCCCTGTTTGGTCTTGCACCTGCTCTCTAATTAATAGCCTCTAATTTTGGACTTAAAACAATGATTTGGTATTCTTTCTTTCTTTCTTCTTCTTCTTCTTCTTTCTTCTTTTTTTTTTGATGGGGATTTGATATTCCTTCAACTAATATATCATCAATTTTGCACATTATTCACAAATCTCACCTCCAATTTAGCCGTGATTGATTGCCATTAGTGAACTTGGTGTAGTATGCCTCATATTTTGCATCAGCTTGGAAATTAAATAGTGAAGCTTTTTCGTTGTGTTGTAGTGACCTTTGCACTATTTTCTCGTGTTCATATTCAATCCAGTTCTTAATCAATGACTTGAAAACGCGTAGGTAAACTCATACTACAATTCCTACCATAAAAAATAATTAAAAAAAAAAAAACCCACCTTTGAACTGCTCTTATTTTTTATTCGCCCAATAAATTACATTTGTTGTCTCTCAAATTCAAATATGGGGTCAATCATTAAACCCAACCCTCAATTATTGAACTATATATATGACAAAAGTTTTAAATTCTCTCACATAACTCATTCTTAAATTGTCTAAAACACACTTTTAATTATAAAATCTATCATCCATTTGTAAAATATACTGATTACTAAATTATTATATTCTAAAAACTTTTTAAAATGTGAAATATAAAAGTTTAAAACTAAATACGAACAACATTTAAATTTTTATTTATATTTTCTAAATTAAGAGTTTTAAAGCTTGCGAGTCTGTTTGGATTAAGTGAGAGAGAGCGGGGGAGTAGACACAGTCTACTTCCCTTTATTCCCCCTTTACTCTTCCTCTCTCTTTCTCTCTCAATCCAAACAAAAATTAACAACTTTTATGATCCGTTTAGATTGAGGAAAATGAAGGAGAATTAGAGCGTAATAAATTAGAATTAACCCAAATTTAACCTATTTACTAAGTAAAGTAAAGTTGGTCAACTTAACTCTACTGAGTTTACTCATTCCCTTTCTCTCAATTCAAACAAAAATTGACAACTTTTATGGTCTGTTTAAATTGAAGGAGATGGATGAGAAGTAGAGAAAAGAAAAATAGTGTTGACACAAAATTAATTTATTTTCATCTAACTCTATTCTATTTTCTTCCCCTCTTTTTTTTTTTTTTTTTTTACCTAATCCAACAAAAACATAGAGATTCAAATACTTTATCCCCAAATATCGATTTAAGAAAGAAAGAAGACAAATCCAATTATCCCAAGTCAACACCCTACGTCAACGACTCGTCTTTAATGCCACCAACTTGCGGAAAAAGAACCACCGAATAGTTTTGATTCATTCCAATCCACCACAAACCCGACGTCGTTTCAATAGCCACGTCGGGGTCCCCCAATCAAGTACTGCCAAAAAGCGAACAGAAAGAAAGCACAAAGCACACGGACTTCAAACCTCATCACTTAAATACGCTTAAATCCTCCCCTCTTGAATCCGACTCACAACTCTGCAACCAAAGCAAACGCAAGAACACCGAAACTTCCACTATTTCTTACAATTTCCATTTCTGACTGCGACCTAGTCAGTGAGTCAATCGATCAAACAAACAAAACGACACTGTTTTCCACCCACTCCTCATGCTTTAAAAAACCCAAAACCACAACGCACCACTACATGGCCATAGCTGAAGAGCAGCAGCAGCAGCAGAAGTCTCCATCAGACGGAAAAGTCTGGAACTTCTTCAAGCTACCTTTCCGTCACTCCAATACGACGCCGTCTTCCTCTTCTTCTCACAACGCTCCTCCGCCTCATACGAGTAACAATTACAGTGCTAATCATAGCACCGTTTCAAGTAACAACAACAGTAGTATTATTAATATGAATAACATCAGCAATAATAATCATCATCTTCAGGTTGAAGGATCGAACCCACACGGTTCGAACTCGGTTTCTTCGGTAGCCAGGTCGCTTCTTCCCGCTCGGCGTCGACTCAAGCTCGATCCTTCTAATAAGCTCTACTTTCCCTGTAAGTTTTTTTTTTTTTTTCTTTTTTCCTTTTATATATATATATATATTCATTTTTGGTGTTCGATCTAATTAATCGTTTAATTTGATCTCGATCTATTTTGGCTTTGGTGTTTTTTGTTTGACCAAGAAAGAAAGAAAAAAGCTAGTGAATATTGACTATAAAAATTGACCGCAAAAATAGCAAGATAAAAGCTTTTTCTCTGTTTGGAAATTTTTTTTTTTTTTTTGGTAAGAAAGTTATTGTGTTGTTATACCTGGTTGTTGTTGTTCAATCTTACGTGGCATGTTTGTTTTTTTTTTTTTACTAATTATAGAATTTTTTTTTTCTTTAATTGATAATTAAGAAGAAGTACAAATACAATGCAGGGAGAATTAATTGTAAACCAAGGTGGGTTGCAGTTAGCTTAATTGGTAAAGTTTTTGTCGTCTAATTAGGGACCTAGGTTCGAATCGCGTTTTACGCATAAAATTAGGCTGTTTGGGTGTCTTGGGTTGATGGTAAAGAGCTAATATTATGGAGCAGATGCCATAGTTTCAAATCCTGGTCAATTTAATAATTAAGTGAGTTTAGACTTTGATAAATTGTTAGGATAAAAATTATTTTCAATGTTCTTAAAATGTTTTGCTACTTGAATATGATGCATTTGTTGGGGAGGTGGGGTTTGATATAATAACATGTTATGACAGTACATTAAGCCAATGCACGTCAACCTATGTTATATCAACCACTCGCTCTTATGATTACCGCTTGATATACTCCAACAATGTTGATAATCCAAGATCAAATGTATCGGGACCTTACACTGAAATGTTTGTGTGATGAATCATGTTTTGCAGTGTTTTTTTTTTTTTTTTTGGTATTTGTGTTCTTCTGATAATAGTTCCTGCTTGTTGGATTCACTTATTCTAGCCTGATGATTTACTTTTTTTTTTTGGAAATAATTTCTTTTGAAGATGAACCTGGCAAACAAGTAAGGAGTGCTGTTAGGATTAAAAACACAAGCAAGTCCAATGTAGCCTTTAAGGTAATGAAATTTCGTTTTCTCCTTATGTTTATGTTTTTGTGGTTTTTACCTGTAATGGATTATAGGCTCTTAGATTATGCGTTGAAATTAGGAGAATGTCATAGACATTCACAGTCTCTGTACAAGACTATTTCCCATAATAGCATATTTTAGTTGATTGTGTCATTATAAGGAGTGCTTGAGCAAACTTTTAAATTTCTAATGAGTTTTTATTTTTATTTTTCCTTGCTTTAGTTCCAAACAACTGCACCAAAAAGCTGTTTCATGCGTCCTCCTGGGGCTATTCTTTCTCCGGGTGAGAGTATCATAGCTACTGGTAATAACCACTTTACCTCTCATGCATTTCTTTCATTTTAATTATATTGAGCCTTCAGGAAGATGACATAACAATTTGGTCATCTGTCTGTTTGTTGAATATATTTCCAAGTTTATCCTTTTGATTTGGATATATATGCCAGTGTTCAAGTTCGTGGAACAGCCAGAAAACAATGAAAAACCAGAAAAGAGCAAGCTTAAGTTTAAAATAATGAGCCTTAAGGTCAAGGGAGTAACAGATTACATACCTGAGCTGGTGAGTTTCACTTTCTGAATAGCTATTATATTATCATGTGAATTTGATGAACGTATTCATTATGGACATGAACATGTATATTCTTGGTGGCCAGACCATGATTGGGTAAAATTATCCTAAATTGTTGCATTCATAATTTCTTTCTATTGGTGGCATAAGTATAATTAGAGCCGTTCCACCCAAAAAAAACTTACTGACCTGATCCGACCCAGCCTGTTTTGGTCTGTTTTGCAGATTAACTTGGTCGGAATTGGGTTCTGTAACCCACTAACCCCAAACCCAACTTGTTCCTGTTGGTTTTTGGGCCAACTCCTTTCAATTTGATTAACCCAAACTTTCTGAATCCCATCTCTCAAGTCCTATTGCTGTCCCTCACCATCCTTGTCCACCATGCCTCACCCCCCTCCTTGATTCTCACTGTCCCTCCCTCCTTGCTCACCACTTCATTTCAATCCACTTGCCCTCGACACTGTTTTACTCTTGCTGTTGTCGTTGACGAGGCAAGCTGATGGGACTGACTGTTTCTGACCAGCAACTCAAAAAGGAAGTTTGGTTAGCCCGATCCTTTTCCAACAGTGTCGATTGCAACTTTCAAACCCAATGTGATCAAGTTAGGTGGTGGGTTGATCTTCAACCCAGCCAAACCCTACTCGTGAACACCCTTAAGTGCAAACTATCATTAGATTGATAGGTACTGAAGGACAGTATATATACAAGCTTTTTTATTAAATTTCTTTCAGATTCTAATGGGATGTTTGAGCAATTAGAAAACTGAATGCTATTAGTCTGCCTAGTAGATCAGATGTCTTCTTCTTCTTCTTTTGGCTAGGGCCTTGAGGATGTCCTTGTACCAATGAATTGTGAAATGCTATGGTTCTTAAAATATGTTTTATTAGTTTATTGAAGATCAACCTGCAGCTCCAAATAGATTGCTCTGTGTAATCATGATGTACCTCTTGATAGGGCTTTGAACCATTTTACTATTCAGTCTTAATCAAATTCTGAGTTGCTTACCACCTCTATTGGATGATTACTTTTCCTGCATGTTCTATTCCTTACTCGTTGCCTCTGTAATAATTGTTGTACTGCACAAAAACATTTTTCTTAACTGTTCTTGGTAAACTAATCTTTGTTGTTGTATTTCCCGTCTGCCCTTTCTTTTTCTTCAGTTTGATGAGCAGAAGGATCAAGTAGCAGTAGAGCAGATATTGCGGGTTGTTTTTCTAGATGCAGAGCGTTCAAGTCCTGTAAGTACTATTGTCATTAATTTTAAATTTCAGTATGATTGCTTCTGCATCTGCAGTGTATTTACTATTAACATGCATAAAATACATACGTAGAGCATTCCTGTTATGAGGTTTAATTTTTTGTTTTCTTCAAGGCCATGGAAAAATTGAAGCGCCAGTTGGCTGACGCTGATGCTGCAGTTGAGAATCGCAAAAAACCTCCAGAAGAAGCAGGTCCAAGAATTATCGGGGAAGGTCTTGTCATAGATGAATGGGTGAGTTTGCTGTCTCAAAATATTTATGAAGATTTTCTTGTAAACTTTTACTTATATGGTGGACTTCATTTATTTTTATGCTATTTATTTTTATGCAATTGTTCTCTCAGAAAGAGCGAAGGGAAAGATACCTTGCTCGACAGCAGGTTGAAGGGGAAGTCTCTGCATAGAGTGGTGCTTGCAGTTCTTCCAAGTAATTACTTCGATATGGTGGAAAATTGTATAATCTTCTGTTAAGTATCATTTCAACCCTACCAAAGATTTTATGTAATGAGAAGGATATTTATAGAATTGATTAGAAAAATTTTAAACATCTTTTGGTGAAAAAAGACAGTTGTGTGAATCTTCTATACTTGGAGTGACTTATTAATGATCAGCTAGACACTACTGCCTGTTGATAATGTGATTTTTTTTTTCTCCTCGAATCTGTTATTCTTGTTACCAATGTTATGTAACAGACATGACTTCTCTCTGCTCTGTATCTTTTACTCTTATTTTTCCTCTCTTTTTTGAGCGATGATCTAGCAGTCAATTTTGTGCTGTTGTTCACGGTTATATATTAAGAATGGGATGGAGAAAATTCATTAATCCTTGTTGTGCCAATAATTATCATATATATCCTATATGTATTTTCTCTTTCACAGCATATGGGCTCTACAATTAGGTGGGACTCGTGCTGTGAGGAGGTTCCATATGCCAGAGATGTATGAGATACTTTCGTCTGCTACACAAGTGGTCAATTCATCTTAATCTTAAACCACATTGCCTTCAGCATGCAAACTGATTATATAAATAATGATTGATTTGAGGGGTAAACAATTCAAACAGGGGACCAATTGAAGGTCTTCTCAACCAGTTCATGTTGTTAACTGTAGTAGGAAAAGTTCATTGGGACAAACCGGCAATGATGAGACGACAATAGAAGGACAGGCCTACATTGAAACCTATTGGCGCCCCAACTGGCAACGAAGGGCGTATAAATGAACTTGTGCCAAGATAAGCTCTTGTTAGCCGCTACCTATGATCATTGTTGTTAGTAATGGTTATTGCATTACCTTCTCTTTTTGTTGTGGTCCTTGTGGGCACCACAACAAGCCTCTCTCTTTCTTTTTGGCTGGAAAGCACCATGAACCTTTCATTTTTACAGCTCTAGTTTGGTTTATATATGATGTGACAATAAATGGACGTGTTCATGTATATATAATGTGACTACCCAAAACTCTATCTATTTGCTGCTTAACATGAGGGGTCCCTACTTACCAAGAGAAATATCCCATTAAGGTAGAAGTGAAGACGTGGAGGGTATTATAAAAAAATTCTCATGCCTAGTGTACAAAGTTCCTACTTTTACGTGACCGTTTGATAGAATTAATTGATAGATATATTTACCAAAATTTTGAAGAGGCCACGACAATTTGCTTGAATGGAGGGCATTTATGAATATGGTTGGATCCGAGGAGTGTTATTGAAACATTAAACTAGCTTGGCCATTTTGCTTTACTACACAAAGAAAAAGTATTGTTTATGTGCTAAAACTACAACGTTTTTTGTACTTGTCTTGTTATGTTTGTGAGGATAAACTAGTGAGAAATTGCCAAGACAGTTTCGCTGTACATTATCCCATATTAAATCCATAAAATACAAGACCCCGCCAATGGTAAAACCAGAAACCATGTCCCCACCAGTGGTTTTGCTATCAAATTTTCAACTCCCCAAAACCACTCCCTCAGCCAATTGATACTGCTTCATTGCTCCGTATATATATAGAAGTGTACCTAAGAAAGAAAGAAGTCAGTTAACATTAACACAAGCAAGGAACTTTATTGAGAAGCAAAACTAAGATGAGTTATTGGAGCAGAGCTTGTATGGCAGCTAGCGTAGCTGTGATTGAAGGAAGCACAGGCCATAGTTCTCAGATGAACTCTGGCTTTCAACCTCGCAATGCTGTTAAGCAGAGACATTTCTCCCCCATTAATTTACCTAATGATGGAGTTCATGTCCAGGGCAGCAATGAAGACAATAGAAGAAAAGAGGCTGAAGAGTCTCTTCAGAAAGTGATGTACTTGAATTGTTGGGCACAAAGCTAGCCAGCTGATTGGGGAAAGAGAAACTCAAGAGAGTCAGGATTTGCATCAGAGCTGGGGCTTACCAAATGAAAGAAGGTATATGATTCTTAGAGGGAAGGGCAAAGTTTGGGTCTAATGCTCTTGTGCACTCGACCTAAGGCAATCTTCAAGCATCACAGCACAAAATGTCAAAATGGGCTGTCGCCTGTCGACCATTTAATATTCAATGAAAAATTGTTTCCTATTTTGGTTATATAAAATAATATGACTATCTATAAATTTACAATGGATGATGGAGAACAGAGATTTTGTTTGCTTCTCATGTTTGACAATATGATATGTAACAATTTGTTGAACGTTTTAGTAGGATCTTTAGTTTTTTGTGATGAAGATTCATTCTCTAAGATATCCCGAACCATTCTGTATTGATGGCTGCATATGGATCTTGGTATAGTGTGTTGGTTATCTGGGATTTGAGAGCTAGGTAGCCTAGTCCCCAATTAAACAAAAGTAATTTCCATAAAGTAATATATATATATATATATATATATATATGTATGTATGTACGTATATGATGGGAATGTCCATATAATTGGTATAATTATTGCTGTTAATTCTGACAACATTTTAACTAGTTCCTATATTGTAATTTTGTGTAGCCCAAGTAATAGGAATATAGGATAGTGCCCAGTAACTCCTACATTAGCATCTATCGTAATAAACACCCTTAAAACTTTGAGGGTAGAGAGGATTTGTGTTCGTGTACACACCGCCACACCATTGAATTTGAAAAAATCACACTTCAATACCAAATAAATTATCATGTTTCTTTGATTAAAAAGAAACTAATATTAATATATAGATGATCAAATTGATAGTAGCACTACCTTTTGTTGAACCACCGGGGTGTTTGGTCTAGTAGTCATGGACTCAGTTCTATATGTTTGAGTGGTGAAGGTCCTATGTTCGAATTCAGTGATGGGAAGTGTATAGGAAAAAAACTCATGTCTTAACTCATGTCCCCCTCCATCCATTTTTTGGTTGTCAAAAAACTACCTTTTGTTGATGTAGGATGGCTCGATTTAGAGGCTCACTCATTGGCTGTATAGCGTCTTCCCCTATGTAAAAAGAAGATTTTTCTACCTTCATACATATTGCTATCATTGCTAACGGCCAAAAAAAAAAAAAATGGATAAAAACAGAAAAAACAATAAAACGAAAAACATTGTTGTCCAATGTTTTGTACAATCCGCCATATAATTTTTGAAGGGCAACAATTTAATATTTAGAAGTTAGAAGTTAGAACCAAGAATTCGGCCGCATAGAGAACGCAAATGACAACTATTATTTTGGCTACTCTCTGTTGGTCTTTTCTCAGATTTTCTACTATAAATTGGAGTTTCTTTGAAGACCAAAACCCACAACAATGTTTCTATTGGAAATTGAAAAAGAGAAGCAAATAAAAAAACATGGCAAAGTCTACCAACGCAACAGCCATAATTCGTAACTTGGTTTTGATGCTTGCTCTTCTTCACATCTTCTCAGTGGCTGAAAGTCAATTTTTTGGGAGTAAGTGTTTATTGAGCTAGGATAACATCGCTCATTAACGTGGATAAAATTTATTTTTCAAAACACATTAACGTGGTAAGCTATGATAACATGTCTTTTGCATAATTTATATGAGAAAGTTTTGTTGAACATATGCGTGCATTTACATTCTGCCAAAATATAATTGAAAATGTAATTTTAAGTCACATTTTCAAGTTTAAAATGTGACTTAAAGTTATGATTTCAGTTGTTTTGAGTCATGTGTAAATGGATATAATATGTACAACAAATATTGTCAATTTTTTTTTTATTTTTAATTACGTATCAATTACAATATTCAACATTAAAAAAAAAGAAAAAAGGAAAAAAAATTGTATGATTAGACTTATTGTTATATATTTTCTTATTTTGACATGTTATCACCTTTGGAGGCAACATTAATGTTTTCATCACTTTGATTTGACGGTCTAGTTCTTTGACAACTTAAGTTGAAAATTAACGTGATCTATAAAAAGTCTAAATGGAAAAATTGACATGTTCTTCGTTTTTCTTCTTTGAATTGAAATAAGCAGATGGGTTATTCACGCTCACGCCAATCCACCTCCCAGTTTGTGACCAAGTCTACGGTGTAAGTAGGGGAGACACTTGCTTTGCCGTTGCAAAGAATTTCAATTTGCCAACTGATCTTTTTGATTCGATCAATCCCGACCTCAACTGCAGTGCACTCTTCATCGGTCAATGGCTTTGAGTTGATGGGACTGTAACTTAAAGGTCTAAATGAAGTAAATATGAATTCATGTTATTCTAAAAAATGTTTGGAAACAAATCCATAAGGAGAGAAGAACTGTTTATTTCTCCATGTACATCTGTTTTTATCTATTGGCTATTGGATTATGTGTCAATAGCCATTTGCATTGTTTTTGTTTTTATTTTTATTTTTTTATGTGAAATAAATATTTTTCTCTCCCATCAGATTCATGGTCTCTTTAGTTGAAGTTAATTACTTAACAATTATTTCAATACTAGTATGTAGCCCTGTGCTATCGTATAGAAATTGATATATTATTAATCATGACACAAAGTCAGATTCTAATTTGGTGTGTACACGTGGTACACAATTAGAGTTCTAATTTGGAATTTAATTTCACACTCTCTCTGCTTCACCTATTATTATATATAGATGAATTTATTCATGTTTAAAAGGCTCAGTTAAGTTTAAATTCATATTATTAACCAGAAAATTTCATTAACAAAACTTAGCAGTATATATATTTTACATAGAAAGATTAACCTTGGTGACAATGTTTATCCAAAAGATTCATTCACGCTTTTGAATCTTCAATCTCTATTGGTGATTGAAATTTTCGTAGCTTAAAAAATTTAAAATTAAAAAAAAAAAAAAAAACCCCTCAGAGTTGTACTCATTTTGTAGTTTTACGATGGGTCATTTTGTAACATGATGGGCATTTGTGTGAAGAAAAAACCTTTGAAATTCCATGGCTGATAAAAGAAATTCTCTCCAATCTCTTTTTATAGAGAGATGGGTTTGTGCGTGTTTTTATACATCCTTCATAGTTGTATTATCACAAAGCAGGTCCAATAAATTTAGATTGATACTACCGATTCCCAAAGCATGAGTGTTTAATGTGTTATTAATTTTATCTCATTAGCTTCTACACATGATAGCAAAATTAAAAATAATTAGATTGTACACGTGTATAGTAAAATTGGACTCCAATTTCAGATTCTAATTGAACAATTGGAATGATAATATATGATAGTAATAACAATAGGAAAATTCAAATAAAATTTCGGATTAAATTGTAACAATCTGAATAAAAAATTCCAGTAGAAAGACAGGGTGGAGTGATCCACTCCAAGAAGGCGACCAAACTTGCGTAAATATAGAATAATAAATCTCTCTCCGAAAAATTTACATTGTTCATAACCTTTACCTTTACTGAAAATTTTAAAAACATAGTAACTCACATCTACCATCTAGACATTGTAAGGTTGAAATTTATCAACCATCTTGTTGGCTTTATTCCGTGCCAATTTGCTTGTAATTTAAGCACTTAGTAACCCTGTATTTAGGTGGGATTATTGTAAGGGTGAAGAAAAGCTCAAGTATGTGCAAGAAGGTAGAGTTTTGCGGCTAGGACTCGCGGGTGGCTCGCGGCTGCAAGTCGCCAACTTTAGGCACATGAGATGCACGTAGGGAAGCTGAAGGGCCGCGCCAACTGTCGCACTACAGGACAAAAGTCTCAGGCTGGCTAGGCCGTTACGTCGCGACTTGATTTCGTGACTTGGACAAGCCGCGAGACCAAGTCGCCAATTTACCCTATTTGGCAAAAAACTGTCTCTTCGTATTCTCATCTCACCTCACTATATATAGACCCTTATACCCACTAAATTGAGAGAGCTTCCAGAGAGAATTTTGTGAGAGAAAACCTTAGAGAAAAACAAGATTACCTCATCCCCAATCTTCATCTAAGAAACTCTACAAATTCCTCTACTCTCTTCCTCTCCATTGTCATACCCTTGAGAGGTCTTTTACCAAATCCTTATCTCACCACACCCACGTCTGTGAGAAGGTTTATTTAGTGCTGAGGGAAGCAGTTTGGAAGGAACCAATATACATTGGTTGATGCTATGGTCAAGTAGCGGAATCCGGAAAGTTAAAGAAGAAATAGGTTCGGCGTAACCTCGTTGGAGCAAGAAACTTGGAGGGCTTAGGTACCTGGGTAGATTAGGCTTGGAGGATTTTCTGCTGTTTATGTATCCCAACTATATTCTTTAGTGGATTTTATCACCGCTTGGAGGGCGGCGGAGAGGTTTTACGCCGAGGTTTTCGGTTTCCTCTTCGATAATACATCGTGTGTTGTCCGTGTGTTTGCATATTTCTTTCCTTTATCTTTGCCTTATATTTACTGTTGTGGATGTATTTATATTTGGTTTAGATTATTTATCAATTCTGTTATAAGCTTATTATCATGTTCCGCACATTAATTGTTTGATATAAAGCTTGAATTGGTATTTTTGTAATTTGGGGTCTAAACGTTCAAGGGTGTTTCGTACCCATATTGAACTTTCAGACATCTATAACTAGGTCCTCTCCAATTCGCGTGAGATTCCATTGATCACTAAGTTTCTTTGCAGCCTGCAAAAAGTATCATCCATCAGTCCACAACAGTGCTTTCTTCATTGTTATAGGTGTCAAACCTGAACAAAAAGCCAAATATAAAGATAGTGAATTTTAGGCATAATGTGCATCTAATCACATATTAGCAATTTATAACAAATGTAAAGATGCAAACTTTGTAAGTGAATAGTAAACAAAACTCAGTGTCAGAACCAAGAAGAAAGCACTTTAATCTGAAACTCAGTGCAAATGTAAAGATGCAAACTTTGTAAGCAATTTATAACAAAGATGCAAACTCTGGCTTTGCTATCTTTTTGGAAATTATGCAATGTACCCAAACCAAATTCTTATCACCGATATTAATTTCTTTGGTTTGCACGTTTGACTGCAAAATCAAGAAAAAACTTAATTAGCACAGTAACTCACTTAACCCGATACATAGAAGTGGTTTTAATGAGAATGAGCCCATATACATTTAGCCACATGATGCAAAATTCAACTTCAATTTCACCGATATTAATCTCTTTGGTTTGCACGTTTGACTGCAAAATCAAGAAAAAACTTAATTAGCACAGTAACTCACTTGACCCGATACATAGAAGTGGTTTTAATGAGAATGAGCCCATATACATTTAGCCACATGATGCAAAATTCAACTTCAATTTCACCGATATTAATCTCTTTGGTTTTCACGTTTGACTTCAAAATCAAGAAAAAACTTAATTAGCACAGTAACTCACTTGACCCGATACATAGAAGTGGTTTTAATGAGAATGAGCCCACATACATTTAGTCACATGATGCAAAATTCAACTTCAATTTCAGATTCTAGACACATGGCACAAAATCATATTCTAATTTGATGTGTACACGTGTCACACAATTAGAGTTCTAATTTGAAATTCAATTTCACACTCTCTTTGCTTCACCTATTATTATATATATATATTACTTTTTCAGGCTTTCCCCCATTAAGATGAAATTTAGTGGGATTTAAACAAGTAGAATTTTTAATTTTTAATTGAGAGTAGTCGGAAATAGGGTTCTAATTCTTAACCGTAAACTAGTACTTGACTAAAAAACATTAGTGGATAAGATGTGATAAATTTATAATTTAATCATTATTTCAACAAACTTAGATAGCATATACCGTACCAAATGGTAAGGTAGCATAATGCGCGAAAGCGTGCATAAGAATGTGCAGGAAATGTTACAATACCCCCAACTAAGTAGATTATATTGAATTGAATTGTGTGAGAGTCTTCAAAGTCCCAAATCAAAAAATTATAACGATTATAAGTCAAAGTGTGTATTCCTCAAGTCATGATAAATTATATTAAAAAATCATTGTGTTGTGCGGGTATATGCGAAATCATACACAAGGGAATATACTAGATCAATCTGTATTATAAAATCAATTATAGGGAGCTTTTGAAGTAATTCTTTTGAGGCATATAGCTAGGGCTTTGTTGAGTCATAACATTGAGAACTAAAACATGTCATCTTTAATGTAAGCTTTCCTTGATTTAAATAAAATAAAAAGCAATATCTCATTTGAACCAAACCTTTTAGCACGTAAGACAAACTTGGATAGCTGTTTGTGAAAAGGAATCAGTTGCAAACTTGCAATGGACAAAATTAATGAATTGGTATGATATAAACGATGTGAGTAGACCTAAAATTGCTTGCAATTTGTAAGATTTCGATAAGAGAAATACTATATGTACAATATTTTCATAACAAATTTTATGTGACAAGTTAATATTAATTAGTAGGCAAAAAAGTAATTTTAATGACGGATCCAAATTAGATTCACTAACGACTTGACACATAAGATTTGATTTAAAAAATGTTGGGAAGATAATCATATGATTCAAAGATGATCGGTTATTGTGAGATTGAAAATGGATTTGATGCACTGCTTTCTGATTGGGCCCAGGGGCCAAGGCATATACATTGCCTTCAACAGCGTTGTTTTTGCCTTCTCGAGGTTCAATTGGGCTGTGAATTATAACCTTACAAACACAAATGAAAACCCAGATCAGGCCCAACCATTTTTTTTTGGTAAGATTAAGATGTTGAGCTCCCGAAGAAAACGAAAAAAAAAAAAAAAAAATCATGGAGGCCATTTTTTTTTTTTTTAATTGACATGGAGGCCATGTTAATCATATTTATTTTGAAATAATTTTTTGGGTTTTATTTGTGTTAATGAAGATATTTTTCTAAAGAATTTGTATTAGGAATAATATTTGTGTAATATGAAATTTCCAGTACATTAAAAAAAAAAAAAAAAAAAAACTCCAGTTTGAGCATGTTTTTGGTGGTAAGTGGAAAAAATTAAAGGATTCATTTCACAACGAACACTTCCATGGGCCAGTTTGTTCGAACTTTATTGAAATTCATTCATACAATAGAAAAAGAAGTGTTTGGTAAGTGAGAAAACTTTGCTATGCGTATGTGCAATTGTATAAAGCCTAGAAGAAAAAAAAAATCATATACTCTTGTTCTTTATATAGGAGAATCAGAGATAAGTGGGAAAGAAAATTGACTCCTAACAGACAGTACACGTGGCTAAAAAACTAACTAATTTACACCTTTTAATTAAGCTTTATCATATTTACATACAACAACTTGTCGTTTAGTTCCTCTATCTACAGAACGACTTGTAGTTTAGATAGAAACTCCAGCTGTAACTTTTGCAAGTATTCAATCTTGGTCTGCATTGATCTTTACCATCTTTAATAAACTTATTAAGATCTATTACAACTTTCAATGAAAGAAACCGGATTCTCCTTGTAAAGAAAAAAAAAAAAATGAGAACAATTAATGTCACTGAGTTATAAGGCTCTTAATAACAATGTATATAAAATCAAATGAGGCTAGTTGAGCAAATTTTCTAGTGCAAAACCTTATAGCAATGAAGTGAATTTAATTCCTTTTTATAACAATAATAAATCTAGGGAAATAAAAAAATTTCACAATTTTTTTCATAATTTAGGCATAACTTAGTGCATAAAAAAATGAAATATCAACATTGGATTGAGTGAAAGTGATGTTTCTCCAATTACAAGTTACAACTTACCACCTTGTTGATTTATAGTGTTTTGAGGGTGTGTTATAAGCAGTATCCTAAATAGTTTAATCTCAGCCCACATAATGATTGAACAGTATCCTAAAAAAAACTTCTAATTTTATTAGTAAATTACACATCTCTAGTGGCTTTAGATATACAAGTTTATTTTCTACCATTATTTTACAAGAGAAAGAAGTATCATTTGAAAATTTTGAATTTACAACTCATTACTGAAGAAAATTTTAACATTTTAATTAAATATGTTTGCATTAAAAAATTTCACAAGCAAAAAGTTTGTGTACTGGGTAAAAAATGATGATTGATGAAAGGTTGTTGTATTGGCTACAATTTATTGAATTAGCCGTGGGAAGGGGGTGGTTGTGAAAGTCCCGTGTGAGATGAAATTATGAGGACTATGCTTGAAACTGAAAGTATTAATATTGAAATGGATAACGTTTTCGTTCATTGTATTGGAGCATTGGATAAGATTCAAGACTAATACATGATCAATTTTGAATACATGTCATTCCCGTATCATGTTCAGTACCATAATTCACTCGACGCGAGCCAAATTCGTAAGTCATAATAAATTATTTTAATACCAATTTAAAGAGAGAGAGAAACCAGCAAGAAATGAATTCCACTTGTCGAATTCTATCTTATCTAGAAACATATCTGTTAAGGCCAAAGTGCCCCAATTTCCAATATAATTAAAAAAGTGTAGTCATGCGATTCTCCTTTGCCTCAGTGCAAGGCCGTGAACAAATTGACTAATAACAACCTTTCCTGATATGATATCTGATTCGTATAATTGGTTTTATTCAACTTCACGTTTGTCACCGAATGGCCTTTCACTCTCATTATTACATAAGAAGAAAAGGAAATGATTCTTCGAAAGCATGTGAATTTGATTCCCCCAATTACTTGTGATAAAGTTGAAAATGTTGCATATATTCATACAGTTTATGGATTATGTTTTCCTTTTCTGGGAAAATGCCTTCCATATTCTCATATCAATTATCAAGGCCACGTTATGCATCATTATCTATTTTCTATGATACTCTTTGAGAATCCATTATATGGGTGATGCTCCTTAAAATATGTAGAGAAGTATCTAAATAAGCTTTATCCACTACTATACAGTACTAGAGCTTGTGCTGTAAAGTTGAAAATGTTGCATATATTCATTCAGTTTATGGATTATGTTTTCCTTTTCTGGATAAAGGAAAATAGAAAGGATCATGATAGAAACAAGGATCAAGTGAAGAGGAAGAATCTCAAGTCTGCTGCTACTGCTTAAACGACAATATATATACTCTGTGTACAGTGTTAGTCTTATACTGCATGTAGCTTTGCATCACTGTTGTTAGTTTAGTAAGCACGTGGATATCACGTGTATGGTAGTTAGTTTTTATTAATCAGTTTTTGGGGGAAATCAGTTAGATTAGTTAGTTAAGCTTCCCCTATTTTCCTTGTATATAAGAACACTTAATCTCTGTAATCTATAGATGGTGAAATACAGAAATTTCTCCAAGTCTAGAATTTCTTTTTCCTCTGTTTTCCTAATAGGAAAATGCCTTCCACATTCCCATATCAATTATCAAGGCCACGTTATGCATCATTATCTATTTTCTATTTTACTCTTTGAGAATCCATTATATGGGTGATGCTCCTTAAAATATGTAGAGAAGTATCTAAATAAGCTTTATCCACTACTATACAGTACTAGAGCTTGTGCTGTAAAGTTGAAAATGTTGCATATATTCATTCAGTTTATGGATTATGTTTTCCTTTTCTGGGAAATTGCCTTCCACATTCCCATATCAATTATCAAGGCCACGTTATGCATCATTATCTATTTTCTATTTTACTCTTTGAGAATCCATTATATGGGTGATGCTCCTTAAAATATGTAGAGAAGTATCTAAATAAGTTTTATCCACTACTATACAGTACTAGAGTTTGTGCTGTGTATCAAAGAGTTAGGTCATTTTAAATATATACCACTGTTAGTTTTTTTAAGACCTTCTCCCCTCTCCCCATATGTATGTGTTAAAATACTTAGTATTCTAAAAAAAAAAATAAACTTGGAGGGTTGTGGGCCCAAGCATGTATATATCCATTTGGCATTCAATAATTGGACTGACACAACAAATTTCACAATATTTTTTATAACGGTTGAGGTAATACGTTGTGATTGGTATATATTTAAAGTGATATAAATAATAAACCCAATGAAAATGATTGAGTAATAATCATAATTTTTTATCTCAACAAGTTGTGAAATTTGTTGTATAATGACTATATGTAACATTGTTATACACAATTTATACCAAGAACATTTCAAAATTTTGGCAGTAGGTATCCAAACATTTGACAAATTAATGCACACCAGAACAATAGTAAGACTAAGTAATCAAGTTATTGTTTATATGGTTTTGAAGTTTGATCATGTTTGTTCAAGGCCAACCTCATGCCTCTTTTGTTTTTTGTGTAATTAAGGTTGTAAATGAATTAAGTTGTTTATTAATAGCTCGAGCTTGGTTCGAGAAAAGACATGTTTATATTTGTTTGTTAAACAAACAAGTCAACTTCAAGCTCATGTTTAAACTCGACTATTAAACGTTCAAAAAAAAAAAAAAAAAAAAAACAAACGTTCATGAACATGAGGATTGAATTACCTGTATATAATATTATATTTTTATATGTATATTTGTTTAAAAATATACTTATATAGACTTAAAATTAGATTTGTAATATTTTAAATAAGTTTATATGATATCATATTATTATTTATAATTTATTGATAATATAAATAGTTCATTTATAGTAAAAATTCATAGATTTGTGAAAAGAATTAAAAAAAAAAAAAAAAATTAGTCATGCTTTTACTATATATGAGAAAAGAATGAGTCAATTAGGTAGCTTGCGAGCAAATTGGGGTTTGTTCGAAAATGAATAAGTTAGAACTTGTGATATTCGTCAAAGAGTTGGACATGACAGAAGATTGAAAAAAAAAAAGAACTACATAAAAAATTTCAGCTCCAACTCAAGAAGAAAATTTTAGTAGGTTTGTAGCCAACTAATGCAATTATTCTCTGAAATAGGCACAAAAACCAACACAGTAAGCTTTATAAAGTAAATATACACCGAAAAAGGAATTAGTGTTTAATTCTTGTTGAGGTGTGAAGTTCATCGAAAAAAAATTCTTGTTGAGGCGTGAAGATAATCCAAACTTGGAAAATAGATAAGAGGTCAAGGATAAATTAAGATCCTAATTAAATTTTTTTATGGGGAAGTTTGATTCCTTCAAAAATCAAGATGGAGAGAGAAAGGTATATATTTGTTCTTGCGTCTTTTAGAGATAGTCATTGTCTATCTCTTGGAAAAGTTGGGAACAAGTATTAAATAGGTATCTTTGGGTATGGGAGAGTGTAAAATTTTACACTTTTTAATACTACCTCCGTCTCAGTTTGTTTGTCTTCTATTCCATTTTGAGATGTTCTAAAATATTGTCCTGTTTTTAAAAATAAAAATTATTAGTTTACTAATGTTCCGCGCCTTGTTTTTACGGTCACATGTGTGGTGCGGTGCAGTGTGGTGTGGTTTAGAGTTTAGCCAAAACTATAACCGCACCGCACCCCATTTTTGTGGTCACATGTGCAACATTATGTATAAGATGCGGTTTGGTTTTCAAATTTTGGGCTTTTCTTACTCAGCCCAAAACTAATTTTTCTCTTTTTTTGGGTCAAGTTTTAAATTATTGAGCTAGTTTTTCTTTATTTTGGGTTGACTTTTCTAGTCAATACTTGCTAGGGTTATTAAATTTTTTTTTTTTAAACTAGGGTTATTAAACTATTAATAATATATTTAATATTAAAAATAAATAAATATATTAATATATAGAGAGGGTGTGGTGCGGTGCGGTGCACTATTACTTGCGGTGTGGTGCGGTTATGCCATTTTGCGAGCGGTTTTGGTGCGGTTTTGCAGTTTGTGCGGTTTATGCAGTTTGGTGAACACCCCTACATACAATATTCAAAGAGTGTAATTTTTTTATTAAAAAAAATAACTTTTATTGATTGAAATTTTTTGGGACAATGCATTCTAGGGGACATATTTTATTTTATGGGTCAAGCTTAGGTTCAATATCTAGTAGTACTGAACCTGTTGAGATGATGACATATGTCCACTTTTAAACACGCGTCACAATCTAACCGAGTCCAGTGCACTAAATGCGCTGGACCTACACCAAGTCCTTATTTTATTTCGGAAAGGTAAGAAGATCTTAATTATATTCTATTGGGTAATGGAGGGAGTCTTATTTAATTTGGGGTCTTTAGGTCACTACCTTAGTGACCTATAGTGTTGAGTTGGCTCTGCCAAAATATTTATGAACAACTCAAGCTTGATTTGAGAAAAAGCTTGTTGTATATTTGTTTGTTTAGTAAACAAGTTAAGCACAAACTCAAATTTAGACTCAACTAATAAACGAGTCAAGCTCAAACATAATAATAAGTTTGTGAAAAAAATCGTAAAAATGAGTTTCAATTTAGCTATATATAATATTATAATTTTATATGTATACTTATCTAATAATATACTTACATAGACTTGAAATTAGATTGTGTAAGTATGTAAATAATTTCATATGATATCAAATTATTATTTGTAATTTATTAATAATATAAACAATTTATTTGTAATTCAAATTCATAGATTTGTAGAATATTAAAAAAAAATCATGATTTTATTATATATTGAAAAATAATGAGTTAATAAAGTAGCTCATGAGCCTGTTCGGTGAAAACAAATGAACCAAGTTTTAACATGTAATCTTATTTGGTGATGATGTTGAGCTCACCTTATATTCAAAATAAAATTAAATGAATAATCCTAAACTATTAAACTATTAATAATTTATAGTTTGCTCGTTTAGTGTTGTCAACAAGAGTTGGATACGACAAAAGATTGACAAGAAAGAGCTAAATTCAAGAAGCAAAATGGAGTTTGTTTAGAGCACTAGCAATAGTGGTGCTAAATAGCTATATTTTTTGGCAAAGTGCTAAATAACTATCAAAATGTACCCTGCAATAGTGGAGCCAAAGCTATATTTTTTGGCTCCACAGCTACAGTGCACAACCTACTTTTGGTTGTGCACTGTAGCTAAAAGGTAAAAATAAATTTATTTTTTTATTTTTTATTTTGCGTTCACATTGCTTTTGTCTGTGTCTCTCCCAATGTTCACCATGCGTTCACATTACTTTTGGTTGTGGTTGTGTTTTGGTGGTTAAATGAAATATTATTTTATTGTAGTATTTATATTATTTTATTGTGTTAAAAACTAAAATAAAACCACTACTGTTGGATGTGAGAAGGTAAAATAGATAAAGTAACTTTTTGTGGTGCTAAAAAGCTAAAAATTTGGCTCCACTAATGTGGATGCTCCTAAGGTTGTGAACAAGAGTTGGATATGACAGAAGACTGACAAGAAAGAAATTAAAAAAAAAAAAAAAAATTTAGCTCTGATTCAAGGAACAAAATGAGGATTAGGATCCGGTTCGGGTGCAATTCACCCACATTCTTTCACAACATTTTTTTGCTTTTCACTTTTTTTACTTTTAACTTTTTATTTTTTCTAACTTTTTTCTTAATATTTTTTAATCAATGGTTGAGATTAAAAGTGCTATTTGCAACTATTAATCTCAGCTAGTGTGAGTATTGCACTTGATCTCAATCCGCAAAATGATTAACTCCACTGCCTACAATCTCTTGCTTCAGATTCCGTAAAATAGCACTAGGGTTTGTGGCCAACTATAATGCAATTATTCTCTGATTAGACACAAAACCAATAACTGTAAGCATTATCATGTACATATGGATCCTCATTGGACTAGTAAGAGTGGCTGCTTATTTTTATCTTACTCAAACGTTGTCTTATCTGATTAAAAAAAAAAAAAAAAAAAAAAAAAACGTTGTCTTATCTTGGCCGACTAAACCAATTTTGTGTATGAAATTACGTTTAACTACAAGATATCACTAAAAAAAGAATTAGTGTTTAGTTCTTGTTGAGGTGTGAAGAAAATCCAAACTTTGTAAATAGACAGATGTCATGGATATATTAAGATCCGCATTAGAATTGTGTCTCTCAAAACCAAACAGTATAACTCTCATTGGCATTGTGATTATTATTTGTCAAAGTCTACTCTTCCATAGCGCATAAGTGTCGAGGGCATTGTAGAAGTAGACCTTAAGTTAATAAAGAAATCGAGAGAATCACAATAAAGTGTAATAATTAATCGCATGCAATTATTTGACTAAAACTGCTCGAGATTTCCAACTTAATAATTCAATCCATTTACTTAACAGATCAACATACTATTATTACCCCAAATCGATCACAGTTTCTGTTTTTAGTCTTGGACAAGCCGACATAGCCATCTTTATCAACTTTAATCATCACAATACATTTCATGGTATAAAATTCAAATTTTCTAAGCCATTAGTGCCTAATATAACACACCTTTCGCATAAAAAAAAAAAAAAAAAATCAAAACCCATAATAATTATCATTAGTATAATTGTAGTTCATCATACAGAATTGGACTCTATTTACCAGAGTTTCATTTGAAATAAAGCATAGGACAACCGTAATTTTTTTTTTTTTTGAGGAACAAAGTACAATGTTGACACTAACACATAGAGAGCCTTGGCATTTGAAATCCGAATAAGTATGTACTTGATAAAGCCCAAAAGTTAAGAACTAAAAAGCAGAACCAAAAAAATTATTAGATCCAATTAGACATTTTTAAGAGCCTGGCCTCCCTTGAGCATCTCCACGTTTCCATTAGAGAATTCTTCAGTCATGAATTTGGCCCAGAACCAATGAGACCTCCATACTTGGTTCATCTCTTCAATTGGAATATTCTTTGTCTCAGGCAAGAAGTAGTAGACATATATGGTCATTACCACCACAAAGAAGGCAAAGAAAAGGAATAGCCCAAACTTCAAATGGCACAGCATATTTAAGAAGACTTGAGCAACAACAAATGTGAAAACCATGTTCACTGACACGTTGATACTTTGAGCAGCTGAACGAATTTCGAGTGGGAACACTTCACTAGGCACCAACCAGCCAAGAGGACCCCAAGACCATGCAAATGCAGCAACATAGATGCAAATGAAGAGCACCACAACAATTGCATACCACTTGGGCAATTCACCAGGATGACCATCTATTCCAAATTTAGCACCAATGCAAGCTGCAACAATGACCTGTGGACAAAAAAGAACATCAAATTAACTTTGTGTCAACAAAAACTATAATATATTGGATCAAATTACTAGCTAAGAGTTACCTGGCAGATAAGCATTTGAGCTCCACCCTCAAGGAAGAGGAATCTCCTTCCCCATTTATCAACACCGTAGATTGAAACAAGGGTTGCAATAACATTAACAAGGCCAGTGATCACAGAAGACATCAGTGAAGCATCGTCTCCAAACCCAATAGTGTTAAACAAGACAGGTGCATAGAACATGATCACATTGATGCCAGTGAATTGTTGAAAGAAGGGAATCAGGGTGGCAACAGCCATGTGTGGCCTATATTTTCTTTGTAACAAGTTTCTCCAAGGGTGTTCCACTTGCTTTGATAATTCACTAGCCATGACAAGGTCATTGAATTCCTCATCAACATTTTCAAGACCCCTAATTCTCTTAAGTTTTTCTCTGGCGTCCTCCATGTTACCACGTTCAATCAAGGAGTTCGGGGTATCGGGAAGAAACAATGAACCCACTGTTAATATAATTGCAGGGACAATAGCACCACCCAAACTCAAACGCCATCCCCAACCACCATCAATCTTGGCAAAGAAGTAGTTCAACACATTGGCAATGAGGATACCAACTGTGATTGACAATTGGAACCCAATGTTGAGCGCACCTCTGTATTTGTATGGGGCCGTTTCAGATAGGTAGAGTGGCACAGACTATAATTACAATTTACAAACACCCAAAAAAAAAAAATTTAAATTAGATTAAATGTCTGATGATAAAACTGATACTATTTTAATGTGGTTAGTAACAACTAACAAGTAATAATTAGACTGGAGAAAAAAAAAATTTGAAAATGTCTTTCTCTAGGGACCACATGGTTGAGAATACAAAACAAAACAAAATCACATGGACATAATTTTAATTTGCTTGATTGATTGAGCCGCTATCAAATTGCAATGGTTTTCTATTCAAAAATTTGGACTCTTTTTAAGTACACACTAATGTCATTTCTGAAGAAAAACATGGCAATGCTATGACTTTTTCAAATAATTGTTCAAAAAAAAAAAAATTCCACTCTTCCCGTTAGTCGGGAAAATCATTATCGTATTTTCTTTTTCCAACTTTTCCCGGCAACCAAACAGAATTCAATTTTACTCATAGAAATTGAACTCTAAAAGGCGCAAATCATGGGGGAAAAAACTGAGAAGAGAGAAGAGAATCATAGATGAGTAAAAAACAAAAAATCCTATACCTCCAAAAGCTAAATAATAAACAAAATATCAAACAAAGGGAGTGTAGAAGCCCATCTCGGATCAGAAACAACTTTGTACACAAAATTCATTTTTGTCATGTTCCAAACAATTGTCTAAGAATACAAATACAAAGAGGCATGCATATATAACGACAAAAAACAAAAAAAAAAAAACAAGAAACAGACATCACTAAAACCAAAGGAATATCGCATTGTATATGTGCTTCGATTTTGTTTTCAGACAACACAGTATTTTTTTTTTTTATATTCTTGTTCTTTTTTGTTGTTGTTCTCCACCGACAATTTTCTTTGCACCAAAACAAAAAAAAAAAACACACCAAAAATAAAAAATCATGATCCAAAACCAAAGAACAATACCTGATTAGCGAACCCAATACCGAAACCAAGAAGTATACGGCCCACAATCAACATCCACACAGCTTGGGCAAAGCCATTGAGAAGAGCACCGAAGAAGAAGAGCACACCACCAAACAACATAGACGGTTTTCGTCCAAGTTTACGTGTCACAGTGGATGCCACAAGTGATGAAAGAAGAGCAGCCAAATACAACGACGATGTGAACATGGTTAAAGTCTCGCTATTATATTGGCAGTACTGGTTGGACGACGATTCATCATGCTTCGACCGATAAACCTTTGGGAAAAACTTGCGCAAGAAAGGGTCCATAGACGTGACCCCACCTGTTTAAAACACCGTAACATAACGTTAAAAAAAAATAATAATAAAAGAAACAGAGACGTTTATGATTCAAATCTTCTCGTCACATCTCAATTATTTTAGGATTGACGAGAGAAATACAAAAATATGGAGTTCTCGTATAATTACCAGAAATTCCAATATCGTAGCCGAAAATCAAACCCCCCATGGCTGCAACGATACACGTTACGAGGACATAAGGAGTAAGGTTTCCGGGGTACTCCCTGCCAGGACCCGTGGGAATTCCTCCAACTGCAGGCATTCTCACTGTGTTTTTTGTTCACGTCGAAATTTACAAGAAAAGACAATGAACAAAAAAATAGAGAGAAAGATAGAACGACCAAAAACCACCTACTAGGCTAGGCCAAAAGGGAAAAAAAAGATGGATCTCGCAAATTGGTTTTAGCTAGTGTTTATATAGAGCTAGAAAAAGAGAACAAGACTTTCTTTTTTTTCTTTCTAAATTTTGTTTTAACTATTTTACTTAAATTAAGGAGAATCGTTGATCTGTCTACTATAATAATATGGCTATCTTTTATACAAATCCAAGACAATTTTATACAAGGACACGGTGTTCACTTCGTAGATAAGGCCAATGAAGTGGCATCTATACATTACTAACTTTCGACCGCAGGATTATCCTATAAATTTAGAAATTATAACAATCTGACTGTGGGAACATCACTAATTTTTCCAAACTATCTAAGTTCGTTCTAATAGTCAATTTATTTTTGGATGAGCTAGTTGCCTTTACAGTTAATACAGGCTGTAATCTCTGAAGTTGTGCTGTAATTTATCTAAATGTATTATTAACAATATATATTTTTTACCTTTCATAAATAAATTATATATATATATATATATATATAAGTGAATCATTAATGGTATTTGTAGAGGAAAAGGAATTGCCTGTCCAGCTTATACAGGATGTACTTTTAGAGTTTTTTTTTTTTTTTTGGTTATAATTAAGAAAAAATATTAACCATATATTTCTAACCATTAATTTAAAAAGAAGTTGGTCATTATTAACAGTAATTGGAACATAAGATAAAAAGACATTGATAGTTGGCACAGCGACAGGATTTCAAAGTAAAATTTACACGTCAGATATACTTGGAGAGCTTTTTTTTTTTTTTTAAATGCATGAACTTCGTATATGAGTCAGCAAAAAGTTTTTCTTGCTTTCCTCACAAAAAATTCGGCTTAGTCATGGTATTAGGATAATTTTATTTTTTATTTATTTTTTGGTGATGTGAAATGGTAATTGGATAATTATTATTATTTTTTTTTTATCAAGGTATTAGGATAATGTTTGGTCAATAGTATAGAGTATGTGGATGTGGTAGGTACGTTAGGATATACTATTATGGCGTTGTAATAATAAAGTGGGGGACATGTGACCTAAAAAAACCCTTTACAGCAAAATAATAGGAGCATATGATATCCTATCAAAAAAAAGAAAAAAAGAAAAGGAGCATGTGATATTAATGATACACCTATACAATTGTACGTATTTTCCGAGGTCTTAAAAAACTTTTAACTAGCCCATATGAGCACTTGCACAAAGTGATTGTATAATTGGAAAAAAAATAAATAAATCACATTTTAGTCAATCATGGCACAAATTTATCCATATCACTCTATATATGAAATTGTGTAAAAATATATGGTTGAAATTGTAGCCGCGTAAGTTACTAAATTTATACTAATAATATTTATTTTAAATTTAGTTTTTTTTTTCTTTACATATCTCGATAATGAAGGAAAATAGTAGATCATGGTTGTTGTGTGAAAAAGAGAGACAATTAAAAAAAATCAAAATTAATATATTTAATAAAATGTAATGTAAAATAAATAACTTGATATAGTGTGTTTTGAAAAGTAAGTATGTGCAGTAGGGGAAAAAAAAAGTCCTTATACTAAAACAGACAAAAAAAAAAAATTGCATAAGCTGATGCAAAATATATAAGAAGAGTTTTTAACAATAAAAATTATTTTATTATAGATTATTTAATTTTCATAAATTAAAATTTTACACTATTTCACATCAAAAAAATAGAGTCATTAATGATTATTATTTTTTATTTGGTAACATAATTACATTTATTTTTTATTTTTTAATTGATTTTTTAATGAGAAGTGTTACATCTACAACATTTTCACAATGCTTTCACAACGAATTATAGGTAGTTGTTATTGGTTCTAATTTAAACTTACCATTGAAGTTACTTATTTGCCCACTAATAATAACTTAACATTTACGATTTGTTTGTAAGAATATGGTAAAAATGTTGTAAACATAATATTTCTTCTTTTAAAATTTAAATGTTAATCATGAAATAACTTTTATCCATTTCAAAACAAATATTACTACAAAGATGGAATATCGATAAATATTTATTCAATCATTGCAAGAAAGTTGGAAGAGTTTTCGGTAGGGGTGTCAATTCGGGTTAGCGTGTCGGGTTCGTGTCGTGTCGAGGTAGGGGTATTCGACTAAATGGCTCAACCCTAACCCAACCCATTTAATAATCGTGTCATGATCCTTCAACTCTAACCCGACCTGTTAATAAGGCGGGTTGACCTGACCCAACCCATTTGACACGCTTAATAAACGAGTCGTGTTGGGTTGACATGAATGTAACACAATCCATTTCAACTTGCATAATATTAAATATAACATCCATCTAGAAATAATTTTTTTTACATCCCAGAAAGCAGTGCATACACTTCAAGTCTTCAACCCACATTCAAAATAATATAGTTCAAAAAAAATATAACATTCATCTAGAAAATAAGTTCTTTACACTCCAAAAGAAGTGCACACTTCAACCCAAATTCAAAATAACAAAGTCTAACAAAAATAAAATAACATAGTTCAACAAAAATATAATATCCTTGGAATTCGCCAGATGTTAAGTATCAATATTGAAAGAATTTGAGCAAGCAGTAGACTAATCCTGACTATGACCTCGATTATCATCCATAGATTTTTTGTTGATGTCCAAATTCATAACATCTTCCACAAGCTCATCCAATTTCATTTGTGCAAGTTCTATGCAAAAGAAAAAAATATTAGTAGTTCTAAGGTCTGTAAAGTTTCAATTTCCAATTATATCCCTTGTAAATTTTTGTAATTACTCACTTTTCTTTTTAAATTTAAAACATATGTTGGATATAAAAAGTATTTGACAAATGTAAAATAAAATAAATATTTATTTGTTATACGAGTTAAACGGGTTGTGTTAAGTAGGTTATTCTGGGTTGACACAAATAAATTGGCCTGTCAAATGTGTCTATTACGGGTTACGCGGGTTGACCCGCTTATGACACGTTCCTTATCGTGTCGTTTTCGGGTTGACCCGTTTATGACCCAAACCCATTAAGACTCAACCCTAACCCGAAAAAACCCGTGTTGGGTTCGTGTCGTGTTCGCGGGTTGGGTCGAACATTGACACCCCTAGTTTTCGGTGTTATTCAAAAGCCAATAATTTATTTTCTAGATATGTGTGTGGTCTTGGGAGCATAAATCGATGCTAATTTTCTATTCATGGTTCCATTGTTATCGGAATTCAGTTTATCATCACGCTGGGTTGGATTAAAAAAGACATGACTTTTAACTTGTAAGGGCACGTTTGGTAGACTGTAATAGACACTGTAATATAATAGATATTCTTATGGCATAACTATTCGGTTGTTTGGTTATGTTTTTATTACAATGAACAGTTATTCCTTATGAATAGTTATTCTTCAAAATAAGGAATAACTATTCCTTATCAAAAGTACTGAATGTCTATTCTTTTACCTTATGTAATAATTTTTAAAAAAATTTCCCAAAGAGCCATTAGTTACCACATCTTCAAAAGGAAAGAAAATAAATTTTCCTTGTTGTTAATTATTAGCTCTATTTTGAATACTCTAAAATAAGTGTATTTTAGAAAATTTGACTTTAAAATGATTTAATTACACTTTCTTTTTATACTCTACTAAATTGTAGATGCATATTCAAAATTCTATTCCTAAATGGTCACCAAACTAATGAATAGTAATACTTATTATATTCCAACTTAATGTATTCCTTGTAATACTAATTCCTATTCCCATGTAATAGTCATTACAGTGTACCAAACGTGCCCTAAGTTAACTGTTGTAGTCTTGTCCCTCAATTCGCAGAAAATAACGAAGCAGTGAAGACTTTCGTTTTTTTTTTTTTTTTTTAACAAGTAATAAGTTTAAAATAAATAAATAAATAAATTTCCTCAAATAAAATAAAATAAAAAAGTAAAAAACAGTGAAGACTGAAAAAGAAATTCTAAATTGATTTTCTTTTTCTAACGATGGTTTGACACAAATTACTATAATTATCTTACGTGAGTGATGTAAAAAAAAATTAATAGGCACATATAATAGTGTAAGATAATCAATATAAATTTGCTACATAAGAAAATTGTGACAAAATTTATGTAAAATTGTACGGTAGTAACATTATTATATTCTATTTAATAATTTAGTTCTGGTTAAGAAAAAAGAACTACCATAAAATTCTATTGGTTTGGGTGGAATTTGTCTCTATGTACTATATTGTGACCCAATTATAATAAAATGCTTATAAAAAAAATTATAATAAAATGACTACCTCAACAACTTAAAAGATATAAGTTTAAAAAAGAAGTTCAAAATTCTCTCTCTCTCTCTCTCTGTCTCTCTCTCTCTCACACACACATATATCCACTTTTCAACTTTAGGTAGCATTTCTAAATATATAGAATATTTTTCTATTTTTACTTTTGTTTTTTTTGTTTTTTTTTTCTCCACTTTCAGGGGGTGTTTGGTAGAGTAGTTTGAAAATTGTTGTTTGTAGTTTTTTGAAATACGTGTGGGTGAAAAAGTGTGTTGAAATGCGTGAAATGCTGTTTAAAAACTAAAAAATGTTGTTTGAAAACATAAACCAAACATTTTCTGTCACCATATAACTCCTCTCTCCATCGCATATCACTCTGATTTTTCTACCATTGTCTCTTATCCTTCCTTTGGGGTTTTATCTCTTATTCTTCCTTCGTTACACATTCAAACACATGCACGCATAATGTCAAAACATATCTTAGTCTCGAAATCGAAACACATTTCACTGAAATTATCCAAAATGCCCTATAGCCAATTTTACCCAAACCTCAAATCTTTGTACCTGAATTCCAACCATACACCAACAGTAAAGCATAAAACAAATTCCTCATCTTAAGTCTCGAATTTGTGTCCAAACTTCCCAACCCATGAAACCAATACTAGTCTACCCTAAATCTTAACAAAAACCAACAGTCGATGACTGTGAGGTTGTCCTTGGTATAAAGGGTAAGAATTTTGTGAGTGGAGGAGCTCAATGACCTTGGCAAGATAGAGCTTTAAATGTTGTGAAGCATCTTGGAGTAGTTAAGAGTGTACCTTGAGGAAAGAGGAACAAAGGAAATCATCGTACGTAGCTCTATAACTTGTTACTATTACTTTAAGTTATTCTAAGACCACAACTTTATAACAACTCCTGACATGATAGAATATGAATAGCTGCTCATCATTTCATCACTCATATTTTGCTACGTCAGAGTTGTAACAAAGTTGTGGCCAAAATAATTGTGACTTTTGTGTTTTTGTGTTTTTTTTTTCTCGTTACTTCTTAATGTAATTCTTGCTTTAATCACCCTACTTCCCCCAAAAGAAGGGGGGGGGGGGGGGTGGTGTGGGTGAAGTCAATCCCCCATGGTCTTAGATTGTTATTTTTATTTTTTGATAATTCAATAATTCGATAATTAGAAAATATCAATTGAGCTACAAGTGTTTTATTAGCCATTAATCATTTAATTGTTGAGAATAGAGTAAATGATTTCAAAAAAGGTAAGGAAAAACAAATATTATTCTTTTTGCTTTCCTTGGTAAAATTACATTGTTAGCATTTTAATGGTTTATAATTTTTTTTTTTTTTTTAACTTTTCCATGGGATTTGCATTGAGTTTAGTGTAATTATGTCTTTAAATACATGGTAAAATTGCAGTAAGATTAGATAATCTGTCACTAGCCTTTCATTACAAGATCTTGAACCAACAGCACAATATTACAATAGAAAAGACTAGGAGTGATACCAGTATAATAGCGACCTATGGCTCTAAATCTCCAATGCTTAAGTAAATTTATTTATTTATTTTGGTAATAAGAAATACTAATTTGCTTAATGTTGTTAACAAATAATTTTAAAAATGTTTTAATACTATTTTCGTGAAAAATATTTAAAACTATAAAAAAAAAAAAAAAAAACAACTGTTTTCGTATTTTTTTTTTCTCATAAAAAATTTCTATTAGTATTTCCTAATTGAATGTCTTAAGGCATTTGTTAACAAAATCCTTAAATTATATATTTTAAAAAATCCCTCATTATTATATAAGATTGTGTATGGGAAAGTTTTCTTATAGTTAGCACTATCCATTGTGGTTGTAATGACTAACGAACCTTAAATGGTGGTCATTATCAACCCCATTATGTATGTGATTCTTACGATATACTCTTTAATTTCAATAATGGGGGAGAAATAGTCTTTCTCGATCTAATAATTGGTTTCGGTATTTGGACATAATGCTTAATTAGGAGTTAGGATGTTCTTTTTTTTTTTTTTTTTTTTTATATAAGATAGAATTTCTACTCTAGCCTAATCTAAGTGTATATGTGTGTGAAGCTCCCTCTTAGAGACTTGAACCCCGGCCCTTGCCCCCCACACCCCACAAGCATTTATACTTGTGGAGTGACCATCGCACCAAGGGTGCGCAGTGGTGGAGTTAGGATGTTTTGGATTGCTTATTAGATAGATACGCCAGTCATAATAACATAATGCAAAAATATCCAACCTCACTTTTTTGGTCCATTTCTACCAAATTGTTCTCAAAACCTCTTTGTTTGTTACTTTCTTGACAGTGTCTAATTTTTCCAAAAAGCTAGCTAGCCACACGAATATGCTAAATAGATACAAGCATTTATACTTGTGGAGTGACCATCGCACCAAGGATGTGCAGTGGTGGAGTTAGGATGTTTTGGATTGCTTATTAGATAGATACGCCAGTCATAATAACATAATGCAAAAATATCCAACCTCACTTTTTTGGTCCATTTCTACCAAATTGTTCTCAAAACCTCTTTGTTTGTTACTTTCTTGACAGTGTCTAATTTTTCCAAAAAGCTAGCTAGCCACACGAATATGCTAATAGATTGTGTAAATCAAGGACTTGCCCCCCATGGAAACTTCCATCCGGCATTTTCATTGCACAACTAAAGTGAAAAGTTGGATTGGAAAAAGAAAGTGAATTAAAAGTTAAAACAAAGAAAATGTTTTCATAAAAAAAAAAAAAAAAACAAAGAAAAAGTGATTCAAAACAAAAATCAAAAGAAAATTAGAGAATTTCTTTTACTTACTGCCTTAATTTGTGGTTTGTGGTTTTCACTATTCAACACAATTTCCCTTTACGATTTCTTCACTTTAAAAACTTTTTTTTGGAATGCTTCAGTGAGAAGGTGACTCTTGAAATTTTGACTTTTGATTCTTCTTAGAATTGTCGATTTTTTTTTTTTTTTTTACTCAAAGTAAGTGAAGAAATTAAAAATAATAATACCTAACAAAAGTTAGATATTAAAAAAATTTATTTAACCAAATAAAGTAAGTTTTTCAAATAAACTCAGACAATAACTATATTGAATTGAATTATTCTCCAAAAAAGTAACACTTTATGTTTAATTAATGCAATCATATGTTTAATTTGAAAAACCTAAGCTACTGCACTTAAATAATTAAATTATATATCTTTGTGAATCAAAGAGGTTTTCCAATCTAATTATTGTGAAAAATGCTTGTCATGAGTCATGACCGTCCAAACCCATCAAATTCAATTCAGTGGCCTGAACACTCAAAAGGCTCAGCCAATTTGTTTGAACTTTGGACAATTCAGTTTCGTGGCACCGGGGCACTGCTCATCTCCATCAACGAATGACTACAAAAAATCAAGAATAGGCATTATTGCTCCATGTGTGAAAGGACCATCCACTGGCACGTCTGGCACCCAAAATAGTTTTGTACCGCAACTGAATAAAGTGAAATAATTTCCTACGCTCTCTTTGTTTCATGTTTTTTTAGAAAATGTGTCATTTAAAAAAAAATATTTTTTAATAAAATTATCTCATTTTTCTATGTTTGTATTTGGTAGGAACCTTAAATGAATTGAAAAATAATTTTATAACCATGGTTTTAAAAACCGGACCGAAGGCAAAATCGGATTTGCCTCTAGTTCTCGATTTTTACCGGTTTTTGACCGTGTTTACCTCGGTTTTAGGCCTTTTTTGGGGACCGGATTGGCCTTTGGTTTCTGGTTCAACCAGTTGGTCTGGTCTGGTTTTTAAAACTATGCTCAAAACTTTCCTTATTTAACTTACGGTGAGATAAAGTTATTTTCCAAATAAAATTAGTGGAAAACAATCTTCAAAAATAAGTTTTATTTTTTATGTTAACTGAAGATAGTTTTTCTTTGACTCATTTTTTCTTATGCTACCAAACATTAGAAAATACGGAAAATTATCTTTACACAAAGTTTTTCATTTTAAAAAAAAAAGTAAGTTTATATAGAAAATATGTGTTATAGTTCTTTACATAATTTTTTAAAACCAAATGGTGGAATTGTGGGAGCAGATTACTTTCCACTTAGCGAGATAAACTCTACTCGTGCATGGTTTCACCACCCCAATGCTAATGTGTCTTACATTGCTCAAACTCGAGCGCTAAGTGCATTAGTATTTGTAGTGCTAAAAAGTTATATTGTTAGAGCCAAAGCCATAGCTAAAATAGCTATATAGCTATTTTAGCTTCACCAAAACACAAAAATGAATGTTACAATAGTTGAGCCATGGCTAAAATTTTTTAGCTTCTTGCTACAGTGCACAGCTATTTATGGTGCACTGTAGCAAGAAACTAAATAAATAAAAAATTATTAAACTTCTCTCTCTTCTCTTATTAAAAAATATTTTCTCTTTTTCTTTATTTCTCTCCCTCTCTCTGGCATCCCTCATCTCCTCTCTGCTTTGCCAGCCAGCTTGCTGGCAGTGGTGCTCATAAAATCCATATAAAAACCCACTGAATCAGACACCCAGCCACCAAGAAAACACTGGATCGGACCACTGCCACCGAAGTAACACTGATCCACCAAACCCACATCACAAAACACCACAAAACACAAAACACAAACCCACAAAGATAGAGTAGAGAGAAAGATTGAGGCAACGCCAGTCCAAATTCCATACAACCACCACAAAACACAAACCCACATCACAAATCACAAACCCATGGCAGATCGGTTAGAGTAGAGAGAAAGATCACAAACCCATGGCACAACCCACAAACCCGCGCCGGCACAACCCATAGGATCCTCGAGAGCTTCAACGATTTTGTCTCCGGTGCCGGCGAGGAAGGTTTTGGGATGGTGATGGGTGGGAAAAAGAGAGCGGCGACGAGATAGAGAGAAGTGAGAGTGGAGAGAAATGAGAAGTTTTTTTTGACAGTGGAGAGTGAGGCACGGCACGCACAGAGATAGAGAGAGAGAGAGAGAGAAAGAAATTAATAAAATAATGTGGTAGATATATTATTTTATTGTGATGTTTATATTATTTTATTGTGTTGAAAGCTAAAATAGATCCACTGCTGCGAGATGTTTTGTAAAGTGAGTAGATAAAATAGATAAGTTAACTTTTTATAGTGTCAAATAGCTAAATTTTTTACTCCACTTTGCTGTAGATGCTCTTAGCAAACTCTTATTCAAACTCAAGCGCTAAAAACGAGGTAAAACTCAAAGTGTTAAAAACGAGGTAAAAAATGTGTATATAATTTGTTGTGATTGGTGTAATATTATTAATTTATTTCTATATGAGCTAGCATTACTTTATTACGCAAGACTTACGATATGCCTTAGCATCACTTGTGGGAAAATATTGTGTCAAAGATAAAATAGGTAGCTAGGTTAGTTGTTTCCAATTCCAAGTCACCAAAACACAAAAAGAGCCCTGCAGAAATTACTGGAAAATTTGTTTTTTGAGTTTTCAAAAAAGGTCGGCTTGACCATATATTCCACATATGAATTATGAAGTAAAGCAGCAATGAAGAGGGGCCCTCATTGCTTATATATATATATATATATATATATATATATATTATAGTATATAGTTTGTCCTCATTATCTAGGATTCGCCTGTACTCTTAGTATGCGTTTGAATACCACTTATTTTGCTGAAAACTGAAAACAATAAAAAATATATATATATTTTAGTTACTGTTAGGGGTGTCCTCAGGTCGGGCGGGTCGGGTTTGTGCCCAACCCGCAAACCGACCCGTAGAAGATCGGGTTGCAGATTCTCAACCCGCAACCGACTCGTTAAGAGGTCGGTTTTCGCGGGTCGGTTCGCCGGCGGGTGCCATCGGTTTCGGGTGAGGCCGAAACCCGACGAAAAACACAGAAAAACAGCCAAAATCGGCGAGATCTCGCTCGATCCGGCCAAGTTCCGGTGTAGATTTCGTCAAATCCGACTATTTTTCCCCCAAATCGTGCCGGAAATCTCTGGATCTGGTGTATCTATGCCGGATCTACCTGTTTTGGTCGCCGAAATCTCCCAAATCAAGCTGAAAATTCGTCGGAATCGCTAGGGAATTCGCCAGAATTTGGTGTCTTCGGGCGGATCGGGTTTCACGGGTTTTGAACGATGGGACTCGAAACCGACCCGCCGGTCGTCGAGTTTTGGAGATCGGGACCCGCGGCCGACCGCCGGAGCTGTCGGATCGGGTGAACGCCGGTCGGGTACGGGCGGGTTGGGCGGGTGGGTTGGACAGCCCTAGTTACTGTTTATTAATGAATTTACTATTCATTGGCATGATTGCACTGTTCATATTCCATGAGCAGTGCACTAGGCGTTGGTCCCAAAAAAAAAAAAAAAGTCTGAAAACACGCAAAACGCAAACGCAAGAAGCACGTGCGCCCTTATTCTTCGATAAAGTTTAGAGATTGGGTGGGTCCATGTGTACCCATGACTTTTTTCACTTGTGTGAAGGATGATTCATCTCATTCCCACGGAGTGTGATTTGGACATACAAACAACGATACATACTTTTTAACAGTCTTGTCACGCTCACAATCACACTATGTATTGATATGGTGTAGTGTACAAATAAGTATATGGCTATCAATTTCGCGTACACTATTAATTAATTGATGTTTTGGTAATCGGTGTTTTGATCTAATAATAAAGTATAGGATTATCAAAAGCGTATGTTATAAGTTAAAATTCTATAAATTAATAAAAAAAACTATATTCTTCTTCTATCTTTTGTTATTAGCCAAAGAAATACTATATTCTTATATTACTCCCTTTATGTCATCAATTTTTAATATTTAGAATCTAGAACATTTTAAATCTTATAATTAAATTGTTGTGATGTGCCTTTGTGTTAGAACCCTTTTTCTCTTTTCCCTCTCTCCTATGTGTGTGTGTTTGTTTCTCAAAAAAAAAAAAAAAAAAAGTTAAGTGATCCCAATTGATGCGCCAATCCACACACTATCTATTTCCAACCCCAAAATGGAAGTGTGCAGTAATCTTTTTGTATGACTTCCTCTAATCTCTATCCTAATTCATAACATTTCCTAAAACAAATGCAAAAACTACTGCAGCATTTACTAAGTAAAACTTACAAACTGATGTGATAATAAATACTCCCTCCGTTCCAATTTGTTTGTCCTGTTTGAAAAGTCAAACTTTTTAAAGGAATATCATTTATTGTCTTGTATGTCTTATAAAAATGTATAAGTTTACAAAACTACATTTAAATAAATTTATCAACTTTTTTTTTAAAAGAGTTATTGTTAATGAGGCAACTTAAAAGTTGGCCCAATTAGATTGATTTTTTAAATATTTATTAGTTTTCTTTTCAAATAGTTTTGAAAATAAAATAAGGGTATAATAAAAACATTGTTAATTAATTAATTTTATTTTTAGAAACAGGACAATATTTTGGGACATCTCAAAATGGAATAGAGGACAAACAAACTGGGACAGAGGGAGTATTATTAATAAATTTTAACCACTTTATAAATAAATATTTGAATGGTTTATTTAGGATTGGTGACGCATTTAGTAAGTTTAAATATAATAAATCTTGTACACACTACTTATTTCTAAGGCCCACTTGTACCCCTCTAGTGGGTTCACAATGACCTGTATAAGGTACCAATGCTTGTAATCCTCTCATTGTTCACACTTCCCACCGCCCACTTCTCTGTGGCCTATTAATGGTAAGCATTCACATTTGCGTGAAAAGCTGCTTAGACTTTTAAGCTACTTTTGTGTAATTGAATTGGTCAAATTGGATAAGCATCCATATATGCATGCATGGCGGTGCAAGCAAAATTAAGCTTGGTCCGGAGTGTTAATTAAAGTGCATTGGTTATTTTTTAGATAGATGCACAAAATTTAATTAAAGAGATACTTGTTTATTAATATTTGTTATTTTCAATTAGGATCCTGATAACGAGGGCTTGAAAGCAATAATCACAATTGAGTTTTTTTTTTTTTTGGTAATCGATCAGTTTTTTGGGTGCAGTCACACGTGGGTCATTTTAAAAAATATTTGTTTATTTATTTTTATTTTTATACAAGATAAAAATTCTACTATAACCTAATTTAAGTGTATATGTGTATGAAGCTCCCTCCTAGAGAGTAAAAACTTCAGCCCTTACTCCCACACGGGCCACACCCCACAAGGACTTTTATTTGTGGAGTGACCATCATGCCAAGGATGCACAGTAACAACATAGCGATCCAAAAATCATGAAAAGAGTATGTTCATACAGCCCTTAACAAGGTCCAAAAATTAATGACATAGTTCAAGAGCTAGCGCGTAAATTGATAACCATTGGCCCATTGTTGATGGATAAGGTAACTAGAAAGAGAGAACTGGTTGTTGCATTGCAAGTATTTGAAGGAAGTCATTAAAAAATAGTAAAGTCAAACTAACATGCATAAGATTGAGTGGGCCATCCTGTTTATTCTTTGGCTGAAAGTATGGCTGATTATATGACGTTAACATGGAGGCTGTAACTGGCGAAGTCTGAAACTTGAGACATTTTACATTGAGTTCGGGTGTATCTGGTTGGCTAGGAATAATATTATTCTGTCTCTTTCATAATATAGTTAGCTATAGTATACGATGATAGAATATAATTAACTTTTTAAAGAATTCGAATTTCGTTGAACTTGTTGAACATTAGTTCTAATACCATGTTAAATATGCTAAAATAAATGTGAAAGTATAATACAGAAACACATGGAGTTACATTGTTCAACTTGACGATATACTAATAATAATTACGTGTTACAATGAACCCAACTTGAGTATATATAGGAGACTAAATTTTAGACTAACAATATATTCACTATATGGTTAATAGATGTGTAATATAAGTAGAAGACTTTGACTTACAAACAAGATAAGATTAGGCTTAGACCTACTTTACTGGGCTAATATATCTGGAGCACTAATTAGTTATCAATTACATCTTCATAAAAAATAAAAAAAAAATTGTCAATTTTTTTGATGAATTATTAGTTTGTTATCAATATCCAAGCTACGATGAGAATTGACTATTGAGAGTGATTTATTTCGTTCTTTTGTTGGGTATTCTTGAGAGTTGAGATCATCATATTATGTCTTTTATTGGGGCAATGACTCTGACTAAGCATTGAAAAGAAGGATGAGGATTAAGAGTTCAATCCTAGCAAGAAATTTTTTTTTCTTCTTCTAAAAGGAACAACTCAAACATTAATGCAATTGGAAGTTAGAACACCAAAATTCAACTTGATTACGTGTTATATAGTTGGAGTTACTACTCTCTAGAGATAAGAACAACTCAAGAAGAATTACTCTTCATGTTGATTTTCTTTATTTTGATTTGCTTTTCTTTTTTTAGTTCATTAATAATTTTACTTCGTTATTTGAGGTGAAATATCTTGTGAAGATTACAAATATTTTACCTCAATACAATTTATATGTTTTCCTATTATTTTGAGCCTCATCACATACTATCTATTACTTAGAGCCTCTTGCTATAGATCTCCAAACATCATGCTAACATGAAGATTAGACATTTCAAAATTTCATGCTTGTAACATGGTAATTTGAAATTTAATACACCGTATACAACCATTCAATATAGAAACGAATGAAAAGGTTCAATTATATTAAGTAGCTTTGTTTTTTATATATATAATTAGTCGCAGACTCATGCAATGCGTGTGAATAAATGATTATTTTGTATTGTAATATAATGTATAATTTTTTTTCTAAATATTTTTGAAGATAATTTGTTCTCCTTAAAAATTAAACAATTTTTATTTGGTCCAATTTGGTCCAATTCAGTCCATTTGGTCAATTTTGGCCCCCTTCAGCTAATTTTAGACAAATTGGACCTTAAATTGATTCTTTTTGTAAGTTTTCTTTTTAATTTTAGCTCAAAAAAATATTTTTTTTCTTTATTTTGGGTTGAAACGTATGAGATACATTATATTTGGGCTAAACTCTTTAATTTTGAGTCAACAAATACAAATAAAATACTAAAATAGACATTATAAATATAAGCGCTAAAAATGCAATAAAATTATAAATATTCAAAAGTCTTATTCGGTCCACATTGGTTCTATTCGGTCTATTCTGTCCTCTTTGGTCCGATTTTGCCTACTCAGTCCTATTTAGTCCATTCTGTCCACTAAAGTTCAATTCAGTCTATTCAGTCTTCACAGGCCCTATTGGTCCACATTGTCCTATTCTGCCCACTTCGGTTCTATTCGGTCCATTCTCTTCACTTTGCTCCCATTCGGTCCACTCTATCTACTTTGGTTCTATGAGGTGGCCGACCAACTAGCCACTCAAAGTAAAGATATTGATGATGTTGAAGAGTGGTTAGAGGAAATCACAACTCCTTATTTCTCAGATTTTGTTTGGGTGGTTGAGAAACAAGATGAAGCAATTACAAAACTTTCATCCAATCTATGATGAGAAAATTATCTGGAATTAAATCAGCAAAATTTTTATCAACACTACATTTTACAAGGGTAGGACATACACAAATTCTGAAAATGGAAATATCAAATTAGTATCTCTGGTCTCTTTTAATTATCAAAAAGAGAGTCAATTTATTAACTGCACTACATGAGTAGGAAAAACATTAAGCTCCAACAGATCATGGACATGCATTTTTTTTTTGCGAGAAGATTAGAAATAAAAGAGACATTAAACTGGCACTTAGCACAAATGTAGGAAAGTTAAGGCACAAACAAACATACATACTAATACTGCATCATAATGTCCAAGTACAACATATATCTATCCTGCTGATCCAACCATTAAGGACTATACCAACACAACAGAGAGTGTTGCACCTGGAGCATTTCAATTTGCACTATTTTTGGAGAGGGGAGGGGGGGTTGCTTTGTATATTGGTCATGGTAAATTAGTTCTAATAAATCAGTTCATAAATGATGTGGGACAGAAGGAGTCAATCTTTGTTGTTTGTTAGTTTTTTTAGACGATAACAATTCAATCGAAGTAAAATTTTCTTATTTTCTGCTAGATTCAAGAGCTTTGGTTGTTGATCTAAGAAACTCCTCAGTTAGAATGAGATTCAGCTCTTTTACATTTTAGTACTGCATCCATGTATCACATGCACAAGCAATCAAATGTTGTCAAATGTAACAAGCTTCTTCAACACCCAGTTACAACCTTACAGGGATTGAAATTTAGCACGATGGAATAATTCCAATGTACCTTTGTAGAGCATCAAAAAAGCAGCACAAGAAAAGAAAGACCAAATAAAAGCAATATTCAGATATGTTCCACACCTTTGATTCTGCAACAGGAGTGACACCAGCACTCTAATATTCTTACCTTACAGAAAGAAGAAAGAAACTCTCAACAATCAACTGAGCCTTATTACAACTAACAACAACAAAGCTTTAGTCCCAAATTTGGGGTCGGCTGTAGATTCAAATACATTAGTCAAGGTCAGCCACATGTAATCTTTTCCTCAACACATGTATTATTACAACCACAAGGTAAAAATTTTGTTCTCTCTTTTCTTTTCTTTTTTAAATAATAAAGAGGCAAAATGTTCCTAAAAATAAATGCAAGTATGCAACTAAGAGTAAGATACTGATAAGTTCTCCATCTTCAGCTTCTATTTAGTAGTAACCATGCCAAATTATCACAGCATAACCACGCATTATTTGAGTTTGAATAAGGGAGATGGTAGAAGATGTGCACCAAAACTCCGACAATTTTCAATACTTGAGGGACAATATCCCATCCATTTCAATTTTCAAGCAAGCCAAATCCCAAATCCTAAAAGATTATCATAACAAAAACTTCCTAAGTGCAGAAGGATAAGGAATTTCAATGAAGCACTACACATAGCCCACTTGCGTCATATCCAATAGCTATCTTGGCCCGTAGGTAGAGCTCAAGGCTACCAGTATGCTTTTACGCAGCATGAAATGGAGCATCTTGGCCAATAGCTAGAGGCGTAGAGCCCAAACATCATGCTAACGTGAAGATTAGACATTACTAAGTTTCATGCTTGTAATGTGCTAATTTGAAATTTAATACACCGTATACAAGCTTTCGATTTAGAAACGAATGAAAAGGTTCAATTATATTAAGTAGCTTCGTTTTTTATATATGCAACTAGTCGCAGATCCATGCCATACGTAAGGCTAAATAATTATTTTGTATTGTAATATAAGTATAATTTTTTGAGGATAATTTGTTCTCCTTAAAAATTAAACAATTTTTATTCAATCCAATTAGGTCTACTTTGGTCCAATTTAGTTAACTCAGTCCAATTTGGTCCACTTGGTTAATTCGGTCCCCCTTTAGTCCACTTTAGACTAATTGGGCCTTAAATTGATTTTTTTTTTTTTTTTTTTAAGTTTAGCTCAAAATTTTGCTTTTTACTTAATTTTTGGGTTGAAATGTTTGAAATTTTATTATATTTGGGCTAAACTCTTTAATTTTGAGTTAAAAAATACAAAGAAAATATTAAAATAGACATTAGAAATTAGAAATATAAGCCCTAAAAATGCAATAAAAATGGTAAATATTCAAAAGTCTTATTCGGTCCACATTGGTTCTATTCAGTCCTTTTGTCCTCTTTGGTCCAATTTGGTCCTATTCGGTCTCCTCAGTCCTATTTAGTCTATTTTGTCCACTATTTCTATTCAGTCCAATTCAGTCTTATTCAGTCCACTTTGATCCATGCAGTTCACATTGGCCCTTTTCAGTCCACATTAGTCCTATTCTGTCCACTTTGGTCCTATTTGGTCTATTCTGTCTAATTTAGTTATATTTAATCCTATTCGGTCCGCATTGGTCCTATTTGGTCTAATAACAATAACAATACATTAATAACAATAACAATAACAATAACAAGAACTAAGATGAAAATTTTATAAATGTAATATAATTAGATTACCTATACCCATTAAGTCATCCTCAAAAAAAAGAAAATAACTATTTCATTAAGCAAATAAAATAGAGTTTTGTGCACAAATTTGATGTAATTGCTTTTCAAAAAAAAAAAATTACTATTCATGTAAATTTTCCATTTTTTTGTAAGTATTACTGTTGTCCCACCTTAATGTATTTTTTCTTTACTTTTTTACAACCTTATGTTTTAACATATATACTCATTATGAAGATTATGTCGTGCATATTGACTGTGAAACTTATTATCATAAACTAGATTCTTGTAGATTCTTGGGGCGTTGTTGGCATCAACTCCATACATTTCTATTGCCTGATGGGTAACATTAATAATAAAAAAAAACATTCACATTGGTTATACCTCTTCAACCTTATGGGCTTGATAAGACCAATGATAGTTTGGATTCCCACTTGTCAGTTTCTTGAAAAAGAGTGATTTTCTTAAAATTTTTTATTTTAAGGCTCAGCAATGATGTTGGCCATGGGAATGGGGAAAATTTGGGGTTTTTAGAGCATCTCCATCCGTGTAGCTAAACCCAAAATTCTCTCTATAATAGAGAATAAAATCACAATTCATTACTCCAACAGTCTCTCTATATCTCAAAAAGTTTTTTGCTCATGAACAATAACTCATCATGTTTGATGAGTTACTGTAGATTAGAAAAAAAATTTATCACATTAAAAATTTCCAAAGTTAACTTTTTTGTGTTAGCGTGAATAAAGGAAGAATTAAAAAAATATTAAAGAAATAATGAAGATATAATATTTTAATAGAATAGAGAAAATATAAAGAATCAGTTGAAAAATATATTTTATAAAGTGGATAGATAAAAGTTAAAAATCACTATTCACTCTCCAAATAATACAAAAATTTAAAGAAATTACTGAAAATGCTCTTATAATGTGGCATTTCTTAATGAATTTTTGTGGAGAGTACAATCAAATGCTCTTTAAGTAGGATGTGGGAGTTTTGCTATAATTTAGTCTTGCAAAATATTAAATGGGATTCCAAAAGTATATTGATGTAGTCACCTACAACCAAAGCTAATTAGAAACCAAACCCGGCCGAAATCTGCACAGTTTTTTGAGGTTTTCGGGTCTCAAGTTGGGCTTGTAATTTTTTTTTTTTTTTTTTTTTAATTATTAGATCCAATTAGACATTTTTAAGAGCCTGGCCTCCCTTGAGCATCTCCACGTTTCCATTAGAGAATTCTTCAGTCATGAACTTGGCCCAGAACCAATGAGACCTCCATACTTGGTTCATCTCTTCAATTGGAATATTCTTTGTCTCAGGCAAGAAGTAGTAGATATATATGGTCATTACCACCACAAAGAAGGCAAAGAAAAGGAATAGCCCAAACTTCAAATGGCACAGCATATTTAAGAAGACTTGAGCAACAACAAATGTGAAAACCATGTTCACTGACACGTTGATACTCTGAGCAGCTGATCGAATTTCGAGTGGGAAAACTTCACTAGGCACCAACCAGCCAAGAGGACCCCAAGACCATGCAAATGCAGCAACATAGATGCAAATGAAGAGCACCACAACAATTGCATACCAGTTGGGCAATTCACCAGGATGACCATCTATTCCAAATTTAGCACCAATGCAAGCTGCAACAATGATCTGTGGACAAAAAAGAATATCAAATTAACTTTGTGTCAACAAAAACTATAATATATTGGATCAAATTACTAGCTAAGAGTTACCTGGCAGATAAGCATTTGAGCTCCACCCTCAAGGAAGAGGAATCTCCTTCCCCATTTATCAACACCGTAGATTGAAACTAGGGTTGCAATAACATTAACAAGGCCAGTGATCACAGAAGACATCAGTGAAGCATTGTCTCCGAACCCAATGGTGTTAAACAAGACAGGTGCATAGAACATGATCACATTGATGCCAGTGAGTTGTTGAAAGAAGGGAATCAGGGTGGCAACAGCCATGTGTGGCCTATATTTTCTTTGTGACAAGTTTCTCCAAGGGTGTTCCACTTGCTTTGATAATTCACTAGCCATGACAAGGTCATTGAATTCCTCATCAACATTTTCAAGACCCCTAATTCTCTTAAGTTTTTCTCTGGCGTCTTCCATTTTACCACGTTCAATCAAGGAGTTCGGGGTATCGGGAAGAAACAATGAACCGACTGTTAATATAATTGCAGGGACAATAGCACCACCCAAACTCAAACGCCATCCCCAACCACCATCAATCTTGGCAAAGAAGTAGTTCAACACATTGGCAATGAGGATACCAACTGTGATTGACAATTGGAACCCAATGTTGAGAGCACCTCTGTATTTGTATGGGGCCGTTTCAGATAGGTAGAGTGGCACAGACTATAATTACAATTTACAAACACCCAAAAAAAAAAATTAAATCAGATTAAATGTCTGATGATAAAACTGTTACTATTTTAAAGTGGTTAGTAACAACTAACAAGTAATAATCAGGCTGGAGAAAAAGAAAAAAAAAATTGAAAATGTCGTTCTCTAGGGACCACATGGTTGTGTCAAGTTGTCATGTTTTTTGGACTAAAAACAAGTTGAGAAAATCAAATACAAAACAAAACAAAATCACATGGAAATAATTTTAATTTGCTTGATTGATTGAGCCTATCAAATTGCAATGGTTTTCTATTAAAAAAATTGGACTCTTTTAACAATGGCGGAAAAGAGTGTACATAGAGATGTCATTTGTGAAGAAAAAGATGGCAATGCTATGACTTTTTCAAATAATTGTTCAAAAAAAAAAAATTTCCACTCTTCCCGTTAGTCCAAAGTCTTCTCTCATACCTCCTCTTTTTTAGGGAAAATCATAATCATAATTTCTTTTTCCAACTTTTCCCAGCACCCAAACATAATACAATTTTTCTAATAGAAACAGAACTCTAAAAGGCGCAAATCAGGGGGGAAAAAAACTGAGAAGAGAGAAGAGAATCAGAGATGAGTAAAAAAAAAAAAAAACCCATATCTCCAAAAGCTAAATAATAAACAAAATATCAAACAAAGGGAGTGTAGAAGCCCAGATCGGATCAGAAACAACTTTGTACACAAAATTCATTTTTGTCATGTTCCAAACAATTGTCTCATCCGGTACACTTGTTCTTATTTAAGATACCATAGTCAAAACTACGAAACAAGATCTAAAACGTAAAAAAAGTAGAAGTAGAGTTTCAACAAATCTAAGAATACAAATATAAAGAGGCATATATAACGACAAAAAACTAAAAAAGAAAAAGAAAAACAGACATCACTAAGACCAAAGGAATATCGCATTGTATATGTGCTTAGATTTTGTTTTCAGACAACACAGTATTTTCTTTTTCTTTTCTTTTCTTTTTTTTTTTTTTCTTTTTTTTTGGTTGTTGCTCTGTACCGACAACTTTCTTTGTACCAAAACACAAAAACACACCAAAAGTAAAAATCATGATCCAAAACCCAAAAAAACAAAGAACAATACCTGATTAGCGAACCCAATACCGAAACCAAGAAGTATACGGCCCACAATCAACATCCACACAGCTTGGGCAAAGCCATTGAGAAGAGCACCGGAGAAGAAGAGCAGACCACCAAGCAACATAGACGGTTTTCGTCCAAGTTTACGTGTCACAATGGATGCCACAAGTGATGAAAGAAGAGCAGCCAAATACAACGACGATGTGAACATGGTTAAAGTCTGACTGTTGTATTGGCAGTACTGGTTGGTCGACGAATCATCATGCTTCGACCGATAAACCTTTGGGAAAAACTTGAGCAAGAAAGGGTCCATAGACGTGACCCCACCTGTTAAAAACACCATAACACAACGTTAAAAATAAAAGAATCAGAGATTCAAATCTCTTCTAGTTCAGTCTCGACTGACTACAAAAATATGGAGTTCTCGTATAATTACCAGAAATTCCAATATCGTAACCGAAAATCAAACCCCCCATAGCTGCAACGACACACGTTACGATGACATAGGGAGTGAGGTTTCCGGGGTACTCCTTGCTAGGGCCCGTGGGAATTCCTCCAACTGCAGGCATTCTCGCTGTGTTTTTCTGTTCACGGCGAAATTTACAAAAACAAAAAAAAAAAAAAGACAATGAACAAAAAAATAGAGAGAAAGAGAGTGACCAAAACCGCCAACTGGGCCAAAAGGGAAAAAGATGGATCTCCTAAACTGGTTTAGCTTGTGTTTATATAGACATAGAAAAAGAGAAAAATATTTTTTTTCTTTCTAAAATTTTGTTTTTAACTATTTTACTGAGAAACAAACACACATAGAAAGAATTGAGGAAATAACACAATGGTAGGAGATTATGTTGTGTGTCTCCTTAAAAGTTATCATGGCTTTTGAGTGAAGTTGTAGTGTGACTTTATATTAGAACTATTTTCTCTCTCCTCGTGTGTGTTTGTTTCTAAAAATAAAAATAAAAAGTAATTATCTCACATTATTTAAGAAAGTGTACTATATGTAGTATAACTTGTCACATCTTTCTTTAAAAGTTATCATAGTTTTTTAGTAAAATTATAGTGTGTTTTTATGTGAGAAGATCTTTTCCTCTCTTTTTGTGTATTTGTTTAAAAAAAAAAAAACTATTTTACTTAAATTAAGGAGAATCGTTGAGCTGTCAAACTATAATAATATAGCGATCTTTTATACAAATCCAAGACAATTTTATACAAGGACACGGTGTTTACTTTGTAGATAAGGTCAATGAAGTGGCGTCTATACGTTACTAACTTTCGACCGTTGAATTATCCTATAAAGTTAGAAATTTATAACAATCGGACTGTAGGAACATCACTAATTTTTTTTTTTTTTTTGAAATAAGAACATTACTAATTTTTCCAAACTATCGAAGTTCGTTACTAATAGTCAATTTATTTTTGGATGAGGTAGTTGCCTTTACAGTTTACAGTTTACAGTTAATACAGGCTGTAATCTCTGAAGTTGTGCTGTAATTTCTCTCTCTCTCTCTCTCTCTCTCTCTCTCTCTCTATTAATAATATATATTTTTAGGATTCAGATCCTCTAGATTTTCAAGGGGACTCTACCAGTAGATTTCTTTAAATCTTAATCACTCTTTAATGATTTAATGGTCAAGATTCTGCTATATCAGCATTCAACTAACAATATTCTTAAAATAATAAAATAATGTTGCAAACAAAACAATTAATATTATTGTTAGTGGAATGCTGACATGGCAGAATCTTGACCATTAAATAATTAAAGAGTGGTTAGGATTTAAGGAAATCTACTTGGTAGAGTACCCTAGGAAATCTAGAGGATCTGAATCCATATTTTTAATCCTTTACTAGGTAAGACTTAGGTGCAGTACTTAAGTCTTATTTCTTAAATTTCTCTCTTAAATTTCTGTCATGTAGATTTTTTTTTCATAGGATGAAAGTGTATTTTTTAGTTAAGTAGCCACGGAACAAAATCTTAAAAATGAAACTTAAGAAACACCGCATAAAATTACTGTACCTAAATTTCGTCTTAGATAATATATATATATATATATATATATATATATATAAGTGAGACATTAATAGTACTTGTAGAGGAAAAGGAATTGCCTGTCCAGCTTATACAGGATTTAATTTTTTTAAAAAAATATTAACCATATATTTCTAACCATTAATTTATAAAGAAAAGTTGGTAATTATTAACAGTAATTGAAAGATAAGATAAAAAGACATCGACAGTTGACACAATGACAGGTTTTCAAAGTAAAATTTACACGTCAGATATAATTACTTGGAGAGTTTTTTTTTTTTTTTTTGGTGATGTGAAATGGTATTTGGATAATTTTTATTTTTATTTTTATTTTTATCAAGGTATTAGGATAATGTTGGATCAATAGTATAGAGTATGTGGATGTGGTAGGTACGTTAGGATATACAATTATGTCGATGTAATAATAAAGTAGGGGAAACGTGACCTAAAAAAACCCTTTACAGCAAAGTAATAGGAGCATGTGATATCAATGATACACCTATACAATTGTACCTATTTTCCGAGGTCTTAAAACACTTTTAACTAGCCTCGTATGAGGAGAAATTATAGAGTCTTCTGGTGGATCACGTCACTTGTCCACCATTTTACTAAAAAATTTTCACTTGTTTAAAATTGCTGAGTTAGTAATTAATTTTTGTTTAAAAAGATTTTCTAACTAATAATTTTAAACAAGTGGCAGTTTTTTAATGGAATAGTAGACCACATCACTTGTCCACTATGTGGATCTTATAATTTCTCCCATCTGAGCGCTTGCACAAAGTGCTTGTATAATTTGAGGGGGCAAAAAAAATCACATTTTAGACAATCATGCCACAAATTTATCCATGTCACTCTCTATATAAAATTGTGTAAAAATATATGGTTGAAACCGTAGCCGCGTAAATTACTAAATTTATACTGATATTTAAAATTTTTTTTTTCCTTTGCATATCTCGATAAAGGAAAGTAGTAGATCATGGTTGTTATCTGTGAAAAATAGAGACAATTAAAAAAATCAAAATTAATATATTTAATGAAATGTAATGTAAATTAAATAATTTGATGTAGTGTATTTTGAAAAGTGAGTATGTAAAATAAAAAATAAAAGTAAGTTCTCATACTAAAATAGACAAAAATATTTGCATGAACTGATGTAAAATGTGAAAGAAGAGTTTTCAAACAATAAAAATTATTTTACTATAGAAAATTTAATTTTCATAAATTAAAATTTTATGCTATTTCACATCATAAAAACAAGTCATTATTGATTATTATTTTTCATTCTGTAACATAATAATATTTATTTTTTATTTCTTAATATATTTTTTAAAGAGCAGTGTTACATTCACAACATTTTTACAATGCTTTTATAACATTATAGGTGGTTAGTTGTAATTGGTTCTAATTTAAATTAACCACTGAAATTACTTTTTTGCTCACTAATAACAACCCCTAAGGCCGTAACAGGTAATTATAAAAGAGTTTAAATTTGGTCAGGACTTGGTGTAAACCCAAGTGTTTATGCCCTCCAATGAGATAGTGCCACGTCAGCATTTTACCAAAATATGAATACAAGCAGCCACACACAATAACAGCTTACAATATCATATTCAAAACAAAATCAACATTCAAAACCCAACCCTTCTCCTCACGTTCAAACCAAAACTCCACAACTCCACCCCCACCCCACCATACATGCCACTACAGAAGCCGATGGAGGCACTTCCAGAGCCAAAAAAAAACACTAGAGCTGCCTCACCACACACCACCATGAAAGGGCAAGTTCAAGAAAGGGAAACTTGGCCGAGAAGTCCAAGCTCCGCCACTCCACTAAGGCTAATTTACAAACAAAAATTAAGACCCATCTCATTTCTAGTGCTCATCTCAAAGAAGTAACCAAACCTAGAAATCTATAAACACCATATCAATAACAGAACAAAAACCCATCAGCTTGTTTCAAAAACTAGACAAAACCCAAATGACTAAATACATAAATTAAAACAAAAATGATGAGGAAGATAGCCATGGTGCTGGGTCATTTGTTGGAGAAAAGATGGATGCAACATTTTTTTTAGGCCACCCTATAGACTCTCACTCGGCCTCTAATGAGTGAGAGTTTGAGGTTATGGGTATGATTGCTTTGAATGATTTCGAAGAGAGAGATGAGACGATTTTGGGTTTGAGAGTCACTGTTTGTAGCTCAGGTGATGGCGGAGTAATAAAGCTCCACCACGAATTCCGATCCATGGTGATTTCGATGGTTTGTGAGGCAGAGTGGGATGGAGATTTGGTTTGAACGGGAGAGGAGGGTTGGATTTTGATTTTTTTTTTTATATTTTATTTTAGATCTAATATTGTGAGATGATATTGTGTGCGAATGCTTGTATTCATTTTTTTTCATAAAATGCTAATGTGACACTACCTTATTGGAGGTGTAAACTCTCGGTTTTATGCCAAGACCGGACCAAATGTAAACTCATTATAAAATACTCAATAAGTACCATAAATATACTCTTTTCTCTTACATAATTGTGAGTTTCACTAATTAAATTTATGGTGGAACTCACAATTCATGTGAGAGAGAGGAATAGACATTTATAATTTGTTATGAAAGTACTATGAAATTTATAAATGAGAAATGTTAACGAGTGCCGTTGGGACATTGGTTAAAAATCTATTTTAAGAAAGTTTTGACATCACTTTGATGGGAAATGAAAAAAGTTGTCAAAACATTAATTGCTTCTTTTTCTTTTCCCATAAAAACTTTTTTTAATTGGGTTGTTACCTAATGTCCTACGGCACTCGTTAACATGACCATTTATAAATATATAATTTTTCTTTTTTAAAATTTATATATTAATCATGAAATAACTTTTATCCATTTCAAAACAAATATTGCTACAAAGATGGAATATCAATAAATATTGATTTAATCATTGCAAGAAAGTTGGAAGAGTTTTCGTGTTATTTTTGTGATTAAAAGCCAATAATTTTGTTTCTAGATATGTGTGTGGCCTTGGGAGCATAAATCGATGCTAATTTTCTATTTATGGTTCCACTGTTATCGGAATTCAGTATATCATCACGCTAGGTCGGACTAAAAAAGACATGACTTTTAACTTGTAAGTTAACTGTCCCTCAATTCGCAAAAAACAGCGAAGCAGTGAAGACTTTGTTTTTTGTTTTTTTTAACAAGTAATAAGTTTTAAATAAATAAATAAATTTCCTCAAATAAAATAAAAAAGTAAAAAACAGTGAAGACTGAAAGAGAAATTCTGAATTGATTTTCTTTTTCTCACGATGGTTTAACACATATTACTATAATTGTCTTACGTGGTAGTGTAGAAAAAATAATAGGCTCATATAATAGTGTAAAGATAATCAATATAAATTTGCTATATAAGAAAATTATGACAAAATTTATGTAAAAGTGTATGGTACTAACATTATTATATCTTATTTAATATCTTAGTTCTGGTCAAGAAAAAAGAATTGCCAAAAAATTCTTACTGGTCTGGGGGAATTTGTCTCTATGCACTACAAGTTTAAAAAATACTACATCAAATTATTTAATTTAATATGATGAAGTGTGTTTTAAAAGATACAAGATTAAAAAATAAGTTCAAAATTTTATCCTATATATATATATAAAGTATTATATCCACTTTTCAACTTTAGGTAGCATATCTAAATATATATTTTTCTCTTTTTACTTTTGTTTTTCTTATGCCTTTTTTTTTTCTCCACTTTCATTTTCTGTCACCATATAACTCCTCTCTCCGTCGCATATCTCTCTGATTTTTCTACCATTGCCTCTTATCCTTCCTTTGGGGTTTTAACTTTTATCTTTTATCTCTCATTCTTCCTTCGTTACACATTCAACCGCAGCTCTACATTGCAGGCTTGCACAAACACACCCACAAGCAAAACACATGCACACATAATGTCAAAACATATCTTAGTCTCGAAATCAAAACTCATTTCACTGCAATTATTCAAAATTCCCTTTAGCCAATTTTACCCAAACCTCAAATCTTTGTACCTGAATTTTGAACCATAGTACCATACACCAACAGTAATGCACAAAACAAATTCCTCATCCAAAGTCTCCAAAATTCCCAACCCATGAAACTAATACTAGTCTACCCTAAATCTTAGCAAAAACCAACAATCGAAATTGATGGTGAGAGATCTGGAATAACAATTCTTTTGTTTGAACATTGAAATTTTTGTTCCCATAATAAATACCCACATTTTTTATGGCAAAAATTTCTCCCAATTTCCTAGACATCTCTAAGCTTTTCATCATTGACATAATGTCGGTGACTGTGAGGTTGTCCTTGGTATAAAGGGTGAGAATTTTGTGAGTGGAGGAGCTCAGTGACCTTGGCAAGATTGAGCTTTTGATGTTGTGAAGCTTCTTGGAGTACTTAGAGTGTACCTTGAGGAAAGAGGAATAAAGGAAACCATTGTAGCTCACCGACGTGTTACTAGTACTTTGAGTTATTCTGAGACCACAATTATTTTTGCCACAACTTTATCATAACTCCTGACATGATAAAATATGAATAGTTACTCATCATTTTATCATTCATATTTTGCCACGTTAAAGTTGTAGTAAAGTTGTGGCCAAAATAATTGTGATTTTAGATTTTTTTTTTTCTTTAATCACCCTACTTTCCCAAAAGGAGGGGTGGGGGGGAGTCAATCCCCCATTGTTTTAATTTAAATGGATAAATGAACATTAAAATTTTGTTGTCAATCATTAGATGATTATTTTTATTTTTTAATAATTCAATAATTTGATAATTAGGGAATATTAAATTATTAATTGATCTACAAGTGTTTTATTAGTCATTTGAAGTTAACAAAAAATGATCATTTAATTGTTGAGAATAGAGTAAATGGATTTTCAAAAAGGTAAGGAAAGACAAATATTTTTCTTTTTGTTTTCCTTGGTAAAATCCACATTGAGCATTTTAATGGTTTATAATTTTTTTTAATAACTTTTCCATGGAATTTACATTGAATTTAGTGTAATAATGTCTCTAAATACATGGTAAAATTGTATTAAGATTAGATCATCTGTCACTAGCCTTTCATTACAAGATCTTGAACCAACAGCACGATATTACAATAGAAAAGACTGGGAGTGATACCAGTATAAATTTATAAAAGCGACCTATGGCTCCAAATCTCCAATGCTTAAGTAAATTTATTTATTTATTTTGGTAATAAGGAATACTAATTTCCTTAATTTTAATGAACAATTTTAGAAATATTTTGATACTATTTTTTTGAGACGAAATATATAAAATTGTCACTCAAAAAAAGAATCAAAATTTTTTATTTTTTTATTTTCCATAAAAATTTTCTAAAAGTATTCTCTAAGTGAATGTTTTAAGGCACCTGTTAACAAAATCCTTAAATTATATATTTTAAAAAAAAAAAATCCCTCATTATTATATAAGAATGTGTATGGGAAAGTTTTCTTATATTTAGCACCATCCATTGTGGTTGTAATGACTAATGAACCTTAAATGGTGGTCATTATCAACCCCATTATGTATGTTAATTCTTACAATATGCTCATTAATTTCAATAATGAAGGAGTAATAGTCTTTCTCGATCTAATAATTGGTTTCGATCGGTAATTGGACATAATGCTTAATTAGATGGATACGCCAGTCATAACATAATGCATAAATATCCAAACTCTTTTTTGGTCCATTTCTACCAAATTGTTCTCAAACCCTCTTTGTTTGTTACTTTCATGACAGTGTCTAATTTTTCCAAAAAGCTAGCTAGCCACACGATCGAATATGCTAATAGATTGTGTAAATCAAGGACTTGGCCCCCTTGGAAACTTCCATCCGGCATTTTCATTGCACAACTAAAGTGGAAAGTTGGATTTGGAAAAAGAAAGTGAGTTTAAACAAAGAAAAAGAGATTCAAAACAAAAAGCAAAAGAAAATTAGAGAATTTCTTTTACCTTAATTTGTGGTTTGTGGTTTTCACTATTCAACACAATTTCCCTTTACGATTTCTTCACTTTAAAAACTTTTTTTAGAATGCTTCTGTGAGAAGGTGACTCTTGAAGTTTTGACTTTTGATTCCTCTTGGAATTGTTGAATTATTTTTTTACCCAGAGTAAGTGAAGAAATTAAAAATAATAATACCTAACAAAAGTGAGGTATTAAAAAAATTTATTTAAACAAATAAAGTAAGTCTTTCAAATAAATTCAAACAATAACTATATTGAATTGAATTATTCTCCAAAAAAGTAACACTTTGTGTTTAATTAATGCAATCATATGTTTAATTTGAAAAAAACCTAAGCTACTGCACTTAAATAACTGGCTACTCACGCCAAGGCTTAAAGCCTTCACACTCCCAACAAGAGTTACCGGCTTTTGTTGTGGGTGAGTTGTGTGATTTGAGCTAGTGAGTACACTGCGTGATTGCTGTTTCCCCTTTCCCTGTTACTGTTCTTTCTCAAAAAAGATATGTATGGGTTTAGTCCCACATCGAGAAGGCAGGAACTCACGCCAAGGCTTAAAGCCTTCACACTCCCAACAAGAGTTACCGGCTTTTGTTGTGGGTGAGTTGTGTGATTTGAGCTAGTGAGTACACTGCGTGATTGCTGTTTTCCCTTTCCCTGTTTCTAACTTTCTCAAAAAAGATAGGTATGGGCTAAGTCCCACATCGAGAAGGCAGGAACTCACGCCAAGGCTTAAAGCCTTCACACACACAGCAAGAGTTCGGCTTTTGTTGTGGGTGAGTTGGTGATTTGAGCTAGTGAGTACACTGCCAATTTGCTGTTTCCCCCTTTCCCTGTTTCTAACTTTCTCAAAAAAAAAAATAAAAAAAATAACTGGATTATTATATCTTTGTGAATCAAAAGGGTTTTCCAATCAAATTATTGTGAAAAATGCTTTTGTCATGAGTCATGACAGTCCAAATCCATCGAATTCAGTCAGTGGCGGCTCATCCAATTTGTTTGAACTTTGAACAATCCAGTTCCGAGGTACTGGGGCACAGCTCATCTCCATCAATGAAAGGGCCATCCACTGGCACGTCTGGCACCCAAAATAATTTTGTACCGCAACTAAATAAAGTCAAATAATTCCTTACATTTATTTATTTTTCTATGTTTTTAAAAAATAATCATTTTTTAAAAAGTATTTTCTATAAAATTATGATATATTTTTTTATGTGTAGTAACAATCTTAAATAAGTTGAGAAACAATTTCATAATTTCTCTTATTTAACTTGTTGTGAAATAAAGTTATTTTCTAAATAAAATTAGTAGAAAACAATCTTTAAAAATAAACTGTACTTTTTATGTTGACTAAATATAATTTTTTTTTTTACTCATTTTTTCTTATGCTATCAAATACTAAAAAATACGGAAAACTATCTTTACACAAAGTAAGCAAGGTTATACATCTTACCTAAAAAAAAGTGAGATTATATATAGAAAATTTGTGTTATAGTTCTTTACATAATTTTTTAAAACCAAATGGTGGAATTGTGGGAGCAAATTACTTTCCACTTAGCGAGATAAACTCTACTCGTGCATGGTCTCACTCTCACCACCCCAAAGCCAAATAATTTGGCTCCACAGCTGCAGTGCATAGCTACTTTTATTCATGTGTTCTCTTTTTCTCTAGTGTTCACATGTTCACACCACCAGCTACTTTTATTCACGAGTTCACACTATGTAGGTCAGATTATTTATTATAGTGGTCATTGTTTATTGTAATGGATATATTATTTTTATTGTAGTAGATATATTATTTTATTATGTTGAAAGCTAAAACAAAACCACTAATATTGAGTGTTTTGTAAAGTAAAAATATAAAATAGATAAAGTAGTTTTTTGTAAAATTGTATTGCTAAATTTATGGCTCTACCATTGTGGATGCTCTCAAAACCCAAATGCTAATGTGTCTTATATTACTCAAACTCAAGCGCTAAAAACAGGATAAAAAAGTTGTATATAATTTGTTGTGATTGGTTATTAATTTATTTCTATATGAGCTAGCATTACTTTATTATGCAAGACTTACTATATGCCATACCATTACTTGTGGAAAAATAGTGTCAAAGTTAAAAATAGGTAGCTAGGTAAATTGTTTCCGATTCCAAAAGTTATAAGTTCCAAACTCAAAACACAAAAAGAGCTATGCAGAAATTACAGGAAAATTTGTTTTTTGAGTTTTCAAAAAAGGTCGGCTGGACCATATATTCCATATATGAATTATGAAGTAAAGCAGCAATGAAGAGGGGCCCTCATTGCTTGTATATATATTATAGGAGTATATAGTCTGTCCTCATTGTCCAGGATTTGCCTGTACTCTTATTCTTCAATAAAGTTTAGAGATTGGGTGGGTCCATATGTAACCATGACTTTTTCACTAGTGTGAAAGATGATTTGTCTCATTCCCACGGATTGTGATTTGGGCGTACAAACGAAGATACCAGGGGTGTTTGGTAAGTATCCTCAAATACATTTTTTCAGTTTTTAAATGATTTGATTTAGGTTCGGTGCATTTATTACATTGGATTCAGTTAGATAGTGATACGTGTCTAAAAGTGGACATATGTTATCATCTCAACGATTCAGTACTACTAGACACTGGACCTAAGCCAAACCTCTTTTTAAACAACATTACACGTATTTTCACATACCTTTTCACTCACACGTATTTCCACACATATTTTCTAACGACAAAACACATATTTTCAAGTGCATGTACCAAACACCCCCACAAACTTTTTAATAGTCTCGTCACACTCACACTCACACTATGTTTTGATATGGTGTAGTGTACAAATTAGTATACGGTTATCAATTTACATTAAAAATCGATCAGTATTTTGGTCTGATAATAAAGTATAGGATCATCAAAAGAGAAATAAATAAATAAAACTATATTCATCTTTTTATTAGCAAAAGAAATACTATATTCTTATACTATTCCCTTTATGTCATCAATTTTTAATATTTAGAATCTAGAACATTTTAAATCTTAGAATTAAATTAATGATTATCTATTTATAAAGATTAGGTTAAGTGATCTCAATTAATGCGCCACTCCACATTCTCTATCTATTTCCAATCCCAAAATGGGAGAAATTATTATTTACACTAAGAGGACTGTTCACCAATGAAATGATAACATCTATGCAAATGTATATGCGAGCTTCCTAATCTGTACGAGGAATAAAAAAATAAAAATTACTAGATGGTGTCACATTTGCATAAATAACAACATTTTATTGGTTGGGAGGTTAAGGAAGATCACCAATAAAAATTACCGGTGTGCATTGATTTTTTTTGTATGACTTCCTCTAATCTCTATCCTAATTCATAATATTCCCTAAAACAAATGCTAAAACTACTACAGCTATTACTAAGTAAAGCTTACAAACTGATGTGACAATAAATTTTATTGGTGGACTTTAATCACTTCATAAATAAATATTTGAATTGTTTATTTATGATAGGTGACACATCAGTTTCTAAGTTCAAAATAATAAATCTTATACACACTACTTATTTCTAAGGCCCACTTGTACCCCTCTAGTGGGTTCACAATGAGCTTTATAAAAGGTACCAATGCTAGTAATCCTCTCATTGTTCACACATCCCACCGCCCACTTCTCTGTGGCCTGTTAATGGTAATCATTCACATTTGCATGAAACGCAGCTTAGACTTCTGAACTACTTTTGGTAATTGAATTGGTCAAATTGGATAAGCATCCATATATGCATGCATGGCGGTGCAAGAAAAATTAAGCTTGGTCTGAGTGTTAAAAGTGCATTGGTTATTTTTTAGATAGATGCACAAAATTTAATTGAAGAGATATTGTTCATTAATATTTGTTATTTTCAACTAGGATCCTGTTAACGAGTGAAAGCAATAATTATGATTGAGGTTTTTTATTTTTATTTATATATATATATATATATATATAAATTGTAATCAATCAGTTTTTTTGGGTGCAATCACACTTGGGTCATTTAAAGAAATATTTGTTTATTTGTTTTTATACAATATAAAAATTTTACTCTAATCTAATCTAATTGTATATATGTGTGAAACTCCCTCCTAGAAAGTAAAAACCTCAGTCTTTATTCTTCTCATATCTTATAAATACTTATACTTGTGGAGTGACCATTGCGCCAGAGGTGCGCGGTGACAACATAGTGATCCGAAAAGTCATGAAAAGAGTATGTTCATATAGCCATTAACATTACAAGAGCCAAAAATTAATGACATAGTTCAAGAGTTAGGGCGTAAATTGATAACCATTGGCCCATTGTTGATGGATAAGGTAACTAGAAAGAGAGAACTGGTTGTAGTCTTGCATTGCAAGAATTTGATGGAAGCCATTAGTTAAACTAACATGCATAAGATTGAGTGGGCCGTCCTGTTTATTCTTCGGCTGAAAGTATGGCTGTTTATATGACGTTAACATGGAGGCTGTAGCTGGCGAAGTCTGAAACTTGAGACATTTTACATTGCGTACGGTTGTATCTGGTTGACTAGGAATAATATTATTCTGTCTCTTTCATAATATAATTAGCTATACGATGATAGAATATAATTATCTTTTTAACAATTCAAATTTCATTGCACTCGTTGAACACCAGTCTAGTTCTAATACTATGTTAAATATGCTAAAATAAATGTGAAAGTATAATACAAAAACACGAGGGTTACATTATTTAACTTGACAACAATACATGTACTGTGGTTAATAGACTTATAATACAAGTAGAAAACTTGACTTCCACACAAGATAACATTATGCTTGGACTTGGGCTAATATATTTGGAGCACTAATTAGTTATCAATTACATCTTCATTAAAAAAATTGTCAATTCTTTTGGATGAATTATTAGTTTGTTATCAATTTCCAAGCTATGATGAGAATTGACTATTGAGAGGGATTTATTTCGTTCTTTTTTGGGGTATCGTTGAGAGTTGAGATCATCATATTAATATATTATGTCTTTTATTGAGGCAATGACTCTGACTAAGCATAGAAAAGAAGGATGAGGATTAAGAGTTCAATCCTAGCAAGAATTTTTTTTTTCTTCTAAAAAAGACAACTCGAACATTAATGCAATTGGAAGTTAGAACAACAAAATTCAACTTGATTACGTGTTATATAGTTGGAGTCACTATCCTCTAGAGAGATAAGAAGCTGATAACAAGGCCTTTAATTTTTTTTTTTATTTAATGTGTGAGAATGTTGTATTCTATGCTCAACATTGTCGCATATTTAGGTACTAATTATGATTTATAAATCTGTTGCTTTATCTTATAATAGTTTATATTATATATAATATGTTCAAACTCGTGGGATGGCTAAAGAATATTAGTTTATAAAGCATTCATATTATGTTGTTCTTGTTGTCCTCCATGGCCAAGGGAAACATCTTGAAATAAGATAAGCATTGACCTACTTTCTTTTTTCCTCTCTTCACACGAGAAAATTTTCAATTATTAGCGGTGTTCATGGTTTTCTCGATTGGTACATTCATAGCAAAAAAAATTTTACAATTAATTTTTTTCTTTCACGCCAATGGAATGATCAACATCACGTGATATATGCCTTGTGAGACTAACAAGTAACAAGTAACAACCATGCATAAATACAACGAAAGGTCTTTGTTTTGCTATATAATAATAAAACTTTGTTCTTTCCTGCTAGATGTTCTAGTTGGCCAAGTTGTCTCTGTTAAAATACATTTTAATTTGAATTCTTCCCCTAAGTTTTTGAACCATGTAACCGTTGGGTACACGCTGTTTTTGTGACTTCATGTTTTTGCGTATTTAAAACAATTCTATGATCTTTAACTTTCATATTATAGTTATATATAATAATCATTGTTCTTATTTTAAAGCTTAATAATCATCGATTTGGTGCTAATCAACTTGTTTAAAGTTTAAACAAAAGAACATGAAAAAGAGTGTTCTTAGTTTATTTCAAATGCTAGTAATGACCAATTTTAATAATACTCTTTCCAATAATTATCATAGTATATGTACCCTTTAATTAATATCTGTCTCTTCCAATCAAACAATATTTTATTTACAAAATTATTTGTCATTTGGTTAATTAAACGCATTTAGCGGAGGCAGTCAACTTTCTGAATTTTATTTATTTATTTATCATTTATATTTTAAGTTCTCCGTGATCCAGTTACAATGACGTGAGTATAATGATAATTACTTCTTCGGCATATTTTGGGTCAACTTACTTGACATTAGAAAAACATGAATAACGCCATAACAGTCATCAATTGGCAGTGACGAGTGACGATTCTAGAAATTTTTCTCAGAATATTCCTTAAGAATGATAAATTACACAATCTAATAAAAAGAGAAATTATTAACTATTGTTGTTTAGTTGTTTCATTAATTTGTTTGTCTTTTATAAACTATAATTTGTTATATCATTGTTTCATTAATTCTAAAATTATTAATTGTTGTTTAGCCTAACATAATTTAATTTGTTTGTTTTTTTATAAAGTATTGGTTAATTAAATTATTCATTATTGTTTATTAGTTTCTTCCCCCAATTAATTATTGGTTAATTAAATTATTATTTATTAGTTGCACTAGCACACACTCCATGTGCATTTACTTCCCCCAAATCAAATATCCCACCTCGGCCCCATGCCCCCATCTACCCCCCACTCAACAAACAAGCCTCATGACCTCCAATCACAAGAGCCAATCAGATAAATTCACAATCACAAATCACAATACACTAAAAGACAATTAATTGTATCTCACCAGCACCAACACCAACAGTCACCAACACCAACGAATAAAGCCAAAAACAGGGACAAATATTAACAAAGTGATAAGGTAAAGCTAAGCAATCATATAAAGTCTCAAAGAGAGAGAAAGAGAGACTCTCATTTGCTTTCAGTCTTCAGATAAAGAGAGAGAGACAAAGAGTCTAAGAGAGAAACCCATACCCATTAACCCATTAACCCTTATATGTAAGGGACTAAAGAGAGAAAAAGATGAAATACCTTGAGGTTGAGGGAGCAGGGCGGCCTAAGGCTCAACTGAGGGGCGGCGTCGTCGGGCAGCACATTGAGGCGTGATCGATCTCCGATCCGATTAGACCGATCTTCGATCTCCGATGCTCGATGTGCTATGGAGCTTGAGTTTGAGGCCTGATCACTGATGACCGATGTGCTCTGGAGCTTGAGCCGTCCGTTGGTTGTTGTCATTGATGGCTGATGAGGTTTTTTTTTTTTTTTTTTTTTTTCTCTTTAGGTTAGGTTTTTTATTTCAATTTTTGCTTTACTTGATGAATCGGACGAGCATATTGGGTTTTTTTTTTTTTTGAGAATCTGTGGATTTGCTACCATCTGTAATCTATTGGGTTTGCATTTGTAATCTGTGGGTTTGCCATCATCTGTAATCTGTTCATTTTGATGTTGGGCTTTTTTTCCGTGGTGGGCTTGCTCTGTTACAAATTTTTTTTTTTTCCAGATTTTAGTTCAAAAAAATTTTTTGGGCTTTTTTTTTTTTTTTTTTTGCTTGAAAGTAGAACAAATATTTTTTTTTTTATTTGAGGGTGTTCCTAATATTTTTTAAGGGTAAACAAATAAAAAATTTTAAATTATTATATATAATTTTTTTTTTCAAGTCAGGGTGTTCCTGGGAACACCCTGCACTGAATGTGGCACCACCACTGTCAATCAGCATAGTAGAGCAAATTTTCTTTGTTGTGTCATCCAATGACCCACCGAAAAGAACAAAAAGGATAAGCCGTTTTTAAATGAGAACTAGTATTATGAGTGTGCAATACACAACTTAATTAAAAATAATATGTAATAAATTGAGATTATATTAATAATTAATGATTCATATGACAAAAATGCATTAATTTTACGTGTATATAGGCATGTATTGTGCTAGTTTATAGTGTAAAATTTATTATATTAAAACATATATAAAATTATAATATATAATTAAAATAATTATTAAATTTATTTTAAATTACTTTAAATTAGTTACTTGACATAACTACAACTTCTCTAAAACCCAACTTTGACAAAATAAAATGTCTATGTAGATTAATATCAAAACATTAAATTAGTATCAAGTATCAACATAAAATAATCCAAATTTTGAATCATTTAAAAAATATTTACTAATGTTTGTATCTACACTCTACAGAGTACAGACTTGATGGACTTTTTTTTTTTTTTTTTTTTTTTAATTGGTTTAAAGAAGTATTCGGTTTTGATGTCAAAAAATAATTTAAAAAAAAAATTGTTTCAAATTTTCTATTTTAATCATAATTATATGGTGGATCTTTGTCAAATTTTCTAAACTGCTAGAATTGTAAGAAGCTACAAAGTACAAACCACGCATTAGGGCATCCATACTTGCCAATTGGCAATTTGCATACAAAATTTGCACGACGTTGAATTTTAAGAATCAAATCTTATGGCATGTTTGGAAGTTTAAAAAAGGAGGGGGAGTAGAGTAAAGGGAGGGAGAGTAATTCAATTACCTTGTTTGGAAGTTTTTTAAGGAAGGAGGGGGAGGGGTTTGGAGGGGTTTCAACTACCTCTAACCCCTCATTTTTAATTCCCCCAAATTGGAGAGATTTGGAGGGAGAGTAGAGTAGATAAATTATTGACCAAATGAATTCCCCAATTTACCCTTTCTAAATTAACAAAATTACAAACTGATTATATAAATAATCTTTGTTTGTTTCCTGAGAAAATTTAAGGTGAATGAAAAAAAAAATGAATCTCACTATTTCACTAACATTGAAGCTAAACAGCCATTTCATTTTCACTAAAAACCATTGAAAGACCACGAAAATGAAAAAATAAATAATAAAAAATCAACTAGTAACTTGAAATTTTTGAATTTTATTGCTCCAACTTTCTGGGCAACCAAACAGAGTAATGTAAAAGAGAGTTCACTTTCAATTAATCAATGCGAAAACAAAATCCCTAATTGCTCATTTATGAATACAAATAATACGATGCACACAATAAGAGAAAAAATGAATTAAAAATCAGCTTTTTACCAAACGAAGAAAATGAGCTTTTCGATGTGCAATGGAGGCCGATGCGAGTCCGGCCTGACCTGATCTGACTCCGCCGCAAACGGGAGACCATTGGCGAAACTGATGAGCGAATTTATTATAATCAATGGAACCACCAAATTTGGCGGTGGATTTGAAGGCAACGACGCAACCATGGCAGCTTCAAATAGTCTAGAAGTAGAAGAAGAATGAGAAGTGAAGAAGAGTGTAGCCAGAAATGAAACTCAAAGCAAAAGTAAGCTTTGTGTTTTTTGGTTTTATAAAGCAAAAACACAAGCAGAGAAGAAAATGTTGGTTTTTGCTTTGGAAGCTCCGGAGAGAGTGATGGAGTGGGCGATGGAAACGAAGTCGTTGGGGGACTCCCAACGCCGTTGTTTCTGCCCCTACCTTCCTCCAAATCTCCAATCGCGTTTACGACCTCCTCCACGGTCTCTATCTCTCTCTCTTGGTCTTTGTTTGGTTGCTCAGAAAATTTTGAATTCTAATTTTACTTTTTGGATGTCATATGATAGACTTATAAGGTGGAGCTAGCTTTTAGTTTGGTTGGTGAGAAATGCAAGGAAACTGTAGAAATTTATGAATGATTTTTATTTTTATTATAATTTTTTTTGAGGTAATAAAAATTATTTTATAATAGTTAATAGTAGTTTTATACTTTTATTAGTGGTATTTGATGGAATGAGAATGTTGATTAAATAATTATTTAATCTAACAAATTAATCATAGACCAATGTTGCAAGTCCATTTTCAAATAGGAGTAAATTTGTCTATTTAAATCATTTTCTCTCATTTCCATCCTAATTTTTAAAACATCCAATCAAGAGAAAGGGCTAATTACTCCTTTCCCTCTTACTAATTTTAAAAACATCTAAACAAGGTGGAGGATAACAATTCCCCTCTATTCTACAGTTTCCTCGCATTTCTCACCAACCAAACAAAAAGCTAACTCCACCTCAGTCTACCACATGACATCCAAAAAGTAAAATTTAGAATTCAAAATTTTCTGAGCAACCAAACAAAGACCAAGAGAGAAAGATAGAGACCGTGGAGGAGGTCATAAATGCGATCGGAGATTTGGAGGAAGGTAGGGGCGGAAATGACGGCGTCGGGAGTCCCCCAACGACTTCGTTTCCATCGCCCACTCCATCACTCTCTCCGGAGCTTCCAAAGCAAAAACCAACATTTTCTTCTCTGCTTGTGTTTTTGCTTTATAAAACCAAATAACCAAAGCTTGCTTTTGCTTTGAGTTTCATTTCTGGCTACACTCTTCTTTGCTTCTCATTCTTCTTCCACTTCTAGACTCTTTGGAGCTGCCATGGCTTCTATCGCCAGATCCAATGTCGTTGCCTTCAAATCCGCTGCCAAATTCAGTGGTTCCGTTAATTGTAATAAACTCGCTCATCAGTTTTGCCAATGGTCTCCAGTTTGCGGCGGAGTCAGATCGGGTCAAGCCCGGACTCGCATCGGCCTCCACTGCACATCGAAAAGCTCATTTTCTTCGTCTGGTAAAAAGCTGATTTTTAATTCATTTTTTCTCTTATTGTGTGCATCGTATTATTTGTATTCATAAATGAGCAATTAGGGATTTTGTTTTCGCATTGATTAATTGAAAGTGAACTCTCTTTTACATTACTCTGTTTGGTTGCCCAGAAAGTTGGAGCAATAAAATTCAAAAATTTCAAGTTATTAGTTGATTTTTTATTATTTATTTTTTTCATTTTCGTGGTTTTTCAACGGTTTTTAGCGAAAATGACATGGTTGTTTAGCTTCAGTGTCAGTGAAATAGTGAGATTCAATTTTTTTTTTCATTCACCTTAAATTTTCTCAAGAAACAAACAAAGATTATTTATATAATCGGTTTGTAATTTTGTTAATTTAGAAAGGGTAAATTGGGGAATTCATTTGGTCAATAATTTATCTTCTCTACTCTCCCTCCAAATCTCTCCAATTTGAGAGAATTAAAAATGAGGGGTTAGAGGTGGTTGAAACCCCTCTAAGCCCCTCCCCTTCCTTCTTTAAAAAACTTCCAAACAAGGTAATTGAATTACTCTCCCTCCCTTTACTCTACTCCCCCTCCTTTTTTAAACTTCCAAACAAGCCAATAATTATTAATTCTTATGAAAACAATAGAAATGTCAACTTAAAAGTGATCATTAACATAACATATAATCACTTGTGTGAATTTAAAGGGATTGTTCATGGTGAATATCTTTTCCAATAGTCTCTACAGTCAAGGGCAAATGCATACATGCATGTAAAAGTGCTTGCCTTTCTATTAGTATTGTAAACGTTGTGAGGCCTAATATTCGTTTTTACTATCTAGAATTGACTCAATCATAGGAAAAAAAAAAAAAAATTAACAACCATTAAGTTTTTGTGTCTATCCAAAAAATTGACAAAGCAGTAGAGTCAAAGTTTTAGTTATACCGATTTTAACGATAGAATAAAAAAGAGTGAACAAAAAAAAGTTTGTGTCTATTCAAAAATTTTATAAAGCAATAGAGAAAAAGTTAATAAGAACAATTGGTATTTTATTTTTATCTAAAAAAAATTGCTACAATTTAGTATAAATACTAGGCAATTAAATAGGATATTTACGGGCAACCACATCTTCTAAACCCTACTTTTATTACATAATCCAAGTTCTTCGCTCTTAAATATTGTTTATGTAAATATCACGTAGTCAAAATTTGATGATGTGTATTTTTATCTAGTGATCTAATCTTTTAGATACTACCATTTTTGTAAAGATCACGTAGTCAAGACTCAAGAGTTGATAATATGTGAATATGTGGATATACGGTTTTTTAATTTTTACCAATTTTTTTTTATTACATTGCAAAAGGTTTTTCAAAATTTTCTGTTCAAGAGTTTTCTCTCATTTTAAATCAAAGAGATAACTGATAACGTATAGATAAAAGGAAAATTAAGTCATAAATTTTCTCTCGTATTAAGTTTATTTTTTCTAATTAAATTAATCTCCCTTCAAAAAAAAAAAAAAAAAGAGTAGAAGTTGATAATAATAATTAAGTTTTTGTGTTTATCCAAATAAATAAATAAAAAGTTGATAAGAAAAGTAAATTGTTGTTTTTAACTTTTTATATAAAAATTTACTACAATTTGGTACAACTACTTAACTTAACAGTGGCTTCTAATTAAACTCAACTTTTTATATTATTATATGGTATATAATATGATATGATATGATTTGATTATTATTGGAGTTCCAATAAATAGTAAACACTTTTAACCACATATTTACAACCACACATTCTACTATTTAAGGAGGAGAAAGTTTTTAGTAAAGGACTTTTGGTCTCACTCTCTCAAGCTCTAAAGCTATTTATATTTTACTATCTTTAACACTTTTTCTTTATATTTTTAAGTATGAAACTAACTTAAGAATTGAGTGCTTTCTTCTATTTATGAAAGCGACCTAGGTTGTATCAACCTTCAACAGAGCTTTTTCATTCCCTCATCAAATAAAATTTTATTATGCAGGTATAAGACTCAATCTAGTGGATCAGCTAATGCTAGACCTCACAAACTCACACGTGGAATCAAGGTACTATTTTGCCACGTCCTCCCCAAATGTTTCCACCACCTACGCTTACGATTTTTCGGGTAAGATTGTTCTCAAGGATTAACAAATGATAACTCTAAGGATACACCCAACGTAACAACATGTTAAGGTATTAAATTGTGATTGGAACAATATATATCAGTTTCACATGTTGTCAAATTGAGTGTTTTTAGACTTATTGTTAACTAATAGCTTATGAAAATTTGTACATTAACGTCTTCCTTTCGAAAGGTAAAGACACCTAAACAAGTAAAGACAAATAATGCTACATATTAAATCCCCATGATCAGGGCAATCGGTTTGAAATCATGTCTCATTAAATGGTCATTATCGAAACTGCTCCTAACCTTTTCCCAAGAGCAAAATTGAGCTACAAAAAATAAGAAAAGAATGCATACAGACCAGTTTTTTGGCTAGGAAAAGGATTTATTCAAAAAAAAAAAAAAAAAAAGAAGATGAAAGTAGTTTTTACTTTTTTAGACATCATAGATTTGGAGACAACTTATTTAGTATTTTTTTTTTTTCCTTCTAAAAGTGTATTAAAATATACTTAAACTTTGAAAAAAAAAATGAAAATTTAAAAATCTGTATATAAAAACAAAAATACAAAAAAATTAACATATAAGTTATATCCAAACACACACTCAGAGATAGATTACACCAAGTCAACAACATATAATTCAGTCTAAATTATTCAACAATATAAAAATTCAGTTTAAATTCAAGCAGGCTTTAAAGAGATGCAATGTAAATAATGTTGACTGTTTAACACCACGGATTTTACAATATTGAAGCACAGCATTTACTACATCGAGAAAAAATATAACGACGTCCAAGGTAACAACCACACAGGCCCATAAGTAGGACATTAATTTCTGGTCATTTAATTAAGTGGACCACCTATTGATTTGGACCTGTTTATTTTTCTTAGTAATAGGACCCATTTCTATGAAGCTTTTTTTTGGTCCTGCTTAGCTTATATTTGAAAATGTGAATGACTCTCATTGCACCTTGTCTACGACTTGTAGGTCTAATATTTGGTTTGGACCGGCATCAAGTGGATGCCCTGTCCCGCCCCCACTCCGAGTTGTCAACCGTCTTATGCGGATTTTCCCTACCTAAAATAGGAGACAAGACGGGAATGGACTTATCGATCCCATCCTATTTTGCCATATTCATCGTAAATGTATATATGTATATAATTTAATTTTTTTTGTACATATTCTAATACCAATTTATCTTTTTCCCCTAATACTCTCATTGTCATCTTTCCTCTCACACCTTTTACTTTCATCGGCGTTGGCATCACCTCAAGACAAGCAAAATGCCTTGTATGCCTTGTTGTTCCCAAGCTGAGCAAATTTTCCCGCCTCGAAAAATTTAGATTTTTCCCTCCTCAAAAAGAAAGATGGGCCACTCAAGGATGGGAAAATTTTAGATTTTTCCCATCCTTGTTTATATATGTTTCTTTTTTGCTCTTTCCTCTCATTTTATTGGACTAATTAAGATATGTGCTCTCTCTCATATTTAATATCTTAATTCAAGTTAGAAAAACCAAATACATGTGCGCAGAGAGAGAGAGAGAGAGCACAGGAAGCCAGGCTAATGAAGATAACAGGCTGAGAGACTCAAAAAAGTACTTGATGCAACCACAGCTACACACCAAGTACGCAGAAAAAGACCTATCATCTTCAAACCAACACTTCCACATGTTCCGGACATTGGTAGGTCAATTGAAAGCTGAATAAAACTTAGATAATACATTGTATCAGTACCCCAAACATTTTTTGGAGTAGCAAGTTGGATACAATAAATACAATCCTCATAAAAGCAAGATATTTCTTATAAATATTAATGATAATACATGGTATCCCCACCCCTTTTGGGCATAGCAATTGAATTTAATAAATACGATCCTCATTAAAGCCATATATTTCATGTAACAATTTCAAATTTCCATACCAGCCTATGATATGATATGCTAGAATGTGAAGAAAAATACATCTTATTTTCCCCAAGGACCAGAGTTGAGCTCCTTTTATACATAAAATGTTAAGATCCTATTGCAGTTAACTTTCAAGATTCAAAAGGATTAACATTTTTTTGTCCTATGCATTTGAACCGTGGAATCCAATGAAATAGAACAGCTTTTAGTACAGTCAGAAATTAATGTTGCCTGTCTTTTATACAGATTATATTTACCAGCATGTCTTTTTTTTTTTTTTTTTTTGAGAAACCAGACTCAAAGGTATGCTAGATTAAGAGAAAAAGGACATTACAAAACATCACGAACTCCAATAGGAGCTATGTCATCAGGTACGGATTCCATTCAAACCAGTATGTCCATTGAAGTGACTGAGATATAGACTGCTCTGTCAATTGTCGGTGGGAATCTTGAAAAAACTTAGTCCTATTGCAGCATATAAATCAATAGTAAGCACTTCCATTCAATCAGACATGAATTACTTCAACTGAAGGACAATACTAAATGAAACATGGTAAGAATAGTCCATTTTATTATATGTGGGTCTCAGTTAGCTCAACTGGTAAAATTTTTTATGATTGTATAAGAAATCTGAGTTCAATTCTCGTCTACACAAAAAACTGATTGATGTATTAATCTGATAATAAAGAGATATCATTAGAAACGAACGTCATAAATTGAAACTCTCTCAGCAAAAAAAATAAGGCAATGAAACATGTTCAATATGTTAAATAAGGGTTCAGCTTCTGTCCAGTGGCCAGGCCACTGGACACGTTGGATTAACAACATACCGTTAAATAAAGCATTCCCTTATGCCACTATCTACTATGCTAAAAATATTCAAATTTATCATAATTTCTAAATAACAAAATGGAAAACTATTCAATACGGCTCATAGTGGGAAATGGAAGCTAAAAGCATCCACATCAGTGGATGTAGAATCATGTAAAATAGAAAAAGAACCTGTTTTTACACATTTTGCCTCAAAAATACACTACATCAGTCCTTCTAAAAATGTCTAAAAGTGTGTATATCTATACACGAGCTACAGTAACCGTGTAATTTTACACGGTTACTGTAGCTCGTGTAAAGATTATTTTATTAATTTTTGTTCGCTCCTTTTTTTCTCTCTCTTCTCCGTGCTCAACAAACTCAGTAGCTTCACCACTTCTCATCTTCTTTTTTTGCCTCAGATGCACACAAACACACCCACACACAAACACATCCACACAGAGCTCCGATCAACACAGAGATTCACTTGCTCAAAAAAAAAAAAAAAAAAACACGAGATACACAAACACACCCACACACAAACAAACCCACACGGACAAACAACAAAGAGACAGATCGGAGCCTGATCGGAGCTTGACTGGAACGATCGGAGCTCGTTGATGTGTGGATCGGAGCTAGGTGAGATCGCAGCTCGTTGATGCGTGGATCGGAGCTAGGTGAGATCGGAGCTGTAAGGGAGAGTGAGGGGTGGGATCAGAGCTGTGAGGTGAGATCGGAGTTGTGAGGGAGAGTGAGGGGTGGGATCGGAGCTGTGAGGGGTGGGATCGGAGTGGGATCGGAGCTGTGAGGTGAGATCGGAGTTGTGAGGGAGAGTGAGGGGTGGGATCGGAGCTGTGAGGGGTGGGATCGGAGCTGTGAGGGAGAGTGATGTGTGGGTATAGAGCTTGTGATTGGAGCTTGTGATCGGAGCTAGTGTGGATTAGACAAAGAGGGAGAGAGATGGGTATAGAGAATCAGAAAAAATGGAAAGAGATAGGGAGAGATAGAGCGCGTATAAAAAGGGGTTAGTTGAGAAATAATAAAATAATTGAAAAAATTGATTATTTAAATAAAAGAGGTAATAGAATAGATGAACTGATATGGGTGTATTGTAAAAGTGAATGTGTAAAATAGAAAAAGTAGGTTTTTATATGTAAAATAGACAGAAATTTTACATGAGCTGATGTAATGCTCTAAACATGGCAGTTTCCACTACAATTTTGGACTAGGAAAAAGATTTTCTACATGATCGGATTTTTAAGAAGTCAATGTGAAAATCATAGTGTTTGGCGACAAAAATCAAGTGGGTGCAGTACGGTGGTTAAGAATAACAAGGTGATGGGATGGCATTGCAATGATGTCCAAGAAGATGAAAATGGTTGCTGAACACAAGAAAGAGCTAGGCTGCACTTGAAAAAGTTACATTTGCTGATGATTTTGAATTGTGGGACATTGTACCTGATTTTTTTTGTTTGTTGATAATTTCATAGTTACAACAACGGAGGAGTGAGGTTATGAACTCCGTTAGAATTTAGAAACACCAAGAGACGCCAATTAAACTATAAGATTTTTCGCTTTAATAGTAGGAACTTGACCTTAAGTATTGGGAAAATGATTGATGAAGAGAAGCAACGAGGGACTGACTGAATTTGATTAGGTGCTTGAGGAGCTTTCAGTTGGAAAGAAAATGAGATGACGTGACCGACCAACTAGCCACTCAAAGTAAAGATATTGATGATGTTGAAAAGTGGTTAGAGGAAATCACAATTCCTTATTTCTCAGATTTTGTTTGGGTGGTTGAGAAACAAGATGAAGCAATTAAAAAACTTTCATCCAATCTATGATGAGAAAATTATCTGGAATTAAATCAGCAAATTTTTTATCTACACCACTTATTACAAGGGTAAAAGGACATACACAAATTCTGAAAATGGAAATATTAAATAAGTATCTATGGTCTTTTTTTTTTTTTTTTTTTTTTAAGAAATAATTATAACATGCTGTTAACTCCACAGTTTGAACCATTTCCTCCAGACCCCCAAATACTTTGTGCATAGGGGGAGTGTCAATTCAGATACAAGGCATTTGACATCTATCAAAAAGAGAGTCAATTTATTAACTTCACTACATGAGTAGGAAAAACATTAAGCTCTATAACAGACAGACACATGCCTTTTTTTTTTTTTTTTTTGCGAGAAGATTAGAAATTAAAAAGAGACATTAAACTGTCACTTAGCACAAATGTTGGAAAGTTAAGGCACAAACAAACATACATGCTAATACACGCTCAGGCTGCTTCATAATGTCCAAGTACAACATATATCTATCCTGATGATCCAACCATTAAGGACTATACCAACACAACAGAGAATGTTGCACCAGGAGCATTTCAATTTGCACTATTTTTGGAGAGGGGGGGGGGGGGGGGGTGTTGGTTGCTTTGTATATTGGTCATGGTAGATTAGTTCTAATAAATCAGTTCATAAATGATGTGGGACAGAAGGAGTCAATCTTTGTTGCTTGTTAGTTTTTTTAGGCGATAACAATTCAATCGAAGTAAAATTCTCTTATTTTCTGCTAGATTCTAGAGGTTTGGTTGTTGATTTAAGAAACTCCTTAGTTAGACTGAGATTCAGCTCTTTTACATTTTAGTACTGCATCCATGTATCATATGCACAAGCAATCAAATGTTGTCAAATGTAACAAGCTTCTACAACACCCAGTTACAACCTTACAGGGACTGAAATTAGCGCAACGGAATAATTCCAATGTACCTTTGTAGAGTATCAAAAAAGCAGCACAAGAAAAGAAATACCAAATAAAAGCAATATTCAGAATCGATTCTGCAACAGGAGCAACACCAGCACTCTAACATTCTTACCTTACAGAAAGAAGAAAGAAACTCTCAACAATCAACTGAGCCTTATTACAACTAACAACAACAAAGCTGTAGTCCCAAATTCGGGGTCCGCTGTAGATTCAACACATTAGACAAGGTCGGCCACAGGTAATCTTTTCCTCAACACGTATTATTGCAATCACAAGGTAAAAGTTTTTTTCTCTCTTTTATTTACTTTTTTAAATAATAAAAAGGCAAAATGTTCCTAAAAATAAATGCAAGTATGCAACTAAGACTAAGATACTGATAAGTTCTCCATCTTCTGCTTCTATTTAGTGGTAACCATGCCAAATTATCAACAGCATAACCACGCATTATTTGGGTTTGAATAAGGGAGATTGTAGAAGATGTGCACCAAAACTCCCACAATTTCCAATAGTTGAGGGACAATATCCCCTCTATTTCAAGCAATCCAAACCCCAAATCCTAAAAAAGTATCATAACAATGAACAAAAACTTCGCAAGTGCAAAAGGATAAGGAATTTCAATGAAGCACTACACATAGCCCACTTGCGTCACATCCAATAGCTATCTTGGCCCGTAGGTAGAGTTCAAGGCTACCAATATGCTTTTACGCAGCATGAAATGGAGCATCTTGGCCAATAGCTAGAGGAGTAGAGCCCAAACATCATGCTAACATGAAGATTAGACATTTCTAATTTTCATGCTTGTAATGTGCTAATTTGAAATTTAATACACCGTATACAAGCTTTCGATATAGAAACGAATGAAAAGGTTCAATTATATTAAGTAGTTTCGTTTGTTATATATGCAACTAGTCGCAGATCCATGCCATGTGTAAGAATAGATAATTATTTTGTATTGTAATATAAGTATAATTTTTTGAGGATAATTTGTTCACCCTAAAAATTAAACAATTTCTTTTCAATCCAATTAGGTCTACTTCAGTCCAATTTGGTCGACTCGGTCCAATTCGGTCCCCCTTCAGTCCACTTTAGACTAATTGGGCCTTAAATTGATTTTTTTTTATAGGTTTTCTTTTTAAGTTTAGCTCAAAAATACGCTTTTTACTTAATTTTTGGGTTGAAATGTTTGAAATTTTATTATATTTGGGCTAAACTCTTTAGTTTTGAGTTAAAAAATATAAAGAAAATATTAAAATAGACATTAGAAATTACATATATAAGCCCTAAAAATGCAATAAAAATGATAAATATTCAAAAGTCTTATTTGGTCCACATTGGTTCTATTCAGTCCTTCTGTCCTCTTTGCTCAAATTTGGCCCTATTCGGTCCACTCGGTCCTATTTAGTCCATTTTTCCACTAAATTTCTATTCGGTCCAATTCAGTCGTATTCAGTCCACTTTGATCCATTCCGCCCACATTGGTCCTATTTGGTCTAATAACAATAACAATAACAATAACAATAACTAAGATAAATTTTTTATAAATGTAATATAATTAGATTACCTATACCCATTAAGTCATCCTCAAAAAAAAGAAAAAAACTATATTCATTAAGCAAATAAGATATATTTTAGTGTGCAAATTTGATGTAATTGCTTTTCAAAAAAAAAAAAATCATCATGAAAATTTTCCATTTTTTGTAAGTATTACTGCTGCCCCACCTCGATGTATTTTTTCTTTACTTTTTTACAACCTTATGTTTTAACATATATACTCATTATGAAGATTATGTCGTGCATATTGACTATGAAACTTATTATTATAAACTAGATTCTTGGGGCATTGTTGGCATCTACTCCATACATTTCTACAGCCGGATGGGTAACATTAACAATAAAAAAAACATTTACATTGGTTATACCTCTTCAACCTTATAGGCTTGATAAGACCAATGAACCAAAGGGGAAGCACGGGTTTTCGGGTGGAGAGCGCTATCGCCGCTATCTCTAGCTCAAAGCTTGAAAGGTTGGGAACTGGAGGAAGAGGCCGCGGTAAGGAAAATCTGGTTGTCCAAGATGGGGGTAGTGAAGTGCTGGGGAAACGCAATTTCCATGAGTCTACTTCAAGCCGAAGCAATCGCGGGGGGGTCAAGTCTGTTGGTCTCATCAAGGGAGGCTCAGTTGGGGATTCTAGAACACATGGTGCTTCTTGCACAGGGAGTGGAATACTCCAGGAGGGCTCTGAGGGGGCTGGGATGGAGATTGCTGAGCAAGATGGAAGCTCAGAATCTGCATGAAGGTGCGCCGGTTTCTCCTGTCTCTATCCCAATGAATATTTTACTTTGGAACTGTAGAGGGGCTTTGAACCCTCGTTTTCACGTTACTTTGAAGAATTTGATTGATACCCACAAGCCCTCAATTGTGATTATCACTGAAACTCGCGTTGGGGGAGAAAGGGCTAAGGATATTACGGATAGGCTTCCTTTTGATGGAGCCTTACACGCCGATACTGTTGGTTACTCGGGTGGTATCTGGGTGCTCTGGAATTCTGATGCGGTTGAAATTACGCTTTTAGCAAAAACCGAGCAGGAAATTCACGTGGTGGTTAAGGTACGTGCTCTTAACTATTCCTGGTTACTTTCTTCCATTTATGCAAGTCCTAGGTTAGAGGAAAGGAAATTGTTGTGGAATAATCTTGCTACTATTGCCCCCATGCACGATCTTCCTTGGCTATTGTTGGGTGATTTTAATGAATTATTGTCTAGTGATGACAAGATGGGTGGGAATCCTATCAATCTTAGAAGGGTCCAATTGTTTAAGGAGTGCCTGGACTCTTGTGGGATGGTGGATTTGGGCTTCCATGGGCCTCGCTTTACCTGGGTCAATAAGAGAGAGGAGGGGCATTTCATTCAAGAGAGGTTGGATAGGGGGTTTGCTAATTCTGTTTGGAGAGGGCTGTACCCTGAGGCGGCTGTGCATCATCTGGCTCGCACTCACTCTGACCATTGTCCAGTGTTGTTGAAATTGGACGAACCTGGGCCTTCCTTCCTTTGTAGGCCGTTCCGCTTCCAGCCCATGTGGATGTCACATCCTCTCTTTCTGGATTTGGTTAGTGACTCTTGGGAGGTGAATGGGCCTCTGAAATCTAATGTTGAGAATTTCACTGCTGAGGTCAAGATTTGGAACAAAGAAGTCTTTGGAGATATCTTCCAAAAGAAAAGAAGAATTGAGGCTAGAATTAGAGGCATCCAATCTAGAATTGCTGAGGGGCCTAATCATGATCTCCTTAACCTGGAATGTCATCTTAGAAAGGAGTATTTTGAGGTCCTTCAATACGAGGAGGAATTTTGGTCTGTAAAGTCCAGGTATAATTGGCTTATTCAGGGTGATAGAAACACTAAGTTTTTTCATTCCTCGGCTCTGGTGCGGAGGAGAAGAAACAGAATTCTTTGCCTTCAGGATAGTCTTGGAAATTGGGTCCAGGGTGAGAGTGAAATTGCTGACTTGGTTAGAAATGGATTTATGGATCTTTTCTCTACCAATGCTACTTGTGTCCCGAGGACGAGGTGGAGCTTGAGCATTTGGCCTAGTTTCCTTGGGCATGATGAGGCTAGCGCTTTATGTGCTGATTTGACTAGTCTTGAAGTGAAGGAGGGGTTGTGGAGTCTGAAGCCTTTCAAGGCTCCTGGGCCTGATGGGATTCATGCTGGTTTCTTCCAAGCCTACTGGCAGCAAGTTGGTCCTTCGGTGGTTAATGAAGTTCTCAAAGTGTTCCATAGTTCCACCATGCCCCCCCACCTAAATGAGACCCTTATAACCCTCATCCCAAAGCATCCGGGGGCTGATTGTCTGGCGTCCTTCAGGCCTATAAGTCTATGTAACTCTATCTATAAAGTGGTTACCAAGATCATTGTCAAGAGACTTCGACCTTTATTGCCTAAGCTCATTTCTCCGCTTCAAACCGCTTTTGTTCCGGGGAGAATGGGGTTGGATAATATGATCATCGCCCAAGAGATTATCCATACTATGACTCTTAAAAAAGGAAAGAAGGGGTTTATGGCTATAAAAATTGATTTGGAGAAAGCTTATGATAGGCTTGAGTGGCATTTTATTAAGGATGTTCTTGAGCTTTATAGGCTGCCCCCCTCCCTAATCAAGCTCATTATGAGCTGTGTGTCCAGCTCATCGATCTCAGTTCTTCTTAATGGTGGGAAACTTGAGTCGTTCCTTCCGTCAAGGGGTATTAGACAAGGGGACCCCCTTTCCCCGTATTTATTCATCATGTGTATGGAAGTGCTTGGTTTCCTTATTTCGCGTAGATGTGAGGAAAGTCTGTGGGATCCAGTCCGGGCTTCTAGGAATGGGCAAACTTTTTCCCATCTTTTCTTTGCCGATGACTTGGTCTTATTTGCTACAGCTGATGTGAAGAATTGTATAAGTGTGAGAGAGACTTTGGATACTTTTTGTGAATTGTCAGGTCAAAAAGTCAGCTTGCACAAGTCTAAGGTGTATTTCTCCCCTAATACTTCTCCTGATTCTAGATTGGAGTTGTGTGAGGTGCTGGGCATTCACTCGACCCCGAATCTTGGTAAGTACTTGGGGTTCCCGATCAAGCATCCGGGATCATCTTCCCAAGATTTTAACTTCGTGGTGGAGAGGGTGCAGAATAAGCTGCAAGGATGGAAAGCTAATTTACTATCAATGGCGGGAAGGGTAGTCATTGCCCAGTCAGTGCTATCGGCTATCCCGGCCTATGTGATGCAGGGGTGTATGCTCCCTACTCGAGTTCTAAACAATCTTGATAAGGTTAATAGGAATTTTGTGTGGGGATCGACGGAAGATCATAAAAAGTTGCATATGGTTGGCTGGAAGAAAGTTACCAAACCAAAATGTCGCGGTGGTTTGGGCATCCAGGAAGCTAAGGGAAGAAATCTAACGCTAGCTGCTAAATTATGTTGGCGGATGGAGAATTCTAAGAGCGGGGGCTGGGCTGATGTGTTGAGGAAAAAGTATATGGGTGTGAATGCCAGTAAGGCCAAGGCTCATACGAGAGCCTGGAACGCAGTGAAGATAGGAAGAAATATTTGTAGGAAGGGCTCCAAGTGGACTGTGGGTTGCAATAGCCAACTTAGTTTCTGGAATGATAAGTGGCTGAGCATTGGCACAATAAGGTCCCTTATTGAGGGCCCTTTGAACCAAGGAGAGAGCGAGGTGTACATAAAGGATGTTATTATGAACAATGGCTGGGATTTAGCTAATATCTCCTTTGTTTTCCCTGAGAATATTTTGCAGGCTGTGAGAGCTACCCCTCTTAGAAGACATGCTTTGAGGGAGGATCACAGAAGTTGGATCTCTAGTTTAAATGGGGAGTTTGACCCAAGAAATGCTTATTTGTTGGCAATAGATGAGAACCTTGAGTCTCCGGATTTTCATGGCAAATGGATTTGGAAGCTTAAGACTTTGCCCAAAATTAAAATGTTCCTTTGGAAGTGCCTTCACTTGAGCCTACCTGTTAAAGCCATTCTGACTCATCGAGGTATTGGTGATTTGGGTGGCTGTGATAGTTGCACAGAAGAGGTGGAGAGCATTTCTCATGTACTGAGAGAATGCCCGACAGCAAAAAACTTTTGGGAGCTCTCTAGCTGCCCTGACAGTCTCAAAATTTCGTTCACTGATGATCTTGATTCTTGGATTAAAAAGAATGCTTTAGACTCCTCTATGGCACCTGGCAAGGATTATGTTTGGAGCAATTATTTTCTACTTGGTTTGTGGAACCTGTGGCTTCAACGGAATAGGTTGGCCTTCAAACAGCAACCTATAAACCAAAATCTGGTTCAGGTGGTAGAAATGCAAACTCGTGAGCTGTTGTACTGTGTTTTGGAGCCTACCTTGGGTAAAGAGAGGCTGGTGGTGCAGGTGAAATGGTCGAAGCCTGAAGAGGGTTGGCTTAAACTAAATACTGATGGTGCTTTTGACATCTCAAGTGGGAAGGCAGGTTGTGGTGGATTACTTAGGGACAGCTCGGGACAGTTGGTTGTGGGTTTTGCAAAAACTATTAGTGTTAGCTCTAGTATTGCTGCTGAATTGTGGGCCTTGAGGGAAGGATTGGGGCTGTGTGTTGATAGGGGTTGTCTTGCTGTGGATATAGAGCTTGATGCAACCGCAGCAATCTCCTTAATTTCTAGCAATGTCATTTCTAATGGAGACTTGTCTGGTCTTGTTGATGATTGCAGGGTGCTGTTGCTGCGTCTGCCTCAGGTTAAAGTGTCTCATTGCTTCCGGGAAGCAAACTTTTGTGCCGATGCCTTAGCTAAATTGGGATCGGCTTCTGCTGTGTTATCCTCTGTTTTTGTCTCCCCTCCCCCTGTTTTAGTTCAGCTGCTGCATAATGATGTGTTGGGCGTTCTTCGCCCCAGACTTTGTAACGTTGCTGCTGTTGGCAGTATTTCTTAGTTTATGATAATTCCTTGTTTACCAAAAAAAAAAAAAAAAAAAAAAAAAGATAAGACCAATGATAGTTTGGATTCCCACTGGTCAGTTTCTTGAAAAAGAGTGATTTTTTTTTTTTTTTTTTTTTTTTTTTTTTAAGGCTCAGCAATGATGTTGGCCATGGGAATGGGGCAAATTTGGGGTTTTTATAATGTGGCATTTCTGAATGAATTTTTGTGGAGAATACAATCAAATGCTCTTTAAGTAGGATGTGGGAGTTTTGCTATAATTTAGTCTTGCAAAATATTAAATGGGATTCCAAAAGAATATTGATGTAGTCACCTACAACCAAAGCTAATTGAAAACCAAACCCAACCGAAATCTGCACAGTTTTTTGAGGCTTTTGGGTCTCGAGTTGGGCTTGTATTTTTTTTTTAATTTTTTTGGGGCATTGAGTCTTTTATTTTTTTGGGATTATTTTTTATTACATTTGGCATTCATGACCAAATCTTTTTCCAATTTAAGAACTTAACTAGAACCTTGCCCAACTGCTATGAATGTAAACAAAACAAATTGCTTTGTCTTCCATTAATTCCTTGATGCAAAGTAAAGGAATTAGTAATGACTAGTGTTATGATGATGTGGAGTTTTTTTCTTGGACCAAAATAAAAATCATGTCTAACATATTATTATTACACATATGGTCTTCTTTAATATTTTTTGTTGTGGTGGCTATCAAAATTAATATTATTATTACTATGATTAATATTATATCAATAACAATAACAATAAACATAACATTAAATAGGGGAAAATTTTTATATATAAATGAAATGTAATTAGATTACATATGAGACAAAGTTTTGTTACAAAATTGATTGTAATCTTATGCTACAACTTTACTTAATATCTTTTTATTGGAGGTAAATTTTGACAAATCCACCGTTAGATTACATTTTATTCTTATATCCTTCATGCTTGCAAAATATTTAGAAAATTAAAGATCAATAATTATATCATCAATAAATTGTTTAAATTGCAAGTTTTTGTAGTTTAAAATTATGCATAAAATATGAGCTTATAGATCATATAGTAAATAATATCCGATTTAAACAAAATTTGACATGTGTATTAAGAGCATGCAATTTAATGGCTAGATTTTCAAAAAAGGTAAATTATAAGTTTAGTCCTTAACCTTTATATTAAATGTCAATTTGGTCTCTAATGTTTTAAATGTGCTAGTTTAGTCCCTAATCTTTTGGTGTTGTGTCAAAATGGTTCCTGTCGTTAAGTAATGGATAGAAAATGCTAAGGTGGCTAATGGCTAAAATAAAAACTTATTATTATGCCACATTAAATGACATGCATACTGTTACTTGGAGTAAATTTTTATTTAAAAAAAAAAGTTTTTGTTAAAATTGGGATCTTAAAATCGTTGTACTCCATACAAGCGACCTATGATCATCTGAGTTCGAAAGCATCAATGTCGAGAATGTGGACCTCTCAATTGCTTTCCAATTAGACTACGAGTCACCAAGAAAGTCTTCAAGCTTTGGAATAACTTGTTGGTTCTTGTTGGTTTTGGCAATCAAACTTGTAAGAAAAGAAGGAATCGGCAAGGTTTTGTGCTTCACTTTCTTTGGCTTGATTTTCTCCTTCTGAGCGTAGAACGCTTGGGAGTCGGGGTTTGGTTAATCAACAATGAAAAACGATTATAATTAATAGATTTATTCCATACATTTATCCCTATCATTAAACTAACTGAACAATATTACTTCAATCTGAACCTAACGCAATCATTTTCTAGATCTATAGCTTAGTTATCTCAGGCACGGTAGAAGCAAAACTTCAATTTTTGAAAACATGGAAAAATCACAAAACAAATATTCAAGACCGTAGTTTCCATTGTTTTTCTCAAGTTTCTCAACAACTAAATAGATGTCCATAACAAGTTGCGGTCTTTTTCACAAGGCTCAAGTAAAGACTTGAGTCAGTGATTTATTAACATAAACTAGTTTTGAGATCCCAGATTTAACATAAATTGTTCTTTAAAAAAATTCCAAATGGCAATACACATTTGATTTGGCATAAAAATATTTTTTATTTTAATGGTAAGGACTATTTTGACACAATACTAAAAGGTTAGGGACTAAACTAACACATTTAAAACGTTAGAGACTTATATTTAAGGACCAAACTTATAATTTACTCTTTTCAAAAATATATAATAATATTTATTTTATTGAGTAATTTTGCAGCTAAACTTTGTCTTTACCTAAATTCATTGAGTAAACATAATAGATTCTTTCATGAAATTTGATGAAATTTTTTCTGAGCAGAAAAAATTAGTTTGAATTAAAACTTAGCATTCCAAAATACTTTTTTCTTTAAACATATTACCCTAAATTGCTCGAACTTTCTCTTCAAGAAAAATTACTCTTCATGCTGATTTTCTCTATTTTGATTCTCTTTTCTTTCTTTTTTTTAGTTCATTAATAATTTTACTTCGTTATTTGAGGTGAAATATCTTGTGAAGATTACTAATATTTTACCTCAATACAATTTATATTTTTTTCCTATTATTTTGAGCCTCATCACATACAATATATTACTTAAAGCCTTTTGCTATAGATGTGGGTTTCAATTAGCTCAATTGGAAAAGTCTCTAATAGTTGTATAAGAGATCTGGGGTTCAATCCCCGCCTACATAAAAAATGATTGGTGTCTTGGTCTGATGATAAAGAGTTATTATCAGGAGTGGACGCCATAAGTTGAAACTCTCTTTAAAAAAAAAGGTCTTTTGCTATAGATCTCCAAACATCATGCTAACATGAAGATTAGACATGCTAATTTGAAATTCAATACACCGTATACAACCATTCGAAACGAATAAAAAGGTTCAATTATATTAAGTAGTTTTGTTTTTTATATATAAAACTAGTTGCAGACTCACGCAATGTGTGAGAATAAATAATTATTTTGTATTGTAATATAATGTATAATTTTATCTCTAGAAGACAATTTGTTCTCCCTAAAAATTAAACAATTTTTATTTGGTCCTATTTGGTCCACCCAGTCCAATTCAGTCCACTTGGTCAATTTTGGTCCTCCTTCAGCTCATTTTGGAAAAATTGGACCTTAAATTGATTCTTTTTGTAGGTTTTCTTTTTAATTTTAGCTAAAAAAAATTCATTTTTTTTTCTTAATTTTTGGTTGAAAAGTGTGAAATACATTATATTTGGGTTAAACTCTTTAGTTTTGAGTCAAAAAATACAAATAAAATACTAAAATAGACATTAGAAATATAAGCGCTAAAAATGCAATAAAAATTATAAATATTCAAAAGTCTTATTTGATCCACATTGGTTCTATTTGGTCCATTCTGTCCTTTTTGGTCTTATTCGGTCTACTCGGTCCTATTTAGTGCATTCTATCCACTAAAGTTCAATTCAGTCTATTCAATCCACACTGGCCCTATTTAATCCACATTAGTCCTATTCTGTCCACTTCGGTCTTATTCGGTCCATTCTGTCCACTTTACTCCTACTTGGTCCACTCTGTCTACTTTGGTTCTACTCGGTGCCCATTGGTCCTAGTCAATCCATTCTGTCCACTTTAGACCTATTCAGGCCATTTGGTCCACCTTGGACCTATTCGGTTTATTTTGTCCACTTTGGTTCTATTCAGTTTATTCTATCCACTTTGGTCCTATCCAGTCAGCATTGCTCCTATTTGGTCCACTTAAGTCCAGTCTGTCCACTTTGGTTTGATTTGGTCCATTCGGTCCATGTTAGTTCTATTCGGTCCATTTGTTCTTATTTGGTCCACCTTGTTCCTATTCAGTCCTTTCGATCCTTTTTTGTCAATTTGGTCCACTTTGTTCCATTTGAATCACTTCGGTTCATTTTGATCCACTTCGATCTATTTTTGTGCACTTACATAATGGAAAAAGACATGTTTGGGTTGAAAACAACTAATCTAAATCTAAATTTATTAAAAATATATATAAATCTCAAACTCGTAATATCTAAAATTTTAAGCATAGCATTTATTTTTGCTACACTTTTGTTGAGCCACATTAAAGTAGTATTTCAATCTACTTCGGTACAACAGTTTTTAAGTGAAAGTCTTTCTAAATATAAAAGCTATGAATATACAAATGTAATCTTTGCAGAATTTATTCATTTGTTTTAATGTTGCTACTTTTAAATGAATTGCATGAGGTTAATTATATATTTAAGCAATGTGTGTGTGTGTATGTAATTTTTATTTAAATAAATTATTCAAATTATTCGTCCTCTTAAAAGTGATTATCATAATAATCATAACTCAATCAAACTTATACTTAATATATATAATTTATTCTCTAAATTTTATTGGAGAGAGAGAGAGAGAGAACAAAAAAATAAAACACCAAAACATATGAACCCAAAATAGAGTTCATAAATATAAAGTAGAGTTGCAAGAAAGAATAAAAATAAAATCAAGAGAAAGAGAATGACTACTTTGTCAAGAGAAATGTGAGAAAGAATAATAAGAAATTTATAGAAAATAATATGAGAAGAAAAAAGTAAAAACAAATATATATAGTAATAAATACCAAATTATCCAAATCATGTTATGTAATAAATAACATTATATTCTTATATACTATACAATCTTTATAATGCAATATGATAATCTCTATGAAATCAAAGAGAATGAAAAAAGATAACAACTTAAAAACACAAAACTTAATCACATCAACCCAAAGTAGAGTTTCAAATAATACAAAAATTCATCAAATTAAAGTAGAAATGCAAGAAAAATATAATAAAATCCACCAAAATGAAGAAACAAATGTGTGTGTGTGTGTGTGTGTGAGAGAGAGAGAGAGAGAGAGAGAGAGAGATAATCTTTTGTGTGTAAAAAAAAACTATGAATAGAATAAAGAAGAGAATTGTAAATTTATAGTAAAATGAGGAGAATAAGAAAAGTAAAAAATAAAGGAAGATAAACTGATAATGGAAAAGCGATATTAAGGTAGATAATAATGGGGTGATTAAAAGGTAAAAGGGAGAGGAAAAATTAGAGAAAGTATAACAATAAGTTAGAAAATTAATAAGGTAAAAAAATAAAATAAAATAAAAAGTGGATGATGTGTCTATTGATATGATTCAATAAGAACGTGACAATAATAAATGCTATGTTTCAGTTTATATATATATATATATATAAACTGAAACATAGCATTTATTATTGTCACGTTATATATATATATATATATATATATATATATATATATTTTTTTTTTTTTTTCTTCTCCGTTATTCTATTCTGTCCAAGGTATACTTTTTCTTACTTCCTTTTCATACATAATTTACATGTATTCTGGAATATAAAGCAAAAAATGGTTGAAAAAATTAAGCAAAAGGATCTCTAAAAATTGGAATTAAAGTCACATTTCGTGTCAATTTTCTTTGCATTTTAGATTATTGATATCTTCAAAGTTATATTCTATTTTAAGTTTTTAACCCTCTATAGTCTATACTCTATAACACATTATATTCTAAATGAAGAATTTTGTCTTTTTACTTATTCTATTAAGTGTGAGTTGAGTGTGTATTTTACTGTTTTGGTATTTGGTTTTGAAGGCTGATACTGGCAGTGGCAGAGCCACATTGGGACCGAAAGGGCCTTGCCACCCACCCACCCCTCAAATTTATTAAAAAAAAAAAAAAATCCAATTGATATATATATATTGGATAAGAGTTATCCATACCGTCTGAAAATTTTAAAAGAAAAGATAAATTCTTCACCCATCACTGTTAAATATTTATATGCATTTATAAATAGTATTAATTTGATTTTATAAGAAAGTATTTACATTCATAAATAGAATTACGATTATATTAGTGGCTACCCCAAAAAAAAAAAAATTTGTGACTAATGATAAATTGTGTATATATCAACAAGCTAATGATAAACACAAGATTATTTTAACAATAATCACAAAAGAAAAGAAGAAAAAAAATTCCAACTTTTGCTCCATCCTCGTTGGAAAATCTCTCTGACTTATTTTGACTTTGCGGTGGGAAAGTCTCTTCTTCATCCTCAATAAATTACATCACCGCTTTGCAAATGAGTCTTCAACAGATTTGCATCTTGGCAAATAGGCAACACACTGGTGCCAACCACATCATAGTTTTATAGATGAGTTTTTAACTCTCTCTCTCTCTCTCTTGTTTGGGTTGTTATTTTATTTTCTCCATAGTCTCCACAATCACCTTATCAGTAGTACCAGGTAGAAAACACTTTGCTAGAGGAACAACTTTAGACCCTTCAATCTTCATCTTGTGAGACATTGAAGAAAAGACGCTTTTTGGCATCAAACTCCATTTTCATAATCTTGATATCAATATTGTAAGAACTAAACTCACGGATTACACGTTTCCATTTTGAAAGTCTATGTTTTACAGCATCCACATCTTTACCATGGGCTAAAGCCCATTTACCAAACAAACATCCACATAAGGTAACTCATCACCTTCAGTAGCATCCGATATAGGAGCATCCAAAATAACAGTATTTTGAACTTTGTTCATATTTCCTTCATCACTATAGACTTTAGTCACTTCAAAATTCTACATATCTTGGCTATTATCAAGGGATTTGGAGTGGATGCACATCCCACCATTCATGGGAGGAGTTTCATCTTGGATTACCACTGGTGGAGAAGGTATTTGGTATCAAGTGATATCATGTCAATGGTATCAAATCCAATAAGTGCAAGATATGTCGACAATAAATAACTAACCTACTAACAATTGAAAGACGTGTGCTAGTGAGTAATTATTTTTGCATACATGTCTCTCGTTTATTGGATTTTGATATGGATGACGTGTTATCATTTAATACAAAATACTTTTTCCTAGTGAAGAGATGGATACCTACTGCTTTAATTGACGCCTTTGCCTCCTCCGAAGAATAGCCAAAATTTGAATGACCATTAATAGATTTAGTTTTCTTTGGAAATCGTTTGATGGTGGCACATGGTGGCCGAGATGTAAGCTATGGTACAAAATGTAACTCTTCCTCCAATGTAGCAAAGCAACCAAGTTAATGTTTAGTTAGGGGTGGCAAAATAAGCCCATACCCATTTGTCCACCCAAACCCACCCACTCTAATTGAACCCAAACCCACCTAGTTATTATTTGGGTTAAATGGGCATCAACCCAATTAGACTCAGTAATTATTGGGTTTTAACTAAAAACTCATTAAGGCCCATTTAACCCAAAAAACAATAAACCCAAATTCAATTTTCTCACACGTTACTCACTCCTCTCTCTCTCTCTCATTCTCTCATCCCAACTATTCGACTCACTCGATAACTCGAACGATTCTTGCAGACTCACTCACTGTTTCTGTCTCTCTTTTCGCTATCATAACAATAATACATCGAAAGAGAGCAAAGCTTCTCTCTCTCTCAGATCCATTCATTGGATCAGAAACATCAAGTACGTTCCTTCATTTCCATCTCGATTTGATTTCAAATCTGATTTTTCTTCCTTTTTCTTCATTTCTTTTCTTCTTCTTCGTTTTTTTTTTTTTTTTTTTTTTTTTTTTTTTTTTTTTTGCTTTCATTTTTATCACATTTAAAAAAAAAAAAAAAAAATTTGTTGTGTGTGTATATATATATATATATATATCTAGATCAGCCACACTGCAATTTTTTTTTTTTTTTAACTTTACGAGATTTTAAATTGAGAAATGATTGGCTGAAAAAAGAAAAGGTGAAGGTGAATAGCAAGTAAGGAACTTAATTTTTTTTATTTATTTACTTTTTCATGGTTCTTGAAAGCTACGAAGATGGAAGAAATCTCTTCTAAGTAGCACTTTTCACATTCGCTTATTCTCTATTTTTCTTTCCCTTATTGGCTTATATTTGATTATCATCTGTTTGCTTGCTGAGAAAATGGAAAACAAGATTTTAGTCTCTGTGATTTTGTTAATCATTCAATTGCGTTAAGTTTCTTTTAATTTAATTTTTTAATTTTTAGGTTTTGGGTATTTTGGTCATTTTTGAAGATTTTAGAGCACTTTGGTCATTTTAACTTTAGTGGCATTTTGGTAATTTTGATAATTGGATAATTGGGTGAGTTGGGGTTTACCCATAATAATTGGGTTGAGTTGGGTTTAGGTTAGAAGCAATTAGTTAAATGGGTTTTAAAGGATAAATGAGTTTTAGATACCCAACTCAATTATGTCCACCCCAAACACACCCAAACCCACCCATTTGACACTCCTATGTTTAGGGTACTCCTGACCATTGATGTTTATGAGTAAGTTAAAACTTGTTGATTCATACTTTTCTTTTTTCTTTTTTTATAAGTTTGTTGATTCATTCTTCAAAATAAATAAAAATAGTACTATTACTAATTTAACTATTGTACATAGTATAGATATATTTAATATAAAGAAGAAAATTTTAATCATCTTTTTTTTTCCCGGCCCCCAAGTCAAATTCTTGGTTTTGCCACTGGACACTAGACATTGAGCTCAACCAATTTTAGCACCTATGTTCAAATGATCAAATGCAAAGATTGTTACAATTTGTACATACAGAAACAACAAAAATTATGTTCTCGAATTTTTTGGTAATTGAAATTACAAACTTAAATGAACCAATAGAGAGACTGTGAGTGTGAAGTACGCACCCATTGAGGCCCAAAAGGTGTCGCTTTGTAAGCAACCGAAAAGGCCATCGGTGAAGGTGAAGTGCACGGATGATCCGATAGCCGAGCTTGAATTGTAGGAAGCTCTGTTTTTGTTTTTGTTTAAATAATCGTTGGAAGCCCATTGGGCCTATGAACAAACTGTAGTGCTATAGCCCATAAATATGGATATGGGCCTTGAACCACTCACAATCTGAGGCTTGAATTTTGTAGTGTTGTAGCCCACATTAGTGTAAACGGGCCTCATAATGGGCCATTATTTTAAACCATTGCAAGTTTTCTTCCATGTAACGGGCCTATTTCGCTTAACTCCAGTTCAACCCATTCTCAACAATGTTAGTTATGGGCTTTTAGATGAATAAAACGGTTTGTTGAACACTTGAACCCTTTTTTCTTTTCTTTTTTCTTTATTATTTATTTTAAAAATAATAATAAATTTGATATTTACTTTAAACCAATTCTCAATTAAAAAGTAGGAGATATTAGTTGAGTTTTGAAGCTTTTGGCCTGCTTGTTTGACTTTATTGTGTTGTTTTCTAAACTTACTAAATCAAAGGGTTATCCATCCAGAATAGAATTATAAATGATGTGACATCAAATATATACGGTTAGATTTATAGAAATTAAATACGAATATTAAAATGGATAAGAACATATATATAATTCTTCCTCCATTCAAATAAATTGGAACGTATTTATAAAACAAATTAGCTTTGATATTGGTTATGGAAGTTATGTATTATTTAGGTTTAACTCAATTGGTAAGGTCTCTGATAGTTGTATAAGAGATATGAGATTCAATTCCAGCCTACACCAAAAACTGATTTGTGTCTTGATCTGATGATAAAGAGCTATCATCAGGAGCGGCCGCCATAGGTTGAAACTATTTCAAAAAAAAAAGTTTTAGCTTATACACAACTCTTTTTTTTTTTCTTTCTTTCCTTTTAGAGTACATTAAGTAGCTTTGTTTTTTAAATATACAAATAAAAAGTAAAAGCTAAGTCTTAATGGCTAAATTTTGACAACTCTGGAATGCAACAAATTAATTAGATTAGGGTTGGCGGCCACATAGAGTGGAGCCAGAATTTTATGTGAGGGGGGGCAAGATCTAAAGAGAGTAAAATTAATCCAAAAAATTATTAATTGATATTAATAACAAAATAAATAAACAACTATATGCAAGTGTAATTGTCATACATAATTGAAATTTGGGTTTGTAAAAAAAAACTTGGGTTTGAGACTAAAAAATGCTGGTAAGGAAAGAAAAAATTGTTATATGAAACAGAGGTGCTATGAGTAGTTCTAGACTATAAATTATTTCACAACTTTTTTGTCAAAACTCTGTTATGACAACTGTAAGTGATTAACAAATACTAACAAACAAACATCATAATTTTTTTTTTCAATAATCACACTTTGCCACGCAACAGTTGTAACAAAAATTGTGAAACAATTTGTGGTCGTCGACTTTTTTGAGGTGCTATAGTGACTAGTGAGTGAAAGTAGGGTTTTTTTTTTTTTTTTTTTCGCTATTCTATTCTATCCAAAATCATACTTTTTCTTACTTCCTTTATTATATATAATTTTAGGGAAAGATTAATTCACATATATTCTTGAATACAAAGCAATACAATGGTTGAAAAGATTAAGCAAAAGGATCTCTCAGAAATGGAATTAAAATCACATTTCTTAACAAGTTTCTTTACATTTTAGATTATTGATATCTTATAAGTTATATTCTATTTTAACCTTCTATAGACTATAACACATTATATTCTGAATTAAGTTTGTTTGTTTGTTTGTCTTTTTTTTTTTTTTTTTTAAGTGTGCTTTTGGTATTTGTAGGGTCACAATATAGGGCCTAAGCCTAAAGAAGAATTGGATGATGGCCCAATGAGTCCAATACAATAAATTTGTAGATAATGGGTTAAAGAGCTAGGCCTCAATGAAGTTAATAACAGCTACTATGGATTTAGAAGATGATCAAGCAAGAACAAGACTCATTGGATTGAATAAATTCACTGTCTGAGGAGATAATTTAGAGTATAAATCAATATAACTGTTTATAAATACAACTTTGATTACTCCAGAGTTTTCTTTTCTCTTTTTTCTTCCCCCCCCCCTCTCATGAGAGATCTTTCACATTATATAGTTTCTTTCAGACCATCTTGTTCCTACACTTATTAATCATCTAAGCCTTCACTTGACTGCATGTCCCATCGAACATCTTCTCTGGCTTTCTGTGAGTTGTGGTAGCTGAAACTGCACTATTTAAGGGTCTTCTCCACATAAATGCGGCTAGAAAAGTTGCTACAGTGCATTTAATGTAGTAGTAGCAGCTTTTCCTTTAGATATTTCTGAGTTCCTATCACTCTTGTATGTGCGTAAGGCTCATCATTATCGTTGAAACTTCCTGGAAGGTCACCTAGGTTGCCCAAATACAGATTTGATCAGTGTTCATTGTATTCGAGAAGGAGTTCATCCTCGGACTATATTTCTCTATTCCTTCCTTATGTGACTCTTAACTTGGGGCTTCTCCCAATCATTCACTCCTCCTCAGACATGCTCATATTCCCAGATAAGGCCCAAGGCCCAATATACAAATTTGGGCTCTTATCCCCATAGTATTTAATTTTGAAGGTGTCAGCTTTACATTGAATGCAACCAATTTTAGCTCCTATGCTCAAATGATCAAATGCAAAGATTGTTACAATTTGTACATATAGGAACAAAAATTATGTTAACTATTTTTTTTATTTTATTTTTTTGGTAATTGAAAGTACAAACTAAATTGAACCAAGAAAGAGAGTGTGTGTGAAGTACGCACACGTTGAAGTACAAACAGTGTCGCTTTGCAAGGAGAGGAAAAGGCCATCTGCGAAGGTGAAGGGCACGGAAAATCCGATGGCCGAGCTTTGAAGGAAGCTCTGCTTTTGTTTTGTGTTTTTCAATAATCGTTGGAAGCCCATTGGGCCTATGAACAAATAGTAGATGTTGTAGCCCATTTGGTGGATATGGGCCCCAAATAGCTCACATTCTGAGGCTTGCATGTTTGTGATGTTGTAGCCCACATTGGTTAAAATGGGCTTAATAATTGCAAGTTTTCTTCCATGTATCGGGCCTCTTGGGCTTAAAACGGTTTGTTGAATTCCTTCTTTCTATTTCTTTAAGGAAAAAAAAAAAACAATTTTGATAATTATAATGGGGGATTTAAACCAATTATCAGTTAAAATCTAGAAGATATCAATTGAGTTTAGAGATTTTGGCCTGTTTGTTTGAACTTGATTGTGTTAACTAAAACAAAGGGTTATCAATCTGTATGAAATTGAATTATAAATGATGTAACATCATATATACCGTTAGATTTATGAAAACTAAATATGAATATTAAAATTGATATGAAGACATATAGAATTCTTCTTCCATTGAATAAATTGGAATGTATTTATAAAAAACTAGCTTTGGTGTTGGTTATGGAAGTTATGTATTATTTAGGCCCAAGTTATAGCAAGTGCTACGTCTAGGCCTCCAATCATAGCTTGTATACAACTTCTTTTTTTCTTTCCCTTTTGGAGTAAAATTGTATTTTTGTCCAATTTATTTTTTAATTTCTTTTAATAATTTTTATTTTTAAGTTTAACTAGTAAAATATCTTGTTGTCAAATAAGAAATTTGAAATTTAAACCCTGCCTACATAAAAAATCAATTGATGTCTTGGCCTAATAATAAAGAGTAATTATCATAGAAAGAACACCATAAGTTGAAATAACTTATCTCGTCTTAAGCTAAGTAAACTTAACGAACATTTTTTTTGATATGTAAACTTAACGAACATAAACTTTGAAAACAAAAGTTAGGAAATATGCTATGCAAGCCCAATTTACAAGGACCTTTTTTAGTCACACATTAAACGAATATAACCCATTTCTTACTAAAACTACAGAACTTAGGCTACCTTTGTTTGGATATGTAGATTTTATTATGAAGTTGACCATAATTTTGTTTGGAAATGGAAACTGAATCTGAGAATCACTAACATTGATGTATGTTGAATGTTGGATACTGATGTGTATAAGGACCTAAAGATAAACAGAACAAAAGAAAGAAAAAGATAAACAGAACAAAACATCATCTTAGCTGCCAGACCCACAATGAAAGGATGCATTCAGGATTATTGTGTGGAACACAGGCAGGGGGGTTCTAAGAGGGTACAATTTCTGATCGAATCACGAAAAGTTCCAATAATCCTAATGTCCTCTGTGAGCATCAATCCATTTCCATTTCTGTGAATGCATGTACCATACATAGGTCACCTCTGCTGTCTAGTTAATAATGGGTACTAATCCATTGCTATGGTTCTCTCTCACAATCAAAAGTCATATTACCTATATCATGCCTCAAAATGCTATTAGGTAGCTGACAGACGAGATGAGATGCATGGAAAATGGTTATAAAAAAAATTTACAAATTAATGTGAGAACGAATATGATTAATGCCTCGTTAACACTATAATAAATAAATATTTTAATTATTATTATTATTATTATTTTTGTATTGTATTTAAAAATTAACAAATCAGTTTGAAACTACTATATATTAAAATTTCTAGTATCTGACATCCCTGGATATGCAAACTAAAATTAACAAATTCTGCAGAATGTCAAACAATAAAACATAATTCCATGTTAACAATACTGAACTGGCATAATAAGGAGACGGGACAGGCTAAAGGACAAGCAAATACAGAAGGAAACTTCATCCATCACTATCTTTTCTGTCTATAATTATAGCTGGACACAAGCTTTGATAGCCACTATTCACATGCCCATCTGTATTTCTGTCATGTCTTTACCATGTGTCACCTCTCAAAAACATGCAATACATGACCTTTCTACCTCCAACTAACTTCAAATATCAGTAATTGCATTCTTTATTATTCTTTTATTATTACGACTTCTTTCACCCTTTTGCTTCATAACTGCAATTGCTTTCAGGCATAATATATTGAAGGAACTCTGTAATAGCAGCTTTTATTAGATATCTACTTGCAGAGTTGCAGTTACAATCTTAACAAAAATTGTTCTAAAGCTGTTTCCGGAAGTGGAGAATTTAAGAGAGGGTGACTTCGATACAAAAAGGAAACAAAGAAGGAAAATTTTGACAAACATTTATGCAGATTTACACCTATAAAAATTTAATTAAAAAAGAAGAAGGAAAATTACATTCAAGAATGCCAGATTCCACTTAACATACTTCGGAATCTGTTTGTAGACAACTTCTTGACAAGTCTCTTAGCATCAGTTTCAGCCTGTGCAAGTTTCTCTATGTTTTTCATGTACCCAGAATTCACAATCTTTCTTTTCACACTACTGCAACTTGTTAATGATGTTAATATAGATAACAAGAACCTTTTATTACCTGAATTTCCCTCGTCCTTCTCAAGCAATTGCAACAGCAAGCCAATATTCCTGTCATCCTGCGCAAACTTCTTTCGATTTTTGGGGATTAATACCAAGCCAGAGAGTGCCTCAGCTGCCATTTCCCTAACTTCAAAAGACTTACAATTGAGAAATTTAACAAGCTCAGGCATAAACCCTGCATCACCCATTGCTTTCTTGGCCCCTTCTGATGTCCCACAAAGCCTAAAAGCCACCTTCAATGCCAATTCTTGAACAGAAACTTCTCCATTTCGAACAAAGTACATAATTTGATCCACAAAACCGTGATGCATCAAAATATTCATAGCACTCGGGGAAGAGAAACATAAATTCTCAATAGCTCTCAATGCTACCTCTCTTGTTTTCGAAGAATAAGACCATCTAGGATCAACAACACGTAGTAATGCACGAATCCCTCCTTCTCTAAGAATCATTTCCCTAATCAATTCATCTTCAAACGCTATACTTTGAAGGAATTCAATTGAAATCATCAACAAGATTTCATCTTTACACCTTGCAAGCTTGATAAACATCGGAATAGCACCTTCTTCAATCATAAACCGCTTTATTTCTTCAACACCAATTAGATTTCTCAACACCCCACAAGCATAACCAACCAACTCAACCTTACAATCACTCCCACATATTTTCAACAACGCAGTGACTCCACCATGTGCCGAAACAGACCATGAATTATTCGAATTTTCAGTCAGTTTCATCAAACACTTCAAAGCAACCTCTTTTCCCATCTCACTCCCACACTCCAAAACTCGAATCAACGGTCCAACAACCCCAGCTCCAATCAAAACAGCCTTATACGAATCGAACCCAGAAATCAATTCCACAACTTTAGTCGACTCGACTTGTATCTGTGTCTCTGTCGAATCGAGAAAATTCACTAAAACATTCACAACGCCATCGAGTTCCAACATAACTCTAACATATTTCTCGTCCTCGACCACAACCTCGTACAAATTAACCAAAGCTTGCCTCTTCATTCTCGTATCACCGACCTTCATTCTCGTTAACAAGTCTCTTATATAAAACCGCATGTCGTCTCTACAAGCAGTAACACTAGGCTTTGAAACAACCAAGGCATGGTTTTGAGTTAAAACACCAGCTGTGTACAAGTCAGAGAGATTACTTACATGGCGATCGAGTTTCGTGAGGATCACATTCAAGTCACTTTGCATGAGAAGCTTTCCACTGTAAGAGAGATCGACGCAACGTTGAGCGAGGTCATGGGACTCTCTGGTTGTCAATAATATAGCTGAAAGTAAGCCTGAGATCGCTGGGTTTTCGATGTGGGAGTGCTCGAACTCGCTATTTTCAATGGCGATTAGACCCGAGTGGAGCTCCTGGAGCTTGACACGAATCGATTGCCATTTCGATACAAAGACTTTGACTGAGTGAGTCAGAGAGATCAATGAGGATATAATCTCAATGCCTCCCTGAAGAGTATTGGATTTTCCGGCGGATGTTTCCGGCGAAGTTTGGTTTTGGTCTTGCTTTTGTTCTCTCATCGTGGTTTTTCTTTGCTTTTCACTGGTTTTGGAGCAAACCCATTTGTCTTTGTGAGATTTTGGCGATGTGGGTACGAATATTCTGGCGAGAAATGAGAATTCTGGTGAAGATTATGGATCTGAGAAATGAGAAAAAATAGGGATTCTCTCTCTCACAGTTTGTCACTGCTTATATCCATGCTTTGCTTTATCTTCTTGTTTGGACTTGGGAGCTGAAACTGAATTAGATTTTCAGTGTGAAATTACGAGAATGACCTTATGGGGGTTTGTGTAATAGTGACAGCTCAATGAGTGTGGTGACAAGGGCAGTTCTGTCACAGTGAGCGGCGAAAAAGGTTTGGTTCGATCTGTGGGACTCTGAAGTTGAAGACTGATTATTATGTTTTGCTCTCTTCTGCTGGTGGTATCTGGCTGTGAACAGCTTTTATAATGGTAGTTTCCATTTGTTGTATATGGTAATGTACATTGGTACTTGAAAGACTAGCATATTCAATTGAAGACAAGTGTGGTTAAAGCAATGTATGCATTAAATGGTTGAATTTGTATTACTATTTAATTATAATTATTTATGGCGGAAGTTATTAGTCAGCTGTGACTATCATATTATACTGTATACTTTTTTTTTTTTTTAGCTTATTTTTATCATAATAAAAGTGTGTTTAGATACCGCTTATTTTGTTGAAACTGAAAAATTATTACTAAAAGTACTATAAATAAAAGTAAAAATTAGTTGAAATAGTATAATGGGGCTCATGAATAGTGTCAAAAAGTGCAGTGAAGCTCATAAATAGTAGTAAAAATAAGCTGAATAGTAAAATAATTTTAATTTTTCACCTCCACCCAAACGCACACTAAGCTTTGCATTAAAAAACAAAACAAAAAACCAAAAAAAGGAGAAGAAGCATTGTATGCATTAAATGGTTGAATTTGTTTTACTATTTATTATAACTAACAATGGGCCGCGATGTGCTGTAAGCTGCCATGTGAGAATTTTTATATAGGATGTTAAAAATATTTTTAAGTAATAATATAAAGTAATGTTGCAATAATATTAAGAATTTTTGTTAAATTAATGTTGTAATACAAAATTAAAAGGATGAAGAGTTGAATTTGTATTACTATTTGATTATAACTAGCAATGGGCCTTCGCGATGCGTGAATAATGCTATAAGATGCCATGTGAGAATTTCTATATAGAATGTTTAAAATATTTTAAAGTGATAACATGAAAAAATGTTGTGATAACATTAAGAAGTTTTTTAGTTAAATTAATGATGTAATACAAAATTAAGAGGATGAAGAGTTGAATTTGTATTACTACTTGATTATAACTAGCAATGGGCCTGCGCGATGCGCGAATAATACTGTAAGCTGTCATGTGAGAATTTCTATATAAAATGTTTAAAAAAATTTAAAGTAATAACATGAAGTATAATATGAATAAGTTTTTGTTAAATTAATGATGTAATACAAAATTAAAGGGATGAAGAATTTAGACTATAAAGTAAATGTCATAAAATTAGAAATTAGTTATTATGTGGTGTAATAAGTTGATTATTTGTTTAATCATAGTTTTTGTTTCTTCAATGTATTGGAATCAGCATAAATGTTTTTATAATATAATGTTAATGATTAGTTGACTTATGGAAATATTATAGAAAATTTATGATATCACATTTAAATGAAAAATTATTCTAACAAAACGCCGCACAGTAGAGCTACATGATCTTCCACATGAGGTTTTCATTTTCTTATATATAAAAAAAAATCATAAATAAATAAATATATATATATATATATAATTTTGTGCACAGCTACAATAATTAATATGTGCATTTACTTCATCAATACATTCAATGAACTAAAAAATTGATATAAATGCAAACTTTGATAAGGTGGAAGCCTAAATGAGAGTCTTAAGGATGTGTCACTTGGTAGAACTTCATACACTCTCATATAAGGTCTCTCCTTATATATATATATATATATATATATATGTATGTATATATATATAGACACACACACACGATGATTGATTGATTTTTTTTTCTTAAGTAGGAGATGATTGATTGATTGATATACGGTGAGTTTATTAGTTAGCTGTGACTATCATATATAGTATATAACATTTTTGTCAGCTTTGCAACTTTGTCTCACAGTTCTGTATTTAAGTGTTACAATGTTACATCATTTTTCTTTTTTTAATTTTTCTTTTTTTAACAACAGAATAAGCTCTGCATTGAAAAAAAAGAAAAAAAGAAATACACAAATCTGTTTCCTTAAATGAGTTGAACTATAAGAGCTCATTTTAAAATTGAGATTTCACTTGATAATAAAATTTTGTTATAAAGCAAATAAGAGTCAAGTGATTCCACTTAATATGATGAAAATGTGAATGAAATAAGCAATGAATTATCATGGTATTAAAACACGTGGTTTTGAGTTTGAAGTTTAAACCTTGTCTCCAGCTATTATTTTCCAATTCATTTGTTCCTTTTTTCTCCCCTAATTTCTTCTTTTTATTTATTTATTTGTATGTAGAAAGGTGAAGGAAATTAACAAAACTAGTAGAAAGGCAATATACAAAATGTGAGAGACTAACTTCAATGACAATGATTTAACCTTAATTTGATCCATAGAGAAAGTTACATTTCTGGTTCAGCTCACGAGCAAGAAATTGGTGCATAATTTCCTTTAAGGAACTTTATCAACTCAACATTTTCTCTACTTTTACAGAGTAAAAGGCAAACAAGAAATTAATGAGGGCCCATTTCAAAATTACTGATTATAAATCCACCATTGAGGTTGCAAAGTTTTAAGTAGTAATTTGGAGCCAAAAAAGAGAGAAAAAGTTGTGAATTTAGTACCAAGCTAATGAGAAAAAAAAAAACCAGTACTCCTTATGGACCAGCCCCTAATAAAGTCACACTAAAATGATTAGGTGAAAAGGAAGGAAAAGGGTAGCTTTCAATACCCTTATATCATGCAAAAGACATAGCTACCACCCCACCATGTGAAGCCCTTTAGTTGGATTTGGATGCCTTGAGCAAGCAGTCACCTTTTGAATAGGAACTAGCTAATAAGAAGTGGAGGTAAAAATATCCACACCCATAGTCTCAAAAGGTGTTCTTTTTCTAACCCTTTTTTTTCGTCTGGATGATGATGATAACTAAAGCCAAAAGCTGCCCGTGTCAAACAATGGACAAAATAAAAGCACGAGTATACTATATGTAAATTAGAGGATAAGCCATGGAAGAATTTATTGTAGTTCAATAGCTCTACGTGGAATAAATGTGGGGCAAAAGCATTGCGCCCATCAAAACCTTGGAAGATGACAAATGACATAAAGAAAATTCAATGACCCATGATGTTGATTAGTTGTCTAGTTTTGAACTAATACTAACTTTTGTACATGACAAAGTACCCATTGTTATGTTTTTTCCCTGGTCACGGATTGTTATTTTATGTTTTCTAATCTAAATGAGTATCCTTTTAAACCAAGTGTTAAAAAAAGATTCACTTTTTATTACGTCTAAAGTGATTTAGTATTGTTCTTTTTGAAACATAATCTAGTGGAGAATGTCGGCGTTCACTTTAACCATTTCAAATTATACCGCGTCACATTTTTTTTATGTTTGTACTTATCTAAGAGAATTTAAATTTTAGATGTTTTTTGGTTGGAAACACAAGAAGATACCAATTGAGCTAATAGGGTTGTCGACAACATTTTTTTTTTTTTTTTTTTTTTTAACTATTCTGTCTTTTGTGCTTTATACAGCTTGTTGGCCAAGCTAACTCCTAAATTCTGTTGCATCCAACGTTGTCTTCTTCGTGCACATGGCCTTCAATATACTATTAGGGACCGAATATATATCTTGGATGTACCTACAAATATACTATTCAAAGAAAGAAGGTGAAGTATTTTCCTTAATGAGTATCATTTATCAAACAAGCAATTCTTTGTTACCAAAGAATTAATGAAGTTTGAGTAGCTTAAATGGCTGAACTAAAGGCTTTTGTGCCAGCAACAAATGGCGGATGAGCACGCAATCATGACCATTGCCTATATCTTTGAGTTAGTTGAGAAATGCTTTTTTAATGTAATGTTGGACATATAGGGTTTCTCCTGTGCTGCAATGCTGCATTAGCCCCCAAATAGTACACACTGTTTAGGGGTTGTTTTAATGCTTTTATGGTGTTAGGTACAAAGGCGTCGGTATGCAAAAGCAAGAAAGTGATGGCCTACGAAAGCTTTGAGTAGGGAAGAAGGGACATTTGAGAGTGAAGCACAGTTAGAAGTACCTTAGCTTTGAAGAGAAAAGAATGTGTGTGTGTGTGTGTGACAATATTTCGTGTCCATATACTTCAATGTGGAGGTGTAGATGACCCAATAATGAGGGAAATATAGATAAGACAAATGAGATTGCTTCATGATTTGTTGTTTGTTCATCCTTAATAGGAACCAGTTGTGTGTCTCACATCATTACCACTATTTGGGGGTTGAAATGGTTATTGATTTCAACATTCTTCTTCTTCTATTTTTTTTTTTTTTTTTGTATTTTTATTATTGTTATGTTGCAATCAAGTAAAGCTTGGATAAGCTTTTCAAGTTTCCTGATTAAATATTTGGCAGAAAATATAGATTTGAATGTGATTTTAACGAAGTCCAAACAAACAGATTTCATAATCTACAATTTTCAAACCAATGATGTGATGTATTAAATTTAAAATAGGGGTTCTCATTTGCGCTGAATTGTTGATGTTGACTCTCCCAAATTAATTTGACTTTAATCTCTTTTTGGACCCTTATACTATACTAAACCGTGCATATACTTTAATGAGAGTGCATGCGAAGCTTAATTGTTGGGTGTTCTAGCCTTCTATTCTTTTAGACTTCTAGTAGACTATCTTATTTGCATAAAAATCCTGTGTGTTGGACAAAATTTAGTTACAAAATTAGTTTTAGTTTAAATCTACAACTTCCTTTAAAATAATTAACATTACTACATATTTTGAAATTTTAATTATTGGATTACATATTTTTTACTTGATATATATGTCAAATTTTGCATATTATTTACTAAATGTTATACATAATTTTAAACTACAAAAATTTGTAATTTAAACAATTTATTGATGACATAGCTATTAATCTTTAATTTTCTTGAAATTTTTGCAAGTATGGAAAATATAAGAAAAAAATGTAATTCAATGGTGGATTTGTCAAAATTCAACTCCAATAAAAAGATATTGAATAAAGTTGTAGCCTTAAACTACAACCAATTTTATAACTAAATTCTTAAATATTTCATTTTATATTCCATGTGTTTTCAGGTTACTTTAGAAGAAAAAAAATAGAACATATAGCACCATAATTGTTGATGTAGAAAGTGGAACTCTGAAAATAAACTCAAGATTTTCAATTTATTTGCAGCAAGTCAATGAGAGGAAAACGTTAAAGATTTTTCTAGTCCCAATATCATCACGATGGACTCCTTCCAATCCATCCAAAATTTTCATGCCCTTGTTGCGGTGAACAAAACTCCATGAAAACCTGTCTTTTAGCTCCAAATTCGGAGTAAGATTATTTAATTGATGGCTTTGTGAACTGCAAATTAACTCTCTAATGTTTCATCTTTTTGACTACTTACTAATAATCATGGTACAATTTTTGTAAACTAGTTTTGCTTTTACAGCTCTTATTGCAAGTGAGTGACGTTTCCTAGCTTGATAGATCATGTAGGGACTTTCACCCTTTAAGCAAAGACTGATAAGGTTATTATTTGCTTCGAACCTGAATGAGACTGCTTACCAACCATAACTTACCCCGTTAAACTAACACATATATAGTCACCATTCATTACACTGTATCGTAGGGTTGGGGCACAAAGGCTCCACTGTTTCTATTTAGACCAACATGATCAAACCTAAAGATGGAAAATAGGACCTCTCACCGAACCTAATTAACCCACAAGTTATTATTACTTTTTTGGAGCCTTGATAGGTGAGATTGTGAAGTAAAATCATGATCAGTCCCTGTAAGATCTTACTGACCCCACGAAAATCTAATTATGGTCATAAAAAAGATTATGATTAAAACTATTCAAATTTCAGAATCAAATACTAAATAAGCAGGAAAGACATTTGTTAGGTAAGGATGTTGTAGCTTAGCTAGTACATCTTAGTGTTTTTAACAAAGACTTTCAAAGTTTTAAATCTCCCCTCCTCAATTGTTGTATATAAAAAAGAGCATTTGCATAAAAAAGAGCATTTGCTTCAAAGAAGGATAAAGAAATCAAATTTGCTTTTCACGTGACTCATTAGCAGATTATCACTTGTCATTAATTATGTTGCTAATTGTGTAAACGTAATTCCACAAAGGCAATAAACATGTTTAGAAGTTCATTGAGATTATTCATAAATAAAATGGCATTTTCTTTCAATAAATATGACAAAATATATTTGTTTTTTGTTATAAGAACGAAACACTAATTAGTTTTAAAGTATAAATGAGATTTAGATCAAATTTTTTATGCAAAATTTTACTAGTCGAGCTAAATGAACCTAGATATCATTTTTGAAGCGTGGATTATGTGGCCAAACGGCTCCAACCTTCCTACCAAAGAAGTTTTCTTAATGTAACTGGACCCATATTATCGGTGGAGCATAGCATAGGCCATGGAAATCACATGCCTCTGGTGACTAGGGTCCACTCAGACCCACCAGTAGGGACTAGGGAGGTGCCTAAAATTGAATGATTAAAAATAATGAACGGCAAAAGATGGGTCTATCAAATTTAATGAAATCTTAGAGAGAAAAACTCGAAGATGCATTAAGTTTGCTGAAGAGTGAGAGTGAAGGAGGACTCCCCCCCAACCCCACCATTACAAGTGTCAGTACAAAGTGATAGCCATTAAAACTGGAGCACACAACTCAAAAGAATTTATTCATTTCTGGCTTTGTGATTATCTCCAGCCATAATTGCACCGAAAGAATGAAGTAATAAACATGAATAAAATAATTTCCTAACTTTAACTTCGGCCAAACATGACAAATTATTAGGTCTACGGCGAAGACTACTGAAATAGTCCTCCTAACTAAGGAAGCAATAATATATATAAAAGTATGTGAGTCAGCTTTTTAATTAGCATAATAAAAAAAAAAAAAAATAATATTACATTTACATAGATTATATCATTTTATTGATTGAAAGGTCCAAAGAACAATAATAATTTCTCACCATACAATGGCTAACCCTGCCTTTTGACAAGTGACAACTTAATTGGGTTAGAAATAGAATCAACATCTTATAGATTACGAAATGGACCGGGTCATGTTGATGACTGAATTCATTGCCCACTAAGAGGGCCTCAGCTCATGGTCAAGTATTCCAGTAGAGATCTGAGAATATGTTTGATAACAAGTGTTTTTTTTTTTTCAAGCCCAAAAAGTTGTCTGATAAGCCCAACAAAAAGAAAACTAAAACTAAAACCAAGCCTAACATAGGTTCCAATTAGAATAGTGATGAATAAATGATTAAATTCCCAAGTTTTTAATAGTCTATACTTTTGGGACTTTTTTTTTTTTTTTGGAGAAGATTTAGTTGATTATGGTGCAAGTAATTTGAGTTCAAACTTCACTCATAGTGCATGATTTCATTTCCTTTCTGGTATAATTCTTCAAACGAATATGTGCTCCATTATTGCTTACTAAATGATATAGATATTGGTTACTAAATCCCAAGAATGATGCATACGAAAATCACAAACCACAAAGCATATATGCGCATATGATATAAATATTGCTTACTAAGAAAAGACAGGTGACACCAGTCACAGCCATTATTCTGAAATCAAAATCTTAAAGATTATTGTCTACAGTAATTTACACATAAGAAGCCTGGTTTTATTTAATATCATTTTGAGCTTTGCCTTTGGTTTGTGAGGGAAGTACACCCAACAAAGGGGGAACCAAAAGCAAAATACAATAGTGATTAATTGAAGCAGATTCTCCAGGCAAGGTCAAGGCAACAATTTTGCACTCTCATCCCTCCTATTTGTGTGTGTGCGCGCGCGCGCGCATGTGAGAGAGAGAGAGAGAAGGAGATTACTGTGCATAACTCAAAGAGTGAGAACAAAAGGTGGGGCATCCTTTCTTGGCCCTGCAACAGAACGATAAACATAAAGTTTATCAGCCTGACAATCATCATTCCCGCATTCCCTTATTACCTCCACATTCAACCTGGGCATCTCTTGTGCCAACAATCTACAGCCATCCATTGTCACTTTGCAGCCTGACATCCAGAGTGACCTCATTGATTCATATTTCCTGAAACTTGATAGCAAAGCTGCATTCCCAAACGGGCAGTCCCTTATCTCAAGTTTCCTCAGCTTTGGACAACCTTTCAATACACACTCCATACCCCAATCACTGCTGCCAGCAAATGCAACAGAAAGTGTTTCCAAGTTCTTGGCATACTTCCCAATGTACTCAAATGTAAGGTCAGTCAATAAACCTGAAACTGCAAGCCTCCGGAGTTTAGTGCAAGTTTTCACCACTGCACCAAAAGCCTCATCCATGGGTTCATTTGTTTGGTAATCTGGCTGGCGTGGGTTCATTATGCAAAGCCTGAAGTGGGTGAAATCAGGGCAGTTCTGCACAATGGTTGCTACTGCAGCATTAGTCATCTGTCGGCAAAAGTAGAGAACATAGTGGAGTTTCTTGCAGCCATATGACACAGCAAGGAACCCAGTTTCAGTCACCCCATGTAAAATTTCATCCTCAAACGGATCAGATGCAGGGAAGACACGGAGTTCCTCAAGTAGAGGACAGTTTGATCCGACTGCTTCCAACCCCTCATCTTCAACGGAGTCCAGGACCTGTATCAAAAATTTGACATAGAGGCCCCAAATTAGTAATGTTATGACTTTTTATAATTAAAATGTTACTTGTGCAAGTCAGAGCAGTTAGAACTACAAAAAATTGTTCAGAATTAGTTAAATACTAGGATTTGTTATTGGTGCATATGCAGTGAGCTTTCTGGCATTTTGTTAACTATTACGTAAGAAGTAAGCACAGAATTCATTGGTTGGGGTTAGAAAACAGCTGAACAGAACTATAAGTTCTAGTGGAAGAGGGACTATGTCTTTGTGAAATGATGTGTATTGCTGACAGGTGAAGCATGTAGTTCTCAAAATATACTTTTGAAGTGCATATGAAATGCCAGAGGTAGAGGAACCACCAAATTTACAAGAAGGAAACTACATAAAGGGGAAGAGATCTGAATTATCGGTTGTAAGATGAAGTATTTCCATATTTTAAGAAAAGTCCAAGATGCAGTGGTTTCATTGAATTGGAGAAGGATAATTATCTCCTCCGCAAAAACACAAATAATGATTTTAGAACTCTTAAGTTGTGCACCATGACCATGTCAAAAAGAATTGTAGCTTTTCTTACTTTACTATTGAACTTTGAGGAAATCTGACAAGTGGAGAAAATGGGAAATTGAGGTTCCTTACCCAGAGGCGCTGAAGAAGTGGGCAATGAATAAGAAGATTAGACAATTCATCACTTCGCAAAGCAGCATAGCTCAAATTCAAGAATGTCAAATTTGTACAGGCAGGGTAAATAACTGGAAGAAATATGGATGTAACTTTATAAAAACCAGAGAGGATGTTTAGATTCTTGCAATTGTTGAATGAACTTTTGAGCTTTGAGTGCTGGCGGGGTGTAAGCTCTTGCAAAAGTGAACCGGTACCCAGCTCCCTTAAGTGAGGAGCAAGAACAAGCAGCCTGTGTAATTGTTCCAAGGTCATATTTTCATTAACCTTTAAAACTTTCAACGATTTGCACCTACTAACCAGTCTCTCAAGAGCTTCAAAATTAACATCACTATTCAAATTGGCAAAGTTTAGTACTTCCAGTGACATGAAGTTTTCAGGGAAGCAACTCAACCATTTACCACTTTTATCATCGATATCATTCTCTTGTATGTCAAGCTCGGTCAAATTCCTGTAACCAAATCAGAATTTAGAACTTTATCTTTAATATGTGGAAATGCAATATGAGAAGTAAAACCTTAATTTTAACATAAAACTTTAACAATTTTATATATATTAAACATACTCCACCTTGTTAACCATATAGTAAGAGCATTCACATTCACAGCAGTGCATCTATAATTTTAGCTATTTAGCACCAATGAAAGTTACTTTATCTATTTTACCTACACACGTGCTGCAGCAGTGGATCTATTTTAACTTTCAACATAATAAAATAATATAAACATCACAATATAATAATATATCTACTATAATAAAATAATCCATCTCACTACAATAAAATAATATATTCACTACACCCATACATCACAGCCACACACAACCACAACCACAACCACCACCACAGCCCACGACAAAAGAAAAAAAAATCAACCAAGTCCACACATCACAGCCACACACACAACCACCACCACCACCACCACCACCACAAACACCCACAACAAAAGAAAAAAAAAATCAACCAACCACCTAACACACCACCACCACACCCACAACCACAACCACCACCACACCACAGCCCACAGCAGGAAAAAAAAAAAACAAAAAGTGCTGATCGGTGCCCACAACCCAACCACCCACCAATGAACCCAACCACCTATCGACGCTGATCTACCCACACAACCACAACCACCACCACACCATGAAATCCAGCCAAACTGCCATCACGAAACCCAGAGATGGGACAGCGATGAAGATCGGCAATGAAGGACTGGGCGATGAAGGATCGGCGATGAAGATCAGTGATGAAGATCAGCGATGAAGGATCGATGATGAAGGACTGGGCGATGAAGGATCAGCGATGAAAATCGATGATAAAGATCGGCGATGAAGGACTGGGCGATGAAGGACTGGGTGATGAAGATGAACCCAGAACAGTCGGGAGAGTAGATGAGGGAGAGAAAAAAAAATGAGAAGGAAAAAGGAAGAAAGAAGAGAAGTCGGAGAGAGAAACAGTGAAAAAGAAAGAAAGAAAGAGAAAATATTTTTTAAAGGAAAGAGGAGAGAGAAATTTATTAAAATATTATTATTTTTTTTAGCTTTCATGAACAGTGCACATCTATCTATAGATATGCACTGTAGCAAATCAGCTAAAAAAAATAAGTATAGCTCCACTGCTGGAGCTTATTTTTTGTGTTTGTAGAGCTAAATTTTAGCAATATAGCAATATGCCTCCACTGCTATGAATGCTCTAAAAAGGAATAAATAGAAGAACGTCAACTTATAGGGAATAACGTGTCAAGATTCCCCATATCTCGATTAATAGACTGGTTTTAGGTAAAACAAATGAATATTTCTAGTGCTCTCCACTCATTTGAATCTTAAATCATTTAGTGCAGAGTACACCGAAGAGAAAGGAAGCAACTCCAAGAACTACGTCTTGATCATTGATGGTTCAGACCACACAACCAAAGCTCATTGCAAGGTCACATCCTCATTTGCAAATGCAACAAATTTGGATTCCTAGCGAGATTCCCTTTGTTCAATTGATAGAAAATATATGCCCACAAATTTGCAAAGGTTCTTGAATATAAATATGAGAGATATTGAAAATATGGATAAATCCCACATCAAATAAATTCTGAACATTGAATTCTTTCTAGCGTGTAGAATTATACCCAAGAAACATATAACCCACCAAATCAACTTTATTAAAGTTTCACTTCACCTAAGACCACAGGCATCAACTAGAGAGGTAGTTTTATAAACTGATACATCAACGAAATGCCAGTCAGAAACCAAAGAAAAAAGCAGAGGAAGAAATGGAAATAAAAATCACGTCCATTCCCACCACAACACTGTTTTCCTAGTAAAACACATTTCTTCTAAATTTTATCCACGGACATCCACCCAACAGGCCAACACATAAGACATACTCCAATCTAGTGGTAGTGACAAGCATACAATAATAGAGGTGACATCCTTATCACATAACAAAAAGAACCACAACTTTTTTTTCACTTTGCACTTCATTCAAGGCCACAAGAAGATATTAGGTGGGTGCATTCTTCCTTGGCCGCATATTGGCCACTTATTAGCCATTTTATTTTCACCAAATGGGACTATTTGCAATAGTATAAATACAAGGATATGCCATCCACTAAATGCAGGATAAAAAGAGCATCCCCATTCACGGCAAAAAAAGAAGACCAAAAGAAACTAAAAAGTTGAAGCACTTCTATATGTTTCACAACCATTTCCACAATAACAACATAAAATCAAAATCTTTCCTTTCCTACCTTCTTCAAAATGAGTCCCATCACTAATCTGACAACTAGAACCACAAAATCAGTTTGATCAACCTAAAACAAAAGCCCCATTCGTAGCAAAATGCATACAAATTTTGACCTTTGTCATCAAAATTATCACAAGAACCTGCTCAGATCTCACACACATTCAAAATTTAAAACCCCATCTCAAAACAAATAAGAACTCCAGCTAATAAAACTTAAGCTTAAATTCACTACTCCCTAAAGTTTAGTCCAGGACCAATTTTAGTCCTTGAAGTTTAAATTAATCACTTTTAGGATGACGTGGCCAAACTAAAAACTGACATATCCAAATTTAAAGAATGGGTTCCAGTTAACTCAATTGGTAAAATCTCTTATGCTTTCTGATAGTTGAATAAAAGATATGGATTTAATACCCAATTAAAAACCGATTAATATCTTGCTCTGATAATAAAAAGCTATCATTAAGATTGTAACTTGGAACGAGCATGAAGAAATTAACGATACTTCTTTAACTTTTGAGTTGTTCCGCTGCGGGTAGGCATAAAAGGATTTCATGTGCGTAAGGGGATCCCCTTTTCGCTATGTAAGTTCAACTCTCATTTACTAAAAGTCTGGAATCTTGGGTTACTAATTGGTGGGATACTAGGCAATCCGGGATATGCCCCTAGTTTGGTGAATCTCTCTCGTGCATCTTCACTAGGGCAAAGTGCTCATTCCTTTTTTGAAAGACTTCCTGAGAAATCTCTCGCTCATATAGCCAACAAGATTGACTAGACTACACTCGGACCTCCGAATCCACTCTTTTTAGAAAAGCGCATGTAGTACTATTGTGTTTACGGGCCAAAGTTTTAACACAAGAAAGCTGAAGTATATATTTTATTCGATACATATTCTTTCTTTTTTTTGAGGATCCGCTGTAATAATGAGAAATTTTTTTGCATATCCTGTGAAAAACACGATCGCCTGCCAGTGGAAGGCTTTCTGCGTTCAGTGATTCACTTGTCCCCTTGTCCATAGGGACCTCGTGGCATACAACCGAAACGACTCCCGCTAGATAGCTGCCCCTTTCTCTCTTTTTACAGCCTCGTGGATGGACGAAAGATGGAAAGTTACAGAACGGGGCAGTGATGAGTAGTAAAGTCTTGTGCTATGAACGCATAAGCAGGTAAAGAGTATATACATTGAGCTACCAAGGAAGTAATAACCTCTAAAGAGGCTTGCTCGCTATAAGTTGAAACTCTAAAAAAAAAAAAGTAATAATTATTTTGTTAAAGAGCTAATGGGCTAAAACTAAAACTTAAAAAGTTAATAAATTTGAACAAAAATGAGCATGAAAGACGCATAGAATTTTAGTAAGAAAACCAAAAAAATTTACTTACTTGCAATGAGTGGTAATGGAAGCAAGCCCATCAGTGCTGAACCCATCACAGCTCAAAAGCGAGAGAGCCTTAAAATTAGGAAAAGAAAGAGCCAAAAACTTTAAGCTCTCATCACTAACAGTCATTCTCTTAAGCCTAAGCTCCTCAAGAAAGTGATACTTGGTCGCAAAAACGAGCAACCAAGAGTGAACATACGCACCCCATTTGGGTGGAACCAGATCGAAATCCGAGAACCTGGGTTTCCCTTTGAGGGTCACACTGCGAATGTTTGGGAATCGCCGAGTCAGTATCTCCGGCGAGACTGAGTAGCAGTTTCCGATGAACACGTGGGTTCTTGACCAGCGCTCAGCATCGTACCAGTCTTTGCAGACTAGAGAGACCGAGTTACGGTCTTTTCTGGAGTTTAAGAGAGAGAGAACTCGTTCGAGAACTTCGTCTGGGAATGGTGAGGATAGCTGGGTTGTTGACTCGTCCGAGTAAGGAGATGGGTCTGGGTATTTTCTCTTGTGATTCATGGGTTCAGTGGTTAGAGAAAAATCGATATGATGAATATCTTGCTTGATTGGGCTAACGTACACTGTGTTTTTGTTTTGGATGGGAAATACATGTATAGTTTTCACAAGCTCGAGAGAGAGAGAGAGAGAGAGAGAGGAGCAAATAATAATTCTCAAAGACAAATTATCATATATATAGAGAGAGAGATGTTCGAGTTAGCTTAAAAGAGAAATAATCATAAAATGAACCTTATAAATTTGTAATAATATTATATTTATAAATAAATAAGTAAAAACTACAAAATGACGAGAAATTACATGGTTTTATGGTGGACCACGTCACTTATCCACCACTCTACTAAAAGACTCTTACTTTTTTAAAATTGCTTAGTCAGTGATCAGTTTTTGTTTTCAAAAAATTTCAGACTCAACAATTTTAAACATGTATGAGTCTTTTAATGGAATGATGGACAAGTAACGTGGTTCACCATGAGAATTTTATAATTTCTCCAAAACGAGACTCATTCATGAGCGAGATTCGCTCTTTGTCGATAATGATGTATTGAAGAGCACAAGAAAGGATGTGGAGCTAAATATGAAAACCGATGACAACGAGTGTTATTTATGACACTAATCTATGTCAAACCAAGTTGAATATTAAAAATTTGGAATTATTAACTTCATTTTATTTTTTAAATACAAGTGAAGTTCACATCATCAAGCTAAAATGTATTTAAGTTTGGTTTATTTTCTTATTCACAAATTACTTGATTCACTTACAACTAAAATAGCATATGTTATGCCCACATAATCATTACGTAGAAGTTTGCGTCAATGTCCACAAAGTGATTTAAGTTTCATATAATTTCATTTTGGTTAATGAGCTAAGAACTCTTAGGTGAAGGGGATTCAAACCCTAAACCTGAGATACCATTCAATCATTGGAAAGAGATAATTACAATATATATATATATATATATATATATATATATATTCAAATTCAACCTTATATTGTTCCTTAAAAAAAAAAAAAAATCTAACTTTGATTGCTACAAGAGTCAAGGCCGGGGTCAAATAAATATCTTTTTTTTTTGAAGCTTCGTTTCTGCTATTACAAAATGGGTGTGTGAACTCTGGAGTCTGGAGCGTGACACATATTGGAAGCAATTTCTCAATGATATATATTTCTCGAAGGAATCAATCATGCTAATGCCTAGTATATGGGATGTAGTTCATTCTCCAATTATCTTTTTAAATGCAAGTAGCTATAATCATATTGATTATATACACAATAGAGTTCACTGAGGTTCAGCTCACTGCTTAGAAATCTGGTCTTTATGGAACAAGCTAGCTAGTTTGTCAGTTTAGTTTTACAGTTTCTGTTTCAATAAAATCTTCTTGATTTTCATAATAATTTTTTAAAAAATGAAGTCAAGAAGTCATTAATTTAGTGCACTTTAAATGGGTCCGACATATAGGTAACATTCCAACTTTTTTAAAGGGCGCGTTGTGGGGATAACTTTAGCGATTGAAGGTGACTTAATCACAATCCACATTATCACACATTAATGGTCATCTTTCATGGGAGTAGAAAAGATATGGTCATCTCTTCGACACGATGGGATTAGTACTGCTGGGTCAATGAAAGGTGAGAGGTACAATTGATTGATAATATCCAATTCAACTACAAAATAAAATTCACTTGATTGGCTCTGCAATATACATGTAATGAGCAATGCTATATGACATAAAATTTCATGACAAGTAATAAGTTATAATCGGTATAATCTCATTTTTATGTTTCATTTCTATTATATACAAGTTATAATACGTCAAATTAATTGTTGTGAAATTTTTTTTATCCTTTAGACTTATTGATGGCTTAATTTACCTCTAACCCCTAAAGACGAGTTACTCTTTTTTTTTTTTATGACTAACAATTATGGTTCCCCTTCTTAATCTACAATATGAAAGATAAGATGGAGTCAAATGGACCTAATTCTTCATGAAACAAGACTTGAAAACATGGGGAAGGTTTATTTATTATGGGAATAAGACCTCTAACCCTTTTGTCCCCCAGAGCTTAGGAGCACCATGTTCTACTAATACCTACTTTTCTGATTTTTCTCTCGGTCTTCAAAGGTCCACTTCGTTAAACCTTACTATCATGACTGTCTACTACTTGAAAAAAAAAAAATATATATATATATATATATATTATGAACAATGTTAGAGACAAAAAAAAATTCACAAATATTTTACACAACAGTTAAATTGGCAAGTTTTTACTAATTTTTATCTAAATCCATCGCTAACATCATTTTTTAACTACATACCACTAATAATTTGTCATATCAGTAATTCAGTATGCTGCGTAAATTTTGCGTGTTTATGGATTTTCTCAAAAAATCATAAGGGCTAGCTATGGGGGAATATCCACGTGGCAGTTGCACAGTGGGACAAGATGGGCCGGGTTGTTGGGATATTGGGTTTCCCATGGTGGCCTTTGAGCTGTGAGGAAAGGGAATTAGCTAAGATTGCTGAATGCTGATGCAGCAATGAGGAAGACCACGTAGGTCTTTTAAGGACACGGATTGGGACATGGGTGTGCATGTGTGACCAACCTTTTCGGCTTTGTACCCAACTGGACTCTAGGATTGGATCGCCCCTAAAACAATCCTCACTCCTAAATGACATCCTTTTATTATTAAGCTCCAATTAGTTCGATTAATGAGCAAAAAGATATTCATTAACATCATAATGATTATCATCAACAAAAAGTTTGAGAAATTTGTTTTGATTTTTATAAACAGTACTTATCATTATCAATGTGATTTCTTATAATATATTAAGAATATTAAGGATATAGTGTTAATTATGCTGTTTATATTTCATTCAGAAATAAAAATGGCTTCGTAGGAAGATTAATCAGTTTTTTTTTTTTTTTTAATCTATAGAAGTTTGTGTAAATTGTACTATTTCGTTTAGAATACTGTAGTATGCATCCATAAAAAGTTTGTGTTGTAATTATCAAATTATAAATAAAAAAATCCTACTTCCTTACTTTAAAAATAATTATAAAAAACAAAGTCCTATTTCCTCAAATTGGATGTCGGAGAAGGTTGATTTTGTCTAATCACTTTTTTTTTTTTTTTTTAATTTGGAAATATTTTCGCTTTATTTTGATTGCGTTTATTTCTTGGGTTTGCTTCATAACTTGAAAGTTGAAACTCCTTTTGGATGTTCTCTAATTTAAAATCTGATCTACTTTCCCATTTTAAAAATTCTGAGCTACTTGAGCTTGCATTCGTATACTGAGTTGTGGGCCTCGTGGCCCCTGCAAGATGTTGGGCCGAGGTTTATGAATGGCCTAACAGAAGAGACAAAGACCCAATACTTAGAAAGCTAGATACAGCTCTGGCCAAATTTTTCTGGTATATCTTGTGAGCTTGGAAAGATTTTGTATCAATTTTTAAATTTCTAGAGGATATCTTATATAAAAAAAGATAAAGACTTAAAATAGCAAGAGAATAATTTTTAATGAAGACCAAAACAAGGGAATCTCCTGCAAAGAAATGACAAATAAAATGACCAAAATTTAAAAGGTAAATTAGGGTTTTGGGAAAAAGTAGTGGAATGTCCCAAAAGATTTACACTGATTTTTAATACCAAAGTAACAGGGTTGATTTTATCCTCCTCTTGGTTTACAATTGCACCAAAATTTCTCAGGCCCTTGCAGTATGTACTCATGATTGCCACGAAGAACATAAAAGAAACAGAGTAGCTAAATTTTTGCCGAGTCCTATGATATATAAGAGAGAGAAAACATGATCTTTTCTTATTTTTCAATTAACATTGCCCAATAAAGCATGTTATATTAAAGAACAAAACAAAGTTTTTGCACCCTTGACATGGGTGACTAGTAACTAGCCATGTAGCATGATTTTTGAAGAAAGTTTCTGCAAATCTGAAAATATTAATCAGACGCTTCCCCCCTTCCGTCCCAACCAGAAAAAAAAAACCAACTGTACCTACTACTGACAACTTAACAAGAGTGCATATTCAATTATTCAACAAATCAAGTTAACCGATCGAGATTTGAAAACAAAATTTTCCTCAAATATCAAAATGTATAGTCAACAAAATTCGGGCCGCGTTTTTCTATTGGAAACTCTATTATCTGTTAGCTGCCTGCCTCATATACGACTTGAGTCCCTCCCGAAGATAAAACGCCTTGTCCAATCTGTTACCACCAATACCCTGTTTCGCCAGCTGACTTGCTTGCTGAAAGTTAAAGAAAAAAAGTTGGGAAAGAATCAAAATCTGATAAATGGAACTCTTTGGTAGTTAGCACATTGATTATTAACATTGAACCACCATTCAGTCGGCATTGTTGAGTATAATTGGGTTTCTCAAGTATATGGGTCTCACCATCTTCTGAATAGGAAAGTTGAATTTGATATACCCCAAATCATTTATGTAACACCAAAACTGAGGAGAAGAAAAAGATTACCTTGTATAGACAGAATACCAAAGCCACTGACTGCTCTGGCCAATGGATACCCAATCGCCAGGCAGTTGTGCAGCTGTTTGCTCTCCTCCCAAAGGAGCAAACTGTCCAAGATGCTTATACCTTAATAAAGAGAAATCAACGAGGTAAAAAATTGTTAAGATAGACACTTGTTTTATCACTTTGAATTAAGAATAATATATGCTATTTCCAAGCTAAAATAATTCTCTATCCATATTAGAAGTCAGAACCTTACTAAGAAGTGTGAGTTGATTTAAGTTGAGAGAATGTAAAAATGTAGAAGAAAGACTTAAAACTAACATTACCAGAAATTGTAAAAAATGACACGCCAATTAAGGAAGTAACAAAGTATGACTTCTTTCTAAAAAAAGAAAAAGAAAATAGGACTTTAGATAGAATAGAACCGGAAAAATAATACAATTGTGGCCAACCATGACTAGTCAGTTGTTGAATATTAGAAACTTAGTACTATATTTAGACAACACACTTTTTGAACTTGATCCCAAAATTCATGATTATGATTTATGAGGTATTATCTAGCTCTAACATGGCCATGCGAACACAGTTTGAAATAATAGTTCAAATTGTACCTAAAGGGACGAAACCGATGGCGGCCTGTTCCCCTGAACCTGAGAGGACCCTCTGGATTTTTTTCACACTCTTCCATGCGGTTAAAACACTTAGCAAGGTAGACGCCTTGCTGAGATGCAACCTGCATTGTCATTTTGGAAAGCAAACAAAACATACATAAGGATATATGCCTCTGATAGATTATATTATTATAAGGCATGACCAAATAAAAATAACATGAAACCTGAGCCGTAGCTGGAAGATTTTTCATTTGAGAATCCACTTGGGAAAGAGCTGATTTAAATTCTTCAATATTTAGTTCAACAGATTCTTTTGTATCATCCCCTTTGGATTCCTTCAAAAGATCAAAAATATCGCTCATTTGCTTCTTCTTCAAATAAAGCTCCACTTGAGGGTATCGTTCACAGATGTCATCAATAACTTCTCTGAACTCTTTGACTGTAAGGGTTCCTGAGTTGTCCGCGTCTGCCTTACTAAATATGGCTGAAATATCTTCCTGAAAAGAAAATTCAATAAGGAAAGGAGAAGAACATAATTAGCAGAATGTGAAGCTTAAAATAGGGGCTGAAATAGGAAAGAAATATTTGGACTAACTAGTAGCCCAAAGTAATCTATAACACTATTTCTCCAACTATTAATTAATTGATATAGATTTAAAAGAAAATAGTTCTCCAGTGAATAGGTTGCAAGTGATGGACAATGCCACATCAATAACAACTAATGTGGAAGACTGAGAACTGGCTATTGCCAGCAAGCATACTTGGGAAGGAAAATTAGTGTAGTAGAAAATATGCAAGTTCTATATGTGTTTTCATTATTCCTAATAAATTACCAATTATCTCAAAATTTAAACTATTAAGAAATGATAAATTTAATCATTTAATCATAATTCTAACCCTCCCCCTCATGTGTGGGTCTAGACTCTCCATAATAAATGGGGCCCAACACAGCAAATTTTTAACTTATTAAATGGGAGGTAAAGTGGAGACAAGGTTTGAACTCAAAACCCCTCCTTTGATTCCAAGATAAATTACCAATTGTCCCAAAAGCTTGAGCTATTATAAAATGTTGAATTTAATCATTTAACAATAATTCTTTTGATGCCATGCGAAATAATTGAACATTTACAGATTAGCAAAAGTTCCTATTTAACCATAATTCTAACAATTCCCTTTTGAAAGAAAAGTTTTATCAGCTCTTTGCAAAAGAGAAATGATTTAGTTGTCATCTGTTATAAGTCTAGTTAGTCATGCCTGCACAGCCAAACTTTTTTAGAAAGGAAGAAAAGGAAGAAGTTATAATCAAGAAGTTATAAGCCACATTTGCAGCAGAAAAATTATTCTCATTGGTAAATTCAAATGAATCAGTCACGTCATTAACAGGACAAACATCTCTTGATTGAAAATTCAATGAATGTTGAGTTTGATGTGCATATATGAACTAGAAAATTAATAGAGTATAGTACCATGACTTTGCGCTGATTTATAGTGGCACAATCACCTAGTGCATATATGCTGTCACATCCCTCAACTCGCAGCCATTCATCAGTTGCTAAAACACGCCTGTTGGCCTGTTTTAAGGAAACCCAATTATTAAATGAAGTGGTAAATGAACATAAAAAAGATCAGCTCATGAAGTTTTAGTAGTAAATGATATCAAAAACTATATGTAAAGCAGCATTTTAATAATTCAGAGGTTCAGGTAAAACACACCTGACCAATTTGCTTCATAAAATCCACTATGATGGGACGAGTTCCAATGCCAGTTGACCAGACTGCCATTCCATATGGCATAACAGAGATTTGGCCATTTTTCATTTCTTTAGTACTGATTTCTTTTTCAGATACTTTCACAACCATTGATCCTGTTTTCACATCAATACCATCTCGTCCAAACTTGTCTTCAGCAAAAGTTGTGATTCTTTTGTCAAACCTGCAAAAGTATGAGAAATTTCAAGTAAAGGAAGAACTGACTCTCCTAGCATACCATCCAACTTTTAGAAAATGAAATTCAAATCAGTGATAGTGTGCATGCGCTTATTAGGTGGTCATAAAAGATAGACATGTTAGGTTAGCTTTCTAAAATGCACTTATAAAGTAATAGACATATCATGAACACAATGACAGATTTACTTCCAAGAAACATCCATTGCAAACATTGTTGATTAAATTAAATTAAATTCACCACTAAGATCTTATTTTCTCACCTGCTTTCCTTAAAATTTACTTTCATAAACTTCAGGAATTGTGGCCATCATCACATCCTTAAAATATTTAATTAGAGCCAGCACACAAACTTTACATATTTTCTTATGCTCAAAATATAAAAGGAACAGTGAGACAAGCCTTACCATAGAACTTTGTGGTCCTTTGGCTCCTTTTTGAAAAAGTAAGTCTCAAACAATCTAAAATATGGAGACAGCAATTTCTTACTTTTGTAAGTCCCCAAAAGTCACATTGGTGAATCCCCAACTAATGTTTTGGCAGCACTTATCAGGTTTTATGACAGTTCCCAAACTTATAGTATTCAGATGACAGATGGTTTACGCAATATTTTTATAGAGAAAATTCACCTCCACATCTTAAATCATGTTAAGCACTTGCAGTCCGGATATCATTATCAACTCAATGTCCTCTTTCAGATTGATCATGTCAATAATGCTGTTAAGGCACTCAACGCTCACTAAATGCTGCAACCCTCTATGAACAAGGCCAACTACAGATATGGCTTCTATGGCTTGGACAAAAATTACATGTCTGACTCAGTGAACACAACTGAACTAGAAAAAAAAAATCATACATTAAAAGCTTAAGAGGATAATGCATCATGAACAACAAGGTATCAACTCAAAAAAAAAAAAAAAATGACAGGCTTTGAAGTGTCACATTCTTACATGTTTAAAATATGGTCGCCTGCCTCAAGAAGTGTTATTTTAACCTGGTCTTTAACCCTAGGATATAGCGTCACTAGATCCTCTTTGACAAAATCATGAAGCACCGCAGCAAACTCCACACCAGTTGGGCCACCACCAACAATAGCAAAATGAAGAATTCTCTTCCTCTCTTCTTCGCTTACATTTGGTAGGCTTGCTCTTTCAAAGCAATCAATAACTGTTCTTCTGATCCTCTGAGCATCTTCTACTTCCTGCACTAAGACATAAAATTCCCAGGGATGAACAAGAATTCCCAAAGCAATAAATAATTTTTCTTCTTTCTCTCTCCCTCTTGTTGTCAGGGGAGGGGCTAGAAAAAGATCTTCTGAAAAAGGGAAGCTTTCATGGGAATTCACCAAAACATAAACTAACAAGGTTGCAATGAAGTTACCTTCAGGAAATGACAATGCTCTTCCACACCAGGAGTATTGAATGTATTAACACGGGCTCCAACAGAAATTATAAGGTAGTCAAAGTCCACAACAAATTCATCTTTCCCATTTTGAGTAGACCGACAATAGATTTTCTTGTTTTCTGCATCAATCTTGAAACATTCTGCTTCACAGTATTGAACGTCTGAATGTTTCTGCTTGAGGAAAAGTCAAGAAAAAGCATCGTCCAATTATAATCATCATCTCTAGTAAATGACAAAAGCTACCTAGCATGTGAAAATGGTAACCAAGCGGCTATCAAACATAAAACCAATAATTATTGGGCCATGTCCACAAACTCAATATAGTAAATATTTTCTATTTTCCAAAGAACAAAGGGATCCATCAAGTTCCTTTCCAAAATCTATAATCACATCTGACACCTGAGCAACACATTTTGCTGGCATCGAATAATAATTTGTCATCTATCCATGGTCTCATTTTCACCCCTCTTCATATTTGTGGTGTCCTCAAATGGTTGCTTAAAGATGTACAAATCTTTTTGTATAGTTTTTGTTGTCTTATTGGCTTCATTCTGTTCCTTCTCCTCTTTCTTTCTATTTTCATTTACTTCGATGGTAGGCAAAAAGTGGCTGCATATTGTTATTGCACCCCTATTCCCATGTGTCTTATGATTGCAGAATTTATTTTTACTCATGGATATTTATCTAGAAATCATCTTTCCCGTAACAAACACCCAAGCATAATCTCTATTACTTAAACCTTCACGTTCTCAAAGGGGAAACAGTTGTTGTTTTTCTACATGTTTTATACGCACTCTTGCATATACAGGCATACAAAAATAAGATTAAGATATTAGACGCATTTTCCAGTGCAGTAACAAGGCCTTCAATGACTCAACAGCCTTCAAGAAAGAAGCAATATCAGAATAGAAGCTACAGACCACATTGTTGACATGGTCTTTGCATACAGAAAACATTGAAGAACTACTTTTACCATCAGAGAAATTTAATGCGCAGATTTTTCAAAATTTTATGGCATATACCACAGTGCCACTGTAACTTGGCCTTTCTTCAACTGGTTTTATAACTACTCAAAAATTTGATTTTTCCGTCTATTTCTTATAGCATCGAAATCTGCAATCTTAGTTATGTTTGTCCCTAACACTATAAAAGCATAGATTATCTAACATAATCACATAATACAGCAATATTCTTATGCAATTCACTTTCGATTACCTTCCGGACAATGTTGCGAATTGGTTCAACAATGCTGCGAGGTTCGACTGTACCACATGTAACACTTGGCAGCAAAGGAGTGAATGCAAAATAATTACGGGGCGATATCACTTGAACATCGTATGTGGGGTTGTTCAGATTCTTCAAGAAACTAGTTCCAGCCCAACCAGTTCCTAGTACCACCACCTTCTTTTTCACGTTCTCCGATTCAGATGAAGCAATGGCAGGAGCACCATTGGTCGAGTTTGCCTCGGCATAAGCCACAAGGCCCCCACCACTGCAACGAGAAGCAACAAACACAAGCCAAACAACACAATAAATCAAATCATGAACTCACATATCATAACATTTTACATTAAAAATCGAATTGAAAAATACAAATTCGCTCAGGAAAAGGATTAACAAAGAAACGGCCATTCAATCTAAAAACACTATTTTAAAAAATAATAATTTCCAGTTAACAAAACCGCGCTATGTTATAACTCAGAATCTTATAGCAATAGCAATTAAAATTCAATGTGCTCAAAGCACAATTTTTCATTATTCGATTAAAAAATTATCTTAACACAAAATCTTTGAGCTACCTAAAATAAATTTTTATTTTTTTTTTAATTCTCTATATGTTTATGGCTGAGTTGTACGGATCTGATATTAATTTGAACATGTTGATGTAATTCAGTTTTCTCAAACTTTCAGAGTTCAACTTATAGATCTAATATTCTAAAATTTTCTATTGGAATGAGCAAAAAAAAATCTAGAACAATCTGATTCCGGAAACTTCCAAAAGAATTGGAAAACTAGAGAGCACATGGAATTCAGGATTAGAACACAACGAAATGGAAATCATAGCTTTATAGAATCACACTACAACTAATTCGTTACAAAATCATTCATTTACTTCACGAGTTTAGCAAGATTTGAATCCAAAAAAATTAAGTAAAACGTTGGAACAAATAAATTCAAATAACAGAACATGAACTACAATCAAATTAAGCAAATATAGTAAACCAATTAGCATTGTAAATTTATAATCGAGCACAAAAATCGAAAAGCAGAGAGAGAGAGAGAGAGAGAGTACCTGACAGTGAAGACCACGAGAAACTTGGAGAGTGAAGGATAGTCATTGAAAGCTCTAGAAACTCTCTCATAGAAAGAGAAACTCCGCATATTTGCACAAATTTTTTCCAAAAAGCTTTAGATCTATAGCCAAAAAACTTGGAGAGAAAGAAGAATTGAAGAAAAAGAGAGGAAGGAGAAAGATTTATAGAGAGAGAGAGAGAGAAGGGCTGTTGGTATAGTTAGAGAGAGAGAGGTTGTTACTTAAATATAAGTAGAATTAGTCTAGAAGTTTTGGTCTTTGGTATGAGAGAGAGAGTGAGAGAGAGAGAGAAAGGGAAATCCGGAGAAGTGGGAGGGAGTGGGGGGAAATGAACCGAACGTGAAGGAGAGAGATCTCTGGGTGTCTACGTGTTTCCCGCGCGTCGAGGTCACGATGGTTTTTGCTGCTTTGCTGTGCTGTACCTGTCACAGTCTTGAGTTGTGAATCGTATTTTCCTTTTTTTTTACTTGGCGGGCAAGGAAGTGGCAGGCGGCACGTGTCTTACTATGAGGATTCTATGACTTTGACATACCGCGCCTGGGTGGCCCCCACCTGTTGTGATATTTTTTTTTTTTTTTGAGTGTGAATTTCAACCGTTTTAGTTTTACACATTTTCACGCAATTCGCTAACAAAACTTTGGGTGACGTGTAAATATTAGATGTGAGTTTAAATTAGAACCAATAATGATTTAATTTATTGTGAAATTGTTATAATAAGTCGTGGATATAGGATTTCTTCTTTTTATTTTGTGTGGTCATATAAATATTACAAGTTTGACTATGTTGAATTTATAAATAGATGTATCGCCAATCATTAGGAAATAATTTAAGCATTCATTTATATAGCAATTGAAACAAACTAATTATATTTATTGCCATGTAAATTTGTAAACTTATGTAGTAAAATTTGGAATACTTTTAGCATTTTTTTTTAATAGGAAAAATTATGAGATTCAACTACCTACTAATTAGCATCATTGTGTGCTCAACAATGCTACTAACACAACCGTTCTCACAACTAATTTTACAACTTGTACAATAAAAAGTGGTTGGTTGCACAAATCACTAATTCAATAATGGGCAGAAAATATCGACCATTCGCATAAAGGACATTTTGTTGAGACACTACTTCCTTTTTTTTTTTTGCTAACCTTCAATAGTATTTCATTAAAAAAGATCAAAGCAGAAGGGGAAGTCTGCCTTACATATTTCAAGTAACTCCACTGGCAGACTATCCGTAAGGAAAGACATAAAGCACTGGGTCCTGAGAGCTAGCTTGGCAGCGTTGTGAGCTGCAGAATTACAAATTCTTCTAACCCAAACAAAAGAAACAGTACAAAAGGCCCTACTTAAAGCAAAAATATCACAAACAAAGTTACTAATGATCCAACTAGGCTGGAGACCAGGATCAGAAAAGACACTACTTCCTTATTTATTTGAGAAATGCTATCTATATTCACAATATTTTTACAACATTTCATAATAAATGCTATGTGGCATGTTGTTACTTACTGTTACTAATGGGCAAAGAAAATAATTTTAGTGATGAATTCAAATTAATAATCTGTAACAACCTGCCATTCTGCCAACTAAGATTTGTTGTAAAAATATTGTAGATGTAGCACCTTTCTATTTATATATATATATATATATGTATAGTTATACATAAACCAAATTAGCTAAGTTAATTAAAAAAAAAAGAAAACTCTGATAAACAAGCCATATATAAGGATGAACCCTCCTATAGATCCTATGTATAAGGTCTTACCTTACATGAGTGGAAATGTGGAATGCATTAATGCAAAATGTACTGGTTATACAAAAAAATTCTTTTATGCATCATTTGTAATTATGCAATTCAATCTATATTTAAGCTATGAACTATGAACTAAAAGAAAGAATAAAAGATAAATCGATTTACAATTTAAATTGATGGTATTTTTCACCTTGAACCTAAAAGCATCCATTTGTGGTCTAATGGTATATCCTATATTCCTTTACCAAAGATGGTCAAGCTTCAATCCATAGAAAAATATGACTCCCATATAATATTTAGTGTAATGTGAAAGAAATTAAGAATTTGAACCGGTGAGTACAGATGATCTACCAATATTATAATTTATAAAAAAAAAAAAAAAAAACACTAAAATTTGAATGCAAATGCCATTTCTTAACAAAGAGTAAGAATTCAAATAATTTACCTAACACCTTTCTGTTTACAATTTTTTAGTATGTATCTACCAAAAAAGGTAATTGGTGTGGTTCTAATAAAATATTGAGTTGCCTTAAATGGTCTTATTTTAATTGAATTGAGGTTTCTTACTGTCTTTTTAGTGGCGTAGCCGTAGATTCATATGTGATTATTTAATCATGCAAACAGGAAATGATAATAAAAATCAAACAGTTAGATCTCTTTTTTTTTTTTTTTTTTTTTCCTAAATCTCTCTCTTCGATCTGGCTCGACCCAATGATCTGTTTTCAACATAAAGTCTTGAGTCATCGCTGGTCCAAGTCCATCAACGTTTTAGTAATGGAAAAAAAAAAGGGGGTCTTTATTAGATTATATATCTTTCTTTTATAGTAAATTAATTTATTTAAAGTTTCACATAATATTTTATTGTATTTTGATGACGTTTCCATCTAATAAAGATATAATAATAAAACTTTCTCAAAAAAAAAAATGATATATTTATACTGTATTAGCTACCAATGGCATGTGTCATGTGCTTGTATTTGTATTTGTATCTCCTGATTTAATTAGACATATTTTTTTTGCAATTAAATGCCCAGTAATGAAATTGCAATATTTATGGTTACATACATACATTGCAAACGAATTGAATCAAAAACTAGTGATTCAATCTTCATCATGACGTAGGACTTGAACGATCAGCATCCAACTTTGAACTGAGACTTTTTTGTCAAGTTGAATGTAAGTTAAAATCTCCCCTCCCCCGCTAACTTTTCTTTTTCTCTTTCTCGAAATGTTTTTAAACAAAGTGAACCTTGCATCATGCATGGGCCGTTATGGTTTGGCTTGGCTTTTGAAAGTGATGTAAAAGCGTTTAATGAGTCTTTAAAAGTTCTTTTTAACAATAAATTATTAATGAAAAAGTTTAGCTCCAAACATATTTGCAACCTTAGACACAAACCATCGATAGGAAAATAGCATGTGTCATGTGACTCATTTGGCTATGTCAAGTGTGTTATGTGCATTACACATAATAAGAATAAATATCATATTCCTATTGGTTATTGGAAGTGGAACCCAAGACTCTAAACATGTTTGAAGTCAAGCTTTGTCCAATTACCAAACATTTGGAAATTAAAGAGCTAAAGTTTTTAGATTGAATAGACTATTCAGTGTAGTTTTAATGACACAAATTTTTCAATGAGTTATGTGACGTAATCTTTTTTAACTAAATAATAAACATAGATAATCTTATAAATCGCTATATGCCTACATAATAGGTTAGAAAAAAAAATAGTTCCAAATCGGTTTACTCAAAAGTTAAAGAGTCTTTTGTCCAATTACCAAACATTTGGAAATTAAATAAAGTTTTTAGATTGAATAGACTATTCAGTGTAGATTTAATGACACATATTTTTCAATGAGTTATGTGACGTAATCTTTTTTTAACTAAATAATAAACATAGATAATCTTATAAATCGCTATATGCCTACATAATAGGTTAGAAAAAAAAAAAGTTCCAAATCGGTTTACTCAAAAGTTAAAGAGTCTTTTGATTAAAACTATATATTACAAAAACTTTTCAACTAAAACTTGGAAAAAGTTTAGTTTCAAACTAGTTAAAAATTATCTTCTTTCACTCCACTACATGACAATTGAAAAGATCATCCATGTGTAATTTTAGTCACATAATTTTGTTAATAAGTCACATGACTTGTTTAAATATAAAAATGAACAATCTTATAAATCAAAATGTAGTCATGAGTTAAAGAATAAAGCTTAAAATTGTTTTGAAACTCAACTTTTTCTTTAAACTTTACTTCTTAAACTAATGCATAAATAACAAACAATCATTGTCATAGTTGGGAAAAAGGAGTTTTTGAGTCTTTTGACTGAGAATGTGAAGAAAAGCAAGTGGGAATGGGAGGCTGTATTGAATGGATGTTACGTACCTTGACATCACAAGCCAAGTATTGAATGGATGTTACGTACCTGGACATTTTATGATTTATGAATGCTACAATATTGGAGAAGCAGACTCATGCGGTATAATGCTGAACTGGCTAGGAATTTTGTGGCCTTGATTTCTGGAAGAATGCTGCTCTGTTGGGTCAGATTCTGGTATCTAGACAGCCTGGTCCTGCCTTGTATATTTGACATTTCCATTTTCCACACATGGCCCTTAACTTGGAGCACAATTCTTGATTATTTATTAGGTGAAATGCTTCTGGTCCTTTCGCATGGGGAAAAAAAATTATATATTAATTGGTGGTATATTAGGTTTTTTTTTTTTTTTTTTTTTTTTAAGTTAAAAAGTATTCATAGCTTTTTTTTTATGGTTGATCGTTGATGCTTTGTATTGTTCAACCGAAAGAAGTTTGTTGCTCACCAAGTGAAGCAATTCGAGAATTCTCACCAAGTGAAGCAATTCGAGAATTCTTATCGTCAAATTCAGGTGAAGCAATTCAAGAATTCCTACTGTCAAGCCACATACCCGATGTGGTAGAGAAAAAAACTTTTAATACATCTTTTTGAAATCAATTAATATCACAAAAATGAGAACATTTTGAAGGTTGACAATATTGACAACCTTTTATGTAACTTTTATAGTCAAACAAATTTACAATGGAAAGCAAAGTAGTACATCAGCACAAGCATGTTTACAATATGGTTTCGATCTACAAACTAATACATGATGATGAATATCTTATATTCCAGCCAAAGATCCAGATGCCCCTAACACATTCTTGTCGTATACGAAACAATATGTAACATGCCCTTTTCAAATCTGAACGCCCCGAATTCTCCCGATGATAAATTCTTGGAATATGTAGAAGTAGAAACATGATGTAACATGCTCTTTTTTTCTTTTTAATAGAAATATTATATTAAATTAAATTGCACTTAGCATGAAAAATGTAAAATTAGAAACATGATGTAACACACTCTATTTTTCCTTTTTAATAGAAATATTAAATTAAATTAAATTACATTACATTTAGCATGGAATACGTAGAAGTAGAAACATGATGTAACACGTTCTTTTCCCTTTTTAATAGAAATTTTAAAATAAATTAAATTGCACTTAGCAATTAGCATGGAATATGGGAGTGCACTCTCTTTTATGATCTTTAAAATTAGGACAAAGTTTAGTTTTAAACTAGTTTTGAGAAATCTCTTCCAATTTACTATATAACGATTTGTAAGCTTATTCATGCTTATTTTTTAACAAGTTATATGACCAATTAAAAATATAAAATATTTAACTACACAATGGATTGGAAGAAGATAACTCTAAATCTATTTGGAGTTAAATTTTTCCTAAAAAACATACTGTTAGCATTAAACATTAAAAAAAGTAGAGATACTCAGTATTTTAAAGCGAAAAAAGAAAAAAGAAAAAAAATGCAGCCTTTGTTGGTCATATGGCATAGTAATTTTATTAATAAAGGGGTTTTCAAAAAAAAAAAAATATTAATAAAGGGTGATCACTGATCACATAATAATAATAATAATAACTAGTCGCTAACTCATGCGATACACGAAAGAGTTGAGTAAAAGTTTTAAATTTTCACTTTTGCTTAAAGTTATGATCACTTGAAAATAAAAGTTACAATTGAAAAGGGAAAAAAAATTATAATACCAATGATAAGTCCAACACCAATAATAATTTGGTATTTCTTTGATATCAGTAATAATTTGTTATACCTAAAATTTATGCTAAAAAAGACGACATTAATATATAATTATTCCCAATACCCGAAATCATACTCAATAGGAACAATATTTTAAAAAAAAAGATTAAAGAAATTGTTAACAAACCTTGTGTAGGGACAAGGGCCCAAAATCATCTATTGGGCCTTGAGCCTTGGCTGAGAGCATGAGGTGATCCGAGGACAATTAACAGTAGTTAGTAGTTTGAAGTTCAGACCTTCATGAATATGATATGACTGGGAAGGTGGTCCGAGGAGGAATACCTCCTTGGACAAGCTAAACACGGACCAGGTATGAATCCCATTGATCAAAATGACCTTCTAGGGAGCTCCAGTGACAGGAACGTACACCTCGAGTATACCAAAAAGTGGAAGCTAGGGAGTTTCTATGGAAAAGCTGTTACTACCGCATTTAATGCACTGCAGCTACTTTTCTGGTTGCATTTATGTAGAGAATACCCCTGAACAATGCTGCTTTGGCTACCACATCTCATAGAAAGCTAGAAGAGATGTCTGATAGGACGGACACTCAAGTGGTTGCTTGGATAATTAACAAATGGAATGCCAAGATCACTAGAGGAGAGATATATAATGTAAGAGACCCTTGAAGGGGGGGGGGGGAAGAATACGGGAGCAATCAAAGTAGCAATTATAATCAATTTTATTGATTTATAACAAGATTTACTTCCTTGGACAATGAATTGATTCAGCTTTATTTTCCTTGTTCTTGCTTGATCATCATTTAAACCCATACTAGCCGTTGTCAAATTCATTAGGGCCTAGTTCTCCAACCCACTCTCTACAAATTTATTGTATTGGGCTCACTAGGCCAAAATCTCATACATCTTAGGCTGCAAGACGTGTCCCTACACCTGGAATAGCAGTAATATAAGTTATTAAAATATAAAGGAAATAATCTAACATAATCTAACATAAAAGGATTGAAGAAATTTTTAACAAACCTGGAATAACAGTATTATAAGTTATTAAAATGTAAATAATCTAATATCACTCAACCTATTTTATAATTTTAAAAAATCAATCAATGAGCCCATTAAAAAAAAAAATTGGTATATATGTTTAAAAACTGAAAATTATTGTTTAAAAACATGTATGAAAATACATGTAAGTGAAAAAGTGTATAAAAATACGTGTAATGTTGTTTAAAAATTAAAAATTATTGTTTGAAAACACAAACCAAACGCCCCCTAAGAGCATCCGTAGCAGATGTTCTAAAAATTATGTCATTTTACCACACCAAAGGCCTACTTTATTATTTTACCACATCATTTTATAACATCCCATTTATCAGATGTTTTATAATTCAATTCTATACATTAAAATAATATTTACTACATATTAAAATAATATTTATTACAACTTATCAACACAATCAACACATTAAAATTTTTGCCACACGCATTCCGTTATCGTGGCAAATTGTACTGTTCAATGTTGCAAAAAATATATCATATCCCACATCTGCTAAATGGGCTCAAATTGGGTTTGGTGTGGGATATGTGCCAAATGCTAAGGATATGTGCCAAATATTTAGCATTTGGCACATATCCCACATCTACTGTGGTTGCTCTAAGTACCGCAGAAGAGAAAGTGACATGAGGATGAGGATGAGGGTGGGAAATTACCCTTTTTTTTTTTTTTTTGAGAAATGAGTGGGAAATTACTTGGGTAAAAAGAAGTTTTAAATTCCTAAATTTCATAAGCCCAATCCGTATTTTCCTCTTTATATTTATTATTGCTCCATCATATTTTTAATTCTCTCATCTTTATTTCTTTGTTATTTTTTTTTCTCTTATCTTGAATTGTTCTCATTCACACATTTAAATTATTTTTACTTTCCCAATACCTTGACTTTTCTTTCCCAATGGCTACACGATCAAATGTTCTATTCTTTATTCTCATCCTCACAAATCTCTTCCTCTCCCTCCATCTCAGCCTCTTCATTCTCTTCCTCACAAATTAGTTTCAGTCACAGAAACAATAAAATTGCAAGATTTTTCTTACATATTGCATCGTCATCATGCTCTTTTATTTTTCTTTTTTTTCAAAAGATTTTGCAGAAGCATTCATCTCAACGTTTTGACAGATCTTATGGTGGTTGAGGCTTCAACAATAATGATAAAGTGCTATGAGCCTGTAAAATACTACTTTATAGGCTCATAGCATAAGGTGCTATGAGCTGGTAGAGGAAGGCAGGAAAGATATGACAGAACATTGTGAAAGGGAAAGGCAAAGCATCGGATTCTAGAAAACTTTATTACTTTCTTTTTTGTTTTATATTTTTTTAAATGTTGTGCTGACGTGAAAATTTGTAAAAGTTTCAGATGATTTGGTTATATATATACTATATATATATATATATATTTATATTTAGATAATAATATTTTTTGGCTATAATACAGAAGCCGACGTAGTGGCCCATGAAATAGGCAGATGGGCCTTGGCTTGTAATTATTTTGGTGTATATGGGTCAAGGCTGCCCATTCCTCCTCCATTGGAAAGAGCCTTGTATTTTGGTTCCTTTATGTGAGATGTCTTACTTTGATGTGTTAATTCTCGTAGCATGTGAAATTCACATATGTGCCATGTTGATGTTGTGACTTGTGAGAGAATGATCTTATGGAGCTATTCCATGTCCATGAGATGCTTCCTTTTAACATGAGGCCCAACTAAATATGATTCAAGAATATGGCCCATATGTGATGTATATGAGTTAATATTCTCTTGAGGATGGCCTATGTATATGATTTTTTAAAGTTTTGCAAGTCTTCCCTGTATCAAAAAACCAAATAATATTATTACTATTAAATAATAATAATATGTGAGAAAAATATTTAGTTTTGCTAAAGTACTCAACACTGTTTTTGAGTTCGTTGGAGACCGGAAAAAGAGTTTTGCTCATTAAAATTTGGAAAAAAATAAATTAGTTGTTGAGCTCGTAGTGAATGCTTTAAGGCCATCTCTCCTAAAACGGGCACAAAAACATAATCCGAACAATCATTCCATGAGCCTTACAAACCAAGCCCAACATGTTCAGGTGTGCAAATACCTTCTTCTTCTTCCTCTTCAGATCTTCTTCTTGTTTTTTGTTTTGTTTGACCCAAAAAAATATTTGTCATAAAAGAAAGGAAAAAGAAGAAAAAGAAATTACATATAGAGGGAACTAAGACAAGCTCTCTCCTGAAGCCTAAAGTAAAAATTAGGACTAGAGGAGATGAGGATCTTTCCCATACTATTACTAAAGACGGCCCATCTAGCTATGAACATGTACAACATGTGCTAAATACATTCGCCTCTCCAAACCTAAGAACAAAAGAACAATGGTCTAGTCAATGAAAGTCTCAAGGCATTAGTTAAGGTTGAATTTTTTTATTATAATTGATCAGTTATTTTGAGAGTTGCACACGAGTCGATTCATGAAGTATTTATTTATTTACATTTGTTGCTTCCCAATGTAGTGGGGCACATTAAATTCCTCTTTAATGGATACGCAAATACACCTATTAACAAAAAGAACAAAGTTCCTTCAAATTTCTTATTTATCTTTATATTAAATTTTAATTTTGAAAATCTAACATTGGATCGCATGCTCTTATTATATCCTTTATGCTTACAAAATTTTAAGAAGATCAAAGATCAATTGCTATATCATCAAATAAATGTTAAAATTTCAAATTTTTGTGATTTAAAATTGTGTATAAAAAGTAAGTTTATTGATCAAATAGTAAATAACATTTGATTTGAACAAAATTTAATATACATATTAAGAACATAAGAAACATAAAATTTAACGGCTAGATTTTCAAAATTCACATTCAAAAAATAAATATATGAGAAGTTTGAAGAATTTACCTCCGAACTAGTTTGGAAAAAAACTTTATTCTTAACAAAAGCCTACCAAAGGATAACGAAGCCCTTAAAGATCTAATATTTGCTATAATGGACACATATATCGACTGATCAGTGAGGCTCTACATTTAAGCAATGGAGAGGATGGGCAACATTTAAGCATCCACTTCCATGCGTATAATCCACTTCTTCAGAGCATCCACAACCGATAATTCCATCCTATCCTATTTTAACATCCCAAAAAGCTATTTTATCAATTATACAATACCATTTTACAATTCACCCAACAACCCAACTTTTATATTTCTATTCAATACATTAAAATAATATATCTACACAATAAAATATATATATTTGCAATAATAATCTCTCTCTTTCTTCTCATTTCTGTCTCTCTCTCTCTGTCTCAACCTCTCTCTCACCGCTGTGAACAAACCCAAAACCCCAAACAACCACCATCAAAACCCCACCACTGTTGCACCCACTCAACCTCTCTCTTTTATATTTTTTTTCTCAAAAACTCAGGCACAGAGAGAGAGAGAGAGAGAGAGAGAGAAATATAGAAATGGAATCAACAATCTTTCATAGAAACCATGAAAACCCAACTTTTCTGCCATCCCCAAACAGCCACAGCTCAAACAATAGCACCAGTAGCAGTGGCAATGGACTCCAACAACAACAACAACAACAGCAACAACAACCCACACCACCTCCAACTCCACCGTCATTTCCACACCAAGCAACAAAACCCATCACCAGATCCGAATCCACCAACCCTTACCTGACTACCTTTGTCCAAGCAGACAGTTCCTCCTTCAAACAAGTAGTCCAAATGCTCACCGGATCCTCCGAGAATGCAACTCCCACGCAACCCACTCACGGCAAACCCACGCAACCCATAGCAAACCCAAAAAAAACCCAAACAAGATGCTGCTGTAGAGATGCCACGGCAACCCCAGGCCATGGTGTGGTGGCTATGGGGTTTTGAGTCTGAAGAGAGGAGAGGATCCGGATCCAGCAAAATGAGAGAGAGAAGGAAGATAGAGAAAAGAAAAGAAATAATGAGAGAGAGAGAGGAGAGAGGAGAGAGAACGTTGGTCGGATAAAAAGGATGAGAGAGAAAATTAAAAAATGATTTTTAGAAATACAATTGTGCTACAGTAGCATCTTATTAATAAGATGCTACTGTAGCACTTAAAACTTTTTACAATTCTGAATGTTTACAAGTTCCAGTGCTGGGTGATTTTAGGCTCCGAATGATAAAATATGTCAAGAAATAGGATATGAGAGGCCGGCTGCGGATGCCCTTAGGTTTGGAAATGGCAAAAAGAGCAGCTAGAGATTTTACTCATAAAGAATCACCCAGTGAGATAAACACGGTCTGACCCGACTGTTGAGTCAAATTTAAATTTAACTGTTGACAAGGGCCAGGGGAGTAGGGGACTTCTGCGACCTATAAAAGATAAAACTCAACTAGCGTAGCGTGTAGCTCACAACTTCCCATATCATCTTGTGTGAGTAAAAGCCAAAAGATCAATGATTCTTGGCTCCTTAAAGTTGTTTGTTCCATATAAAGTGAATCACAACAAACAACTACGAACACAAGAAAATTCATGGAGTCCTCATGTGACAGGTTGAGAGTGAAAAAAGCATTAAGTGGCATTTCATATGCATTTGAGAAGTTCATTAAATGAAACTTTATTGTCCATGGGGAGTTGGACCAAATCATTTGAGCTATAGGACATTCAATGAAGATGTGCTTAATATTGGGACCCACGCATGGGGCCCACCCTTCATGTGAGAGGAAGGAGCATTGCTCTCGGAGTATCTAAGTTTTTTTTGTGCTCAACATATCTACTTAGAAGATAGATAACATCCTCCCAATGAAGAAAACATCTCTTGTACTTTTTACAAGTACGTGGTCTCATGTATCTTTTAGAGACACTTGAGTAGTAGGCTCAATAAACTTGAAAGACATAACATAAACCTAGAGATCCTAAGTTCCATCTACCATACTACTAGTCCATAAGATTTTAGAGCATTCATATCCGGTTTCTTCAACAATTTCATTTTATCATCTCAAAAGTTACTTTATCTATTATATCATACCATTTTACATCACACCCAACATTCTCACTTTTATTTTCCTATTCAACTCATTAAAATAATATATATTTTATAACATCACCATAAATGAAAATTATTTTATCTAATTAACTCATATAAATAAAAATTATAATGTAGTTATTAATTATATGCATAAGTTTGTGAAGGTGTAAAAACTTTTAATCGTGGTTTTTATAATATATGAGAAAAGAATAAGATAATTAAGTAGCTCATGAACAAGCCTAAGCTTGTTTGACAAATATTTTTTTTAACTAAATTTGAACATGTAATTAAGTTTGTTGATGAATTTGAGTTCGATTTCTATTTGAAATAAAATTTAATGAATAACCTTAAATTTTTAATACTTGGTTTAGCTCATTCATATCCAGACACATTCTAATCAAGACTTGATATAGGACCTTTTGTGGATAAGCAACTTTCTTAGTCAAACCCAATAGGCTAATATAGAGGAAAACTTACCACTTGAAGATGAAGTCCAAATGGAAGTGTTAGGGTACTGGACTTGAGGTAAATGAATCCTCGGAATATTGATGGTTGATTCATAAATGGGGGATGGAAAGGCCTAGGAAAGTTGTTCTATTTAGCAAACTGTTTCCTCACATGGAAGAGAAAGCATGCTGAATACATCTTTGTTGGTCTAAAATTGAATGCAAAAGTTGTTGTAGGGACCGGGTTTGAGCACTTCTACGGGTTGAGAGAGTGGACCCAAGCCCAGCTAACCCTGCAATGAATTTATAGAGAATGGGTTCAAGAACTAGGCCCTAGTGAGGAATGCAACGGCCATGCATGGTCACACGTGAGTCTAATATCTTAAACATGAATTGGGATGCACAATAATGCTCCTCGGACTGGCCTTTCAGAGCTTGGAGTTCTTATAATTTCTTTGAAGATTGGTTATAAGGTTTGAGAGAATACAAGTCGCTACAGTATTTCTTAATTCTGGTTTTTCCGTCTTCTCTGTCCGTCCCCTTTTCAAGAGGGGCTCCTTACATTATATACATCCCTCTCAGTTGATCCTAGCCTTACATTTGTTGATCAGCTAGACTACCACTTGAGAGCCTGTCCCATCAGCCGCATTCCCATTCCTCCTGTGGGTTGCAGCGCCCAAGACAGTACTGCTCAGGGGTCCTATCCTCATTAATGCGGCCAGGGCGTTAGTTGAGGGCATTTAATGCGGAGGTGACAGTTCATCTGGGACTTGCTCCTCCACCATGCTTCCATTGCTGGCGCTTGGTACTTGCTATTTGCTCTTGGGATGCTCGGGAAGACTCCCTTTGATGGTGTGCTGCTTGTCCACTTTATGATCTCGGCAGTCCGAGGAAGGAATCGTCCTCGGCACTGTTTCTTGGGCAATTGGGCTTTATACTTTCGTCCTCGGACCTTGGACGCCTCCTCGGCGTGGGCCTTTGGGCCTAGTTCGAAGTGGGCCGGGGTTGCCTGACTCTTTCTGGCCCCACAATAGCCCCTCAAAATCTTGTTGTCCGCATCCTCGGGCGGAAAGGAGGATTTTGACATCCTCGGACCTACTCCGTGTCCAATCGAGTCTTGTCCCTCGTCAGTGTTGGAGCCTTTTCATCTGCCCAAGTTGCGTTACTGACGCTTCGGTGCGCGTAACGTGTCCTTCATTAAATTCAGGCGGCTCTGTGCTCCCCACGTTCAATGGGAGGATGACAATCCAACGGTGGGGATTCGCCTAGCATTTATGGGCGGGAAAACTCGCGTGGCTCCTCGATATGGGGTATAAATACCCATTCGAATCGTTTTTCCCTTTTTTCATTCGCAATCAAGAGCTCTTGCGCATACATCCTGAGTCCAGCCAAATTTCCACCTACATCTCCAGCAAAAAAAGCCTGTCCGAGGAGCTTCTCCTCATTTCTGTAAGTTGCTCTATCCCTCTCTGAGCTTTCTTCCTCTCTACTCCTTCTTCTCTTTCATTTGCTCTTTCCTTTAGTTCTCTTAGGCGTCACTTGGGATGGGTAGACTTAAGAAGTATGTCTATACTGAGGAGGCGATGGAGAAATTCATCGCTGACTATAAGATACCTGCCAACGTGGGCTTGAGGTATTGTGAGGAAGGGGAATGGCTCCTTCGGAGGCAGGAGGGCGAGGTGGTGATTCCTATCATCGCCTTCCTCGAAGGTGGCATGAGAATCCCCATGGGGCCAGTGACGAGGGGTTACCTTACATACTTCCGGTTAACCCCCACCCAGTGCGCCACCAACATCTTCAAAATTCTGGGTTGTGTGGACGCTCTGAACGAGAAGATGGGGCTAAGGTTGACCCATCACGACGTGAACTATTGTTACAACCTTCAACACCTGAAGAACAAGTCGTACTACATGAGGACAAGGGACGATAGGGTCCGGCTTATCCAGTGCCTCCCTGAGTCCAGCAAGGGGCTGAACGAGGATTTTCTCATCGTGTCCGGAGAGTGGCACGATGGCCTTCACTGCCCGACGACGGAGGGGACACCAGGTGGGGCAGTGGGAGTAGGAGGGGGTTCAAAGATTTTAGTTTATTTCATATGTCATTTTGTGCACTGTTTGGTTACTAACATGAATTTGTCTCCTTTCTGCAGATCCGCACGCCTACACGCGCCACTTCAACCTGGTCAACAGGGAGGATTTGCAGAAAGTGCTCAGGGCGGCGATTTTCGAGAACGAAGCTGACCATCAAGTTAGAGCCGCTCACAAAATCTTGGGGTACACCCCGATCCAAAAATCGTTCGCGGCTCCAAAGCATGTGATCAGAGCAAAGGATCCTCGGCTGCAGAAAATAACTGTGACCGAGGACGGGTTCCAGTTTCCCGAGGATCCCTCCACTTCAGAAGGCGTTACATTAGCAGACCCCTCTTCCTCCGCCAGATTCGCAGAGCCTTCAGAAGAGAACCCAGAAAGGGAAGAGGAAGTTGCCGATTTTCGCCCTACCGAGGACGTGTTCAACATGTTTGAACAAGTCCACCAGTCCGAGGACCCTCCTGGAGACTTGGGTGACCTACGCTTGACCGAAACGGACTTCCTAACATCAGAGTCCTCTTCTCGGCTTGAGATGGGTTACAAGAAGAAATCCCAAGCTAGTTTGCTCGACCTAATAGAAGGACAACCGGGGAAGTCCAAGCCAAAGCTTCCTCCTCCTTCTCCTAAGACTCGTCCTGCCCAGACCAGGTCGGCCTCTACTCAATCTAGGCCTCCTCCTCCTCCGCCTCAGACGAACCCGCCGTCCAGGCACGAGCTCGTTGATCCTAAGCAGAAAAAGGATAAGGGCAAGAGGCCTATCGAGGACAAGTCTGGGCCCACGCGGGAGGGGGATGACACCCGGCGGCCCTCAAAGCAGCTGAAGATAGGCTCCAAAGGCCAGGACAAACAGGTCGATGCCCAGCCCGAGGTTCAGGCCTGTCTCCCCGCCCCAATGCTCCATGGGGGTCCTTTGAGGGATGACTCCTCCCTCAGGGATTTTAGAGAGGGCAAAGGTGCCTATGTGGCCGACGCGGTGGAGAGGTGCTTGTTACTTCCCGCGGACATGGCAGAGTTGGGAACCATGAGGAGCAGGGAGGTCTTCCTCAGCCTCAAGCGATATCTGGGAATGGTAAGACCCTTAACACTTGTGATTTTTCTGGCTTCAGTCTTTTTTTTTTTTTTTTTTTTTGAGCTCGGCTTATTATGTTCCCCCTTTGTTTGACAGGCCGTCCAGGCCACCTATAGGCTGGAGGAGGCGGCCCATGACTAAGGAAAGGCCATGGATGCAGAGCGTGAGAAGCGCTTGGAGGCCACTCGAACCTTCAAAACCTTCGAGGACGACCTCGCCGCGGCCAGGGAGGAGCTGAAGGCAATGACCAGGGCTCGGGACAACGCAGTGTCAGGTCTCGCTGGTTTCCAGAAGCAGGCTGAGGATCAGACGAGACGTCTGGGTGAGGCAGAGGAGCAGCTGAAGATCGCAAAAGAGCTGATTGCTAATCTGACGAAGAAGGCGGCTGCTGCCGAGGATGCCAGAAAAGTGGCTGAATGGGCTAAGGATGAGGCTGTGAGGGCCAAGTTTGAGGCAGACCAGGGTAGGGAGGAGGCCTGAGCCTCTAAGGAGGAAGCTGAGGAGGCAGCTTATGCTGCTGGGGTAGCCGAGACAGCAGCTACCTACAAATCCCAAGTCCCTGAGGTATGCAGGCGCTACTGCTTCCAGACTTAGGGTGAAGCCCTCAAACAAGCTGGGGTGGAGGCCTCGTCTGACCTGTGGAAGGAGGAGTGTGTGTACTACCCCCCTGCCATCCGCGAGGCTGCCCTAGATGGCTCTGAGGCCGAGGAGGCTGCTGAGGAAATTGCTGCTACTTCAGGTGAGGGAGCCTCGGTCGCTGGACCTACTGGTAAGCCAATTCAAGGGAGTGATCCTCCCGGGGTGGTTGAACCGAGTGAAGGCCCTAATGAGGAAGTGCCCCAGCAGGTTACAAAGCCCTCCTCTGATGCCCAGGTTTCTTCCTCCGAGGAGGTTGCCATTCCTGCCGTGCCTCTACAAGCCATCCCACTTAGTCAGAGCTCAGAAGATCCTGAGGCTGCCATGGTCTAGCCACCCACTAGGGCGGGCAATTAAATAGGAGGAGTAGGCTCCTTGGCGCCTCTGCCTGGTTTACCTTATTTTTGCATCTTTTTACTTCTTTTTTTTTTTTTTTTTTTTGTAATGTGACTCCTATCATGTAATTTTTACGGACTTAATGTAATGGGAGCTTTATTTCTCTATTTATTTGCTCTGGCTTTTTATCCATTTGTGCGTTATCCATTCTCTTTTTCTTTGCATAATTTTAACATCAATTATATCCCGGCCAATTGCGGCAGTAGTTGCAATAACGTGAAGGCGTGTATGCATAGGCGGACCTTTCATGTCCAAAGGACTAGGTAGAATTTCTTCGAAGTAAACACTTAGGATCTTTTTGAAGTGGTTAGCTTCCCCATAGGCTTGAGTCCGAGGACCATGCAATGCCTCGGTTCTGTCTAACACTTAGTTTTCTTGAAGTAGTTAGTTTCCCCATAGGATTGAGTCCGAGGACCATGCAATGCCTTGGTTCTGTCTAACACTTAGTTTTCTTGAAGTAGTTAGTTTCCCCATAGGATTGAGTCCGAGGACCATGCAATGCCTTGGTTCTGTCTAACACTTAGTCTTGAAGTAGTTAGTTTCCCCATAGGATTGAGTCCGATGACCATGCAATGCCTTGGTTCTGTCTAACACTTAGTCTTGAAGTAGTTAGTTTCCCCATAGGATTGAGTCCGAGGACCATGCAATGCATTGGTTCTGTCTAACACTTAGTCTTGAAGTAGTTAGTTTCCCCATAGGATTGAGTCCGAGGACCATGCAATGCCTTGGTTCTGTCTAACACTTCTGTTCTTCTGTAAGTAACTAGTTTCCCCATAGGTTTGAGTCCGAGGACCATGCAAGACCTTGGTTCTGTCTAGTACCCAAGTATATTTGAGTGGTTAGTTTCCCCATAGGTTTGAGTCCGAAGACCATGCAAGACCTTGGTTCTGTCTAACACTTCTGTTCTTCTGTAAGTAACTAGTTTCGCCATAGGTTTGAGTTCGAGGACCATGCAAGACCTTGGTTCTGTCTAGTACCCAGGTATATTTGAGTGGTTAGTTTCCCCATAGGTTTGAGTCCGAAGACCATGCAAGACCTTGGTTCTGTCTAACACTTCTGTTCTTCTGTAAGTAACTAGTTTCCCCATAGGTTTGAGTCCGAGGACTATGCAAGACCTTGGTTCTGTCTAGTACCCAGGTATATTTGAGTGGTTAGTTTCCCCATAGGTTTGAGTCCGAAGACCATGCAAGACCTTGGTTCTGTCTAACACTTCTGTTCTTCTGTAAGTAACTAGTTTCCCCATAGGTTTGAGTCCGAGGACCATGCAAGACCTTGGTTCTGTCTAGTACCCAGGTATATTTGAGTGGTTAGTTTCCCCATAGGTTTGAGTCCGAAGACCATGCAAGACCTTGGTTCTGTCTAACACTTCTGTTCTTTTGTAAGTAACTAGTTTCCCCATAGGTTTGAGTCTGAGGACCATGCAAGACCTTGGTTCTGTCTAGTACCCAGGTATATTTGAGTGGTTAGTTTTCCCATAGGTTTGAGTCCGAAGACCATGCAAGACCTTGGTTCTGTCTAACACTTCTGTTCTTCTGTAAGTAACTAGTTTCCCCATAGGTTTGAGTCCGAGGACCATGCAAGACCTTGGTTCTGTCTAGTACTTAGTCGGGCCGTCAGGACACGAGACACATAATCATGATAGGCTAAAAATCTGAATCAAAAGAGACTTCTTCATTAATAGTAATACATTTTCAGGTTGTTTACATTCCATGGACGAGGTACAGGTTTGTCATCTAAATCTTCTAAATAGTATGCTCCTATCCCTGCTACTGAGGTAATTCGGTAGGGCTCCTCCCAGTTGGGTCCTAGCTTTCCCCAAGAAGGGTTCTTGGCAGCCCCTACGACTTTTCTCAGCACCAGGTCCCCCGGTGCTAGTGGTCTGAGCTTTACATTGGCGTCATATCCTTGTTTGAGCTTTTGCTGGTAATAGGCCAGCTGGATCACTGCTCGCTCTCTTCGTTCGTCTACTAGGTCCAGGCCCCGCCCCAGCAGTTCATCATTGCTGCCTGGAGTGAAGGAGCTCGTCCTTAGCGTCGGGAAGTTTGTTTCCAGGGGGATCACTGATGGGTTGACGTTAAGGTGGTGACAGATGAAGGATGGATCAATCCCAGGGGCACCGCAGGGGTCCCATGCGAACACGTCAAGGTTCCTTTTGAGAAACTCAAGTAACTCCTCCTTTTCCCAAGGAGGCAGCTGGGCTCCGACCTGGAAGAACTTCTCCGGGTCATCGTCAATTACCACCTTCTCCAGGTCCTCACATTTAGCCTCCTCGGCAGCTGTATCAGGAGGCGCCACCAGGGTCTTTGATTGCTATAAACCTTCCTCGGTGGTGGCCGAGGGCTGTGCGTCAAGCCGATATGATATGGCAGCCACCGTGCACTGCCTCGTTGTGGGCTGGCAACCTCGGATCTCTAGAACCTGATCCCCTGATGGGAATTTCACCTTCTGGTGCAAGGAGGAGGCAACGCCCCCCAAGGTGTGTAGCCAGGGTCTTCCTACGATGGCCGTGTAGGGGGAGTATGTGTCCACCACTACAAAGTTCACCTCCACCACCTCTAGGCCTGTCTGTATGGGCAGCCTGATCATGCCCTTTGGGATGACGAGCTTTCCGTCGAAGCTCATTAGGGGGGAGCTATAAGGCGTCAAGTCCTCCGGTTTCAGCCCCAGCCCCTTGTAGAGGTCTGGATACATGACCTCGGCTACGCTGCCACCATCCACCATCACCCTTTTCACGTCGTAGCCCCCGATTCTGAGGGTAACGACTAGAGCGTCATCGTGGGGCTGGGTGGTCCCAATCTTGTCCTCCTCCGAGAAACTCAAGGCTGGGGGAAAACCCCTCCTGGCCCTCTTCAGCCCAGTCTGGGACTCCTCGGCAGGCTGTTGGGCTACAGACAACACTCGTGAAGGGCGTGTGCCAGTTCTTCCTAGTGCCGCCAAGATTACATTAATCGTCCCAGCGGGCTGCCCCATGGCGGTGTCCCTTCGAGGCTCTTGGTAGGTCTGGCCTTGCTGGCCGCTGGAATGGTGCAGAAGGTGCTTCAGCTTTCCCTTCCGGACTAGCTAGTCCAGGTGGTTCCAAAGGTTCCTGCAGTCCTCCGTGGCATGTCCGTGGTCCTGGTGGTATTGGCAGTAACGATTCTGATTGCGCTTCTCGGGTTCCCCATCCATCTTATTCGGCCATTTGAAGTATGGTTCGTTCTTTATCTTTTCCAGCACCCTATGTACTGGTTCTCGGAACATAGCGCTGACAGTCTGGGCGTTGGTCGCCCCAGATTGCCCACCGAAATCCCTCATCGGGCGGGCGTTGCTATACTGGTCTGACCTGAAATCCCTCCTCTCCTGAGGGATAACCTTCTCCTTCTCCTTGTCCTGCAGTAGATCTTCCTCTACCCGCTTGTATTTATCGATTCGATCCATCAGTTGCCGCACGTTGGTGGCGGGCTTACCGGTTAAGGACTTCCTCAGGCCGTGCCCCATTGGTAGTCCGTTCTGGAATGTATTGATGGCGACATCGTCGTACTTGCCGTTCAGCTCGTTGTAAATCTCCTAATACTTGTCCGAGTAAGCCTTGAGGGTCTCCCCATCACGCATGGACAGGGACAGTAGCGCACTCATGGGCCGAGGAGGCATGCTGTTCGTAACAAAGCGGGAACCAAAAGCCTGGGTCAGCTGTTTGTACGAGTCTATAGAATTCGTCCTTAGACCGTTGAACCACCTCATTGCCACAGGTCCCAAACTGGATGGGAAGACTTTGCACATCAGCGCCTCATTCTTAGAGTGGACAGCCATCCTCTGATTGAACTGGCTCACATGCTCCACGGGGTCCGTTTTGCCGTTGTAAACAGTGAAGGTTGGCTGCTGGAACCGCCGAGGGAGCACTGCCTCCTCTATATGACGCGTGAAGGGCGACTTAGAGAGCCGATCCAGCGCCTTGCTCATGGCGTCACTCCCTAAGCCCCTGGGAGCTGGGCTGTCATGCCTACGCCTCTGGTAGCGCTCCTCCTCGTGAGAGAAAGTCTCGCTGGGGGGCGTTCTTGACCTTTGCCTGTATTCGTCATCACTTTCGTCGTCAGAGGGCAAGTCAGGGCTGGGTTCGAACCGTCTTCGCCGTGCATGGCGCAGCTTTCTCTTCAGATCATCTATCTCGCGTTGCATGGCCACCTTATCATCTTGTCTCTGGGATGCGTGGCTATGGGCCTCTTCTGACCGCGTGGCGGGGCCATTGTCGTGCCTCTAGGGCACGTGCCTGTCCCGGCGGGTGTGGCTTCCGCTAGTTGTTGAGGTATGCACGCTTCTCTCTCGAAATCGTCCGTTCTCCTCGTTTTGACTGCGCCCGGGGTCGCCATAGTTGCCCTGGCGCTGGGATTTGGCCGGTTCAGGTCGATGGGGATTTCCCTGGTGAGGGCTTGATTCTGCCATGCTTGGCTGTTGTCCTTACTAACGCACGAGCTCTTCCCACAGACGACGCCAATTGTAGGGACCGGGTTTGAGCACTTCTACGGGTTGAGAGAGTGGACCCAAGCCCAGCTAACCCTGCAATGAATTTATAGAGAATGGGTTCAAGAACTAGGCCCTAGTGAGGAATGCAACGGCCATGCATGGTCACACGTGAGTCTAATATCTTAAACGTGAATTGGGATGCACAATAATGCTCCTCGGACTGGCCTTTCAGAGCTTGGAGTTCTTATTATTTCTTTGAAGATTGGTTACAAGGTTTGAGAGAATACAAGTCGCTACAGTACTTCTTAATTCTGGTTTTTCCGTCTTCTCTGTCCGTCCCCTTTTCAAGAGGGGCTCCTTACATTATATATATCCCTCTCAGTTGATCCTAGCCTTACATTTGTTGATCAGCTAGACTACCACTTGAGAGCCTGTCCCATCAGCCGCATTCCCATTCCTCCTGTGGGTTGCAGCGCCCAAGACAGTACTGCTCAGGGGTCCTATCCTCATTAATGCGGCCAGGGCGTTAGTTGAGGGCATTTAATGCGGAGGTGACAGTTCATCTGGGACTTGCTCCTCCACCATGCTTCCATTGCTGGCGCTTGGTACTTGCTATTTGCTCTTGGGATGCTCGGGAAGACTCCCTTTGATGGTGTGCTGCTTGTCCACTTTATGATCTCGGCAGTCCAAGGAAGGAATTGTCCTCGGCACTGTTTCTTGGGCAATTGGGTTTTATACTTTCGTCCTTGGACCTTGGACGCCTCCTCGGCGAGGGCCTTTGGACCTGGTTCGAAGTAGGCCAGGGTTGCCTGACTCTTTCTGGCCCCACAGTTGCATTTAAGGATGTGGGAAGAGAGTCACCCAATTAAGTTTCCTTCACTATCATTATTGATTGGGCCAATAATTTCATCGTGAAACTGTTTAAGATGGCCATAGAGCAGAGCTATTTTTAGATTGACATCCCAGTCAGACTTTTAAAGGCTCAATTTTTTTATTATTTAAAGTCTTATTTGCCACTGACCACTGTTTTGTTCTCATCGAAAATTAATGAATGGTGATTCAAATGATGTAGGCAGGTTACCAACTATTTTCGTATGTGGAAAATGGATTCCAGAATTCAGAAATGACATTGCAAATTGCAATCTCCCCTGTCCTCTATTTGGGATTCAAAATACTCCATTGTTTTCATGAAGTCATTTTTGCAACCAATCAAGTTCATTTCCTTTTATTGCGATTTAACATAGAGTCATGCGCCATGTTCTTCAATAAATTATTTTGGCATAAATCCAATCAAGTTCATTTCCAAAACCCCATGTTGATGTTTCCACCTTTATTATCCTTCCCTTTTTTTTAAAAAAAAAAAAAAAAAAAAAAACTTTTTCATATCTTTAGGAGATAGTTAACCTTGTATTGGGTTCTATTTGTTACAATTGAATTCTTGAAATTTTTTGGAATAATAATACGGGTCACAAAAATAATAATAGGTTTTTTAGATTAAATTAGTGAAAGATTGACATTTACTTGAATAAGAGCTTACACAGGAGAAAGTTGTGTGAAAAGAAAATAAAATGTTGAATGGGAAAACTAGTAAGAGTTTAAAATATTAGATTTTTTTTTTTCAATCGTTAAATTGCTAAGCTATGATAATATTACTAAATCAAACATAAATTTAGATTGTTGTGGAAATTTCTCTAAGAAAGTTTCTAGCAAAATTTAGGAAGAAAATCACACAAATTCTTTTATTTTTTTGGCACATAAATTCATTTATTAAAGTGATGGGAATTGAGACTTACGAACATATTTTGCCATAATTTTTAGTAAAACATTTACCAATCTTAAGAATTAGCGTTATTTATATATAAATTGGCATCAATTATGCAATGGAGTGAGGAAAGATCAACTTCTTTTGAAAGTGAACATTTGAATGGAAAAGATCTTTGGCCAAAAAGGTATGAATGAAGTGAAGATGACTCAACTTCTTTTCACTTCTTTCCAAAAGGCAACTAGTTGGAAACATGAATTTGAAAAAGGATAAAAATGACCTACCCAGACCTAATTTTTTTTTTTTTTTTTGAGAAAGTAGACCTAAATTGATCACGACCTTTATACTAGATTTTCATGCTTTTGTATGTCAAATCTCTATCACTGCAAGTAATGTGTTCGTGAACTTCTCACCTATATCACATGCCCTTTCATTAAGTTCACTTTTGAACCAAATGTAACACCTTACCTTGCTATCACCATCTTGTCATGTTTCCATACGAAACTCTTTGATCCTATATTAATAGAAAAATTCTTTAACCTTATATTTTAAGTACGATTTTAACTAAATCTTATTTTTTTTTTAAGTTACAAATTACGCCCTGAAGTTTAAAATTTACTAAATAAATTTCAAAGTTTTGTTAGTTTCAAACGAAAATCAATATTTTTAAAATCATATTGATTTAAACATTTAAAATTTTTTGGGTTAAGATTTTAGTCTTAATTGAGGGGTTAAACGATTTAATTTTAAAATTTCAAGATTCGACTTGAAACTAATGAAGCACAATGTAATTTTTTCTATTAAAAAAAAATTAATTTGAAACTATAGGATAAAAATGAAATTGTATATTATATAAAAATTTAAAAAGAGAAAAAAGATAAGGGTAAATTAGTCATTCCAAGCAATCCATTTAAATCTTTGGATTTGTGCTTAATTATACTTCCACATTTGGCTGTAAAGAATAAACACAACGGTAAACGGAAGCTATATCGAAAAAAGGAAAGAACATTCCAAACCCAAAAAACGAAAAAACGCAAAACGCAAAACCCAAAACTCTGATTAATTAATTCGTTAATCCATCCACATTAACTGTACCTAACCTCATCGGAAAACCTCAATTTCTCGCCGAAAAATTCCTCGTTTCTCGTCGGAGAAATATTAATCTCAATCAAATTCTCCTCCTCTACATGAAAACCCAAATCCAAACCCGAACCCGAACATTTCTTATCTCCATGATCCAAAGCAATCTCGATCAAGCCCTCTCTGTCCTCCTCCTCCCACGCGAAGCACGCGCTCTCCGGCGAGGACCATTCTCCGATCACCGGAAAATCCTCGAGATCGCCTTCGTCCGACGAGTCATTCGAATCGGATTCCGGGTAGTACAATGACAACGACGAGGACCTCTCCAGGCCAAATTGTCGGGTCGCGTTTGGATCCGAACAATCGTCTTTCGGATCCTCCTCTGCCTCTTCGCCTTCGTGCTCTTCGTATATGACTTCCAACGGCGCTCTCACATTCCATTCCACGAACGAGAACGAGACCTCGAAGCACGTGATCGGGTCGGGATGACCAGTTTTGGTTTCGGACTCTGTTTCGGATCGGCACGTGACCTGTTCCGTTATTTCCGGCTCGCTAATTTGGCTTTGGCTTTTGCTTTTGCTTTCTTCTGGAGGGTCTGTTTGGACATGCAACGTGTAATCCGTGAATTCATTTTCCAACAATCTTTGAGCAGCACCAAGACGGAGTAGAGTGAAAAGGAGAATTCCAGTAAGAATAAGTACAGGCGAGAAAGCAATTCTCAGGAAAAGGTGCGGGAAATAGAGGAGAATTAAAGTGTAGAAACTGACAATGCTTGAGAAAAGAGGACTTGAGGAAATTGGTGACAATAAGTTGGAAAACGAATCCACGGGAAAACTCATGTTTACGGTAAAACAACACAAAGGCTGAATAAGAACAGAAATTCTCAATTCCTTTGGGTTTGGAATTGAATTTCCTTCCATGAAGATTTTAATTTCCCAGAAAATTAACCATGGTTTCAAGCGTGGAAAAAGAAACCCATTAGTGGAAAAGAAAAAAAAAAGCAAGCTCAAAATGGAATGTGGGTTACTAATCAAATAAAGGAATTTATCTCAGAAAACCGTGATTTTTGGAGGAAATTGTGAGTGAGAAATGGAACCCATTAGAGACAAGAAAGGTGGTAAAGTAGTGGAAGAGAAAAAGAATCAAAATTGGATGAGATTCAAAGCGACACACAAAGAGAGAAAGAGATAAGGGTTTAGAGGGACATAGTCACATAGTAGTGAATATAGGTAATGGGGTTTTAGAATTTAGAGAGAGAGAGAGAGAGAGAGAGAGAGAGGCTTCTGTGTAATGAAGGTGCGTGAGAGAGAGGCATGGAATATTTAGAGGTGAGGTAGTGTGGTCGGGTGGCCTATATTTTTGGTTTAGGGGTGGCGGTAACAATTACCGAGAGGACCTTTGGAAATTGTCCCACAAAATCTACAAATCATTCTTAAAAGATGTTTTTATTATCTTTTAACACTATGCATATAATGCATTCATGGAATTTAATCACTGTTTTTAGGGTCAGGAACAGACCCAAAACTCCAACGAACACTTGGGAGTTGTAAACCTGTCCTCATTCGTGGCTTTGTACACTTGGGCTTGGGTTCTTAATCCCTTTTCTTCTTCTTTTAGAATTTTTTTTTTTTTTAATTACCTTTTTTTTTTAGTTGAAGCCAATGTTTAGAGATGTAATTAATTACTTTTTTTTTTTTGGGTACTTGTATATGTGTGCATTTCTTATCCCTCTAATTACTCTTTTGTCATATATAATTTATTATATTAAATTGCATTTAATGTATACTGTAGAAAGGGAAAATTCCCGACCTATCACAAGCTGACACGTCACACTACCAAGTTCACATAATACAGCCAATTACAAAGCGCCACATACTGCTGCTAGGTTTTACTATCATTATTCAGAAACCAATAGAAATTTGCCAAGTGTCATGCAAGAACCAATCACGCATCGCACGTGTAAGCGATGACATAAGCGAACCAATCAGACTGTGACATGTGTCACCAATCAGACTCCGCCACGTGTCGCTCATCCACCCCAAAACTCCTATAAATAGAAGCCTTCCTGAGAGATCTGGAGAGAGAGGGCACCAAGCCATCTGAAGCACAAGCAGCATCAGACAAGATTCAGAAATCCAGAAGCTCTGCTGGAATCAAGCCCTGAAGCCTTCAGCAACTTCAAGAACTTCAACCTTCAAATACGAAGAATATTCAAAGCAGAATCATCCAAACTACCTGCCTAGATCTCAAAGTTCACTGGAATCAAGCTCAAAAGCCTCCAGAAACCTCAATAAACACAAATCAACGAAGCTCTACGGATTCAAGCCTCTAAAGCACCGAAGAACTTCCACCACAAACCTTAAGCGATGACATAAGCGGACCAATCAGACTGTGACATGTGTCACCAATCAGACTCCGCCACGTGTCGCTCATCCACCCCAAAACTCCTATAAATAGAAGCCTTCCTGAGAGATCTGGAGAGAGAGGGCACCAAGCCATTTGAAGCACAAGCAGCATCAGACAAGATTCAGAAGTCTAGAAGCTCTGCTGGAATCAAGCCCTGAAGCCTTCAGCAACTTCAAGAACTTCAACCTTCAAATACGAAGAATATTCAAAGCAGAATCATCCAAACTACCTGCCTAGATCTCAAAGTTCATTGGAATCAAGCTCAAAAGCCTCCAGAAACCTCAATAAACACAAATCAACGAAGCTCTACAGATTCAAGCCTCTAAAGCATTGAAGAACTTCCACCACAAACCTTCAAAGACGAAGAACGCACCAAGAACACGAAGAACATACGAAGAACGTGAAGAACAAATGATTTCTAACAAGCTCATAGCCAGAGATTAATTGTAATTTCGTTTCAACAATCTTCGATCCATCCCTCAACCAAATTGAAGGATATTTTGTGTTCAAGTCAAAATCACATTACCACAACTCCAATCAACAAATCTTTCAAGGAGATCGAATCAGAGGATCACTCTTTTGTAATCACAGAGAATTGTACCACACAATCATCAATACAAATTCACACTTGTGACACTATTTTACTTGTTTGATTTATTTCGAACCGAGAAATTTAGTCGTCCACATATACCATACATAATGTAATTATATTTTATTTTTATTAAATTGACTTGTATATTTTTAGACATGTCAACTAGTAAAGTTTTTGATAGTTGAATAAGAGATCTGTTATTCAATCTCCGACTACATAAAAAACTTATCGGTGTCTTGGTTTGATGATAAAGAGTTATCATCAAGAGTGGACACCTATTAATAATAATAATAAGAAGAAGAAGAAGATGAAAATAGTACATGTTAAATCAAGATTACAAACATTTACTGTATAAGCAATAAATTTAGCTTCTCCCCCTAAAAAATTTACTAAATGTGTGTTCTTCTTTGAATTAAATTTTTTTTTGTTTATATATTTAGCTTGGCTTCTCTAAAAAAATTCCTTGCTCTGCCACTAATACTATTAGACATAGGAAAATGAGTTTCTAAAAAAAAAAAAAAAAAAAAGGAAATGAGATAATTTTTAAGAAAATACTACTTAGAAAATGATTTATTTTTCAAAGTGTTAATGTCAAAATAAACGGAGAAATAAGGATTACTCATTGGTCCTTACAAGTTTCCAACCTTTTTATTTTTGGTTACCGTCTTTAAGGAAAACTATCAAGCATGTGCGGTTGGGGTTTAGAGAAAATTAAAGTTATGGTGGGTTTATAATATGTGTCATGGAATATTTTGCTTTTTATTTATTTATTTATTTTTATAAAGTTTTACCAAGTGCTTGAAGGGAAGAGAAGAAGTTTGGGTATTAGTAGGTGATTATAACCATGCTCAAAAAAAAAAAAAAAAAAAAAAAAATCAACTAATGAATGTTCACGTATGAACCATGTATAAGGGTTTTTTTTTTTTTTTTTTTTTTTTTTTTTGCATGTACTATTTATAAGGTTTAACTTTGCCATTTATTGCTTTAAAAAAAAAAAAATTTTGCCATTTAGTTGTTATGTATGATTGTGACTGAAAGTTTGGATTTTGAAATATCATTTTCCTAATTGAGTTGCTCGATTATGTCGTGACTCGTGAGGTTAACCACTAGAGTCCAAATGCCTAGTTGCCTTGCTTCAAAACCTAATCTCATTCACGAAGTTTCATTTTAGCCAAAAAATAAAATGTCATTCTGTAGTCTTTATATATAGTATAGGCATGGCATTTGTATACTTTCGGTGTTTTGATTTCTCAACTGTCCGTATCATGTAGAAGCCTTCACAAGTACTTTTTAACTTAGTAGTACATAGAATGGTTTAGAGTTTTGTATCTCAATTGACAATTTTTAGTATTTTTAATGAAAACGTTAAAGGTTCAAACTCTCATGCTCTATTAGAAATATCAAATTCATTAAAAATAATTAGTAAGTAGAATTATAATTCAAATTATATCCTTTAGAAATTAAGTTTCAAGTATTCGTGTAATGTCAATTAACGGGGTTGAACCTAAGTGCCATATACGATTGTAACATAATTACTGAGATTGAACATCTAGTGCATCAGAGAAGAACCTTTCTCACACTCAATGTGAATGCTATGACCAAATTCTTTTCAATTGGGATCACTTCCTATCGATGGTTTCATAAACGCACCAAGCATATTAAACTTGATTGTTATCTTATTCGTCATCATCTTCATCAAGGCACTTGCATTCCATTTCATTGACAACTAGCTTGCTGGTGTCTTTACAAAGTCTCATCTACCTAGTCGTCTTTGTGATCTAGTTTCTAAACTCAAGATGGCTTCTTCCATGCCACCTAGAGTTTGAGAGTGGATGTTAGCATATATTAGTACATATTAGTCTGTGTGTAAACCCTTCAGCCTTAAAGCTCAATGCACTATTACTTGTCATGCACTCCTATTACTTGTATTGTACATTTATTATGCTTATATAAAAAGTCAGTCCCTTGTACAGTTTTACACACAAAAATATACAGATTATTCTCCACGTCTATTTCTTGTCCCCCTCTCATTGTTTTGAATGATTTTGGTAAGGGTGTCATATTAGTTCATCGGGGACAATCACTCTCATCATTTTTGTCAGGATTCTATCTCTTTCTCTTATTCACTTTGGGTTAAGCTTGTGTTGTGTCCAGTGGCCAATTCCACTGGACACGTTGGACATGTGTCCGTATCTCAATATGTCCAATAGAACTGGTCACTGGACACAAATCTCTCTCATTTATTTTTTGTTACAAAAATAGCGTTTTGGGCCATCCATTGTTCTTTTCATTTCCTCACAGATATTGATCAATCTTCTTTTTCTGTGAAAAAAATTGAAGTCTAAACGAAGTTGAAGCAATCATTTACTTTGAACTAAAATTTTGTTGATTGAGCAGGTATCATCTTTTAAATATAACTATAATAAAAAAAAATGGAGCTCATATGTGTTTGTACACAATCTCACAATAAGATCAAATTTCTATACGCAAATAACACATCTTTAGGAATTTGATAAAGAGAATGATCGGAATCATCCTTCCCAAGAGAAAATGTGGCTTTCTTTTTGTTTAGTAACCACAGATAACACTTATAAGACTGATAAAAATGAGAAAGGAAATATTATTTGGATTCTCTTTTGAGATAATATTATTTGGATTCTAGAGATACCACTGGTTGGTATTTATTTACAAGCTAAATACCCTTGTTATTATTTATATAGAGATTCAGTGATACTATATCAGCGCCCCTTCAATTAATCAATTCAATCTTCATCTTCAGTTTGATTTCCTATCCTGCATATTAGGAATTTATTAGTTGCATGTATGTGTCAAAGATTGTTGAGAATGAAAAAAAAAAAAAAGTTGAAGCAGCAGTAGCAGAAGTAGAAACATGTTTTTTCCCCTTTATGCCCTAGGATCTTAGGAGGCTGTTTGGTAACGTTGTTCTAATAATATTGTTTGTATTTTTTGGAAATAAGTGTAGGTGAAAAAGTGTGTGAAAATACGTATAATGTTTAAAAATTGAAAACATGTGTTTAAAGTTTAAACACATGTACCAAACAGGCCCTAGAGCACCTGACTAATCTCTTAAGTAATTATTTGTAGTTTTTATTTTATTCCGCACACCAAATAAATACAAAGAAAAATACTTTAAGAATAACCCCAATATATTGGTTAGAAGATTTGAACCAAGATCTTATGGATCATATAAGATAGAAAATACTAAACAAGTGTAAAAGTATCATTGCCCTACTTTAAAGGAAAATATCATCTTACACTCATTTACGTCAATATCTACGATTGATTAAGGAATGTTCACATTTTAAAACATGAAATTGGATGTAAAAATACTTAGCGTATAAGTATAACAGTATCATTGCCCATACTTTTAAAGCTAGTTAAGAACTTGTACTTAAAGGACGAACCACGTGTGCAATCAAGCTGTGAAGCATTATTACAAGTGATTGGAGGAAAGAAATGTGAAAATAAAGGGAAATGAAAAGGAAGGCCTATCAGCGCCTTGCTGCAAATGTTTATAAATGGACCACATCACTGTGGTTAGCAAGCCCACTTAGGTGGTATCGCTGATGTTTTTTTGATGGACACTTTGATGTTGAAATAACTTAAAACTTTGATCATTCATGTAGGCCTAGTTTCTAAAGTTATGCTGGTCCAAGTAGGCTATGGTTATAGAAGGGAAGGCACGCCATATTATTGTCTCTAGTGTTTTTACTATAGTCTATAGATAATCAAATGAGTGATGCTATAAGTGTTCCAAATCCAATTGTCTTATAAAGAATAAATTTAGCCTGTTAAAAATAGTGTGTTTTTCAGTTTTAGTCTCAGATTGACCTTAATGCTCACAAGGGAGGTTAATACAAATAATCCAAAAAAGCCTCCAGTACATAACACATAATCTACCTTTTGTTGGAACCCACTCCTGTCAACTGTCAAGTGATCAGCCCCCAGGACAGGGTGGGTAAAGCTGAATATAAATGGCTCCTCCTAGGGTATTATTCCAAGGCAAATTTAGTGGTGGCAAGAACGGAACTAGGATTTGAAGTCGAGGAGAGCAAATATAATTTTCTTGAGAGGGGCAAATATAATTTTTTATGGACTTATTTTCTAAAATCTTAAATATATACCTATTATTTAATATTTTAAAAAAATTTGGGGGGGGGGGGGGGCACAGCCCCCCTCTTCTTCTACATAGTTCCGTCCCTGAGTGGTGGTGGGGTCATTCGGGATCACTGTGAACAATGGATGTTTGGTTTCTCGCGGCACGTTAAGAGTGGTCAGAAATGTGGTATGAGAGCTTTGGGCCTTAATAAGAGATGGACTTTCGTTAATATTCTCGTGAGATTTTTGAATGTCTTTTTACTTTTATTATGGTTCCCTTTCTTTTTAGTTTCTACTATGTCTAAAGTTCATCCTAGTTTGAGTCCCCTTGTGGGTGATTGCAGGTCTCTATTGTGGATGATCCTTACATCTTGTGCTAATGCCTTAACTGTTTGGGAGAGAACATATTAATGAGGATTTTGTTTTGTTTGAGACTCCTTCTTTTTTTTTTTTTTTTTTTTTTTAATAATTTTCCTTCTGATAATTCGGTGGATGTTTGTTTCCCTCTTATTCATGTTATTTCTTAGTTTATGCATCCCTTAATTAACCAAACCCATCCCCCAAAAAAAAAAAAAAAAAAAATATATATATATATATATATATATTTAACTTCTTTTTTATGGACATTCAATATAATATTATGTTTTGCTAACCATTCACATGTTCCATGTAAGAGCATTTTCATCCGGTCTTTTAAAACGGGATGAAATGCAAAATACATAAGGAATTTTATAAAAAAATAATAAATTTTAAACATTGTTATTACAGTATCATTTACTATACAATCTATGCGTTCTTTCTTTTTCTTTTCCTTTTTTTTATTCTCTCTCGAATGGGCATAATTCTTTTTTTATTCTTTCTTTATCACTCTCAAACACGCACAACCTATGTTAAAGTGTAAAAAAAAAATTTATTTTAATGAGGTGTATTATAACTTAAAGAATGAGATATGAAGGGTGCATAAACCGGCTTTTTTACGAGGCAAAATGCTTTTTCTTCTTCTTCTTCATAAGCGGATAGGAATGCTCTAAGTAATGGCGGCCTCGTTGGCTCATCAGAAAGATATTTCGTTGGAAAGCTAGCGAATAAAAAAGCTGAGCTAAAAGAAAATGCAAAGTACTGGCTTTTCGGTTCTCTAAAACTCCCGGCTTTTGTTTGATTTGAAGGCGTAAACACTTGGAACTTTGGGTCTACCACTGGTCCTAGCTTCACTTTCAAGTAAATCATAGAGAATTATGATTGGATATGAAAGAACAATGAATTCGACCGTAGGGACGTCCATAAGAATTTTATACGTGTATGGGTTAAAGCAGAAAATTTTCATCTTGATAAGATAAATAATTCTATTCATTTTGAGTCCCAAAAAAAGAGAGAAACAAAGATTGAGTGAGAGAGAGAGTGCAGTTCTTTTGTGTACGTTACTGTTCTATCATTCCTTATTGTTTTCAATATTAACAAGTATCCAAGCTCAACATAAAGGATATCTAAGTTAGATCAAAACCTTCGAATTACTTGACTACACTATTTTTTTGGGCAAATTGTGAGCAAAAAAAATCAGTCATCGACCAAACTCTCTTTACTTTGATTGAACCGGAAGGCTTCTATTCTAGTATGGAAAGAAAAGACATGTGAGCTGCTTGTCATTGTTAATTGTGGCAGACAAAGAATCTAGGCTATCAACTCAGTGCTTAAAGCCATAAAGGTACACGAAGAACATACCCTTTTGGAGGGTTTGTCACATGGTTTGTGCCCTTGGATGTCAATCTCAAACTTTTGGGTTAGGTCCTCCCTTCAGCTCTAGATAAAATTTTCCCAAGATATACCCCAACTTCAAACCATCCAAAATGGAGTTTAATCTTTGGACCAATTTGTGGTAGGAACTAATGGGTTCAGTTCCTACCATTTGGAAGAAAACAAGAAAGCAAGTCCCTCCAACTTTGATAACTTGTAAAGACAAAAGTTTGATCAATTTTAATATAAACTTTCAGAAAATGCATACAATTTTCTTTCAGTAAGATCCAAGGAAAATGAAAGTGGATGATTGATGTGCTAGAACTTGTGCCTTGTTTTGCAATATGTTGCCACATGCTAACAGCTGAAAACTAAAAGCAACTAACTTCTCGCGGCTAAAGAATTATGCAACACAATTATTCATTGACATCTTTTCCGTCTAGGCCGGTTTTATTATTCTTTTTTCTTTAAATCATAAGTTGCAGTGTTACACATACAACTGGTGGGTCTTGAACCTACAATCTAACCCTCTACCTTAGTATAGGTTTATCTCATCTAAAACCAATCTATCATTCACAGACATGGTTTCGTTACCTATATTGATTGCACCGGTCCGAATGGCTATCGGGACAATGATGCGAAGATTGAATTGAAAATGCTCCATTTGTTCATGAACGTGCACTGTGTCTTGGTCTCATCGTGTATATCAGGCGTCGCCTTTCATATTACGGTAATAACCATGGGTCTAATATGACTGGTGATTACAATTATTTTTTTTGGGTTAAATGGTGATTACAATTATACAATCTCAAATATTTACATGATGTTTATTTAAAACAACTCTACACAGCAAATACTTTATATAGCAAGCACTAGATAACCCATCTATCCTTATTATGTTGAATTTTTTGATATGTAGGGATGGCACCATCTATATAGCAAATCTGCACTCCAAAAACTTATGTACAAGCTACCATATATAAGACCTACATAATCTGAAGTTGTCATATTATATGCTGATATCACCAACAAACCTCAACTCTACAAAACCATTATGCCCTAGTAGTGATTGACATCACACCATCTGAATGCAAAAATAAAGAACACAGCAAATCAAGATGGGAACAAGATATTCAAAGTGACCATCATCCCCAGGATTCAATATTGAGGTTTTTTTTTTTTTTTTTTTTTTAAATTACATCTTCTAAATGTTTTATGTCCAAAAAAAAAAAAAAAGGTGTCATGCTAGTATTATCTACCAATCGGAGTCAAAAGGCATGCCTTCAGTTGTAAGTCATAAAGCTTGTGTCAGATTTGGCCATGTCTCGAAACTGACATATCTATTCGTTCAACTTTGATGGATGGCCCAAACATCATGTCTTTAGCGAACATCCAGCAAATCTATACAGAAGTTAGTAGTATTTTGGATGAGGAGGGGCATATCCTCCAGTATACTGCCCATCCGTGGGATTACTTCCGTATGGAGGTCTTGGACTTGGAGTTCCATAAGGTGAACCTAAAGGAATAAGCAATAATGTGGCTGAAAATTAACACAAGCATGAACATGTATATGCGCGTAAATAGCAAATAATGAATCAAGAGTACCTACCATATGTCACTGGGGAAGGCCTAGGCAAATACGAGGGTGCTCTTGGTGCCTGCAGAACAGCTCCAGGGCCTCCAATGTTGCTAAAATGTCCACCATGACTGCTGTGTGAGAATGGCGTTGTACTTGCACTTCCAAATGGAGGGGGTTCAACCATACTACTCCTGTAGGGGTCAGTGGCAGCGCCAGGAATGGCATTCATGGCTTCAATTTTTGGTCTGCTGTAGGGGGGACCACCCATTCCATAACCCCAGTTAGGGGCAGTCCCACTACTTGGAGTACCACCATAACTACTCCCAGAATAACCAGTATTATCTCTAGGAATCGAACTCTCATAGCTTGAATAGGTTCCAGGAGGAGGAGCTACAATGGCTACAGGAGGATATTGATTGCCTTGATATGCTTCAGCATACGATCCTGTACGTCCTTGTAGTTTAGCCCCTTGATATGTCGTATTCACCTATGAATTTAAGCATATCCATTATATCACTTTACTTATTCAAGGCAGGTCCTTTCATTGAAATTTTATATTGATTTTAATTATATCAAAGAAATTATTAGAACTTCAACAAACAATCTCCAGCCCACTCACAAAAGATAAAAACAACTTCAACTTACTTGGTTGGGCCCTTGATAATTATATGGAGGGGGAGGTGCATAAGAGCTTTGCCAATGTCCTCCAGTAGCTGGAATTAGTGAAACATCATCAGCATCATAACCACATAATATATCTAAATAGTTACATTTTACTTATTAAATAAAAAATCTAAAAAGGGCTATTTCCCAATTTCAAACTTTTACAAGGTCAGACAAACCTGCCAAAGATCCTTGATGCTGTGGCGTAAACCCAGTATATGGCTGGATGGAACCTTCCCGAGAATAAGGTGAAGAGTTATTAGACTTCAAGTTGGGTGCAGATGCAAGAGCATTCTTCATCTCATCCAAATGTCTTTGAGACTCTGCTCGATTGAGTTCCACAAAGATAACCTGTTAAAAGAGACCATAGAATTAACCACATTACTATGAACAAAAACATAATGAATATACAAGTTCATAGATAATTACCTGATCAAAATACTCATCTGAACCAGGCATATCCTTTCTCCCGGGCAAAACAAAATTGGCTGTCAAAAACATTATGAAGAGAAAAATAAAACCACAAATTAAAAGGAAGGCAGTAACCAAAACAAAAGTTAAACAAAATTGCAACAAAATAATTATATAAAAATGAAAGTAAGCTAAAATAGTGGATACCTAACATCTCATTAACTGCATCAGCTGGTACCTCTTTTCCCATTTCTTTGAATCTTTTATCAGCACGAGATTTAAGCTCTTCAGGCTTGGGAAACACCACAACAGCTATCTGGAGGAGGAAAAATAGTAAATCATAAATATTAAAGGTCATACCCCAAGAAAGGAATCCTTGAATTTTCCAACCTATAAATATATCATGGTTTTGTAGTTACCTTCTGAAAGTATGCAAATGGTTTCAGTTTACGTTTACGTGCATTCTTGTAGACATTTGTTTGATCAATTATGTAGTTGCGAGGTGTTTTGGCTGCTCGAGGTAAAAGGGTATTAAAAATAGCAGTAGCTCGATCCATTAGGCGATCAAATCGTTCCCCATAATTTTGCTTACGTGTTAACCCTGGCACCTGCAAAAGGCTTCAAGATATGAGAATATTGAGCAGAAAAAATGAATGGCACCATTAGAACATCTAGCCAAAGGCATTGAAAAAAAAAGAAAAAAAAGAAAAAAAAAAAAGAATGAATTAAATAACCTTCATTTGATCCAAAATAAGGTTTGTCCCAAGCAAAACATAACGCTTCTCAGGGTGCTCCTTCACCCATTTTTCTGCCCATGTAGTCTTGCCTGAAGCTGGTAATCCAACCATCATCATCAGTTCACAATCACTTGGCTTAGAGAAAGTAGGGCCCATCATTGCATTTCCATCCTCAAGAGCAGAAACCCAAGGTTTGTAACCTTCTTCAGGAATGAGTCCCTCTTCAACACTAAATTGCAACTCTACTACAACATTTTTCAACAAAATATGGGGAAAAAGTGCTGATTCCCACTGTAACTTTCTCGTTGGAGAGTCCACCACTCCTAGACCCTTTGGACCAGCATTAAATTGCCTTGCACTGCCCAACCATTTGCCATTCTTGGAGAAACCAATGCAAGCCAATGGTTTGTCTTCAAGATTAACAGCACACACAATCGTATCTCCAATCCCAAACTTTTCACCATAATCTATAAATTTCCTTGCACTAGAAAATTTTCCTAAGCCCCCAAACCCGAAGCTGTGTTCAGTTTCCCCGAGGTTCCCCACATTATCATCCCCTCTAGAAATGCCAACACGGCAAACGTGATGCTGGTCAGGGGCAGTGTCCTCCATATCAACTGGCTGCACTGAAATAATTTTGCAACCAAAACAGTATCTCCCTCGAGTTATTCCAACATTCGCACGAGCACCAGACCAGCAATAAGAAAACCCCTGCTCATAAAGTGCAGATCCTTGGAGACCATTGCCTTCAATATTGAAATCTACAGACAGGGTAAAAATTCAAGTCAGCAATCATACAATTCTAAAATACATTTGTTTAGATCTTAGGTTTATCCATACAAATACATACATATACAACCACAAGCATTTAAAAGAAATGGTCATTTCTAAGTGGTGCTTAAATACCCAACCTACTTCTTAGGTTTATGACACTGAAAATACCTATGCTTTACCACAATAAATCTCAACAGACACCTATGATAACACATTGGAAAAGGAGAGGCTTCAAGCACCTCAATTCCATGGAATAATTCAAATCTAGAAAAGCAAGCTAGACTAGAAGTAGGAAGAACAGTTACTGGACACTGCTTAGGCTAGAAAATACAACAAAAGCCTATATGAGACAAACTGGAGCAGATTGGTAATTAATGGACACTGCTTAGCCTATAGAAAATACAACTCATGTACGTTGTTTGTCATCAGCCTAGTGAATGACTCCATAGCTATTACAAAAGATAAGGAGAGATTGGATTCCCTTGCCTAAGCCCTTTGCCACCTTTAAAGTGCCCCATCAAGACAATTGGGAACCTTGAATTACTAATGCATTTTCTTACCCTTTTAAAAAATCTAGGAGGAAACCCAGATGCACGTAGGCACATCAATATAAATTCCAATCCACTAAGTCAAATGCTTTCCTAAAGTCAGCCTTGATTGCACATCTTCTAGGCCCTTTACTCCTTTGATAATTCTTCACTAATTCATGAGCTAGTGAAAATTTACTGCAATGCTCCTTCCTTTAATAAAAGCTGTTTGGTTTGCTTTCTTCAACATCTCAAGATAGTCCCTCAACCTTTTATATATAACATTGCAATATGCAATGAATATAAATTTTGTTGCTGTGATAGGATTAGGGACCTTAGGGATCAATGAAAGGATAGTGGAATTCACCTCTTTCAACAGCTCTACCAGTCATGAAGAAAGATTTGATGGCAGCAATAACATCATCCTTCGCAATATGCCAAGACTTCTTAAGGAGTAAGGCAGTGAAGCAATCAAGACCAGGTGCCTTTTCATTGCCCAGGTAAAATAAAGGCGGCTATATTTGCTGATCAGTCACATCCTGTTGCATCCTTGCCTTCATATCATCAGGCATCTGATCTTCGAATAGAGTGGAGACTTTATTAACCGTCAGATCTACATTGATTTCAGTAGGAGAGCCAAGCAGAGCTTGGTGGTACTCAACCATCATCTGCTTAATTTTAGATGGTTCATCTACCCTTATTCTAACAACATTCCTTGCTTGCCTTGCTTTCACCAAATTATAAAAGAAAGAATTGTTTTGACCCCTAGGTTAAGCTATCCATTCCTTGAATTCTGTTTAAGGAAAACCTATTCAGCGTTGCTAACTGTGAGAAACTCATGAAGATATTGCTGCACAATATTGGATACCCTGACCACATATGAGCATTGCATCAATTTAGCTTCACAAGCTTCAAGGTTAGCTCTGGCCAACTCCACTCATTGAAAAACCCCACAATTAATATCCTTATTAACACCCTTAAACTTTGCCTTGGTAGACTTCAGCTTCCTATAAAATATGAACATAGGGGTACCCCTTTCCCCCATAACCCAAGCTTCCATTACCCGATCAATAAAATCCCAACGCTCACACAAGAAATTAAAATAAGTCAAAGGGTTTAGGGCCAAAATTCTTCTTGTTGTACCAAGAGCCTTGTACCTCAACTGGCACACGTGTTTTTAACGAAGATGTCCAGGGTACAACAACCACTCCTTATTTAACAACAAATTGCTCAAACCTACACACACAACCGCTCCTTATTTATCATCACCCTATCCAACTTCTTTGCAAATAAAACCCTTATCTTCCCTTCTGTTAGTCCATGTGAAAAAAACACCAAACAACAAGATGATCCTCAATTTCCGCATTGGTTAAATTCCACTTCAAATCCAGTAACCATGCTTCCTCCAAACTTCTCCCCGGGACTCCTCACAACATCGAAACCACCAGCAAGCATCCACAAAGAATTTACCAACAATGTTCTCAAAAGATTTCAAATTTTGCTACAATATCCTCCTTTTCACCCCCCATCATTGGATTTGAAAGTAGAGTTATTAGGGTTAGGCATAAAAGACTTAAATTCTACTTCAAATTATTAGCGCAACAACAAAAAGAGTAAATCTTTGTTTCTATTACTAACTAAGGCTTTGTTTGTTGTTGTTATATATACATACTAGAAGAAAATTGGAAATATATAGCAAAATTAAGCAAATTTAGCAAAAATTTAAGAAAACTAAAACCCTATCGAACAAAACAGAGTTACAAGAAAGAAAAAGAAAGAAAAGAAAATACCTAAGTTGCAGTCAGCAGGGTTGAGCACCACGCGCTCTGTTGGCTTTGATTCCTTCGCTGCTTCGTGATCATCTTCTACGAGAACCTTCATCTTCTTCGCCGCTTCGTGTCCATCTTGTTCGAGAATTTTGCGTTTCTCGGTGGAGGAAGCCATTGAGGATTGAATTTCAGAGAGTGATACTGATGAGAGAGAGAGAGAGAGAGAGAGCGCGAAATAAAATGGACGAGAAAAAAGTGTGATTTTTTGTGCTGTGTAAGCTGTACTTATAGAGTGAAAAATGCTCACTCTAACCGACGTAAAGGCCCGAGCTGGGCTGGGCTGGGCTGGGCGTAATATGTTATATGCTGATTCATTCATTTCTTCGTTTAAAATAGTGGGGTCAAGCTTTGGGTTCATAAAATGTAGTTTTAACTTTTAATAAATTTAAAGTTTTTTCTTTTAATTTTTTTTATAAAAAAAATTTAAAGTATTAGATGAACCATATTAATCAAAATTTCCTCACACCAAATAAGAGATGATAAGTTGATAATGACTAAATATTAATTAAGTTTAGTAAACATATTAGCATATATATATTTTAAATTTTACAAAATTTAAATTTGAAATGCATAATGATATTTATCGGTTTTTAAAAACAAATAGAGAGAATCATTATCTTAAATTATAATTCAATAGTTATAATAATAAGGAGGATGGTGGGTTCCCGTTAATTCAAACTGGTAAAGTTTCTGATGGTTATTGCTTTCACATGAAAATTGTTTGTAATTTTTGATTTAACATATGATTTTTTTTTTACAAAAACAAAAATATGTATATCAATTAAGTCTTTACATATTTGTAAAAAAAAACAAAAACAAAAGTAAGTTTTGATGTGTCCAAAAATGTACAAGTCAATTTAATAAAAATAATATAATTAAATTATGTATGGTATACATTAATTACACTTTAATTTAATGAGCTATGTATGATATAAAAGTAATTTGAGAGAACAAAAAATGAATTGGTCAACTATATAAATGCATTAGATGTTTTTAGAAAAAAATATAGGGGACCATTATTCAAAATTATGTACACAATTATTTTTTTTTACCAAAACTACAAGAGGGATTGAGGATTTTTGAAAAGTAGAGGGAAGCCATGGCCCCCTAGCCCCCCTCCCTTTGTCCCTGAAGCTATATGTGTACTATATATAATAACGGATGCTTCGCAATTAATTTTGCAAAGCTCTTGATGATGTTGTCATTTAGACATGTAGGCGCCCATGTGGCTAGCCCATTGCAATAGGGTTTTTTGGTGTGCACAAATATAAAGAGCACAAAATCCCTGACCTATTAAAGACACCTAAATTTATGTTTAATTAAGTGTGCATTTAGAAAATAAGTGAGAACATTCTTGTTAAGGCTCTCTCTAGTCTCAAGATTCCATCATCAAAGTCATGTGTCTTAGCATGTTAACATCACATCGAAAACCCATACCTGTGGAATTTACTGACTCGAATGCCATTGAAAATCGTTTGAAATGCGACAAAGGTCATGGAAAGAGTCATGGTAGACTGTTTTCGCTCCATTGGGGTTTAGTTAGAGTTTGATACTAAACCCAAAAGGTAAGAACCAAAACCCTTAAATCTATAACATGAGAATGTGTTTGTATGTTTTTCCTTCATGCACCATGTCATCAACGTCATTTCTTTCTTTTTTTTTTTTTTTACTTTCACTTTGTTTTACCTTCCATCTCATTCAATCGTTACCTTCTTATGCTAAGTTTGTATCGGTATTATCTAATCGTTTAACCTTTTTCATATAACATAATAAATACTAGAATGGGTGAATTTGAAGATACATTTGAATTAAATAATTATTATGGTTGATATGTTTATAAATATAATTAAAACATTCATTTGTTAATCATAATTTTCATATCCCTTTCAAGGATAACTTCCTATTCTCCTTTTTTTTCTTTTTTCTTTTTTGTGAGCTGTACTGTCCTTCTACAAACTAGTACCTTGACATGCTCCACCAACACCAAAGAACCATATAACATTTTTTCATGGCCCTACCAATCTACAGCTAGAAAACCAGACCCATGAGGTCTACAAATTTTCATACCAAAACTATTCCAAGATATTGAAACATAATGTTATTATATTATGAATAAGGAGAGTTCTATGGATTTTACACAACCTTATTCACTCAAATAATAGAGTTAAATATTATTATTGTTTTACTATTAATGTCTATTTATTCATTTTTAATTGTTTTAGTTATTCACAATTTCTTACTTCTACTTGAAAGAGTTCTCATGCAACACAACAACAACAAAAATAAAAATAAAAATAAAACTGTGCGACGCACATGCCTATATCTAGTACTTATAAACAGATGAATCTCAAATATATTTACAAACATATTAGCAACAATAATTATTTAATTCAATTGTTTCTTCAAATTCACACATTTTATACTTATTCTTTTTACTAGCTACATCAACTTAAGCACCTCCTTTCTCATGCAACCGAAAGGTGCCCTATATGAAAATGCTTCAAAAACCCTATTATTACCATTTCTAGCATGGTTCCTAAGATTCATTTCCATCTTCTTAGCACCAAATATCAGAGAAGCAACAAAAATTGAAGTAAGTTGATAGCTTACTAGTGTTCTATATATTTTTATGGCGTAAATGTACTATTAGTCTCTACATTTTGACTTTTTTTTATTTTAGTCTCTATATTTTATTTTTAGCACTTTTAGTCCCTAAACCAATTAATGCGGGACATTTAAGTCCTTGAAGCACCATTCTGTCACCAAACTAATGGGGAAAGCTAACGTTGCTAACAGATCAATAAAATAATGATTTTTTTTACACATGAATCAATAAAATAACGGGGAAAGCTCACATGAAGCACTTACCAAGCAGAAATGGTGCGCAGGTAAAGAAATCAGACTCACCCACTTCGACACATGGCTTTCCCACCCCACACGTGTATGTCACTAACCAACCTCTTTGGCGCGCAGGTGAAGGGCTTTCCCAAATCAGACTTAATCCCTAGATTAGCTCTCTGCCTCTGTCGAACAGCCATCATCATCAACCATAAAGAAAAATTCCACTTCTCTCTCAAACCAGCATCATCATCAACCATCTCTCAAACCACCATCATCATCAACCATCTCTCAAAACCCATCTCTGAAAGACACTAACTTGAAGCACCATCATCATCAACCATCTCTCAAAACCACCATCTCTGTCAATCTCTGTCACTTGATACCCACACTTTTCATGGAGTGGAGAAAATGAAAGCTAGGAGACCTCTGTCTTTGTGAAAAGGTCTTCTCTCTCTTCTCTCTGTCCTTATTTATAGCTTTACAATAAGCTTGTTGGCTTTTTCCTAGTAGGGGCCACAATGTTTTTGTATATTTTGGCTTTTTAACTGTTTGTTGGTCCTTGTCTGCATGTGTTTGTTTGTGGTTTACATTGTGGTCCATGTGTTCCCCGTGTATGACAAAAGTACTCTTCTCTGTTTCTTTTAGTATGACAAAACTATTGAAGTAAGTGTTGTATTGTTACTTAAATATTTGATTAAGTGTTGTGATCACCTAATACTTTATTAAGTGTTGTGTTGTCTGCATGCAGAATGGAATATTTTATTAGGTATGAGTGTTGTTTTGTTAAATATAATATATATTTTGTTCTAAATAATATATATTTTGTTCTGTAACTAGCATTGTTTAATTGGTTTTGGTGTTATGTTGCATGCAGAATGGATGAGCTATTTAGTATATCTGTGCATCATGGTGGCCATTTTAATGAGAATGGCCGAAAATATGTGGGAGGTGCAGTAGATGTAGTTGATAATTGTGACCCTGACAGGTGGTCCAAGGTTGAGATAGAGAGTATATGTAGGGACTTTGGGTACACATTTTTTAGCAGGCTGTGGTATAAAATGCTTGGAGTGGACCAAGAACTGGCAGACTTCCATTTGATTGTTGATGATAGTGATGTCATGTACCTGACAGAATTAGCGAGGGGTCATCATGTGTATGTAGAGCACCCAATACATGCCCCTGTATTAGTTGATGAAGGACAGGATGCTGGTGAGGGTGTGCAGTCATTGGCATTGGAGCAAGACTTTATAGATTATTATGACAATGATGATGGCAGTGAACATGATGACTATGATGGGGATGATTTTTACAGTTTTTATGATAGTGATGGCATGTATGCTAATGATCAAACTTGTAACAATGAGGATGAGCTTGAGGTTAATGCTGATGTTCCTACTGAGGTGGCTACTTCTCAAGTGGGTTCAAGGAGAGTAGGTAAAGAACCTTATCATTGAGCACCCACCTAAGGTCTTTCATATAAGTGATAGCAGTGATAGTGTGAGAAGTGATAGTGGGGGAAGTGGCCTAGAAGATGATGTAAAGTTAAACCATGGTATTAGGGACTTTGTTGAAGATAGTAGTGATAGTTGGGATGGTAAGGATGATGCTGATGTTAAGGAACCAGGCCAAATGGGTGCTGGTGTAAGGAACTCTGATTATGAGAGTGAGGAATTGCACAGTCTTGTGGAATCATCATCTGATGATGAGCTTGGGTATGATAGTGATGATAAGTCTGAGGATGATAACAGGACACATGTGGGAGATGAAAGGGAACAAAAAAAAAGAGCAAGTGAGGAAGTTCCCTATGTTTAAGCCAGTGACTAAGGCTGAGCATATTTATTTTGAGAAAGATATGCTGTTTACTACACCTAAGCAATTCAAGGAAGCTATAACAGATTATGCAGTTCATGGGGGACGGGGGATCAGATTTGTTAAAAATGATCTGCAATGGATAAGAGATGTCTGCCAAGAAGGGTGCAAGTTTGTTGCCTACCTAACAAAGGTGCCAAGGGAGAGGAGCTACCAACTAAGGACATTGACATTGGAACACACCTGCTCTAGAAGTTATAAGAATCCTAGGTGTACTTCATCATACATTGGGAAGAAGTTGATGAAGAAGGTGAAAAGATAGCCTAATATCAAGCTGAAAGACATCCAAGAGGCTGTCCATGACAAGTATATCCTAAACATAAGTGTAGGAAAAGCAAGTAGGGCTAGGGGTAAGGCTCGAGAATATGTTGATGGGGCTTATACACAACAGTACAACCAGCTGTGGGAGTACTATGAGGAATTAAGAAGGGCTAGTCCTAGTAGTACCATACTTATGAAGGTACATACCTTCCATGATGGTGATTTAGCAGCTGGGATGGGTTTGGTGTGTGGGGTGCCTTATTTTGAAAGGCTATACATATGTTTGGAGGACTGCAATAAGGGGTTTTTGGTTGGATGCAGGTCATTCATTGGTTTGGATGCCTGCCATTTAAAGAACAAATCAGGGGGGCAATTGATTACTACAGCATGCAGAGATCCTAATGAGGAGTATTTCCCACTTGCATATGTAGTGGTAGAGGCTAAAACCAAGGACTCTTGGAATTGCTTCATCAATTTGTTACTTGTAGACATAGGTCAGAATAGGAGATGAGTGTTTATGTCAAACCAGCAGAAGGTGTGTAGTTTATTCTCTATTTGGTTGTTTTTTTCTTCATTTACTCATTGTATCTATCTCTAAGACATATTTTCCTTTGATACTGTTTATGACAGGGGTTGGTGCAAACTTTCATTGATAACTGGCCACAGTATGAACATAGGATTTGCTGCAGGCACCTCTACAACAACTTTAGGAAAAACCATCCTGGTGTTTTGATCAGAGAACTATTTTGGAGGGCAGCCAAGGCAACTTATAAAGAAGAGTTTGATAGGGTGGTGGATGAGCTAAAGGGTTTTGATGCTGATGCACACAGTTGGTTGGATGCTCATTCAACAACAAAATGGGCTAGACACATGTTTAGTGAGGATGCCTTGACTGACACTATAGTAAACAATATGTGTGAGAGTTTCAATAGCAGGATTCTTAAATTCAGGTCTAAGCCTATAAATAGCATGGTATGAGTCTTTGTGATCACCTACAGTTAATTAGGTTCATTTTTTGGTACTGTTTTTAGCAAGTGTTGCAATTAATATCTAATGTTTCATTGTACTTGTATGTGCTTGCAGCTTGAGTGTATCAGGCTATATCTCAAAACTAGGTTTCAAGAGAACAGAAAGAAGATTCTGAGAGTAGAGTCAGATATTTGTGCCAAGGTTCTGAAGAGGTTGCATAAGGAAAAACTGGCAGCCAGTAGATGGTTAGCTTGTTGGGTAGGGCAGACCCAGTTTTAAGTAAAAAATGGTCTGCAAAGTTTCACTGTTGACTTGGCCACAGCACACTGCAGTTGTAGGAAGTGAGATATAAGTGGCATACCCTGTGCTCATGCAATCACCTGCATATTTTTCAACAGACAAGATGGTGAGCAGTATGTTCACCCATGTTACCATGTCTCTACATACAAGGCTTGCTATGAATCAATCATATCACCAATCAATAGACAGAATATGTGGAGACCTAGTGGTGTGACCTCAGTTCAGCCTCCCATCAAAAGAAGATTACTTGGCAGACCTAAGAAGAAGAGAGCAAGGGAACCTAATGAGCCAACAAGTAGGAGAGCTGGCATCTCTAAGTAATGCAAGGCCTGTGGTAAGTTAGGGCATAATAGAGCATACGCATTATCTGACAGCCCCTCTCATGCAAGCAATGAGCAAAGAAGTCAAAGTTCTGCTTTTGGCAGGTTAAGCAATACATTTTGAGTATCTACTTTCATATGTGCACTAGAAGTGAAATCACTTGATGTTTTGTCTGGCTACATCTTTCTAGTTTACACTTGTTTACTTATCATATCCCACAGATGGAATGGGAATGTAATTGTTCATGAATATTTCTGTTTTTGGAAACAGAAAGGGAAGAAAGCTTAGGGAAGTTGTAGTGGAGTTGAACAATTGCAGTTAGGATCTTTTTCAAGATGTGACTGAAATGCAAAATAGGGAATATAGTATTACCTTAATTAAGTATCATTTACTCTCTTTGACTTTGAAATTGAGACTTACTATAAAATTTCATATTCACATCTCTTTTTTCAAATAGGTTATTTAACTTTGTATTTTTTATTTTATTAAACTGAAACCAGTATGAATACAGTTCATAATAAATAAGGATAATAAACAATAGAGTAATCTGTTTCTAAATCCACAACATCTACTGCTTTTTTGGCATTGAATTGTGATAGTATCTATCTCAAAAGGGATAAAAAGCATTTGTAAATCCACTTTAACTGCAATCTCTTTAGGATCAAACACACAAACAGATAGACAATACTATTAAAAATATTTAATGTTCTATTTTTGGGAGATAAACCCATGGAAAGGGAACATAGATACACACATTCTAGCAGCCACACATTGATGAATACAAAGCAAATGTTAAGCACATCAATGTGGCAAAAAAGTTACAAAGGAGAGAATGGATCATTATTAATATTTTACCATTGAACAACACAGTTAGAAAACAGGAGTATTCATTTCATTCCAAGAATGGTACAAAAAAAAAAAAAAACTAGCAGGTGTTTCCATGCTAACTGCCTAACCAAAAAATTTACACACTACCAGCCCTATGCATTAGCAATTACAGGATATTGAAACTCCCCCATCTATGTAACATGCTAACCAAACATACACTTCCACCACCCGCCTAACCAAACATAAACATTTTCACACTTCCTACTTGCTTCGTAATCAAACTTACACTACTTGTCTAACTACCCATACAATTAAAGAGACAAATCCCACTGTACAGCACGCGTACCCGGTCCCACTTGGGCCATTTATTCTCATGTGAAGACACGGCCCATACACCTATTCTCTCTCTCTACTAGCCCATCCCGAAACTCTACAGAACGCTGGCCCAAGGTTCGCCTTTTGCTTATGCTCGGTAAATTTTTACCAATCATTGTCGCGGACAGCAACCGAGCATGACGTGCAGGGTATGCCCGGCAGTTCCTTTCGGCGTGCCTCCGCTGAGCATATCTGTGGAAGTGGGAACCAAGTTCTGAAGCCATACTCATCGTTTTCCACTCCCACCTAACCACCCACTTATGTACAATAACACTGGACCGCCCACTACACTAACCAGAAAGTAATCATAACCTCACCACTAATTTAGAACTATAAATATGAGAAGCTTAGGGGGGAGGAGGGGGTTGGAAAAATTTACGCAAGAGCAAAAAAGATAGAGGAAGAAAGGGAAGGTAGCAGAAAGGTGGTTCAGGCAATAGAGAAGAGAAAAGTGATCTCATTGAGTCTTCGTGCCGAGGAAAACCCAGTGTAGAAAACCCAAACCCACCATACAAGTAAGTTGTGAGTCCGAGTGAGCCCAAGCCCATTAGCTCCATTTTCGGTGCGCACAATTGGCGTCGTCTGTGGGAATCTCCTACTAAGCTGTAGTCCTACTGAGACTCAATCCCGGGGAGGGAGATGTCTGGGAGACGTTCTGGGAGCGACGCCGAAAGCAGTTCAGCGGGATCTTCTTGGGGATCTTCTTGGCGAGAAAGAAGACAAAAAAGACGTGAAGATAGGGACCGTGAACGAGAAGAGCAGTCTGGCCTCGGGGAGGGGTCGTACCAAACGCAACAAACGATTTCGAACGCCTCGGGGGACCGGCAACTCGATGAGAGAGACGAAGAGCTCGAACGGTTGTGCAGGATAGTAAGAGACCTGGAGTTGGAGGCGGAGAACAGGCATCAAAGAAGGGATGGAGATAACCGAGAAAGAAGAGCCAATACCGGGGGAGGTCGTCGCCAAGTTGGGTCAAGCCAATCTGGGTCTCATAACCGCCGCGAACGCTCCCATTCTCGAGAATCTCGTCGGCAAAGGGAACGGGCTCATTCGAGGGAATCCTGTCGACACCGAGACCGCTCAAGATCGCGGGAGTACGCCGACCGAGGTTCGGATTCCCCAGAAGAACAACGGCCCCATAATGCGGCCATGGATGCGATGAGTCGCACGCTACGAAGAGCTGCCCGGTTCCCATTCTCGGCTGACATCGAGAGGGCCCCAATGCCGGACAGATTCACCCGCCCTCCTTTCGACTCCTATGATGGGAAAACAGACCCAGTAGAGCACGTCAGTCACTATATCCAAATGATGTCTCTGCACTCCTACAATGACGCACTGATGTGCAAAGTTTTTCCCTCGAGTCTTAGTCCCACCGCTTTGAGATGGTTCAATGGGCTGCGGAAGGGTTCTGTCCACAATTTTGCCGAGCTTATACAGGAGTTCGGCGTCCGGTTCGTAACTTGCAGCCGGGTGCCCCAACCGGTAGACGCTTTGCTGTCCATGAAAATGAGGATAGGGGAAACCCTGCGTAGTTATGCCAGCCGGTACTGGGAGCTCTACAACGAGATCGGCGGGGGGAACGAGAAGATTGCTGCGAGCACATTTAGGATGGGGCTGCCCAAGGAATCCGGGCTAAGAGAGTCACTGACTAAGAAGCCTCCCGAGGATATAAGGCAATTGATGAGGCGTATAGAAGAATATAAACGGCTAGAAGATGACCGGATGCAGAGCAAAGGCAAGGCGCCGATGATGAATCATTCCCAGTCAAGTGCCTTTCAGCCGAGGACCCGGGGGAATTTGAGAATTCAAGAACCAGAGGCGCAAGTAGGGGAGGTAAACGTGACGTTCAAAGAGCCGGTGCACAAGATCGTGGACAGGATTAAACACGAGCCGTATTTCAGGTGGCCGAACAGAATGGGCGGTGACCCCTCCAAGAGAAATCAGAACTTGTACTGCACCTATCATAAAGACAAGGGACATACGACCGAGCAGTGCCAGGTCTTAAAAGACCATCTCGGGCAGTTGGCCAAGGCAGGGTACTTAAAGGAGTTCGTACTAGACACGGAGGACCGGGGGACAGGGCAGGGAGCTACTAAGAGGGGAAACCCCCTTCCACCCCCGCTCGGGATAATTGAAGTCATCCACGCTCCACCAAGAAGTCTCACCTCGGCAATAAGAAAGGGGGTGCTAAATGTGGTCCTAGTGGAGGGAAGCTCGGACACACCACCGGCAGGGAAGAAGATGAAGCTTACCCGGAAGCCTATCGCTTTCGGTGACAATGACCTAGAGGGAACGGTCCAGCCGCACGATGACGCATTGGTGGTCACCGCCTGGGTAGGCGGGTTCCTGGTAAAAAGAATGATGATAGACCAGGGAAGTGGGGCCGACGTGATGTATCCAGACTTGTACCGGGGGCTCGGGTTGAAGAGTGGGGACCTCTCTAAGTACAACACGCCTTTGGTCGAGTTTGATGGGAAAATTGTAATACCCGAGGGGCAAATATCTATGCCTGTGAATATGGAGGGCAAGGAAGTGTTGGTGACGTTTATAGTGGTGACTTCTTTCTCCCCGTACACAGCGATACTCGGCAGACCATGGATTCACGCAATGGGGGCTGTGTCATCCACACTACATGTGAAGGTAAAATTTCCTATCGAGCATGGTATTACTGTGGTGAGGGGAAGCTAGCAGACGACGAGACAATGCTTAATTACCATGGTCAACCAAGGGAAGGAGGAAACCGATCAGGTGGAGTATGACCAGCAGAAAGGACCGCCGCGAGGGGGGTCCGTTATAGCAATTACAGAATGACCGAGGAGAAGTGGGGGGTGGTGGTGCCGAGGAAATGACGAAAGTAAAGGTACTTCTAGATGCCGACAAGTGGTTCCACGTAGGGAAAGGCATGGACGAGCAGGAGAAGGTGGAAATGTTGTTGCTCCTCATACAGAACGTAGACGTGTTCGCATGGAGTCCATATGAGGTGCCCGGGGTGGACCCCAAGTTCATAGTCCATAGACTTAGGGTTGACCCCTCGTTTCCCCCCAAGAAGCAGAAGTCAAGGAGATTGTCCTGGGAGCACACCGAAGCGGTGAAAGCGGAAGTCCAAAAGCTGAAGGATGCTGGAGCGATAAGGGAAATCTTCTTCCCGGATTGGTTGGCAAATACCGTGGTGGTAAAGAAGAAGAGCGGCAAATGGAGGGTTTGCATGGACTTCACAGATTTGAACCGAGCATGTCCAAAAGACCCATTCCCCGTGCCTAAAATCGACCAATTGGTGGATGCCACGTATGGGCATCCGAGAATGAGCTTTCTGGATGCATTTCAAGGGTATCACCAGATCGCCCTGGCGCCCGAGGACCAAGAGAAGACGGCGTTTATCTCACCGAAAGCTAACTATCACTACACGGTGATGCCCTTCGGATTGAAGAACGCCGGGGCCACGTACCAACGGATGATGACAAGAATGTTCCGAGATATGATAGGGCGCACGGTTGAAGTGTACATTGACGATATGGTGGTGAAAAGCAAGCAGACAGCACGGCACACGAACGACCTTCGGGGTGTTTTCGAGGTTCTTCGACAGCACAGGTTACGCCTGAATGCCGACAAGTATGCCTTTGGCGTGGGGGCCAGAAAATTCCTAGGGTATCTAATCACTAAGCGAGGAATAGAGGTTAATCCCGACCAAATTGAGGCTGTAAAAAGATTGAAACCACCGAGTAGTCCGAAAGAAGTGCAAGTGTTGACCGGGATGCTAGCCGCCCTCAATCGGTTCATCTCCAAATTCGCAGATCGATGCCGACCATTCTACCAACTTCTGAAGAAATGGACTGGGTTTCAGTGGAACGATGAGTGCGATAGAGCTTTTATGGATCTGAAGGATTATTTGACACGGGCACCCATGCTAACGGCACCAGAACTAGGTGAGGACTTATTCATGTACCTTGCGGTTTCCGAACACGCCGTGAGCGCCGTGCTATTGAGGGACCAGGGAATCCAACAACCCGTGTACTACATCAGCAAGACTCTAGTTGATGCAGAGACGAGATACTTACCCCTAGAGAAGCTTGTGCTGACCCTGATACACGCCACGAGAAAGCTGCCACAATACTTTCAGGCTCATATGGTTTATGTCATGACCGAGTATCCCCTACAGTCGCTATTGAGGAGGTCAGACTTCACTGGCCGAATAGCAAAATGGGGAACTTGGCTAGGTTCTTTTGATATACGGTACAGGCCCCGAAGTTCAGTGAAGGGCCAGATCCTTGCGGATTTTGTCGCCGAGTTCTCGCCAAAAGGGAAGGGGGAGATAGTTTGCCACGTGGAGTCTCACCCGTGGAAGGTGTTCGTGGACAGGGCATCGAGCTACACGGGAGCCGGCGCGGGGGTTGTCATAATCAGCCCGGAGGGAATACGGTTAGAGCACTCGTTTAGATTGGGCTTCAGAGCCTCCAAAAACGAGGCGGAATACGAAGCCTTGCTGGCCGGACTGAAGACGGTTTCGAGTTTAGGTGCCTGGGTAGTAAAGGTGTATTCAGATTCGCATTTGGTGGTTAATCAGGTTGAGGGCAGTTTTGAAGCCCGAGATCTCCGGATGAAGGCATACTTGGAACAGGTGAAGTGAGCTATATCCAGCTTCAGCATGGTAAAGGTTTTCCAAGTAGCTCGAATGCAAAATAGACACGCCGACTCCCTCGCCACGCTGGCGTCATCAGTGGCCGAAGAGATACCCCGGCTAATAAGAGTTAAGGTTGTTCCAGAGCCGAGCATCAGGGCAGTAACTGATCCGGGAACTGCAGGAATCGATATCACAGCGATCGCAGCACTGGGGCCTTGCTGGATGGACCCCATTATGGACTTCTTGGCCGAGGGCCGACTCCCGTCTGACGAAAAGGAGGGCAGAAAAATCCGTAGAGTGGCCCCTCGGTATTGGCTATCAGAAGACCGAACGTTGTATCGAAGATCCTTTGGGGGGCCTTACCTTTTGTGCTTACACCCGGAAAAGGTGGGCGAGCTCTTGGCCGAGCTTCACGAGGGAGTGTGCGGCAGCCATGTGGGAGGACATTCGTTGGTGCACCGGGCAATGACTCAAGGTTTTTGGTGGCCTCAGATGCAGCGAAACGCCGCCGAGTATGTACGTAAGTGTGAACAGTGTCAGAAGCATGCACCCCTAATCCATTAGCCTGCAGGCCATTTGAACCCAATTAGTAGTCCCTGGCCTTTTGCACAATGGGGGCTAGATATCATCGGCCCATTCCCCCGGGCGACGGGTAATCGAAGGTTCGTCCTGGTGGCTGTCGACTATTTTACCAAATGGGCAGAGGCAGAGGCTTTGGCCAATATCTGGGACGTGGATGTAAAGAAATTCGTACGGAAGAATCTAATCACAAGGTTCGGGGTGCCGAACTCTCTAATATCAGACAATGGGCTGCAATTTGACAGCCGTGCATTCCGTGAATTCTGCGGTGATCTCGGCATCAAGAATAGATACTCGACCCCAGCGTATCCCCAGGGTAACGGCCAAGCCGAGGCGGTAAATAAAGTTATTGTGAACGGGCTAAAAAAGAGGTTGGAGGGTGCGAAGGGAAACTGGGCCGAGGAGCTACCCAAAGTCCTGTGGGCATACCGGACAACTCATAGGAGATCCACCGGGGAGACCCCGTTCTCTCTCACATACGGGGCCGAAGCTGTGATACCAACTGAGGTGGATCTGTGCAGTGCACGAGTCGCAGGATTCGATCCCGGCCAAAACGATGAGATGATGGTGGGAAGCTTGGACAGATTGGAAGAATTTCGTGAAGTGGTGACTATATGGCTCACGGAGTATCAGCAAAAGCTGGCCCAGAGATATAGCTAAGACGTAAGAACAAGGGAGTTTGGCACCGGGGATTTGGTTCTCAGGAAAGCCGTAGGGAATATGCGGGATACGAACGCCGGGAAGCTGGCGCCAACATGGGAAGGGCCTTATAGGGTCACTGCCATCGCTGGCGCAGGAGCGTATTACTTGGAGGACCTAGACGAGAGGCCACTTCCTCGACCACGGAACGTCCATGATCTTAAGAGATTCTATCACTAATGGGCGGTACTGTAAATTGTAAGGTTGATGTAATATTGCACGGTTTTCACTAACGATGATAATGGCGTTCATCTGGCTACACTCTTCCAATTTCTCTGTTTGACTTCAATTGCCGATCATAAAAGAACCTTTATACTCTACCAAATGACAGAAACTTGCTTCTCAGTTCGATCTACATCGCCGAACAGGTGTAAACCTCTAAACTTTAATCAAATGACAGAAACCTGCTTCTCGGACCGATCTATATCGCCGAGCAGGTGTAAACCTTTATACTCTACCAAAGGACTGAAACCTGCTTCTCGGTTCGATCTACATCGCCGAACAGGTGTAAACCTTTATACTCTAAGGACAGAAACCTGCATCTCGGTCTGATCTACATCGCCGAGCAGGTGTAAACCTTTATACTCTACCTAAGGACAGAAACCTACATCTCAGTTCGATCTACATCGCCGAACAGGTGTAAACCTTTAAAATTTAATAAAAGGACAGAAACCTGCTTCTCGGTTCGATCTACATCACCAAGCAGGTGTAAACCTTTATACTCTAAGGACAGAAACCTGCTTCTCAGTCCGATCTACATCGCCGAGCAGGTGCAAACCTTCATACTCTATCTAAGGACATAAGCCTGTTTCTCGGTTCGATCTACATCTCCGGGTAGGTGTAATCCTTTATACTCTAAGGATAGAAGCCTGACTCTCGGTTCGTTCTATATCCCCGCCTTACGACGAAACAGGATTCAACTACCTGGACCACTACAACATAGGTGCGAAGCAAACAAACAAACAACACAATAAATATTCCAAAACTAAATCATCATATTGGGAATTAAAACAGTATCCCAACCACAAAACCAAGTGGCCATTTCAGTGTTAATCATGATAAAAAAAAGGGCGATTGTTTGGCCACCACAGCCCGGTGACATAGGCTAGTCTTCATTAAAGAAAGAAATGTTTCGGCAATTAAGAGGCAGAATCTGCAGGTTACTCCCGAGCGCTGGTCTCCGCGGAGTGCTGTTGTGTCAAGGTCTGAGGTGGGTTCTGGCCAGGCTGATCTTCAGAGCGGTGGCGGCTGGCCACTTCAGTTTCCTCCAACTCCACGTGAGAGTCTATCTGCTCCACTAGTTCCCTTAGGCTGGTCGTCTCCTCTTCATCAATGGGCCTTTGAGGGTTCTGCGAGCTCTGAGTGGGCACCGGGAACAGAATCTGGCCAGGATTTCTCAATGGGGAATCCTCGGGGACTCCCAAAGCCTGCAAAGCGGCCAACCATCCCTCCTCGAAGCCGAGCTTCCGAGCATCCCCTATGACGGGTTCTGCTGAGTTCTCGACGTCAGCAAATCCCTCATTGTACCATTTGCTCTCGTTGGCCTCAAGGGCAGCTCTCAGGTCGGCCAGCTCTTTGGTACGCGCACTGTTTATGCCCTCAGCTTCCGCCAACTTAAGCTCAGTCTCTCCCACCTTAACCTGCAGCTCTGAGTACTTCTTTTCCGCTGCCACCCTCGCTTTCTCTGCCGCTGCAGCCTTCTTCTCTGCGGTCGAAGCAGCCATGGCTTTTTCCTTGGCATTTACCTCGGCAACATCCTTGAGGGCTTTCTCCCGACCAGCGTCCTCGGTAAGATCATTGACACGCCTATCAAGTATGTACGCCAGCTGCGCGGCCTAATGAAGTGATAAGAAACGGGTGCCATACCCCCGAAGATAGAAGTTAGTAAAAAAAAAAAAAAAAAAAAAAAACTTACCGCTACGGTGTGCCACTGCAGCCTCCTTCCCATTGACTCATCCGTGCCTTCCTGGAAAGCACGCACATCCTCGGGCAGCAAAAGGCCTCGCGCCAGGGTCTGGGCGACGTGACCACCCGCCCCTTTTCGCCAGACATGCACACTTGCGTCCGAAGGGAGAAGTTTGCCATCCAGCATGAACGAAGGCTGCCACGCAGGTACAGCGTGGGAAGAGGACGCCACATGCACCCCGGTTTGAGCCGTAGGTTCACGGATTACAATGCCACCGGATGGCCGGGGAGGGGTGTTGAATGGCACATCACCCGGGCCGACGACCGTCTGTTCAGTCGTACGCTGCTTTTTTCTTTGCCGACTGGGGGCTGTGGACGGAGGAGGGGTTTGGCCGTGCCCCTGTTGTTGTGGCGGCTGTGCGGCAGGTCTGCTCCGGGAATGAAACGGCTAATCGTCATCGTCTTTCGAGTCACCATCTCCGCTAATTGGTCGTGATCGGGTTCAGGGCGGTCGGGAGATTCTGCAACTTCTTCTTCGACGTCCGAGGCTGGGGCTATTTGGTTGATGGGACCTTCCGGCTGAGCGGGGGCTTCTTGCTGAATTTGCTCGTGGGCTCGTTCCCGGCAAGCTCGGGACACACGCTCGGCTGACTCGTCCCGTACAGGCTAGAGCTCGTCAGAGCAAATATACCGAGGACCCTGATCACGGGCCTCACCTACTGTAAACTTCGGGGGGAGGAAATTAGCATGCCGAACATCGATATAAGACAAGAGTGGGCTATCTACCAGCAGGGCTTGGCTGAAAGCTTGCCAAGTGGAATACACGGGATTAACCCCGAGAATCAGGTGGGATGCTCGGAGCTGACCATCCGAGTGGACAAAAATCTCAGACCTGAGCACGAAGTTCAAATCCCGCACATGCGCGACTCTAACGTCCGGGACAAACACTCTACCATCTGTGATGAAACACACGAGTAAGCGTCAGAGTGAGTAAAATGTTCACAATATGAATGTACGTTCATGCATGAAATTAAATAAGAAATGAAAGCAGGACAGTGATCGGAACGAACCCACTTCGCGCCTGGTGACGGGGCAGGGAAATTCACCGGCAAACCAATTGCCGCGCACCTGAACAAACGGCCCGGCAGAGTTCCTATTTGAGTCAGGTAGGCAGGAGATCAGCCGTACCCTCATATCTCTTACTTTCAAATAATAATTCGTTTTCTTACTACCGCATAAACTATACATATGGTTTATGTCATGCTAATCTAACTGTAAACTGTACATCTGGTTCAACCGACTCACACAAACTCACTACCCGGTAAAAATTGGGAGGGAGTTGGTCGGGGCACAACCCGTAATACCTAAGGGTGTCTATTAAAAGAGGGTCTACGGGAAACCTCAACCCACCCTCCAAAACCGCCATCAAGGGAAAAAAGGCAGTGTTGCCCCCTCTATGAAGAGGGATGTCACTCTCAGGGCAATACGCCACCTCCACATCGCTGGGGATGTCAAAGGCCTGCCTGAAAGAGGCTAAGGCTGCGTCTGTATCTAGAAGGTATGAATATCCCATCCTAAACACTAGAAGAAAGATGATCGAAGATGCGGAAGTAAAAGAGAGAGTGTAGAGAACTTACTTTGGGCTCTAAGATGAGAAGAGATTCTGGGCTAGAGAATGAGTGCGCGGATGAATGTACGGTGGAAAGGGGGTCTCAGAAGAAAGAGAGCGTAAAAAGTAGATGAGTGATTTGAAACGGGCCTTTTATAGAGGTCCTGAGGAGGATTAACGACGGTTAATCAGCAATTATGAGGATTAATTGGCAGACTTCACAAATCCCAACGCCAAACTAGCGTCTGCGCCACCTTGGTTCATGAAGCGTCAGGTAATTATGAGGAGCGAACTAAACGGCCGAATCCTGCGCGCCTTTTTAGGAGCGCATTAATGGGATTGCTGGAGTGTCCCAGACGATACCCCTCCAGACCTCCCGAGTATCACACGCCGTTCTGACTCCTTGATTCTCGCCAAGGACCGGGCATGAATCAAGGTGGGGGCTAATGTACGGCACGCGTACCCGGTCCCACTTGGGCCATTTATTCTCATGTGAAGATACGGCCCATACGCCTATTCTCTCTCTCTCTGCAAACCCATCCCGAAACTCTACAAAACGCTGGCCCAAGGTTCGCCTCCTATTTATGCTCGGTAAATCCTTACCGATCACTATCGCGGACGGCGACCGAGCATGACGCGCAGGGTATGCCCGGCAGTTCCTTTCGGCGCGCCTCCGCCGAGCATATCTGCGGAAGTGGGAACCAAGTTCCAAAGCCATACTCACCGTTTCCCACTCCCACCTAACCACCCACTTATGTTCAATAACACTAGACCGCCCGCTGCACTAACCAGAAAGTAATCATAACCTCACCACTAATTTAGAACTATAAATATGAGAAGCTTGGGGAGAAGAGGGGGTTGGAAAAATTTACGCAAGAGCAAAAAGATAGAGGAAGAAAGGGAATGTAGCAGAAAGGTGGTTCAAGCAATAGAGAAGAGAAAAGTGATCTCATTGAGTTTTCGTGCCGAGGACAACCCAGTGTAGGAAACTCAAACCCACCATACAAGTAAGTTGTGAGTCCGAAAGAGCCCAAGCCCATTAGCTCCATTTTTGGTGCGCACACCCACATATCACCAATAAGAATGCCAAAGCCACAGTGTAAAACTTCTCTCTCTTGTAGCATCTTGCAACCTCGGCCTCTAGTCTGATAACCATTGCCTTTGCTCTGGGATGAGCACCTTACCACGTTCACATATTTCATCATCACGCCATTGGAAGAATTTACACTTTTGCCCAACCTAAAATGCAAACCAATTTCTTCATCCATCAAGCTACTTAATGACCAATAAGGACTGTATAATTAACATGAAATTGAAAAAACATTATTGTTTATATGAAACTCTTAGTCTATTAAGTCCATAGAAAAAAAATGATTAATTACTCAAAACCTACATTCTGCCAACATGATTAAAAGTTGAGGGGTTTTTTTTTTTTTTTTTTTTAATAATTGATATTCATTTATTTTACTTAGCAATTAAAAAAGTCATAAACAACCCAAACTTTTAACAGCACATTAGAGCAGAAAGCCAAACTCAAATCCAATGATTGGAGCATTATAATCATACAAACCTTAACCAAAAGCTCAAAAACCAATATTTGTCAAATTTTTGGGAAATGCCAACAAAATTAGAGCAGAAAGCATAGAATAGCTTAGATATTTTAAGCAGATTACCCAAAGGTTGAGATTTTCAATAATCTCCATAAACAGAGCGCAGAATAGAATCACAGCTAAAACATTTCAAGCACCCAACTCAAAGATTCCAAGAATCACCCATAACTCCAAGGCTAAAACAGAATAACATCAATAACCCACCAACAGTAACAAAGCTTGAATTACCCAGTAGAAAAAACATGATTAATTAAAAAAATACTCAAATATTGAAATACCCAGTAGTTTGGACAGCCATAAAACCTTCTGCCAGGGTTGTCTGCTGTCCACGAAACGACTAACACTGGTTTTTCAGCACAATAGCACCTAAATGGAGCTCTCCTCCTCAAGCTTGAATTGGTTGAAGAGCTTGCTTCCATCTGATCAGGGACTTCGAAATGGTTGAAGATCTTGAGAGATGGTTGATGATGATGGTGGCTTCAAGTGGCAGAAATGGTTTGAGAGGCTGATGGTTTGAGAGAGACAGAGAGGCTAATCTAGAGATTAAAGTCTGATTTGGGGATTTTTCTTTACCTGCGCGCTATTTCTGCTTGGTAAGTGCTTCACGTGAGCTTTTCCTGTTATTTTATTGATCCATGTGTAAAAAAAAAATCATTATTTTATTGATCCGGTAGCCACATCAGCTTTTCCCGTTAGTTTGGTGACGGAATTGTGCTTTACGAACTTAAATGTCCCACGTTAGTTGGTTTAGGGACTAAAAGTGGTAAAAATAAAATGTAGGAATTAAAATGGAAAAAAGTCAAAATGTAGGGACTAAAAGTGCATTTACGCCTATTTTTAATTAATATTTGGAGTGTTTTCATGTATTTTACTGATAAAATCATTAACAACAAAATTATCATTTAAAACAACTGTATTGGGTGCCTCTATCATATGGATCATGCTCATACTAAGAGTGAAATTCTAAGGTGGAGGAAGCAGATCAACGACTAAATTGAAGATTTACAAATTCTATTGAAATTTGATTGTCTTTGTGACCATCCCTTCGGCACTAAAAAATCCATACCGGTTATCTTAACAACTTCAAACCCTAAGGTGATAAAACTTAATAAATAAATGACCCCAAAATTCAGCTCTGTGATCCTCTTCAATCCTTCGGTGAAATTGTAACTCAATTATTTGCTAGAATTATGTTTAGCAGTACCTTTTTGGCATCATTATTATAGACGTTGACCTCAAACTGTAAATTTATGGTTTTATTAGAGGTTTAAAATAAAAGTTGTTTCAAATTTTGTTCTCGGTATAGTTATATATATATATATATATATGTTTAGAATTTTGATCTATGTTAGGACATATGTGATTCACTTGTTAGGAACATATGTTACTATTTTATGTAATTGGCTAATCCTTTGACAAAACGCATTTTACTTGTATTTGGGTAGATCTAGGATGTGTTTGATGCTTCAAGGAACAAGAGTTCAAGTCTAGTATTGAAGCCATGCAAATCTGTCCAAGAAACAAGTGAAGAAGTGCTGATTTTTTAAAACTCGATAGCTGCTTAACACCTTTTGATAGCTAGGCTATCTATCGAGCTCTTTAGCTTCTTTTTATCGCAATCTTGATACCTCTCGATAGCTAGGTCGATTGATCGAGCAACTTTCTGTCCCCTCGATAAGTCCTCGATAGCTCACAATAGATAGGCTCGACACCTCTCGATTGATCGAGAATTACGAAATTCAGATTTCCAGATCTGATTTTCGGCCCATGCTAACATGTATGTGTAAGGTTTCTTTTCTCACAACCCTAGACATATATAAGGCTTATTTTAGAAGCTGTCACATAAGAGAATACAAGGAGAATATATGTAAAAGGTGACCGATGCCTTATTCTCTCTGAAAGAAGCTACTGCGTTTTTGCACCTTAGGGTTTTGTAACAAAGTACTTCTTGATCTTCATTGTGGATGAAGTGAAGAATTTTGCAGCCAACAACTTCTTCAAGTTGGTGTGTTAGCCATGTACTAGGAGCCGTGCATCATTGATTAGTCATGTACTAGGATTTGTCCAAGAGGGTGGTGTTCATATATTGAAGAGTTCATATCTTGGCGTGCATCAAAAGGGTGCATCATATCTTGTTTTATTTATTTTTCCGCTGCATGATTTTGACATGATATTGATGTTTGTTTGTTTTGACAAGTTTTATTCATAATAAATCTAATTAACAACTTGGGTTTAAAACTTTTTATTTCTATCAACTGGGGTCTAAATTTCCCAACAATCTAGATAGTCATTGAAAGGGGAAAAGATAGTTTTATTTCAAATCGAAAATTCGTTTTTTCATCTTTAATTCCATACTATGAATTGTGTAACACATTATATGGCTTAGCTTAGATGTCATATACAAATGTTTAAAGGGGATGGCATGGTTGTTGTTATTGGTTTGCAGATAATTAGTACAACTTTGGGAACAAATAAGAAACTTATAGTTTTGAGGTGATGTTCAGCCCACTCGAATAACTACATCTGACCCATATTATTTCAAAGCGTAGCTCAGCCCAAAAATAATGTATGTTGCTGTTGTTAGTCATATGTTACAAGTTTTGAGTTAAATAATAAAAATCTTATGAATAACTTGTTTGTGTTTCATACTCCATCAATCACTTTCCAAAAAAATAATAAATAAAGGTTTGGAGGTATGACAAGGGATTCTTAAAGAACTTGAAACAATCCGTATTAACTAATTTTCTGAATGAAAGGTTTCAAGATGAGTGTTTTAAAAACATTTTCTTATTTAAGATATAATTTATTTTATTTATATGTTTTTTTTTTCTAAATAGTTATTTTGTGCGTGTGTGTATATATATATATATATATATATATATAATATTGAGTTGATATTGATATTATCTAACCAATTAACCTTTTCATATAACACAGTAAACATTAGATGATTATTAGAATCGGTTAAGTTGAAGAAACATTTGAATTAAATAATTATTGTTGCTTATATGTTTATTTATAAATACAGTTATGATTTATTTGTTTATAAGTATGTTTATGATTAACATGGTTATATGTCTAATGGTTTTTTTAAGCAAGTGTTTGATATATGACCTATCTTGCCAGAATAGGTAAAGGTATTTTTAATTTGTTGTCGTCATTTAGTTAGTTTAGTCCATAAACGTTACAACTCAATTACTTATTTAAATTATGTTTAGCCTTGACTTTTTAGGAAAGTAGAGGAATTTAAGAGGTTTTGTTTCTTTCGAATTGAGGGTTATAGCTCATTTTTATTTTGAATAGGTTCAAATGTTTCCGTTGTAATTTATGTATTCCGCATTAGGTTAATTAGGACTTTTATAGTGTTTTGTTTCTAATTTACGTAACTATATATTTTTTACAAACATTTTAAATATTTTTTAGTATTATTAAAAAATTCATTCAATCATTCCTAGTCTTTTACATTTTAGCATCACATTTATAATTATCGAACTATTTTTTAGAGTTGTTTAGCCTAGTATGGCTTGGGTGGTAAGAAAAACACACTTAGATTAGTTTAATGGTTTTTAGTCCATGAGTAGATTTGACATCATTATAATTGATGTTGATTTCAGAGCATAAGTTTAATGATTTTAGTCCATGGCTTGTTTGTTCAACTTGACCTAAAATAATTTTCATTATTTATATATTTTTATATGTTTATACATATGTTCAATTTTTTAGATAAATATATCTAAGATTTATACGTCTATAATTGTGTTTAGGGTTATTATGCAAAATATTGGTATTATCTCACTTATTAACTGTGGGTGAGTTGGGCCCGGGCGGCCATGTTTGTCCCCTTGGTTAAAGCCCAACCCGAAGCCCAAGAGTTGGACTTGGGCCTTGTCACGAAAGGCCCAACCCCAAGATCAAGATGGTGACCGAGGGGAAGATGATCTGTGAGGCTCTTAAGTGGTTGGTAACGAGACAGTCGGGGTGCAACACACACCCAGCGATATGGTGGTCAGGGTCTGATAGTACCATTGGGGAACCACTCTCGAACACTGTCTGGCGTCTGCAACAAGTTCTAAGGGAATCCTCTAAAGTCGTGAGGATCCCCTTGGGATTCTGATGAACGTAGGAATGTGTGTGAAGTGGGAAAATAATGATGATCCTCCCACTCATAAGAGCCTATAAAAGGAGGAAGATGGTAAGGGCATGGGAGTTGGAAAATTTCGGTGAAGTGAGATACAAGGAGAGAAACATAAGGAAACACTGGCGAACTGAGGGAAATCAGGAAGAGGGTCTTGGATTAAGGCTTGGAGAAGACACACCAGGCTAAGTTTAGAGCCCTATTAGTAGGATCATGATATAGCCCTCGTAGAAATTAATTGAGGGCCCAAATACTATCACTTAATTAAGCAGTATTCGGTGCTCACATTAACCTTTTCATATAACATAGTAAACATTAGGATGGGCGAAGTTGAAAAAAATTTTGAATAAATAATTGTAGATATTGGTATGATTATAAATATGGTTAAGATTTATTTGTTTATAAGTAAGTTTAAGATTAATATGGTTATATGTTTAATGGTTTTTTAAGTGAGTGTTTGATAACTTGACCTATTTTGTTACAAAAGGGCTTTATAGAAATCTCATTCTTTTGAGGGGAAGCCAAATTCTATGAAAGTTGAAAATTGGCTCCTATAAATAAGGATTTGGAAGAAATGGATTATGAGAGGGGTTTTACCATTAATATGTCATGACATGAGGAAAGTGTTTGTCACACTTGTGATATATTCCAAAACAATTCATCATGTTACAATCAAAACTACTCATAATCATTTACATAGCCTCGTGATCTTGGCCTACCAATTGGTTCTAATCAGGCCAAACCCATGTGAATGGGTAAGTTTGTGATCATGTCCCTTAAAATGGAAAGCCCACTTGAAAACACATTTCTCCCTAAATCATGGGTTCATAATAGAGTCATTACTTATTTAATTAAGGGGGGAAAAAACCTTTATAAATAATACATGCTTCCTTGAATCATTGAATTTGAAATTACATGCTTCATTGAATCATTGGCAAAGTGGGTGCTTAACACCTCACTTTGTAATTTAACTTCAAAAATTACAAGGTCTTGGTCCTAAGTACAAGGGTGTAGTATCTAGAACTTATAGTGGCCAAGTTATATGTTGTTGGAAATATTTTAGTGAAAAGGTATAGTGATGAGTATTATATAGGTCACTCATGACAATAATAGCCAATAATTATTGGTTACTAAAACCTCTTGATAAAAGCCCAACGACTAGAATACCCGTTATTGTTACCGTTATTGTCCAATAACTATATTTCTTATAATTGCCCAACAACTATTTTATCCTTTATTGCCAAACATAAATTCCCAATGGCTAGAAAATAAAGAATAATAAAAGTGTTTGGAACACACACTCACACCAACACATGTCCCATCACACAAACATGTAAAATCATAAAGCATATCATACAATCATATTGGATGAATTGAATTATGAATTTGGAACATGGAAATTTGAATTATGAAATTTGAAACATGAAATATGATTTTTGAAAAGAACATTTTTTTTTTTGAGAAACATATGAATAGAACAACACATGAATTTATTTTGAGGGAGTTAAGGAAAAACAAATTTGACTAGAGTTTTGATATAACTTGGTTGTAGCTAATGACTACAACTTCACTCAATATCTTTTTTATTGGATGTGAATTTTGATAACTCCACCATTGGATAACATTCGCTTTTGATATCCTCGATGCTTGCAAAATTTCTAAAAGATAGAAAATCAATAATTATATTTTCAATCTAATGATTAAACTTCAAGTTTTCGTAGTTTAAAATTATACATAAAAAAAAATTATAGATCAAATAGTAAATAATATCAGATTGGCACAAAATCTGACATGCCTGCTAGATATATAAAGAACATGCATTCCAATGGTTAAAATTTTAAAATATGTAATCATATTAATTTTTCAATAGAAGTTGTAGACATTAGCTACAACCAAGTTTATAGCCAAACTTTCCCCATTAAAGTATAATTGAAAAAAATGTATGAAGATTTCACATTAGGTGAATGATGTGGTATAGCTTGGAGTATTAAAATTTAAGTTGGTAGGTGCCTAGTTTGAATACTCAACAATATGGTTAACAATGTAGCCAACTAGACATGGATCATACATTTCCACTCGTCTAGGCACAATGATTTTCACTAAAATTATATAAAGCTTATTAATCTGAAATCCTATAATAATAAATAAATTTAGAAATAAGACAAAGATACACCATAACATTTTCATCTTTAGTTTTAATTATATTGCAAGGAATTAATGGTTTTAAAGTTGTTAATATATATTTATATCTATGGAAAAATAATAAAAACTATTTGACTCAGTGACATTAATTGGTTTCTTTTATTAAAAGAACTAATGTGCTTTTGGATATATATCACTGTCAGTTTCTTTAAGACCTTCTCCCTTCTCCTCGCGTGTTAGTATTCTATAAAAAAAATTAAAAAATTAAAAAAAAAAAAAAAAAAAAAAAAACTAAGGCTCAAATTCTCCTTCCACCACTTGTTATAAGAATAATTCTAAAATATAAAAACTATTTAGGCTTCTAAGTAAACAATGGGCTATGAGCCTGCCAATCTAGAACATTGCGTGAGACTCATCTCAGTGTGATAAGGAATGAATATATTCTCGGAATAATTAATAATTTTTTAATAGAGACCCTTTGTTTGAATGACAAGGTAATAGGTGAAAACCATGCCCTGTCCTATAGCTGGTATTTGTTTTCTCTCTTTCACATAACTGATGTATTCCACTAAAGAGTGAAACCCGCTAACTTTGAGAGAGGAGAAATATGTATGTATATATATATATATATATATATCCGATATGCCTTTTGGATAATAGGACTGGGAAAAATAATTTTACTGAAAGGGGTCTATTAGGTAAAATTGTTCTAATAACATTATTTAAGTTTTTTGAATTAGGCAATTGCCTAGGGCCCCCTTACTAGAGAAGGCCCCAAATTTGGGGGCAAATTTATTTATTTATTTTTTATATATAAATAGTTTTGGGAGATATTAAAACAATTTAGTTTACATTTTTTTTCACTATTAAGAGGGCTCAAAGAATTAACTAATGCTAGAGATAGAGATACGATAAATTTAAATAAATAGGTCTTATTAATAGACGTGTTACTAATCACAAGTAATTTAAATTGAAAAATGTTAAAAATACTATAAATTTTACTACATAATTTTTATTTATTAATTATTTTTATACAAAATAAAAATTATATTCTAGCCTAATCTAAGTGTATATGTGTGCAAAATTTTCTTCTAGAAACTTAAATCTCGGCTATTGCCCCCCACACCCCACAAGAACTTATACTTGTAGAGGAATCACTGCACCAAGGGTGCGTGGTGGTCTTCATAACTTTTATAATTTGATATAACAATGAATATAATATGTAGATTTTAACAAGATATTGAATGTATTTTTGAATGAATATTTGTGATTGGTGATATATTTTTATAATTCTCATGTTGTAAATTTCATAATATTTTTAGTATTTTTGTAAGTCTCATGTCATTGATCACATTTATTACAACACCAGTTTATAGTAAAATTTGTTATAACTTTAACATTTTCTCAAAAAAAAAAAAATCATATTAAAGAGTAAAAAGAATGGATTTTAAAAAAATTATTATATAAAATGCTAGTTAAATATTATTTAAATGATAATATAAATGCTCAATTTGAAAATTTTGCTTTAAGCTTCTGAAACGTTTAAGCCGACCCTAACGTGTGAGTGAAAAAATATTATAAAAATATATATTGTATTATTTAAACAATAAATACAGTCCTTTAAATACCCATACCAGACACTCTGATGCAATGCAATGCAATTTGTTTGAACGCGAGGTCCACATAAGTAGGAGTAGGACAGCCTACCATAAATATACATTTCAAGTCCAGTACAATGCATGTGATTCTGTTTGTGGACGGAGATCACTCACTGTTTTTGAGCTTATCCTCCTTTCTTTCTGTCACACACTCACCTTTTTGTTTTTATTAACTATAAGTATATCGTTCAAGGTGGACAATGTATGTGAATGAGTAGTGGAGGAGGGAGGGAGATCATTTGGTAGTGACAACACTGAAATGGAAGATTATAATAGGAAGAGAGGTATATATCTTCTGGCATTCTTAGTGATACTGATTCTCAACGCATACTATTGTCATGCTTCTGCTTTCCAAGTTAAAGGCAACACCACTTTGCCGTGCAATGACGGCCTTGGTGAATGCCTGATCATTGAGGATGAATGGAACCCGTACGAAAGACGCAAGCTTTACACTTTTAAAGCCCAAAGCAAGAATCGTCGCAAACCAGCCATTCCTTGCGGCGGAAGATTAGACTCTTATGGTCATTGCATCAAAACTGATTGTATTAAACGCGGTCGGTACTACCGCTGCCGCCTCTAGAAATCTTGAATCGTTTCCAGTACGTGTACGTGTTTCCTTTGGGCTGTCCACTTGTTCTATTATATCCATTCCTGTATTAGAATTATTATTCAATAACGATTCCTGTAAAGGGTAAACAAATATCTGAATCTGTGTATTACGTACTGTATGTGCGTGTATTACGTACTGTATGTTAATGTATTAGAGAATTATTATATTTTTTGTTGGAAATTAAACAAACAATTCCTAATTTTCATCGTCATTGTAAACGTATATTGCTGTATAAGAACTTCAATTAACTTCAACTTGAGCAGGAAGTCATGTTGTAAACCTCATACGGCGACCTGTCCTCTCATCTCTCTCTCTCTCTCTTTCTCTCTCTCTCATAAGGTGTTAAAGGCCACAGAAGAAGCAGAGTCGTAGAATGATTACTTTTTGGGTAACAATTAGTGTAATCCACACATATTAGAAGCAATGCGAGATAGATGGGAAAATGGTGTTTTCCCCAACATTAAGCCGCATCTAGCTATGATTTCTATCCCAACAATCGAAGGGTATAATCATCTTTCTCATTTGAATTTATTTTTATTTTTACTTCTTTTTATTTTTTTATTTTTTTTTTTATTTTTTTGGATTTTGGGTTTTATTTCGATGGGTTTGGGTAGCGACCACAACACAAACGGTGGCTCCCAAGTATTTTCCAGATTCTTGCAGTGGCTCCGACATCTTCCTAGGTGGCGTCTATGGTAGGTTGGAGGCTCGATTGGTTTGGTTTGTTTGAAAAAAAGGGGTTTTGATACTTGTATTAACAAAAGGGCTGAGTTTGATGGTCATAACCAGTAACCACCACATGAAAGCTGCTGCGGCATCATCTTCGTTGGCATCTTTGCATGGTTGGAGGTAGTGGTATCTATGTTTTAATTTTATCGGAGTTGATTTTCTGAAACAGAGAGACATTGAGAAAGTATATGGTGCTGGACTCTATACGTTACTCTCTGAAATTTTGTAAAACTCAAGATATGGTAATATTGGAGGGTGTGTACTAAAGGGTTTACACCGCATTTTTATCAAATTTGGACTCATTCAATATCACAATGGGAAGGTCAAAACTCAAGAAAATAATTCATTCAGTTTTAAATAGTCTCACTCCACTTGGTCCTATATAATTTGAAAACTGTAAATTTGATTAATAATCAGTTAAATGAAAAACTCCTAATTTTTAACTAAATTAAAAAAAGAAAAACAGTTTTTTCTCCTATTTCTAGATTTTTCTTTCACGTTAGTTTTCCATTTTTTTTTTTTTTGATTGAGCGTTTTCAACTTTATTTGTGGGGGGTAAGAGCCCAAACTTGTATACTGGGCATTGGGCTCTATTCGAGGACGTTGATATGTCTGAGGAGGAGAAAACAATCGAGAGAGGCACCAAAGTTCAAAATCCCGCAAGGAAAGGATGTAAGAATGTAGTCCGAGGAGTACCTCATTCTCGGATACGAAGAATATCGGTCAGGCGAGTACTTGGGCGGTTAAGGTGACCTTCGAAGAAGTGCCAACGATAAGGACGAACTTCAGGCACGTACAAATATGATAAGAATACAGAAATATCTAAAGGAAAAGCTGCTACCACCGCATTAAATGTACTGCAACAACTTTTCTGGCCGCATTTATGTGGAGAAGACCCCTGAACAGTGCAGTCTCAGCTACCACCATGCTCAGATAGCCAAAGAAGATGTCTGATGGGACATGTACTTGAGTGAAAGTTTAGATGGTTAACAAGTGTATGATCAGGATGGCCTGAAAAGAGCTATATAATGTAAAAGATCTCCCATGAGAGGGGGGGAGAAAAAAAAAAGAGGAGAAAGAAAAGAAGAAATTACTGTAACATTAAGAGCTATACTAACTTTCAAAACTATTGTATTAATTCGTAATCAAATCTCCTCAGACAACCATTTCATCAAGCTTTACGTGTAGTTCACTCTTGTTCATTGTTGAAATACTTACTAGCCGTTATTGTAAATCACTAGAACCTAGCTCTTTAGCCTATTCTCTACAAATTTATTGTATTGGGCCTACTAAACCCTCGTCCAAATCATTTTTTGGGCTTGGGCCAAAAATCTGTGACCCTACATTATTAATTAACAAAATCATTTTTTCCCTTTTTTAACAGATTAGATTTACCATTTCACTCCTAAAAAATTGCTTTTAATTTGCCAACCATGTTTTCCACTTATACAATTACTAAACTCTTTTTTTTTTTTCCTTTTACAACAAATTGTAAACCAAATTCATTGTTAAATACATTTTTCATTAGTTCTTTTTCAGTTTCTTCGCAGTTCACCCTTTCTCCACTAGCCACTATTGATATATACTACTATTAAGGGGCTAAGTATTTATCTTGGATAAATGGTGAATTTGATACAAAATGTCTTATAATTTTTTTTTAATTGAACTCAAATGTCCAATCAACACACTATAAACATGTCAAAATTTAAGATCTTTTGGGATCAAAGCTATAATTTAAATTTATATATATCCTATTACAATCATACTAATTAAAGATTTTAGTGCCATCCATATTGCTTAACAACTTTATGAAGATCCTATGCTGTGATTCAAAATTTTAACAATTCATGCTATCAAGTAGTATTAGAACCTATAATGATGAAACAATCAAAGAAACAAATAATGAATAATCACCATCATCCACTGCAATGACAAACACTTTTTTCTCTTCTTAGGGGAGCAAAGTAAACTTCAATACATTACTGAATTTGATCTTGATTGTATGGGTCCATAGTTATTGCAAGGCCAGTCGGCCCCCACCATCTATTACCAACTCACTGAATGCTCTTAAATGATTGGGCCCCTTTTGCTTGTGTTTATATATATATATATACACACATAGTTATTGCAAGGCCGGTCGGCCCTCACCACCCATTACCAACTCACTGAATGCTCTTTAAATGATTGGGCCCTTTTGCTTGTACACTTTTATATATATATATATATATATATACATAAACACATAGTTATTGCAAGACCGGTCGGCCCCACCATCCATTACAAACTCACTGAATGCTTTTAAATGATTGGCTCCTTTTGCTTGTACATACGTGCGTGTATATATATATATATATATATTTTCAAATATTTATCCAAGTTGAAAGGTGACTAGAAACTCGTTTATTATCGTTATTTAAATAATAATTTTTAATGTTTAAATAATATTATACATATTTTTATAAATTTTTTTATTTATATGTATTTTTAAAAAATACAAATAATATTACTAAAAATTTCTTAACAAACAAACTTAAGTTTGGGCATTGAATATATGTATATGATTAGCCTAAAAAACGAATGAAGATGAGAAAATGAAACCCAAAAATATCCAGAATTTACCAATTTCGCAGAAACACCATGAAGAAGTAGAAACTCTCTAGAATTTGACTTGAGTCCAAAAGCAAGCATGGGTCCCCACTAATTAAGAACTGGGCAAGGACATATATGTCCTGAATTTACCAATTTCTCAGAAACACCATGAAAGTAGACACTCCCTCTAAAATTTGACTGAGTCCAAAAGCAAGCATGGGTCCCGCTAATTAAGAACTGAGCAAGGAAAATGTGGAAGCACCATTTTCTGCACGTACCTTACAAACCTACAAAACACTGGGGTAGATTAGCATGATCCAAGTAGTTCAATAATTTTTCTCAAATTGCTTTGGTATATCTGGAACAGAAGGACCCTTTCCTCCTCTCTAATTTGTTGCAGACACTTACCTCTTGAACTCATGAAGAGCCACCCTCTGCTCACACCTATCTTATACGTCTGCTGCTTATTCTTCCTTCTTTCCTATTTAACAATTGCTACTTCTACACCTCTTTACAATCCTGTTGAAAATATTGTCGTTAACTGTGGCTCCCATGGCAGCTTGAAGGGGAATGATGACCGTGACTGGATCGGAGACAAAGGCTCCAAGTTCACTCCAACAGAAGAACCTAATCACAAATCTAATACCTCTGAAGCCCAAAGCCAAGTCTCCGTCGAGACTGTCCCTTACATGACTGCCCGTTTATCTTATTGGCAATTCACATACGTGTTTCCGGTCACTCCTGGCCCGAAATTCGTCCGGTTGTACTTCTACTCCGATGTTTACTCAGGTTTTGAAAGTTCTAAGGACTTTTTCACTGTCAAAGCAGGTTCGTTCACCTTAGAAACTTCAGTGCTTCCATTTTGGACCAAAAGGATGTTTATAAAGAGTTCTGCATCAATGTTGATGAGAATCAAAAATTGAACTTAACCTTCATCCCTTTTACAAATACTTCTATGAATTACCATGCTTTCATCAATGGAATTGAGATAGTCTCCATGCCTATGGACCTGTACTACAAGCCACAAGGTGTCATTAAAGGTGAAGAATTCGTCCCAGTTTACGTCGGCCAACCTACTCCGATCTACATAGACTACAGCATGGCTCTCGAAATGGTTTATCGATTAAACGTGGGTGGAGGTGCGATACAAGCAAAGGAAGACACAGGCATGTTCAGAGAATGGTCAGGGGGTGGAGAATATTTGTTGTCTGGAGGCTTTGTGCCTCGCAATATATCTTTGAAGCCAAAATACACAAAAATACCAAATTACACTGCACCTGATGCTGTCTATCAGTCTGCTATATCAATGGGTCCAGACAGAACCAAGAACATGCAGTCTAATTTGACATGGGGCTTACTTGTTGATACAGGATTCAAATTTCTGGTGAGGCTCCATTTCTACGAAATAGAGTCTGAGATACATGCCAGTGGGACAAGGGAATTCTATATCTATATAGACTATCAGCTGGCTGAAGAAAGAGCAGATGTACTATTGTGGACTGACGACAACGATACGCCTTACTACAAGGACTACGTGGTGATGATAAAAAACAAGGGTAATGACACACATCTGCTTTCCATTGATCTACACTCTAGATTAGATGCTGATTTGATCGATGCCATTCTAAACGGCGTGGAAGTATTCAAATTGAGTGACTCAGACAACAATCTTGCCATTGCTGCTCCATTGCTTGATCAACAACAACCTGCTGGGGCAGCCAACGAGTCCAAGTCAAAGAAGACAACAACATTCAATGCCATTGGAAGTGTTTTGGGCTTATTGGTCGTGCTCACTCTAGTTTGTTGCATGGTTCTCTGTATACTGAAGAAGACCAAGCACTATGGTTCTTACCATCCACTAGCAAAGTGGTGGCGGTGGTCCAGGCCAGATCCCTACAAAAGAGACTTCTCAAGGAGAATAGCTTCATCACTGCCTGGAGAACTATGCCGCTACTTCAGACTAGATGAAATCAAAACAGCAACCAACAACTTCAATCAAGATCTAATTATCGGTGTAGGCGGCTTTGGAAATGTTTATAAGGGTCTGATTGAGCAAGGTAATGTATAATACCATGATTATCTTTTTATTTTTAGTTTTTTGCTGAATTTTTCCTAATTGCAGTAATATTGGGATTTCTAACTGCATATAATTAAGATTAGTGATACTATTTTAGGACAAGTCTTTGAATCCTATAGTTTCCAAAATATTATAGAAACTAGACATAAGTCGTAAATATTTTTGTTTACACAATAATAAAATAGTGGTGTTAGCTATGGTTAGTGCAAGTTTTATTAAATATAACTTACAAACTGATATGTCTTTATAGGTTTTTGAAATCCATCAATCACATTCATTGTTATATTTATTGGGTTATAAAAAACATAATAAAACAATATTTCGTCCTCTAGGTAATATGATGGTGGCAATCAAGCGCCTGAAACAAGAGTCTCGGCAAGGTGCTCTTGAGTTTATGACAGAGATCAAAATGCTTTCTCAGCTTCGTCATGCGCACCTTGTGTCTCTCATTGGATATTGTGATGATGAGGGTGAGATGATACTTGTTTATGAGTACATGACAAATGGTACCCTACGCCACCACCTCTATGACACCTAATGATCCCCTCACTTGGAAACAAAGGCTCCAAATATGCATAGGAGTAGCACGTGGTTTGCACTACCCCACACATGTACAAAGCATCCTATTATCCATCGTGATGTTAAGATAACAAATATTCTACTAGACGAGAAATGGGTATCCAAGGTGTCAGATTTCGGATTGTCCAAAATGGGTTTGGATAACACTGCTATTAGTACCCTAGTAAAAGGGACATGGGGGTATTTGGATCCAGATTATACAAGACACCAGCAATTGACTGAGAAATCCAATGTATACTCATTTGGTGTAGTGATGTTTGAAGTATTGTCTGCCCGAAAGGCACTAAATCCAAAACTCCAAGAAGAGCAGCGAAATTTGGCTAGTTGGGCTAAAAAATGCATTGATAGAGGGACCATAAGCAAGATCATTGATCCGAATCTGACGAATAAGATAGTGCCAGAGTGTTTAAAGGTATACGTGGAACTTGCAGAAAGTTGTATATGTGATCATGGAATCCAACGGCCCACAATGAATGATGTGATGGAAAAGCTAGAGTTTGCATTAGAGCTCCAAGAGCAAGCAGTAGCAACCAAAGATACTGATTCAGAAGTGGTATCATTTCGTGTTGCCACTGCTAATGGAGCTCTTTGGTACAACAATTTTTACCATGGACAAGTGTTGGAGTCGAATAGTGGAACTGAGTTAAGTACGATCGATACTGGATTAAGTTACCCTATTCTTGATTCTGTTACTACTAGTATCACAAGTGAAGATTTCTCCTCGGGCACTAAAAACAGTAGTTCTTAAGTTTTGTAATTATTGTTGTGTCTTTCTATAGTGAATAACTACGATATGGTGTGATTATTGACTTATTGTTCTAGAAAAAATAAATAATATGAAGTCAATATGTGAAGTTATCTTTTTATTAAATTTTGGTCGATAATGACCACGTTGAAAAATATTCCTAGAGCCGCCACTGTGCCAATTGGTTCTAATAAGGCCAAACCCATGTGAATGGGTAAGTTTGTGATTGTGTCCCTTAAAATGGAAAGACCACTTGAAAACAAATTTCCCCCTAAATCATGGGTTCATTATAGAGTCATTACTTATTAAATTAAGGAAAAAAATAAATAAAACCTTTATAAATAGTACATGCTTCCTTGAATCATTAAATTTGAAATTACATGCTTTATTGAATCATTGGCAAAGTGGGTGCTTAACACCTCACTTTGTAATTTAACTTCAACAATTACAAGGCCTTGGTCCTAAGTACAAGGGTGCACTATCTAGACCTCTTGATCTAAGTTTTGAAGTTAAATTACAAAGTGAGGTGTTAAGCACCCATTTTGCCAAATAGGAACTAGTCTTCTAAACTATAGTGGCCAAATTATTTGTTGTTGGAAATATTTTGGTGAAAAGGTATAGTGATAAGTATTATATAGGTCACTTACAACAATAATAGCCTATAGTTATTGGTTACTAAAACCTCTTGATAAAAGCCTAACGACTATACCCATTATTGCCAAACATAAATTCCCAATGGCTAGAAAATAAAGAGCAATAAAAGTGTTTGGAACACACACTCACACCAACCCATGTCCCATCACACAAACATGTAAAATCATAAAGCACATCATACAATCATATTGGATAAATTGAATTATGAATTTGGAACATGGAACATGGAAATTTGAATTATGAAATTTGAAAAATGAAATATGATTTTTGAAAAGAACATATAAATAGCACAAAACATGAATTTATTTTGAGGGAGTTAAGGAAAAACAAATTTGACTAGAGTTTTGATATAATTTGGTTGTAGCTAATGGTTACAACTTCACTCAATATCTTTTTTATTGGATGTGAATTTTGATATCCTCGATGCTTGCAAAATTTCCAAAAGATAAAAAATCAATAATTATGTTATTAATCAAATGATTAAACTTCAAGTTTTCGTAGTTTAAAATTATACCAAAAAAAAAAAAAATTTATGAATCAAATAGTAAATAATATCAAATTGGCACAAAATCTGACATGGTTGTTAGAGATATAAAGAACATGTATTTCAATAGTTAAAATTTTAAAATATGTAATCATATTAATTTTTTCAATAGAAGATGTAGACATTAACTACAACAAAGTTTATAGCCAAACTTTCTCCATTAAAGTATAATTGAAAAAAAAAAAAATGTATCAAGATTTCATACTAGGTGAATGATGTGGTATAGCTTGGAGCATTAAAATTTAAGTTGGTAGGTGCCTAGTTTGAATAATCAACAATATGGTTAACAATGTAGCCAACTAGACATGGATCATACATTTCCGCACTTCTAGGCACAATGATTTTCACTAAAATTATATTAAACTTATTAATCTGAAATCCTATGATAATAAATAAATTTAGAAATAAGATGAAGATACACCATAAAATTTTCATCTTTAGTTTTAATTATATTGCAAGGAATTAATGGTTGTAAAGTTGTTAATATATATTTATATCTATGGAAAAATAATAAAAACTATTTGGACCAAGAGCTTGTAACTTAGTAACATTAATTGGTTTCTTTTATTAAAAGAACTAATGTGCTTTTGGATATACATCACCGTCAATTTTTTTAAGACCTTCTCTTTTCTCCCCGTGTGTATGTTAAAATACTTAGTATTCTAAAAAAAAAAAAAAAAAAAACTAAGGTTCAAATTCTCCTTCCACCACTTGTTGTAAGAATAATTCTAAAATATAAAAACTCTTTAGGCCTCTAAGTAAACAACGGGCGTGAGCCTGCCAATCTAGAACATTGTGTGAGATTCACCTCTATGTGATGGGAATGAATATATTCTCGGAATACTTAATAATTTTTTAATAGAGACCCTTTGTTTGAATGACAAGGTAATAGGTGAAAAGCATGCCCTATAGTTAGTATTTGTTTCATCTCTTTCACATAACTGGTGTGTCCCACTAAAGATTGAAACCCGCTAACTTTGTGAGGAGAAATATATATACCCTGTATGCCTTTTGGATAATGGGACTGGGATAAATAACTTTACTGAAAGGGGCCTATTTGGTAATGTTATTCTAGTAACGTTATTTAAGATTTTTAAAAATACGTATGAGTAAAAAAATATTGTGAAAACATGTGTGATGTTGTTTAAACAACAAAAACAGTTGCTTAAATATCCCTGATGCAATGCAATTTGTTTGAACCCAGGTCCACATATTAACAATAAGTAGGAGTAGGACAGCCTACAATATTTAATATACTTTTCAAGTCCATTACAATGCATGTGATTCTGTATGTGGACGGAGATCACTCACTGTTTATATGCTTATCCTCCTTTCTTTCTGTTACACTCACCTTTTTATTTTTATTAACTATAAGTATATCGCTCAAGGTTGACAACGTATGTGCATGAGTAGTGGAGGGAGGGAGATCATTTGGTAGTGGCAACACTGAAACGGAAGATTATAATAGGAAGAGAGTTGTATGTCTTCTGGCATCCTCAACGCATACTATCGTCATGCTTCTGCTGTCCAAGTTAAAGGCAACACCACTTTCCCGTGCAATGACGGCCTCGGGGAATGCCTGATCATTGAGGATGAATGGGACCCGAACGTAAGACGCATGCTTGCTAGTGGTTACGGAGACAAATCCAAAATTCGTAACAAACCAGTCATTACTTGCGGCAAAACATCAGATCCTTACCGTAATTGCATCCATACTGATTGTATTAAACGCAGTCCTTACTCCCGCTTGCTAGAAATCTTGAATCGTTCAAGTGTGTTTCCTTTGGGCTGTCCACTTGTTCTACTGTATCCAATCTTATATATTATAAGTATTATCCAATAACGACTCCCTCCTTGTTGCAAGGGGAAAACAAATATCTGAATTTGTGTTTTGCTGTATATATATTATGCATGTGTTAGAGAATGTATCTTTTGTTGGAAAACAATTCCTAATTTTCATCATCATATATAGTAAACGTATATTGCTGTATAAGAACTTCAATTAACTTCAACTTGAGCAGGAAGTCAGTTGTAAACGGCCTGTCCTCTCATCTCTCATCTCTCTCTATCTATTCTTTTTTTTTTTTTTAATTCACATAAGGTGTTAAAGGCCACAGAAAAAAGCAGAATTGTAGAAAGATTACTTTTTGGGTAACAATTAATGTATAAATCCACACATATTAGAAGCAATGCGAGATAGATGGCAAAATGGTATTTTCCTGCCACCAACAAGCCATCAAGCAATGATTTCTATCCCAACAATAGAAGGGTAATCATCTTTCTCATTTGATTTCTTCTTTTGCTTATTTATTTATTTATTTATTTTATCTTTTCTATCTTTCGTTTTGGATTTTGGGTTTTATATCGATGGGTTTGCGGGTATTGACCACAACACAAACGGCGGCTCCCAAGTAGTTTCCAGATTCCCAAGTATCTTCCTAGGTGACGTTTATGGCTGGTTGGAGGCTCAATGGTTTGATTTGTCTGAAAAATAGGGGTTTTGATACCCCTTATTAACTGAAGGGGTGAGTTTGATGGTAATAACCGCCATGTGAAGGCTGCTGCGGCATCATCTCCGTTGGCATCTTTGCATGTTTGGAGACAGTGGTATTTATGTTTTAATTTGGTCGGAGTTGATTTTCTGAAACATAGAGATATTGAAAAAGAATTTGGTGTGCTACTCTATTCATTACTTTGTAAAATTTTGTAAAAATTTGACGACATAGTAGTATTGGAAAGTGAAACTATAAAGGATTTACACTGCATCCTTATCAAGTTTGGATTTATTCAATAATCAATATCACAATGGGAAGGTGAAAGCTCAATAAAAGAATTCATACAACTTTAAGTAATCTCACTCCGCTTGATTCTATATATTTTGAAAATTGTAAATATTATTAATAATCTGTTTAATGAAACACACACACATACATATATATATTCTGCAAATATTTAACCAAGTTTAGGGGCGGCTAGAGTTTGGGCATTGAGTATATACATTATTAGCCTTAATTTATAACGAACTAGTAGCAAACCCGCACGTCGCGCATGATAATTTATTTATTTTGGTGATCTCATTATATATATATATATATATATATATATATATATATATATATATATATATTAAAACCTTACATATAACTTTTTTTTTTTTTTTCTAAAACCTTTACAAACACAGATATATATATAATGTGAATCTTTACATATACCTTTAAGTAAACTTTATATATTCTACTTAATTAGATGTTTAAAATCATAGACTACTATTCCATAATGATAGTTGCTAATTAATATTTTTTTAATGATCTCATTTATAACGCTTCTTACCATTGTATATTTACTAACTGATGGTTTGCATAACAAAAATGTTAAATGAGATGTAGCATCGTTCATTAAATTTTCAAAAAGTAATGGCATATGAAAATTATATATATTATTGGAGAAAATTATATGAAAAATGTTAAATGAAATGTCAAAAAAAAGATTTTAAATTTTCTGAATTTATTTCTTATGAAATTTATATTATTATGGGAGAACATCACTTTTTTAGTTATGATTGGAAATATGGTTTCTATGATTAAAGTTTGGTTAGTTTTAAGTTTAAATTTAGTACTATGATTGTATTTAATTGTTGATTATTTATATAATTTTTTAAGTGAATGTAATAGTTTATTTTACTACACTATAAATTTTTTAATATTCTCCGTATGGACATTTCTATTCTATTTTTTACTTTTCTTTATAGCCTCTTTATTTTCCAATTAACGTGCACTAATGATGTTTGATTTTGTTTTTCTTTTTCTACACTTTATTATCTTGTATTGTTTTTTTTTTCTTTACCATCTCTCTCTCTCCATTGGCAACCTATTATTTTCCAAAATTTGATGATGATTCTATGGCATTAAATATGCATTATTAGTTTCTTTATGTTATATTTGGTTTAATATCCAGATTAATTTTTTTAATTAAGTGTTTCTAAATTGACATTTGTTTTGTATTCCATTTTTCCTTTAATGTATTGGGTGTGAGAATGAGTGTTTCTCTAGCATTACTCTATGTGGGAGTAAAAGCCCAAGTTCGTATATTGGGCCTTGGGCCCTATTTGAGGATGTGAGTACGTCTGAGGAGGAGTGGGCTATTGGAAAAGGCCCCAGAGTGGAGAATCACGTAAGGAAAGGGTAACGAAATATAATCCGAGGAGTGTATTCTTCTTGAATATGATGAATATCAGTCAAGCAAGTACTTGTGCGATTTAGGTGATCTTCCAGGAAGATCCAACGATAAGGATGAATTTCAGGCACATACAAAGGTGATAAGAATACAGAAATATCTAAAAGAAAAGCTGCTACCACCGCATTAAATGCACTGTAGCCACTTTTCTAGTCGCATTTATGTGGAGAAGACCCTGAATAGTGCAGTCTCAACCACCACCATTGACAGAGAGCCAAAGAAGATGACTGATGAGACATATACTCAAGTGAAAGCTTAGATGATTAATAAGTGTACGATCAAAATGATCTAAGAGCAAGCTATATAACGTAAAAGACCTCCCATAAGAAGGGGATCAGAAAAGATAGAGAAATAAAAGAGAAGAAGATTTACTGTAGCACCAAGGACTTAATTTTCATGAATAATATTTTTAGTTCGTAATTCATCTCCTTGGACTTCAATTTGATCAAGTTTTAAGTATGTTTTCATGCTTATTTATCTTTTAAAAATCCTTGTAAACCGTTGTCCAATTCAGAAGTAGCCTAGCTCTTTCACCAACTCTCTACAAATTCATTGTATTGGGCTCTTTTGGCTCACTCCCCATAACTTTTGGGCTTGGGCTACGAATCGTGTCCCTACACTCCACTTTATGAGGAAAATTTTATTTATCGAGTTTAAGTAAAATATTATATATATATATATATATGTTTAATTTTTTAATATAAAAAAGGAGAGGAAATATAAATAATTTAATGATATGGAGGATGTAGCTAAATTTAAATGTTGAATAAAATAATATGAGAAGAAAAAAAGTAAAAATAAAAGATATAACAATAAACACCAAATTATCAAAAGCAAGTTATGTAATATAATAATAATATTTTTTTATATACTATTTTTAATTCTTTATAATGCAATATGATAGCATTCAACAATCAAAGTGAACAAAATTAAAAAAATAAACATAAAATACAAAACAAAATTGCACCAATCTAAAATAAAGTTATAAAGAACACAAAAATTTATCAAACTAAAACAAATATGTAAGAAAAATTAAAAAAAAAATCTACCAAAAAATTGAGAGAGAAATAACTTTTTTTTGTGAGGAAAAATTGTGCATAGAATGGAAGATTAGATGACAAATTTATGCTAAGAGGATAATAATAAGAAGAAAAAAAATAAAATAAAATAAAGGGTAAGAGTAAAAATGATATTAAAGTAGAGGGCTATGGAGGATCTCATTTTATTTCAATGTTGAATAAATAAGATGAAAAGAAAATGTTAGGACATATGTGTTTCACATGCTAAGAACATATGTCTTACTTATTTATGTAAATTGGCTAATCCTTTGACAAAACGCACTCTACTTGTAATTGGGTAGATCTAGGTGTTTTTAATACTTCAAGAAACCATGTTTCAAGATCAAGTGTTGAAGCCATCAAGTCTGTCCAAGAAAAAGCAAGTTGAAGTGCAGAATTTTTAAAGCTCGACACCTCTCGATAGCTACCTCGACACCTGCTATCTGTCGAGATTTAAAAAGTCAGAATTCCAAATCTGATTTTCTTGGGATCCGTGAATATGTTTTTGGGGCTTCTTTTCCTCTAACCCTAAACATATAAAAGGATTATTTTAAGAGCCGTTTTGGGTGACACAAGTTGTATTATCATTGAGCAATCTCTGTTTATGCAAATTGTGCTCAACAGACGAAGTTCTTGACCTAGTTCATCCTTCATCAAGAAGTTGCTGTGTCTTTGCACCATAGGGTTTTGTAACCAAGCATCTTCCTGCTATTCATCACGTGGATGAACTGAAGAACTTTGCAGCCAACCATTCTTCCTCAAGTTGGTGTTCTGAAGTCGCGTACTGGGATCCGCGCATTGGTTAGTCACGTACTTGGGAGCCGTGCATCAAAGGTGGAAATTGTCACTACAGATCAAGTCCAATTGGGTATTGGGGTAAGGGTTCAACTGTAGGTTGGTAAGGTACTTGGGATTCCTTTCTTGTAACCGCTTGATTTGATAATAGTGGAGTTTCGGGAGTGGTGACCTGAAAATCACCCGGTGGGGTTTTTGCCGTTAGGGTTTTTCCCCATTCGTAAACAAATCACCGTGTTATTTACTTTCCGCTGCATATTTAGTATTCGGTGATTTGTTTGTGCTTCCACGCAATTGCATGCTAAATTGATTAATTAAACAACTTGGCTAATTAATTAATTAATTAGGGTTTATCACAAAGGGGTCATTCAGATTGTGACCTAACAAGTGGTATCAGAGCAGGCACACTCTGATTAGGATTTAATCTTTGCTGTGTTGATCCATTGACCCCTGTTTGTCATTGGCTAAAACCTGCTTAATGAGATCTGTGTTTTCAAATACATCTTGTTTTTCTAACCACTATTTGCTTCAGTGTCTCAGAAAATACAAGTCTAAAAGTTATTTGAATTCCTTTATGATGACTATTGGAAAAGATCTCAGTTTTGCTAAGAAGAAACTAGACTGTCTCAGAATGAAAATGTGCAAAGGAGTTCGTCTGAGAAGAGTGAAAGTTATAGGCTTAGCTCATAAAAGGCAGTTGAGAGAAAGAACCATTCCCTCTGATTTATCATCTAAGCATGAAGTATGTTTCATGATGAAGTCTGCATTCAAGGTAATGGACACATGTCTATGGTATCTTGACAGTGGCTGCTCACGACACATGACTGGAGACAGATCTCTCTTCAAGATCTTTGAGTCTAAGAAAGGTGGCAATGTTACCTTTGGAGATGGAAGCAAGTCACAAATTAAAGGGAAAGGGATTATATCTCTGCCAGGACTGCCAGACATTGCGAATGTCCTTGATGTAGAAGGTCTAAGGGTGAACCTATTGAGCATTAGTCAGATATGTGATCAAGACTTCATGGTGCTATTCTCAAAAGGGAAGTGTCTTGTCATGGATGAATCTGGAAAGAAACTCATTAGTGGGGTTCGTACTTTGGACAACTGTTATGGATTGGTTCCTGATGCTGATATTGTGTGCAATAGTATTCGTCTGCCTAATGAAGATCTGTGGCATCAACGAATGGGACATGCTAGTTACAAGCATCTATCTATTGTATCTAAACATGAGTCAGTCTTGGGGATACCAAAGCTTAGTAGAATCAGCAATGTGGTGTGTGGACCATGTCAGCTTGGAAAACAGACAAAAGCTAAGCATCCAGGCACTCAAACAACGGCTACATCCAGACCATTGGAGCTGTTGCACTTAGATCTTATGGGTCCAACCAGAACTGAGTCTCTTGGGGGTAAGAGATACATCATGGTTGTGGTAGACGACTTCACCAGATACACTTGGGTCATTCTACTGCGATCCAAGTCGGATGCTCCTGAGCACATTGAAGCTTTATGCACAAGACTGCAAAATGAAAAGAGCCTGAAGATTGATCGAATTCGGAGTGACCATGGGAAGGAATTCGAGAACTCATCCATGGAATCCTTCTGCACAAGATCGGGTATATCTCAAGAATTCTCTGCTCCTATTACCCCTCAGCAAAATGGTGTGGTAGAAAGGAAGAACAGGGTTATTCAAGAGATGGCTAGAGCCATGCTGCATAACAAAGATGTGGCTAGAAATCTGTGGGGAGAAGCTGTAAACACTGCATGTCATACAGTAAATAGGGTATACTTCAGACCCGGTACCAAAAAGACTCCCTATGAGTTGTGGAAAGGAAGGAAGCCTAATGTGAAGTACTTCAGAATTTTTGGAAGTACCTGCTTCATTCTCAAGGATAGAGAGAATGTGGGAAAATTTGACTCCCGGAGTGATGAAGGCATATTTCTTGGCTACTCCTCTACAAGCAAGGCTTATCGAGTGTACAACAAAAGAACGATGAAGGTAATGGAGACAGTAAATGTCGTCATTGATGAGTCTTCAGAGTCAAGTTCTGAGAAAGGCACTGAGGGACTTCCCAAAGAAATTCTTCCTTCTGAGCCTAGGGAAGTTCAAGACATTACTGAACAAGAACCTGCTTCTCCAAGTACTCCTGGTACTCCCAGTATTGTGGAAGACCCTGCAGACTTACTCACTTCACCAGAGTCTGAATCTTCAGAAAAGAAGGGACCTTCATCCAGAATCAAATTAAATCATCCTCCAGAAGTCATTGTGGGAGACATGAATGAACTCACATTAAGGAAACGTACAGTTGATAAATGTGTTGCTAACTTTGTGTCTTATTCCTGCTACTTGTCACAGGTTGAACCTAAGAAAGTTGAGGAAGCACTACAAGATGAAAGTTGGGTTGAAGCAATGCATGATGAATTACTCCAATTTCAGAGGAATGATGTTTGGACTCTAGTGCCCAGACCGGAAGGAGAACACATCATCGGTACAAAGTGGATATTCCGCAACAAGACTGATGAAGAAGGAAATGTGATTCGCAACAAAGCTCGACTTGTGGCTCAAGGATACTCACAAATGGAAGGAGTAGACTATGATGAGACATTTGCCCCAGTTGCTCGAATGGAGTCAATCAGAATTCTTCTTGCCCTAGCATGTCAACTGAACTTCAAGCTCTATCAGATGGATGTAAAGACTGCCTTCCTGAATGGATTACTTAAAGAGGATGTCTATGTGGCTCAACCAAAAGGATTCACTGATCCACACTTTCCAGATCATGTGCTGTATCTTAAAAAGGCACTTTATGGGTTGAAGCAAGCTCCTAGAGCCTGGTATGATAGACTCACACAATATCTTGTGTCACATGGGTTCACAAGAGGAAAGGCTGATCAAACCCTCTTCATCAAAAGGGAAGGTGGGGAGTTAATAGTTGCTCAAGTCTATGTTGACGATATCATCTTTGGGTCGACTAAGGATGAACTGGCTCATGGCTTCTCAAAACTCATGCAAGCCGAGTTCGAGATGAGCATGATTGGAGAGCTGACTCACTTCCTTGGATTGCAGATTCGCCAACAAGACTCAGGTATATTTCTCTCTCAATCTAAATATGCTAAGAATCTTGTAAAAAAATTTGGTTTGGATTCTGCTAGTTCTGTTAGAACCCCTATGAGCCCTAATGTCAAACTCACTGTAGACTTGTTAGGCAAAAGTGTCGATCATTCCCTCTATAGAAGCATGATAGGTAGTCTTCTTTACCTTACTGCTAGTAGACCTGACATTAGTTATAGTGTTGGTGTGTGTGCTAGATATCAGGCTAACCCCAAAGAATCCCACATGACTGCTTTAAAAAGAATTATAAAGTATGTCAAAACCACTGCTGAGTTCGGTGTGTGGTATAGCAAGGACACTAATGGTGTCTTAGCTGGGTACTCTGATGCCGATTGGGCTGGAAATGCTGATGATAGAAAGAGTACCTCGGGGGGTTGCTTCTATGTGGGTAACAATCTTGTCTCTTGGATGAGCAAAAAGCAGAACTCCATCTCCTTATCCACTGCAGAAGCTGAGTACATTGCTGCTGGTAGCTGTTGCACCCAACTCCTCTGGATGCAAAAACTCCTCCATGATTATGGTATTTGTCAAGAGCATCTCACTATTTACTGTGACAATACCAGTGCCATCAATATCTCGAAAAATCCGGTTCAACATTCTAGAACCAAACACATAGAGATACGACATCACTTCATTAGGGAACTTGTCGAAGATGGTACTCTCACTCTTGAGTTCATCCACACTGATGATCAGAAAGCTGATTTGTTCACCAAACCTCTTGACAGCAAACGTTTTGAATTTCTTCGTCAAAACATTGGTGTCATCTCCATGGATTGATCTCCTTCTCTTGTCCTTCTTCCTCATGCATTTGCATCTAGTTTTTGCTTTGCTTTGTTTAACATGTTTTTGTTTGTTTATTTTCAGTTTTGTTTATATTGTTTTTGATATAAAAATAAAAAAAAAAAAAATTGAAAAATCAGAAAAATACAAAAACAGTGTGTGTTATGTGTACTTTGGTATTTGTGTACCTTGGATGGCCATTGAAACAAAGTTTCTAAACTTTGTATCTTTTGTAGCTTAGGTGAGCATCTCTATGCACAACTAAGCAAGTGAGCTTTGTGGCTCTTGTTTGTGATGAGTAAGATTAGGTTATCTCTTTAAACTTAACACTCATATCACTCTTTTTGACGGGTAGGACTAGAAAATCCTAAGAGAAAGGCATTAATAACTATCTCACCACTGTTACCCGCCAATCATAGTATGACACCTGTATGCTTCGGCATAGCAAAAGTGCAGTGTCTAAGACATTCGTATGCTTCGGCATAGCAAAAATGCGATGTCAAATGCTTAACATCTTGGGTATTTCTTTTCTCTCTTTTTATGCCCATGCATGATATGCTAAAATAAAAGAAAAATATGCAAAGAAAATATAAAGCAAAAAGATTAAAGATGCTTTAAATATGATTGCAAGCGTGTTTTCTAGGAGATGTGGGAGTTATAGGATGTACCTTGAAGGTGATAGTCCCCATCAAACAGTTATGATTGTGTGTGAGTTAAAAGTTATTTACTCATATCTCAGATCGTCATAACATGTATACACATATGCAATCTTGCGATGTTTTTCACACACAACACGCAATATTCTTTGCTACTTTTGATACATGTGCAGGTACAATGTGATTTGGCCATCACAAGTGTTTACATATGCTAGTGTATGCTCACTAAACTGTCATAACTTGTTTTTGAAATATAAAATTGGTTAGACTTGTTTAGTGTGTGTGTGTGTTTTGCATGATCTTTGTGCTAAATTTCTTATTGAGAGATGTTTTGAGAGGTTTATATGTTGAGTGGATCCTTGTTAGAGATGTGTGTTGGATTGTATTCATGTCTGTGTTTTTCCCTTCTCGAAAAACTGCTCTTTTTCTATGTCTCGACACCTTCCTCGACACCTTCTCGACACCTGGTCATCTGTCGAGATTCTCAAGCTTTTCTTATCGCAATCTCGACACTTTCCTCGACACTTGGTCGATCGATCGAGAAAGTTTCTGTCCTCTCGACAGCTTCTCGATACCTTGTCGATCGATCGAGATTCATGTTTCTGAAATTTGTCTTATTCCTCGATACCTTCCTCGACAGCATAATCGATACCTCTCGACACCTCAGCTGTCGAGAATTACTGAGGTGCCTATTTAAAGGCTGATCGCGATTTTTCTCTCATTTCTCTCGATCTCACTCGATCTGTCCGAGGCGTTTCAACTTCTCCAACAGCTTTTCTCACTCAAATCTTCAATCTCACTTGGATCTTGCTCATTCTTGCTTAAATCTCTTGGTAAGATCACCTTTTCCCTTTCATTTTCATGCATTTCATGTTTTGAAAACCTAGTTTTGGGATTTTTCATAAAAATTTGGGGTTTTTCAAAATTGCTAAGTTTTTATTGAAATTTTGGGTTGAGTTTGGACTTAAATGATTTCAAAATGTCATACATTGCATTTCATGTGCATTATAATGATATTTTCATGCATTTAGATGTGAGTACTTTGTTTATATGCTGTTAGGAATGGATTGGGCTGAGCCCATGATGATATTTCTGCTTTGCATGTCATATGTTCATGCATTCCCATGCATACGTACTTTTTGTTCATATATCTGTCTTATTTGAACTGATTTGGGACTTTTCTGCTTGTCTCCCTCTCTATCTCTTTCTCATTCTTTTACGTTAGTAGTGTCTATGGCACCCAAACGTAAATCTACTCCTGCTCGGAACCCTCTGCGTTCTAGAGCATCTTCATCTTCTGATTCTGCTCCTTTTCACATTCGGTTCCGTGATGGAGATGCCCAAAAGGCATTTACTGAGAACTTTTCTAGACGAGGTGTTCATTCGGAACGCCAAGTCATTCTGGCGGACTTCGCCGATACTGACCTTCCTTCTGTCATTCACAGTAGGGGATGGGGGTCACTGTGTGACATCCCGGTCACTTGCCCTCTCGTGTTGATACAGGAGTTTTACTCCAACATCCACGGGATTGATCTTTCTGTACCTCTCTTCATTACTTGCGTTCGAGATATACGCATTCCTGTCACACCGCAGCTTGTTGCGGATGTGCTTAGGGTACCTAGGATAGAGTTTCCTGATTATCCCTCTTGTGAGCGTCTGAGGACTGTGTCCCAAGAAGAGCTCATCTCTGCCTTCTGTCAGCGTCCTGCTGATTGGGGTGAGCATCAGTTCACTTCATGTAGGCCTTTTGCTAAAGGTCCTAGATTCATGAACATGGTGATGACTTTTGTTCTCCATCCTCTTTCTCACTATAACTCTATCACAGAGCCTCGTGCTCGTTTTCTGCTCTCTCTACTTGAGCATTTGACCATAGACTTCCCTTCTCACTTCATCCGGTCTATTATAGATGTTTATCTTGATTCGGCGTCTCGTGATAAGCTCATCTTTCCTTCTGCTATCACGCGGATTCTACGCCATTTTTCTGTTCCCTTTCCTGTGTCCGACCACTTCACACACATATCTGCCATAGATGCCGCTACCGTAAAACGTAGTGAGGCACAGTTGAGGTCGAGACAGCCTGGTGCCACTCCTCCCTCCCGTTCAGCACCATCCAGATCAGCTCCATCTACATCTGCTCCTTCTTCCTCTTCGAGCGATGTATCCCTTGGTGATATCATGGCGCAGCTGCAGCGCATGGACACTCGTCTTGATACACTCTCTGCTGAGTTGTATCAAGTGAATGTTCGTGTGGGTCGTATTGCACGACGCCAGGCGACCATGGGCGGTTTTGCTCCAGAGGCTACTCCTTCACCACCTACTCCAGTAGCTTCAGATTCTGAGGATGAGGATGATGATGAGGATGATGATGATGATGGAGATGCTAGCTCTGCCGATGAGATGTCTGCATGACACTCTACCCTTTGTCACTCGTGACAAAAAGGGGGAGTAGTTTTGGGTTATGAGAGTAGTCATCTTAGGGGGAGAGTTAGTATAGGACATTTTTGATAGGGGGAGTGTTGATATTTTTGAGGGATGTAGTAAGGCTATATGTATCTTTTCTTTTCTTATCTTTTTAGATACATTGTTCTTGTATATGAGGTCTTGTGACCAGTTTTACATACATGATACTTATTCTCTTATATATGTGGATGTATGTTTCTTTCACCTCTCTCTTCATGTGTTGTTTCTTTTCTATCTTTATACACATGTTCTTTTATTGTATGCAATCTATTTATTTCTGTCTCACACAAGATGCCTTGATGAGTTTTGTTTAAAAGTGTTTCAGAAATACAGGTTGTCAAAGTCTACTTATCATAAGCTCTCTTCTTGCAAAGTTTTTCAAGAGTTTGTGTTAGGATAGATTTTATTGTATTCAACAAGTGAATATGAGTTGAGTGATTTATGACTTCTCTCATATGCTCATTTGTTTGTTGTGGTTTTGTCACGGATTGCCAAAGGGGGAGATTGTTAGGACATATGTGTTTCACATGCTAAGAACATATGTCTTACTTATTTATGTAAATTGGCTAATCCTTTGACAAAACGCACTCTACTTGTAATTGGGTAGATCTAGGTGTTTTTAATACTTCAAGAAACCATGTTTCAAGATCAAGTGTTGAAGCCATCAAGTCTGTCCAAGAAAAAGCAAGTTGAAGTGCAGAATTTTTAAAGCTCGACACCTCTCGATAGCTACCTCGACACCTGCTATCTGTCGAGATTTAAAAAGTCAGAATTCCAAATCTGATTTTCTTGGGATCCGTGAATATGTTTTTGGGGCTTCTTTTCCTCTAACCCTAAACATATAAAAGGATTATTTTAAGAGCCGTTTTGGGTGACACAAGTTGTATTATCATTGAGCAATCTCTGTTTATGCAAATTGTGCTCAACAGACGAAGTTCTTGACCTAGTTCATCCTTCATCAAGAAGTTGCTGTGTCTTTGCACCATAGGGTTTTGTAACCAAGCATCTTCCTGCTATTCATCACGTGGATGAACTGAAGAACTTTGCAGCCAACCATTCTTCCTCAAGTTGGTGTTCTGAAGTCGCGTACTGGGATCCGCGCATTGGTTAGTCACGTACTTGGGAGCCGTGCATCAAAGGTGGAAATTGTCACTACAGATCAAGTCCAATTGGGTATTGGGGTAAGGGTTCAACTGTAGGTTGGTAAGGTACTTGGGATTCCTTTCTTGTAACCGCTTGATTTGATAATAGTGGAGTTTCGGGAGTGGTGACCTGAAAATCACCCGGTGGGGTTTTTGCCGTTAGGGTTTTTCCCCATTCGTAAACAAATCACCGTGTTATTTATTTTCCGCTGCATATTTAGTATTTGGTGATTTGTTTGTGCTTCCACGAAATTGCATGCTTAATTGATTAATTAATAACTTGGCTAATTAATTAATTAATTAGGGTTTATCACAAGGGGTCATTCAGATTGTGACCTAACAGAAAAAAAAAAGCAAAAAAAAAAAAAGATATAACAATAAACACTCTATTATTCAAATCATGCTATGTAATAGAATAATAATAATAATATATATATATATATATATATATATATATATATATTTTTTATATATTATCTTTAATTCTTTATAATGTAATAATCGGATAACATTTAACAATCAAAGAGAGAGAGAAAAAAAAAAAACTTAAAACACAAAAACAAATCTCATCAACCCAAATTAGAATTCTAAAAAATACAAAAACTTATCAACCTAAAGCAGAGATGTAAGAAAAAAAAATTCCACCAAAAAATTGAGAGAGAGAGAGAGATATAACATTTTTGTGAAGGAAAACTATGCAAAGAATGGAAGAAAGGATAACAAATTTATAGTAAGAGAGTGTGAATAAGAAGAGACAAAATAAAGGAAGATGAAGGAAAAGATAAATAGTGATATTAAGGTAGAGGGTAGTAAGGAGATGAAAAGGTAAGCGAATGAGAAAAGTTAGAGAAAGTGTAAATATTAAAAAAAAAAAAAAAAAAGTGAATGTTAAAAAGATTATAGGAAAATTGGAAAGAAAAAAGGATAATGACATGGATACTAATGTGACTTAACTGGAGCGTAGCAAAAATAAATGCTACGCTTCAGCTTTTAGATGTATATATATATATATATATATATGTGTGTGTGTGTGTGTGTGTGTGCAATAATAGGATAACATTTAACAATCAAAGAGAACCCAAAAAAAAAAATGAATAAATAAATAAATCTCATCAACCCAAATTAGAGTTATAAAAAACATAAAAATTTATCAACATAAAGCAGAGATGCAAGAAAAATAAAAAAGTTCACCAAAAAATTGAGAGAGAGAGAGAGAGAGAGAGAGAGAGAGAACATTTTTGTGAGGGAAAATTATCCAAAGAATAAAAGAGATGATGACAAATTTATAGTAAGAGGGTGTAAATAAGAAGAGACAAAATAAAGGAAGATGAAGAAAAAGATGAATAGTAATATTAAGGTAGAGAGTACTGGTGAGATGAAAAGGTAAGAGAATGAGAAAAGTTAGAGAAAGTGTAAATATTAAAAAAATAAGTGAATGTTAAAAAGATTATAAGAAAATTGGAACGAAAAAAGGATAATGACATGGATGTTGATGTGGCTTAATTGAAGCATAGTAACAATAAATGCTATATTTCAGTTTTTAGATATAATATATATATATATATATATATATATAATAATAGGATAACATTTAACAATAAAAAAAAATAAAAAACACAAAAATAAATCTCATTAACCCAAATTAGAGTTTTAAAAAATACAAAAATTTATCAACTTAAAGTAGAGACACAAGAAAAATAAAAAATCCACCAAAAAATTGAGAGAGAGAAAGAGAGAGAGAGAGAGATCACATTTTTGTGAGGGAAAACTATGCAAATAATGGAAGAGAGAATGACAAATTTATAGCACTAGAATGTGAATAAGAAGAGACAAAATAAATGAAGATGAAGGAAAGATGAATAGTAATATTAAGGTAGAGGGTAATGGGGAGATGAAAAGGTAAAAGAATGAGAAAAGTTAGAAAAAGTTTAAACATTAAAAAAATAAGTGAATATTAAAAAAATTATAGGAAAATTGGAGGGAAAAAAAAAAGATAATGACATAGATGCTAATGTGATTTAACTTGAGCATAGCAACAATAAATGCTATATTTTAGCTTTTAGATATATATAGATGCAATAATAAGATAACATTTAACCAAAAAAAAAAACTTAAAACACAAAAATAAATCTCATCAACCAAAATTAGAGTTCTAAAAAACATAAAAATTTATCAACTAAAGCAGAGATGCAAGAAAAATTAAAAAAATCCACCAAAAAATTGAGAGAGAGAGAGAGATTGTTGATGAAGTGAAAAACTTTGCAACCAATAACATTTCTAAGTGGTGCTTAAATACCCAACCTAATTCTTAGGTTTATGACACTAAAAATACCTATGCTTTGACACACTAAATCTCAACAGACACCTATGATAACACATTTGGAAAAGGAGAGGCTTCAAGCACCTTAATTCCATGGAATAATTCAAATCTAGAAAAGCAAGCTAGACTAGAAGTAGGAAGAACAATTACTGGACACTGCTTAGGCTAGAAAATACAACAAAAGCCTATATGAGACAAACTGGAACAGATTGGTAATTAATGGACACTGCTTAGCCTATAGAAAACACAGCTCATGTACCTTGTTTTTCATCAACCTAGTGAATCACTACATAGCTATTACAAAAGATAAGGAGAGATTGGATTCCCCTGCCTAAGCCCTTTGCCACCTTTAAAGTGCCCCATCAAGACAATTGGGAACCTTGAATTACTAATGCATTTTCTTACCCTTTTAAAAAATCTAGGAGGAAACCCAGATGCACATAGGCACATCGATATAAATTCCAATCAACTAAGTCAAATGCTTTCCTGAAGTTAGCCTTGATTGCACATCTTCTAGGCCCTTTACTCCTTTGATAATTCTTCACTAATTCGTGAGCTAGTAGAAAATTTACTGCAATGCTCCTTCCTTTAATAGAATTTGGTTTGCTTTTTTCAACATCTCAAGATAGTCCCTCAACCTTATTTATATATATATATATATATATATATATATATATGTCACATTGCAATATGCAATGAATATAAATTTTGTTGCTGTGGTAGGAATAGGGACCTTAGGGATCAATGAAAGTATAGTGGAATTCACATCTTTCAACAGCTTTACCAGTCATGAAGAAAGATCAGATGGCAGCAATAACATCATCCTTCGCAATATGCCAAGACTTCTTAAGGAGTAAGGCAGTGAAGCAATCAAGACCAGGTGCCTTTTCATTGCCCAGGTAAAATAAAGGCAGCTATATTTCCTGATCAGTCACAACCTGTTGCATCCTTGCCTTCATATCATCAGGCATCTGATCTTGGAATAGAGTGGAGACTTTATTAACCATCAGATCTACATTGATTTCAGTAGGAGAGCCAAGCAGATTTTACTCAACCATCATCTGCTTGATTTTAGATGGTTCATCCACCCTTATTCTAACAACATTCCTTGCTTGCCTTGCTTTCACCAAATTGTAATAGAAAGAATTGTTTTGGCCCCTAGGTTAAGCTATACATTCCTTGAATTCTGCTTAAGAAAAAGTTATTCAGCATTGCTAATTGTGAGAAACTCATGAAGATATTGCTGCACAATATTGGATACCCTGACCACAAATGAGCATTGCATAAATTTAGCTTCACAAGCTTCAAGGTTAGCTCTAGCCAATTCCACTCATTGAAAAATCCCACAATTAATATCCTTATTAACACCCTTAAGCTTTGCCTTGGTAGACTTCAGCTTCCTATAAAATATGAACATAGGGGTACCCCTTTCCCCCACAACCCAAGCTTCCATTACCCAATCAATAAAATCCTAACGCTCACACAAGAAATTAAAATAACTCGAAGGGTTTTGGGCCAAAATTCTTCTTGTTGTACCAAAAGCCTTTTACCTCAACCAGCACACGTGTTTTTAACGAAGACGTCCAGGGTCCAACAACCACACCTTATTTAACAACAAATTGCTCAAACCTACACACACAACCATTCCTTATTTATCATCACCCTATCCAACTTCTTTGCAAATAAAACCCTTATCTTCCCTTCTGTTAGTCCATGTGGAAAAAAAAAAAAAAAGATGATCCTCAATTTCCACATTGGTGAAATTCCACTTCAAATCCAGTAAACATATTTCCTCCAAACTTCTCCCCGGGACTCCTCACAACATCGAAACCACCAGCAAGCATCCATGAAGAATTTACCAACAATGTTCTCAAAAGATTCCAAATTTTGCTACAATATCCTCCGTTTCACCCCCATCATTGGATTTGAAAGTAGAGTTATTAGGGTTAGGCATAAAAGACTTAAATTCTACTTCAAATTATTAGCGCAACAACAAAAAGAGTAAATCTTTGCTTCTATTACTGACTAAGGCTTTGTTTGTTATTGTTATATATACATACTAGAAGAAAATTGGAAATATATAGCAAAATTAAGCAAATTTAGCAAAAATTTAAGAAAACTAAAACCCTATATAACAAAACAGAGTTACAAGAAAGAAAAGACATACCTAAGTTGCAGTCAGCAGGGTTGAGCACCACGCGCTCTGTAGGCTTTGATTCCTTCGCTGCTTCGTGATCATCTTCTACGAGAACCTTTGTCTTCTTCGCTGCTTCGTGTTCATCTTGATCGAGAATTTTACGTTTCTCGGTGGAGGAAGCCATTGAGGATCGAATTTTCAGAGAGTGATACTGATGAGAGAGAGAGAGAGAGAGTGCGAAAAAAAAAATGGACGAGAAAAAAGAGTGAATTTTTGTGCTGTGTAAGCTGTACTTATGGGTCCGTTTGGATAACACTTATTGTTGCTGAAAGTTGATAAAAACTGATTGTTGCTGAAAACACTGTAGCAAAATAATTTTTAAATGTGTGAATAAATGGACGAGAAAAAAGAGTGAATTTTTGTGCTGTGTAAGCTGTACTTATGGGTCCGTTTGGATAGCACTTATTATTGCTGAAAGTTGATAAAAACTGATTGTTGCTGAAAACACTATAGCAAAATAATTTTTAAATGTGTGAATAGTATTGTGGGACCCACTTTTAATATTAAATATTGCGTGAACAGTGTATGAACAGTGCACGCACAGTATACGCATAGTAAATTTTGTCCCCCCAAAGTCAACAAGTGCGGCAAAAAAAAAAGAAAAAAGAAAAAAGAAAACACATAGCTCAAAACGCACCGTAACTAAACGTGCTATCCAAACCGGGTCATAGAGTGAAATGCTCACTCTAACCGACGTAAAGGTCTGAGCTGGGCTGGGCTGGGCGTAATACACTGATTCGTTCACTTCTTCGTTTAAAAGGGTGGGGTTAAACTTAGCAGCTAGATGGACTTTATTTTGGGTTCACAAAATGTAGTTTTAACTTTTAAGGCTTGTTTGGTAGGGCATTTTAAGCACACTTTTGAGCATTTTAGACACACATATACACATTTTTATATACTTTTTCACACATACACGTATATCAAAAACACCGAAACAATATTACTCAAACTCTTCTACCAAACACCCCATAAATTTAATTTTTTTTTTTTTATAAAAAAAATTTAAAGTATTAGATGAACCATATTAATCAAAATTTCCTCACACCAAATAAGAGATGATAAGTTGATAATGACTAAATATTAATTAAGTTTAGTAAACATATTAGCATATATATATTTTAAATTTTACAAAATTTAAATTTGAAATGCATAATGATATTTATCGGTTTTTAAAAACAAATAGAGAGAATCATTATCTTAAATTATAATTCAATAGTTATAATAATAAGGAGGATGGTGAGTTCTAGTTAGCTCAAACTAGTAAAGTTTCTGGTGGTTATTGCTTACACATGAAGAATGTTTGTAAATTTGATTTAACATATGATATTTTTTTTACAAAAACAAAAATATTTATATCAATTAAGTCTTTACATATTTGTAAAAAAAAAAAAAAAAAAAAAAAAACAAAAGTAAGTTTTTTTTTTTTTTTTTTTTTTTTTTTGATACAAGATAGAATCTACTCTAGCCTAATCTAAGTGCATATATGTGTAAAGCTCCCTCCTGGAGACTTGAACCCTGACCCTTGCCCCCCACACCCCACAAGCATTTATACTTGTAGAGTGACCATCGCACCAAGGGTATGCGGTGGTAACAAAAGTAATAAAATTAAATTTAATAAAAATAAGTTTTGACATGTCAAAAGTAAGTTTTGACATGTCTAAAAATGTACAAGTCAATTTAATATAAATAATATAATTAAATTATGTACGGTATACAATTACACTTTAATTTAATGAGCTATGTATGATATAAAAGTAATTTGAGATAACAAAAAATGAATTGGTAAGCTATATAAATGCATTAGATGTTTTTAGAAAAAAATATAGGGGAACATTATTCAAAATTATGTACACAATTATTTTTTTTTACCAAAACTACAAAAGGGAATGAGCTATGTATGATATAAAATAATTTTAGTCAGATTAGAGTCACCCCACCACTATAGTTGTTCACCACTCAATAATAATAATATAACTTTGCCAAATCAGGCCTACCAACTATTCTAAATCACAAAAAGAAAATAGAGTTGAAAAGTTGAAACCAATAACGATTCCCTCCTTATTGTAAAGGGTAAACAAATATCTGAATCTGTGTTTTATATACGTACTGTATATGCATGTATTAGAGAATTAATGTATTTTTTGTTGGAAAACAAACAATTCCTAATATGTGTGGATTATACATTAATTGTTACCCAAAAAGTAATCTTTCTACAACTCTGCTTCTTCTGTGGCCTTTAACACCTTATGTGAATAAAAAAAAAAAAAAAAAAAAAAAGAATAGAGAGAGAGAGAGATGAGAGGACAGGCCGTCGTATGAGGTTTACAACTTCCTGCTCAAGTTGAAGTTACTATGACAATGAAAATTAGGAATTGTTTGTTTTCCAACAAAAAATACATTAATTCTCTAATACATATGCATATACAGTACGAATATAAAACACAGATTCACATATTTGTTTACCTTTTACAACAAGGAGGGAATCGTCATTGAATAATAATTCTAATATGAGAATGGATATAATAGAACAAGTGGGCAGCCCAAAGGAAACACACTGGAACGATTCAAGATTTCTAGTGGCGGCAGAGGCGGTCGTAAGGACTGAGTTTAATACAACCTTTGTAGCAATAACCATTATTGATGAGTCCAGGAAATGGGAAAGATCGTCCATCTATGGAAGGACGATCTCATTACCATCACGGCACGAATAGGGCTGCCTGAGCAACCCAACCAAGGACAGCCGTTATGACTAGCTGCAATAAATGCCGACATCGTTGAAGGCGCGCCGGTCAATTCAACACCTGGCACATGCGTTACAAAATCAAGCAATAATAACCTCATAATGACGAGGCCAACGGCTAGAAGGACATCGAAATAGCCTATATATATCCCTAAACAGGATCCAGAAAGGGTATGAAAAATCACTTAACCTTAGTCTCACTTTTGTTTTCTCTACTCTTTACTTGCTTGTTAAACTGTCTCTGACTTAATCATCGGAGGCGTTGTGGGGAGCACCCCACCAGCGATTCTTCCATTTTGGCTATTCTTCAGGGTTAGCGCAAGCAGTGGACGGTCTTTTCTCTGGACGAACGTATCGGCTGACGATTTTAGCATCATCAGCTTGGCGCCGTCTGTGGGAACGAATACTTTTCATCTGATATTCGTTGTTCCAGAGCATTCAGCCTAGGAATATTTTCCTATCCTAACGAGATGGAATCCAGTTCTAACCTGGACCCTGCTGCATTGGCCCTGCAAATTCAAGCACTTGCAGCCACAGTGGAAGAACTCACTAAATAGAACCAAGAGATGAAGCAACAATTACAACAGGGAAATAACAATACAGAAGTCAACAGAGATGAGGACGAAGACAGCCACAGGAAGAGGGCCAACACTCCAGAGGAAGTAAACTCGAGTTTCCTCAAGGAGATGAGGAAAGAGATGGATGAATTAAGAAACGCTATTAAAGGAAAAACAGATCAAGGACTGGAGAGGATTGTCAGGAAAACTGACTCTCCTTTCACTGCGGCAGTTCAAGAATGTCCAGTACCCTCTAAATTTCGCTTACCGCAGCTTGAACCTTTCGACGGACTGAAAGATCCGTTAGACCATTTAAATACATTCAAGACCACGCTGGGTCTCCAACAGCCCCCTGATGAGATTCTATGCCGGTCCTTCCCAACTACCCTAAAAGGGGCGGCCAGGGAGTGGTTCACCAAGTTGCCAACGTCGTCCATCGACAACTTCGAGCAACTAAGCAGTTCTTTTATTCGTCACTTCGTGGGTGGTCAACGTCCAAAGAGGACAGCCGACCACTTGTTCACAATCAAGCAAGGGGAAAGGGAAACCTTGAGGTCCTATGTGACGCGCTTCACTCGAGGAATGCTGGAAGTGGACGAATCAGACGATAAGGTGCAACTCACGACCTTCAAAGCCGGGTTAAAATCTAGAGACTTTGTGGCTTCACTGGCGAAAAACCCTCCCAAATCAATGGCGGAAGCATTATTGAAAGCACAGAAGTACATGAACGCTGAAGATGCGCTTGCAGCCATAGATGGGACAGGAAAAACAAAGGAGAAGAAGAAAGAGGGAGAGGACGACAGGAGAGGACAGAAGAGGGACCGAACAGAGCGGCGTAATGACGATGGGAACAGACGAAGAGACGATAGAAACTCTCGACGAACGAAATTCACACCGCTGGTAATGCCAGTTGATCAGATTCTGGCGGAAATAAGGGACGAACAGAGCCTTAGATGGCCTAGGCCACTCCAATCGCCACCCAGTGTACGCGATAAGAGAAAGTATTGCCGTTTCCACAAAGATCACGGGCATTACACGGAAGATTGTCGAGACCTGAAGGAGTAAATAGAAGAACTTATCCAGAAAGGAAAGCTTCAGAAATACGTAAAAAGAGGGGAAGCCAGCAGATATGGTAAAAGAGAACAGCAAGGGGATTTCCAAAGAAATGAAGGTCAACCACCCCATCCACAGAATGCAAGGGGGGAAATAAAGACCATTGCAGGGGGACCGTCCATAGGGGGGTTGTCCAGGTCCCTCAGGAAATCATATCAAAGGCAAGTAAACAGTGTTCACAGTTTACCCCCGTCAAAGCAACGACGGACGAATCAAGATATGTATTTTTCAGAAGAAGACGCCAGGGGAATAAAGCAGCCTCATGACAACCCACTGGTCATCATGGTCATGGTTGAGGGCTTCAACACGAGGAGAGTTTTGGTCGACAATGGAAGTTCAGCAGATATCATTTACCTATCTGCCTTCTAGCAATTAAAGGTAGACCCAAACCGACTTCGACCTTTTGAATCACCCCTCGTCAGCTTCAGCGGGGATAAGGTGTACCCCCGAGGTATTGTGACGTTGACCGTAACCGCCGGATCGTACCCTTTACAGGTAACCAACAGGCACAATTTTTTGGTCGTAGATTCTCCTTCGTCTTACAATATAATCATTGGACGACCTACACTTAACCGGTGGAAAGCTGCTACTTCCACATACTGCCTGAAGGTAAAGTTTCCAACGGAGCAGGGGGTTGGAGAAATAAAAGGGGATCAAATCTTGGCAAGGGAGTGTTACCAGGCGGTCCTGGCATCCAGAGAAAATCATACATGGATGATCAAGGATAAATCACCTGAGATCATGGAGAAGTTAGAAACAGTAAAGTTGGTCGAGGACGATCCATCGAAGACGACTCAAGTAGGGACGGATCTGAGCCCGGGAATGAAGGAATCAATCATTCGTTTCTTGAAAAATAACCTCGATGTATTCGCATGGAGCCACGAAGATATGCCAGGGATTCCTGCAAATATCATCCATCATCGCCTAAATGTAGACCCGGAGAAGAAGCCCGTCCAACAGAAACGAAGGGTTTTTGCTCCCGAAAGAAACAAAGCAGTGATGGACGAAGTGAACAAGCTACTTGCTGCCAACTTCATTCGAGAAGTTTATTATCCTGAATGGTTGGCCAATGTCGTCATGGTCAAAAAGACGAATGGCAAACGGAGGATGTGCGTTGATTTCACCGATCTAAACCAAGCCTGTCCAAAGGATAGCTTCCCCCTGCCCAGAATTGATCAGCTAGTTGACTCTACGGCCGGGCACAAACTCCTAACATTTATGGACGCATTTTCAGGGTACAACCAGATACAGATGGCAGAGGAAGATCAGGAAAAAACAGCCTTTGTCACCAGCCAAGGGCTTTATTGCTACAAAGTCATGCCTTTTGGCCTAAAGAATGCAGGGGCCACGTACCAGAGGTTGGTAAATCAAATGTTCAAAAAACAGATCGGGAGAAACGTAGAAGTATACGTTGACGATATGCTCGTCAAAAGCAAAGAGGAGGACGATCACCTAGACGACCTCAGGGAAACTTTCAACACGCTCAGACAATATTGCATGAAGTTGAACCCCTCCAAATGTGCTTTTGGAGTTTCCTCAGGGAAGTTCCTCGGATTCATGGTTTCGCAAAGAGGAATTGAAGCAAATCCGGAAAAAGTAAAGGCCATTCTCGAAATGACTTCACCAAGGACGATTAAAGAAGTACAGTCACTCACAGGCCGAGTAGCAGCCCTCAACAGATTCGTCTCTAGGGCGACGGATAAGTGCCTCCCTTTCTTCAAAACCCTGAAGAAGGCGTTTGCCTGGACGGGGGAATGCGAGGCAGCGTTCCAAGACTTGAAGCAATACCTGAGTAATCCCCCACTATTAAGTCCGTCCAAAGAAGGTGAAGATCTGTTCTTGTACCTAGCAGTATCTGCCACAGCCGTAAGTGCAGCCTTAATAAGGGAAGAAGATAAGAGACAACTCCCTGTGTACTATGTCAGTCAGGCCTTCCAAGGAGCTGAAACACGTTATCCACGAATAGAAAAGATCACCTTCGCCCTAATAGTGGCCTCGAGAAAACTTCGTCCCTACTTCCAGGCCAATCCAATCAAGGTAATGACGGACCAACCTATCAAGAAAGCCATGAATAAACCCGAAGCAGCTGGACGAATGGTGCAATGGGCGATTGAACTTAGCCAGTTTGATATTGAGTACCGTCCACGAACAACAATAAAAGCCCAGGCACTAGCAGATTTCATAGCAGAGTTCACCATCAACGAACAGGAAGAAAGTCGGGAAGACATCTGGACGATTAATACAGATGGGTCGTCCACACAGAAAGGAGGAGGAGCAGGCGTCGTCATTATCTCCCCCCAGAAAGATGTTCTCAAATATGGGGTTCAGCTAAAATTCCCCGTAACCAATAACGAAGCAGAATATGAGGCCTTACTAACAGGGCTCAGGTTGGCTCGGGCACTGGGAGCTGAAAATGTTGTGATCAAGAGTGATTCGCAACTCGTCGTTGGATAGGCCAGGGGAGACTTCGAAGCAAAGGAAGCAAGGATGCAAAAATATCTCCAACTGACGAACCAGCTAATTAGCAACTTTAATCACGTAGAGTTTATTCAAATCCCACGCAATCAGAATGTAGAAGCCGACGAAGTGGCACGGAGCGCCTCAACAGATGTTCTCGGCACGACCAGCAAGTGGAAATTGGAAGAACAAGACCTCCCCAGCATCGAGGCACTACAAAACTTCTCTGTACACACCACTCAAGGATGGACGATCCCGATTCTGTCCTTCCTCAAGGATGGACGATTACCATCAGACACTGAAGAGGCCAGGAAAATCCGTAAACGAGCTGCCCGATTTACCCTATTGAACGACCAACTTTATAGGAGAGGTTTCTCCCAACCATACTTGAAATGCCTAGAGGAAGAAGAGGCCAGGTACGTCCTGGAGGAAGTGCACGGAGGAATTTGTGGAGATCACATGGGGTCAAGATCTCTCGTCAGAAAAATAGTGCAAGCAGGCTACTTCTGGCCAACGATGCAGCAGGACGCATCAGATTTTGTGAAGAAATGTGACAGCTGTCAAAGATATGGGAATATTCAGCGAGTTCCAGGAGAAAGAATGACGACTATCTCCTCGCCCTGGCCATTCGCACAATGGGGAATCGATATCATGGGCCCTCTACCTCAAGGGAAGAGACAAGTGAAGTTCCTGTTGGTCGCAATTGATTATTTTACAAAATGGGTCGAAGCAGAAGCTCTTGCAACGATCACAGAGGCTCAGGTACAAAATTTTGTTTGGAAAAATATTATTTGCAGGTTCGGGATCCCGAGGACGATCATCTCGGACAACGGTCGTCAGTTCGATAGCCAAAGGTTCAGATCATTTTGCTCAGGCCTAGGTATCAAGAACAAATACTCTTCGCCAGGACATCCTCAGGCCAACGGACAGACGGAAGTAACTAACCGAACCTTACTCAAGTCCATCAAGTCCCGGTTAGTGGGGGCAAAGGGAGCATGGCCAGAGGAACTGCCTGGCGTCCTATGGGCTTACAGGACGACGACAAGAACGCCAACAGGAGAGACCCCCTTCAACCTAACCTACGGCACGGAGGCAGTCATCCCGGTTGAAGTGGGCCTCACTAGCACCAAAAGGGAGTTTTTTGACGAAAGAAGCAATGAAAACCAGTTAAGATTGAACCTAGACTGCCTTGACGAAGTCAGAGATCAGGCCTCCCTAAGAATGGCCAGGTACCAGCAAAAAATGGCAAGATACTACAATCAAAGGGTGAAGTTGAAAAGGTTCAACATCGGTGACCTCGTCCTCCGAAAAGTAACTACAGCGACAAAGGACCCAGCACAAGGAAAGTTGAGCCCGACCTGGGAAGGACCTTACCGGGTCATCCACTACACACGACAAGGGAGCTACCATCTGGAAGATCTGAACGGAAACAAGCTACCTCGTCCATGGAACGTCGAACACCTAAAAAGGTATTACAGGAAATAATCCGTGGCCCCATTGTAAGAAATTACCACAGTTTAGTGCCACATTTTCCATTAAAGCCAGTTATTTATATGCATTTTTTCTGCAAGTTATGCATTTAAAAAAAAAAAATGTATAAGAGGTTATTCAGGATTCCATCAGTAATCGTCCAACATTTCAATCGTCTTGTTCAAAGAAATCATCGCATTCTGATTTCCTTTAAATTAAACGACCATTCGTCCAGATCAAAAAGACGATGATATCCTTCGATAGGATGCACATCGTCCAGATCAAAAAGACGAATTTAGCGGAAAAGCTCGCAAGAGGAATAAAAACTCCTCCAAGAAAAATACACATCGTCCAGATCGAAAAGACGATGAAACCCACACCGGGAATAAAACATTGTCCAGATCTAAAAAGACGATGAAATCTATTCAAAAGAGCACGCACCGTCCTAATAATAAAAGATGGAGTCTTCCAAGCAGACATACACCGTCTGAGTAATCAGTCACTAAAATTACCCAAGTCCACAGAGAGACGAAGGGAATTTTTCAAGCGACGAAGAGTCAATTCCAAGCTAAATTTCTCTAAGTATAAAGAGAAGGAAATTCGCAACAGATATGGAAGAAATCCACAAACATAAATATATATGACGAGAAACACAGATCGTTCAAAGGAAAGAAATGAGACAACCCCAAAACAAACGGGGACCAAAATAATTGTTTTCGTCATGGCAGCCCAAAACAAACAGGGCTCATACAAAAAAAAAAAGTGATCTTTACAAAAACGAGTCACTGAGCAGGAGCGTCGTTTCCACCTTCGTCAGCCGCCGGGGGGCTCCCACCTGAAGCCTGAGCATTCGAAGCAGCCTCGTCCGCTTCAATTTCCTTATCAACGGCTTCAAAGTCAAGATCGTCCAGATCGACCCCTTGTCCATGCTTGACCAAGTACCTCCTCAGCAACTCGAAACCTTTAAAATACCATTGAAAAAGGATGGTGTTGTACTCGTCAGTCGTTTGAAATGCGAGAACGGCCTTGGCCACGGCTGCTTTCATTTTTTGGTTTGCAACAGCAAGAAGCTCGTCCTTTTGTTTCACCTGAGATTTCTCAGCCTCGAGCTGCCCAGTCAGGACTTTGACCTGCTCCGCAGAAGTATTATGGGCGTCCATCGCGGCGGTCAAGTCTTTCCTCAGGACTGAAGCCTCGGCCTCCAAAGCCTCCACTTTCGAGGCAGCCATGACGGCCTTCTCTTCACTCGTCAAAAGTTGGGAGGTAAGATGCATAGTTTCCCCCAGCACCTAGGATAAAAACTTGAGTTAAAAAAAAAAAAAAAAAAACAACAAAAGAGAAGGGGGAAAAAGGAATATACGTCTCTATTCCTGACGAAGACAGCATAAACAATACCTGGACGAGCTTGTATACGTGCTGGTTTACCAATTGGTGAGAAGGCACGAGAGAAATCTCCCTTTTCTCTTCGGGAGTAAAAAAGTCATTCGCCCTGGCAACGGCGGTGTCAGCATCTTCCCAAATAGAAGAGCCCACCTTCTCCTTGCCTTTCTTCCCGGTCTTCTGCCTTTTTGGAGCAGGGACCTCCTCCAGAGAAATTGCGGGAGAAGCTGTCCTCTCTTCGTCCAGAGTTGGGGTGGACGAACCCCTCTCCGTCGTCTCTTTTTCTTTTTCTTTCTCTTTCTCTCTGTCTCTGTCAGTAAACCTCAGAGTCTTTTGCCCGATGCTCGATAAAGGTTCGTTCTTCTTTGACTTAATCTTAGCGTAAAGGTCCTTGTTAAATTTGCTCGTCATCTCTGCAAATATATATATATATAGAAGGACGAGAAAGAGTTAGGACAATGGGAAAAAGAGAACGACATTGAGTGTCAAAATCACTTACTTTTTCGTTCCTCTCGATCAATCGCCTGAAGGACGTAAAGCGAAGGTTCAGGTCCCAGACAATGACGAGCTAAAGTTCGCGGATCAACGAGCTCGTTGAAGTCGTCGATCGTCTTAACGTACCTAGTGGCCTCTTCAACTCTCCCCTTGAAACAACTCTCCAAGTCAGGACGCTCTTTCACTGCACAATGAGGAAATCATTCAAAGATGTAAAGGTCAAATAAAAAGAAAAAAAGAAAAAAATTCATAACAATAGAAGAAAAGGGGGCATTAAAGACGAACGCACCAAGACGAGGGGTCTCCCACCGTCGCAGCAATCTGGGAATATTCCCCCAAAAATCATCCGACAAAGTCTCCCAACCGTCCCCTGACACAAAAAAGTATCTCGACTTCCAATAGCGGAACGACAAAGGAAGATCAACTATTAAACGAGATCTCCTGTCCCAAGGAACGAATTCGTAATACCCAAATTCCCTAGACTCTTTCAAGCGGTAAAGGTGGGTAAACTCGTTCACGGTTATCATTTCTCCTTCAGCTATGACCGTCCAGATCACCATACAACTCACGACGATCCTCCAAGAATTAGGCATAAGTTGCCCAGGAGCAATCTGCAGGCGGTCTAGGAGCTCCATGATAAACGGATGGACGGGAAACCTTAGGCCACACAGGAAGGCCGCCTCGTAAAAACAAACTTCACCATGGGCAAAGGAGCAAGCCCTTTCACCTTTCCTGGGAAGACGAACCTTGGTCTCTACAGGGAATTGAAACCTATCCCTAAATTTACTGAAGGCATCTACACTCAAATGACACTTTTCCTTGAGGGCATGGAAGGACGGAGGGACGGCGACGGAGGTGGAAGGTATCGACGAAGGAGGGGGCACGGAGGTAGCCGTGTCCATCACAGCCCCGTCCGCGACCGCTCCAGAGGACGAACCTCCCTCGAAACCTCTAGATCTTGCAACAGAACTCATTTTTTCCCTCCTACGGCCCCCACGGGTGAATTTGAACCAAGAAAGAGACTGCTGCAACAGTGGGTACAAATCCCTCAGAGCTAAACCTAAGCCACTCCCCTCTCCCACGAAATCACCGGATTGTGGGTACCGGTCACCGGAAAGTTCTAGATATCCCCCCAATCGAGCAAAAAAGAAAGTAATAGAAGGGGAGATGCTCTCAAAATCAGTATAATCTACCATTAAAAAAGGGGCATGTGCGGTTCGAAAAAGGAAAGCAAACCAAAAAATATAGATAGCAAAAGGAAAGAAGCAAAGAAGAAGGGATACGCACCTTAAAAAGGAAAGGAAGAAAATCTGAAATCGGAAAGGCGAAGCAGCAGCAGCAGAAAACGCAGAAGAAAGAAGAAAAAGAAAACACCAGAAATAAAGATAAAAATTATGAAAAGTAGAAGTTAAAGCTTACCTTGGAAATAGCGGGAAATCAAAAAGACACCCGCCGGAAACAATGCCTCCCCACTGCTGAAAACCTGACACGTGGCCACAGAGTACACCACGCCGCCACAAGGCAGTTAATGCGAAGAACACATTCCCAAGCGTAAAAAAAAAAAAAAAAAAAAAAAAAAAAAAAAAAAAAAATCGTTTTGTATTCCCAAGATCGTCCAAGGTTACAGACGACCTTGGAATAGGGGGGCAACTGATGGGTCCATGAAATGGGAAAGATCGTCCATATGTGGAAGGACGATCTCATTACCATCACGGCACAAATAGGGCTGCCTGAGCAACCCAACCAAGGACAGCCGTTATGACTAGCTGCAATAAATGCCGACATCGTTGAAGGCGCGCCGGTCAATTCAACACCTGGCACATGCGTTACAAAATCAAGCAATAATAACCTCATAATGACGAGGCCAACGGCTAGAAGGACATCGAAATAGCCTATATATATCCCTAAACAGGATCCAGAAAGGGTATGAAAAATCACTTAACCTTACTCTCACTTTTGTTTTCTCTACTCTTTACTTGCTTGTTAAACTGTCTCTGACTTAATCATCGGAGGCGTTGTGGGGAGCACCCCACCAGCGATTCTTCCATTCTGGCTATTCTTTAGGGTTAGCGCAAGCAGTGGACGGTCTTTTCTCTGGACGAACGTATCGGCTGACGATTTTAGCATCATCAATTATGATCATTTTTTCTGCCGCAAGCTTGCTCTACGTTACCACTAGCAAGCATGCGTCTTACGTGCAGGTCCCATTCATCCTTATTGATCAGGCATTCGCCAAGGCCGTCATTGCACGGCAAAGTGGTGGGCTCCACGTCTCCCGCGAAGACCAACAGAAATGGTGGCAAAGAGCCCAACTCGTAGTCGTAGATCCACTTCTTTCTCTGCACTTCCATCCAGTTCTCAATTCTCTTCCTGTAGTTCCCTTCTCTCCACTTCACCAAATCCATGACCATAACCCCGGTATTGAAGTAGCACGGGTTCCGGGTCGAGAATACCCGGGAAAGAATCGGGTCGGACCAGAACGGGTCCGTGAAGTACTTGGTGAAATTCGCGTCGCAGTATTCGGGGTCTCTGATGACACGCGTCGCAGTCAGGTTGGTCTCCCAAGGCTTGACGATGTTGTCGACCTCGACCACGTCGGAGTCGAAGTAAATCGTGCGGTCAAGGCGGGAATTGAGAATGTCTCTGAGGTCGTTATGGGAGTAGTTCCGTGGGTTCTCGAGAGCCTGTCTGATCGAGGAGGAGATTAGGTTTATCACCGTGTCTTCGCAGAAGATGTAGACCTTGAAGTTGAGCGAAGGGAACGTGGATCGAACGAGTTGGGTCAGGGCCCGAGGACTCGCCAGGTCGAACTTGGCCGAGACGAAGTGGAAGAACACGTGTTCGGGACACGACACATGTCGCAGGTCCGTGTGAACCGCCGCCATGGACCCACGCAGGTACTTCGAGTCCAGCGTCACCGTTATATGGATAAACGACGCGTCGCACGAGGACACGTAGGACTCCTTGTTCTTCATCAGCGGGCACTCTTTCCGTTACAGTAGTCTCGCGCTTCAGCAAACCACGACAACCCATCAAGCCCATCTCCGCCGTCATTCGGTCTCGTCGGAAACGGCCATATACAGGGACAAAACGGCGGCAAAAGAAGCGACACGAGAAGAAACAAAACGACGACGCTTAATCTGAGAGGAAGCATTACTGGGTTTTCTGGGTTTTTTTTTCTTTATGGGTTCTTGAAGAAGAAGAAGAAGAAGAAAAAGATTGGTTTTTGAGATTGGGTATAATGAAGTCCAACAAAAAATCAATACGCGGTTTTGCTTTCCCTGTGAAAGATAGAGAGAGAGAGAAAAAAGTGGGGACTGAGTTTTTTTTTTTTCTTTTTGCGAGTTTTCTTTTATGCGGAAAGAGTCCCATTGGTTGGTATGTTAAAATGCGTTTGAATTTTACGGCTGACAGGACTGATGCAATCACTTTCCGTAGACGAAGTCAATAATACTGACGAACTTATCCAGATGAGCAAAGACTCCCACATCACTGACGAAGACAAGATCTGCTATTCAATGCAGGACGGTTACAAGGCCAACTGTACGAGCCGTTGGAGCACATTAAGGGCCATTACACAGCACCAAGCGTTACTCCAAGAAGCATTTAGACCCCCATAACTGCTCCAACAGCTAGGAGCCCCAAGAATGTATATAAAGACCACACATCGCCAAGCAGAAGGTACATTCAAAAAAAACAGATAGCAGTTCTTTTTATCCTGAGATACTGCATTTTTATTATCCATATACTGACTTTGACATCGGAGGCGCTGTGGCAGGCACCACACCGGTGACCATCTTTGGAAAGCATTCTCACGCAGGCAGAAGGGTATTTCCATCTGACTACCTCGACTGACGAACTTACGCTTCATCAGTTTGGCGCCGTCTGTGGGAAGCGCTATTTTCGTGTTCAAATTCGAAAAAGTAGTTTTCGGTCAATTGCTACCTTCAGATGGAGTCCCATCAAGATTCTGCGACCTTAGCTCAGCAAGTTCAGGCTCTCGCAGCTACCGTCGACTGACAGATTTGAAATAGATCTAAAAGATTATAAATCAACTTATAATTTTACAGAAATTACTGATAGATTTAAACGCAATAAACCTACAACTATGATAGTTTTACAGAAAGAAATTAATAACTTAAAAAATGAACTGAAAGAATAAAATCAGAAAATTTCATCTTAAAAGGCATGGTTGAACAGATAACTGCATAAGTAATTAGCATAAAAGATAGAATTAAATATTGTAATGAACCATTGATAGACTCCCCTCTCTTTTATAGACAGAATTATACTGGTGAAAGTTCTCACAAAGATGACTATAAAGATGAATTTTTAAATATAATTGACAGAATGATATTCCAGAAATGGTATACTGAAATAACCTTGATTGTTCATAAAGAATTCTCATTGACAGTTATTGCTCTTGTTGATTTAGGTGTTGATATGAATTGCATACAAGAAGGATTAATACCTTCCAAGTATTATGAATCAATAACAGACAGATTAACTCAAGCTAATGGTGATAGACTTAAAATAAGTAATAAACTAACTAAGGCATACATATAAAATAATGGAATCAATTTCAGAACACCTTTCTTTTTATCAGATAGGTTATCCTCTAAAGTTATATTAGGGAATCCTTTTTTGGCTCTACTTTACCCTTTTTTCACGACAGACAGTGGAATATGTACTAATATTTTGGAAACAGAAGTATTCTTTAAGTTCCTCCTACCCCCAATCCCCAAGGATATACACTTACTGAAAGAAATTTCCATCTCAAAGGCCACTGATAAAATTGAGCCAGTAATAGATGATGAGATTCCTACAAATTCAACGGTAGAAAATACTATTCTACCCAGTAGTAGTAGCACTTATTTATATACATATTATCTTCAATTAATAAACTATATTATTTCAATAAAAAAAAATTCAAAGTTTTTATGTTATCTAAAATTCCATTGTTTTTCCTACATTTGTTGACTAATCTTTCTTCTTTTGTATCTAGCTTCCTACGTATCCTTGCATTACTTTGACTTACAAACATCTCTTTTGCTTTGCCTTTGTCATGCTTTATGTTAAGATATTTGCCTTGTCCTATAGGATTATGACTTTTAGTTCATTCTCAAGTAATACTTGCTTAGACCATATTGTTGCTTACATAAAGGCCTTAATTAGTTAATTTTCAAATTAACGGTCAATTGCCTGGAGTCGAGGGGAAAATTTTGATATTCCCAAATAGAGTATGGGGTAGCCAAGTCGAAACTCGACGATGGGCCCTTGAAATAGAGCCCAAAGGCTTTCGGTGTTGTGGCAGTCCGCCCACGCAAGAGATAGAGGCTGCACCCTAACAAGAAGACAACAATAAAGCCCAATAAACATGTTACTATTGTTAGTTTGTTATATTATTAGTCCTTTTTACAGCGTCATAGTTCAAATCAGTCCTCTAACGGTAAAGGTGAAATTACACTTAAAAGTCCAGAAATTAATGATTAAATAAATTTATGAAGGTATTCAGTCCTGGGGGTCCTTGTGCGTCTCGACTAGGGGAATTTATAGTACTTTCAGCCATCATTACATCAATGTGAGGGAAAAATTCAATTGTTACAAATACATTATATCCTTTATCATAATAATAATAAACAAGGATTAAAGGCTCCACCGTTACAAATAAAAGAGGAAAAAATAGGATGGAATGAAGGAGAGAAAGATCCTGAGCTTAGTGCAACAAGTATTAAACTAAGATTTTGATGAGTTTGTGTTCACAAGGCATGAATGAGACAATATGGGCTGTTTTGAGTGAGTGGGATGAGATTAACTCTAAGGTTAAGGCTTTTGTGAGTAGTGGGTTGTTTGTGAGTAGTGGGAGGCATTTATGAGCTGTGATTGTGTAAAGGAGAGAAAGAAGGTTTGAGGTTAGATGAATGTGGGCTGAAAGGGATGAGTAGTGAGCTTAAACAGAGCTAAACTACAAGTAAAATGGCAAATAAATCAAGAGCTTCAGAGGGGTAGTTGCTGTGTTTGTGGGCTGAGATGCTTATGCTTTTATAATGGAGCTTAGAGAAGCATTAATTAACAAGAATCCAAAAAACGTAGGTCTGATTCAGGGGAGCCTTGATAGCTGAATTAATAATCTGGATTTGGCCTAAAAATGAGAGATTTGCTTTTGGGGCTATTTTGCTTATTTGGGCAATGTCACACATGGGTAGTATTTGGGGTAATCTTGCATTAAATGCTAAGATTGCTGAGATTGTGTTCAGCTGATGAGATTAAGGCAAGTATTAAGGAAGAATCCTAGTGTTGTAACTGAGATTTGGACTTTAGGAAGTAGGATTCAACACTCCAAGCCAGGTGTCAAAGTTTAAGCCCACTTTAGAGGGTTTCACTGGAGATCCCTTTTATGGCCTCCAAACCACATGTTTCTAATTTTTCCCCTTTAGGATTCATGGGCTTGGCACATGAATCATGTCTTGAACGTTTTTAACATTTATAGTATCAATTTGCTAGAATTTGAATAATTTGGTTTCAGCTCCCCTTTTGCTGGAGGTGTAGTCTTGAAAAAAGATGGAGTCCCATCACCCTTTAGACTTCAGCTGATGTTACAAGCCTCGGGTACTGTTCACATCAGGTAGAGAGTGACCAAAAGCCGATGGGACAGCCTCTAGTTCATTCTTGAGGACTTGGTTCTCTTGTCGTACTTCGGTCAGGGATGAACAAGGGCTGTTTTGCCTACTTTCAGCCCTCTGCTTCTTGCTGGGATCTCTTAGATTGGGCCTGTTCTTCTGGGCTAGTTCCCTTGGGTCAGGTTGTGTGCATCCTACAAAATCAACAACACATGTTGCCATGGGCTTTCCTTCCTCATGGACTTTTATTAGTAAATATTCTTTGGTTTTTATAGATACTTGCAATGTCTTTGGGCAATTAATTGTAATGTTTGAAACAATATGACAAGTTTTTCAAAGTACCTTTGAAAATAACCTTTACTATGATGGATTCCATATCATAAATAACGTTCATGGCTTCTAATAGTTGCACCATAATTTAAATGATAAGCTTGTGGGATCGAGTATTTTCCATGAGCGTTGAAGGTATATATTATGGATGTTACGACCATGTGTTTCATGGATTATAATGTGAGAACATATTCTTCAAGATAACTCTATATGAGCTTTTATAAAATGATTTCCATGGTTTTTTTGCCATAGTAATACTTAAGCAATAATTACGCCATAATACTTTTCTCTTTGTCAAGTGTTAATAATCTTGAGTTTTTTGATAAGAAAAATGGGCTTTGGATATCTTCAGTGGGAACTTGGGCTTTTGATATCGCCAATAAAGATTGGGTTTTTGATATTACTAGCAAGAATTGGGGCTTTTGATATTGCCAATGAGAATTGGGTTTTGATGTTGTCAATGAAAATTAGACTTTAAATATTACCAGCGAGAACTGAGCTTTGATATTGCCAATGAGAATTTGGTTTTGATGTTGCCAATGAAAATTGGGCTTTAAATATTGCTAGCGAGAACTGGGCTTTGATATTGCCAATGAGAATTGGGCTTTGATATTATTAATGTGAATTGGGTTTTGGATAAATAAATTGACATGAGTTTAAACCATAGACTTTGATTATGGATTTGAATTCTATTGATAAAATTGTTTTGCCATGGATTTGAATCATAGGCTTTTCAAATATTGCCAAGTATAAGTATTCTTAGGCTTTAAAAAGAATAGGATGTGTTTATTGGGTTCATAGGGCCGGTTTTGGGCTTAGCTAAATAATAATAATAAAATTGGATAAAATATGAGTTTTTGGGTTTTTTTTTGTGATATTTTATATCATAATCCAATTTAGATAATGAGATATGAAACATTTGTGATTAACATAATAATAGAGCAAAAATATTTGGGAAAACTCCAATAAATTATTAGTGGTATAAATAGGTGGTACTCAAATAAAATTATGTGTAAAAAAAAAGTACTCTAACATTCAGCCCCCCGAGTCACGTGTGATCAAGTTATTAGTAATACTATATTTTTTTGAAAGAAAATATTAGGATTACAGGTGCAAGTTTTTTTTTTTTTTGAAAAATGGTGGCCTATTATGGATAATGAGATAAGAAATATTTGTGGGCCAATGAGAAACATTCATGGAGGCCCAAAATAATATATAGATGATATTTTGGTATTTTTGGTGAATAAATTAAAGTGAATAAATAGGATTGGGGCATGTGGCATGAGTGAAAAAATTGTACCTCAACATTTAGCCCCCTGAGTATGTGTGATCAGCTTGCCTTTGGTCTCATTTGTGAGCTTGAATGAGTCCATAAGCCTGTGCTGCATGGGTTGAAAGAGAGAGAGAGAGATGGTGAGCTTGATAGAGAGAGCTTCTTCCTTCTTTCTAAGACCATAAGAACCCTTTTATCTCATTCCAAATTTCTTCCATCCTCCTTTTCTGATTCAACCCTTCTTGATTCAGTTTTTCTTTTGCATTTGTAGTTGATATAGAGATTTTAGTTGTTGGTGGAATTGGAGCCACTGGCAAGATGATACGAGCCCTTCAATAGTAATTGAAAAGGATAATCCAATTAGTGCACCTCTGAAGTGGGTGCTACGAAGAGATATTCTAGTGACGAGTGTAGGGGCGGTTTTTTGCGCATAGCCACGTGTCTTTCACTGGAGGTGTGACTTTGCTAGGCCCTGGATTTGTTTTGGGGAGTTCAACTCAGAACTCGACATTCGGCCGCATAGACCAATGGCTTCTAGTGTATTTTTAAGCCTACGAAATAGATAAAGCCCAAAGTCTTAGAATCATGATAATTGTTGAAATAAATAAATAATATGCTTAGCATGATAGTTTTGATTAAATGATTAGTTGGACATCATTATTATGTTTATTAAGTGACGTCCAATATTAGAAAGTAATTAATTAGGTGTCATATGTCAATAATGGGATGAGCCCAATAGTCCATGTCTAGTTGCTGGTTCACGGTTTATGTTCAACATAATAAGGTATGTCTAGCAATGGTCCATGTCCAAGTAATATATATCCAACAATGGTTTATGTCCATTGGTGGTATATGTTCGAATAACATGTCCAACAATGATAGATCAATTTATTAATATGTATGTTTATTAAGGAAACATTAGTGAATCTATGTTTATTAAATGGTGAGATAATATTAAAGTAATTTGCATCCAGCAGTAAAATGATAACGAATAAAATATACTTAATAATATAAATTTGAAGATAAAATATAATGACTTATCTTCATATTTTGCAGCTCCAGCCGTAACATCAGTGGACTTAGCATTTCAGCAACCTTCATATTTTGCAGCTCCAGTTGCTACTGATGTTTTTGTATTCAGCGATAAGAGCTTCTGCCAGCCCCCATTCGATTTATGGGTCTTTGTGGGCCCATTATTGATTTGGCCTAATTGAATAAGCTAAAATATTGATAATAAAGTGTTTTATTGACCCCTTCATAAAGCCAATATCATTGGTGATGTGATATTGTTCCGCTATAAGATTGTATTCCATAATCTGATGTGCCGCTGGAGTCTAGAGATGCTGAATTTAATAGTTGTTTGGTTCATGTAGGAGATATCCAGATGAGTGGATTAAGAGCATAACACTGTGGTGGAAGCCCCCAAGTTCAATCTAGTGAGAATTCCAGTTTTGATGAAACTAGACCCTCCGATGATGGTTATTTAGATCAAACTGATACTTTTGTTAACCTAACTATTGGTTCCATAGGTCCAACTGTCATGATGAAGCAATTTAGGGGAAGACCATTGCCGGTAGGATGAAGATTTATGAACCTATGGAAGAGGTTTCTTCAAGAACTCCTTATCTTCTTACATCCTTTCTTTCCTTTTTCTTCTATCCCTTGTCTTCATTCATGGCCTTGCATTTTTCTGCCCTTATGGTTCCAGCAGCTTGGTGGTAATAACAAGACATAGTCGAGGAAGTATGATGATGGTTTTAAGGATATGAATACAAACTTCAGTAATTTTATGCCCCTTCCCTCTTCCTTATCATGTATTTTTACTGCTAATGCATTTTCACTTCAGGTTTTGCCGTTGAAGACATAATGGCAATTGACAAAAGCCTTACTGATTCTGTTACAGCTGGAGAGACTGCTTTTGAAGAGTTCCAACTGTGATTCTGCCATATCTCCATGATGTTCCTTAGAATAAAAATCTCTAAGTATGATATGAAATTACTCATACTACTAGAAGGAATTATGTCTTGATACTGTTCATTTGCTCTTTTGTTGTTACCCTTGGATATTTAACTACGGTCTCTTACTTCATGGCGGTGTACGGAGAATTTGTTGTCATTGCTCTTGAAAAGATTGATCGTCAAGGGTATTTGGAGATATTGTAAAGAAACATTCCAGCTTCATGGTTGGATGCAAGATCGGTGTTGGTAGGAGAGGATTGTTGTTCTAGCTATAGGTTGCTATATCATACGTGTTGTGCGGCTGAATCATGTACTACTTGTGATGATGAAGATATTCTCTACTTCTAAAGCATTTTGCAGAAAATATGCTTATTAAGTATGATATAGCTCCAGCCATTTGCCATTGATAGGTTCCACGAGATTTTCGCCTTCCGCCATGGCTTAGACAATAATAGCTGTTGTTATAGACTTCTTTTTCAAGCCAAATGTCCCTGGAGCTAAGATGTTAGATTGATTAGGCACTTTAGATCAATGCCCCCAAGTGTGGGATAGTTGATATCCTTGATGATGCTTGAGATTCCAAGGGTTCCAATGATGTGAATATAATGATTCTAGTAACATGATGGAGTCACCATGGTCTTGAATACACGTGGGGCGTGCCATGGCTTCAATGGCGACAAAGCTTCTTTAAGGGATGACTGCCAATTACTTGGTTCAACAGTTGGTACAAGAAGGATTTCCTTCAGTGACTAGGATAATATTGATGATTTTAGTTGCAAAGAGTTGGTTTCATGCCTACAAAATAGACAAATTCCAAACTATAAGAAGCATAACGATGGTTGAAACAAACAATATGTTTCACATAATAATTTTCGATCAATGGTTGCGATAAAGTAATATATATTTAACGTGATAGTTTTAATTGAATGATGAATGTGATATAATATTAAAGTAATTTGTACTGAGTGATATAAGCATAGTAGAGTAACATATACTCAATATAAATTTAAAGATAGCGACTTAATGACTTATCTTGAAAGTTCGTGGCTCCAGCCGTATGTAAGTGAACTTATGGCAACCCAGCAGCATGATGAACGATGAGTACAGTGTTGGAGAGTCCATATGCCATGATAAGTCTCTCTATGGTTTGACATTGAGAGCATGTATCACCAAATAAGGATCTAAATCGAGCATCATATCGTACTCCAAAGCAAGGACATCAATGCATTCTTTGTTAGATGGAGAAGATAGGTTGGGTACTGCTGGAAGTTCTATAAATGATTCAACTATACTGCTGGATAAGAATTTTTCTTCCTTTAGATGCGTTCTCTTTTGAATACAGCTGTAAGTATTGTATTAGCTTTGTTTGGCCTAGGAACCTTTTGTTTGAGGCAACTAAGCCTCACATGTCATGATGAGTAACAATATATGCTTCCATTTAGTAGCCGGGTTTATTCACATTGTGGTTGTGATTTGCTGCTGGATGCTTCCTTGTGCTTTCCTTTCTTTTGGATTAAAAAAATGCTTTTAAACTTATTTTGGGATCATTCTTGATTGGCTCAAAACTACCACTGCCTCATGCATCATCCATGATGGTGAGATGAAGTTGGTTGAGCTTGCGGTGAAGATTGCAGATTTAGAGAAAGAAGTTGCAGCAAAGTCAGCGAAACTATCCCTTTTGACAAGTCAAAAGAATTCCATCATGTTGTCCTTAGCTACTAGCGGTGACTCGTCCTCCATGGAAACCTTTGGCGACTTGTTGGATTAGGCTATTCATGCTTTAGTTTATATATATAAATTTTCTTTTATGTTCGTCGTATTAGTGGACAACTCCATTTGGGATGTAATATGTGTTTTGAGACTTTCTTAGTTATAAAGACTTCTTTCCTCCTTTCTTTTTGTAATAGAAGAAGAAAAAAATCTTATAGGTGCTGTCACTACTCATGTATGCGAAACTATTCAGCTATATTTAAAAAACTCATTTAGTTGTGATTTGTCTAGTTGTAAGTGTTGTTATTACTTGTGCAAAAGGTCATTCAATTGTAGGTACCAATACTACACGCGAAAGAAAGACTAGTTAACTATGGACATTGTTTTGCAAAAAGTTCATGCCTAAAAGAAATTTTTCTGCTCAAAAGCTAATTTTTCTACATAACAGAAATTTTTCTACACAAAAGTAATTTTTCTGCATAAAAGTAATTTTTCTGCATAACAAAAAATTTTTCTGCACAACAGAAATTTTTCTGCATATAAGAATTTTCTGCATAAAAGGATTTTCTGCATAAAAGAATTCTCTGCATAAACAAATTTTCTGCATAAACGAATTTTCTGCATAAAAGAATTTTCTGTATAAATGGGCTGCCCATTGTTACTTATTCATGTGTGCACATCTTTCTCACTGTTCATGTGGGGATATTGCACTGTACATAGCAGGAAACACCTCCAGCCGTAGCTGTAGTGCCCATTTTCTTTGCAAGAATGACTTTTTGAGCCAAAAAGGGGGGGAAAAATGTTTTGTGATAAAATAGTGTTTGTTCATCTATGTATATGTATATACATGTATATTAACATACGTATACGCATCATTACCCTTTTCTTTTAGCCATTCACATGTAAATATTGTACTTTTCATGGCAAAGGACACCTCTAGCCGTAGCTACTGGGTTCCTTATTTTTTTTTTTTTTGGCATAAAACCATTTTTGAGCCAAAGGCAAAGTAAAAATGTTTTGTGATTTTGAAAGAAAACAAATAGTGCCCATTCTTCTATGCATGTATATAAACATATATGTGCATTGTTATCTTTTTCCTTTTGACTATCCATGTGTAAGTATTGTACAACCATGAGGACACCCTTTTTTTTTTAAAAAAAAAAATTGTCTCTTTTTTGAAGGAAAGAAAATAGAGTGTTCACTTACATATTCATATGTATATATATATATATATATACACACATGTATGTATACTTATATATACAAAATGTTAGCTTTGTAAAGGTTGCAACAAGGCAGCAAGGCAGTAGAGGCCGCTCTTCTAAAATTTGGCATTAAGTGCAGCAGTAGAGTGCTAACTTTGTACCGCCAGGCTAACATCATGTTGACTTGCTTCTTGTTGGCTATTATGCAACCTCGACGGCACGATAGACTTTCACTATGGTTGGCTCTCCAGTGGAGTCGCCAAAATGTCGAGGGGTAGCCAAGCTGAAACTCGATGATGGTCCCTTGAAATAGAGCCCAAAGGCTTTCGGTGCTGTGGAAGTCCGTCCGAGCAAGAGATAGAGGTTGCACCCTAACAATAAGACAACAATAAAGCCCAATAAACACGTTACTATTGTTAGTTTGTTATAATATTGGTCCTTTTTACAGCGTCATAGTTCAAATCAGTCTTCCAGCGGTAAAGGTGAAATTACACTTAAAAGTCCAGAAGTTAATGATTAAATAAATTTATGAAGGTATTCAGTCCTGGGGGTCCTTGTGTGTCTCAGTTAGGGGAATTTATAATACTTTTAGCCATCATTACATCAACGTGAGGGAAAAATTCAATTGTTACAAACACATTATATCCTTCATCATAATAATAATAAACAAGGATTAAAGGCTCCATTGTTACAAATAAAAGAGGAAAAACTAGGACGGAATGAAGGGAGAGAAAGATCCTCAGCTCAGTGCAGCAAGTATTAAACTAAGATTTTGATGAGTGTGTGTTCATAAGGCATGAATGAGACAATATGGCTGTTTTGAGTGAGTGGGATGAGATTGACTTTGAGGCTAAGGCTTTTGTGAGTAGTGGGTTGTTTGTGAGTAGTGGGAAGCATTTATGAGCTGTGATTGTGTAAAGGAGAGGAAAGAATGTCTGAGGTTAGATAAATGTGGGATGAAAGGGATGAGTAGTGAGCTTAAAGAGAGCTAAACTACAAGTAAAATGGCAAATAAATCAAGAGTTTCAGAGGGGTAGTTGTTGTGTTTGTGGGCTGAGATGCTCATGCTTTTATAATGAAGTTTAGAGAAGCATTAATTAACAAGAATCCAAAAAACGTAGTCTAATTCAGGGGAGCCTTGATAGCTGAATTAATAACCTGGATTTGGCCTAAAAATGGGAGATTTGTTGTTGGGACTATTTTGCTTCTTTGGGCAATGTCCATATGGGTAGTATTTAGGGTAATCTTGCATTAAATACTAAGATTGCTGAGATTGTGTTCAGCCAATGGGATTAAGGCAAGTATTAAGGAAGAATCCTAGTACTGCAACTGAGAATTGGACTCTAGGAAGTAGGATTCAACACCCCAAGCTAGGTATCAAAATTTAAGCCCACTTCAGAGGGCTCCGTTAGAGATCCCTTTCTGCCCTCCAAACCACATGTTCCCAATTTTTCCCCTTTTAGGATTCATGAGCTTGGCACATGAATCACGTCTTGAACATTTTTAACATTTATAATATCAATTTGCTAGAATTTGAATAATTTGGTTTCAGCTCCCCTTTCGCTGGTGGTGCAGTCTTGAAAAAAGATGATGGAGTCCCATCACCCTTTAGACTTCAGCTGATGTTACAAGCCTCGGGTACTGTTCACGTTAGGTAGAGAGTGACCAAAAGCCAATGGGACAGCCTCTAGTTCATTCTTAAGGACTTGGTTCTCTTGTTGTACTTCGGTCAGGGATGAACAAGGGCTGTTTTGCCTACTTTCAGCCCTCTGCTTCTTGCTGGGATCTCTTAGATTGAGCTTGTTCACATGGGCTGGTTCCCTTGGGTCAGGTTGTGTGCATCCTACAAAATCAACAACACATGTTTCCATGGGCTTTCCTTCCTCATGGACTTTTATTAGTAAATATTCTTTGGGTTTTTATAGATACTTGCAATAGGTCTTTTGGGCAATTAATTGTAATGTTTGAAACAATATGACAAGTTTTTCAAAGTACCTTTGAAAATAACCTTTACTATGATGGATTCCATATCATAAATAACGTTCATGGCTTCTAATAGTCACATCATAATTTAAATGATAAGCTTGTGGGATCGAGTATTTTCCATGAGTGTTGAAGGTATATATTATGGATGTTATGACCATGTGTTTCATGGGTTATAATATGAGAACATATTCTTCAAGATAACTCCGTATGAACTTTTATAAAATGATTTCCATGGTTTTTTTTCCGTAGTAATACTTAAGCAATAATTATGCCATGATACTTTTCTCTTTGTCAAGTGCTAATAATCTCGAGTTTTTTGATAAAAAAAATAGGCTTTGGATATCGTCAGTGGGAATTTGGGCTTTTGATATCGCCAATGAAGATTGGGCTTTTGATATTGTTAGCGGGAACTAGGCTTTTGATATTGCCAATGAGAAATGGGTTTTGATGTTGCCAATGAGAATTGGGCTTTAAATATTGCCAGCGAGAACTGGGCTTTATTATTGCCAATGAGAATTGGATTTTGATGTTGCCAATAAAAATTGGGTTTTAAATATTGTCAGCAAGAACTGGGCTTTGATGTTGCCAATAAGAATTGGACTTTGATATTATTAATGTGAATTGGGTTTTGGATAAATAAATTGCCATGGCTTTAAACCATGGGCTTTAATTATGGATTTGAATTCCATTGATAAAATTGTTTTGCCATGGATTTGAATCATGGGCTTTCCAAATATTGCCAAGTATAAGTATTCTTGGGCTTTAAATAGAATATGGTGTGTTTATTGGGTTCATAGGGCCAGTTTTGGGTTTAGCTAAATAATGATAATAAAATTGGATAAAATATGAGTTTTTGGGGTTTTTGTGATATTTTATATCATAACCCAATATAGATAATGAGATATGAAACATCTGTGATTAACATAATAATAGAGCAAAAATATTTGGGGAAAATCCAATAACTTATTAGTAGTATAAATAGGTGGTACTCAAATAAAATTAGGTGTAAAAAAAAAAGTACCCTAACACTTGGCAAGCAAGATAGCCATTCTAAGGCTAAAATCTTAGACTCAATTCTGCCAAAATAGAATTCTTTAATAAAGATTTTTGATAAAGCATGAAGGCGTCTTTATAGAGACAATATCCCTTTAGAATACAAGGTCGGCAATGACAGTGTATTCAAGTGGTGACAGAATAGTTACTATAGCTATGCTATTATTAGACAAAATAACAGACAACTACAAAAAGGGCAGATAGATCACTATTCACTTGCGCCAGATCACTATTGATCAACACGTGAGAATGACTTCCAGACAGATCCAGGCCAGTCTAGGACAGTCCAGACAGATATAGACAGATGTTCCCGTGTCATTACTATTTACTAGCATGCGTTAAAAGTATGAGTGCGTAAAGGAGTTTAGACAAAGACAAGTCACTATTGTTCACCAGCATGCGTAAAAGACCTTAAAGACAGGGTGGTGGCACGTTATGCTTTTGGGGGGCCAATAGTAGGAAGAAATAGGTCTCACATTTTCTCATTTAAGAGCTGGCCCTCCTCCAATACATAGCCATAAAAATGCCCCACCCCAAATTCCTACTTTTCATCTTTTTCATTTTTCCTTTCCATCTCTAAGACATGTCAGCCATATCCAGCATTTTTTTTTCTTGAGTAAGGCCATATCTCATAGCTATTCAAAGGCCTATGTTGTACTAGTGTGGGAATTATCATTAGAGAGTAGAGAAACTGTGAGGGTATAGTATTAGACCATTAGTAGGAATGAAATTGATTTTGAATTTAGTTAGGATGAATGAAATTGATTTTGAATTTATTTTTGACCATAGTAGTCTAATTTGGTTGAATTTAACTGTTGTTTATTTTATGGTTACTTATAGTGATTTTATTATATTTAATTTCTATAAATATTATTTCTTGTAAATGTAGTCTAATTTTGGTTAGATTTAATGTTTTTTTTTTAAAAAAAAAAACTAATGCAGGAAGACATGTATATATGTATATATATCATACTCTGTATTTTTCTTGAATTGCAAATCAATATGATAATATTACCTCCCCCCCCCCCCCAAACTTTAAATTTCTGGCTACGCCCCTGCTTAAAGATTCCCAGACAGACTACTGTTCATGAATAGTAAAACTTTTACTATTCAGGATTCTATAAGATTCTACCGACAGATTAACTTGAGTTCACTTTACTTAACTCAAGTTACTTTTGAAGACTTACCATGGTTTATTTCATCTATAAAAAGATAGACTCCGAAGATAGATGTCAGGTCTAGTTCGAAGGTCCAGAATTAAGGTTCCAATTTCCAGGTCCCTCCAAGATAGCTCTCTCTCTCTCCCTCTAGAAAGACTTTTGTAATCCTTCCTCTCTTGTAATCCTGTAACCCTTCCCTTCAGATAACCCTTTACAAAATTTACTTCGTAATCATGTAACTCTTCAGACAGTGTTTATTTTCAAGCTTGTATCAAAGACAGTAGTTTTCAGTTTTAATCAAAGACCGAAGTTTTTATTCAAGTAAGATTTTACTAGTTTTTGTTTTCATGTTCTATACTCTGTTTTAATTTATTTTAAATATATCTATTTTGCTGTTTTCTTCTTTATCATCTATTTTATTATTGTTTATGCTTCTATATTAGATGATTATTAGAATCGGTTAAGTTGAAGAAACGTTTGAATTAAATAATTATTGTTGATTATATTTTTATTTATAAATACAGTTATGATTTATTTGTTTATAAGTATGTTTATGGGTCTGTTTGGATAAGCTGTTTTAAAAAGTGCATTTTTAAAAATGAGCGTTTTTAAAATACAATTTTTAAAACCATCTATAAGCGTTTGGCAAAACTTATGAGATCATTGGGAAAGAAGTTTTTTATTGTCAACCAAGCATTTGATCTATATTTGTCTAAAATTATTGTTTGACCGTAAATTACCAAAATATGACACAACTCTAACACCAAAGTACACTCATAAAATAATTTTAGTCAGATTAGAGTCTCCCCACCACTATAGCTGTTCACCACTCAATAATAATAATATAACTTTGCCAAATCAGGCCTACCAACTATTCTAAATCACAAAAAGAAAATAGAGTTGAAAAGTTGAAACCAATAACGATTCCCTCCTTACTGTAAAGGGTAAACAAATATCTGAATCTGTGTTTTATATACGTACTGTATATGCATGTATTAGAGAATTAATGTATTTTTTGTTGGAAAACAAACAATTCCTAATATGTGTGGATTATACATTAATTGTTACCCAAAAAGTAATCTTTCTACAACTCTGCTTCTTCTGTGGCCTTTAACACCTTATGTGAATAAAAAAAAAAAAAAAAAAAAAAGAATAGAGAGAGAGAGAGATGAGAGGACAGGCCGTCGTATGAGGTTTACAACTTCCTGCTCAAGTTGAAGTTACTATGACAATGAAAATTAGGAATTGTTTGTTTTCCAACAAAAAATACATTAATTCTCTAATACATATGCATATACAGTACGTATATAAAACACAGATTCACATATTTGTTTGCCTTTTACAACAAGGAGGGAATCGTAATTGAATAATAATTCTAATATGAGAATGGATATAATTGAACAAGTGGGCAGCCCAAAGGAAACACACTGGAACGATTCAAGATTTCTAGTGGCGGCAGCGGCGGTCGTAAGGACTGAGTTTAATACAACCTTTGTAGCAATAACCATTATGATCATTTTTTCTGCCGCAAGCTTGCTCTACGTTACCACTAGCAAGCATGCGTCTTACGTGCAGGTCCCATTCATCCTCATTGATCAGGCATTCGCCAAGGCCGTCATTGCACGGCAAAGTGGTGGGCTCCACGTCTCCCGCGAAGACCAACAGAAATGGTGGCAAAGAGCCCAACTCGTAGTCGTAGATCCACTACTTTCTCTGCACTTCCATCCAGTTCTCAATTCTCTTCCTGTAGTTCCCTTCTCTCCACTTCACCAAATCCATGACCATAACCCCGGTATTGAAGTAGCACAGGTTCCGGGTCGAGAATACCCGGGAAAGAACCGGGTCGGACCAGAACGGGTCCGTGAAGTACTTGGTGAAATTCACGTCGCAGTATTCGGGGTCTCTGATGACATGCGTCGAAGTCAGGTTGGTCTCCCAAGGCTTGACGATGTTGTCGACCTCGACCACGTCGGAGTCGAAGTAAATCGTGCGGTCAATGAGGGAATTGAGAATGTCTCTGAGGTCGTTATGGGAGTAGTTCTGTGGGTTCTCGAGAGCCTGTCTGATCGAGGAGGAGATTAAGTTTATCACCGTGTCTTCGCGGAAGATGTAGACCTTGAAGTTGAGCGAAGGGAATGTGGATCGGACGAGTTGGGTCAGGACCTGGGGACTCGCCAGGTCGAACTTGGCCGAGACGAAGTGGAAGAACACGTGTTCGGGACACGACACATGTTGCAGGACCGTGTGAACCGCCGCCATGGACCCACGCAGGTACTCCGAGTCCAGCGTCATCGTTATATGGATAAACGACACGTCGCACGAGGACACGTAGGACTCCTTGTTCTTCATCAGCGGGCACTCTTTCCCGTTACTGTAGTCTCGCGCTTCAGCAAACCACGACAACCCATCAAGCCCATCTTCGCCGTCGTTCAGTCTCGTCGGAAACGGCCATATACAGGGACAAAACAGCGGCAAAAGAAGCGACACGAGAAGAAACAAAACGACGACGCTTAATCTGAGAGGAAGCATTACTGGGTTTTCTGGGTTTTTTTTTTCTTTATGGGTTCTTGAAGAAGAAGAAGAAGAAGAAAAAGATTGGTTTTGGAGATTGGGTATAATGAAGTCTAACAAAAAATCAATACGCGGTTTTGCTTTCCCTGTGAAAGATAGAGAGAGAGAGAAAAGTGGAGACTGAGTTTTTTTTTTTTCTTTTTGCGAGTTTTCTTTTATGCGGAAAGAGTCCCATTGGTTGGTATGTTAAAATGCGTTTGAATTTTAGGGGTGACAGGACTGACGCAATCACTTTCCGTAGACGAAGTCAATAATACTGACGAACTTATCCAAACGAGCAAAGACTCCCACATCACTGACGAAGACAAGATCCGCTATTCAATGCAGGACGGTTACAAGGCCAACTGTACGAGCCGTTGGAGCACATTAAGGGCCATTACACAGCACCAAGCGTTACTCCAAGAAGCATTTAGACCCCCATAACTGCTCCAACGGCTAGGAGCCCCAAGAATGTATATAAAGACCACACATCGCCAAGCAGAAGGTACATACAAACTGATAGCAATTCTTTTTATCTTGAGATACTGCATTTTTATCCATATACTGACTTTGGCATCGGAGGCGCTGTGGCAGGCACCACACTGGTGACCATCTTTGGAAAGCATTCTCACACAGGCAGAAGGGTATTTCCATTTGACTACCTCGACTGACGAACTTACGCTTCATCAGTTTTGCGCCGTCTGTGGGGACGCTATTTTCGTGTTCAAATTCGAAAAAGTAGTTTCCGGTCAATTGCTACCTTCAGATGGAGTCCCATCAAGATTCTGCGACCTTAGCTCAGCAAGTTCAGACTCTCGCAGCTACCGTCGACTGACATATTTGAAATAGATCTAAAAGATTATAAGTCAACTTATAATTTTATAGAGATTATTGATAGATTTAAACCTAATAAGCCTACAACTATGACAGATTTACAAACAGAAATTAATAACTTAAAAAATAAACTGAAAGAATTAAAATCAGAAAATTTCATCTTAAAAGGCGTGGTTGAACAGATAACTGCACAAGTAATTAGCATAAAAGATAGAATTAAATATTGTAATGAACCCTTAACAGGCTCCTCTCTCTTTGACAGACAAAATTATACTGGTGAAAGTTCTCACAAAGATGATTATAAAGATGAATTTTTAAATATGACTGACATAATGATATTCCAGAAATGGTATACTGAAATAACTTTGGTTGTTCATAAAGAATTCTCATTAACAGTTGTTGCCCTTGTTGATTCAGGTGCTGATATGAATTGCATACAAGAAGGATTAATACCTTCCAAGTATTATGAATCAACAACAGACAAATTAACTTAGGCAAATGGTGATAGACTTAAAATAAGTAATAAACTAACTAAGGCATACATATATAATAATGGAATCAATTTCAGAACACATTTCTTTTTAACAGATAAGTTATCCTCTAAAGTTATATTAGGAAATCCTTTTTTGGCTCTACTTTGCCCTTTTTTCACGACAAACAATGGAATATGTACTAATATTTTGGAAACAGAAGTATTCTTTAAGTTCCTCCTACCCCTAATCCCCAAAGATATACACTTACTGAAAGAAATTTCCATCTCAAAGGCCACCGATAAAATTGAGCCAATAATAGATGATGAGATTCCTACAAATTCAACGGTAGAAAATACTATTCTACCCAGTAGTAGTAGCACTTAAGAATATACATATTGTGAATATACATATTATCTTCAATTAATAAAATATATTATTTCCATAAAAAAAAATTCAAAGTTTTATGACAACTAAAAGTCCATTTTCCTACCTTTGTTGACTAGTCTTTCTTCTTCTTCCTACGTATCCTTCCATTACTTTGACTTACCAACATCTCTTTTGCTTTGTCTTTGTCATGCTTTATGTCAAGATATTTGCCTGGTACTATAGGATCATGACTTTTAGTTCTTTCTTGTTCCTTCTTAAGTAATACTTGCTCAGACCATATTGTTGCTTACATAATGGCCTTAATTAGTTAATTTTCAAATTAACGGTCAATTGCCTGGTGTCGAGGGGAAAATTTTGATGTTCCCAAATAGAGTATGGGGTAGCCAAGCCGAAACTCGACGATGGGCCCTTGAAATAGAGCCCAAAGGCTTTCGGTGTTGTGGAAGTCCGCCCAAGCAAGAGATAGAGGCTGCATCCTATCAAGAAGACAACAATAAAGCCCATTAAACATGTTACTATTGTTAGTTTGTAATATTATTAGTCCTTTTTACAGTGTCATAGTTCAAATCAGTTCTCCAACGGTAAATGTGAAATTACACTTAAAAGTCTAAAAGTTAATGATTAAATAAATTTATGAAGGTATTCAGCCCTGGGGGTCCTTGTGTGTCTCGGTTAGGGAAATTTATAGTACTTTCAGCCATCATTACATCAATGTGAGGGAAAAATTCAATTGTTATAAATACATTATATCCTTCATCATAATAATAATAATAAACAAGGATTAAAGGCTCCATTGTTACAAATAAAAGAAGAAAAAATAGGATGGAATGAAGGGAGAGAAAGATCCCCAGCTCAGTGAGTAAGCATTAAACTAAGATTTTGATGAGTGTGTGTTCATAAGGCATGAATGAGACAATATGGGCTGTTTTGAGTGAGTGGGATGAGATTAACTCTGAGGTTAAGGCTTTTTGTGAGTAGTGGGTTGTTTATGAGTAGTGGGAGACATTTATGAGCTGTGATTGTGTAAAGGAGAGGAAAGAATGTCTGAGGTTAGATGAATGTGGGCTAAAAGGGATGAGTAGTGAGCTTAAAGAGAACTAAACTACAAGTAAAATGGCAAACAAATCAAGAGTTTCAGAGGGGTAGTTGTTGTGTTTGTGGGTTAAGATGCTCATGCTTTTATAATGGAGTTTAGAGAAGCATTAATTAACAATAATCCAAAAAACGTAGGTCTGATTCAGGGGAGCCTTGATAGCTGAATTAATGATTTGGATTTGGCCTAAAAATGGGAGATTTGCTTTTGGGGCTGTTTTGCTTCTTTGGGCAATGTCCACATGGGTAGTATTTGGGGTAATCTTGCATTAAATACTAAGATTGCTGAGATTGTGTTCAACTAATGGGATTAAGGCAAGTATTAAGGAAAAATCCTAGTGCTGCAACTGAGATTTGGACCCTAGGAAGTAGGATTCAGCACCCCAAGCTAGGTGTCAAAGTTTAAGCCCACTTCAGAGGGTTCCACTGGAGATCCCTTTATGCCCTCCTAACCACATGTTCCCAATTTTTCCCCCTTTAGGATTCATGGGCTTGGCACATAAATCACGTCTTGAACGTTTTTAACATTTATAGTATCAATTTGCTAGAATTTGAATAATTTGGTTTCAGCTCCCTTTTTGCTGGAGGTGCAGTCTTGAAAAAAGATGGAGTCCCATCACCCTTTATACTTCAGCTGATGTTACAAGCCTCGGGTACTGTTCACATCAGGTAGAGAGTGACCAAAAGCCGATGGGACAGCCTCTAGTTCATTCTTGAGGACTTGGTTCTCTTGTTGTACTTCGGTCAGGGATGAACAAGGGCTGTTTTGCCTACTTTCAGCCCTCTGCTTCTTGCTGGGATCTCTTAGATTGGGCCTATTCTTCTGGGCTAGTTCCCTTGGGTCAGGTTGTGTGCATCCTACAAAATCAACAACACATGTTGCCATGGGCTTTCCTTCCTCATGGACTTTTATTAGTAAATATTCTTTGGATTTTTATAGATACTTGCAATGAGTCTTTTGGGCAATTAATTGTAATGTTTGAAACAATATGACAAGTTTTTCAAAGTACCTTTGAAAATAACCTTTACTATGATGGATTCCATATCATAAATAACGTTCATAGCTTTTAATAGTTGCACCATAATTTAAATGATAAGCTTGTGGGATCGAGTATTTTCCATGAGCGTTGAAGGTATATATTATGGATGTTACGACCATGTGTTTCATGGATTATAATGTGAGAACATATTCTTCAAGATAACTCCATATGAGCTTTTATAAAATGATTTCCATGGTTTTTTTTGCCATAGTAATACTTAAGTAATAATTACGCCATGATACTTTTCTCTTTGTCAAGTGTTAATAATCTTGAGTTTTTTTGATAAGAAAAATGGGCTTTGGATATCTTCAGTGGGAACTTGGGCTTTTGATATCGCCAATAAAGATTGGGCTTTTGATATTACTAGCAAGAATTGGGGCTTTTGATATTGTTAATGAGAATTGAGTTTCGATGTTGCCAATAAAAATTGAGTTTTAAATATTACCAGCGAGAACTAGACTTTGATATTGCCAATGAGAATTGGGCTTTGATATTGCCAATGAGAATTGGGTTTTAAATATTGCCAGCGAGAATTGGGCTTTGATGTTGCCAATGAGAATTGGGCTTTGATATTGTTAATGTGAATTGGGTTTTGGATAAATAAATTGCCATGGGTTTAAATCATGAGCTTTGATTATGGATTTGAATTCCATTGATAAAATTGTTTTGCTATGGATTTGAATCATGGGCTTTTCAAATATTATCAAGTATAAGTATTCTTAGACTTTAAATAGAATAGGATGTGTTTATTGGGTTCATAGGGCCGGTTTTGGGCTTAGCTAAATAATGATAATAAAATTGGATAAAATATGAGTTTTTGGGCTTTTTGTGATAGTTTATATCATGACCCATTTTAGATAATGAAATATGAAATATTTGTGATTGACGGAATAATAGAGCAAAAAATATTTGGGAAAACCCAATAACTTGTTAGTGGTATAAATAGGTGGTACTCAAATAAAATTAGGTGAAAAAAAAGTACCCTAACATTCAGCCCCCCGAGTCACGTGTGATCAAGTTATTAGTAATACTATATTTTTTTTGAAAGAAAAATATTAGAATCACAAGTGCGAGTTTTTTTTTTTTTTTTTTTGGAAAAATGGTGGCCTATTATGGATAATGAGATAAGAAATATTTGTGGGCCAATGAGAAATATTCATGGAGGCCCAAAATAATATATAGATGATATTTTGGTATTTTTGGTGAATAAATAAAAGTGATTAAATAGGATTAGGGCATGTGGCATGAGTGAAAAAATTGTACCTCAACATTTAGCCCCCTGAGTATGTGTGATCAGCTTGCCTTTGGTCTCATTTGTGAGTTTGAATGAGTCCATAAGCCTATGCTACATGGGTTGAAAGAGAGAGAGAGAGATGGTGAGCTTGATAGAGAGAGCTTCTTCCTTCTTTCTAAGACTATAAGAACCCTTTTATCTCATTCCAAACTTCTTCCATCCTCCTTTTCTGATTCAACTCTTCTTGATTGAGTTTTTCTTTTGCATTTGTAGTTGATATAGAGATTTTAGTTGTTGGTGGAATTCGAGCCGCTGGCAAGGTGATACTACCCCTTCAATAGTAATTGAGAAGGATAATCCAAGTGCACCTCTGAAGTGGGGGCTACGAAGAGATATTCTAGTGACGAATGTCGGGGGCGGTTTTTTGCGCGTAGTCACGTGCCTTTTGCTGGAGGTGTGACTTTGCTAAACCCGGATTTGTTTTGGGGAGTTCAACCTGGAACTCGATATTGGGCCGCATAGACCAATGGCTTCTAGTGCATTTTTAAGCCTACAAAATAGATAAAGCCTAAAGGCTAAGAATCATGATAATGATTGAAATAAATATTATGTTTAGTCAAATAGCTTTGATTAAATGGTGAATTGAACATTATTATTATGTGTATTAAGTGATGTTCAATATTAGAAAGTAATTAATTAAGTGTCATATGTCCAGTAATAGGATGAGCCCAATAGTCCATGTCTAGTTGCGGTTCACGGTTTATGTTCAATATAATAAGGTATGTCTAGCAATGGTCCATGTCCAAGTAATATATATCCAACAATGGTATATGTCCAAGTAATATGTATGTCCATTGGTGGTATATGTTCGAATAACATGTCCAACAATGATAGATCAATTTATTAATATGTATGTTTATTAAGGAAACATTAGTGAATCTATGTTTATTAAATGGTGAGATAATATTAAAGTAATTTGCATCCAGTGGTAAAATGATAATGAATAAAATATACTTAATAATATAAATTTGTAGATAAAATATAATTACTTATCTTCATATTTTGCAGCTCCAGCCGTAACATCAGTGGACTTAGCATTTCAGCAACCTTCATATTTTGCAGCTCCAGTTGCTACTGATGTTTTTGTCTTCGGCAATAAGAGCTTCTGCCAGCCCCCATTCGATTTATGGGTCTTTGTGGGCCCATTATTGATTTGGCCTAATTGAATAAGCTAAAATATTGATAATAAAGTGTTTTATTGACCCCTTCATAAAGCCAATATCATTGGTGATGTGATATTGTTCCGCTATAAGATTGTATTCTATAATCTGATGCGCCACTGGAGTCTAGAGATGCTGAATTTAATAGTTGTTTGGTTCATGGAGGAGATATCCAGATGAGTGGATTATGAGAATACACTTTGGTGGAAGCCCCCAAGTTCAATCTAGTGAGAATTCAAGTCGTGATGAAAGTCAAACTGATACTTTTGTTAACCTATCTATTGGTTCCATAGGTCCAACTGTCATAATGAAGCAATTTAGGGGAAGACCATTGCCGGTAGGATGAAGATTTATGAACCTATGGAAGAGGTTTCTTCGAGAACTCCTTATCTTCTTACATCCTTTCTTTCCTTTTTCTTCTATCCCTTGTCTTCATTCATGGCCTTGCATTTTTCTGCCCTTATGGTTCCAGCAGCTTGGTGGTAATAACAAGACATAGTCAAGGAAGTATGATGATGGTTTTGAGGATATGGATACAGACTTCGGTAATTTTATGCCCCTTCCCTCTTTCTTATCATGTATTTTTACTGCTAATGCATTTTCACTTCAGGTTTTGCCGTTGAAGACATAATGACAATTGACAAAAGCCTTACTGATTCTGTTACAGCTGGAGAGACTGCTTTTGAAGAGTTCCAACTGTGATTCTGCCATATCTCCATGATGTTCCTTAGAATAAAAATCTCTAAGTATGATCTGAAATTACTCATACTGCTAGAAGGAATTATGTCTTGATACTGTTCATTTGCTCTTTTGTTTTTACCCTTGGATATTTAACTACGGTCTCTTACTTCATGGCGGTGTACGGAGAATTTGTTGTCATTGCTCTTGAAAAGGTTGATCGTCAAGGGTATTTGGAGATATTGTAAAGAAACATTCCAGCTTCATGGTTGGATGCAAGATCGGTGTTGGTATGAGAGGACTGTTGTTCTAGCTGTAGGTTGCTATATCATACGTGTTGTGCAGCTGAATCATGTACTACTTGTGATGATGAAGATATTCTCTACTTCTAAAGTATTTTGCAGAAAATATGCTTATTAAGTATTATATAGCTCCAAACATTTGCCATTGATAGGTTCCATGAGATTTTCGCCTTCCGCCATGGCTTAGACAATAAGAGCTGTTGTTATTGACTTCTTTTTCAAGACAAATTTCCCTGGATGTAGGATGTCAGATTGATTAGGCACTTTAGATCAAAGCCCCCCAAGTGTGGGATAATTGATATCCTTGATGATGCTTGAGATTCCAAGGGTTCCAATGATGTGAATATAATGATTCTAGTAACATGATGGAGTCACCATGGTCTTTGTAAAGTTGTGATTTACAACTATGTGTTTTGTTGGCTTTTATTCCGTGCCAAATTTGATTGTAATTAAGATCAATTGTTTATACCCTGTATTTGTTGTGGGAATTGATGTAAGGGGTGTGTGATAGAGAGTGTGTGAAGACTCAAGCAAAATTGGAAGCGGAAGGAATCTCGCGGGTATGTCGCGACTAAGCTTCCCGCGAAGTGAGGCATGTGCCCTGCACATGCTGGAATGCGAAGAGTCAGTCCAGGTGGAGACAGCTGTCTCTCGCGAGTATCTCGCGGGTAAGGCCTTCCCGCGAGACACCCGCGAGACATGCTGTTCTGCCAGCCTGTACTGAATGACTCACACATTTTGCACCTATCCTATATAAACCCCCATTACCCACAAATGTTGAGGAATGCTTCAGAGAGAAAACCCTAGCCAAACACATTTGCATTTAGAGATTGTCATCCCCACCTTTCTCTATACACTTGCTTGTGGTATCTCCTCAACCCTTCCCTCTCCATTTTCCACACCATTGAGAGGTTGATAGCCCAAACACTTACCACACCCTTTGAGAGTGTTGAGTGACGTTTTGGTGCTGCTGGGAAGCATTGGAAGAAGCCTGGAATGGCAGATGCAACATGGAGCTTGTTGCGGGATCCGAAGAACTAAGACAAGACACGGTTCCGAGAAGCCTTGTTGGAGTAGGAGCTTGGAGGGCTTAGGTACATCGGGTAGATTAGGCTTGGAGGGTCTCTTGCTTACTCATGTATCCCAACTGATTGTCTAGTGGATCGATTTCCGCTTGGAGGGCGGCGGAGAGGTTTTTCGCCGAGTTCTTCGGTTTCCTCTTCGAGAACACGTCTCGGTGTTTTCTGTGTTTGCATCTTTCTTCCCTACTCTTGTTTTATTCCATTATACTGCTGTGTTGCTTAGTTTATGGATTAGAGTAGCTTACTTGTTCATTCGCTCGCTTTTACACTATTCCGCACTTTATATTAAAGTTGTGTAAAATTTATCGAGCCGTAATTTGTAATTAGGGGGTCTAAACAGCTCTTGTGTTTTCAACACGTTTTCGAGTTTTCAATTGGTATCAGAGCGGGTACACTTGTTATGGTTTAAATACCTGAGTGTGATCCTTGACCCTATTTGAGATGGACCGGTCTCAATCGCTCAATGTTCCACCATTTTTTGATGGGAACAATTACGCATTCTGGAAAGTCAGAATGAGAGCATTCTTATGTTCTATTGAAGATACCGTTTGAGATGCGGTAGAGCTCGGCTGGACTAAGCCGGAAGCTCCTAAGGCTAATTGGGATAAGGCGGCTCTTGCAGCAGCCAATGCTAATAGTAAAGCTTTAAACGCTATATTTTGTGCTGTGTCTCCTGATGAATTCCACAGGATCTCTCACATGACAGTAGCTAAAGAAGCTTGGGAGATTTTGGAGACCACTTATGAAGGTACAAAGAAAGTTAAGGACACAAAGCTTCAGATGCTTACCACCAAATTTGAAGAGCTCAAGATGGGTGATGATGAACCGTTTGATTCATTCTATGGGAAGCTCAATGAAATTGTAATTGCTAAATTCAATCTTGGGGAGAAGATTGAAGATGCTAAAGTGGTGAGAAAAGTATTGAGGTCCTTGCCCGAAAGCTTTAGAGCAAAGGTTACAGCCATAGAGGAAAGTAAGGACTTGGATGAGATTAAAATTCAAGAATTAGTTGGGTCTCTCCAAACATATCAGATGGGACTGCCTTCCCATAAGATGAGTAAATCACTTGCTCTTAAAACCATCACCGAAAGGATGGGTGGCTCCTCCGAAGAAGATGGGGTGGAGAAGGAAGTAGCATTTCTTGCGAAAAACTTTCGCAAATTTCTGAAGATGAAGAACAGTGGGAAACCCTTCAACAAAGGAAAATTTTCATCTTCAAGAGGTGATAGGAAAGAGTTTACAAGAAAAGAAGGGAGGGAGTCTCAACCTTCTTCAGAAGTTATATGCTATGAGTGCAATGGCCATGGACATCTAAAGAAGGAGTGTCCAAATTTTCTGAGGGGAAAAGGCAAGGCTTATGCCACGACACTCAGTGACTCAGACTCTTCAGATTCTGACTCGGAAGAGAGCTGTGACGGAGAGGGAAATTACTCCGCATTCATGACCATTGCTCATGTGGAGTCATCGGATGAGTTGGGTGCACTTGTGAAGGAGCTTGGTGAGCATTCTGATTCAGAGTCTATTGGGATTGTAGAAGAATCAGATGCTGAAGAAGAAGAAGAGATTACAGCTAATCTTCAAGAAAATTACTCCTTATTACTTGAAAAGTCGAGAGAGTATACCAGAGTAGCCAAGGCGGCTGTAAGGAAAATGAAGAAAGTTGAGGAAGATTACAGAAGTCTTTTGATCAGATATAAAGAGGCTAAGTGTGAGATTGAGACACTAAATGGCGAGTTGTCTGAAGCATATACGAAGGTGAGGTTTCTTGAGCAAGAGGTAGTGCAAGCTCATGCCAAGATAGAGAGAGTCTCTTCTCAGAAGCTAGAAGAGGTTATCTCATCTCAAAAATCTTCTTCAGACAAGTCCGGGTTGGGATATACCGGAGGAAGCAGCTCATCAGCCAAAGCTACCAAAGAAGTGAAATTTGTGAAGGCCATAGAGCCTATTGTGGAAGAATCCATTCTTGAGAATGTAAAGGCTGAGAAGAAGAATATGAGTGAGCAACAGATGGTGAATAAGCCCCGAAATCATTCCATGGGTAGACATGAAACCAGAGGGAGATCTCTCCCAAGATCACAACGGAGTCCTAGAACGGACTATGTGTGCCATTACTGCGGAATGCAAGGACATACTAGACCCAACTGTCAAAAGTTGAGATCAGACAACAATTCAAGCGCACCTCGATCGCGAGGAAGAAGAAATGACATGAGGTCTTGGGGTGGTGAACAACCGAGAAGTCAAAATCGTGATCCTGGCATGATGGACGTGATGAAAATGATTGGTGCCTTCACCACCTGCTTGGAGAGTTTCACCAGAAGGTTTGAGAGTCCAAATTCTCGTACCCAATCCGTTAAGGATATCACCCCAAACGCACGTGACGTGTGGGTGAAAAGGGGTACTCATGCATAAGCATTATAACATGTCCATGCATAAATTCTTTCAATATATAGGGACATTTGCTGTTGCATCTTTTCATGCATTTTGTTATTTTGTCCTGTTGATTTGTACCGGTTGTCTTTGGTATTTTTCTTTTCTTGCTCTGCTTTGGGTGTGTTCAAAAATTTCAAAAACACATAAAAATTAGAAAATCCAAAAAGTTTGATCGCTTTGTTGAGTTTTGTCTCAAAACATGTTTTGCCTTGTACCTTTGTACTTATGGCTTTGTGCATTTAAAGAGCTTAGCTTGTCCCTCATGCACTCATATCATTGTGGAAGAAATTCTGAAATCTATGTGACTGTTGTAAATAGATCTTCAACCTTGTCATGAATGATTAGTGAATGGTTTTGTTGATCTTGAGACATGCATAGACTCATGCCTATATATCTTCCCACTTTTATTTTTTTTTGCTTAAAAGAGCTCTCTAATTGTAAATCTCCAAATGAAAAGAGATATAGAGCTGCAAAAGCCTGTCGCACAAACTAGTATTCGACTAGGAAAAAGGGAAAGCGACCAAAATAAAATGTATGATGCCCAAAAAGCCAAAGGCTAACTCATCAATTGAAATATCAAAAATTTCAGGCATCTTTCTCTAAATGAGATTCTCTTTGCTCAAAAGTTGCAAATGTTATGTTATATATGGAGCCAAATGAAAAGCTTCATTGATTCGCTATCAAGTGCGTGTGGGAGGTCATATATGCATGTTTCTACAATTGAGATAGGTCACATAATCTAGTGCTAGTTGGGTATGCCTTGATTGAATTGATCATTGAAGCTTCACATTGGACTAAGGACTATCTCATTTTTGATATCCACACACAACACACAAGTTTATGCTCAACGAATGTCATAATCATTTGTGTGATTGTACTTGATTAAATGTGTTTTTCACATGCTCAATCTTTGTTGATCAAACCCAAAAAGATTTTTGAGTGTTTTATTTGTTTTTGAAAGTGTTTTTATACTTTCTTGTCTTTTGTTTTTGATTAAAAAGCATGTTTTTGTGTTTCTTCAAAAACTGGCACAGGGGTTGTTTCGCGAGAAGCTCGCGACTTAGAGCTTCCCGCGAAAAGGGGTTGAGGGAATTCTTTATTTCATCATGTCACACAGAAACTTTCACGACTGTCTCGCGACTGTCTCGCGACCAACAGCTTCTCGCGAAATGTTGTTTGGCTAAAATTGGATTTTTCCAATTTCAGACAGAAGCGACCGCGACTGTCTCGCGACTGTTTCGCGACCTAATGCTTCTCGCGAAAATTTTGTGCTTGAGTGGCACCTCTCGCGACTGCCTCGCGACTGTCTCGCCCCTCTCTAACCCGCGAAAAACGCGTGTTTTCAGTTTTTATATAGCTGATGTGATAGTTTTTCAAACATATCAAACTTCCCTCACTCACCCTCTCTCAAACTTTTTCAACCCAAAAACACTATTCCATCCATTTCCCTTCAATCCAAGCATTTTTTTTCTGCATTTTCTTCATCAAGGTATGTTTGTTAACCATTTCTTTTTAAGTTTTTGCTTAGATTATGCAGAATTTTTGTTAGGGTTTTCGAAATTTGGGATTTTCGTATCTTTGGTTTGGTTTTCAAAATTGGGTGTTTTTCTTTCAAATTTCTTGATTGGGCTATGTCCCATTTGTTGTTTCTGCACTTGTGTTGGCCCCTTGTGGCATTTTATCATGTATTGAGGGTAGATTTTCATATGTTCATGCATTATTCATGTAGTTTTTGCATTTGTGCACGCTAAGTGTTTGTCAAAATGTCCAAGTGACATTTTTGTGACAAAATGGAATCAAGTGATTTCAATCCTTGGTGTTTCACTTGTTTGACCTTATTCTTCTCAGGTTTGGTCTTTGTTTGTGTGTTTCACTCACTTTGCTTATGTTGCACACTCTTGGCACACACCTAAGCACACTTAGGCACATTTAGGTACCCTCATGCATCTCATGCCGCACACACTCATCAGCACATGCACATAGACACACACACTTGCACTGTTTCTTAATTTGTTGCATTGTGGTTATGCTTTACTGGTTGGAATCTTTTAGCATAATGTTTAGTGTGTTTCATGCTCTGTTTTCAGTTTGTTTTAAGTCTGATTTGGAACTAACTTGAATCTAATGAAGTTTGTCTTCTGTCTTGTGTTGGTGCATATTTTTTTCTTCTTTGCTTTGTAAAATTGTGCAGATGTCTCCCACCAAGCATGCTGCTAAGAAAAAATCATCTTCAAAGCGAGCCCGAACTGACTCTGATCATTTCTGGTCTATAGAAGCTGATATGAAGTACAATGACTGCTACAAGGACAAGACAATCATCATGGAATGTGTAGTCCAGTTAGAGACGCTTGAGGACACTTTCATCCCTGAAGTGTTCAAAGATAGAACATGGACCAAGTTGCTAAACCCAACTGGAGTGGTCTACTCCGAGATTATCAAAGAGTTCTTCTCCAATGCCACTGTCAACGGAGAATGTATTGAGTGCTGGGTACGACACAAGGAGTTTCTGATTACAAGAGAGAGCATTCAAGAGTTTCTGGAAACTCGTCCTCCATCTCAGCCAATCACTGTTGCTTATAAGGACAGCATGGGTTCTACTCACAAAATGATTAAACTCCTTGGTGGTGAACCGAAGAAGTCATCCATGAACACCATCAAGTTCTCTCCAGAAATGAGGACCCTAAGCTATGTGATGATTCACAATCTTTATTCGGTCACCAATCTCACCACTCTCTCTGCTCCAAGAACAAGATTTCTGTATGATCTCTTCACGCATAAGGAGATTGACATCTGTGGCCATATCATGCATGTCCTGAAGAAGAGCATCACCAAGCAGAATTCACGAACTGTGATGCCGTTCCCCTCTTTGATCATGGGACTGATTGCCAAGGCAAAGCTCAAACTGCCCAGTGGCCTCACGGTTGTTCAGAAGGACTATCCCATTGGTGGTCATACACTGACTAGAAGCACTGCACACATCAAGGGATCGAAGACCGATGTGCATACCATACCACCACCACGACAGGTTCAGCAGGAGGAAGGTGAAGATACAGAGGAAGAGATTGACAGGTTCACCTCGGTTCCTGAGCCCTCTGCACAGCCATCCTCTTCGGCTCCTCCACAAGGCTTAAGCAAACCGGATCAGCTGCTTGCTAAGATGGATCAGATGTCTACGGTGCTAGACTCCCATGTGCAGTACACCGCGGACCAGTTTGCATACCTTCAAGGACAGATCACCGCGCTCTCTTCTCAAGTGCAAGACTTATCTATGGAGCTCGGCTTGGATTCAGAATCAGAGCAGTTCTGACCCTTTGGCCATTCCGGTCAAAAAGGGGGAGAAAATTCTAAGGGGGAGCTAGAGAAGAGCTTGCACAGCGTTAGGGGGAGCATAGTCTAGCAACTTAGTATCATTGGTTATTGGGTTTAAAGACGGTTTTTACTCAGTTTTTTTTAGTGGTTATAACTGTTTTACTGCTTTTGGTTTAAAACTTTGATACTATGCTTTATTAAAGTATTATTTCAGATGTTTCTTTTATGATATTCTCTATGCTTTGTAGTATACTTTGCATGTACCCATGTTGCTTTTGTAAGCTTTAAGGGTTGTTTTGTTTCATTGCATAGGTTTGTAGGTTTTTATGGTTTGTGCCATGTATTTGCAATACTTTGCTTATGCAGCCTTTATGCCTGTGCTTTTGAAGTTTAATGTCATACATTTACTTCACTACATCACTCTTGTGCCCTAGTAGGATTGTTCCTAGATGCAAATACTTCGAGTATTTTGCATTGGTTGAGTGTTGGATTTGCAAATGGTACTCTTCAATTGAGCTTATCATCTTGCATATCCGGATGTTCATTCCGTGTGTGAATGAGCATAGTAATTGCTTGCGTATAGTGATTACTTGTTTGATCTTGCCATGATTTAGTGTTATCTATTTCATCTTGCTTGATCATGCTATTATTGCTCCATATGTTTTTCAAGTTTTCTGCATACAATGATAATATTTTGTTGTTGTGTTTCAGGAGTTACTTGTTCATATGTTTCAAGAGCTTATCAGAATCTAGAATTAGGTGTGAGTGAGTTTTGCCAGTGTTCCCAAACTCACGTTTAAGTCTAGAGTCTGTTTTAGGGTTTTGTCACGGAATAGCCAAAGGGGGAGATTGTAAAGTTGTGATTTACAACTATGTGTTTTGTTGGCTTTTATTCCGTGCCAAATTTGATTGTAATTAATATCAATTGTTTATACCCTGTATTTGTTGTGGGAATTGATGTAAGGGGTGTGTGATAGAGAGTGTGTGAAGACTCAAGCAAATTGGAAGCTGATGGAATCTCGCGGGTATGTTGCGACTAAGCTTCCCGCGAAGTGAGGCATGTGTCCTGCACATGCTGGAATGTGAAGAGTCAGTCCAGGTGGAGACAGCTGTCTCTCGCGAGTATCTCGCGGGTAAGGCCTTCCCGCGAGACACCCGCGAGACATGCTGTTCTGCCAGCCTGTACTGAATGACTCACACATTTTGCACCTATCCTATATAAACCCCCATTACCCACAAATGTTGAGGAATGCTTCAGAGAGAAAACCCTAGCCAAACACATTTGCAATTAGAGATTGTCATCCCCACCTTTCTCTATACACTTGCTTGTGGTATCTCCTCAACCCTTCCCTCTCCATTTTCCACACCATTGAGAGGTTGATAGCCCAAACACTTACCACACCCTTTGAGAGTGTTGAGTGACGTTTTGGTGCTGCTGGGAAGCATTGGAAGAAGCCTGGAATGGCAGATGCAACATGGAGCTTGTTGCGGGATCCGGAGAACTAAGACAAGACACGATTCCGAGAAGCCTTGTTGGAGTAGGAGCTTGGAGGGCTTAGGTACATCGGGTAGATTAGGCTTGGAGGGTTTCTTGCTTACTCATGTATCCCAACTGATTGTCTAGCGGATCGATTTCCGCTTGGAGGGCGGCGGAGAGGTTTTTCGCCGAGTTCTTTGGTTTCCTCTTCAAGAACACGTCTCGGTGTTTTCTGTGTTTGCATCCTTCTTCCCTACTCTTGTTTTATTCCATTATACTGCTGTGTTGCTTAGTTTATGGATTAGAGTAGCTTACTTGTTCATCCGCTCGCTTTTACACTATTCCGCACTTTATATTAAAGTTGTGTAAAATTTATTGAGCTGTAATTTTTAATTAAGGGGTCTAAACAGCTCTTGTGTTTTCAACACGTTTTCGAGCTTTCAGTCTTGAATACACATGGGGTTGCCATGGCTTCAATGGCGACAAAGCTTCTTTAAGGGATGACTGCCAATCTACTTGGTTCAACGGTTGGTACAAGAAAGGATTTCCTTTAGCGATTAGGATAATATTGATGATTTTAGTTGCAAGGAGTTATGATCAGGGGTTTCATGCCTACAAAATAGACAAATTCCGAAGTATAAGAAGCATAACGATGGTTGAAACAAACAATATGTTTCACATAATAATTTTCGATCAATGGTTGCGATAAAGTAATATATATTTAACGTGATAGTTTTAATTGAATGATGAATGTGATATAATATTAAAGTAATTTGTACTGAGTGATATGAGCATAGTAGAGTAACATATACTCAATATAAATTTAAAGATAGCGACGTAATGACTTATCTTGAAAGTTCGTGGCTCCAGCCATATGTTAGTGAACTTATGGCAGCCCAGCAGCATGATGAACAATGAGTACAGCGTTGGAGAGTCCATATGCCATGATAAGTCTCTCCATGGTTTGACATTGAGAGCATGTATCACCAAATAAGGATTTGAATCGAGCATTATATCGTACTCCAAAGCAAGGACATCAATGCATTCTTTGTTAGATGGAGAAGATAGGTTAGGTACTGCTGGAAGTTCTATAAATGATTCAACTATACTGCTAGATAAGAATTTTTCTTCCTTTAGATGCGTTCTCTTTTGAATGCAGCTGTAAGTATTGTACTAGCTTTGTTTGGCCTAGGAACCTTTTGTTTGAGGCAACTAAGCCTCACATGTCATGATGAGTAACAATATATGCTTCCATTTAGTAGCCGGGTTTATTCACATTGTGGCTGTGATTTGCTGCTGGATGCTTCCTTGTGCTTTCCTTTCTTTTGGATTAAAAAAAATACTTTTAAACTTATTTTGGGATCATTCTTGATTGGCTCAAAACTACCGCTACCTTATGCATCATCCATGATGGTGAGATGAAGTTGGCTGAGCTTGCGATGAAGATTGCAGAATTACAGAAAGAAATTGCAGCAAAGTCAACGAAACTATCCCTTTTGACAAGTCAAAAGAATTCCATCATGCTGTCCTTAGCTACTAGCGGTGACTTGTCCTCCGCGGAAACCCTTGGCGACTTGTTGGATTAGGCTACTCATGCTTTAGTTTATATATATATATATATATATATATATATATTTTTTTTTCTTTTATAGTCATTGTATTAGTGGACAACTCCATTTGGGATGTAATATGTGTTTTGAGACTTTCTTAGTTATAAAGACTTCTTTCCCCCTTTCTTTTTGTAATAGAAGAAGAAAAAATCTTCTAGGTGCTGTCACTACTCATGTATGCAAAACTATTCAGCTATATATAAAAACTCATTTAGTTGTGATTTGTCTAGTTGTAAGTGTTGTAATTACTTGTGCAAAAGGTCATTCAATTGTAGGTACCAATACTACACGCGAAAGAAGGACTAGTTAACTATGGACATTGTTTTGCAAAAGGTTCATGCCCAAAAGAAATTTTCTGCACAAAAGCTAATTTTTCTGCATAACAGAAATTTTTCTACATAACAGAAAATTTTTCTGTATAAAAGTAATTTTTCTGCAAAACAGAAAATTTTTTTAACAGAAAATTTTTCTGTACAACAGAAATTTTTCTGCATAACAGGAATTTTTCTGCACAAAAGAATTTTCTGCATAAAAGGATTTTCTGCATAAAAGAATTTTCTGCATAAACAAATTTTCTGCATAAAATAATTTTCTGCATAAACGAATTTTCTGCATAAACGAATTTTCTGCATAAAAGAATTTTCTGCATAAATGGGCTGCCCATTGTTACTTTTTCATGTGTGCACATCTTTCTCACTGTTCATGTGGGGATATTGCACTGTACATAGCAGGAAACACCTCCAGCCGTAGCTTTAGTGCCCATTTTCTTTGCAAGAATGACTTTTTGAGCCAAAAAGGGGGGGAAAAATGTTTTGAGATAAAATAGTGTTTGTTCATCTATGTGTATGTATATACATGTATATTAACATACGTATACGCATCATTACCCTTTTCTTTTAGCCATTCACATGTAAATATTGTACTTTTCATGGCAAAGGACACCTCTAGCCGTAGCTACTGGGTTCCTTATTTTTTTTTTTTTTTTTTTGGCATAAAACCATTTTTGAGCCAAAGGCAAAGTAAAAATGTTTTGTGATTTTGAAAGAAAACAAATAGTGCCCATTCTTCTATGCATGTATATAAACATATATGTGCATTGTTATCTTTTTCCTTTTGACTATCCATGTGTAAGTATTGTATTGTTCACCATGAGGACACCCTTTTTTTTTTTTTTTTTAAATTGTCTCTTTTTTGAAGGAAAGAAAATAGAGTGTTCACTTACATATTCATATGTATATATATATATATATACACACATGTATGTATACTTATATATACAAAATGTTAGCTTTGTAAAGGTTGCAGCAAGGCAGCAAGGCAGTAGAGGCCGCTCTTCTAAAATTTGGCATCAAGTGCAGCCGTAGAGTGCTAACTTTGTACCGCCAGGCTAACATCATGTTGACTTGCTTCTTGTTGGCTATTATGCAACCTCGACGGCACGATAGACTTTCACTATGGTTGGCTCTCCAGTGGAGTCGCCAAAATGTCGAGGGGTAGCCAAGCCGAAACTCGATGATGGGCCCTTGAAATAGAGCCCAAAGGCTTTCGATGTTATGAAAGTCCATCCAAGCAAGAGATAGAGGCTGCACCCTAACAAGAAGACAACAATAAAGCCCAATAAACACGTTACTATTGTTAATTTGTTATATTATTAGTCCTTTTTACAGCGTCATAGTTCAAATCAGTCCTCCAGCGGTAAAGGTGAAATTACACTTAAAAGTCCAGAAGTTAATGATTAAATAAATTTATGAAGGTATTCAGTCCTGGGGGTCCTTGTGTGTCTCAGTTAGGGGAATTTATAGTACTTTCAGCGATCATTACATCAATGTGAGGGAAAAATTCAATTGTTACAAATACATTATATCCTTCATCATAATAATAATAAACAAGGATTAAAGGCTCAATTGTTACAAATAAAAGAGGAAAAAATAGGATGAAATGGAGGGAAGGATCCCTAGCTCAGTGCAGGAAGTATTAAACTAAGATTTTGATGAATGTGTGTTCATAAGGCATGAATGAGACAATATGGGCTGTTTTGAGTGAGTGGGATGATATTAACTTTGAGGTTAAGGCTTTTTGTGAGTAGTGGGAGGCATTTATGAGCTGTGATTGTGTAAAGGAGAGGAAAGAATGTCTGAGATTAGATGAATGTGGGATGAAAGGGATGAGTAGTGAGCTTAAAGAGAGCTAAACTACAAGTAAAATGGCAAATAAATCAAGAGTTTCAGAGGGGTAGTTGTTGTGTTTGTGGGCTGAGATGCTCATGCTTTTATAATGAAGTTTAGAGAAGCATTAATTAACAAGAATCCAAAAAACGTAGTCTAATTCAGGGGAGCCTTGATAGCTGAATTAATAACCTGGATTTGGCCTAAAAATGGGAGATTTGTTGTTGGGACTATTTTGCTTCTTTGGGCAATGTCCATATGGGTAGTATTTAGGGTAATCTTGCATTAAATACTAAGATTGCTGAGATTGTGTTCAGCCAATGGGATTAAGGCAAGTATTAAGGAAGAATCCTAGTACTGCAACTGAGATTTAGACCCTAGGAAATAGGATTCAACACCCCAAGTCAGGTGTCAAAGTTTAAGCCCACTTCAAAGGGTTCCGTTAGAGATCCCTTTATGCCCTCCAAACCACATGTTCCCAATTTTTCCCTTTAGGATTTATGGGCTTGGCACGTGAATCATGTCTTGAACGTTTTTAACATTTATAGCATCAATTTGCTAGAATTTGAATAATTTGGTTTCAGCTCCCCTTTCGCTGGTGGTGCAGTCTTGAAAAAGATGATGGAGTCCCATCACCCTTTAGACTTCAACTGATGTTACAAGCCTCGGGTACTGTTCACGTCAAGTAGAGAGTGACCAAAAGCCGATGGGACAGCCTCTAGTTCATTCTTAAGGACTTGGTTCTCTTGTTGTACTTCGGTCAGGGATGAACAAGGGCTGTTTTGCCTACTTTCAGCCCTCTGCTTCTTGCTGGGATCTCTTAGATTGAGCTTGTTCACATGGGCTAGTTCCCTTGGGTCAGATTGTGTGCATCCTACAAAATCAACAACACATGTTTCCATGGGCTTTCCTTCCTCATGGACTTCTATTAGTAAATATTCTTTGGGTTTTTATAGATACTTGCAATGGGTCTTTTGGGCAATTAATTGTAATGTTTGAAACAATATGACAAGTTTTTCAAAGTACCTTTGAAAATAACCTTTACTATGATGGATTCCATATCATAAATAACGTTCATGGCTTCTAATAGTCGCACCATAATTTAAATGATAAGCTTGTGAGATCGAGTATTTTCCATGAGCGTTGAAGGTATATATTATGGATGTTATGACCATGTGTTTCATTGGTTATAATATGAGAACATATTCTTCAAGATAACTCCGTATGAACTTTTATAAAATGATTTCCATGGTTTTTTTGCCGTAGTAATACTTAAGCAATAATTACGCCATGATACTTTTCTCTTTGTCAAGTGCTAATAATCTCGAGTTTTTTGATAAAAAAAAATGGGCTTTGGATATCTTCAGTGGGAACTTGGGCTTTTGATATCGCCAATGAAGATTGGGCTTTTGATATTGTCAGTGGGAACTGGGCTTTTGATATTGCCAATGAGAATTGAGTTTTGATGTTGCTAATGAAAATTGGGCTTTAAATATTGCCAGTGAGAACTGGGCTTTGATATTGCCAATGAGAATTGGGCTTTGGTATTGCCAATGAAAATTAGGTTTTAAATATTGCCAGTGAGAACTGGGCTTTGATATTGCCAATGAGAATTGGGCTTTAATATTGTTAATGTGAATTGGGTTTTGGATAAATAAATTGCCATGGGTTTAAATTATAGGCTTTGATTATGGATTTGAATTCCATTGATAAAATTGTTTTGCCATGGATTTGGATCATGGGCTTTTCAAATATTGCCAAGCATAAGTACTCTTGGACTTTAAATAGAATATGATGTGTGTATTGGGTTCATAGGATCGGTTTTGGGCTTAACTAAATAATGATAATAAAATTGGATAAAATATGAGTTTTTTGGGTTTTTTGTGATAGTTTATATCACGACCCAATTTAGATAATGAGATATGAAATATTTGTGATTAGCATAATAATAAAGCAAAAAATATTTGGGAAAACCCAAGAACTTATTAGTGGTATAAATAGGTGGTACTCGAATAAAATTAGGTGTAAAAAAAAAAAGTACCCTAACACTTGGCAAGCAAGATAGCCATTCTAAGGCTAAAATCTTAAATTGAATTCTGCCAAAATAGAATTCTTTAATAAAGATTTTTGATAAAGCATGAAGGCGTCTTTATAGAGACAATATCCCTTTAGAATACAAGGTCAACAATGACAGTGTATTCAAGTGGTGACAGAATAGTTACTATAGCTATGCTATTATTAGACAAAATAACAGACAACTACAAAAAGGGCAGATAGATCACTATTCACTTGCGCCAGATCACTATTGATCAACACGTGAGAATGACTTCCAGACAGATCCAGGCCAGTCCAGGACAGTCCAGACAGATACAGACAGATGTTCCCGTGTCATTACTATTTACTAGCATGCGTTAAAAGTATGAGTGCGTAAAGGAGTTTAGACAAAGACAAGTCACTATTGTTCACCAGCATGCGTAAAAGACCTTAAAGACAGGGGCAGAGGCACGTTATGCTTTGGGGTGCCAATAGTAGGAAGAAATAGGTCTCACATTTTCTCATTTAAGAGCTGGCCCTCCTCCAATACGTAGCCATAAAAATGCCCCACCCCAAATTCCTACTTTTCATCTTTTTCATTTTTCCTTTCCATCTCTAAGACATGTCAGCCATATCCAGCATTTTTTTTTCTTGAGTAAGGCCATATCTCATAGCTATTCAAAGGCCTATGTTGTACTAGTGTGGGAATTATCATTAGAGAGTAGAGAAACTGTGAGGGTATAGTATTAGACCATTAGTAGGAATGAAATTGATTTTGAATTTAGTTAGGATGAATGAAATTGATTTTGAATTTATTTTTGACCACAGTAGTCTAATTTGGTTGAATTTAACTGTTGTTTATTTTATGGTTACTTATAGTGATTTTATTATATTTAATTTCTATAAATATTATTTCTTGTAAATGTAGTCTAATTTTGGTTAGATTTAATGTTTTTTTCTAAAACTAATACAGGAAGACATGTATATATGTATATATGTCATACTTTGTATTTTTCTTGAATTGCAAATCAATATGATAATATTACCTCCCCCCCCCCCCAAAACTTTAAATTTCTGGCTACGCCCCTGCTTAAAGATTCCCAAACAGACTACTGTTCATGAATAGTAAAACTTTTACTATTCAGGATTCTATAAGATTCTACCGACAGATTAACTTGAGTTCACTTTACTTAACTCAAGTTACTTTTGAAGACTTACCATGGTTTATTTCATCTATAAAAAGACAGACTCCGAAGATAGATGTCAGGTCTAGTTCGAAGGTCCAGAATTAAGGTTCCAATTTCCAGGTCCCTCCAAGATAGCTCTCTCTCTCCCTCTAGAAAGACTTTTGTAATCCTTCCTCTCTTGTAATCATGTAACCCTTCCCTTCAGATAACCCTTTACAAAATTTACTTCGTAATCATGTAACTCTTCAGACAGTGTTTATTTTCAAGCTTGTATCAAAGATAGCAGTTTTCAGTTTTAATCAAAGACAGAAGTTTTTATTCAAGTAAGATTTTACTAGTTTTTGTTTTCATGTTCTATACTCTGTTTTAATTTATTTTAAATATATCTATTTTGCTGTTTTCTTCTTTATCATCTATTTTATTATTGTTTATGCTTCTATATTAGATGATTATTAGAATCGGTTAAGTTGAAGAAACGTTTGAATTAAATAATTATTGTTGATTATATTTTTATTTATAAATACAGTTATGATTTATTTGTTTATAAGTATGTTTATGGGTCTGTTTGGATAAGCTGTTTTAAAAAGTGCATTTTTAAAAATGAGCGTTTTTAAAACACAATTTTTAAAACCATCTATAAGCGTTTGGCAAAACTTATGAGATCATTGGGAAAGAAGTTTTTTATTGTCAACTAAGCATTTGATCTATATTTGTCTAAAATTATTGTTTGACCGTAAATTACCAAAATATGACACAACTCTAACACCAAAGTACACTCATAAAATAATTTTAGTCAGATTAGAGTCACCCCACCACTATAGCTGTTCACCACTCAATAATAATAATATAACTTTGCCAAATCAGGCCTACCAACTATTCTAAATCACAAAAAGAAAATAGAGTTGAAAAGTTGAAACCAATAACGATTCCCTCCTTATTGTAAAGGGTAAACAAATATCTGAATCTGTGTTTTATATACGTACTGTACATGCATGTATTAGAGAATTAATGTATTTTTTGTTGGAAAACAAACAATTCCTAATATGTGTGGATTATACATTAATTGTTACCCAAAAAGTAATCTTTCTACAACTCTGCTTCTTCTGTGGCCTTTAACACCTTATGTGAATAAATAAAAAAAAAAAGAAAAGAAAAGAAAAGAGAGAGAGAGAGATGAGAGGACAGGCTGTCGTATGAGGTTTACAACTTCCTGCTCAAGTTGAAGTTACTATGACAATGAAAATTAGGAATTGTTTGTTTTCCAACAAAAAATACATTAATTCTCTAATACATATGCATATACAGTACGTATATAAAACACGACACATGTTGCAGGACCGTGTGACCTGCCGCCATGGACCCACGCAGGTACTCCGAGTCCAGCGTCATCGTTATATGGATAAACGACGCGTCGCACAAGGACCCGTAGGACTCCTTGTTCTTCATCAGCGGGCACTCTTTCCCGTTACAGTAGTCTCGCGCTTCAGCAAACCACGACAACCCATCAAGCCCATCTCCGCCGTCGTTCGGTCTTGATGGGAATTTAGACCCCTTAAACAACCAGATTGCTAGCCTAGATTAATTAGCCAAGTTGTTACTTAGTCAAATTATGCAATTCTAGGTTAAAGCAATCAAATAATCATATCAAGATATAAAGCAGCGGAAAATAAATGAACACAAGATATGATCACCCAGGAAACCACACGGTAAAAACCTGGGGAGGATTTGACCCACCGATCCTCAAGGCATAACAGAATTCACTATGAAAGAATTGAAGTTCTTACAAAAGGACTACAAGCTCCCCGCTCGACTTCCTAATGCTACCCACTAGTAGAACTTACTGACACGACCACGTGCAAGCTCCGAATCCACGGACTCCTTCTTTCTTGAATTCCTCAATCAGCTACAAGCTCCCCACTTGCTTTTCTTTTAAGTTCCAATGGTTGCAACTGTAATGATCTTCAAGATGTTGAAATCATCTCTACCTTGAAAACCCTAAGTTTTGTGTAAAGGAAGTCTCCTCAAAGATCTCACACGAGATTCACACAAAACAGCAATGTATGAGCAACAAAGCAATATGGAAAATCTTCAAAAACGTGGCTAGGGTTTTGTTTATATACCTAGGGTAAAAACATAAAACCCTAAACGTTTAATGAAGTAGGGCTGAGTTGGAAATTCTGCAGAATAATCAACCTGTGCGATTTTCGATCGATCGAGTCTATTCTTCGATCGATCGAGCCAGGCCGAAAGTCCCAAGTACTTCTGCAGCCACTCGATTCCAACTTTACAATATTAAACCAACTTTGAGCAAGCCTAAACAAGACTAAATACATTGTTTTGATCATGGTTTGCCAACATTACAAATTAGAGTTCTAAATACATAAAATCCTAAGACCTTAGAACCTAACAGGTCTCGTCGGAAACGGCCATATACAGGGACAAAACGGCGGCAAAAGAAGCGACACGAGAAGAAACAAAACGACAACGCTTAATCTGAGAGGAAGCATTACTGGTTTTTCTGGGTTTTTTTTTTTTTTTTTTTTTTTTTTTTTATGGGTTCTTGAAGAAGAAGAAGAAGAAAAAGTTTGGTTTTGGAGATTGGGTATAATGAAGTCTAACAAAAAATCAATACGCGGTTTTGCTTTCCCTGTGAAAGATAGAGAGAGAGAGAAAAGTGGGGACTGAGTTTTTTTTTTCTTTTTGCGAGTTTTCTTTTATGCGGAAAGAGTCCCATTGGTTGGTATGTTAAAATGCGTTTGAATTTTAGGGGTGACAGGACTGATGCAATCACTTTCCGTAGACGAAGTCAATAATACTGACGAACTTATCCAGATGAGCAAAGACTCCCACATCACTGACGAAGACAAAATCCACTATTCAATGCAAGACGGTTACAACGCCAACTGTACGAGCTGTTGGAGCACATTGAGGGCCATTACACAGCACCAAGCGTTACTCCAAGAAGCATTTAGACCCCCATAACTGCTCCAACGGCTAGGAGCCCCAAGAATGTATATAAAGACCACACATCGCCAAGCAGAAGGTACATACAAACTGATAGCAATTCTTTTTATCTTGAGATACTGCATTTTTATCCATATACTGACTTTGGCATCGGAGGCGCTGTGGCAGGCACCACACCGGTGACCATCTTTGGAAAGCATTCTCACGCAGGCAGAAGGGTATTTCCATCTGACTACCTCGACTGACGAACTTACGCTTCATCAGTTTTGCGCCGTCTGTGGGGACGCTATTTTCGTGTTCAAATTCGAAAAAGTAGTTTCCGGTCAATTGCTACCTTCAGATGGAGTCCCATCAAGATTCTGCGACCTTAGCTCAGCAAGTTCAGACTCTCGCAGCTACCGTCGAAGAGCTCACTAGGCAAAATCAGGAAATGAGACTACGACTTCAACAAGAGGAGAATCGGTCCAAAAACAACACTGAGGACGAGGGAAATAGCCATAGGAGGAGCGACCACCCGAGGCCTACTACTCCAGCAGAACAGAATTCAGATCTCCTTCAAGAAATGAGGAAGGAGATGGATGAATTGAGAAACGCCATCAGAGAAAAGACAGACCAGAGTGTGGGTAGGTTGGTCAGGGCAACAGACTCGCCTTTCACAGCGGCAGTCTTAGGATGCCCAGTACTGTCGAAATTTCGGCCGCCACAACTTGAGCCATTTGATGGGCTCAAGGATCCTCAGGATCACCTTAACACCTTCAAAACGACATTAGGGCTTCAGCAGCCCCCTGATGAGATATTGTGCCGTTCCTTTCCTACCACCTTTAAAGGAGCTGCAAGGGAATGGTTCACCAAGCTGCCTACCTCGTCCATTGACAACTTCGAGCAGTTGAGCAACGCTTTCCTGCGTCACTTCATTGGAGGACAACATCCGAAGAGGCCAGCTGACCATTTACTCACCATCAGACAAGGAGAAAAGGAAACCCTGAGGTCTTACGTGAAACGCTTCACTAGGGAAACGTTGGAAGTGGACAAAGTTGATGACAAGATACAGCTGACTACCTTCAAAGTGGGGCTCAAATCCAGGGAATTCGTTGCATCACTGGCGAAGAATCCCCCAAAGACGATGGCCGAGATGCTCCTGAAGGCACAGAAGTACATGAATGCTGAAGACGCCTTAGCAGCCATAGGGGACACAGAAAAAATATGAGACAAAAGGAGGAAGGATGATGAGCGCAGGGGACAAAAGAGGGATCGTCAAGATCGTCGAATCAGTGATGGGAGCAGAAGAAAAGACGATAAAGCCCCAAGAACAGTAAAATTTACCCCTCTTGTTATGCCTGTTGACAAAATTTTAACGCAGATTAAGGATGAACACTACCTTAAATGGCCGCGGCCATTGCACTTGTCCCTTAACGTCCACGACAAGAATAAGTATTGCCGATTTCACAAGGATCATGGCCATTACATGGAATACTGTCGGGACCTAAAGGAACAAATAGAGGAATTGATATGGAAGGGGAAATTACAGAAGTTTGTGAAGAAGGGAGAGTACGTTAAATTTCGAGACGGGAATAAAAGCCAGCATGAGCCCTCGTCCAGGGGCGACGACCGTCAATCTCAACCTCCCCAGAATGTGGTCGGGGAAATACAGACGATCACAGGAGGACCCGTCACCGGAGGATCATTCAAGTCCTTGAAGAAAACATATCAACGACAGGTGAACAACGTCTACACGACACCCCCGTTGAAGCATAGACGAACTGAACATGACATGACTTTCAATGAAGGAGATGCCAGGGGAGTGAAGCAGCCTCACAACGACCCCTTGGTCATAATGCTCACTATAGAAAGATTCAACACCAAAAGGGTCCTCGTAGACAACGGTAGCTCCGCTGATATCATCTACTTCCTTGCATTCTAGCAGTTGAGGCTGGATCCAAAAAGATTGCGTCCATTTGATTCCCCCCTCACCAGTTTCAGTGGTGACAGGGTATATCCCAAGGGCGTGGTAACGTTGAAAGTAACTGTGGGGGCCTACCCGAAGCAATTGACATGTCAACTGGACTTCCTGGTGGTAGATTGCCCCTCATCCTACAATGTAATCATAGGAAGGCCATCACTCAACAAGTGGAAGGCGTCCACATCAACTTATTGCCTGAAGGTAAAATTTCCGATGGAGAACGGTGTCGGTGAAGTTAGGGGAGACCAAATTTTAGCTCGAGAATTCTACCAGGCCGTTTTGGCCGCAAAGGAGAATCATACATGGACAATCGAAGAGAAGGAAGAAGAAAAGATGGAAACCCTGGAAACGGTAGAATTGGCCGAAGAGAAAGCAAATAAGACGACCAAAATAGGGACTACTCTAAGTCTTGAGATGAAAATGAAGCTCGTCCAGCTTCTCAAAGAAAACCTGGACATCTTTGCCTGGAGTCACGAGGATATGCCAGGCATATCTCCAGATGTCATTCAACACAAGTTAAATGTAGACCCAGAGAAAAAACCCGTCAAGCAAAGGCGAAGAGTCTTTGCGCTAGAAAGAAACCGGGTAATCACTGACGAAGTTACCAAACTCCTAGCCGCGGCTTCATCCATGAAGTGTACTATCCATACTGGCTCACAAATGTCGTCTTGGTAAAGAAATCAAATGGGAAGTGGAGAATGTGCGTGGACTTCACGAACCTGAACAAAACCTGCTCGAAAGACAGTTTCCCTCTTCCAAGAATAGACCAGTTTGTAGATTCTACAGCGGGGCACAAGCTTCTGACGTTTATGGACGCTTTCTCAGGGTACAACCAGATAAAAATGGCTGATGAAGATCAGGAGAAAACGGCTTTCATCACCAGTCAAGGGCTCTATTGCTATAGGGTAATGCCCTTTGGACTGAAAAATGCAGGTGCTACTTATCAGAGGTTGGTGAACAGAATGTTCAAAAAACAGATCGGCAGGAATATGGAGGTGTACGTAGATGATATGCTCGTTAAGAGTAAAGAAGAACTTGCTCATCTGGACGACCTCAAGGAGACATTTGCTACCCTCAAGCAATACCAAATGAAGCTGAACCCTAGTAAGTGTGTTTTTGGCGTAGCCTCGGGGAAATTCCTGGGATTCATGGTGTCCCAAAGAGGAATAGAAGCAAATCTGGAGAAGGTACAAGCCATAATCAACATGGCGTCACCCAAGACCGTCAAGGAAGTACAAAAGCTCACGGGAAGGATTGCAGCCCTCAATAGGTTCGTCTCTAGGGCCACGGACAAGTGCCTACCCTTTTTCAAAACCTTAAAACAAGCTTTTCCCTGGACCGACGAATGTGAGGCTGCTTTCCAGGAGCTCAAACAATACTTGAGTAATCCACCCCTTCTAAGCCCGTCAACGGAAGGTGAGAACCTATATTTGTACCTAGCAGTGTCAACTACGGCCGTCAGTGGAGCCTTAATCCGAGAAGAATGTCTATTACGTCAGCCAAGCCTTCCAAGGAGCTGAGTCCAGGTATCCTAAGATCGAAAAGATCACATTCGCATTGATAGTAGCCTCACGCAAACTCAGGCAGTATTTTCAGGCGCATCCTATCCTAGTGATGACGGACCAACCTATCAAGAAGTCCATGAGCAAGCCCGAGGCGGCGAGGAGAATGGTTCAGTGGGCGATTGAACTCAGCCAATTTGATATTGAATACCACCCCAGGACGGCCATAAAAGCACAAGCTTTAGCAGACTTCATCGCGGAGTTCACCCTCCCGGACGAGGATGACTTCACCATCAAACCCAAGCAATGGGCGATACAGACCGACGGCTCGTCAGCCCATAAGAGAGAGGGAGTACGGGTAGTCATAATCACCCCCGATGGAGAAAAGCTAAAGTATGGAGTTCAGCTGAAGTTTCCAGCGACCAATAACGAGGCCGAATACGAAGGGATTCTGACGGGATTAAGGCTCGGAAGAGAGTTTGGAGTTAAGAATCTGTTGGTCCAAAGCGATTCAAAGCTAGTAATTGGGCAAGTCAGGGGAGAATACGAAGCAAAAGAAGAAAGAATGCAGAGGTACCTCAGACTGACGAAGCATCTGGCTCAAGAGTTCGAAGAGGTGGAGTTCGTGCAGATTCCCAGAAGCCAGAATGTGATAGCAGACGAAGTCTCAAAGATAGCCTCGTCAGAAGGAGGGGCATTGGAAGAAGGCCTGATGATGGAAGTCCAGAAGAACCCCAGCATTGAAGAAGTTCCAACATTCGCAATCCAGAGCACAAACAGCTGGATGACACCCATTGTATCCTTCCTTCAGGACGGGCACCTCCCACAGAATACAGATAAGGCCAGGAAGATCAAAAAGAGAGCGGCCAGATTCATGATCCTCAATGACACCCTATACAAGAGAGGCTTCTCCATGCCTTACCTAAAGTGTGTTGACGAGGAAGAAGCAAGGTACATCTTGGAAGAAATCCACGAAGGTGTTTGCGGGGATCATGCTGGTCCTAGATCCCTGGCAAGCAAGATAATTCGGACAGGCTATTTCTGGCTGACTATGCAGGTAGACGCGGCAGAGTTCATCAAGAGATGTGACAAGTGCCAACGGTTCGAAAATATTCAGCGACTTCCAGCAGAAAAACTGACGATGATTGCATCCCCATGGCCGTTTGCGCAATGGGGAATCGACATCGTCGGCCCACTGCCCCAAGGCAAAGGTCAGGTAAAATTCTTACTAGTTGCTATTGATTACTTTACAAAATGGGTTGAAGCAGAGGCGCTGGCAACCATAACCGAAGCCAGAATCCAGAGCTTTGTATGGAAGAACATCATTTGCAGGTTCGGGATTCCAAAGACGATCATATCAGACAATGGACGACAATTCGACAGCCAAGGCTTCAGGGAATTCTGCTCAGGCCTAGGCATCAAGAATCAGTTCTCGTCCCCAGGTCATCCACAAGCGAACGGACAGACGGAGGTGACAAATCGAACATTGCTCAAGATTATCAAAACGAAGCTGGACGATGCGAAGGGAGCCTGGCCAGAAGAATTGCCCAATGTCTTATGGGCTTACAGGACAACAGCAAGAACCCCAACAGGAGAGACCCCCTTCAGACTCACCTACGGCACTGAAGCAGTGATCCCGGTCGAAGTAGGAATAACCAGCACCAGGCGAGAAGTATTCATTGAAGGAGTCAATGACGATCATCTGCGACTCAACCTGGACTTCCTAGACGAAGTAAGAGATAAAGCCTGTAGCAGAATGGTGGAATATCGACAGAAGATGACTGACTATTACAACAAGAGAGTAAAGCTCAGACAACTTGATATTGGTGACCTCGTCCTGCGCAAAGTAACCCCGGCTACCAGGGATCCTACTCAAGGAAAACTCAGCCCCACGTGGGAAGGGCCCTACTGGGTCATCCATTACTCCAGGAAGGGCAGCTATCACCTGGAAACCCTAAGCGGACAAAGACTCCCTAGGCCATGGAACATTGAACACTTGAAGAAATACCATCAATAAACGCAACTGTTAAATGTATTCATTATTCATTATTGGAACTAATAAATAAGTTATTCAGCTAATGTCTCTCTACAAGCAGGTGTATCCAATTACAAGCCATAAGAAGCCAAAAATAGCTAAGTAGCAAGATTCCGCTCTGACGGATGTAAGCTACTGACGATGACAAGATCCTTGAAAAAGGTGTAAGTCATAAAAAGTCAAAAATGGCTAAATAGCAAGATTCCGCTCTGACGGATGTAAGCTACTGACGATGACAAGATCCTTGAAAAAAAAGGTGTAAGTCATAAAAAAGTCAAAAATGGCTAAATAGCAAGATTCCGCTCTGACGGATGTAAGCTATTGACGATGACAAGATCCTTGAAAAATGTGTAAGTCATAAAAAATAAAAAATGGCTAAATAGCAAGATTCCGCTCTGACGGATGTAAGCTACTGACGATGACAAGATCCTTGAAAAAGGTATTAAAAAAAAAAAGACTAAGTAGCAAAATTCCGTCGTGACGGATATGAGCTACTGACGTATATTATTCCAAAAAGGATATATCTCACAGGAACGAAAATACCAGTGGAGAGAAGGAGATATAAGAGCTTCACCAAGCACATCACATCGGCAATTAAAAGCATGCAAATTACAAATACAGGTAAGTGCAAGAAGTAAATTAGAACCAAGAGCAAACAAGCAAATTACCATTGCTTTTACAAACCCATAAACACTGGGTTAAAACATTGTTCCCAAAATAGATGAAAGAAAAAATGTTTCAAAATAAGATTTACAAAAAGGCCACGACGGGCAATGACCAACAGACAAAAAAGAAATATTTCTTTTAAACGTAAGTAATAGGTTCAGGCTTCAGATGTTGGAGGGGCATCACCAGCAGGAGCATCGTCAACAGGGGCATTCTCTGGAGCGTCACCTGCAGGAACCACGGACTGAGCAGCTTCATCGACAGCCATCTCTTTATCCACTTCTTCCAAGTCCAGGCTTTCCATGTCGACGCCAGTTGGATGCTTGACCATGTATCTTCGAAGAAGCTCAAAGCCTTTGAAGTACCAGCTGAAGAGCACAATATTGTACTCGTCAGTGGTTTGAAAAGCCTCAACAGACCTGACCTCAATTGTCTTAAGTGATTCCTTGGCGCTTTGAAGCTGCTCATCCTTCTCTAGGTTCAGCTGGCGCTCAACTTTAAGGTCGTCACCCAGAGCCTTGACCTTCTCCTTCAGAGTAGTAGCTTCGTCCATTGAATCGATAAGGTTCTTCTTCAGCTTTGAATTTTCACCCTCCAGAGCTTACACCTTTGATGTAAGAGATGCCAGCTTGGCCTCTTGAGTAAGATACTCAGAAGCAATATGCAAGCTTTCTCCCAGCGCCTAAAAAGAAGTACCAAGTCGTTAGTAATAAAAAAAAAGGGGGTTGCTCATGAGAGAAGTAGAAACACTTTACTTGAACAAGCTTGTGGACGTGACCACCAGCGACGGTATTAAACGGAACTCCAGAAAAAGCCCTCAAATCATCAGCCGTCACGATGCTGTGGGCCCTTTCAACTGCCAGCCTCTCATCCCCCCAGATTGTAGTCTGACGAGAATCCCCTTTCTCCTTCTCCTTCTCCGTCAGGCGTGGCCTCTTAGAGACAGGCGTCGAGAGCTCCTCCACCGAAGTAGACGGAGAAGCGGTCCTTGTCGTCTCAGTGCCGGAGACAAAGGGAATGACGGAGGCTGGCCGGGTAGCAGAAGGACCCCTCCCAGTCACACGCACGGTCTTTTTCCCTATGTTCGACAAGGGCTCGTCCTTCTTTGCCCTCATCTTCGCATACATGTCTTTATTAAATTTGGACGTCATTTCTGTCAAAAGAAGAACATTAGTCCCGAATAAAGACACAAGAAAGAAAGGGGAGAGAAAAGAAGGCCCATACTGACGAAGCTGGCACTTACTCTTTTTTCCTTCTATATCGAGGTTACGTGAGACGAAGGCAGAGGGTTCTAGCCCGAGGCAGTAAAAAGCAAGAGTCCTGGGATCAACAAGATCGTCCCAACTCTTAATTGTTTGTGCGTACTCAATAGCCTTCTGCACCTGCTCTTGAGCTTCGGTCGTCTCTTAACTAAAAAAAAAAAAAAAAAAAAAGAGGAGAAAATTTTTTAACAGCCATAATTGTAAGCACAACAGAATTGAAGAGACGAAGGGAAATATTGACGCACCTAAAGTCAGGGTTTCCCATCGACGACGTAACCTTGGGAGATCACCCCAAAACTCGCCAGAGGGTGTCTCAAAATCGTCCCCAGACATAAAGAAAAATCTGGACTTCCAGTACCTGAAAGAGGACGGTAAACCCTTGACGATCCTAGTTCTTCTTTCCCAGGGCACCAATTTGTAGTACCCATGCTCTTTAGATGCTTTTAGACGGTAAATATAAACAAGCTCGTCGACCCTGAGCATGTCCCCGTCATTGGCAGCCAACCAAATCCCCATACAACTCACCAGAATCCTCCACGAGTTGGGCATAAGCTGCCCGAGAGCGATACCGAAACGGTCCAAAAGCTCCATAAGGAAAGGATGAACCGGGAATCTCAATCCACAGACGAAGGCAGATTCGTAGAAACAAACCTCACCGGGAAAGAAGCGACAGGCCCGGTCTCCCTCACCAAGCAGACGAACCCTAACCCGATCTGGGAACTGAAATCTATCCCTAAATCTACCCAGCGTATTAGCGTCCAACCCACACTCCTCCTCAAGAGCATAAAAAGCCCTAACCTCTCGGGGATTAGAAAGGGCCGTATCCTCCTCCACTGGGTTACCGCTAGACGATAACCCAGTCTCGAGCTCACTGGACCTAATCTCTGACATCGTCCTACCCTCCTTCACCAAATTATCAAACCAATCAATTGACTGACGCAGTAAAGGCAGTAAATCAGCCAATACAGCAGCCAAACTACTACCCTTGTAAACGAAATTCTCAAGGTATGGAAAACTTCCTAACGACCCCCCTATTCGAGCAAAAAGAAATGAAATTGAGGGGCAAGCTAATCTGACCTCAGAACTACTGACCATGGGAAAACTAGAAAACGCAAAAAGAAAAAATCTAGATACCCCAAGACCAAAAGGAAGCCAAACAACAACAAGGAGAGAAGAAATGGAAAATCAGAAGTCTACTACAATGCATATAGGCAAAATGAAAAGAAGTAGAAGGAGGAACATACCTCGAACAAGACTGCCGCACTGCACACCAGTTGGAAGGAGAATTGCAGAAGGGAAGGATGGCGAAGAAGACACTCAGAGAAATGATTGAGAATTTTTGAGAAAAGTGAAAAGGGAAAATGAGAAGGAAAGAGGTTTAAAAACCAAAGGCTTTGGAAACTGAAAAAGCAGCGGGAAGACCAATAGTCCCAACAAATGGTGCATTAACTTCACCAATCAAGGTATGCCACGTGGGCTGCAACCCGGAAAACGCCGCCACTGCGCATTCAATACGGAACGAAAACCCAAAAGTCATTTCTTGACGACCATAGAATCGGGGGGCAACTGACAGGAACCGTAGACGAAGTCAATAATACTGACGAACTTATCCAGACGAGCAAAGACTCCCACATCACTAACGAAGACAAGATCCGCTATTCAATGCAGGACGGTTACAAGGCCAACTGTATGAGCCGTTGGAGCACATTAAGGGCCATTACACAGCACCAAGCGTTACTCCAAGAAGCATTTAGACCCCCATAACTGCTCCAACGGCTAGGAGCCCCAAGAATGTATATAAAGACCACACATCGCCAAGCAGAAGGTACATACAAACTGATAGCAATTCTTTTTATCTTGAGATACTGCATTTTTATCCATATACTGACTTTGGCATCGGAGGCGCTGTGGCAGGCACCACACCGGTGACCATCTTTGGAAAGCATTCTCACGCAGGCAGAAGGGTATTTCCATCTGACTACCTCGACTGACGAACTTACGCTTCATCAAAGGGGATTAGCATTAGAGCAACACATAATTTGGCTAACGAATATGACACTATTGGAATTATTAAAAAGTGTCTATAATTCATTTTGATTCAGGTTTTTGGAAGAATTTATCAAAGAAAGTAGTGATGGTCCTGGTCAAAACTTATCCACCATCAATGATTCTGAGATACTTTATTAGAGTTTGTGTTTGATTAGGAAAGCAAGTAGCAACGTAATCTCTAAAAAAAAAAAAAAAAACAACAAACAAACCTAGCAGCGTAAAGTAATCCCCTAAGAAGAGAAAAAAAAAAAAAAAAAAAGAGTTTGTGTTTGATTGCAAGCCAAAAAAAAGAGAAAGAGCTCTTACCAATATTCTTTCTCAAATTGTCAGTTCAAGCAAAAACCCTATTTTTTGAAAATTTTAAGTCAGCCACGGTTAATAAGTAACTGTCAAACGCCCTTGATTAATACTTGGGTATTAAATTATAACTGTCAAACGCCCTTGTCAATAATTTGTACTAGCCTCTGAGCACGCGCTCATGTGCGTACTCAGAGGCTCTTCTATTTTTTAAGTAAAAATTAATAATTTATATTTATTATAATTTGGAATTTCTACTTTTTCCAATTACAAAAAAAAAAAAAAAAAAAGAATACGTGGGGTGAGTTTTGTAGATTGGAGGAGTTTTAAAACTAACAAAAGAATGATCCTATTTTGTAAGGAGTTAGAGAGTAGAAATAAGAATTTAAATTAACGTAAAAGTAGGAGTTTATCAGAAACAGAAAGGCATTTCATCGTAAAAGTAAGAATTTATTATTTTTGTCAATTTACTATTTTAACCCAATTTTTAAGTTTTAGGCAGGAATATTTTTGATAATAAAAAAAAATAACTAACTTTCTTTTGTCAATTTACTATTTTATCCACATTTTTAAGTTGTTGGTTAATTAATTTAGGAATATTTTTGACAAGGAAAAAAAGCAATAACTAACTTTCTGAATCCTCTTAATATATGTTTTAAGTAGGGGTATTTTTGATAATAAAAAAAGTAATAACTAACTTTCTTTTTCCAATTTACTATTTTAACTCCATTTTTAAGTTGTTGGTTAATTAATTTAGGGGTATTTTTGACAGGAAAAAAAGTAATAACTAACTTTCTGAATCCTCTTAATATATACAGATAAATAGGTTCATTCATAAAGTCAAAAATATCTTTTATTATAATAGGTTATTTCCATCTGTCACTCTCACAGGACCATGTAAGGAATATCTTTTATACAAATTAATAAATTATTAATAAGTAACACTCTCACTTAACACTTTTTTTTTATTAATAAATTTTTTTTTTTGTAATTTCTTTTTTGAATGGAAAAAAAAAATCCTAAATTTTAAGAAAAAATTAAAACTTACCAAAGAAAGTGTCTATAATTTTTTCAAACTTTTCAAAATGAATTTTTTTAAAAAGAATTTGCTTTCCTTACTCCATGATCTCACGTTTGTTTGTTTGGCCTTTTTTTTTTTTTTTTTTTTGTTTTTTCCAAATATCTTCTTATTTATTTTGAATTTAAAAAAAAAAAACATTACTATTTTTTTTTTTGAAAGCAAAAAACACTCCTATTAAAAAATTATTACTATTACTTCCCATCCATATCCTTAAATTTAGCAAATTATCTATAATACTATTTAAGTTTCACGTATGATATTGCCTATAAAATAGGACCATTTTTCTGTTCGTTTTCAAAATTCAACCTGTACTACAAATTTATTTTATCACTATATCTCTCATTTCACAGCAATGCCCACAACGCCGTTTGCCATCAGAAACCACCATTAACCTTCGACCACATGGGCCATTTTCTGTCAGCCACGTCGGCGTTCATGTCTCAACCTCATCTCTGTTCAATCACCGGTGAACTAAGGTGTGCACACATTCAAGGACAACTATTAATATTTATGCTTTTCGCTCTTAATTATACAAATTCCTTTGCTTTCTGATTGTTTATTTTTTAAACAGTGAATTGAGACGCAATAGAACTAAAAGTCCTCCAAATCTGCCTTCAACAGTGCTTTGCTGACAATTTTTATTTACTTTTATGCTCTACTTTCTCATTAGAAGTTTAGGAAAGAAATAATTATGACTCTGTAACTTTAAGCATTAGCACACCAGAAGGTTCCTTGAGATGATTTGGTGGTTGCAATAAAAAAGGTTCTAAATTCTAATTCTAATGTGGGAATATACGTATTGCTTCATGTTAGAAATACTGAATGCAATAGTATTGTATTTCTTGATTAAAGAATATACATGGATGCCTTTATATAGGAGGCATATGTGTGTAGTACAAGTAAAGTGTAGTACAAGATGTGTGCTATACAAGTAATTTAACTGGGCCTAAAGCCCACTTATATTATACACGTCAACACTTCATATCATATTTTGGTGTAGAATCTGATTTGCTTCTCTCTTTTTTTCGTTTGTGTCCGAAGCCAACGAGAAGAGGAGCGTGAGGTTCCATCCCAAGGATTGTCCCCAGTGGCAGTTTTCTTTCATCCTATATTTACCATCGATTTATTATTTCTAAACAGAAAACCTATCATACTTTCATTTCGTATGGCATTTTAGTATTGAACCAAAGATTAATTATCATCTCCATTTCTTTTTTCGGTTGTTGGAATGGCAGAGGTTCTTGGTTGCGAACCAAGGTATGGATGTTATATATCTTTATTATCAATTGCCTTTGTTCTGTGCTTATTAGGCTCTCATTGTCAAAGCACAAAAAATTGGATTTGTATGATGACAGATGTAAAAATGGTTGAAGGATGACACATTGATTACTACATAAACAAAATTGGCAAAAAAGGATAATAATTACGGAATACTAGCGGGTGGCGGCTCCAAGAATTTTGTCCAGCATGTTCCTATTCCACTTTGAAAAAATTTCTAGTCATTTAGGTCTATTTCGGGTGTATAGATAAGTTATAGATATAAGGTTATACATAAAAGATACTATTGAAAATAATAGGACCACAATTGTTTTTTAAATCTTTTCTATTATTTGGTCAATTTGATGAGTGTTTAATATTTTATCTAACTAATGACTTTTTTTTAAAGAGTGGGAATTATATATATATATATATATATTTTTTTTTTTTTTGTGGTTATTGGGTTTGACTAATTATTTTAGTGTGTGAGTTCTAAGTGGTGCTCTTTCTTCCTCCTATTATTTTTGTCTATTGTTTTTCTTACATTTAAGCCTTACTCGTTAATACTTTGTATTTTTTTTAGGGTGACATATCAACAATTTTGTTAGATTGCATAACAGTCATATTGGATGAATTCGGGTGAACGAAGTGGTAGTCAATCTATCAAGTAGTTGTTAAAGACCATTTTTTGTAAATATCCTACCATTTGAAATTTAATATTGTCCTTTGTTGTGTCTTTCATTGCACATTTGATGATTCTGCAAGCAATTACTATTTACGTATATAGTTTTTTTTTTTATACGTAAATCCTTTTTTTTTTTTTTTTGAGAAACCTATATACATAAATCTTGAAAAAGAAAAATGATTATGGGGAAGTTATCTTTAAAGATAAGTTTTAAAAATCGTGGAAAAACCTAAAACGTGGGTTTTTTTTCTCTCTCTCTCTCTTTTCTTTAAAGATAAAATTATAAATTCATGGAAAAAAATGCTTCTAAATAATAGGCAAACTTTTAGGAATAAAAATACTTGGGTTTAAACACATTAAAATGTTGGGTTTTTTCCCCCTCTTTTCTTTAAAGATAAAATTATATTATAAAATCATGGAGAAAATTGCTTCTAAATAATAGGTAAACTTTTAGGAATAAAACTAGCCTCTGAGCACGCGCTCATGCGCATGCTCAGAGGCTCTTCTATTTTTTTGGGTAAAAGTCAATAATTTGTATAAATTATAATTTTGGATTAATATATTTTCCAATCACAAAAAAACCTAGGGGTGTGATGAGTGTTAAGTGTTTGTGGTGAAATAATTTTTTCATCACAACCCTAGGTTTTTGTGTGTGTGTGTGTGTGTGTGTGTGTGATTGGAAAATATATTAATCCAAAATTATAATTTATACAAATTATTGACTTTTACCCAAAAAAATAGAAGAGCCTCTGAGTACGTGCGCGAGCTCTCCTACTTGGGTTTGGTCTTAGGCTTGGGCTTAGGAGGGATGTGATGTGGTTTTATTGCAAACGGATTCAAGATCAGGATAATTTTAGACGATTGGGTTCAAGTCGGGTCAACAAAGGGTTTAGGTAAAAACCGGATCATTTTGAATAGATTGTGAGTGAATTGGATCAATTGCATTTTGAATCAAGTTAATTTGTATATTGTCACTATGTTATTTTTTAGGGGAAGAGAAAGCTCTGTAGCTGATATAATCCTAGCATGTTTGGTTTAAGATGTTGCCTTATTATTGTGTATCATCCAATATAACCTTAGCATGTTTGGTTTAGAAAATTTTTATTTTATAATCCATTAATATTACACATTTGCAAGTGACTGATACAACCAGAAATGTCATGAGGCTAGCTACAAAAAATCAACACCAAAATTGCATTGAAATTTTGAAATCATATGTTTGTGTGTGAATGTGTTCATTTTGTGGCTAGCCTCACGACATTTTTGGTTGTATCAGTCATTCACAAATGTGTAATATTAATGGACAAATATGTAAACTTCAACTGGGGATAAATAGAAAATTATAACATTAAAACCAAAAAATAAAAAAGAGCCTCGTCACACGCACTCCTATTCTACAAATATCATCCAAATTTTGTGTTGCTTCTAATGTGAATGTTAATAGATAAATTTTGGAAACCTTAATATAATTAGAATTAGAAAGTGTAGAAGATTGTTCAAACTGGGTTTGTGGTTGAAAAATATAAAGCCACAGTTCAATATTGTCATCTACTTCATTTTTAGATCTCTTTGTTAATGTGGCCCAACTTCCTAACAAAAATTACCCTGTAACATATGGAGAATCCTGAAGAATGAGGAGTCCTAGTTAACTTGTTAAAGAACATCAATAGCATAAAATCTTGATTTTTTTTATTAAAAAAAAAAAAAATCACCCACCATACATATGCAAAAGTCAAAATTTCCAAAATAAACATGCAAAGGTAAACAAAAGCATAGATATAAGATTAGGTATTGACAAATAAACAATTTCCCTCTTCGTTTCAAAAATAAAATAAAATAAAAATGATAAAAAAGGGAACACCATAGGTATAGTATAATTACATATTCAAAAAAGAATTTAATTATTTAATTGTTGCTTTCCATGATTCAAATGTAATTACACATTCAAAATTAAGTGGCTCAAATGTGAAACATGAGTAAGAAAAGGAAATGTAAAAGTTTGGTAACTTCTTCATAAAATCTTGGGGTTCATGCAATCTTAACACTTTCGTTTGGCTAAAATCCTAGATTGGCATCAATCATCAATCTATCAAGGTCGCTTTATAGTGCTTTCAGTTGAAACACATATCTGCAAACCACAATGTGAATGGAATAAGGATGTTACTATCTTTCTCAAGAGTTTTTGGTCCAAACAAAGTAAAAGAAAATTTTTGACAGAAAATTTGAATGGAAAAAATTGCCAAATGCCCTTTTCAGGCAAAAATAGCAGCTCTTTGCTCACTTTGTCAAACTAATTAGGGAAATGCCCCTCTTTTGAAACTCGATTTGTGATAAATCGAGTTAGGCTCTATAGCGGCATTTTTAAGAAGCCTATAGTGACATTTTCAAGACCTATAGTGGTGTTTTATAACTCGAATTATATGAAATCGAGTTATAGGTAAAAAAAAAAAAAAAAAAATGCCTATAACTCGATTTCATAGAGCTTGAGTTACAAAACGCCACCATAGGTCCTTAAAATGTCACTATAGGTCCTTAAAAATGCCACTATAGGGCTCCAGAAATTTTATTTTTTTTTTTAAACTCGATTTATCTCAAATCGAGTTACAAAAGAGAGATATTTCCCTAATTAGTTTGGAAAAGGAGGCAAAACGCTGCTTAGTTTGGGAGAAAAGGGCATTTGCCCATTTTGGCCAAATTTGAATAGATTGAACAGTGCAAACATACCTTTTAGCAAGGTTTTCAGACCCGGACCGTTCATCGAACCGTAAATGGAAAAGGTTCAAGGTTTTTGAGGTCGGACCGAGGTCGAACCGTGGTCGAACCTTGATGACGTCATAATTAATTTATTAATTATTTAAAATATAAATAAATACTTTTAATTAGTACAAATAGAAAAATTAACTAAAATAGTCCAATTAGATAAAAGATGTATCTTTATATTTTTCATATCATAATTTTGACAAGGCAAACAAAAAATATCAAAGCTTAAGCACACATATATAATATTTATTTTCTTATTTTTATGTTGATTAGTTAAACGTGTGATAATAATAATAATAACAATAATAATAACTTTAGAAGGACGCTTACCTTAAATAACATTAAAAAAAAAGAAAAAAAAAAAGGGACACCTATTGTTTAAAAGGACCTCAATATTGGCGGATGACAAAAGTTAAAAACAATTGAATGGTCAAATCTCACTATTAGTATATGGATTTTACTAATGTGTGCCCTAAGGGCACACATTAATTTCCATTTTTGGAAAAAGTTTTCTCGAGAATTGAAAAAGTAATGACAGCTTTTTTAATTCCCGAGAAAATATTTCTAAAAATAGAAAGGTTAATGTGTGCCCTAAGGGCACACATTAACCGGACCCTTAGTATATTGAGCTTCATGAGGTCACGTGGCAGTGGTTTTGTCAGGCAAAACAGTGGGCACACTTAACAAAAACAAGAATACAGCTATACAAGTTATTAGTGCACTACTCAGTCAAAAACAAGAAACAAGAGCCAATATGAGGAGATGAGTTTCTAGCTGCTGCCTGCTGGGCGAAGTGTTGCCGAGAAGGAGAAGAAGAAAATAGGAGGTGGGGATGATCGGAAAGATATACTACCAGAAAATTAACAGTGATGTTAGCAACCTCACCAACTTGGCTCTCTGTTTTCTTTTTCTCTCTCACAATTTGTTTTATTTTTATTTTTTATATTCAACTTCTTTATGGTCTGAGATATGTTTTCCGGCCAAATGAGATCTGTTTTCCGGCCAAATGAGTTTCTGAAGATATGATGTACTCCCAGCAGTTGTGTTTCTTTTTCTTTTGTTTTTCTGTGTTTTTTTTTTTTTTTTTTTTTTAGGTTCAGATTCAAAGGGAACCGTGAGAAGCAGTCCAATCACGGTTCTCAAAACCGTGCGGTTGAACCGTGGTTCGAACGGTTTTTGGAATTTTTGGCATAGAACGGTTCTTGAGCTTAAAAGAACTGTGATTGTGAGAGGTTCACGGTTTTTCCGGTCGGACCGTACGGTCCGGTTCGGGTTTCAAAACCATGCCTTTTAGTACATGTTTCCCAATAGTGATAATGGCCGTTCATCCTCATCCACCAATTTGAAACCAAAATCCTTTCATTCAAAATGGCATGCAAAACATATTAGATCAAATTAGACTCCATAAAACTATTTCATAAAAGTAGAAGGAACAAAAGCAAATATCATAGGAAATAGGAATGAGATCAAAATTGCCAGCACTCTTGAAAGTATTAGAGATTTCGCAAATTGGCGGAGGAAATGATGATCATGAGGGTTACAAAATCACAGCTCAAACTCTTGAAATCAACATCATTAACAATTTAAATGATGCAATTAGAATGGAGATGGTAATGAAAGTAAAAAAAAAAAAAAAAAACTGAAAAAGAATGTGGAAACGTGAAACATGGGAAATAGAGGAAGTTTGAATAATAGACTCTTTTTTTCTTTTTGTTGCAATAACGACAGATGTGTGTGTGTTTTTTATTTTTTATTTTTATCAATTATCATGGCAGATATATTCACAAACAAATGTGTGCTTGTTTTAATTAATTTATTTTTTTTAATAAATGGATAAAGCAATTTGAAAACCATTAGGAGAGTGGTCTTATTTTGTAAGCAGTGTTTTAGTGCAAGTTAGACACGTATTTTTACCTGACTATCCTTTACTTTTGTCTCTACTTAAACGTAGGGGTGTAGGGGTATTTTGGAACAAAAAAAATCTGGTCCAAACAGAGGAAGCCCCTTAAATAATAGTATAGATATAACTTGATAACTGTCACAAATAAAACAACAACACACCAAAAAGAAAAAAACGGATGCATCTATGTTAACAGCATAATCAACTACACATATAACATCCTATTTCAAGTTCACTTCCAATTTAAAGATAGATAATTGCTTCTAAATTCCAAAGGGTAATTTAATTGTGTGACACATACAAATTGAACAAACAATTACACAAAAATTAAACAATACCTGCCTGGATTTCGTCTCTCCACACTGTTGTTTCCATTTTCAATCCTGGTGATTTAAAGACCCCTTCTTCCTGATATAAAATTAAAAAAAAAAAAAAAATCAAAACCATAGCTTTCCTAATACTCCTTTTAATTGTGCCAGTATTATCTATCTATCAACTCAAGAATTATGAACCCTTTAGGATGTGTAGTAAGTAGCTGACACAAATAAATCTTAATTATTAAATCGTTCTCATTTATTGATGTTGTATAAATCATGCTTACCTTGGCTTATGTTATGCGTATGCTTATCTTGGCTTATGTTATGAGTATGCTCACCTATTCCATGTTTCAGATATAGTGAATTATTTTATAGCTTTACCTGATGTAAATATTTCAATTTCCTACATTGATCCATCAACTCCTTCATAATAGCTTTTGTGAAGGTCATCACATTTATTTTGTGAGTAGTTTTATTGTTACAATTTCATTATGCATTTTTAATATATACACTATTTATAAGATTTATTCAATGGATCTTTTTTTCACATATATACACTATTTACAAATAAGATCACTAAAAATATATATATAAAATTAATTAGCCACTATCATTATGGAGTAGTAGTCTATAATTTTACGTATCCAAAAAAGTGGAATATATAGAGTTTTCTTAAAGGTATGTGTAAAGATTCACTATATGTGTATGTGTGTAAAGGTAAAAAAAAGATATATTTAAGGTTTTTATTAACTTAAAAACTAATGAAAAACCAATGGTTAATAACTAAAATTATAGTATTAATAAAATATTTAATGAGACCATCGCGCGGGTATGCGATAGTAAATATAATTTTCTAGTCTAGTGCAATGCATGTGATTTTGTTCGTGGACGGAGATTCCTCACTTTTTTTTTGAGCTTATACTCCTTTCTTTCTGTTACACACTCACTTTTTTTTTTTTTTTTTTTTTTTTTTTTTTTATACTCACTTAAGCTGCATGTATCTAGACACCAAATAAAGCTATAAATGCCCAAAAAAAGAAAAAAAAATCATTTTTTTAATCAAATTAAGTTGACAAATTTTTATTAATTTTGATCTAAATTTTACTTATGACCAACAATTTCTTGGTCAAACAGTTATAAAATTTGTTACGTCCAAGTAATTAGGTCAAATCCCCTTATAGTCATGAATTACAAAAGCGTGTAAATACGTTATGAGTTACTAGCCTCTGAGCACGTGTTCATGCGCATGCTCAGAGGCTCTTCTATTTTTTGGATAAGGGTTAATTTAGAGCATTTATTATAATTTGAGATTACTACATTCTCCAATCACCAAAAAAAAAAGAAAAAGAAACTAGGGGTGTGATGAGTATTATGTGTGGTGAAATAATTTTTTCATCACACCCCTATGTTTTTTTTTTTTTTTTTTTTTTTATGATTGGAGAATGTAGTAATCCCAAATTATAATAAATGCTTTAAATTAACCCTTATCCAAAAAATAGAAGAGCCTCTGAGCATGCGCATGAACACGTGCTCAGAGGCTAGTAACTCATAACATATTTACACGCTTTTGTAATTCATGACTATAAGGGGATTTGACCTAATTACTTGGACGTAACAAATTTTATAACGGTTTGACCAAGAAATTGTTGGTCATAAGTAAAATTTAGATCAAAATTAATAAAAATTTGTCAACTTAATTTGATTAAAAAAATAATTTTTTTTTCTTTTTTTGGGTATTTATAGCTTTATTTGGTGTCTAGATACATGCAGCTTAAGTGAGTATAAAAAAAAAAAAAAAAAAAGTGAGTGTGTAATAGAAAGAAAGGAGTATAAGCTCAAAAAAAAAGTGAGGAATCTCCGTCCACAAACAGAATCACATGCATTGCACTGGACTAGAAAATTATATTTACTATCGCATACCCGCATGTTGTGCGTGATAATTTTTGTAGGATGGTCTCATTAAATATTTTATTAATAATATAATTTTAGTTATTAACCATTGGTTTTTCATTAGTTTTTAAGTTAATAAAAACCTTAAATATACCCTTTTTTTACCTTTACACACACACACATATAGTGAATCTTTACACATACCTTTAAGAAAACTCTATATATTCCACTTTTTTGGATGCGTAAAATTATAGACTACTACTCCATAATGATAGTGGCTAATTAATTTTATATATTTTTTTTAGTGATCTCATTTGTAACGCTTCTTACCATTATCATATATTTACTAACTGATGATTTGCATAACAAAAATGATAAATGAGAGGTAGCATTGTTTATTAGATTTTCGAAAGTAATAGTGTATAAAAATTATATATATATATATATATATTATAAATAAGGTTAAATGAAATGTCAAAATATGGATTTTTAAATTTTTTTAACTTTATTTCTTATGTAATTTGTATTGCTATTAGAGAACATCTATTTTTTAATTATGATTAATATGGTTTCCATAGTTAGAGTTTGATTAGTTTTAAATTTAAATTTAGTACTGAGATTGTATTTAATTGTTGATTGTTGATTTAATTTTTTAAGTAAATTTAACGGTTTATGTTATTACACTGTAAAGTTTTTAATATTCTCCACACGGTAATCTCTCTTTTATTTTTTACTTCTCCTTACAACCTCTTTATTTTCCAATCAACTATTACTAATTGACGTTTGGTTTTTTTTCTTTATCTACTCTTTATTACTTTGTATTGTTTTTTTTCTATATCATCTCTCTCTCTCTCTCTCTCCATTGGCAACCTATCATTTTCCAAAATTTGATGATGATTCTATGACATTAAATATGCATTATTAGTTTCTTTTTTCAATTTAGTGTTTGTGACTTTTGTTTTGTATTTCATTCTTCTTTTGATGCATTGAGTGTGAGAATGAGTGTTTCCCTAGCATTACTCCACTTAATGTGGACAATTTTATTTATTTAATTTAGGCAAAATATTATATTTAAAATTTTTTTAAAATAAAAAGGAGTGGAAATATAAATAATTTAATGATATATATATGGGGGATGTGGCTGAATTTTAATGTTAAATAAAATGATATGAGAAAAAAAAATAAAAATAAAATACATAACAATAAAGACTAACTTATCCAAATAATTCCATGTAATATAATAATAGTACATTCTTATATACTATTTTTAATAATTTATAATTCAATATGATAATATTTAACAATCAAAGTCATAAAAAAAAAAAAAAAAATTAAAACACAAAACTAAATCACATCAACCAAAATTGAGTTCTAAAGAATACAAAACTTTATCAAGCTAAAATAGAGATACAAGAAAAATAAAAATAAAAATCCACCAAAAAATTGAGGGAGAAAGAGTGGGAAATAACCACTTTTTTGTGAGAGGAAATTATGTAAAGAATGGAAGAGTGATTGACAAATTTTTACTAAGAGAATGATAATAAAAGAAACAAAATACAGGAAGATAAAAGGAAAGAGGAAGAGTGATATCAAGGTAGAATGTTTTGAGAGATGAAAAGGTAAAGAGAAGGAGAAAGTGTAAATGTTAAAAAAAAAAAAATGAGTACAATTTGATGAGCACAATTTTCTTTTATTTGAATTTAAGTAAAATATTACATTTTTTTATTTTTTTTAAAACAAAAAGAGAGAGAAAATATAAATAAGTTAATGATAAAAAGGATGTAAGGTTGAAATTTATCAACCATCTTGTTGGCTTTATTCCGTGCCAATTTGCTTGTAATTTAGCACTTAGTAACCTTGTATTTAGGTGGGATTTATGTAAGGGTAGTGTGTGAAGAGAGTGTGAAGAAAAGCTCAAGTTTGTGCAAAGAAGCAGAGTTTTGCGGTTAGGATTCGCGGCTGACTCACGACTGGCAAGCCGCCAACTGCAGGCACGTGAGAAGCACACAGGGGAGCTGAAGGGTCGCGCCAGCTGTCGCACTACAGGACAAAAGTCCCAGGCTAGCCAGGCTGTTATCTCGCGACTTGAACTCGCGACTTGGACAAGCTGCGAGGCCAAGCTGCCAACCAACCCTGTTTGGCAAAAACTGTCTCTTCGTATTCCAAACACATAACACTATATATAGACACTTATACCCACGAAATGTAGAGAGCTTCCAGAGAGAATTTTGTGAGAGAAACCCTAGAGCAAAACAAGATTGCCTCATCCCCAATCTTCACTGAGAGAATCTACAAATTCCTCTACTCTCTTCCTCTCCATTGTTACATCCTTGAGAGGTCATTAACAAAATCCTTTTCTCATCACATCCACATTTGTGAAAAGGTTCATTTGGTGCTAAGGGAAGCAGTTTGGAAGGAACCAATATTCATTGGTTGATGCTATGGTTTAGTAGCGGAATCTGGTAAGCTAGAAAAGAAAAAGGTTCGGCGCAACCTCGTTGGAGCAGGAAGCTTGGAGGGCTTAGGTACCTGGGTAGATTAGGCTTGGAGGGTCTATTGCTGTTCATGTATCCCAACTACATTTTCTAGTGGATTATTGACCACTTGGAGGGCGGCGGAGAGGTTTTACGCCGAGGGCTTCGGTTTCCTCTTCGATAACACATCGCGTGTTGTCCTTGTGTTTGCATCTCTCTTCCCTTTATCTTTACCATTTAATTACTGCTGTGATTGTGATTATTTATGGTTTAGATTGTTTATCAATTCTGTTATAAGCTTGTTATCATTTTCCGCACGTACATTGTTTGATATAAAGCTTGAATTGGTAATTTTGTAATTGGGGTCTTAACGTTCAAGGGTGTTTTAGACACATGTTGAACTTTCAAAGGATGTGGTTGAATTTCAATATTGAGTAAAATAGAAGAGAAGGAAAAAAAAAAGATATAATAATAAATACTAAATTATCCAAATTATGCTATGTAATGAAATACTATTTTTATTTTTATCTACTATCTTTAATTTTTTATAATGTAATCGGATAAAATTTAACAATCAAAGAGCAAAATAATACTCCCTTCGTCTCACTTTTTTTGTCTTCTATTCCATTTTAAGATGTCCTAAAATATTTTCATGTTTCTAAAAATAAAAGTTATTAATTTACTAATGTTCCTATTATACCCTTATTAATTTATTAATTCAATTTTTTGACAATTTTTTTTAAGGGTAGCTTTAGAAACTTATACATTTTTAAAAGATAGACAAGACAATAAATGATGTTCATTTAAAAAGATTGACTTTTCAAATAGGACAAAAAAAGTGGGACGGAGGGAGTAACAATAATAACTTAAAACACAAAACTAAATTGTATCAACCTAAATTAGAGTTCTTAAAAACACAAAAATTTATCAACCTAAAGAGGAGATGCAACAAAAAATAAAAATCCACCAAAACATTGAGAGAGAGAGAGAGAGAGAGAGAGGAACCTTTTTGTGAGAGAAAACTATGCAAAGAATGGAAAAGAGTGAAAAATTTATAATAATAGGGAAAGGATAAGAAAAGACAAATAAAGAAAGATGAAAGGAAAGATGAATAGCAATATTAAAGTAGATAGTAGTAGGAGATGAAAAGTTAAGGGAAGAAGAAAGGTTGAAGAAAGTGCAAATATTTAAAAAATAAGTGAATGCAAAAAAAATTATAGGAAAATTGGAAATAAAAAAGAAATATATATAGATGTTAAAACTAACAAAGATGAATATTTACAATCAATAATCTATTTATATTTTTTTTTTGTAAAAAAAAAAGGAATAAATAATGAATAATAATTATGTGGCGAATGACATGGTGATGAGGTGGCGCAACAAGAGCTCAGCAACAATAAATGTCACGCTTCAGCTTTTACTAATATATAGATATAGATTGGTGGCTGTCCTACTCCTACTCATTGTTAATATGTGGACCTCGCATTCAAGTAAATTGCATTGCACTACATCAGCGATAATAGACCTTTCAGTAAAGTTATTTGTCCCAGTCAAGGTATATGTTTCTCCTCTCTCATAATTAGTGGTTATATGAGAGAAAGGAAACAAATACCTGATGCTGTAGAGCATATTTTTCTTATTATCTTGTCATTCAAACAAAGTGTCTCAATTGGAAAATTATAAGGTACTCTGAAAGTATATTCCCTTCCTATCACATAGGCATAAGTCCCATGCAATGATTCTTTCTCTCTCTCATTATGTTGGCTGCTCCGATGATAAATTTTAAAAGATATGGACGAAGTATTTAAATTGTCATGGTTTATAAAATACAAGTTTTAAATAAAAAAAATTATTAAAAAATATAGATTGAATTCATCACTAATAGCAAACTAAGAGGTTATTATCATTATTTCCCTAAACTTATAAAAACAACATGAGGACAATAAAAAATGCATAGTTAATCCAAAAATGTAGGCGTCAAGTAGGGTTATAAATGAACCAAGCTTGGCTCGATAAAAAACTTGTTCATGTTTGTTTATAAATAAGCTAAGCTTGAGCTATAGTTTTCAGCTTTTTTGATAAACAAGCCAAGTTCAAGTAAAAAAATTTGTTCATGAACAAGCTCGTAAAAAATAGCGTTCAATACAAAACAAGTCAAGCTTAAGCACGTGCATAGCTTGAAAAAATGCTTGATATATATTTCCTAAATAAACTAATTATCATGACATTACACATATTTTAATATTATCTTAATTTTTTTTTCTTCCCTCTAATTTTTTTTAAACATTCACTCTAAACTGACTAGGGGACATTATTAGCAAAAAAAAGACTGCGGAACATTTCTAGACTTAAGTTACATATATTTTTTAATCCAAGTGGCCCACGAATGGCTTTTCCCCCACCCAAAAATTTATAAAATACTATATGTTAGGAGTACTTAATAACTAGTAAGTCTTTCCCATTCAGTTACAAATATATAACGGCCTAATTGTTAGGAGGGTTTTTGCTTTTGTTTTCAAAACAATATATAAAAAAAAAAAAAAAAAAAAAAATTCCCAAAAAATTGAACTTGAAAATAGTTTTCAAATAATAATTTTTATATTATACGTGTTTGGCTCTCACTTTTTTTAAAAAAAATTTAAAATTCTAAACACAAAAAATAATTGTTTGGGAAACCATTTCTATTTTTGAGATTTCTTTTTTAAAAAGAATATTTATAAAAAGTAACGTGTCGAATCTGTAAATTACCTTTTTTTTTTTTTTTTGTGGATAATGATAAGAGAATAGAGTTCATCATGTACTTTTTTTTTAATGATAAGTTTCAAATTTGAAGTGTGGGAATTCTTTTTGTGATAAAGATAAGCTCCTTAATTTAAGAGATAAAAGAGTTTGGACAAATATGTGAGGTCCATTGTTTTCAATTTATTTACAACTATGTCATTAAAAACATTTTTTGTATCCTAAAAGCACCCCTTTAGCCATTTTCAAAATCCTGTTCTAAACTAGGAAAATAAGATATAGTTTTTTAAAAACTATATTTAAAAAATATTTGCCAAACAATAAATTCAAATGTGGGACCCACCATTTTATGGGTTGCAAAACATAAAACTATATTTAAATTCTCTTACCAAATAAGCCCTAAGTCTTTCTAGACTTGAGACTTTGTAATTCATGAATACAAATTTAATAAGCATTTTTCTAGACTTTTCATTTCTAGTACTTCACACTTTTCTACACTTTTCAGTTTTCACTTCTAGTATAGTAGTACTTCACGCGTAGCTTGGACAAATGGACTTCCCCATCTTAGGTGTCCTTTTGTAGTCTTTTCCTATTCCTTTTCGTGTTACAATGTTAGTCATTTACTAAGTATCCTTTCCAATCTAATTTTCTAAATAGACTATAACTTCACATTCAATTCTCTAGTTCCTTAATTTAGTTTCTTCTCTTTGCCCAAACTTCACAATTCAGTTCTATTATTCAACAAAACAAAAAACAATTCAGTTCTAATCAAATTGAGATTCTCACTTTTGGTTGTCACACAATGTCTATCTTCTGCAACCTAAAACTCTTAGGCTCTCTTGGAAAGACCGAAACTTCTTTGAGAAGCCTCAATCTTTCTCTCTTTTACCATCGGTTTTTTTCTTTCCCCAAATTTTCACAAAGAACTGAAAGAAGTAGGAACTAATCATCTCTCTCTCTCTCTCTCTCGCATGCACATGCGCATGTGCGCGAGGTTAATAAATTCCACCAAATCTGCCCTATATCGCTTTACAATAAATGAACAAGTCCTAAATTTGGATGAGTTTGATCCTAGCAAAGAGGATTTAGAGTCCGGTGTTCATTGAATCACCATGTAATCTAAGGGTTCTAGTGAGTATGCGAAGAGCTCCAACAATAGCTCTAGATCTAGTGTAGTACGTGGCTTCACTACCATCTTCGCTCTCTACTTCCAGGACATTCACAACCTCCTCTCAACGTAGGTAAATTTCCATTTTTAAAAATAGTTTTTTGCATTGTAGTTTGTTTGATATTGCAAAATCATATTTAATTTGAGCAATTGCTAATCACAGGTGGAATTAGAAGCATGAAATGAGTATATTATTTTCCTATTTTTGTTTACTTGGAGATTTGAGTAGATGTAAGCACTTGATAATGCAATTTTGTTAGATCCCAAGCAAAAAAGCTTGACTTGAGCTCGAGTTTGAGCTTGATATTAAGCTCGAGCTTGGCTTGATTAATTTATCAAGCCAAGCTTAAACTTTTTGGTTTTCCCATGAGCTCGAGTTCAAACATTGTATTTAGGCTTGTCTCGAGCTCGAGTCAAACTTGAGAATTTGATTTTTACTGACGAGCCAAACTTGAGCATTTGATTTTTATTGATGAGCCAAGCCTAAACATGCACTACTTGGCAAAACTTGGCTCGTTTATAGCCCACCGTCAAGAGTCTCGTAGTTTATTGACACTGCATACTCTCTTTTACGAGGAGAACCAAAATTCAAATCTTTCATCCCCTTATTATTCTAACTATCAAATTAGAATTTAGGATAATAATTCTCTATTTTTTTTTAAATAAATAAATATCATTATGCGTTGTAGATTTAAATTTTGTAAAATTTAAAATATATGTGACAACATGTTTATAAAACTTACAATTTAGTTACATCTCTTATTTTTGGTGTGATGAAATTTTGAATAATATGGCACTAATCCAACTAATAGTTTAAATTTTTTATAGGATAAACTACACCCCTAAAGTTTGGAGGTTTTTATATTTTACACTATTGTTGATACCGTATTTTGTCCGCCCTTGATTTGCGTGTTGGACCCTGAAAAATCTAAAAATATTATTTTCTCTCCATGGGGCTGCGAGAACAACCAGAATGACATAGCATAACCCGTTCGGACACTGGAGCACCTAAAGTGTCTTTTTTAGCTAAAATGACCAAAATACCCCTAATCACCCTAGGGTTGACCGAAGGTCAAACAAGGTCAAAATCCACACAAAATAACACTTTTTGTAGTTTTATATCAAACCTGAGCTTTTCAGAGATTTTTGGCCACTTTGGCTAAGTTTGACCAAGTTTGACCCTATGTTGACTCTAGGTGAGCCCGAAAACCCTAATTTTGATCGGTCGTCAAAACGGGTTGGAACCAATTCCATTGAGAAGATTATCAAATTTTCATTCCAACGACTATTCATGGGTTGAAATTGGAGTTAAAACGGACAAGATATCACGAAAACAAGGATAACACACGAATCGATGCACCACTAAATTCCGAGAGCCATAACATTTGATCCGACTGATAGATTTTCAAGTTCCATACTTTTTTAGAAACTGGAAGTCGAGATCTTTCCAGAGGTTTCAAGATCAAACCCATCCGAGGAAGTTTGAAGGTGGCGGCCCTTGCCTCGAAAAGCGTGCTAGGGCTATAAAAGGCCTAAGCACCCTTTAGACAAAAAAAAAAAAAGAAAAAAAAAAAAAAGAGACTCCTTCTGCTCTCTGCCTAGACATTTTCTACACACTTCTTCTCTCTTCCAAACACAAAAAAACACATCAAAGCTTCTTGATTCTTCTCTCTTCACAAAAAACACAAGGTATTGTTCTTATACCCAGTCTTCTTCTCATTGGTTCTACATCTTGGATTTGGGGTTTATGGGTGTGGATGTAACTTTCTAGCTACCATCTGCACCTCTAACCTTCTAAATCTTTTTTTAGCATTTATCGTGCTAATTTTGCTTGAATAACATGATTTATTGTTTTCTTTTGCATGTTGCTTGCTTTTTTTGTGTTTCTAGCCTAAATCTCCTTACTTTTTGAGCTTTTTGCGATGTTTCATGCTTAGATATACATCCTTACATGCTCATATGTTTAGATCTACATGCTTTATACCTTATGCCATGTTTTCCTATGCTTTGTGCCCCTTTTTGCTCTATGTTGATGTTAGGGTTACGTGCTCACATGTTTGATATCATGTCTATGGTTATGCCTTGCTTGGGTCTATGCATCTATGTGTTTATTTCCATTATATATGGTTAGATCCTTGTCTTCACATGCTTATATGCTTGGATTCATGTTCTTCCATGTTTATGTGCTAAGTTCCTACATGTTTACATGCATGTTTCTATGCCTATATGTCTATATCTATGTTTTCACATGCCTATGTGCTTGGATCTATGTTCTCTACATGCTTTATGCTATCTTCCATACACTTGTGCGCTCCATGCCATGTTTGTGTCGCTTTGTCTTTCTTTCTTGTGTTTTGGCCTAATGGTTAGGACCCAATCTAGACCCTATGGTCTTTGTCATCATCCATACACCAAGGCCCACATAAAAGAGTTTGGATCATTCCTATTTGCATGTCTATGCTTGCTAGTTTTGAGCCAAGTTGCGAGATGCTCAGTCTTTACAGTTCTTCACTAATTTCACACACTGAACCCATTACATTGAATCCCACAAAAATAGAGGGAAATGATTGAAGAATTACAATAAAATTTGACACAGAATTAATGCCAATAAACGTAATTGAAAATCACAACTTTACAAATACAAACAAAGGTTTAAGATTCTTTAAAAAGTGTTCAAAATGAATAAATAACTACAACATGATTATGTGAATAATACATGCCAACTATCGACCTTGAACCATTGTAACAGTAACATTGTTAACAGAGCATTTTGTTTGGTAGCATTTAGAGGGATCTGTATCTAATGCAATCAACTTTTCAGTGAATGCTGGTTTTGCTGGAGGAGGCAGATTACCAATCTCACTTTTAAGCATGGAAACAACAACAGATACAGTTGGCCTATCTTGAGCAAATTCTTGCACACACAACAACCCAACTTGTATGCATCTCAAAATCTCTATTTCAAAGCAGGGCTCATATATCACTTGGTTTATTAATGCTATAGTGTTGTCTGCATTCCACAATTTCCATGCCTAAAAAAAGTGAAAACATGATTGAAATTATCACCACCAATACCAAAAATTATTAAAGAACAAAAAGCAATGGACATTTTTAAAAAACAATGAGGCAGTGAAATGACTTACAAGTCCTAAAAGGCTTTGGGACTGCTCATCATTATAAAAGCTAGTGTTTCTTCTTCCATTAACCATCTCTAGTAACAACACTCCAAAGCTGAAGACATCTGATTTCTCTGAAAATCGGCCTTCCATTGCATATTCAGGAGACATATAGCCACTAAATTTTAACAAAAAATACATCCAAAACTTGTCATCAACAATATTAGTATCAGTATCTAATTGAAATGGTCAAACCAAAAGTTACTTACTAAGTTCCAACGATCCTATTAGTATTGGCCTGGTCTTCATTACTTCCAAAAATCTTGGCCATACCAAAATCTGATATTTTTGGATTTAGCTCTTTATCCAACAGGATGTTACTTGCCTTTAGATCTCTATGAATAATCCGTAATCTAGAATCCCTATGAAGGTAGAGTAGACCTCGACCAATTCCTTCAATAATGTTAAAGCGTTTTTTCCAATCTAGTAGTCTTTCTTTGTGTGGATCTAATGAATTTAAACAAAAGAAAAAACAGAGAAAGAAAGTGCTAATTAAATCTACAAGGTGAATGAACATGAACTTTGCAAAAAAAAAATTGGTGGAAGTCATCAGAAAACTATTTCAAGTGAAGTACGTCCACAAAATTAAAAAAAGTAAAATATATTTGTAATAAAAAATGGTATCAAAATTAACTAACCGAAGCAGGGACGGAGCTAGGACTTGGAGTTAAGGGAGCAGAAGTATAAACAAAAAAACAGTATCTTCTTTAAGAGAATATTCAAGCCATGACTTAAAGTGATCATACCCAAAAATTTCATTAATTACTTACCCAAAAAACATCTTTTTAATTTTTTAAAAGACACCAAACCACTACCACAAAACTACATCAAAAGCAAAAGCATGTATGCAATATATAGGTGTTGAGACGTGTTGCACTGTTGCCAGTGTTGTACTATTGCGTCACTTGCGTGTTTTGTTTGTTTATGCTTTTCATTAAACAAAGAGAGGAGAGGATTGCTGGACTCAGTGGATTGGACAGCTTTTTATATATAAAAAAATATAAATTTTGTCATTGATTAAATAGAGAAAGATGAGTCTAGAGTCATAGTGCAAGTTTACCTCTTTGTCTCTGGTTCTTTCTTTCACTCTTTCTCTTTAGTCTCTGCCTCTCTTCAAATTCTCTTCACAATTTAATCAAACAATTAGAGATTCAGATATGAGAGGGACTGAGGGAGGATACAATATTCTCATCCAAAAAAATAAAAGAGATTGGATATAAATTACCAGGCTTGTCCTGACAGGTGCAGGGCGGTCTGCGATGGACTGCTGGTGGCTGGTGGCGTCAAGCATGGTGTGCTACTGTGCTTGTCTACCTTTGCTTCTGGTGCTTGCCACTACCCAACCCCTCAATTTGTGTTCTGCCTTAAGTTAGGTTTTCTTTTTCTTTTTTGAGTGGCTTAGAAATTCCCTTCTTTTTCTCTTTTATTACGTGTGCCTTGCCATTTAGACATGGCAAAACGGGCAAGTCGGGTCGGGTTCGGGTCGGGTCAAACGGGTCACGGGTCAAAAACGGGTCATTTTAAGCGGGTTAAAATCAGGTTTGGGTCGGGTCGGGTTGACCCGTATTTTTCACATGAATTTTTTTTATTTAATTTTTATAAAGAAAACAACATGTATCTGCTATTTGGAAAATTATGCAATAAATTACTTGATGTAAAATGCATTATTTTGAATTCACCACTTATATCAAGAATGAACTCAGTTAAACTTATTAATACTTATTCAATAATTTTAAAATTATACAAATCCTAACATTACTATCTAAAACAAAATAACACAAAGATAAGTAAAACAAATACACAAGTTTTATTTCTACACAATATTAACATTCCAAAATATAAAACAAAATTATAAATGACTTATTGGATTACTCATTTGATAAAGAATAAAAACATATAAGAAATTTACAATTTTGAAAATTAATTTTATAATCTATTATCAGTTGTGATTGACAGTCTATTTCAATTTGAGATATACTTTAAAATTTGATTGCTTATTTATACATGGTCTCTTTTATGAATATCATATTATTGTTAAGCAACACACACTCTAGGAAATATCATAATTTATTTTGAAAAGCCGTTTATTTTGAACATAAATTATTAAAAAATAGGTCTAAGTATTCATAATTTATGCTAATTTGATACTTTAGCTTCACTATTTTCACACTTGTGAATGTTTCTCACATGTCTACAATTTTAAATCTATATTTTTAACTCTACTGTAACCAGATTATCTTGGCATGTACTTTGCTATTTGATATCTAAAAATATTTACTCATTACAGAATGTTCAACCATTTATCTTTCAATTAAATTGCATGTAGTTATGTAAATGTATCAATTGTTTCCTTAAAGTTCATAATAAACAATTAAACTAATATTGTCTTAGTTTTACTATTTTTTTACCCAAAAAAAAAAAGTTTTAAAAAAATGGTTCGGGTTCGGGTCGGGTCGCGGGTCGGGTCGGGTTGACCCGCAAAAAACACGGGTCGGGTCACGGGTCAACCCGTTTTTGCTTCGGGTCAAAAAAATTGGGTTCGGGTCGGGTATTTTTCGGGTCGGGTCGGGTCGGGTCAAAAAATTCTAACCCGTTTTGCCATGTCTATTCAATAGTGGCCACAAGAGCCTGGACTTGCTGAGCCAAGGTTGCGGAATCTTGATTGGACTCTATCTGAAAAACAGAAACTGTGTTTTCGGACTTGGAATACGAAAAATGCTTAAGTCCCCACAGACGGCGCCAAACTAATGAAGTGTAAGTTTGTCAGTAAAAATGGGCAGATGGAACCAATCGCCAACCTGTATGAACGTATCCTCAAAAATGGTCACCGGTGTGGTTCCTACCACAACGTCTCCGATGCCAAAGTCAGTACAAGGTAACTCTTTGCAAAATGGAAAATAGAACTGCAGAAATAACAATGAAATTATCTTAGTATTTTTTCTGTACCTTGTGTTGACACTGTGAGGGCCTTTTATATGTCTTCTCAGCTTCCTCTAGCCGTTGGGGCAGTTATGGTAGCCTTAATGTCCCTCTTGGTAACGTTTTGTGTCTTATAATGTGGCTTCAATGTACTCCAACGACTCATACAGCTGGTTCTGTAACTGCTTTATGTTTAATTGGCTGCATTGAATGGCCTGGTTGTCTTCGTGGGTATTTACTTGTCTTGCCTGAGAGTAACCTCATCTATATTGATGGGATCGTCCATGTGAGACGGATTCGTCAATCCCGTCAGTATATATCATTCCATATGAATCATTTTTACTATGTTATATGAAAAGGTTAATGACTGAGATAATACCAATATTTTACATAATAACCCTAAACATAATTATAGACATAAAAATCTTAGATATATTCATCTAAAAATTGAACATATGTATAAACATATAAAAAATGATAATTATTTTAGGTCAAGTTGAACAAACAAATTCTAGATTTGATATAGAGCTCAACATCAATTATAATGATGTGAAATCTACTCATGGACTAAAAACCATTAAACTAATCTAAATGTGTTTTTCTCACCACCGAAGCCATACTTGACTGAACAACATTAAGAAATAGTTCAATAATTACAAATGTGATCCTAAAATGTAGAAGACTAGGAATGATTTAATGTGTTTTTTTAATAATACTAGAATATATTTAATATGTTTGTAAAAAATATATGGTTACATAAATTGGATACAAAACACTATAGAAAAGTTTTAGTTAACGTAGTGCGGAATACATAAATTACAATGAAATTGTTGTTAAAGAATATATTTGAGTGACATGGATTAGATATGCATTATCCACGTCACTATTGTAAACCAAATTTAATGATCCCTACAGCTAATAAAACCATTAAACTTATTCTTAGAGATCGATATCAATAATATTGATGCCGAATCTACTCATGGATTTAGTAACAGCCCCTACATGGACCAACCTATTGATGTTTTTCTCACAACTCAAGTCATAATTGGCCGGATAAAACAAAAAATGGTTCCAATGAATACAAAAATTGATGAAGCGTAAGTTCGTCAGTCGAGGTAGTCAGATGGAAGTACCCTTCAGCCTGCGTGTGTGCAACTTTAAAGATGGTCACCGGTGTGGTGCCTGCCACAGCGCCTCCGATGCCAAAGTCAGTATATGGATATCTTTGGACAAAAATGCAGTATATCAAGATAAAAAGAATTGCTAATTGTTTTCTGTGTGTATGTACCTTTTGCTTGGCGACGTGTGGTCTTTATATACATTCTTAGGGCTTCTAGCCGTTGGAGCAGTTATGGGGGTCTAAATGCTCCCTTTAGTAACGCTTGGTGCTGTGTAATGGCCCTTAATGAGATCCAACGGTTCATACAGTTGGCTTTGTAACCGCCCTGCATTGAATGGTGGATTTTGTCTTCGTCAGTGATGTAGGAGTCTTTGCTCGTCTAGGGAAGTTCGTCAGTATCGTTGACTTCGTTAATGGGACGTGAGTTCGTCAGTCCTGTCAGTTGCCCCCCGATTCTGTGGTCGTCAGGGAATGACGGCCATGGAATGTGAAAGGTTTGCTGAAGGTAAGTGACTCTTGGGTTTTCGTTCCGTATTAAATGCGCCATGGCGGCGTTTTCTGGGTTACAGTCCACGCGGCATACCTTGATTGGTGAAGTTAATGCACCATTTGTTGGGACTATTGGTTTTCCCGCTGATTTTTCAGTTTCCAAAGCCTTGGTTTTTAAATCTCTTTCCTTCTCATTTTCCCCTTTCACTTTTCTCAAAAATTCTCAATCATTTATCTGAGTGTCTTCTTCGCCATCCTTCCCTTCTGTAATTCTTCTTCCGACGGGTGCGCAGGGTGGTAGTTTTCTTCTTCGAGGTACACTCCTTTTTCTACTTCTCTTCGTTTTGCCTATACGCATTTGTAGCAGATTTCTGATTTTCCATTTCTTCTATATTTTTTTTTTTTTTGTCTTGGGGTTTCTAGATTTCTTTCTTTTTGCGTTTTCTAGTTTTCCCATGGTCAGTGGTTCTGAGGTCAGGATAACTTGCCCCTCGATTTCATTTCTTTTTGCTCGATTAGGGGGGTCGTTAGGAAGTTTCCCACACCTTGAGAATTTCGTTTACGAGGGTAGTTGTTTGACTGCCGTATTGGCTGATTTATTGCCTTTACTGCGTCAGTCAATTGATTGGTTTGATAATTTGGTGAAGGAGGGTAGGAAAATGTCAAAGATTAGGTCCAGCGAGCTCGAGACTGGGTTATCGTCTAGCGGTAACCCAGTGGAGGATGATACGGCCCTTTCTAATCCCCGAGAGGTTAGGGCTTTTTATGCTCTTGAGGAAGAGTGTGGGTTGGACGCCGATATACTGGGTAGATTTAAGGATAGATTCCAGTTCCCAGATCGGGTTAGGGTTCGTCTGCCTGGTGAGGGAGATCGGGCATGTCACTTCTTTCCCGGGGAGGTTTGTTTCTACGAATCGGCCTTCATCTGTGGATTGAGGTTTCCGGTCCATCCTTTTCTTATGGAGCTTTTGGATCATTTTGGTATTGCTCTCGGGCAGCTTATGCCCAACTCGTGGAGGATTTTGGTGAGTTGTATGGGGATTTGGTTGGCCGCTAATGACGGGGACATGCTCAGGGTTGACGAGCTTGTTTATCTTTACCGTCTAAAAGCGTCTAAAGAGCATGGGTACTACGAATTGGTGCCCTGGGAAAGAAGAACTAGGATCATCAAAGGTTTACCATCCTCTTTCAGGTATTGGAAGTCCAGATTTTTCTTTGTGTCTGGACACCCTCTGGCGAGGTTTGGGGTGATCTCCCAAGGTTGCGTCGTCGGTGGGAAACCCCGACTTTAGGTGCGTCAATATTTCTCTTCGTCTCTTGAATTATGTTGCGCTTACCATTATGGCTGTTGAATTTTTTTATTTTTTTATTTTTTATTTTTTATTTTTTTTCGGTACAGTTAAGAGACGACTGAAGCTCAAGAACAGGTACAAAGAGCGGGTGCAGAAGGCCATTGAATACGCGCATACAATCGAGAGTTGGGATGATCTCGTTGATCCCAGGACTCTCGCCTTTTACTACCTTGGGCCAGAACCTTCTGCCTTCATCTTGCGTAACCTCGACATAGAAGGAAAAAAGAGTAAGTGCTAGATTCGTCAGTATTGACCTTCTTTTCTCCCTCCTCTTTTTTTCTTATATTTGTCTTTCTTCGGGAGTAAACGTTCTTCTTTTGACAGAGATGACGTCCAAATTTAATAAGGACATGTATGCGAAGATGAGGGCAAAGAAAGACGAGCCCTTGTCGAGCATAGGAAAGAAGACCGTGCGTGTGACTGGGAGGGGTCCTTCTGTTACTCCAACGGCCTCCGTCACTCCCCTTATCTCCAGCACTGAGAAGACGAGGACCGCTTCTCCGTCTACTTCGGTTGAAGAGCTCCTGACGCCCGTCTCTAAGAGGCCATGCCTGTTGGAGAAGGAGAATGAGAAAGTGGATTCTCGTTCGTCCACTATCTGGGGGATGAGAGGCTAGCCGTTGAAAGGGCCCACCGCGTCGTGACGGCTGACGAGTTGAGGGTTTTCTCTGGGGTTCCATTTAACACCGTCGCTGGTGGCCACGTCCATAAGCTTGTTCAGGTATAGTGTTCCTACTTCTTTCATAAGCAACCCCCCCTTTTTCTTCCTTTTTTTTTTTTTTTTTTTTTTTACTGACGATTCGGTACTTCTTTTTAGGTGCTGGGAGAAAGCTTGCACATCGCTTCTGAGTATCTTACTCAAGAGGCCAAACTGGCATCTCTTACATCAAAGGTGCAAGCTCTGGAGGGGGAAAATTCCAAGTTGAAGAAGAACCTCATTGATTCAATGGACGAAGCTACCACCCTGAAGGAGAAGGTCAAGGCCCTGGAAAAGGATGAGCAGCTTCAAAGCGCCAAGGAATCGCTTAAGACAATTGCAGCCAGGTCTGTTGAGGCTTTTCAAACCACTGACGAGTACAATACTGTGCTCTTCAGCTGGTACTTCAAAGGCTTTGAGCTTCTTCGAAGATACCTGGTCAAGCATCCAATTGGTGTTGACATGGAAAGCCTGGACTTGGAAGAGGTGGATAAAGAGATGGCCGTTGACGAAGCTGCCCAATCCTCGGTTCCTGCAGGTGATGCTCTAGAAAATGCCATTGCTGACGATGCTCCTGCTGGCGATGCCCCTCCAGTGTCTGGCGCCTGAACCTGTTACTTATGTTAAAAGAAATATTTCCTTTTGTCTTTGGTTATTGCCCGTCGTGGCTTTTTTGTAAATCTTATTTCGAAACATTTTTTCTTTCATCTATTTTGGGAACAATATTTTAACCCAGCGTTTTATGGGTTTGTAAAAACAATGGTAATTTGCCTGTCTGCTTTTGGCTCTAATTTACTTCTTGCACTTACCTGTATTTGTGATTTGCATGCTTTTAATTGCCCATGTGGTGTGCTTGGTGAAGCTCTTATTTCTCCTTCTCTTCACCAGTATTTTTTGTTCCTGTGATGTATATCCTTTTAGGAAGAACATCCGTCAGTGACTTATATACACTTTTTTTTTTTTTAAAGGGATATTGTAATCGTCAGTAGCTTACATCTGTCAAAGCGGAATCTTGCTACTTAGCCATTTTTGGCTTTGACTTATACCTCTTTTAAGGATCCTGTAATCGTCAATAGCTTATATCCGTCAGAACGGCATTTTGCTACTTAGCCATTTTTGGCTTTTTATGACTTACACCTTTTTCAAGGATCTCGTCATTGTCAGTAGCTTACATTCGTCAGAGCGGAATCTTGCTATTTAGCCATTTTTGGCTTTTTATGACTTACACCTTTTTCAAGGATCTTGTCATCGTCAGTAGCTTACATCCGTCAGAGCGGAATCTTGCTATTTAGCCATTTTTGGCTTTTTATGACTTACACCTTTTTCAAGGATCTTGTCATCATCAGTAGCTTACATCCGTCAGAGCAGAATCTTGCTATATAGCCCTTTTTGGCTTTTTATGGATAGACCCACTCGCAGAGACACATTAGCTGAATACTTTCTTTATTAATCCTCAATGATGAATACATGTAACTGCTACGTCTATTGATGATATTTCTTCAAGTGTTCAATGTTCCATGGCCTCGGGAGTCTCTGTCCGTCTAAGGTTTCCAAGTGATAGCTACCCTATCTGGAGTAATGGATAACTCTGTAGGGTCCTTCCCACGTGGGGCTGAGCTTTCTCTAAGCAGGGTCTTTGGTCGCCAGGGTTACTTTTCGCAGGACAAGGTCACCAATGTTGAGCCGCCTGAGTTTTACCCTTTTGTTGTAATAACTAGTCATCTTCTGCTGGTACTTCGCCATTCTGCTGCAGGCTGTGTCCCTTACTTCGTCTAGACAGTCCAGGTTTTGCCGCAAACTATCGTCATTGGATTCTTCGCTGAAGACTTCTTGTCTAGTGCTGGATACCCCTATCTCGACCGGGATCACTGCTTCAGTGCCATAGGTGAGTCTGAAGGGGGTTTCTCCCGTCGGAGTTCTTGCTGTGGTTCTGTATGCCAACAAGACATTGGGCAACTCTTCTGGCCAGGCACCCTTTGCGTCGTCTAGCTTGGTTTTTATGATCTTGAGTAAAGTACAGTTCGTCACCTCCGTCTGTCCATTCGCCTATGGATGTCCTGGCGACGAGAACTGGTTCTTAATGCCCAGTCCTGAGCAGAAGCCTCTGAAACCTTGGCTGTCGAACTGTCGTCCGTTATCTGATATGATGGTCCTTGGAATCCTGAACCTGCAAATTATATTCTTCCACACAAAGCTTTGGATTCTAGCTTCAGTGATGGTCGCTAGTGGCTCTACTTCAACCCATTTCGTAAAGTAATCAATAGCGACAAGTAAGAATTTTACCTGACCTTTACCTATGGGCAGTGGGCCAACGATGTCAATTCCCCATTGTGCAAACGGCCATGGGGACGTTATAGTCGTCAGTTTCTCTGCTGGAAGTCGTTGGACATTCCCGAACCGTTGACACTTGTCACACTTCTTGACGAACTCTGTTGCGTCCACCTACATAGTAGGCCAGAAATAACCTATTCGAATGATCTTACTTATCAGGGATCTGGGGCCAGCATGGTCCCCACAAATTCCCTCATGTATCTCTTCCAGGATGTACTTAGCCTCTTCTTCGTTAACACACTTCAAGTAAGGCATGGAGAAGCCCCTCTTGTATAGGATGTCGTTGAGGATAGTGAATCTGGCTACCCTCTTCTTGATCTTCCTGGCCTCGTCAATATTCGAGGGGAGGTGTTCGTCCTGGAGGAAGGATATGATGGGTGTCATTCAGCTGTTTATGCTCTGAATTACGAAAGTTGGAACTTCTTCAATGCTGGGGTTTTTCTGGATTTCTATTATCACGTCCATGCCAGTCGTCTCTTCTTCTGACGATGCCATATTTGAAACTTCGTCTGCCATCATATTCTGGCTTCTGGGTATCTGTATAAACTCCACTTCATCGAATTCTCGAGCCAGATGTTTCGTCAGCCTGAGGTACTTCTGCATTCTCTCTTCCTTTGCTTCATACTCTCCCTTGATCTGTCCAATTACCAGTTTTGAATCGCTTTGGACTAATAAGTTCTTAGCCTCCAACGCCTTTCCGAGTCTCAATCCCGTCAAGATTCCTTTGTATTCGGCCTCATTGTTGGTGGCTGGAAATTTCAGCTGAACTCCATACTTTAACATTTCTCCGTCTGGGGTAATTATGACGACCCCTACTCCTCCCCTCTTTTGGGCTGACGAACCGTCTGTCTGTATCGTCCATTTCTTAGCCTCGTTGGTGAGATTATCCTCGTCCGGGGCAGTGAACTCGGCAATAAAGTCTGCCAAGGCTTGTGCTTTAATGGCTGTTCTTGGATGGTATTCGATGTCAAATTGGCTAAGTTCAATTGCCCACTGGACCATTCTTCCAGCTACTTCAGGTTTGCTCATGGACTTCTTGATAGGTTGGTCCGTCATCACCAGGATTGGGTTTGCTTGAAAGTACTGTCTCAGTTTTCGTGAGGCAACTATTAACTCAAATGCAATCTTCTCAATTTTTGGATACTTGGACTCAGCTCCTTGGAAAGTTTGGCTGACATAGTATACTGGGAGCTGTTTCTTGTCTTCTTCTCGAATCAAGGCTGCACTCACGGCTGTGTTTGATACCGCCAGGTACAAGTACAGGTTTTTCCCTTCTTTTGAAGGACTCAAGAGGGGTGGGTTGCTCAGGTAACGTTTTAGTTCCTGAAATGATGCTTCGCATTCGTCTGTCCACTCAAATGCCTGTTTCAAAGTCTTGAAGAAGGGGAGGCATTTGTCCGTCGCTCTAGAGACGAACCTATTAAGAGCTGCAATTCTTCCCGTGAACTTTTGAACTTCCTTGACAGTCCTGGGTGATGCCATGTCGATTATGGCTTGCACTTTCTCCGGGTTTGCTTCTATTCCCCTTTGGGACACCATGAACCCCAAGAATTTTCCTGAGGCTACACCAAAGACACATTTGTTGGGATTCAACTTCATCTGGTACTGTTTAAGGGTGACGAATGTCTCCTTCAAGTCGTCTAGGTGGGCGAGCTCTTCCTTACTCTTGACAAGCATGTCATCCACGTACACTTCCATATTCCTGCCGATCTGTTTGCTAAACATTTTGTTCACTAATCTCTGGTAAGTGGCTCCTGCATTCTTTAATCCAAAAGGCATTACATTATAACAATAAAGCCCCTGGCTTGTGATGAAAGCAGTCTTCTCTTGATCTTCCTCAGCCATTTTTATCTGGTTGTATCCCGAGAAGGCGTCCATGAACATCAATAGCTTATGTCCGGCAGTAGAATCCACGAGCTGGTCTATCCTTGGTAGGGGGAAACTATCCTTTGGGCATGCTTTATTCAGGTCCGTGAAGTCCACACACATTTTCCACTTCCCATTTGCTTTCTTCACAAGGATGATGTTGGCAAGCCACTCAGGGTAGTATACTTCCCGAATGAACCCTGCCGTCAACAACTTGGTAACTTCGTCTGTGACCGCCTGATCCTGTTCTGGAACGAAGACTCTTCGCTTTTGCTTGACGGGATTCCTTTCTGGATCCACGTTCAACTGGTGCTGAATGACTTCTGAGGATATACCTGGCATGTCCTCGTGATTCCAGGCGAAGACATCTTGATTTTCTTTTAAGAACTGGACAAGCCTTGATTTCATTTCGAGACTCAACGTCGTCCCTATCTTCGTCATCTTGGTTGCCTCTCCTTCGTTTAGTACCACAGTTTCCAAGGCTTCCATTTTGTCTCCTCCTTTCTCTTCAATCATCCAGGTGTGGTTTCCCTTCGCAGCCACGACGGCCTGGTAGCATTCTCTGGCTAAGACCTGATCCCCTTTTACCTCTCCGACCTCGTTATCCGTGGGGAACTTCACCTTCAGGCAATAGGTAGACGTGGCTGCCTTCCATTTGTTGAGTGAGGGCCTTCCAATAATCACGTTGTAAGATAAGGGGCAATCTACCACTAAGAAGTCTATCTGCTGGATTAACTGCTTTGGGTATGTCCCTACTGTTACCGTCAACGTTACTATCCCCTTAGGATATACTCTGTCTCCACTAAAGCTGACGAGAGGAGAGTCAAATGAGCGTAGTCTTTTTGGATCCAACTTCAGCTGTTGGAATGCAGGGAGGTAGATGATATCTGCGAAGCTACCGTTGTCTACAAGGACCATTTTAGTATTAAATCCTTCAATAGTTAGTGCTATTACCAAAGGGTCATTGTGAGGCTGCTTCACCCCTCTGGCATCTGCCTCATTGAAAGACATGTCCTGGTCCGTTCGTCGTTGTTTGGACGGAGGTATCATGTAAACGTTGTTCACTTGCCTTTGACATGCTTTTCTGAGGGACTTGAATGACCCTTCTAGGAATGGTCCTCCTGCTATGGTGTTAATCTCCCCAATAATATCCTGGGAAGGCTGGGGGGTGTTACCTTTATCTCTAGGCGAGGGCTCCTTCTGAATTCTGTTATCGTCCCTGAATCTGTTAAATTCCCCTTTCTTCGCATATCTTTGCAGTCTTCCTTTCTTTATCAGCTCTTCTATTTGCTCTTTAAGGTTTCGACAATCCTCAGTGTAATGACCATGATCCTTGTGGAAATGGCAGTACTTGTTCTTGTCTCGAATGTTAGGGGAGGAATGCAATGGCCTTGGCCATTTGAGGAAATGCTCGTCTTTAATCTGCGTTAAAATTTTGTCAACGGGCATAATCAAAGGGGTAAATCTTACCGTACGGGAATTTTTATCGTCTCTCCTTCTGTTACCGTCAATGGCCCGATGATCTGGGCACTCCCTTTTTTGTCCCCTACGTTCGTCCTCCTTCCTTCCTTTGTCTCCTGACCTTGCTATATCCTTTATGGCTACTAGTGCGTCTTCAGCATTCATGTACTTCTGTGCTTTGAGGAGCATTTCTGCCATCGTTCTTGGGGGATTTTTAGCGAGCGAAGCCGCGAGATCTCTGGATTTCAACCCTGCTTTGAAAGTCGTCAGCTGTACCTTATCATCAGCTTTGTCCACCATGGTTTTCAGACCCGGACCGTTCATTGAACCGTAAAAGGGAGAGGTTCAAGGTTTTTAAGGTCGAACCGAGGTCGAACCGGGGTCGAACCGTGATGACGTCATAATTAATTTAATAATTATTTTAAATATATATAAAAACATTAAATTAATAAAAAATAGAAAAATTAACTAAAATAGTCATAAAGTTTTCATCCAATATAATGACATCAACACTATCTTTTGCAACCTGAACAACATATCCATGAAAAGGGATCATTAAAGAATAAATTGACCCCAAAAAAATAAAAATGAAACCGAAGTAGGTAGCACAACAAAAGGCAATGATACAAGTCCAAAAGTATATAAGCCCATGCAAAATCAAAATGATACTGAATGACAAAGATTATGTGACGTATTGGGGAAAAAGAAAAACAAGTCAAGATGATAAAAACTTTACTATGACAGAATAGAGATCTGATATTATCTTGAATCTGTAGAATATAACCATTTAAAGAACACTGCATTATATAAGCAACTGCTGATGTTCTGAGGCATTGTTCTATAGCTCTAGCTAGTTTGAAGTATCTATTACTGCTTCTATTACAAAAGCACAAGAAGACCTAAAAGTAAATGTAATCCATAAAACTTAAAAGTACAAAATAAAAATACATAAACAAGCCTACAAGTTACAGTACACAACTACACATTGTTTCTTACAAAAATACATAAAACTTATTTCTAAAAAACAACAATAAAACTTCAAACTCCAAGTTACACACTGTGTCTTACAAAAAGACATAGAAATTATCTCTAAAATACAAAATAGAACTTCAAAGTTCAAACAGAATTATTATGATGATAAATCATCAATGTCATGAAAGTTAGCATGCTCATCATCATTCCCTGAAAATCCAGGAGGAGGGCCAATAGGCTGTCCAAATGTTCCCAACTCAATTCCTTCAACCTCACTGCTATCAGATTCTACACACAAGTTTGAACAAAATAAAAAGAAAAATCATTATAATGTTTACACAAGTTTGAAAAAAATAAAAGAAAAATCACTATAGGTTATCAAATTGTTTACATATAAACTAACCTTCAATATTAGAAGAAGGCTCTGCTGGATATGCACCCTCTTCATAAATTGCATTCTCCAACTCTTCATAATTAAGATATGGGTCTTCCTCTTCCACATATACCCAAAAATTAGTTTTGTCGATACTTGCATAATCAATGGGGTCAAAATTAAACTTTTTGTTGTAAAGCCTGCATCATAAAATGTCATGCTCATTATTGGAATTTGAACATAATTAGTAACTAACAATTACATTATATAAATGACTTCTTAAAAATTAATATAATGACAAGATATAACATTTAGTTACCTATGTTTCAATCGCAAGTTATGATGAACAAACACAAGATCATTGAGCCTTTGATGCTCCAACCTATTCTCCTTTTAGAATGTATTTGGTCAAATAAACTCCAACAACGCTCACATCCAGAAGAGGCGGAAGTTTGGCTAAGGATTCTAATTGCCAATTTTTGCAAGTTTGGAGCATCAGCACCCCACAACTTCCACCATTCATCTGATTTTCATAACACAACGTAATCTAATATTAATCAACATAAACAAACAAACTTTCAATTGAATAATCACTTCAGTTATTCTAAGTTTCTAACTATAGTAACAAAACTAACTTTCAACATGAACAAAAAAACTAAGATTTGTTTATAGTATTAAAGTAAACTAATTACTTCTCACCTGGATGAGTGGTCGTGCTTGTTGACAATGCGAGATCTCTATCAAAGCTCCCAATACGGTCTCGAAAATATTGAGTTTCCTTAATTACCTTCTCTTTGTCACCATCATATTTTGTCCCAATGTAGTCCAAAACAGCCATATTTACTGCTGGTTTCCGACAAAAATTCTCCTCATCATATTGAAAAGCGGGATTTAACCAATATGCAGCAGCATGAAGATCTTTACGCAAATGTTTGTCCCAACGGTTTTTTATAATTGAGGTGTATGGCTTGTACAAGTGCTTCTTCATTCGGAAGATCTTCTTGATTCCCAACCGTGCTCTATGCATGCCCTCATACACATATCCTATTGCAGGCCTTTGATCAGAATCAACAATCCGTAACAAACGGATAAGTGGTGATGAAATCTTGACAAGAACATTAATATCATCCCAAAAATAATTATCCAAAATGATAGAAACTACTTCTTTTGCCTTTGACTCTCTTGCCAATCTATTGTTCACAAAGAACTTGCTAGTCACTAAGGCTTGCAAGTCATGCTTATGCACATGAAGGCTTCCAAATGAAAGGAAAGTAGTAGCAAATCTTGTTGCTCCCATGCGTACAATATCTGTCCAACCAGGTCTCTTCCTCAACCAAGCAATCAAAGCCACATGATTATAAACAAAAACTGTAACTTTGGTTGCACGGCTTTTGAGTCTCTCCACATGAGGCATGTCTCCCATATCCTGCAGCACAAGATTCAGGCAATGTGCTGCACAAGGAGACCAACTAATAGTTTTATACTTTTCACACAACAATTTACCAGCAGATACATAATTGGAAGCATTATCAGTAACCATGTGAACTATGTTTTTTGGACCAACCCATGTAACTACTTCATCAAACAATTTAAACAAGTTTCTGGTACTCTTCACAATATCTGAGGCATCAACTGATTTTACAAACACCATTCCCCTAGGACAATAAACAAGGAAGTTAATCAATGACCTATGTCTAGTATTTGTCCAACCATCAGCCATAAGTGTACATCCAACTTCTGCCCAATGCCTACGTTGTGACTCAACCAACAACTGAACCTCTTTCTTTTGATCCCTCAACAAAGGGACCCGTACAGCATGATAAGATGGACCTTTGTAACCAGGACCAGCAGCAGCTATGGCATCAATCATCTTTTGGTAGTACACTGAATTCACTACATTAAAAGGAAGGCAATTATCATACAAAAACCTTGCAATAGCCATATCAGCTTGCCTCACCCTTTCTTTGCTTTGGAACACACTTTTAAGGCCAGGTTGAGCACCTAGGGTAGTTCTTGGAGCAAAGTAATTATCTACTGGGCTTGTTGTACCCTTTCTTTTACCTAAAACAGATTTTTTAAGCAACCCACTACTAAATACTTCTTGAACATCTTCATCTTCTTGTATATCACTATTTGTGGAAGGCACACTAAACATTTCTTCTTGACGTTGTTTCTCAGCTTTTTTCTTCAACTCAAACTCCTTCAAATATTCCAACATTTGGTATCTCACATCATGAGAAACCTTTTTACATGATCCAATATCACCTTTTATCCCCGCAAGGTGTCGTTTCATCCTATTAATACCCCCACCTTTATATGTTTGCCTACAATACACACATGTAAAAGTATTCCGTCCCTTCTCATCCTTACCAAGGCTAAAATGTTCCCAAGCCGGATCAACCTTTTCCCTTACTCTTGAACTAGACTCCACTACATTGGAATCAACTTCATGTGATGGAGTAGACCCGGTCTCTGTTTCCATTTTAATCTAAAAGACTAAACAACCAATCAAACATGCATAGACCCATCAATTTTTGAAATACAGATAGTCAAAGAATCACAACTTCATACACAGTCAAATTAACAAACTAATATACACAAAGTCATAGAGTCAAAGAATTATCATGTAACAAGAATTATCATGCCTTAGCATTTCTATTGCTACCTTAGACAATTACACATTAAGCCAGCAACGTATGCTGTCTTGGACATTTTTCATACCAAAATTCTTTTGTCCTTTCCAGTTATAATCTGATTAAAAGTACACAACGGATGCTTATTCGAATCCTTACTTAGATGGTTGAAGAATTCCTGTCCCAAAAATTAAGGATTGTTATCACTAATTATCCAGTTAATTCATATGCCTAATCAAATTTCAGCAGCACCAACATCTCACTGATTGAATGATTTTATGTCACCATATACAGCCATTTTATACTGTATACAAGAATTTGCAGAAGAAGTGAACCTAAATTTCTTTAATTTTTAGGTAAAAATAACATAACATCACTACCAAATATTCACTCTGTTGCTCCAATATGTAATTTCGCCAATAATTTACAGCATACCATCTCAAAAGCTAGACTTTAAGGAAGAATCATAGCACATCAAATAATATTAACAAACTTTTTTGTTTTTCTAAATGCCTAAAAATCAAAATAAGAAAAACAAAGAAATAAACTTGCCGTGATAAATGTGTGTGCTGGTCGACGGTGAAGGAATTGATTGTAACACATAAGAAAAACATAAAATATAGGAAATATCCAACACATAACAACATTAACATCTTTTTCCTGATAAATACAGATCAACCTAAGAGAAATATCCAACACATAATTCAAAAAAGAAAGCTAAAAAAAAAAAAAATGTACCAAACGACGGCGACAAGGGAGAGTTGCGACGGCTGAACGATGAGCGTGAGCTGCGACGGCTGAGCTGCGATGAGCGTGAGCTACGACGGCTGAGCGGCGATGCGTGAGCTGCGATCTGGGCTGCGACGGCTGAGCTGCGATCTGGGATGCGTGGGCTGCGACGGCGAGAGTGGCGATGCGTGAGCTGCGACGGAGAGAGCGGCGATGCGTGAGCTGCAACGGCGACGAGGATCGCAGCGGCGACGAGGGAGAGGCAGAGACGAGAGAGTGAGGAAGAGGCAGAGAGATTTGAGATACTAGGTTTAGACTTTGGTTTGAATCGTTCCAGCCTTCAGGTTAGTAAATGACAATGCCCAAAACGACGCCGCATTAGGGAAAAGAAAAAAAAAAAAAAAAAAAGGACGAAACGACGCCGTTTTAGGCCAAAACAGCTCACCCGCTTGAACCGTGAGAACCGGTCACGGTTCACAGAATTGGCCGGTCGGACCGCGGTTCGGGCGGTTCCATGCTTTTTTCGCATGGAACGGTTCGTAACCTTAAATGGACCGTGAATATGAAGGGTTCACGGGTTTCCCGGTCGGACCGTACGGTCCGGTCCGGGTTTAAAAACCATGTTGTCCACCTCTAGGGTCTCCCGAGTGAAACGCTTAACGTATGACCTCAGGGTTTCTTTCTCTCCCTGCCTGATTGTGAGCAAGTAATCTGCTGGCCTCTTGGGACGCTGTCCCCCAATGAAGTGCCGTAAGAAGGCGTTGCTCAATTGGTCGAAGTTGTCAATGGACGACGTTGGTAGCTTGGTAAACCATTCTCTTGCAGCTCCTTTTAGAGTGGTAGGGAAAAAACGACATAGTATCTCGTCAGGGGGCTGCTGGAGGCCCAGTGTTGTCTTGAAGGTGTTGAGATGATCCTGAGGGTCTTTGAGCCCGTCAAACGACTCAATTTGAGGAAGGCGAAATTTCGTTGGTACGGGGCATTCTAAGACGGCTGTTGTGAATGGGGAATCTGTGGCTCTGACCATTCTGTCTACGCTCCGGTCCGTTTTCTCCTTGATAGCATTTCTTAACTTGTCCATCTCTTTCCTCATTTCTCGCAGAAGATCTGAATTCTGCTCGTCAGGAGTGTTGAGTCTGCGTGGATTGCTCCTTCTATGACTATCTTCCTCATCCTCTAAGTTGCCCTTTGATTGATTCTCTTCCTGTTGGAGTCGCAGCTTCATTTCTTGGTTTTGTCTAGTAAGTTCTTCAACAGTAGCCGCGAGGGCCTGGACTTGCTGAGCCAAGGCTGCGGAATCTGGGTTAGATTCCATCTGAATATAGAGGTTTTTAGGGAAGCAACATTTTCGAATGTAAACACGAAAATATCACTTGTTCCCCACAGACGGCGCCAAACTGATAAAGCGTAAGTTCGTCAGTCGAGGTAGTCAGATGGAAGTACCCTTCAGCCCGTATGAATGTGCTCTCAAAGATGGTCACCGGTGTGGTGCCTGCCACAGCGCCTTCGATGCCAAAGTCAGTATATGGATATCTTTGAACAAAAATGCAGTATATCAAGATAAAAAGAATCACTATATATTTTTGTGTGTACCTTCTGCTTGGCAACGTGTGGTCTTTATATACGTTCTTAGGGCTTCTAGCCGTTGGAGCAGTTATGGGGGTCTAAATGCTCCTTTTGGTAACGCTTGGTGCTGTGTAATGGCCCTTAATGTACTCCAACGGTTCATACAGTTGGCCTTGTAACCGCCCTGCATTGAATGGTGGATTTTGTCTTCGTCAGTGATGCGGGAGTCTTTGCTCGTCTAGGGATATGTTCGTCAGTATTGTTGACTTCGTCTATGGCAAGTGAATTCGTCAGTCCTGTCAAAAATTATCCCCAAATATAGAGTGGTAATGATTGAATGATTTTTTTTTTTTAAATGATACTAAAATTATTTCATATGGTTTTGACAATATGGGAATTTTCTTAACAAAATAATAAGTAAAATTTTGAACCTATTCAAAATAATAATGAGCCACAACCCTCAATTCGGAAGAAAAAAAAAAACCTCTAAAATTTCTCTACTTTCCAAAAAGTCAGGCCTAAACATAATTTAAATAGGTAATTGAATTGCAATGTTTAAGGACTGAACTAACTAAATGACAACAACAAATTAAAAATACATTTACCTATTCTTGCAAGATAGGCCAGATATCAAACACTTGCTTAAAAAAAAAAACATTAGACATATAACCATATTAATCATAAACATACTTATAAACAAATAAATCATAATTGTATTTATAAATATATAGTAACAATAGTTATTTAATTCAAATGTTTCTTCAACTTAACCAATTCTAATCGGTTAGATAATATCAATACCAAATTAATATTATATATATACACACAAAAAATACCTCCATTAAAAAAAACATATAAATAAAATAAATTATATCTTAAATAAGAAAATGTTTTTAAAACACTCATCTTGAAACCTTTCATTCGGAAATAAGTAAATACAGATTGTTTCAAGCTCTTTGAGAATTCCTTGTCATACCTCCAAACTTTTTTTTTTTTTTTTTTTTGGTGTGGAAAGTGATTGATGGAGTATAAAGTGAAACACAAACAAGTTATTCATGAGATTTTTATTATTTAACTCAAAACTTGTTACATATGACTAACAACAGCAACATACATTATTTTTGGGCTGAGCTACGCTTTGAATTAACACGGGTCAAGATTCACTACCACCTTCTTTGCACCTAATATTTGAGAAGCAACAAAAATTGAAATAGGTTGATGGATTATCGGTGTTCTATATATATATATATATATATATATATATATATATATATATATATATATATATATATATATATATATCAACAACAACAACATACGAAGCTTTAGTCAATAATAGAAACAAATCTTTACACTTTTTATTGTTGTGCTAATAATTTGAAGTAGAATTTAAGTCTTTTATACCTAACCCTAACAACTCTACTTCAAATCCAATGTTAGGGTGAAAAGGAGAATATTGTGGCAAAATCAGGAATCTTTTAGGACCATTGTTGGTAAAATCTCCATGGACGCTTGCTGGTGGTTTCAACGTTGTGGGAGTTCTAGGGACGAAAAATTATTTTATATCAAATGATACACATCATCCGTATCAAAACCCAATAAATGAGAGACGTGTGTGTAAAAATAATTACTTACTAACACGTCTTTCATTTGTTAGTGGGGTAGTTATTTTTTGCCAACGTGTCTCACACTTAATAGATTTTGATACCGCTAACATGATATCATTTGATACCAAATACCTTCTCCCCAAGGAGAGATTTGGAGGTAATATGCTCTGGATTTGAAGTAGATTTTGTTTTCTTCTTGTTTTTGCAATATCTTGCTAGCTAGTTTTAAGTCTAGTTTGGGTTCATGAGTAGTCATTATGGAGGGAATTCAATTGACTATCATTGGGCTAAAATAATTTTATCTCAATCAGTCAGTCCATTTTTTGGTCAAAAAAGGACATTCGCGCTCCATTTATTTCAATGGAAAACCTTGTGTAAAGATAGTTTTTCATGTTTTCCAGTGTTTTATAGCATTAAAAAAAAATAAATCAAAAGAAATCTATCTTTAGTCAACATAAAAAGTATGGTTTATTTTTAGAAATTGTTTTCCACTAAATTAATTTAGAAAACAACTCTATCTCATAGCAAGTTCCATTTGTTTTGATAGAAAACCTTGTGTAGAGATAGTTTTTCGTGTTTTCCAGTGTTTGGTAGCATAAAAAAAAAAAAAAAAAAATCAAGTCAAGTCAAAGGAAAACTATATTTGGTCAACATAAAAAGTATGACTTATTTTTAAAGATTGTTTTCTAGTAATTTAAAAAAAAAAAACAACTTTATATCATAGCATGCTAAATAAAGGAAGTTAGCGGGTTTTTTTTTTTTAACTCATTTAAAGTTATTACCAAAAGTTGAAAAATGAGATAGTTTTATAGGAAATGATTATTGGAGAATGAGTCATTTTCTCAAAAACATCATTGCTGACTCTTGATCCCTAAAATTGTTTAATGCGACACGCAATTAGGAAAATTTCAAGTTAATTTTTGACATTCTCTTGATCCAAAGTGGAGAATATGATTTTTATAAATTTTGAACCAGAATTTGGATTCTTGCATGCAAATTGAGGGCGAACCCTCACGTCAGGTGGCCTTGCCTGGCCTTTGGGCCAATCTTGGGCAATTGGGCTTGTGGCAATTTGTTGGGCCCGAATATATTAAGTTTATTTTTCTGTACTTATTACGTTTGGGTTGTGTAAACTTAACCGTTATCATGGCCCGTAGATGTAGGGAAAGAAAAAATTGTCATCAACAATAAATATTATAGGGTTGAAAGAACACCAATGAATGGGAGTTATGTAAGAGAGAGTGAGCATTGTAAAAGTACTAATCTCAAATTAGTATAGTGGATTCAATCTATCTTTTCATGTAGAAATGTTTGTGTGTGTGTGTGTGTTTGTTAATCTATATGAATTTAATTTAATTTTGTAAAATAATAAGAAGCTACAATCATGCACACACATCACCCTCAAGTGTTACACACAAGTCACGCATAAGATCCTTTCTTAGCCTAGTGTGTTGAAAACATAGAACAGGGACATGAAACGCAGTCGTTTACGAGCTTATTAAAGCCAGACTCCAAATTAAACGACCACTTGATTTAAGTAAAGAACTAATGAGTTTTATACATGCGGGACCGTTTTGTAGTAGCTTTACTGATTTTATGGATACGGTGCCGTATCACTTAAGTTCTTCAACCCCCTGCTTAACGGTTCCCTGTAAACTAATTTTGCCATGTGTCTGTATTTCATTGGTAGTTAGTCCTACAAACTTTCCCGGTTATTTCGGATTTAGTTTAGTTAGTTTCTTTTCTTTCTTCTTTGTAGATTGTGTATATATAGTCTGGACTATTGTATCTATTTATCAATTCTGAGATTTTTTTTTCTTCATATCAATAAAACTTAGTTTTATTTAGAGAGAATTCTCAGATTTTTTACATAGTGACAACAGGCATTCCCTTGTTGAGACGCTGACAGTTTGGTATTTCGCTTTGAATTTCCATTCATGGCATTATTTTTGAAATCCTCTCCAAGTCTCATAGCCTTCTTGACTGATTGTATATAATTTTCAAAGCTTGATGCAATGATGTTATGTAAGATCCTTTCATTTAGCGCTTTTGGAATTTGCTCGGTCCTTGGCCCTTAGCCAAAATTGGGAGCAAGTAAAGCAAGATGACTCAATAAGTTTAGTGGCATACTAATCCATTATCATGTTCCTTTGCATTAAGTTTTCATACTCATGCTTTTTACGTTTATCTACTACATTAGGGATGATGCTGTCATAGAATACTTTCTTGAACATTCTCATGTGTTGTGTGATGTATTGAGTTCCACATTGGGCATTTGTCAAACGGAACTATATAAGCAATTTCAAGAAACTTTAATTATAACTTAACTAGTCAGTTTTGAGTATAGTACAGATTTGGCTAATACTTTTCTCGAGCTATGAGAAATATCATAGCTTTCTTGATTAATGCTTTATGGCTTAGGGCAATACATCACAATGCAAGTTCTAATGAGAATGTCAAGATTTTAAGTCGTGGGGATTGTAGTACCAAATGTTGTATGGACTTGACCGTAGGGATGGAGCTAGAGCTTGAAGTTAAGGGGGGCAGTTTTACTGTTAGTTATGTACGGTGGCTCTAGCTTCCGGGTCAGTTGTTTAATAGCTAATGTGTTTTTTTTTTTTTTTTTAATTGTTTTATGTGTGCATCTAGGTATGAACAAAATTATTTTGTTTAAAATTTTTTAAAGGGTCAAGTGGTTTGTTTTAGATAAAATTGGTTGATTGAGTTTAGTTGTTTTTAGTTTTACTATTGGTAATTTTTGTTGTTGAATAATTTTTTTGGGCTTATTTTTGCTTTAGATTTTAGATCTTACCTTTAAAAGGAGGAAAATGCTAGAATTATAAACTTTATTCTTACAAATTATTAATGTGGTGAGTGGTTATTAGTAAGTAAAAATGCGATGTAAGTGATGAGCCCAGATGCAAACCAATAAAAGTTTACTACCACAACAGTTTGTAAAAACGTTATAGAAAATTTTGTGGCTAGAGTAGTATTCCTAAAAGAATCAATGATAATATTATGGGGGACAAAGTGTGATTTTATAGAACAAAATTGATAAAATTGGTGACTATGTATATATTAATTAAAAAAAAAAAAAATGTAGTGGGGGCCATTGCCCCCCAAGTCCAAGTCTCCCTCCATCCCTGCTTGACCGTATGAATGTGTATTGTGTAGACAACTTATTTTATAACCTATATCTCATCTAGAGACAAAATGGTCACTACCCCAAGGGCAAAATCATAATTTGAACCGTTAGATATTAGATTACTTTTCAAAAAATGAATCTAGAGAATTTAACAATTAAAACGACATGTCATGGGGCCTCAATCTGACTATTCAATCACATGATGTCGCAACATCAAATTTCGATTGCTGGTATACATCTGTATGACTAAGGCAGAATTATATATAATTAATTAATTATGAGCAATCAATTTTAATTGGACCATCAAAATATTAATTTGAAATTAATTTCATGTCAAAATACTATTGGATAAGGCTAGAAATAATTATGTGGATATATAGACAAAATAAAATTTCGTATTTAAATATTAATAATCCTAAATGGTTGTTAATTAAAATAATGATTTGGAATTAATTAATATTAAAAGTAATCATTTTTTTGCTGGAAATTAACCCAATCCTGAAGATTTTAATGTGCAAAAATATGGAATCTAATCCATTAGCCATTAGAAGTTCAAAACTCTGGATCCAAGTGTCAATCCCATAATGAGATTTTATGCAACCACCTTAAATCCCTTTTATATTTGAATTTAAAACTTGATGGCTATGAAGCGGCACTGCTCAAGAGGCTCCACCCTCTTCTAAAGCCTTCTTTCCCCTTATAAATAGAAGCCATTTTTCATACTTTTTTCAGCCAAGATTCTAAGTGTGTAAACAACCCTTTTTGCTTTCTCTCTAAGACCCTAGAATATTTCCTATAGAGTTCTAGAGGAAGCAACAAAGTTAGGCATACATGATCATCTTCCTATTTAATTATATGCAGGTAATTTCTCCCTCCTTGTTTGTATTTAATTATATGCAGGTAATTTCTTTCATAATTTTGTTGTAATGTTATCATGCTTGTGTGATTATGATGCTTATATTTATATGATATTTAAGTTGTTGTAATTGCTATGGTGTTTGTGTTTTCATGTTCAAATTGCTTTGCCATGCTAATTAGGATCTAAATAGGAAACTTATGCGTTCTCTTTATAATCTTATGCTAGATCTTTGTTCTAAGGTAAAATCATATGAAACTTTGCTCGTTTTTGCATGTTCTTTATTTTTTTGTGATGTTAGATCTTAATTTATTAATAATTTCATATCAAATCACGTTTGTTCTTGCATGTTCTTCATTTGCCAAATGCTCATACATTGTTCATGCTTAATCCTAGTCACATGTAAAAATTTATTTTTCCTCTCAACATTTTTGTATACTAAACTTAAAATTTTGTTTGTTCTTTACCATGTTTCAATCAATTTGTTATGTTGAATACAAAAGGTATATCAAAAATCTAGTCAAATTTGTTTTTCCTTTAACTCCCTCAAAATAAATTGATGTTTTGTGCTGTTCATATGTTCTTTTCAAAATCCAAATTTTATTTTTCAAATTTCAGAATTCAAATTTCCATGTTCCAACTTCATATTTCAATTCATCCAAAATGATTGTATGATATGCTTTATGATTTTACATGTTTGTATGATGGGACATGTGTGGGTGTGGGAGTGTTTTTCAAACACTTATTATTTTTTATTTTCTAGCCATTGGGAATTTATGTTGGGCAATAAAGGATAAAATAGTTGTTGGGCAATTATGAGAAAAATAGTCGTTTAACAATAATTGGTAGTCTAGCCTTTGGGCTTTTATGAGTTTTTAGTAACTAATAACTATATGCTATTATTGTCATGAATGACCTATATAATTCTCATCACTACACCATTTCCTATAAGTCATTTTTTACTCTATATTTCCATATGCACAATTTCTATTCTCTTTCTATCCCATAATTTTTTTTCCTAAAATTTTAATTGTTTCAAGGAAAAGCAATAGTAGAAGGTTGTTCACGAACTTTCATCAGTGGAAGTGCGTCCATCACAAATGTTAACGCTATAATCTAATCTTTGTGGGTTGTTTGGTCAAGAAAATCAATCGCACTGAGTTTCACTCTGAGTGGCACGAATCAACATTTAAGGATAATACTTTCACAGCGTGATTTTATAGCATTGTGAAATTGTTCTAAACTTATTTTTATTTTATGTTCTTGCAAATTGTTAGAGTTATTATCTATTGTATAGAAACTTGTTTATTCACTAAAATATTCCCAACATCATGTAATTTGGCCACCTTAATGTAGAAGACCAATTCCTATTTGACAAAGTGGGTGCTTAACACGTTCTCACTTTGTAACTTAACTTCAAAACTTTGATCAATAGATAGTGCATATATGTAATTTTTACATTTAACTAGGATATAAAATTAAAAAAAAAAAAAAAAAACCATGTACTTTTCATAAATTGTAGTTACGACCAAGACCTTATAATTTTTTCAATAGTACCATAGTTAGTGTATAATTAGTTTAGGGTTTAGCCTCTTATATATATACATATTATGTAATTGTAACACAAGATTTGTATTACACTCTCATATATTAAAGATGTAACCGTTAAGAGTTTTCTCTGTGTACGTTGGCCGTAAGGCTGAACCACACAACCCTCGTATACATGTTCTTGTAGTGCTCTATTTTATACTTTGACTTCTGCATCTATTTTAACATATTTAATATGGTATATTAGTGCAAATATTTAAGATAGATTAGGAAACGAATTCATTCATTTTTTAAGTTAAGAACCCCACAACTTCACTAATCTCTAAAAATACACTCTATGATTTTGAAAATTTAGGAATTTGGCATTTTGGGATGTTCTATGCCAGTTGAGTGTCTTCTACTTTTTTGATCTCGCACTCTTTCTTATCAAAGATCTCCCTTTGTCAAGACCAAAACTTACCAACCATCATCTCTCATTGCATTCAACGGTTTGACGATTATTTTTTAATTGAAAACACTCATAATTTTTGAGTTTGTTTCTACTCGACTTTAAAAAAAAAAAAAAATTGAAAATGTATATTAAAGAAACTTATTTTCTAAATTTTCTAACAAAAATATGAACATGTATGTTAAAGAAACTATAGCAAGAAGTTTCAATTACTCATTAATTTTGTTTTTATTTTTATTTTTTGTATCTAATATTCATTAGCCATTCATATTACATGAAAATGCTAAAATATTTATAATGTAAAATTTTACTATTTATAAAAAATATTAAATTTGTGAAAGTTATTTTTATATGGAATTTGTATAATATGTGTAAGGACCTGATTTGAATTCCTAGCTGAAAAGGTGGATGGACTTAGGCCCAAAAAGCCCAAAACAATGAATTTGTAGAGAATGGGTTGGAAAACTGGGTTTTAATGAATCAAGCAACAAGTAAAATAGTTCTTGATGACAAAGGAATAAAGATAACAAATTTACACTAAGGAAGAATGTCCTTGGCAAAGTCCGAGGAGGTTGGTTCTTCTATTACAAGTGTGGTTTCCAACTGTTACAGTGTTTCTCTCTTGATTTTCCGATCCCCCTTTCTATAGGGGTCTCTTACATTATATATATTCCTCTTAATGATCTTGGCCCTCCATTTATTGATCATCCAAGTCACTACTTGAGTGCTTGTCCTATCGAATACCCTCTCTGGCCCTCTGTGAGTTGGGATAGCCAAGGCAGCACTGTTCAGGGGTCTTCTCCACATAAATGTGGTCAGAAAATTAGCTGCAGAACACTTAATACGGTGGCAGCAGCTTTTCCTTAGATATTTTGAGCTCTCATCCCTTATGTACGCTCATAATACATGTCTCTATTAGTAGAACATCCTGGAAGGTCACCTTGAATGATAAGATATATATTTGATCCATGCTTTGCTCATCTGAGGAGATAATCCTCCTCAGACTACCTTTCCCAATCTTTCCGTTTGCACCTTACTCATGGGCTTTTGAACTTAATATCCCCATTACTGTTTATCTGTCCTCGGACCAATCAACGTCCTCGGCTAAGGCCCAAAGCCCAATATACAATTTTGGGCCCTTATCCCTACAATAGCCCCTAAAAACTCCAGTTTTTCCCTCTTATTCGAGGAGAAAATGTGGGGTTTTGATTTGTTAAAAGTTAAGGTCAGTCATTTCTTTGGCTTACACGTGTGGGAGTACTATTTTACGCGCCCCATAACTGTCACTGACACTTCATAGCCAGCGATGCATCATTAATTGCTCCAGGCGGTGCTTTGTTCCCCGCATCCAACGGTGTGACGCAGATCCTACGGTTAACATTTGTCCTTGAATTTTGAGCGAGATAACTCCCACTCAATTCCACCCCCTATAAAAGGCACCTGGGGAAATCATTTCTCCTTATTTCACGAGTCTTCAAGTTCTCCAGAGATTCTTAGCTCTCAAACCTTCAAGATTTCCTAACTCTCTAAAGTTTCCAAGCCTTTTTCTTTAAGAAATTCAAACTTTTAAGAAGTACCAGAAGCACTACTCGTACATATTCTCATAAGTTTCTTCCTTCCTACGATCTTTTCTCCTCAGCCAATCTCCTCGGCCTTTCATTCTTCACTTCCTTTTTTGAAAAACTTCATCCATTTCCCTTTAGTTTGACCAAATGGGTAGGTTTAAGAACCTAGTAAGTTCTCCCACCGCCATGGAGAGTTTTAGGACTAGGTACCACATCTCGCAGGGAGTAGCCCTACAATATTATGCCCCAGACCAAATTCTTACAGATAGAAGAGAAGGTGAAGTTGTTATTCCAATGATCGCCTTTATAGAAGGAGGAATGACACTTCCCATGGGTAGGATAACTAGAGATTACCTAATCAAGCACAGGCTATGTCCTCATCAGTGCGCTTCTAACTTGTTTAGAGTTTTAGGGAGTGTAGATGCACTAAACGAGCAAATGAATTTAGGGCTCACATAGCACGACGTCGTTCACATGTACGAGTGTCATTCCTTTGCCAGCGCGGGATTTTATCTCAAGTCCCGGTCTGACACTATTAGAATGGTATCATGTCTTTCTGAGTCCAACAAGGGCTTGAAGGATGACTACCTGATCGTCTCTGGGGAGTGGCATGACGGTCTTCACTGCCCAACTCGGGAGGGAGAGCCAAGTGGGGTACCTTAGGATTAGGTCTATCAGTAAGGGATTTAGCCCTCTTAGCTTTACTTCCTTTTAGTTTCGATACTTCGCCTTCTTCTGATGATAATTTTCATTGGTCTGACCACGATTTCCTCCTCGGACGTTTTTGCAGATAAAAGGCAGGTTGCCCCGAGGCTTAGCCTGATCAACGCTCTGGGTCTCAACAAGTTGCTAAGGTCGGAGATCTTTATAAATGAAGACGGGTAGCTGCGAGCCGTCCACTTGATACTTGACTTCGAGCCTTTGTCAAGGATATACTAGGACGAGGGCCAAGCAATAAGAGTCGGTGATCCAAGATTGGCCCGCATAGACGTTTCTGTGCCTAGATTTTTGGCTCAGAGAGATCTTCCACTAGTTAAATTGCCTCTTCAACCCTCCCCCTAAGAAGTACCTACTCCGAGGGAGGAAACAGCTTCCTCACGTCTATCTCTTGAGGTTGAGATTGATCAATTTCATTTTGAAGAAGGTGAGGCGCCAGACAGGCCTGTAGAGCTCTCGAATTCGGAGGCAGAATTTGATAGATTCTCCGCGGCTCAATCTCCCAGATTCATGGTTGCTCGGGTTGATACGAGCTCCGAGGAAGAACTAATGGCCTTAAATCCGAGGAGGAATCTTAAAGACTTAGTAGCTAGGAGAAAAGGGTCATCATCCAAGGATGCCCTAAAGATCCAACTTCCTCCTAATCCTCCTCTTCCCCCTCTCCTTTCCCCCCTCGGCCTGCACCCCGGCCCAAATTTGAAAAAGAAGAAGAGGAAAGGGAAAGAGATCGAGGAAAGGGAGATTTCCCCATTGAAGGACCCAAAATAGCAAAAAACAAATAGAGAGAGGCAAAGGGAGACTTCAGTGGAGAGCAATGAGGACTCTCTATGGGTTGAGATGCACCGACCATAGCGCACTTAGGCCCTTAGGCTGAAGCTGGATGGCACCCCTATCCCCTGGGATGCTTCAGTCCAGAACTTCCAGGTAGGGCATGCGGGCTATATTGCTAAAGCCCTAGAGCAGCCATTTCTCCTTCCCAGAGATATGGATGCTCTTAGGCACTTCAAGCAGCTCGACCTATTCCTGTCCCTGAAGAGAGACCTTGCCATGGTAAGTAATTTGACATATCTCTGAATTAAATACTTAGCCGTTTTTTCATTCTTTTTCTCCTTTACATGGGATTCCTTTGTTATTTTTATGCAAGTTACCCAACAAATTTTTGTATTTGAGGAATGGGTCAAGGACACCCATAATCAGGTTAGGGCAAAGGCCCACTCTCGTGTCGAGACCGAGAAGTCACTAGGGGCTCTAAAGCAGGAGCATATTGAGTTGATCAACAAGCTGACTGCTTCGAAGAGGGCACTTCTAAATGCCGAGGTTGGCTTAAAGACTGCGGAGGCCCATGTCAAGGATTAGTGCCAAAAGCTTTACATAATCGAGATAGACCTGGCCACCTAGAGATAGCTGGTCTTGGATCTCAAGGTTAAGCTATAGAAAGCCAAGGATGCAACTCAGGTGGCTAGGACATCCTATGAACATGGGGTGAAGGACACAGAGACCTAGTTGGCAGAAGAGGTGGCCGGAGTGTGCAGAAACTATTGCACCAAGTCATGGGCAGTAACGCTTAACCGGGCGGGGTTCCTTGTAGATTCTGAATTGAGGAGGGCCGAGAACATCTTCTTCCTAGAGGATATCCGAGAAATTCTAGCGACGCTTCCTCCTCCCGAGTAGCTCCTAACCACCCAAGCCCCCCCTTCTGATGCTGAAGTCTCCAAAAGGGTTGGGAAGGGTAAGGAGGCTCAGCCACCGATGAAGGCCAAACCCTCCGAGGATGCTCTCACGATCAGGGATGTGGTCTCCCTGGCTAAGGATGCAAAGCTTAAATCCAAGGCTAGGGATTCCTAATCCGAGAAAGTTGATCCCAAAAAGGACCCTCCACAAGCAAAGGCCTAGCTACAGGATCTTTTTGCATGTATATATTTTTATTATTTTCTTTTTGTTGTGGTGTTTCACCATTTTCTATAATAGACTTCCCTTTTTATTAATGAAAAGACTTTTATTTTTGTTTCATAAATCTTTACCTTTACTTGCAACTTTTATTCCCTCGTTTAGTACTAACTAGTATAGGTGGCAATAGTGGATTATTATTACTCATACTTTAACAAAAGCTAATAGTATTGTGTTACTGCTAATTCAAATAAATTGAGCAAGTGTTAGCAATAAAGAGAATTATCACACACTTGTACTGAGAGTGGGGCCTTCTGTAAGGAAGGCTGAATTTTTTGGAAACAAATAATATTCCTTGTAAAAGAAAATAGTTAGGGCAAATAACCCCTATTCTGTTTATCACTTAGATAAATAAACAAGGACTTCAACTTACTCAAAGACATCAATCCGAGGAGTTGTGTATATTCCTGGATCTGTTTTAACACTTAGTCAAACACCAATAGATATCACAGTGTTAATTTTCCCCAAGTATGTGATCTGAGGGACCAGCCATAACTAGGGTTCTGTTTAACACTTAGAAAGATGTCGTAGAGTGTTAATTTCCCTAAAACATGTGGTCCGAGGAGCCAGACATTACTAAGTTTCTATTTAATCACTTAGAAAGATGTCGTAGCGTGCTAATTTCTCCAAAACATGTGGTCTGAGGAGCTAGGCATGTCTAAGGTTCTGTTTAATCACTTAGAAAGATGTCATAGAGTGTTAATTTTCCCAAAGCATGTGGTTCGTCCGAGGAGCCAGGCATGTTTAAGGTTCTGTTTAATCACTTAGAAAGATGTCATGGAGTGTTAATTTCCCCAAAGCATGTGGTCTGAGGAGCCAGGCATGTCTAATGTTCTGTTTAACCACTTAGAAAGATGTCATGGAGTGTTAATTTCCCCAAAGCATGTGGTCCGAGGAGTCAGGCATGCCTAAGGTTCTGTTTAAACACTTGGAAAAATGTCGTAAAGTGTTAATTTCCCCAAAGCATGTGGTCCGAGGAGCCAGACATGACTAAGGTTCTGTTTAAACACTTAGAAAGATGTCGTAGAGTATTAATTTCCCCAAAGCATGTGGTTCGAGGAGTCAGGCATGACTAAGGTTCTGTTTAACACTTAGAAAAATGCCATAGAGTGTTAATTTCCCCAAAGCATGTGGTTCGAGGAGCCAGGCATAACTAAGGTTTTGTTTAACACTTATGAAGATAATAATAGGAAGTACGATGTATTTACACAATAAATGAGCATATGTCAAAGGAAAATTTCATTAACAATAATACATTTTCAGGTTGTTTACATTCCAAGGGCGTAGTATTATATGTTCATCTAGGTCTTCGAGAAAATATGTTCCTATACCAGCCATCGAAGTGACACGGTATAGCCCCTACTAGTTGGGCCCTAACTTTCCCAATGCTAGGTTCTTTGCAGTATCTAGAACCTTTCTCAACACCAAGTCACTAGGCACTAATGGTTTCAACGTCACATTGGCATCATAACCTTGCTTGAGCTTGTGTTGGTAATATGCCAATTGGACCATTGCATTTTCTCTTCTTTCTTCAATAAAATCTAAGCTCTTTTCTAGCAATCCATTGTTGTCGCTCGGATTGAAAGAACTTGTCCTCAGCGTTGGGAAGCCGGTTTCTAAAGGAATAACCGCTTCGGCTCCATAAGTCATTGAAAAGGGGGTCTCCCCTGTTGATCTGTGAGGTGTGGTTCGGTATGTCCAGAGGACATGCGACAGCTCTTCCACCCATTTTCCCTTCGCATCATCCAACCTCTTCTTGAGTCCATTCACTATGACCTTGTTAACAGCCTCGGCTTGTCCATTCCCTTGGGGATAAGCTGGGGTAGAATATCTATTCGTAATTCCTAGGTTACAACAATATCTCCTGAAAGATTTGCTATTAAACTGAAGGCCATTGTCCAATATGAGGGTACGAGGGACCCTGAACCGTGTGACAATGTTTTTCCAAACAAATTTCTTGGCATCCACATCCCTGATATTTGCCAAGGGCTCAACTTCAACCCACTTAGTGAAGTAGTCCGTGCCGACTAGCAAGTATCTCTTATTTCCTGCTGCCTTGGGGAAAGGGCCTACAATGTCTAAGCCCCATTGAGCGAATGACCATGGGCTGGACAGAGGATTAAGGACTCCTCCCGGTTGGTGTATGTTTGGTGTGAATCTTTGACACTGGTCACACTTCTTTACATATTCTTGTGCTTCCTTTTGCATGTTAGGCCACTAATAGCCTTGAGTGATGGCTCTGTGCAACAAAGATCTGCCTCCAGTGTGGCTTCCACAAATTCCCTCATGTAACTCCTCAAGGAGTAATTTTGTTGCCTCAGGGTGCACATATAGCAAGTATGGCCCTAAAAAGGAGCGTTTATATAATTTCTAGTCCTCGGACAGCCAAAACCGAGGAGCCTTTCTCCATACCTTGTCTGCTTTTGCCTTCTCCTCGGGCAGAATATCCTCCTTCAAGAATAGCGCCACAAGGTCCATCCAGCTAGGCCCTACCCTAGCTTGGTGAACATGGACCACCTCTCTCTTTACCTCTGTAGGCTTGCACAAATCCTCCACTAGGATGACCCGAGGCAAGCTTTGCGCCGAAGAGGTTGCAAGTGTGGCTAGGGAATCAGCATGTGTGTTTCCGCTTCTAGGGATATGCAATAGGTTGAAAGATTCAAAACCTGATTGCAAATGTATAACTTGACTCAAGTACCCTCACATTCTTTCGTCTTTGGCTTCAAATTGTCCTTTTACTTGGCCAATGACCAATCTTGAGTCAGAGAACATCTCCACAACCTTTCCGCCCATTTTCTGAACCATGGCCATTCCCATCAGAAGAGCCTCATATTTTGCTTCGTTATTTGTGGCCAAGAATCCCAACTTTAATGACTTCTCAATGATGATTCTTTCAGGAGACACCAAGACTAGCCCCACTCCGGATCCCCTTTGGTTCGCTGCACCATCAACATATACCTTCCAGAACAAAGGTTCTTGCAGGGAGATTGTGCCAATCGATTTTCCAACCATGCTCTGCCTTTTCGCCTCATCTTCTTTTGGGAATTAAGCGAACTCGACCACCAGGTCTATGAGGACTTGACTCTTAACAGAGGTGTTAGGACATATGTGGTTTCACTTATTAAAGAACATATGTCATTCTTTTATGTAATTGGCTAATCCTTTGACAAAATGCACTCAACTTGTAATTGGGTAGTTCTAGATGTTTTTAATACTTCAAGAAACAAGGTTTCAAGATCAAGTGTTGAAGTCATCAAGTCTGTCCAAGAAACAAGCTGAAGAAGTGTAAATTCATTAAATCTTGACACCTGCTCGATAGCTTCTCGACACCTTGCTATCTGTCGAGATTTATAAAATCAGATTTTCTGATCTGATTTCTTGGGATCCGTGAATATGTTTTTGGGCCTTCTTTTCTTCTAACCCTAAACATATAAAAGGATTGTTTTAAGGGCCGTCAAAGAGTTCACAAGTTGCATAAGCATTGAGAAAACTCTGTTCAAGCAAATTGTGATCAGAGACAAAGTTTTGCCCTAGTTCATCTCTTCTGAAGAAGTTGCTGTGTATGTGCACCTTTGGGTTTTGTGACCAAGCATCTTCTTGATCTTCATCGTGGATGAACTGAAGAACTTTGCAGCTAACATCTCTTTCTAGTTGGTAATTGAAATCGCGTACTGGGATCCGCGCAATTGGTTAGTCACGTACTTGGGAGCCGTGCATTGAAAAGGGGAACTGTCACTACAAAACAAGTCCAATTGGGTATTGGGGTAAGGGTTCAACTGTAGGTTGGTAAGGTACTTGGGATTCCTTTACTTGTAACCACTTGTTGTGATAATAGTAGAGTTTCGGGAGTGGTGACCTGAAAATCACCCGGTGGGGTTTTTGCCGTCAGGTTTTTCCCCATTCGTAAACAAATCACCGTGTCTTTTATTTTCCGCTGCTTATTTAGGTTATTGGTGATTTGTTTGTGCTACCACGCGTTTGCATGATTAATTGATTAATTAATAACTTGGCTAATTAATTAATTGGTTTAATCACGAGGGGTCAATACGTTTGTGGCCTAACAAGAGGTGCGAGGCATATATTTGATGTCAAAAGCCCCCAGGATTGTATCCCATTTGGCAATCCTCCCAGTGAAGTCAGCACTCCGAAGTAATGATTGAAGCGGGAGTTAGGTTAAAACAACAACAGTATGGGATTGGAAGTAGTGGGGGAGTCTACGAGTAGCATGTACCACTGCCAAAATGGCCTTCTCTAAGGGTAGATAACGGACCTTGGCTTCATGTAATGACTTACTCACATAATAAACTGGCCTTTGTACACCGCTATCCACTCGCACCAACACTAGGCTTATCGCATGAAGGGCCACGACAGTGTAAGTAAACAAAACTTCGTCTACCTCATGATTAGACATGATAGGTGGCCGAGAGAGGTATTCCTTGAGTTGTTGAAAAGCCAAGGCACACTCCTTGGTCCACTTAAATCCTTTCCATTTATTCATCAACAGGAAGAGGGGTCGGCATCTATCAGCTGATCGAGAAATGAACCGGTTCAAGGCAACAGTCATTCCTGTGAGTTTCTGGACTTCCTTGGGATTTCGAGGTGGTTGCAGGTTATTAATTGCTTTAATATGGTTGGGATTGACTTCAATTCCACGATGAGTGACCATATAGCCTAAAAGCTTACCTGATCCCACACCGAAAGAGCACTTAGAAGCGTTAGGGAGCAGCTTATGTTTCCTCAAAATTTCAAAAATGCTCCTGAGGTCTCCTACATGCTCGGACGCTGCCTTACTTTTCACCACCATATCATCTATGTAGACCTTAATATTCTTGCCCAATTGTGGCTTAAACATTTTGGTCATCATCCTCTAATAGGTAGATCCCGCGTTTTTTAGACCGAAAGGCATCACCTTGTAGTGGTAGTTCCTAATAGGAGTAACGAAGGCTGTCTTCTCTTGATCGTCCAGAACTAAAGGTATTTGATGGAACCCTTGAAAGGCGTCTAAGAAGCTCATCCAAGGATGACTTACAGTTGCGTCCATTAGCTGATTGATCCGAGGCATAGGAAAGGGGTCTTTTGGACAGGCTTTGTTCAAGTATGTAAAGTCTACACATACCTGCCACTTCTCATTTTTCTTCTTTACTACCACTGTATTAGCCAACCATTCAGGGTAGAACACTTCTTTAACAGCTCCAGCCTGCTTGAGCTTGTTCACCTCATCTCTAACAGTATTAGAATGATCCTTGGATGAGCGCCGAGGTGGTTGCTTCTTAGGGGTGACAAATGGATTAACATTTAAATGATGGAAGATGAAGCTCGGATCCACCCCGGGGCTTCGTAAGCGCTCCATGCAAACACATCAACATTTCACCTAAGAAACTCTATCAGCTCTTCCTTCTCTAGAGGAGGCAGCTGAGCTCCAATCTGAAAAAACTTCTCCAGATCATCACCAACAACAACAGTTTCTAAATCTTCACATTTTGCCTCCTCGGCTAATCCATTGACAAGCAAACTCGGAGCTTTTAATTGCTATAGGCCCCTTTCAGCAGAGGCTGAGGACTCAACTTCGGGCTAATGTAAGATGGCAGCCACCAGGCACTGCCTAGCCGTGGATTGACTCCCAACAATCTCTTTAATTTGGCCGCCCGACAGATATTTCATCTTCTGGTGTAGGGTAGAAGAGACGGCTCCCAGCACATGAAGCCAGGGCTTGGCCACAATGGCCGTGTAGGAGGAATAAGCATCCACCACGATGAAGTCTACCTCCACCACTTCTGAACCAGCCTACACGGGTAGTCTAATCTGGCCCCTCGAAATGACAACCTTCTCATCAAAACTCACTAAGGGTGAATCGTAGGCTATTAAGTCCTCGGGTCTTAAGTTCAACCCCTTGTACAGGTCAGGGTACATTATCTCAGCACCACTGCCTTGGTCCACCATCACCCTCTTCACGTTATATCCTTCAATCATGAGCGTGACCACCAAGGCATCATCATGGGGCTGTATGGTTCCAATCTTATCCTAATTCGAAAAACTTAGTGTCGATTAGATATCCACTCTAGCCTTCTTCGGCTCTGGATTAGTATCCTTGGTGGACAGCTGAACCACAAACATCACTCTAGAAGGATAGGAACCGGTCCTTCCTGGAGTAGTGAAGATGACATTTATCGTACCCAAATGAGGTCTTGAAGAAGAATCTCTCCAGGGCTCTAGATTTGCTCGTCCCTATAGACCACTGGAATGATGCAAAAACTGCTTCAGTTTTCCTTCTCGGACTAGCTGGTCCAGATGATCCCACAAATTCCTACAGTCCTCCATAGTGTGTCCCTAGTCTTATGGTACTAGCAGTAAAGGTTCTGATTGCGCCTCATGGGGCTTCCTGCCATCTTATTTGGCCACTTAAAGAATGGCTCATTCTTAATCTTCTCTAGAACCTGGTGCACCGGTTCTCGGAACACCGCATTAACTACCTGAGTATTGGCAGGCTCTGGCTACTCAGCAAAGTCCCTCCGAGGTCAATTGTTATTGTATCGGTCCGACCTGAAATCCCTCCTCTCTTGAGGGATAACCTTAGCCTTACCTTTCCCTTGTTACTAGTCTTCCTCAACCCTCTTATACTTGTCAATCCGGTCCATGAGTTGGTGCACACTAGTGACAGGTTTTTCGGTCAAAGACTTCCTTAAACCGTGTTCGGCTAGGAGGCCAACTTTGAAAGTACTAATGGCCATGTCATCAAAGTCACCATCTATCTCATTGAACATCTCTCAGTATCTGTCCGAGTATGTTTTTAGGGTCTCCCCTTCTTGCATGGATAAGGACAGTAGAGAATCTAAGAGCCGAGGAACCCTGCTACAAGTAATAAAACAAGAGCCAAATGCCCGGGTGAGCTCCTTAAAGGAATCTATGGCACCCGCCCCTAAGCCATCGAACCATCTCATTGCCACGGGTCCTAAACTAGATTGGAACACCTTGCACATCAAGACTTCGTTCTTGGAATGGACAGCCATTCTCTGGTTGAAATGGCTCACATGCTCCATAGGATTTGTTCAACCATTGTAGATGGTGAATGTTGGTTGATTGAATCGCTGAGGAAGTCTTGCCCTTTCAATCTTGCGTATGAAGGGCGACTTAGAAATCTAATTCAACGCCTTGCTTATAGCGTCATTTCCTAGGCCTTTGCGAGGCAGGCTCTTATACCTATGTTTGTGATGGTATGCCTCATCGTAGGAGAAAGACTCGTTGGGTGGGGTCTTCGACCTTCGTCTATAACTGGCATCCTCTCCATCATCGGAGGAACATTAGAGTTGGAGGGGGTTTGCTTTCGATGTGCATGGCGTAACTTCCTCTTTAAGTGGTCAATCTCCAACTGCATGACTTTGTTATTCTGCTCTTGAGAGATGTGACTTCCAACTCGAGAGTGGCTTCTAACTGTATGCGCGGTGTGCACGCTACCCTCTCAATCTCTCCCGCGTTCAAGACTAAGGAAATGATTTTGTTGTCGGGACCCTGTGGACTCTTCTTGATGGGGACCTAATCCTGCCATTTTTGACTGTTACACTCACTATCACCAAAGTAATCTCCCCACAAACGGCGCTAATTGTAAGGACCTGATTTGAATTCCTAGTCCAAAAGGTGGATGGACTTAAGCTCAAAAAGCCCAAAACAATGAATTTGTAGAGAATGGGTTGGAAAACTGGGTTTTAATGAATCAAACAACAAGTAAAATAGATCTTGATGACAAAGGAATAAAGATAACAAATTTACACTAAGGAAGAATGTCCTCGGCAAAGTTCGAGGAGGATGGTTCTTCTATATTGCTCTTAAGTCTAATTACAAGTGTGGTTTCCAACTGTTACAGTGTTTCTTTCTTGATTTTCCGATCCCCTTTCCTCTAGAGGTCTCTTAAATTATATATCTTCCTCTTAATGATCTTGGCCTTCCATTTGTTGATCATCCAAGCCACTACTTGAGTGCTTGTCCCATCGGACATCCTCTCTGGCCCTCTGTGAGTTGGGATAGCCAAGGCAGCACTGTACAGGGGCCTTCTCGACATAAATGCGGCCAGAAAATTAGCTACAGAGCATTCAATGCAGTGGCAGCAGCTTTTCCTTAGATATTTTGAGCTTCCATCCCTCATGTATGCTCATAATACACATCCCTATTAGTAGAACATCCTGCAAGGTCACCTTGAATGATAAGATATATATTTGATATGTGCTTTGCTCATCCAAGGAGATAATCCTTCTCGGATCACCTTTCCCAATCTTTTCGTTTGCACCTTACTCATGGGCTTCTGAACTTAACATCCCCATTATTGTTTATTCGTCCTTGGACCAATTAACATCCTTGGCTAAGGCCCTAAACCCAATATACAATTTTGGGCCCTTATCCTTACAATATGTTTTTAGTGTTTAATTACTTTCTGTAATAAGATGTTATTGTCTTTTTAAAACTCTTTTTAAATATTTTTGAATTACATGGTGTGGGGTCAGAGAATTTGGCAACCCAGTGGCCCACTTTATACCAAGCCCAAGGCCCATGCCGAGGAGGAGGAAGCCCAATGCCCTCGCCGAGGACAACCCTGTCCTCGGCCAACCAAGACTATGGGAGGAGGAAGTAACGGCTACCATAGGCGGCCCTCCAGGGCATCTAAGGAGAAGGACCAAGTACAACACATTGGCCGTGGAAGGGTGGCCGAGGAGCAAAGCCAGGATTGAATTGTCACTTCCACATTAAATGCGCACGACTGATGTTCTGGCAGCATTAATGGTGAAATGACCCCTGAGCAGTACTGCCTCGGTTACTGCAACTCACAGGGAGTTTTGATAAGGTGGCTGATGGGACGGGTTGTTAGAGAGGGGCATAGATGATTAACAAGTGGAGGAAAGGGATCGTTGGAGGATGACTATATAAGGGGAAGAAGCAAATCAAAGAGGGGGACAATTCTGAGGAAAGAAGGACTATCACCAAGCTCCTCGAACCAGGCTAAGGACAAACCTTTGAGGATAATTTCCATTCGTCTATGTCGAATGGTGGCGAACGCTGCATTGGGCGTTGTCCACTTGCTAGGGCCTAGTTTTTGAACCCGCTCTCTACAAATTCATTGTATTGGGCTAGCTGAGCTTGAGTCCACTCACTCAACAATAGATGTGCTCAAACCCAGTCCCTACAATTGGCACCGTCTGTGGGAAGAACTTGTGTGCTAGCAAACGCAGAGGGCAATTGTTCCTACGTTGCTAACTTACGCAAAGTTAGGTAGTTTTTCGTCACCGCCAACGGCACCGATTCCGAATCCCATAAAAAAAAAAAAAAAAAAAACGAGAAGAAACAACAAACAACGACGCATTTGCTCAAGAAACGATTATTGCAGAAAAATAAAAGATCCAGAGGAAAAAGCGAATAAACATTGTAGCCTTTTTATTAAATAAAGGAATAGTACATTATACAAACAGAGGCTCAGACGGGCTTGTTCTAAAGCCAACTATACAAACAGAGGCCCAAACGGGCTTGTTAAAAAACTAACCCTAGAAAGAAAGGCTGAGGCAGGCTTGTTTTAAGGCTACCAACAACCCCCAGGTCGGTATGGATGGTATCGGTGAGGAGAGAGGAGAAGAGGCGAAAGCGCCTGATGTTCCCATCCCATGATGTTCCCCTGATGCTCCCCCAGCCTCATGATAATTAAGCATTAGAGGCAGCAACACCCGGGCACCGAACGTGACGTAGTCTTGCGAGCCCCTATCGGCGGGTAAGCTAGGCGCGATTCACTACCAGCTTGAAGGGCAGGCAGGGACGTGCACCGGAGAAAAATATGACGTTCTTCATGGACCTCCCTCCTAACTGCTAGACGCGATACCATCAGGATGACGCCCAAACCTTGCTGGGCTGGAAGTCTGACGCGAACTACAACCGCTACGGCTCTCGATCGAGGGAGGAGGACCTTTGGCTTGCTTGCCCTCGCCCCCATCCAGAGCCGTCCCATTCCTCCAAGCCCTGATCACAATCCTGGCAAGGTTATCGAAGGGGCTTGGAAGGTTAGAGGATCATGTTTCCTGTTTAACTAAAGGGTTCGTGAAGTGTGGAAGGACGATTCCCCTAGAAAGCCTTATATAGAGGGCGAAGGTTGGTGGGAATTAGTCCACGCAGAATTCGAAAGAAGAATTATCGGTGACATTAATCCTGACCGAATTCCAAAGAAGCCACCAACCACTGGATTTGCGTGAATCCACAAGGATATTAATGAGGGCGCGCCTCGCACACCGAAGCGTCAGGCGCACAACTCGAACAGCCAAAAGACGCCTTGTAACTAGAAGTGGAGAAAAATTGGAGCGAAGGAGGGGCTACTGTCACACATAAGGGTAGAAATCCGAGCCGCCCCTGTCCAGGGTAGCGCTGGGCCAAGGGCCTAGTCTGAGGAATAACCCATTTCCGATGAGGCGAGGCTGAGACCGTTATCACTCTAGAAGCGAACATTTTAGAGTTGAGGACAAGTCCCTTTACCCCGGACAGTGACGACAAAGTATTAGATTGAACCAAGGTCTTGCATGGTCCTCGGACTCAAGCCTATGGGGAAACTAACCACTTCAAGGAAAACCTGGGTACTAGACTGAACCAAGGTCTTGCATGGTCCTCGGACTCAAACCTATGGGAAAACTAGTTACTTACAGAAGAACATAAGTGTTAGACTGAACCAAGGTCTTGCATGGTCCTCGGACTCAAACCTATGGGGAAACTAACCACTTCAAGGAAAACCTGGGTACTAGACTGAACCAAGGTCTTGCATGGTCCTCGAACTCAAACCTATGGGAAAACTAGTTACTTACAGAAGAACATAAGTGTTAGACAGAACCAAGGTCTTGCATGGTCCTCAGACTCAAACCTATGGGGAAACTAACCACTTCAAGGAAAACCTGGGTACTAGACTGAACCAAGGTCTTGCATTGTCCTCGGACTCAAACCTATGGGGAAACTAGTTACTTACAGAAGGACATAAGTGTTAGACTGAACCAAGGCCTTGCACGGTCCTCGGACTCAAACCTATGGGGAAGTTAACGATTTCAAGAAAACCTGGGTACTAGACTGAACCAAGGTCTTGCATGGTCCCCGGACTCAAACCTATGAGGAAACTAGTTACTTACAGAATGTTATAAGTGTTAGACTGAACCAAGGTCTTGCGTGGTCCCTGGACTCAAACCAATGGGGAAGCTAACCACTTCAAAAAAACCTGGGTACTAGACTGAACCAAGGTCTTGCATGGTCCTTAGACTCAAACATATGGGGAAACTAGTTACTTACAGAAGAACATAAGCTTTAGACTGAACCAAGGTCTTGCATGGTCCTCCGACCCAAACCTATGGGGAAACTAACCACTTCAAGAAAACCTGGGTACTAGATTGAACGAAGGTCTCGCATTGTACTCGGACTCAAACCTACGGGGAAACTAGCTACTCAGAGAAGAACCAAAGGGTACCAAGGTCTCGCATGGCCCTGGACTTAGGTCCCTGGAGAGACTAGCTACGTTCAGCAAAGGAATAAACAAACACAAGCCTATGAGCGTCACTTAAAGCATTCTGAGGCACATTGAACCTAACCCCTCAGCATAATCAGCAACTAACGGCTTTCTTAAGCATTTTTTACTGTCTATAGTAACCAATTCATGTGATGTAGAACCAATATTGTGGAGTTATTCCCTCAGTACTCAATCTGGTAAAAATAGGACGTGGTGTTAAGATGGCTCAATTATCATCCAAGGTCCAAGTGGGAACTGTCACTATGGGCTTTACATTTTTCGATTGTCAATTTAGAATGAAAAACGTGCTGAGCCACTGATATTATGAAGCTAATAATTAAAGCCCAGGTTATATAAGCAGCAAAACTCATCACAATAACAGTAAACACCAAGTAAAAAAAAAAGGATTCATGCATTCAACTTAAAAGTAGCATTACAGTGCCTTAAAAACAAATATACAGTAGTAAATTAAGGCAAGGAGGAAGGAAGACTAGGACGGCACAAGTCAGCGAAGCAAGGTGGTCCGACAAGATTGCCTATTTCTTCAACTTGATAGACAGCTTGTCCTTAGGGGTCTGCCGAGAAGCTTCATCTGATGCCTCGAGGTCCTGGCTCGGAGGTGCAACTTCGGAGGACTCCTTCTCGGCGGGGGGAGCCTGGGAGTTAGCAGTAGGCTTCACCACGTCCTGGGGCGCTGCTGGATTACTGACCTCCTCTTTCCCCAACGTCCTTTGGTGCCCAGTCTCCTCAGCAGGCTTATCAGTCGACATTGGATCGTTGGCAGCACTGGCCTGACCTTCGTCCGTCGCTTTAGAGGCGGTGCCAGCTTCAAGGTCAGCAGAGGCAGCCTCGCGGATGGTGGGGGGATAATACACCCTCTCGGCCCTCCTAAGCCAGACGAGGCCTCAACCCCAGCTTGGTTGAGGGCCTCGTTCCAAGTCTGGGAGCAGTAGCGTCTGCACACCTCGGGCACTTAAGCCTTGAGACTAGCCTCGGTCTTAGCCACTCCCTCAGCAAAGGCCTCCTCCTCCGCCTGCTCTTTGGAGCCCTCAGCATATGTCCTCGCAAACTCGGCCAATTCTTTAGCCCTCAAGGCCTCGTCCCTGGCGTACTCGGCAACACCTTTGGCCCACTCTACCTCAGCCAGTTTCTTCTTCAAGTCGGCGGTATGCTCCTTGTCGACTTGTAGCTGACCCTCAGCCTCCCGCAGGCGCCCTGCCTGGTCCTCGGCTTGTTTCTTAATGCCAGCTAGGTCAGATGCCGCGCTGTCTCGGGTCCTTTTCATCTCTTTCAGGTCCTCCCGTGCCTTCTTGAGATCAGCCTCAGATTTCTTAAGGATATTCGCGGCATCCAAGTACTTGTCGTGCTCCTGATCCAGGGCTCTACCCTGGTTGTCGGCCTCCTCTTCCAACTTGAAAGTGGCCTGGACAGCCTGCCAATCAAAACAAGCACACCGTAAGTTGGGTACGGAGGAATGAAATACAAGCAAAGGTACAAATATCAGAAATCTTACCATACCCAGGTACCTCTTGAGGTTATGGGCAACTTCTTACCTCCTCATGCCCCCCAGCTCAGCCATGTTGGCAGGGAGAAGCAGGGACCTCTCCAGGGCATCGACCACGCGAGCGCTCTCTCCCCCTCGAAAGTCCTTGAGGGTGGTGTCATCCATCAGAGGCTTCCCATGAAGCATGGCGGCAGGCAGCTAGGCCTGGGGCTCGGACTGCTGAATGACCTCTTTTCCCTTGTCCTGACCACCAATCCTCAGCTGCTTGAAAGGTCGGCGGGCTTCATCTTCCTCTTGGGAGGAACGAGATCTGCCTCCGTCCACTAGGTCTTTGCCCTTGGAAGGTCTCTTCCTCTTCGAGTCGGTGGGCTCGGGCAGAGGGTCCGAGGCCGAAGGAATGGAAGACGACCTAGTCTGCGTAGGCAAAGACTTAGTTGGGGGAGGGGGAAGCTTGGGTGGAGGAGAAGGAGGCTTGGACTGTGACTTCCTCGGCGTGTCCTTCCCCGGTTGGCCCTCAAGTAGGTCGAACAGACTAGTTTGAGGTTGTCTTTTGAAACCCATCTCGGCCTGAGTATTAGTCCTTCGTGACAAAAGGCCTGCTTCAGATAAATGGGGGTCGCCCAAGTCACCAGAGGGATCCTCGGAAAGATGGACTTGGTCGAATGCACCAAATTCGTCATCGGACGAACCCAGGTCAACTACTTCTCTCTCTTTTTCCAAACTTCCTCCCTCGGCCTTTGCAGCTCGATGGGACAAGGAAGAGCCTGCCAACGGGTCGCCCTCGGGGATGAAAGATCCTTTAGAAAACGAGAACCTGTGCTCCACCACGGTGATTTGGCCAAGCCTAGGGTCCTTGGCCCTGATCACGTGTCTGGGAGCCGAGAACGACTTATGGAGCGGCTTATACTCGAGGATCTTGTGGACGGCTCTAACTTGGTTGTCAGCCTCGTTCACAAAGATCTCCGCTCTGAGGACCTTTTCCAAATCTTCCTTGTTGACTAAATGGAAGTGACGTTCAAAGGCGTGTGGATCTGCAAAAGAAAAGGCTCGCTCTTGTTAACAACCAAGCAGTATAAACAGTGAAATCATAACAGATCAACCTTCCCATATTCCAAGTGCCCTACCTGGCTCCCCCTCTACTGTCGAGCAGTGAAGGCTATCATGCCACTCCCCCGACACGATGAGAAAATCCTTATTCAACCCCTTGCTAGACTCGGGGAGACACTGGATGAGCCTAACTCTATCATCCCTCGTCTTCATGTAGTAGGACTTACCCGTTAGGTGCTGGAGATTGTAGCACCAATTCACGTCATGATGGGTTAACCTCAACCCCATCTTCTCGTTCAAGGCATCCACGCAACCCAGGATCCTAAACACGTTAATGGCGCACTGGGTGGGGGCTAATCGGAAATGCCTAAGATAGCCCCTCATCACTGACCCCATAGGGATCCTCATACCACCTTCAAGGAAGGAGATTATGGGAATCACTATCTCACCAACCTCCCTCCTAATATACCAATCCCCCTCCTCGCAGTACCTCAGACCCACGTTATCGGGTATCCTATGAGTGGCGATGAATTCCTCCATCGCCTCCTCAGACTCAACCAATTTCTTAAACCTACCCATCCTGAAAGACGGCTAAAAGACTCCGGGAAGAGTGAAAAGAAGAGAGGAGTAGAGGAAGAGGAAAATCAGAAAGGGAAAAGTATAAGATGGAGTAAGGAGAAAACTTACCGAAATAAGGGAAGGCGCTCCGACCCAGGTTTTTTAGGCTGCGAGGAGACGCGAATTGGGCTGAAGACTTGACCGGATTTGGGGTGTGTGCATAAGAACCCATGAATGCAGAATTGGAGAGGCAAACTGGTTCAAATGGGTATTTACCCCTTCACCAAAGACAACTATGCAAGGCTTCCCGCCCATAATGGCGAAAGATCCACGCCGTTGAATTACCATCACACCGTTGAACGTGGGGAGTATGGAGCCGCCAAAATTTAATATGGGTGCGTACCGCATATCGAAGCGCCAGAAACATGCGTTAGACAGGTGAAAAGACTTCAAGCGCTGACTTGGGGCCAGACTAGACAAGCCACGGTATAGACCCGAGGACATCAAAATCCCCCTCCCCGTCCGAGGAGCTGGAGAGCAGGATTTTGAGGGGCTATTGTGGGGTCGGAGAATTTGGCAACCCAGTGGCCCACTTTATACCAAGCCTAAGGCCCATGCTGAGGAGGAGGAAGCCCAATGCCCTCGCCGAGGACAACCCTGTCCTCGGCCAACCAAGACCATGGGAGGAGGAAGTAACGGCTACCATAGGCGGCCCTCCAGGGCATCTAAGGAGAAAGACCAAGTACAACACATCAGCCGTGGAAGAGTGGCCGAGGAGCAAAGCCAGGATTGAACTGTCACTTCCACATTAAATGCGCACGACTAATGTTCCGCCAGCATTAATGGGAAAATGACCTCTGAGCAGTGCTGCCTCGGTTACTGCAACACACAGGAAGTTTTGATAAAGTGGCTGATAGGACGGGTTGTCAGGGAGGGGCATGGATGATCAACAAGTGGAGGAAAGGGATCGTTGGAGGAGGACTATATAAAGGGAAGAAGCAGATCAAAGTTGGGGGGGGGGGGATTCTGAGGAAAGAAGGACTATCATCAAGCTCCTCGGACCGGGCCGAGGACAAACCTTTGAGGATAATTTCCATTCGTCTATGTCGAGTGGTGGCGAACGCTGCATTGGGCGTTGTCCGCTTGCTAGTTCTTGAACCCATTCTCTACAAATTCATTGTATTAGGCTAGCTGGACTTAAGTCCACTCACTCAACAGTAGAAGTGCTTAAACCCAGCCCCTACACATGGCTTAAACAAAAACTGTCCTATGCAATCTTATCATGATTATTTAATATTTGGTAAAATTTAAAACTCTGATTATTATTCTATTGACTTTATTTCTTATTTTATATATGGACAATGTTTAGCTACAAAATTAGTTGTAGTCTAAAACTACAACCTTACTCAATATCTTTTTTATTAGGGGTGAATTTTGAAAAATCCACCATTGAATTGCATCTTCTTCTTATATCCTCCATGCTTGCAAAATTTCTAGAAAATTAAAGATCAATATATAGGTATGTCATCAATAAAATATTTAAATTGTAAGTTTTTGTAGTTTACAATTATGCATAAAATATAAGCTTATAGATCATATAGTAAATAATATCTGATTGACACAAAATTTGACATATGTATTAAGTGCATAAAGAACATAAAGAACATGTAATTCAACGGTTAGATCTTCAAAATATATAGTAATATTTATTTTGTTGAGTTAGGTTGTAGTTTAAGGTTACAACCAATTTTATAGCTAAACTTTATCCTTTTATATATTTATGTATTATTTCAAGTTTTGTTCTTTTATTTTTATTAAAAAGAAGATAAAAATTAAAAAGAATATGTTTAAACTTTTTTTTTAAATTTTTTAATTTTCACAACAAACAAAAATATGGGTAAATCCAATTTGTAAAAGATTGAATATAAGTGTTATTAAAGCCATTTAGGCTTAGCTCATTTCTGCTCTAAACACAACTGAATCAAACATGAACCTACTTGACCCAAACCATTTACTAGGTTTAAGTCTATCCATTGATTGCAGATAAGGTGGCCCCATCATTAATGTACCCTTTATATAGGTTACCCACCCATCTAATAACTATGATGTAAACATCGTCAAAATTGTTTGGAAGCTTTGATTTTAACAAGTGGAAAAGTAATGACATAAGTTGGAGGTAGATGCTTGGAAAGGGAATCTCCCAAACCCCTCCATAATATTGCCCCACTTTAATGGGAAATGATTTTGAACCCATCCTCATCTCTTTTTCGATTTTAAGCTCTGAAAGCCATCCCTGTCAAGTGAGGACAATGACCATTCATAAAACAATAATCACACACACACACACACACACAGTGTATGTGTAAGAAATGGGGCATGGGATGACGCTAGTCTAGCCTTTGGTGGCCAAAGAAAAGAATATCTATAATGAAGCCTAAAAGTGTTCTTGGTGTTATTTGAGTGAAAGGATCTATGCATATAGAATGCAATGGACACAACACAAAAAATTACAACAATTTTACAATATTTCCAAACTAGCATGCCACATAATTTAAATTAGAAATTGTTGAAACTTCTTGTTATATCTATAGTATTACTCATATCATAGCAAGAATCAACAACAAAAAGATACATTTCAAAAGATGAATACCATCTTAAAATATGTGATAAAAATTTGAGGATTAAGCGTGCGTTTAGGATCAGTTTAGATTTTCAAAATATGTAGTTATGTTAATTATTTTAATGGAAGATATAGTCTTAGGCTACAACCAAGTTTTTAGCTAAATTTTGTTTCAGTTTATTTAGCTTTTTGTTTTTTTTTTTTACTAAATGTGTGCCAAAGTATGCTTCTATTTTGGAAAAAAGTTACAAAAAGTGAAGAAAAATTAATTTTTTTAATGGAAGTTATAGCTTTAGGCTACAACAAAGTTTGTAGCTAATTTTGTTCTAGTTTATTTAGCTTTTTTCTATTTTGTTTACTGAATGTGTGCCAAAGTATGTTTGTATTTTGAAAAAAAAGTTATAAAAAGTGAAGAAAAAGTGAGTTTTAAAAATTTGTACTTTTATATATATATATATATAGAGAGAGAGAGTTTCAGCCTATAACGTCTGTTTCTAATGAATCTGCTCTTTATCATCAGACCAGACATTTGTTAGGACATATGTGTTTTTACTTGTTAAGAACATATGTCACTTATTTATGTAAATTGGCTAATCCTTTGACAAAACGCACTCTACTTGTAATTGGGTAGTTCTAGGTGTTTTTAATACTTCAAGAAACAAGATTTCAAGGTCAAGTGTTGAAGTCATCAAGTCTGTCTAAGAAAAACAAGCTGAAGTGCAATTTCATTAAAGCTCGACACTTGCTCGATAGCTACCTCGACACCTGCTATATGTCGAAATTTATAATTTCAGATTTTCTGATCTGATTTCCTTAGGATCCGTGAATATGCTTTTGGGCCTTCTTTTCTTCAAACCCTAAACATATAAAAGGATTGTTTTAAGAGTCGTCAAATTGTACACAAGTTTCAAAAGCATTGAGCAATCTCTGTTCAAGCAAATTGTGATCAAAAGACGAAGTTCTTGACCTAGTTCATCTTCTCTGAAGAAGTTGCTGTGTATTTGCACCAAAGGGTTTTGTGACCAAGCATCTTCCTGATATTCATCGTGTAGGATGAACTGAAGAACTTTCCAGCCAACCTCTCCTCCTTAGTTGGTGTTTAAAGTCGCGTACTGGGATCCGCGCATTGGTTAGTCACGTATTTGGGAGCCGTGCATCAAAAGGGGAACTGTCACTACAGATCAAGTCCAATTGGGTATTGGAGTAAGGGTTCAACTGTAGGTTGGTAAGGTACTTGGAATTCCTTTACTTGTAACCGTTTGATTTTATAATAGTGGAGTTTCGGGAGTGGTGACCTGAAAATCACCCGGTGGGGTTTTTGCCGTTAGGGTTTTCTCCATTCGTAAACAAATCACCGTGTTATTTAATTTCCACTGCATATTTAGTTTTTGGTGATTTGTTTGTGCTTCCACGTGTTTGCATGATTAATTGATTAATTAACAACTTGGCTAATTAATTAATTGGTTTAATCACAAGGGGTCATTCAGATTGTGGCCTATCAAGTGGTATCAGAGCGGGCACACTCTGATTAGGTTTAATCTTTGCTGTGTTGATCCATTAACCCCTGTTTGTCATGGATAGAGGACAGTCATTAATCATGCCTCCTTTATTTGATGGCACTAACTATGCATACTGGAAAGTACGCATGAGAGCTTTCTTGCAGTCTTTAGATAAGAAGGTGTGGCAAGCTGTAGAGATTGGCTGGACCAAGCCAAAAGAAGAACCAGCCGATTGGGACGACGCCAAGATCAAGGCGGCAAACTTCAACAGCAGAGCGTTGAATGCCCTATTTAGCATAGTCACCAATGAAGAGTTCAAGAAGATATCCTCAACTGAAATTGCTAAGGAGGCATGGACTATCCCCCAAACAACCTATGAAGGAACAAAGGCTGTCAAAGATTCAAAGCTTCAGAGGCTCACTACAAGCTTTAAAGAGATTAAGATGGAGGAGGATGAGTCGTTTGATGAGTTCTATGCCAAGCTCAAGGACATAGTGAACTCAGCTTTCAATCTTGGGGAAACCATCTCTGAACCCAAGGTTGTAAGGAAGGTGCTCAGATCTCTACTTGAGAGATTCCATGCCAAGATTACGGCAATAGAAGAATCATAGGATATTGACAAAATTCTTGTGACTGAGCTGGTTGGAAACTTGCAGACCTACGAGCTAGGACTATCTAGGATTGGCAAAACGGGTAAAAGCAAAAGCATGGCCTTGAAGGCAAAGAGCAGTGATACAGATGAGTCTTCTGATGATGAAGATTCCAAGATGAAGTCCTACATTACAAGGCAGTTCAAGAAGTTTATGAAGAATGCCAATGGGAGGAACTTTGACAAGGACCGCAGAAAATCCAGTTCTTCTCAGTTTAAGAGCCAAGACAAAGGGAAGAAGGATGCTAAGGATGGCGGTCAGTACACTGTTCCTGCAGGACCAAAGTGTTTTGGATGTCATGGATTCGGTCACATGAAGCACGAATGCCTGACATATCTCAAGAGCATTGGGAAGAGTAAGGCACTTGCTGCAACTTTGAGTGACACAGAGCTTGAAGATGATTCCGACAATGAGGATGAAGGAATCTTAAATGCCTTCATTGCCACAGTCAATCCTACTGAAGGGATTGTTAAAGAAGTGGATGAAGAAGAAGAACTGGTGGAGTCCAAATTTGAGAAGATGGATGATCAAGATGATATCCATTCAGCCTATGAAAAGCTTTACAAGCTCTTTGAGAAGCATGAGAAATTGTATAGGCTGGCCACCAAGAAGCTCAGTGATGTGGAACTTGATCGTGAAGAGTTGTCCACAAAGTTTGATGAGGCAAATCAAACTATTGGAGTACTGAGGTTTGAGAATAACTTTTTGGTTGAGAAGACCAAGAAGCTTTAAATAGAGTTGTCTCAAGTTAGAGCTCAATTGGAGAGGACTTCAAGTGCAAAGCTTGATGAGATGCTTAGCAATCAGAAATCTGCTTCGGATCGAACAGGCTTAGGGTATGGTCTTTCTTTCTCTAATACTGCTTCTACTAGCAATACTGTTTTTGTTTCTCCTGCTAATAACACTGAAATTGAGAACACTGATGTTAAAACTGAATTAGTTAGTGAGAACTTAGACAAGGGTAAATCTATCTTAGGAGCACCCTCTAAGCAAGATAAGAAAGATGCTAAAAACCCTAGGGCTAAGAAGTCTAACTCTCAAAAGCCTAAACAAAAGAAGCAGCATCTCTGTCATCATTGTGGAGCTATCGGTCATACTCGACCAAATTGCTATAAGTGGCTAGCCACTCAACAGAGCAACGGCATGATAGCATCTGGAAGCCAAAATCAGCTTCAATCCTCTCTTGCTCCTCTTGGAGATCTTCTAAAAGCCATCATGTTCCTTTCAAACTTGAACGGTTTCAATTCTTCCCCCTCACCGCCGATTCAAGGGTTCAATCAAAGGAAAGGCTCTTCCAAGGTGTGAAAGAAAAAGGACTCTAAGTGATTTCATCACTTTCTTTTCCCTTCTTGTTTTTTTCTTTCTTGTTTGTTGCATTGCTTGTGTGTTTTGCATTTTTGTTGAGTCAGTCTAGTTTTATGCTTTGCTTTGTTTAACATGTTTTTGTGTGTTTACTTTCAGTTTTGTTTATTTTGTTTTTAAAATAAAATTAAAAAAAATTGAAAAATCAGAAAAATACAAAAACAGTGTGTGTTTTTGTATACTTTGGTATTTGTGTACCTTGGATGACTATTGAAACAAAGTTTCTAAACTTTGTATCTCTTGTAACTTAGATGAGCATCTCTTTGCACAACTAAGCAAGTGAGCTTTGTGGCTCTTGTTTGTGATGAGTAAAATTAAGTTATCTCTTAAAGCTTAACACTCATATCACTCTTTTTGACGGGTAGGATTAGAAAATCCTAAGAGAAAGACATAAATAACCATCTCACCACTGTTGTCCGCCAATCATAATATGACACCTGTATGCTTCGGCATAGCAAAAGTGTAGTGTCAAAGACATTTGTATGCTTCGGCATAGTAAAAGTGCGATGTCAAATGCTTAACATCTTGGGTATTTCTTTTCTCTCTTTTATATGCCCATGTATGGTATGCTAAAATAAAAGAAAATATGCAAAGAAAATAAAAAGCAAAAAGATCAAAAATGCTTTAAATATGGTTGCAAGCGTGTATTCTAGAAGATGTGGGAGTTATAGGATGTACCTCGAAGGTGATAGTTCCCATCAAATAGTTATGATCGTGTGTGAGTTAAAAGGTACTTTCTCATATCTCAGATCGTCATAACATGTATACACATATGCAATCTTGTGATGTTTTTCACACACAACACGTAATATTCTTTGCTACTTTTGATACATGTGCAGGTACAATGTGATTTGGCCATCACAAAGGTTTTACATGTGCTAATGTATGCTCACTAAACTATCTTAACTTGTTTTTAAAAAATAAAATTGGTTAGACTTGTTTAGTATGTGTGTGTGTGTGTTTTTGAGGATCTATGTGCTTAAATTTTTGTCGAGAGATGATTTTGAGAGCTTTATATGTTGATTGGATCAATGGTTGAGGTATATGTTGGATTGCATTCATGTATGTGTTTTTCTCTTCTCGAAAAACTGCTTTTAATTGCTGGCTCGACACCACCTCGACACCTCCTCGATACCTGGTTATCTATCGAGCTTCTCAAGCCTTTTCTTATCGCAATCTCGAAACCTGTCTCGACACCTGGTGGATCAATCGAGAAAGTTCCTATCTCCTCGATACCTTCTCGATACTTGGTCGATCGATCGAGCTTCTGTTCCTTGAAACTGGTTCTTATACCTCGACACCTCTCGATACCTTCAGCTGTTGACGGCCATTTCCTCGACACCTTCCTCAATAGCATCCTCGATACCTCTCGACACCTCAGCTGTCAAGATTTACTAAGGTGTCTATTTAAGCTCCTGTCGCGATTTTCTCTCATTTCACTCGATCTCTCTCGATCTGTCCGTGGCGGTTCCTCTCCCAAACACCCTTTTCTCACTCAAATCTTCAAACCCACTTGATTTTCGGTCTTCCCTTGGTTTCAATCACTTGGTAAGATCTCATTTCCCTTCCTTTCTCATGCATTTCATGTTTTGAAACTTAGGTTTTGAGATTTTTGGAAATTTTTGGGGTTTTTCAAAATTGATGAGTTTTTCTTGAAATTTTGGGTTGGGTTTTCACTTAAATGTTTTCAAAATGTCATACATTGCATTTCATGTGCATTAGAATGATATTTACATGCATTTAGATGTGTGCTCTATGTTTGTGTGCTGGTAGGATTGGATTGGGCTGAGCCCATGATGTTTTTCAATTTGCATATCACATGCTCATGCATTCCCATGCATACGTACTTTTTGTTCAATATATTTGATATATATGAACTGTGTTGGGACTTTTCTGATTGTCTCCCTCTCTATCTCTTTCTCATTCTTTTACGTTAGTAGTGTCTATGGCACCCAAACGTAAATCCACTCCGGCTCGGAACCCTCTGCGTTCTGGAGCTTCCTCTTCTTCTGATTCTGCTCCTCTTAACCTTCGGTTCCGTGATGGAGATGCCCACAAGGCATTTTCGGAGAACTTTTCTCGACGAGGTGTTCATTCGGAATGCCAAGTCATTTTGGCGGACTTCGCCGACACTGACCTTCCCTCTGTCATTCACAGTAGGGGATGGGAGTCACTGTGTGACGTCCCGGTCACCTGTCCTCTCGTGCTGATTCAGGAGTTTTACTCCAACATGCACGGGATAGATCGTTCAGTACCTCTCTTTTTCACTTGCGTTCGAGGTACGCGCATCCTTGTCACACCGCAGTTAGTTGCGAATGTGCTTAGGGTTCCTAGGATTGAGTTTCCTGACTATCCTTCCTATGAGTGTCTGAGGACTGTGTCCAAAGATGAGCTCATTTCTGCCTTTTGTCAGCGCCTTGCTGATTGGGGTGAGCATCAGTACACATCATGTAGGCCTTTTGCTAAAGGTCCTAGATTCCTAAACATGGTGATGACGTTTGTACTCCATCCACTCTCTTACTACAACTCTATCACAGAGCCTCATGCTCGATTTTTGTTATCTCTTTTAGAGCATCTTACTATAGATTTTCCTTCTCATTTTATTCTTTCTATCATAGATGTTCATCTTGATTCGGCGTCCCATGATAAGCTCTTCTTTCCTTCAACTATCACGAGGATCTTACGCCATTTCTCTATCCCCTTTCTTGTGTCCGACCACTTCACACACATATGTGCCATAGATGCCGCTACCGTAAAACGTAGTGAGGCTCAGTTTAGGTCGCGATAGACAGATTCCACTCCTCCATCCCGTTCAGCTCCATCTACATCTGCTCCTTCTTCATCTACGGGCGATGTATCTCTTGGAGACATCATGGTGTAGCTGCAGCGCATGGATACTCGCCTCGATACACTCTCCACTAAGTTGTATCAGGTGAATGTTTGTGTTGGTCGTATTGCACGACGGCAGGCGACCATGGGTGGTTTTGCTCCAAAGGCTTCTCCTTCACCACCTTCTCCAATGGCTTCAGGCTCTGAGGATGATGATGATGATGATGATGGTGATGATGATGATGCTTCGAATGATGATGATGGAGATGCTAGCTCTACTGATGAGATGTCTACATGGCACTCTACCCTTTGTCACTCGTGACAAAAAGGGGGAGTAGTTTTGGGTTATGAGAGTAGTCATCTTAGGGGGAGAGTTAGTATAGGACATTTTTGATAAGGGGAGTGTTGATATTTTGAGGGATGTAGTGAGGTTTTGATGTATCTTTTCTTTTCTATTCTTTATAGATATATTGATCTTATATATGAGGTCTTTTGACCAATTTTACATATATTGTACTTATTTTTCTTTATATATGTGGATGTATGTTTCTTTCACCTCTCTCTTCATGTGTTGTTTCTTCTCTATCTTTATACACATGTTCTTTATACTTGTATGCAATCTATTATTTCTGTTTTACACAAGATGCCTTGATGAGTTTTGTTTAAAGTGTTTCAGAAATACAGGTTGTCAAAGTCTACTTGCCATAAACTCTCTTCTTGCAAAGTTTTTCAAGAGTTTGTGTTAGGATAGATTTTATTGTATTCAACAAGTGAATATGAGTTGAGTGATTTATGACTTCTCTCATATGTTCATTTGTTTGTTGTGGTTTTGTCACGGATTGCCAAAGGGGGAGATTGTTAGGACATATGTGTTTTTACTTGTTAAGAACATATGTCACTTATTTATGTAAATTAGCTAATCCTTTGACAAAACGCACTTTACTTGTAATTGGGTAGTTCTAGGTGTTTTTAATACTTCAAGAAACAAGGTTTCAAGGTCAAGTGTTGAAGTCATCAAGTCTGTCCAAGAAAAACAAGCTGAAGTGCAATTTCATTAAAGCTCGACACCTGCTCGATAGCTACCTCGACACCTGCTATCTGTCGAGATTTATAATTTCAGATTTTCTAATCTGATTTCCTTGGGATCCGTGAATATGCTTTTGGGCCTTCTTTTCTTCAAACCCTAAACATATAAAAGGATTGTTTTAAGAGCCGTCAAATTGTACACAAGTTGCAAAAGCATTGAGCAATCTCTGTTCAAGCAAATTGTGATCAAAAGACGAAGTTCTTGACCTAGTTCATCTTCTCTGAAGAAGTTGCTGTGTATTTGCACCAAAGGGTTTTGTGACCAAGCATCTTCCTGATATTCATCGTGTAGGATGAACTGAAGAACTTTGCAGCCAACCTCTTCTCCTTAGTTGGTGTTTAAAGTCGCGTACTGGAATCCGCGCATTGGTTAGTCACGTACTTGGGAGCCGTGCATCAAAAGGGGAATTGTCACTACAGATCAAGTCCAATTGGGTATTGGGGTAAAGGTTCAACTGTAGGTTGGTAAGGTACTTGGGATTCCTTTACTTGTAACCGTTTGATTTGATAATAGTAGAGTTTCGGAAGTGGTGACCTGAAAATCACCCGGTGGGGTTTTTGCCGTTAGGGTTTTCTCCATTCGTAAACAAATCACCTTGTTATTTAATTTCCACTGCATATTTAGTTTTTGGTGATTTGTTTGTGCTTCCACGCGTTTGCATGATTAATTGATTAATTAACAACTTGGCTAATTAATTAATTGGTTTAATCACAAGGGGTCATTCAGTTTGTGGCCTATCAACATTAATCGGTTTTGGTGTAGGCGGAGATTGATCCCCATGTCTCTTATTAAACCATTAGAGACTTTACCAATTGATCAAATTGGAACCCACTAAATATTTGTACATAAAATCTAAAATTTAGCTAAAAAGCTGGACCAAAACATGCAATATATGTATAATTAAACCTAAATTTTTTTTTTTTTTTGAGAAACAACCTAAATTTTATTCTGGTTCATTATTTTTAAACGTAATGTAAAGAGTTCTACTATTATAATAAAAAATCTCACATTATGTTTTCAACAAGTTGAGATGTTAATTTACTGTATGTTAAAATATAATAAAATTATACCTCAAACTCACAACAGTTCAAAATAATATTATTGTAAGATTTTGTTGTGTTTATGAAATTTCTCTAATAAAAAAAAAAAAAAAAAACTAGCTATTTATTTATTATATTATTGATTTGACATTAATCACATTTATTGATATTTTGATTTAGGCTCTGATCATTTTGTATTTAACAGTCTCCATACTATTTCACATTTGTGTTCATGATGGGTGATGTTTATTATACACACCCTAATATACTTAAGTTTATACACACTCATAAAATGCACTAAAATTGTAACTCACGATTTCAATGGATATTAGAGGCGTGTATAATCATGTGTGTGACAAAATGTGTGTAATAGTATTTATACTACCTAATATACAAGTGTCATGCGAAACATTTCACATCAAGAAACGGGAAGGCCAGGGCTATCAAAGCAAATCAGCAAGCCGACCAAACCAACCTGCCGTAGCCTAATCCGATGCTTCCGGTGGTCAGTGTCAGTATCAACCCTCTGAAATCGACTCTGGCGTGTTGTATGGCAGTTTCCTCTTCTAATACCCAAGCCCACCCGACCCGACCAAGAAACCCATCAAATTAAGGTTGAATCCACCCAGATCCGGCAATGATAAGGCCTCCTCCGCTTAGATCCGGCCACATTTGACCCTCTTCCACTAAGATCCGACCAAATTTGGCATAGATCTGCTAAGATCCAGCCATGTTTGGTACAATTCCACTAAGATTCGGCCATGTTTGGCACAAATTTTGCCAAATTCGACCACGTCAATCTCTTCTTAGCTCAGATCCAGTGATATTGTGCTCTTCTCTACTCAATTTAGACAATGTCATGCTCTCCTCTACTCAAATCGCCACCACCACCACTTCCTAATTAGTTTCTCCCGAATCAACCAATCGTTTGCCTAAGCCCAATCCAACTCGACCCATGTTAATTGGTAGTCAGTTGCATGTCCTATCATCTTTCGCTTGACTTGAGCTCAGCGGTCTCAAGTTGAGTTCAAAACTGATCCAAATCGACTCATGTACAGCCCTACGAGAAACAAATAGTTAATACTTAATAGAGAGATGATATCTCATGCGCCTAAAGCATATACTATATTTCCCTCGATAGATTTATGAATCTGTGACCGCACACCACATGTCAAGATGGATACAAAAAGGCTACGGCCCATTGGAAAAGTATTGAGAGCTTCTTCTTGGAACTAGTAGAGAGTGCAAGTTATTATGCGTAGTCCATGATAGTGGATGTGGTCCAGGTTCTTGTCTCCAGCAAAAGTCTCCAAGATTGTGGGTTTAGGTTCTTTGTCCCATTGAAAGTCTTTTTTATTTATTTTTAAGTCCCGTTGAAAAGTCTTGCCTCTTGCCACTCATATGTTTCTCATCCTTTCATTTTGTCTCATGATGGTCTTGACGCATTCAAATGCACTACAAAAAATTGGACCTATAGTGGCGTTTTTTTTTAGTGGCGTTTGTAAAAAATGCCATTATAGGTACGCTATAGTGGCATTTTTTATAAACGCTACTATAGGCGTATCTATAGTGATGTCTCATCTATGAACCATGCCCCGTTATTGTGGTCACGGTTTGGTTTTTCCTTGCAGAAAAGTCTCTGAATATATAAATAGATAGATAATTATGTGCCTCTTTGGTTCAATTTTGTAGCCTAAAAAGCACGTTAGCTAACTCAAAAAGTAAAATGGTGTGTTTGGTATTTTATATATATTAGTAATTTACATATTAAACGACACTTTTATAAGTGCTAGTCAAATTCTCAAGTTTTTCAAAATTAAAGGTTCATACTACCTTCGTTATAGGAACCATAACAAATATTAAACATCAAAGAAATTATTGTACATATTTGAATCATTTACTTAATTGTTGTTTTATAATTTATTTAATTAAAAATGTTAGTAAATAAATGTAGATGTCTTTTTTTTTTTTTTTCACTAAAGCCACAAGTCAATTAATTGTCCCCCAATCTTAATTTCAACTCATTTAGAGAAAAATCTTTGGTAATCAGAGTAAAAGGAAAATTTTTTTGACTTCATATTATTTTATTTTTAACTAGAACAATAAGTTAATAATCACACCATATTATAGTTATTCACTATAGAAAGACACAACAATAATTGCAAAACTTAAGAACTACTGTTTTTAGTGCTTGAGGAGACATCTTCACTTGTGATACTAATAGTAATAGAATCAAGACTAGGGTAACTTAATCCAGTATTGATCGTACTTAACTCAATTCCACTATTCGACTCCAACACCTGTCCATGGTAAAAATTGTTGTACCAAGGAGCTCCATTGGCAGTGGCAACACGGAATGATACTACTTCTGAATCAGTATCTTTGGTCGCTTCTTCTTGCTCTTGGAGCTCTAATGCGAACTCTAGCTTTTCCATCACATCATTCATTGTGGGCCGTTGGATTCCATGATCACATATACAACTTTCTGCAAGTTCCATGTATACCTTTAAACACTCTGGCACTATCTTATTCATCAAATAAGGATCAATGATCTTGCTTATGGTCCCTCTATCAATGCATTTTTTAGCCCAACTAGCCAAATTTCGCTGCTCTTCTTGGAGTTTTGGATTTAGTGCCTTCCGAGCACACAACACTTCAAACATCACTACACCAAATGAGTATACATCAGATTTCTCAATCAATTGCTGGCGTCTTGCATAATTTGGATCCAAATACCCCCATGTCCCTTTTACTAGGGTACTAACAACAGTGTTATCTAAACCCATTTTGGGCAATCCGAAATCCGACACCTTGGATACCCATTTCTCGTCCAGTAGAATATTTGTTGTCTTAACGTCACGGTGGATAATAGGATGTTTTGTACATGTATGGAGGTAGTGCAAACCACGTGCTGCTCCTATGCATATTTGGAGCCTTTGTTTCCAAGTGAGGGGATCATTAGGTGTGTTAAATGTAGATTATTATTAGCAATGTGATGTGTTATACCATGTTGTGTATGCTAAAGTGGATGCGAAAGAGGAAGCATAAAATAGGAACACTGAGAACACGAGGGTTACGTGGTTCAGCCTTGAAGGCCTACATCCACGGAGGAATCCCTTAAGGGCTATATCTTTATTGTATAAGAGTGTAGTACAATTACCTGTGTTACAATGAACCCTAACATGAGTATATATAGGCGACTAAACCCTAGACTACTAGTACAAGCAGGAATGGGCTTGGGTCTATTACATTGGGCTAATATATGTCTAATATATATATCTCTAACACCCTCCCTCAAACTCAAGGCGGAAGCTCAATGAAGGCTTGAGGTTGGATAAGCATGAGAAGATCACTTGAAGATGCCTTGAAGAATGCCTTTAAAGAAACCACAATGAAGAATGTGCCAATTGACCAATTTTGGAGCTTCAAATGAAGAAACGGAGTCCAAAATCGGAATCTACATGAAAAATTGAACAAGATAGGCCCTTTCGAAAATTTTGACTTTTAGTCAAAGGTCAAAGCAAAAAGTCAAAGTCAATAGAAGTCAAAGTCAACGGTCAGTGCTCACGGGTCAGATCCGAGTGGTCCGGGTCGGGTCGGTCCGGGTCAACGATCAGCTAGGTGACGTGGTGCTGACGAGGCGACATTGCTGACGTGGTTGGAGACGTGGCCGCTGACGTGGCTTTGTTTGCTGCGTGGCTGCTGATGTGGAGTAATGACGTCATCCGATGATGTCATCAGAGGGTCTTCGGTGCGTGTAAGGCGCGTGCATCTGTTACAAGCTTGTGGGAACGACGGCAAGGATCCAGGAGGCGCATGAGAGCGCGTGCTGGCTCAGTTGAGGACTAGATTTTTGTGAGTCGTAGAATGGCAGAGGAGAAGGCCGATATGGCGGCGCGTGTAACCGATGGATGATCTGCACTTGATTAAATCGTGGCAGCGCGTGTGGGAGGTTCCGGAGCTGTTGGCGGCGCGTGGTGGCGCGTGAAGCTTCCTTTGGTGGCCAAGTTCTTGGGTTTTGGTCGCGGGAGGTCGTGGATCACGTCTGTGGTGTTGGTTTCATCAGGCGAAGCTTGGATTTGCACAGATCTGAGAAGTTGAGTCGCGGCTTTGCTTGAGTTTGTGGATCTTGGACACAGCACTGAGCCACGGTGGCTGCGAGATGCCATGGAGTCTAGATCCAGCAGAGAAGCATGTGTGACTTTCGATGGTGGTGTGCACATGAGAATCTTCTTTGCTTGCTAGAGATTTTGTTTGATGCCAAGAACGGAGTTTGGCTCTGATACCATGTTAAATGTAGATTATTATTAGCAACGTGATGTGTTATACCATGTTGTATATGCTAAAGTGGATGCGGAAGAGGAAGCATAAAATAGGAACACTGAGAACACGAGGGTTACGTGGTTCAGCATTGACGGCCTACATCCAAGGAGGAATCCCTTAAGGGCTATATCTTTATTGTATAAGAGTGTAGTACAATAACCTGTGTTACAATGAACCCTAACATGAGTATATATAGGCGACTAAACCCTAGACTACTAGTACAAGTAAGAATAGGCTTGGGTCTATTACATTGGGCTAATATATGTCTAATATATATATCTCTAACAAGGTGTGTCATAGAGGTGGTGGCGTAGGGTACCATTTGTCATGTACTCATAAACAAGTATCATCTCACCCACATCATCACAATATCCAATGAGAGATACCAGGTGCACATGACGAAGCTGAGAAAGCATTTTGATCTCTGTCATAAACTCAAGAGCACCTTGTCGAGACTCTTGTTTCATGCGCTTGATTGCTACCATCATATTACCTGGAGGACGAAATATTGTTTTATTATGTTTTTTAAAACCCAATAAATATAACAATGAATGTGGTTGATAGATTTTAATAACCTACAAAGACATATTAGTTTGTAAGTTATATTTAATAAAACTTGCACTAACCCTAGCTAACACCACTATTTTATTATTGTGTAAACAAAAATATTTACAACTTATGTCTAGTTTCTATAATATTTTGGAAACTTTAAGATGCAAAGACTTGTCCTAAAATAGTATCACTAATCTTAATTATATGCAGTTAGAAATCCCAATATTACTGCAATTAGGGAAAATTCAGGAAAAAACTAAAAATAAAAAGATAATCATGGTATTATACATTACCTTGCTCAATCAGACCCTTATAAACATTTCCAAAGCCGCCTACACCGATAATTAGATCTTGGTTGAAGTTGTTGGTTGCTGTTTTGATTTCATCTAGTCTGAAGTAGCGGCATAGTTCTCCAGGCAGTGATGAAGCTGTTCTCCTTGAGAAGTCTCTTTTGTAGGGATCTGGCCTAGACCACCGCCACCAGTTTGCTAGTGGATGGTAAGAACCATAGTGCTTGGTCTTCTTCAGTATACAGAGAACCACGCAACAAACTAGAGTGAGCACGACCAATAAGCCCAAAACACTTCCAATGGCAATGAATGTTGTTGTCTTCTTTGACTTGGACTCGTTGGCTGCCCCAGCAAGTTGTTGTTGATCAAGCAATGGAGCAGCAATGGCAAGATTTTTGTCTGAGTCACTCAATTTGAATACTTCCACGCCGTTTAAAATGGCATCGATCAATTGAGCATCTAATCTAGGGTGTAGATCAATGGAAAGCAGATGTGTGTCATTACCCTTGTTTTTTATCATTACTACGTAGTAGTCCTTGTAGTAAGGCGTATCGTTGTCGTCAGTCCACAATAGTACATCTGCTCTTTCTTCAGCCAGCTGATAGTCTATATAGATATAGAATTCCCTATTCCCACTGGCATGTATATCGGGCTCTATTTCGCAGAAATGGAGCCTCACCAGATAATTGAATCCTGTATCAACAGGTAAGCCCCATGTCAAATTAGACTGCCTGTTCTTGTTACTGTCTGGACCCATTGATATTGCAGACTGATAGACAGCATCAGGTGCAGTGTAATTTGGTATTTCTGTGTATTTTGGCTTCAAAGATGGATCGTGAGGCGCAAAGCCTCCAGACAACAAATAATCTCTATCCTCTGACCATTTTCTGAACATGCCTGTGTTTCCTTTGCTTGTATTGAGCTTCCACCCACGTTTAATCGATAAACCATTTCGAGAGCCATGCTGTAGTCTATGTAGATCTGAGTAGGTTGGCCAACGAAAACTGGGACGAATTCTTCACCTTTAATGACACCTTGTGGCTTGTAGTACAGGTCCATAGGCATGGAGACTATCTCAATTCCATTGATGAAAGCATGGTGATTCATAGAAGTACTTGTAAAAGGGATGAAGGTTAAGTTCAATTTTTGATTCTTATCAACATTGATGCAGAACTCTTTATAAACATTCTTTTGGTCCAATGAATCAGTATAAATGGAAGCACTGAAGTTTCTAAGTAAGGTGAATGAACCTACTTTGACAGTGAAAAAGTCCTTAGAACTTTCAAAACCTGAGTAAACAGCGGAGTAGAAGTACAACCGGATGAATTTCGGGCCAGGAGTGACCAGAAACACGTATGTGAATTGCCAATAAGATAAACGGGCAATCATGTAGGGGACAATCTCGACGGAGACTTGGCTTTGGGCTTCTGTTGGAGCAAACTTGGAGCCTTTGTCTCCGATCCAGTCATGGTCATCATTCCCCTTCAAGCTGCCAGGAGAGCCACAGTTAACGACAATATTTTCAACAGGATTGTAAAGAGGTGTAGAAGTAGCAATTGTTAAATAGGAAGAAGGAAGAATAAGCAGCAGACGTATAAGATAGGTGTGAGCATAGGGTGGCTCTTCATGAGTGCAAGAGGTCAGTGACTGTAACAAAGTAATTTGAGAAAAATTATTGAACTAGAGCAACAACGGGTGGGAGTGAGTGAAGAAGACTGCCAAGTTGCTTTATGTTTGTGATGAGAATATCAGTACATATTAGTAACACTCTTATATATGTCCTTGCTCGGTTCTAAGTGGGGGACCCATGCTTGCTTTTGGACTCGGCCAAATTCTAGAGAGAGTTTCTGTTTCTTCAAGGTGTTTCTGCGAAATGCCCAAACTCTAGTCACCCCTAAACTTGGATAAATATTTGCAGAAAGAATAGATATATATATATATATATATCTATTCTTTCTGCAAATATTTATCCAAGTTTAGGGGTGACTAGAGTTTGGGTATATATATATATATATATATGTGCGTGTGCGTGTGTTTGTGTTTCATTAAACTGATTATTAATAATATTTACAGTTTTCAAAATATATAGAATCAAGCAGAGTGAGATTAATTAAAGTTGAATGAATTATTTTCTTGAGCTTTCGCCTTCCCATTGTGATATTGAATGAATCCGAACTTAATAGGGATGCAGTGTAAACCCTTTATAATTTACGCTTTCCAATACTATCGTCAAATTCTTACAAGATTTCACAAAGTAATGAATAGAGTCTAGCACACCAAATTCTTTCTCAATATCTCTATGTTTCAGAAAATCAACTCCAATCAAATTAAAACATAAATACCACAGCCTCTAACCATGCAAAGACGCCAACGGAGATGATGTTGTAGCAGTAAGGGTTTGTTTGGATAAGCTGTTTTAAAAAATACGTCTTTAAAAATGAGCATTTTTAAAATGTACATTTTTATAACACAAATTTTAAGACCATCTATAAGTGTTGGCAAAACTTATGAGAACAACAAGAAAGAAGTTTTTTATTGTCAACTAAGCATTTGATCTATATTTGTCTAAAATTATTGTTTGACCGTAAATTACCAAAATAGGACACAACTCTAACACCAAAGTACACTCATAAATTGATTCTAAAAAAAAAAAGTACATTCATAAAATAATTTTAGTCAGATTATAGTCACCCCACCACTATAGCTGTTCACCATTCAATAATAATATAACTTTCCCAAATCAGGCCTACCAACTATTCTAAACCACAAAAACAAAATAGAGTTGAAAAGTTGAAACCCAAATCACAAATAACGTAGTGAAAAACCAATGGGATTCCTTTGGGCTTTTATATCCATTCTCATATTAGAATTATGGCGAAAACCACATTCTCGTCCCTATATTTTTACGTAATTTTTACTTTGGTCTCTAACTTTTATTTCCACCACTTTTAATTCCTATTCTAAAAACATGTCTCGTTTTTGTCTCTGCCGTTACATCAGAGACAAAAAATGCACACGTAGCAAACGGAGTGCACTATTGACACACTAAAAGCTAACGTGGCCATTAAAATAATAATAAAAAATATTATTTGACATTAAAAAATTAAAAAATGCCACGTTAGAATCTAAATTAAAAAAATTAATTTATTAATTTTAACTAAATAAAAAAATTAAAAACCAAAAATTACATGAATTGAGATCTAAGTGTGTCTTGAACGAGAACAATAAGAACACAATCTCAGATTTAAGAACACAAACCCAGAAATTATTATTAAAAAAAAAAAAACTCTTTTACTTTACTTTCACTTTCTCAGCAACCAAACGGTGATTTACCAAACTAGTGCCGGAAATACATTCAGGTAACATGAGAATAGAAAGAAACGGACCCGGTCTACAAGAATCCGAGCTTTGTTAGGAGTGCCAACACCAATTGCCACCAATTTGACACCAGCTGCGTCGAATTTTGGTTTCGCTTCTTTCAGAGCAGAAGCAAGTTCCCAACTTTGAAAAACAACCAAAATAGCTAACAAGTCAAAACCAAAGTCCAGCTTTTTGGGTAAAAAAAAAAGCATTGCCAACAACCAGGTGTGGAGACTAATTAGTAATTACCTGCAAGGGTTTGTGTTCTTGTTCAAAACATACTTAGATCTCAATTTATGTAATTTTTAGTTTTTAATTATATTTTTAATTTTTTTATTTAGTTAAAATTAATAAATTATTTTTTTTAATTTAGATGCTGACGTGTCATTTTTTAATGCCAAATAATATTTATTATTATTATTTTAATGGCCTCGTCAGCTTTTAGTGTACCAATAATGCACTCCATTTGCCACGTGTGTATTTTTTGTCTCTGATGTAACGGTAGGGACAAAAACAAAACGTGTTTTTCAGGATATGGACTAAAAGTGATGGAAATAAAAGTTAGGGACCAAAGTGAGAATTGCATGAAAATGTAAGAACGAAAATGTGGTTTTCGCCTAGAATTATTATTCAATAATGATTCCCTCCCTATTGTAAAGGGTAAACAAATATATGAATCTTTGTTTTATATACATACTGTACATGCATGTATTAGAGAATTAATGTATTTTTTGTTGGAAAACAAACAATTCCTAATTTTCATCGTCATAGTAACTTCAACTTGAGCAGGAAGTTGTGGCCTGTCCTCTCATCTCTCTCTCTCTATTCTTATAATTATTTTTTTATTTTTTATTCACATAAGGTGTTAAAGGCCACAGAAGAAGCAGAGTTGTAGAAAGATTACTTTTTGGGTAACAATTAATATATAATCCACACATATTAGAAGCAAAGTGAAATAGATGGGAAAATGGTGTTTTCCCCACTAGTTAGGGTCTATTTAGATAAGTTGTTTTAAAAAGTGCATTTTTAAAAATGAACGTTTTTAAAATGTGCATTTTTAAAACACAAATTTTAAAACCATCTATAAGCGTTTGGCAAAACTTATGAGAACATTGTGAAAGAAGTTTTTTATTGTCAACTAAGCATTTGATCTATATTTGTCTAAAATGATTGTTTGACAGTAAATTACCAAAATAGGACACAACTCTAACACCAAAGTACACTCATAAAATGATTCTAAAAAAAAAGTACACTCATAAAATAATTTTAGTCAGATTATAGTCACCCCACCACTATAGCTATTCACCAATACAATCACCTCACTACTATAGCTGTTCACCACTCAATAATAATAATAATATAACTTTCCCAAATCTGGCCTACCAACTATAGTCACCTCACCAATATAGCTGTTCACCACTCAATAATAATAATATAACTTTCCCAAATCAGGCCTACCGACTATTCTAAACCACAAAAACAAAATAGAGTTGAAAAGTTGAAACCCAAATCACAAATAACGTAGTGAAAAACTAACGGGATTCCTTTGGGCTGTCCACTTGTTCTATTATATCCATTCTCATATTAGAATTATTATTCAATAACGATTCCCTCCTTGTTGTAAAGGGTAAACAAATATCTGATTCTGTGTTTTATATACGTACTGTATATGCATGTATTAGAGAATTAATGTATTTTTTGTTGGAAAACAAACAATTCCTAATTTTCATCGTCATAGTAACTTCAACTTGAGCAGGAAGTTGTGGCCTGTCCTCTCATCTCTCTCTCTCTCTCTATTCTTATTATTTTTTATTCACATAAGGTGTTAAAGGCCATAGAAGAAGCAGAGTTGTAGAAAGATTACTTTTTGGGTAACAATTAATGTATAATCCACACAAATTAGAAGCAAAGCGAAATAGATGGGAAAATAGGGTTTTCCCCACCAGTAAGGGTCTGTTTGGATAAGCTATTTTAAAAAGTACGTTTTTAAAAATGAGCATTTTTAAAATGTGCATTTTTAAAACACAAATTTTAAAACCATCTATAAGCGTTTGACAAAATTTATGAGAACATTGTGAAAGAAGTTTTTTATTGTCAACTAAGCATTTGATCTATATTTGTCTAAAATTATTGTTTGACCGTAAATTACCAAAATAGGACACAACTCTAACACCAAAGTACACTCATAAAATGATTCTAAAAAAAAAGTACACTCATAAAATAATTTTAGTCAGATTATAGTCACCCCACCACTATAGTTGTTCACCAATACAGTCACCTCACCACTATAGTTGTTCACCACTCAATAAGAGCATTCGTAGCAGATGTTCTATAAAAAAATGTCATTTTGCCACACCAAAAGCCTACTTTATTATTTTACCACATCATTTTACAACATTCCATTTATCAGATGTTTTATCATTCAATTTTATACATTAAAATAATATTTACTACACATTAAAATAATATATTAACTCCTCCACTGCCGCAACAACACCGACAGCCACCACCGGCACAAACCCACATCCACCAACGCCAACTAAAAAAAAAAAAAAAAAACCAAAAAAAAAAAAATCCACAACAGCCCGCCACATTCACAAACCTCAAAACCTATCCCAAATCAAACAAACCCACAACCACCACTGCTGCAACAACACCGGCACAAACCCACATCCACCAACACCACCTTAAAAAAAGAAAAAAAAGAAAAGAAAAAGGGAAGAGCACGTACATATCAATTGGGCATATTTTAAGTAAAGAATTGATACCTGGGAAATGAACACGGAATAGCTATATACAGTAGTGATGAGGCCAAATCAGGGCTGTTTAATAAAATTTGAAGCCTAAAGAGACAAAGAGGCGCAGAGAAAGTGATAGAAAAAAGAAAAAAGGAAAAAAAAGAGAGAAAAAAAGAAAAAGAAAAAAAATAGAAGTGAAGCTTCTGGAGAAAGAAGAAGAAAAGAGGAAAAGAGAGTGACAGAGATGAAGGAGTGGCGGAGAAAGAAAGCAGAAAAAGAAAAAGAAAGAGAGAGAAGAGAGAAAGTCATAAAGTATGAAAGAGAAAATGAATAAAAAACTATATATTTTTTTAGCATTTCAATCCGTACCGTTGCATATTCGCAACGATACTGTTCATATGTGGTATAAATTATGGCATTTGAAACATTTGATAAAGGGAGTTTTTTGTGTTTGGTGTGGCAAATGTGCCAAATATTTAGCATTTGGCACATATGGCGCATCTGCTGTGGATGCTCTAACAATATAACTTCCCCAAATCAGGCCTACCATCTATTCTAAACCACAAAAACAAAACAGAGTTGAAAAGTTGAAACCCAAATCACAAATAACGTAGTGAAAAACTAATGGGAGAGGGAGAAAGAAAGAGCCTGCGGCAATGGTGTTCTTTATTTGTGGTGATTGAGCTTGCAGATGGTGCAATTGAGGCTCTGCCAGTGTGTCTTCTTTGTACTTCCAATATATAATGCTACATGCGTTTTGGGTACACTAGGTCTAGAAGCCTCTACCCAGTGTGTCTTAGCTACCATTGGAGCTTTGCTGTGATGTTGTTCTGCAACTTGCATAGAGAACAACGAGAAGTAGCAGGTACAAGTCGCATCTAGCAATGATTTCTATCCCAACAATGAAAGGGTAATCATCTTTCTCATTTGATTTCTTCTTTTGGTGGTTTTTTTTTTTTTTTTTTTCTATCTTTTGTTTTGGATTTTGGGTTTTATTTCAATTGGGTAGTGACCACAATACAAACGATGGCTCCCAAGTCCCAAGTATTTTCCAGATTCCTGCAGCGGCTCCAACATCTTCCTAGGTGCGTCTATGGTAGGTTGGAGGTTCGATTGGTTTGGTTTGTTTGAAAAAAGGGGTTTTGATACTTGTACTAACAGAAAGGCTGAGTTTGATGGTCATAACCAGTAACCACCATGTGAAGGCTGCTGCGGCATCATCTTCATTGGTATCTTTGCATGGTTGGAGGTAGTGGTATTTATGTTTTAATTTTATCGGAGTTGATTTTCTGAAACAGAGAGATATTGCGAAAGTGAACGGTTTTAGACCCCTTAAAATACAACCAGATTGAGTAGCCTAGTTAATTAGCCAAGTTGTTACTTAGTCAAATTAAGCAATTCTAGATTAAAACAATCAAATAATCATATCAAACATATAAAGCAGCGGAATAATAAATAACACAAGATATGACCACCCAGGAAACCACACGGTAAAAACCTGGGGAGGATTTGACCCACCGATCCTCAAGGCAAACCTGAATCCACTATGAAAGAATTGAAGTTCATACAAAAGGACTTACAAGCTCCCCGCTCGACTTCCTAATGCTACCCACCAGTAGAACTTACTGACACGACCACGTACAAGCTCCGAATCCACGGACTCCTTCTTTCTTGGATTCTCCAATTAGCTACAAGCACCCACGCTTGTTATTCTTTAAGCTTCAATGGTAGCAACCGAGTTGATCATCAAGATGTTGAAGTAATCTCTACCTTGAAAACCCTAAGCTTTGTGTAAAGGAAAGCACCTCTAGATCTCACAAGAGATTTACACAAAACAGCAATGTATGAGCAACAATACAACTGGAGCAACTCTAAAAACGTGGCTAGGGTTTTGCCTTATATACTTAGGGCAAAAACATAAAACCCTAAACGTTTAATGAGTTAGGGCTGAGTTGGAAAAACTGCAGAAAACGCATCTGGCCCGTGATTCGATCGATCGAGCCTTTCCTTCGATCGATCGAGCCAGACCGAAATGCCCCAAAACATCTGCAGCCTCTCGATTCTAACTTTACAATAATTAATCAACTTTGAGCAAGCCTAAACAAGACTAAACATATTGTTTTGATCATGGTTTGCCAATATTACACATTAGAGTTCTAAATACATAAATTCCTAAATCTTTAGAACCTAACAAACTCCCCTTTTGACAATCCGTGACAAAACACAAATAAAAAACTCAAAGTTTACAAGTAAAAAGCCCTTTACAAAAGTAATGCTCATAAACTCAAATTCAATCCTAACTACTATCCATCAGTTGCAAGTGTAGACAGTAGCTCAATTGAATCAACCTGTATATTCCTGAAATACTCAACAAACGCATAAACGCATGTGTGACAGGAAAGAGTAAAACAACAGGTATAACATTCTTGTAAGATTCACACAACACAAAATAAAGACATATATCAATGAACAACTCATAAATATAAATCAATAAGCAGTGAATCACAAAGAAACAAGAATCAAATAAAAATCATGTATATCAATCAATGTTACTTCCCCTAACATGAATATCCCAAAAAAAATGATATACAAAGTGAAGCACCTAGATACAATCTAAAAATTCCACAAGCTCCTCAAAAACAAAAAAGTCTCCCCCTAACTACAAAAACTCCTCTACAAGTCAAAACTCTACTCCTCCTTTTTGTGACGGAGTGCCAAAAGGCAATCACAAGTCATCATCAAAAGGAGGTGGTGAGGGTGAATGAAGATGCGCAAAGTCGGTTCGCAGAGCACGAATCTCATCAAGCAAGTCCACCAAAATCTGACCATGAGCCGCCTGAACGGTCATGATAGTCTCCAAGGTACGACGAACATCAAAGTCGGCCGAAGGAGGTGGAGGAACAGCAGCAACAGTAGCATCAGGATCAGGAACAACCTCACCAGCAGGACCTGTAGAAGAAGAAGGAGGAGGTGCGCTACTAGAAGGCTCAGACCTAGGGTGTTTAGAGCCAGCTTGAAGGTGAGCAGCCCTCTGTCTAAGAAAAGACGCACCTATAGGAGCAATCACATGAACAGGCTCAGAGGTAGGGAAGCCACCAAGATCAAGATAAAGTAGAATCCTATGAATGAAAATAGGATGAACAAGAGCATGAGCAGAAGATGAACTCCTATAAACATCGTTCAAAGAACGAAGAAATAAATCAGGAAAACTGATAGGAGCATCAGTAACCAGAGCGTACAAAAATACGCACCTCTCGAGAGGAATGGTGTGAACATGAGATATGGGTCAGATAGAATGACAAGCTATCCTAAAGAAAAGATAGTGCAACCCAGAAAGCTCAGCAGAGGTGATCCTAGGATCAGAACCCCACTGGATAGAAGTCCCAGTGATGTAAGACAAGACATCACTTAACTCGGGAGACTCATCATAAGGATAGACAGGATTTTGGACCAAATGTACCCCTAGAGCATCAGCCACTACCTTGGGAGTAATGGTGTACTCTACACCTCGTATCCAACTCTTTACCAAAGTGTTGGAATCATAGATGCGAATAGAGATGTTCGAAAAGAACTCTCTAATCAAGGCAGAAGGTAGAGGAGGATCAGAAATATCCACCAAGGGTAACCAACCCCGACGCTCAAAGTTTGCCCTAATGGCAGGATCAAGTTCATCTAAGAGAACAGAACGCTCAGCCCAAATCTTTCTCCTAATGTTTAGCTTCTCATAAATCTCTTGGTTTTTCTCACTTGGAAACTTCTCACGGTCAAAAGAAGGAGGGAGTGGAGAAGGTGAGGAAACATTCCTATGGGCTCTAGTCTTCCTAGGCATAGTGCTAAGGAAAAGACAGAGACACAAAGAGAAAACCAAAAGAACATAAGAAAACAAAACCAAGGGCAGATTGCAAGTTAGCACAATAAAAATATAGAACAAAAATCTATATGATGCATGAACAATAACAATGTTGTGATGCATGAACTAATGCAGTAACCACAGTTCAAATTAGGTTCAATTACACAAAATTGGCTCAAACATAGAGTTTCTAATAAAAACCCTAAAAAATTTGAAAAACCACTTGAAAATTTTGAAACAAATTGATGAATTGATCATTAAACAAGGTTGAAAACAAATTAGAATGACCAATTACATCAAAACAACAAGCCAATTTCAACAATTAAATCCAATTGAACAAAAATCCCCAATTCGAATCAATTACAAGCCCTAGAAATTTCAATATCTCACAAAACCCAAAATTGATCAAATTAAACTATCAAGATCATGATTAGAGCATGTCCCCACAAAAACCCATTGATCAATTACACAAAATTTGGCTTGAATCAACAACAATCCCATAAAGAAAAAGGTCCGAAATTTTAAGCAAAAATGCATGAAAAATGTAAATACACTCAACAAGGAAGGACAAAACAGACTTACTGGCTTGAGGAAAGAGAAATTTTGCAAAAATTTCAGAGGAAAACGACAAAAATTTGACTGTGGAGCCTTGCTTCGTCAGAGAGAGAAAGAAAAGTTTGAAAAACTTTTTGAAAAAGTGTTTGAATCAGTCAAAAACACTGTTTTAAAAAACCTGATTCACGACTCTCAATTGATCGAAAATCACATTCGATCGATCGAATCAATCAGTCATTTTTAAACAAATTAAAGCACTTTTTCGATCGATCAAAAATCAGAATGGATCGATCGAACTGGGCAGAGGCTCACAAAAGTTTTGAGAAAAATCACAATTTTGAAAATCACAAACCATATTTTGAAAACAACTCCTCAAAGCATTAAACTTATTGAAACAAAATGCATGAGTATGAGATAGAATGCTTTTTCAAAAACCCAAGTTTTACTCCTAGTTTCTCCAAAGACAATTTCAGCCATTCTTCTCTTTTTTTTTTTTTTAATTCTCAAGCAAAAAAAATGTTTTGCATAATTCTTAAAGTATTTTCAAACTTGGTTGGTCAGACCAAAAACACACACAATAACATGTACAAAGTTTAATAAAGAGTAACTTGTGTAGTGTGTGCAACTAGCAAAAGCTTAAGATACATGTGAGGTGATATGTGAATAGCAATCAATCACAAAGTCTACAAAATTCATCACATAGAATTCAAAAGAGACTATCACCTAAAGAGTTACATCATATAACTCCCACATCTCCTAGAACATAAGCTTGCAATCATGTAAGTTTCTTGAATTTAGCCTCTTAATTATGTGAATTGGCATCAAGCCTAATAGTACACACCGGTTTTAATTAAGTGAATTGGCATCAAGCCTAATAGTACACACCAATTTTAAGCATTAAGCAATTAAGCCGAGGCTACACCTTATGTTGTTTTTGTGCATGTGCTACACTTTCTCGAGCACAAAATCTTATGATATGCACTAAGGTGTTCATGATTGGCTAGTGAACAGTAGTGAGATGGTTATTTATGCCTTTCTCAAAAGGACCAAGTCCGACAGTCAAATAACATGTGACTTCAAGATTAAGACAAAGTGATAAACACCATAAACATCTTTCCCACTCAACATGCACTACAAAGCTCAAACTAGTAAAGTGCAATAAATAAGCTCATCAAAGCTAAACAAGGTACATAAGACATGTTATGTGTAAATAAATTGACCAACCTTGTTTTCAAAAACCAAGAAAAAATAGTGCCAAACACAATTTGCTTTTCTCCTTCTTCTTCTTTTTTCTTCTTTTTTTAATTTTAAAAGAGAAAACAAAATAAATCCTAGAATGAAATGCATGAATGTAATGCAATGCAAATCCTAGAAACAAAAAAAAAAAAAACAAAAGAAACACAAAAACCAAAGAACAATAGTCACAAAGGAATGAGCAATGAAGCACAAGGACCATGTCAGAAAGACTCAATTAGGTCGAATCTTTTGCATCCAAAACCTTTTAGATGCACCACGAGCGTTGGAGTTCCTATTCACATTCGAGTGATTTCCAACTCCAGGATTGGAATAAAGGTTCAAAGCCTTTACCAATTCACCAATAAGTGCCATAGGATCTTGTGCTTGTGGCATAGACACTTTTGGTTTGTTTGCTCTCTTAGCAGCTTGAAGCTTGTAACAATTAGGACGAATGTGTTCAGACTTTCCACAATAATGACAAACCCAAGCAGGTTTACCATGCATCTTGTCCTTAGAAAGGGTAGAATCCTTAGGTTTAGTCTCTCTCAGATCAACCCTAATCTTCCTAGGAGGTGAAACTTCTACAGGTTTGACTACCTCACTCACAGGTGGTTTGATAGTTTCACTCACAACCTCACTCACGGAAGGTTCAGAAGAAGAAGAAGGAACAAAGTTCGTGGAATGTGGTGCAGAATCAAAGATGCTTTCAACATATCCTAACCCAGATTTATCAGAAGGATACTTTTGAACATTCAACATGTGATCAAGTTTAGAACTAGCAGATCTAGCAACAGATAAATCATGTTCCAAAGTTTTCACTTTATCAAGCAAAAGCATGTTCTCAAATTTAACATTGTTCAAAAGATTATTAGCATCAAAAAGTTTAACAAGCAAATTTTTCTTTTCAAGCTCAAGAGATTCAATTTTCTTCAGGCCAAGTTCAACATTCATAGCATCCTTTGCAGCAATTTTCCAAAGTTTATTATAGGCCTCTTGAAGATCTACATCTTCAGAGAGTTCCCCATCAGAAGGGTTCTCTTCAACAGATACGCTTTCATTGACTACAGCTGTAGCAGTGAAAGCAATGAAGTTTCCATCCTCGTCACATTCAGACTCATCATTAGAAACCTCATTATCACTAAGGGTTACAGCCATAGCTTTACCCTTAGACCTCAAGAATGTAGGACATTCAGATTTTACATGACCATACCCTTGACAGCCAAAACACTGAGGACCCAAAGAATTATTTGAAGATTGACCAACTTTTTCTCTAGGTTTTTCAAAGTTATTAACCTTAGTGGGATCATTCTTCCTAAAATTTCTAGGTTCAGCAGTGTTTGTACCTCTTGCCTTTCTGTTGGTATTCCTAAGAAAGTTTCTAAAGTTCTTGGCAAGGTACGCAATCGCTGTAGCAAAGAGCTCATCATCAAATCCACCACCATCAACATCATCAACTGACTTAAGAGCCATTGATTTGGATTTGTTCACTTTGGGTAGGTCAGACTCATAGGACTGAAGAGATCCTACAAGCTCATCAACAGGGATGGAGTCCACATCCTTACTTTCAGTAATGGCAGTCACTTTGGGTCTAAAGTTTTCAGTTAAAGATCTAAGTATCTTCCTAATAATTTTAGGTTGATCATAGATTTCACCCAAATTAAAAGCAAAATTAACAATGTCATTCAATTTAGCATAGAATTCATCAAAAGATTCATCATCAGACATTCTAATGCTTTCAAATCTAGAAGTCAATTGCTGCAGTTTATTGATCTTAACTGCCTATGTGCCTTCATGCACAGTTTGGAGGATTTTCCAAGCAGTATGAGCAACCTCAACATTAGAGATCCTCTTAAATTCCTCCATAGAAACAGCATTGAAGATGGCATTCATAGCTTTGCTATTGAAGCCTGCTGCTTCTTTTTCAGAAGTTTGCCACTCACTCACAGGAGTAGTGGGCTTCTGCCATCCGTATTCAACGGAATTCCAAACCCTCTCATCAATAGATTTCAGGAATGCTTTCATCCTTACTTTCCAATAAGTATAGTTATTCCCATCAAAGTGAGGAGGAACAACAAGAGAGTGTCCATGCTCCATGACAACAGGGGTCAAGGATCAGCTCAGAGATCAAAAAATCTCTAACAAGAGAGCAACCCGCTCTGATACCACTTGAACGGTTTTAGACCCCTTAAAACACAACCAGATTGAGTAGCCTAGTTAATTAGCCAAGTTGTTACTTAGTTAAATTATGTAATTCTAGGTTAAAGCAATCAAACAATCATATCAAACATATAAAGCAGGGGAATAATAAATAACACAAGATATGATCACCCAGGAAACCACACGGTAAAAACCTAGGGGGGATTTGACCTAGCTATCCTCAAGGTAAACCTGAATCCACTATGCGAAAGAATCGAAGTTCATACAAAAGGACTACAAGCTCCCCGCTCGACTTCCTAATGCTACCCACCAGTAGAACTTACTGACACGACCACGTGCAAGCTCCGAATCCACGGACTCCTTCTTTCTTGGATTCTCCAATCAGCTACAAGCACCCACGCTTGATATTCTTTAAGCTTCAATGGTAGCAACCGAGTTGATCATCAAGATGTTGAAGTAATCTCTATCTCGAAAACCCTAAGTTTTGTGTAAAGGAAAGCTCCTCTAGATCTCACAAGAGATTTACACAAAACCGCAATGTATGAGCAACAATACAACTGGAGCAACTCTAAAAACGTGGCTAGGGTTTTGCCTTATATACCTAGGGCAAAAACATAAAACCCTAAACGTTTAATGAGTTAGGGCTGAGTTGGAAATTCTGCAGAAAACGCATCTGGTCCGTGATTCGATCGATCGAGCCTTTCCTTCGATCGATCGAGCCAGACCAAAATGCCCCAAAACATCTGCAGTCTCTCAATTCCAACTTTACAATTATTAATTAACTTTGAGCAAGCCTAACAAAGACTAAACATATTGTTTTGATCATGGTTTGCCAATATTACAAATTAGAGTTCTAAATACATAAATTCCTAAACCTTTAGAACCTAACAGAAAGAATTTTGTGTGCTAAACTCTATACATTACTTTGTGAAATTTTGTAAAACTCAAGACATGGTGATAGAGGAGGGTGTAACTAAAGAGTTTACACTGCATCTTTATCAAATTTGGACTCAATTAATATCACAATGGGAAGGTCAAAACTCAAGAAAATAATTCATTCAATTTTAATTAATCTCACTCCGCTTGGTCCTATATATTTTGAAAATTGTAAATTTTATTAATAATCAGTTTAATGACACACACACACATGGGTAAAATATCATTTTCGTTCCTAAACTTTCATAAAAGTTTGTTTTTCATCTCTAAACTTTCAAAAGTTCATTTTTTGTCCATAAACTTTAGAAAACGTTTTACTTTTCATCCTTCCATCTATGCCCGTTAGTTTATATTCTATGCGGCCTAACAAAATGATGATGTGATATCTAACTTAGACCAAATTATTTTATTTACAAAATTATTAACACATGGCAAAGAGTTATTGGCACACATGGATTAAAATAATAATAATAATAATAATAATATGTCAGATTTTAATGTAAGAATTTATCAAGATTTAAAATAAAAATTTAAAACACCAAAATATCAAAATTCCTAATTTAAGCCGACTATTTATCTCCTCCAATCTCTCGCTATTGGCATTGATTCGAGCTCTATTCTCCGATAACAACCACCCACTCATGTCCTCATCGGTATCATTTCAATCCATCCAAATGTTCATCCTTTTTTGCAATGATGACGAGCACTAGAGAAACAAGAAGGAGAGCACTAGAGAAAGAAGGAGATGATGACAATGACAACAAGTAGTGGGTTTCTTAGCAACCAATAAACAGTGGCCTTTATGAATTGCAATGAATTTCATCATTGTCCATAAAAAAATATGCCATCACTTGCACACCAGTCTATGTTACAAGAAGATCTGGAGTTTTCTCAAAAAATAGAAGAAAAAAACTCCTTCCTCTGTTCTCACCTCACAATATATAACACTCTAAAGATCCAAAACTTAATCATAAGATAATAGAAGCTAATGCTAAAACCTATAAAAAAAAAAAAAAAAACCATCAAAACATAAAAAATGAATGAAAAATCTAGGAAGCTTTGGTTGAACGTCATTCGAGATGGACAAAACTGGGTTTTTTTTTTTTTTTTTTTTTTTTTTTTTCTTTTAATGTTTTGGTGTTTTAAGAAAATGATAATTTACCCTTATATATATATATTGGTAATTTACATATTAAACCGACACTTTTATAAATGCTAATTAAATACTCAAGTTTTTCAGAATAAAAGTTCATACCACCTTTGTTATAGGAACCATAACAAATATTGAACATCAAAGAAATTACTATACATATATGAATCATTTACTTAATTGTTGTTTTATATAAAAATGTTAGTAAATAAATGTAGATGTCTTTTTTTTTCTTTTTCTTTTTTTAATTCACTAAAGCCACAGGTCAATTAATTGTCCCCCAATCTTAATTTCAACTCATTTAGAGAAAAATCTTTGGTAATCTACTGTTACAAAAAAAGCAAAAGGAAATTTTTTTTGACTTCATAGTATTTTTTTTTCTAGAACAATAAGTCAATAATCACACTATATTGTAGTTATTCACTATAGAAAGACACAACAATAATTACAAAGCTTAAGAACTACTATTTTTAGTGCCTAAGGAGACATCTTCACTTGTGATACAAATAGTAACAAAATCAAGACCAAAGTAATATAATCCAGTACTGGTTGTACGTAACTTAGTTCCCCTATTAGACTCCAACACCTGTCCATGGTAAAAACTGTTGTACCAAGGAGCTCCATTGGTAGTGGCAACACGGAATGATGCCACTTCTGAATCAGTATCTTTAGTCGCTTCTGCTTGCTCTTGGAGCTCTAATGCAAACTTTAACTTTTCCATCACATCATTCATTGTGGGCCATTGGATTCCATGATCACGTATACAACTTTTTGCAAGTTCCATGTGGCACTATCTTGTTCGTCAGATACGGATCAATGATCTTGCTTATGGTCGCTCTATCAATGCATTTCTGAGCCCAACTAGCCAAATTTTGCTGCTGTTCTTGTTTTTTTGGATTTAGTGCCTTTTGGGTGCACAACACTTCAAACATCACTACACCAAATGAGTACACATCGAATTTCTATGTCAAATGCTGGCGTCTTGCATAATTTGGATCCAAATACCCCCATGTGCCTTTTACTAGGGTACGAACAACAGTGTTATTCAAACCCATTTTGGACAATCCAAAATCCGAAACCTTGGATACCCATTTCTCGTCCAGTAGAATATTTGTTGTCTTAACGTTACGGTGGATAATAGGGTGCTTTGTACATGTGTAGAGGTAGTGCAAACCACGTGCTGCTCCTATGCATATCTAGAGCCTTTGTTTCTAAGTAAGGGGATCGTTAGGCGTGTCATAAAGGCGGTGGCATAGGGTACCATTTGTTATGTACTCGTAAACAAGTATCATCTCACCCTTATCATCACAGTATCTAATGAGAGGCATAAGGTGCACATGACGAAGCTAAGAAAGCATTTTGATCTCTGTCATAAACTCAAAAGCACCTTGTTGAGACTCTTGTTTCATGCGCTTGATTGCCACCATCATATTACCTGGAGGATGAAATATTTTTTTATTGTGTTTTTAAAAACCCAATAAATATGATAATGAATTTGATTGATGGATTTCAATAACCTATAAGGACATATCAGTTTGTAAGTTTTATTTAATAAAACTTGCACTAACTCTAGCTAACACCACTCTTATATTATTGTGTGTAAACAAAAATATTTATGACCTATGTCTAGTTTCTATAATAATTTGGAAACTATAAGATGCAAAGACTTGTCCTAAAATAGTATCACTAATCTTAATCATATGTAGTTAGAAATCCCGGTATTACTGCAATTAGGACAAATTCAGGAAAAAAAATAAAAATAAAAAGATAATCATGGTATTATACATTACCCTGCTCAATCAGACCCTTATAAACATTTCCAAATCCACCTACACCGATAATTAGATCTTCATTGAAGTTGTTGGTTGTTGTTTTGATTTCATCTAGTCTGAAGTAACAGCATAGTTCTCCAGGCAGTGATGAAGCTACACTCCTTGAGAACTCTCTTTTGTAGGGATCTGGCCTAGACCACCACCACCACTTTGCTAGTGGATGGTAAGAACCATAGTGCTTGGTCTTCCTCAACTTACAGAGAACCATGCAACAAACTAGAGTGAGCATGACTAATAAGCCCAAAACACTTCCAATGGCAATGAATATTGTTGTCTTCTTTCACTTGGACTCGTTGGATGCCCTAGAAGGTTCTTGATCAAGCAATGGAGCTGCAATATTGGCTTTGGCAAGATTGTTGTCTGAGTCACTCAATTTGAATACTTCCACGCTGTTTAAAATGGCATCAATCAATTGAGCATCTAATCTAGAGTGTAGATCAATGGAAAGCAGATGTGTGTCATTACCCTTGTTTTTTTATCATTACTACGTAGTCCTTGTAGTAAGGCGTATCGTTGTCGTCAGTCCATAATAGTACATTTGCTCTTTCTTCAGCCAGCTGATAGTCTATATAGATATAGAATTCCCTTGTCCCACTGGCATGTATCTCAGACTCTATTTCGCAGAAATGGAGCCTTACCAAATAATTGAATCCTGTATCAACAAGTAAGCCCCATGTCAAATTAGACTGCATGTTCTTGGTTTTGTCTGGACCCATTGATATTGCAGACTGATAGACAGCGTCAGGTGCAATGGAATTTGGTATTTCTGTGTATTTTGGCTTCAAAGATGGATCGCGAAGCGTAAAGCCTCCAGACAACAAATAATCTCTATCCTCTGACCATTTTCTGAACATGCCTGTGTCTTCCTTTGCTTGTATTGTGCTTCCATCCACATTTAATCGATAATCCATTTCGAGAGCTGTTAAATATTAGCATTGATACAGCATGTTGAATATGCTAATATGGAAGCGAAAGCATAAAGTATAAAACGCAATAATACACACGAGGGTTACGTAGTTCAGCCTAACAGCCTACTTCCATGGGGGAAACCCTAGAGGGCTACATCAATAATATATTAGAATGTAGTACAAATCCTGTGTTGCAATAAATCATAACATGTGTATATATCGTACACTAAACCCTAGACTAATAGACTTCTAGTACAAGTAGGAGACTTGGCTTGCACACAAAGTAGAATTAGGCTTGGGTCGATGCTAATGGGCTAATATATCTCTAACACTCCCTCTCAAACTCAAGATGGAAGCTTGATGAAATCTTGAGATTTGATAAGGTTGAGAAGATCCCTTGGACGAAGTTTGGCTCTGTGATGGTAGAAATACTGTATGATTGTATTGTCTTTCTCAATGAAAGAATATACATGAGTGCCTTTATATAGGATGCATATGAGTGTAGTACAAGTAAGAGTGTAGTACAAGAATGTGTGCTATACAAGTAATCTAGTTTGGCCTAAAGCCCACAACACTATACACGTTAATGGTCCCCTTTAAACTCAAGGTGGATGTGAGACCAACTTGAGGTTGTCAACCAAAGTACAAAGGCGTCCCTTAGGATGTGACATGGTGAAGATATCTGCAAGTTGATCTTTAGAGGAGACTGAAATCAGCTTGAGAGCACCACGGATAAGATGATAACGGATAAAATGACAATCGATCTCAATGTGTTTAGTCCGTTCATGGAAGATATCATTATGAGCAATATGAATGGCACTCTGTTTGTCACAATAAAGAGGAGTAGCAGAGGATGTAGACACACCTAAGTCTTTGAGAAGCCATCATAGCCAAAGGAGCAACTACAGGAGAATCAGGAGCAACTACAGGAGGATCAGGAGCAACTACAGAAGGAATATATGCCTCATCTGGAAAAAGATCTAAGACAAAGAAGGAAGATAGGGAGGCACAGAAGTGAGAGAGCTCGACAAAGAGGCGATGTTCCCAAAAGACAACATTGCGGGAGATACGAAGATGATGAGAGACAGGATCATAACACCGATACCCCTTTTGAGTTTTGCCATAGCGAAGAAAACAACAAATCCTTGACCAAGGCTCAAGTTTGTTATGCTTATGTGGGTGAAGAAGAACGAAACAAGCAAAACCGAAGGAGCGAAGGTGGTGGTAGTTTGGAGGTGACCCAAAAAGGTGCTCATATGAAGTTTGATTTTGGATAATAGGACTTGAAATGCGATTAATATCATAAACAGCATGAAGAGCTGCTTCGCCCCAAAAAGGAGCAGGAACTTTGGCAAAGAGAAAGAGAGCACAAACAGTGTCAAGAATATGATGAAGTTTTCGTTCGGCTCTACCGTTTTGCTGAGAGGTACCTGGACAAGTTAGTTGATGAACAGTGCCATAGGAGTACAAAACAGCTTGGAAAGCATATTGAGTGTATTCAAGAGCATTATTAGATCGAAAAATTTTGATGCATTTGGAAAACTGAGTTTCAACCATTTTTGCAAAATTAGAATATACTTGCAATAATTCAGAACGATGTTTCATAATAAAAATCCAACTATAGCGAGAGTAGTCATCAACAAAGACAACAAAATATCAAGACCCACCAATACTAGAGACAAAGGAAGGCCCCCAGACATCAGAATGAATTAGGTCAAAGATATCAGTGGACATTGATTCACTAGTATTGAAAGGCAAAGCTGGTTGTTTTTCTAATTGACATGAAACACAATCAAAATGTTCTGTGGATACTAAACCTAACAAACCTCTTGAAGCCAAGTGTTGTACCTGAGAGGAAAATGCATGACCAAGTCGAGCATGCCAAAATGCAAGGGAAGGAATAGAAGAAACTATAGCAGCAACAGAAATCAGAGCAACAAGTGGAAGACGAAGGTGTCCATGGGAAATATACGCCTAACTCTAGGACCGGTCACAAGCTCCTGTCCTGCCCTCAGATCTTGCACAATACACCCAGAATAATCAAAGGTAATGCGATAACCCAACTCAGCTAATTGGCCCACAGAAAATAAATTGTAAGAAAGGTTAGGAACATTAAAGACCCTAGGAATCGAGAGGTTGGAGGTCGAGATAGAACCTATATCATTACCAAACATTGTGGAACCATTTTCTATGCGAATATAAAGAGGGTATGGTGCAGGTTTGAATTCAGAAAATAAGAACGAGTGAGGTGTCATGTGATTGCAACAAGCAAAATCCATAAGCCAAGAAGAAGGAGACATACCAGATAAAGCTGAGAGAGAAGAGGAATAAGATGTATTACCAATCATACGAATGACATTGGCGATGATGTTTTTAAGGTCATCTGTGGACATGGTGAAAGTGCGTTCTAAAGACTTAGACTGTGCAGAGACGGGAGCCATTGGTTGGACACTCTCAAGTAGCGGCAGAAATTGAAACAGCTGATTTGTTGCGATGATAGCAAGTCTCATATTGTGGCCAAAAAGTTTGCAAAAATTGCAAAAACATTTGCTGGATTGTCAACGACGATTATTGTAACAAGAAGAAGACTTGTCCTTATTCTTCATTTAGAAGCAAAATATGCAAAAATGGTTGCAAAAATGAAATTTACACGAAAAACTGGGTAAGAAGCACTTGCATTTCAAAAGTCAACTATGGCAAAAAAAGTCAACGATCAACCCTGGTCAAAGTTAACTCTGGAAGTCAACAGTCAACGGTCAACAAAGGTAGGTCAACGGATGATGTCAGCAGGTGATAGGATGCTGACGTTAGCTAGGGCTGACGCGGTGGAGCTGTTGGCGCGTAAGACTCGTGATGCAGTGTAGATGGCGCGTGAGGTGCATGAAATTGATGCAGGGTACACTGGTGGCGCGTGGGAGTGCATGCACAATCCAATGATGCCGATTCTTTTTCGAAGATGTAGATCAGAGAAAGAAGATTCCGATGGTGGTGGCGGCAACAAGATTGGAGCAACCTTGGTGGCACGTGAGACGCGTGAATTATTTTGCCGAAAAGTTGACCGGCGCATGGAGCCTCCGATGATGGTTTGATTTCCACCAAGTAGTAGATCGACGGAGGACGATCTTAGTGGCACTTGAAAAAACTCAATCGGGGCAAGGATCACGGCAGTGGTCTCGAGACTCTGAACAGCGGTTGCTGCAGGTCCAAAACCAGAGACGATGACTGAGATGCGTCAGAGGTTTAGCAGTGAAAGGCTGCAGCAACAGTTGTATCGACGGAAGCAATTGTGAGTCTGGAATAACACCAATGAGAGATAAGACTGCGAAGAAAAAGTCAGAGTAATGGCTCTGATACCATGTTAAATATTGGCATTGATACACCATGTTGAATATGCTAGTATGGATGCGGAAGTGAAAGCACAAAGTATAAAACACAATAACACAGAAGAGCCATGCTATAGTCTATGTAGATCGTAGTAGGTTGGCCAACGTAAACTGGGATGAATTCTTCACCTTTAATGACACCAGGTCCATAGGCATGGAGACTATCTCAATTCCATTGATGAAAGCATGGTAATTCATAGAAGTACTTGTAAAAGGGACGAAGGTTAAGTTCAATTTTTTATTCTCATCAACATTGATGTAGAACTCTTTATAAATATCCTTGCGATCCAATGAATCAGTATAAATGGAAGCACTAAAGTTTCTAAGTAAGGTGAACGAACCTGCTTTGATAGTGAAAAAGTCCTTAGAACTTTCAAAACCTGAGTAAACAGCGGAGTAGAAGTACAACCGGACGAATTTCGGGCCAGGAGTGACCGGAAACACGTATGTGAATTGCCAATAAAAGAAACAGGCTATCTTATAAGGGACAGTCTCGACGGAGACTAGACTTTGGGCTTCAGAGGTATTAGATTTGTGATGAGGTTCTTTTGTTGGAGCGAACTTGGAGCCTTTGTCTCCAATCCAGTCACGGTCATCATTCCCCTTCAAGCTGCGAGGGAAGCCACAGTTAACGACAATATTTTCAACAAGTTTGTAAAGTGGTGTAGAAGTAGCAATTGTTAAATAAGAAAGAAGGAAGAATAAGCAACAGAGGAATAAGATAGGTGTGAGCATAGGGTGGCTCTTCATGAGTGCAAGAGGTTAGTGACTATAACAAATTAGAGAGGAGGAAAGGGTCCTTTTTGTTCCAGATATACCAAAGTAATTTGAGAAAAATTATTGAACTATTTGGATCATGCTAATCTACCCCAGTGTTTTGTAGGTTTGTAATTTGTAGAGTGTTGTAAATGCTAGAGCAACAAAAGGGTGGGAGTGAAGACTGCCAAGTTGCTTATGCTTATGGGATCCATACATAAATATAGGAATATTCTTCGGTATGTATGAGAAATGGTGTTTCCTCATTTCACGTTCAAGGTGGACCTTATCATGAATTTAATGAATAAACCCTACTGTAAATATGAAAAAAGGGAGCTCCATTTTTCATGCTTCAAAAATACTTAAGAATTACTCGTGAATATATATTAATACAACTATATAGATGTCCTTGCTCAGTTCTTAGCAGGGACCCATGCTTGCTTTTAAACTTGGTCAAATTCTAGAGAGAGTTTTTACTTCTTCATGGTGTTTCTGCGAAATTGGTAAATTCTAGATATTTTTGGGTTTCATCCTCATTCGTTTTGGAGGTTAATAATGTATATACTCAATGCCCAAACTCTAGCCACCCTTAAACTTGGATAAATATTTGCAAAAAGAAAAGAATATATATATGGTAAAATATCATTTTTCCCTAAACTTTTATAAAAGTTTGTTTTTTGTCCCTGAAGTTTCAAAAGTTTGTTTTTCGTCCCTATTTTTTACAAAACGTTTTACTTTTCATCTTTTCGTCTATGTCTGTTAATTTATGTCTTATGTGGCCTAAAAATATGATGACGTGGTATCTAACTTGGACCAAATGATTTTGTTTATAAAATTATGGATATATGACAAAGAGTTATTGGCACACATGAATTAAATATTTTGTGATATGGCATCCTTACAAACTGATGAGGCATTTAAAAAAAAAAAAAAAATTTAGCTCATATTTATGTTAAGAATTTAGTAGGATTAACAAAAAAAAATTAAAACACCAAAACATTAAAAGAAAATAAAAATCCCAGTTCAAGTTGTCCATTTCCAATGACGTTTAACCAAAACTTCCTAGATCTTTCATTTGTTTTTGATGTTTTGATGGTTTTTTTTTTTGTAGGTTTTGATGATTAAGTTTTGGATCTTTAGAGTGTTATATATTGTGAGGCATGAACAGAGGAAGGGGCTTTTTTTCTTCTTCTATTTTTTGAGAAAACACCAGATCTTCTTGTAGCATAGACTGGTGTGCAAGTGAGAGCAGAATTTTTATGGACAAGGATAAAAGTCTTTGTGATTCGTAAAGGCCGCTATTTATTGGTTGCTAAGACACCCACTACTTTGTTGTCATTGTCATCATCTCCTTCTTTCTCTAGTGCTCTCCTTCTTGTTTCTGTAGTGCTTGTCATCATTGCAAAAAAGGATAAACGTTTGGATGGATTGAAATGAAACCGATGGGGACATGGGCGGGTGGTGGTTACCAGAGAATAAAGCTTGAATCGGTGCTGACAGTGAAAGATTGGAGGAGATGAATAGTTGGCTTAAATTAGGGATTTTGATATTTTGGTGTTTTAAATTTTTATTTTAAATCTTGATAAATTCTTACATTAAAATATGACCTATTATTATCATTTTTTTAATCCATTTGTGCCAATAACTATTTGCCATGTGTTCATAATTTTATAAATAAAATAATTTGGTCTAAGTTAGATAATGCATCATCACTTTGTTAGGCCACATAGGATATAAACTAACGGATATAGACGTAAGGATGAAAAGTAAAACGTTTTGTACGTTTTTAGACCCCTTAAAACACAAGTTTTTTAACCTAGTTATTTAGCTAAGTGATTACTTAAGTAAATTATTCAAATCTAGATTAACACAAGTAAATCATATTAAGTAAACAATGCAGAAAATAAAGAACACAACGGTATGATAACCCAGGAAAACCAAACCGGTAAAAAACCTGGGGAGGATTTAACCTAGCTATCCTCAAGGTAAAATAGATCCACTATGAAAGAATTGAAGTTTTACAATAGCGACTTAGACCACTAACATCCTATTGCTACCTCGAGTAGAAAACTTACTACCACGACCACGTGACAGCTCCGAGTCCACGGACTACTTCTTTCTTGGATTCACAGCAACCACAAGTACTCCCACTTGTGTTTTTCTTTAAGCTCTTTATGCAGCAATTGAAGCGATCACCAAGCTCTCGACATCAATCTTGATCTTGATAACCCTAAGTGTGTATAAAGGCAAATACCTCTAGATCTCACAAGAGATTCACACACACAGCATAAACAACAACCTGAAAACGTGGCTAGAGTTTTTCCTTTTATACTTAAGGCAAAACATAAAATCCTACACGTCATATGGGCTTGGGCTGAGTTGGAAAATTCTGCAGAAAAACATTCTGCACGAGGTTTGATCGATCGAGTCTAATTTTCGATCGATCGAGCCTTGCAGAAAGTGAACAGTAATTTTCTGCAATTACTTGATTCCAACTTTACAATAAACATACTTTGAGTAGCCTAAATCTAGACTCTAAGTTTTGATCATGGTTTGCCAACATTACATATTGAAGTTCTAAAACATTTAGATCCTAAATCCTTAGAACCTAACAAACTCCCCCTTTGGCAATCCATGACAAAACACATAATAAAACAAAATGCTCAAAGTTACAAAAACAGCCCATTACAATAAAATTGCCCAACCAAAAACAATTCAACCTAACTACTATCTATCAGTTGCAAGTGTAGATAGCAGAACGACTCAATCAACCTGTATATTCCTGTAACACTTAACAAACACATAAATGCATGTGTGGAAAATACAAGTAAAACAAAATAAATTCTTGATTTCACAAAACATAAAATAAAAGACATATATCATGAATAACCTCATAATATGAATCAATAGCCAATGTAGCACAATGTGAAACAAAAAACAGAAATAAAAAACATAATGTCTCCCCTTAACATATACAACATATAAAAATAAATATATCAAGATAAATACATCATGAGCCAAAAAATACATACAACATGAAGCACCTAGATACAATCTAAAGCTCCAAAAACTCAAAAATCTCCCCCTATCTCCATCCATATGTACCCCCCCTTTTTGTGACGAATTGTCGAAGGGCAATTAAGACTCATCATCAAAAGGAAGTGGTGGAGGTGTTCGCCTAATGCTCGCCAAATCTGCATGCAGGGCCTGAAGCTCCGTAAGCACGTCCACCAAAAGTTGACCATGAGCCGCCTGAACGGTCATGATAGTGTCCAACATACTCTGAATGCTAGAATCACCCAAAGTAGAAGGTGGAGGATCAACAGCGGCCGTCGGATCAACATACTCCTCAGTTGTGGGATCACCTTAAGAAGGAGGAGGAGGAGATGCAACACCCAAAGAAGACTCTACACGAGGGCATTTAGAACTAGCTCTCATTTGAGCAACTCTATAACGAAGGAAGATGGCACCTATGGGAGCTATAATGTGTACGGGCTCAGATGCGGGAAACTCATCTAATCCTAGATGTAACAAAATCCGATGAATAAAAACGGGGAAGAAAAGACAATGTGAAGTAGAACTACTCCTATGAACCTCAACCAAGGATCAAATGAAAAGAGTAGGAAAACTCATAGGAGTATCTGTCACAAGGGCATACAAAAATGCACATCTCTCAATAGGAATGGTGTGCAAGTGAGAGATGGGCCAAATGGAATGACAAGAAATCCGAAAAAACAAGTAATGAATCTCGATCAACTCATGAGAGGTAATCCGAGGATCAATACTCCACTGAATGGAAGTACCGGTGAGATATGACATAATGTCATCTAGAGGAGGGGTCTCATCATAAGGGTACACAGGCTGCTGTACCTTAGGCACCCCAAGAGCAGAGGCCACTACCGAAGGAGTAATGACATACTCTTCACCCCGTATCCAACTCTTCACAAACTGAGTGTTGGAATCATTGGAGTGGACAGAGAGGTTCGAGTAGAACTCTCTAATCAAGGTAGCCGGAGGAGGATGATCTATATCCAACAAAGGTAACCAGCCCCTACGCTCAAAGTTCCTCCTAATTTTCGGATCAAGCTCATCTAACACTACCTTCCTTTCAGCCCAAACAGATCTAAGGATGTTCAGCTTCTCATAGGTTTCTTGGTTTTTCTCAGTTCGAAACCTATCACTATCAAAAGCTGGAGTATAGGTGGAGGTGGATGTCTTATGGGCTCTAGTCTTCCTAACCATGATGCTAAGGGTTGGAAAGGATAGACAGAAAAGAAACCAAAGAAAGAAAACAAAGACAACCAAGGGCAGACTGCATCAGACAAGGTTAGAGAGAAAACAACAATTGAAAATATCACTCTATATAATGCATGAACAAAATAAACACATGATGCACGCTTTAATGCAGTGAGAACAGTCCAATTATACTTTTAAAAACCAAGAATTGACTTGAACATAGAGTTTATAACAAAAAACCCCAAATTTTGAAAACCCACTTTCAAAAATTTAACCAAATTGAGTGATTAATTATTACACTAGATAGAAATCAGCATATAATGACATAATCCATCAATTTCACAAGTTAATTTTACCAAATTAAGTCTAATTGAACAAAATCCCCAAATTCGTGTAGTTACAAGCCCTAGGATTTCAAATTGTTCTCAAATCACCAAATTAATCAAATTAAAGCACGGTAAACATGTTTACATCATCTTAGAACAAAAGCCCACTAATCAATTTGGACAGAAACCAACTCAAAAATCAAAAACCCCAAATTTATTATAGGTCCGAAAATATCCCTAAAAATGCTTGAAAATAGTAAATAAACTAAAAAAGGAAGGGTACAAAGGTCATACCGGCACTAGAAGACAAAAACCTTGAGAAAAATTTGGAAGGAAAACGACAAAAAGTTGACTTGAATCTGGATTGGTCGAAGAGAGAGGGAGAAAAGCTTTTTGAAAAGTTTGAAACAATGAAGAACACGTGAAAAGCTTGTTTTGAAAAACTCTCTTAATGATTTTCGATCGGTCAAGAATTAGATTCGATCGATTGAAAATCACTTTCGATCGATCTAGCATCAATCGAGTAGCGATCGAGCCAAGTAGATTCAAACCAAGCTTTTTTATTGCAATTTCGATCGGTTGAGCAACAGGTTTGATCGATCAAAAATCTGGAAAAACCAATTTTTTGAAAAATAGAGCATTTTAATGCAAAAACTCCTCAAACCACAATTTTTTATGAATAGAATGCATAAGTATGAGATGAAAAGTTTTTTCAAAAACCCTCGAATTTAACCCAGATCTTCCAAAAACAAGATTTTCAATCAATTTGTCCTCAAACTTTAAACACATTTTGCATTAAAATCAAGGAACTTTTAATCTTAGATGGCCATAACAAGATCACATACAATATAATGTACTAAGTTTAGCAAACAGTAACTTGTGTAGTGTGTGCAACTAGCAATAGCTTGAGATACATGTGAGGTGATAAGTAAATAGTGATCAATCATAATTTCTACAAATTCATCACATAAGTTTGAAAGTGACTATCACCTAAAGAGTTACATCATATAACTTTCATATCTCTTAGAATAAAAGCTTGCAATCATGTAAGTTTCTTGTTTTACCTCATAATGTACATACCAATTTTATTTTATTTTAAATTTATTATATCCCAATAATGTACACACCAATTTTATTATTATTATAAGCCGAGGCTACACCTTATATTCTTTTTGTGCATGTGCTACACTTTCTCGAGCATAAAATCTTATGATATGCACTAAGGTGTTTATGATTAGCCAGTAAATAGTGGTGAGATGGTTATTTATGCTTTTCTCTTATGATTTTTTAGTCATTACAATCAAAAGCATGTAACTTCAAAATTAAGATCATGTGATCAAAAACTATAAACAACTCTCACACAACTTGCACTACAAAGCTCAAACTAGTAAAGTGCAAAAAAATAAGCTCATCCAAGTTAAACAAGGTACATAAACATGTTATGTGAAGATAATATGGCCAACCTTGATTTCAAATCCAAGAAAAATAATGCAAAACACATTTTTCTTTTCTTTTCCCCCCCTTTTTTTTTTAATTTTCAAAATAATAACAAAAACAACCTAGTATGAAATGCATGAATGTTATGCAATGCAAATCCTAGAAACAAAGAAAACAAAAAACAACAAAGAAGAATGGTCACAAAGAATAGAGAGATGAAGCACAATGACCATTTTAGAAAGACTCTATTAAATTAAGCCTTTTATATCCAAAACTTTTTAGATGCAGCTTTTGCATTGGAGTTATAATGCATATTAGAATGCTGAGTAACTCCAAGATTGGAATAAAGGTTTAAAGCCTTTACCAATTCACCAATAAGTACCATGGGATCTTGTGCTTGAAGCACAGGTACTTTTGGCTTATTTGCTCGCTTAGCAGCTTGCAACTTGAAACAGTTTGGACGAATGTGCCCAGACTTTTCACAAAAATGACAAACCCACATAGGTCTATCATGCAACTTGTCCTCAGGAGGGTTAGGAGTCTTAGGTTTAGACTCTTTGAGATTAACCCTAATCTTCCTAGGACGTGCAACTTCTGCTGGTTTGACAATCTCACTCACGGGAGGCTCAGAAGAAGAAACAAAGTTTGTGGAATGATTCTTAGGCACAAAGATGCTATCTTCAAAACCTAGACCAGTTTTGTCTAAGGGAGACTTTTGAATACTCAACATGTGTTCAAGTTTAGAACTTGTAGACCTATATGTTTGTTCTCTACTAATAGATAATTCAAGTTCCAAATTCTTAACTTTATCAAGCAACAACATGTTCTCAGTCTTCACCTTATCAAGTAATTCATTAGCATCAAACAATTTCAAGAGAAAATAGAAGCAATTTTCTGTAAACCTAAATCAACATTCATAGCATCCTTTGTAGCAACCTTGCAAAGCTTATTATAGGCTTCTTGCAAATCGGCTTGCTCAGAGAGTTCCCCATCAGAAGGGTTCTCATCAACCACAACACTTTCATCAACAACAACAGTAGTTGTGAAAGTAATGAAGTTTCCATCCTCATCACTACCAAACTCATAATCAGAAACTTCATCATCACTAAGGGTTACAGCCATAACTTTACCCTTTGATCTCAAGAATGTAGGAAATTCTGATTTTACATGACCATACCATTGACAACCAAAATATTGTTGACCCATAGAATTATTAGAGGTTTGACCTACTTTCTCTTTAGGTTTTTTAGTATTTTTCACTTTAGTGAGATCATTCCTCCTAAAATTTCTAGGTTCAACATTGTTTTTACCTCTTGCCCTTCTATTGTTGTTCCTAAGAAAATTTCTAAAGTTCTTGGCAAGATATGCAATCTCTGTAGCAGAGAGTTCATCATCAAATCCATTCCCATCAACATCATTAACTAACTTAAGAGCCATTGATTTGGATTTGTTTGTCTTGGGCAGGTCTAACTCATAAGACTGGAGAGATCCTACAAGTTCATCAACAGGGATGGAGTCCACATCCTTGCTTTCAGTTATGGCAGTCACTTTGGGTCTAAAGTCCTCAGTCAAAAATCTAAGTATCTTCTTAACAATCTTAGGTTGATCATAGATTTCACCCAAATTATAAGCAGAATTAACAATATCATTAAGCTTAGCATAGAATTCATCAAAACTTTCATCATCAGACATTCTAATACTTTCAAATCTAGTTGTTAATTGCTGTAGTTTGTTAATCTTAACTGCCTTTATGCCTTCATGCACAGTCTGGAGAATATTCCATGCAGTATGAGCAACCTCAACATTTGAGATTCTCCTGAATTCCTCCATAGAAACAGCATTATAAATAGCATTCATAGCTTTGCTATTAAAAGTGGCAGCTTTTTTCTCAGAAGTTTGCCATTCACTAACAGGAGTAGTGGGCTTCTCCCATCTGTATTCAACGAAATTTCAGATTCTTTCATCAATAGGTTTCAGGAATGCTTTCATCCTTACTTTCCAATAGGCATAGTTGTTCCCATCAAAATGAGGTGGGGTCACAAAAGAGTGATCGTGTTCCATGACAACAAGGGTCAAGGATCAACTCTTAGATCAAATGATCTAAATACTAGAGCTAACCTGTTCTGATACCACTTGTATGTTTTTAGACCCCTTAAAACTCAAGTTGATTAACCTAGATATTTAGCCAAGTGATTACTTAGGTAAATTATTCAAAACTAGGTTAACACAAGTATATCATATCAAGTAAATAATGCGAAAAAAATAAATAACACAACAATATGATAATCCAGGAAAACCAAACAGGTATAAAACTTGGGGAGAATTTAACCTAGCTATCCTCAAGGTATAACAGATCCACTATGAAAGAATTGAAGTTTTATAATAGTAACTTAGACCATTAATATCCTATTGCTACCTCGAGTAGAAAACTTACTACCACGATCACGTGACAGCTCTGAGTCCATAGACTACTTCTTTCTTGGATTCACAGCAATCACAAGTACTCCCACTTGGGTTTTTCTTTAAGCACTTTATGTAGCAATTGAAGCGATCACTAAGCTCTCGACATCAATCTTGATCTTGATAACCCTAAGTGTGTATGAAGGCAAACACCTCTAGATCTCACAAGAGATTCACACACAGCATAAACAACAACGTCAAAACATGGCTAGGGTTTTTCCTTTTATACTTAAGGCAAAACATAAAACCCTACACGTCATATGGGCTTGGGTTGAGTTGGAAAATTCTGCAGAAAAACATTCTGCACGAGGTTCGATTGATCGAGTTTAATTTTCAATCGAACAAGCCTTGCAGAAAGTGAACAGTAATTTTCTACAATTAGTCGATTCCAACTTTACAATAAACATACTTTGAGCAACCTAAATCTAGACTTTAAGTTTTGATCATGGTTTGCCAACATTACATATTGAAGTTCTAAAATATTTAGATCCTAAATCCTTCGAACCTAACATGTTTTCTAAACTTTAGGGACGAAAAACAAACTTTTGTGAAAGTTTAGGGACGAAAATGATATTTTACCTTTGAATCATTTACTTAATTGTTGTTTTATAATTTATTTAATTAAAAATGTTAGTAAATAAATGTAGATGTATTTGACTAGCACTTATAAAAGTGTCGGTTTAATATGTAAATTACCAACATATATAGACACACACACACACAAACACACAAGGGTAAAATATCAAAACATGTTACTTTTCATCCTTCAGTCTATGTCCATTAATTTATGTCCTATGTGGCCTAACATAATGATGACATGGTATCCAAATGATTTTAGTTCTAAAATTGTGGATATATGGCAAAGTGTTATTTGCACACATGGATTAAATATTTTGTGATACAGCATACTTACAAACTAATGAAGCATTTAAAATAAATAAATTCCAGCTCATATTTATGTTAAGAATTTATTAAAACTTAAAACACCAAAACATTAAAAAAAAAAAAAAAAAAAAAAAAAAAAAAACCCAGTTCAAGTTGTCCTTTTCCAGTGATGTTCAACCAAAACTTCCTAGATCTTTCATTCATTTTTGATGTTTTGATGGTTTTTTTTTTTTTTGTAGCTTTTAGTATTATCTTCTATTATCTTATGATTAGGTTTTGGATTTTTACGGTGTTATATATTGGGAGGTGTGAACAGAGGAAGGGGTTTTTTTTTTCCTTCTATTTTTTGAGAGAACACCAAATCTTCTTGTAGCTTAGACTGGCGTGCAAGCGAGGAAAAATTTTTTATGGACAAGGATGAAAGTCTTTGTAATTCATAAAGGTCACTGTTTATTGCTAAGTAACCCACTACTTTGTTATCATTGTCATCATCTCCTTCTTTCTTTAGTGCTCTCCTTGTTTCTCTAGTGATCATCATCATTGCAAAAAAGGATGAACGTTTGGATGGATTAAAATGAAACTGATGAGGACATGAGTGGGTGGTGGTTCCCAAAGAATAGAGCATGAATTGGTGCCGACAGCGAGAGATTGGAGGAGATGAATAGTTGACTTAAATTAGAGATTTTGATGTTTTAAATTTTTATTTTAAATCTTGATAAATTCTTACATTAAAATTTGACCTATTATTTTTTTTTTTAATCAATGTATGCCAATAATTCTTTGCCATGTGTTCATAATTTTATAAATAAAATAATTTGGTCTAAGTTAGATATCACATCATCAATCTGTTAAGCCACATAGGATATAAATTAATAGACATAGATGTAAGGATGAAAAATAAAACGCTTTCTAACGTTTAGGGACGAAAAATGAATTTTTGAAAGTTCAAGGACGAAAAAAAACTTTTATGAAAGTTTAGGATATAAATAGCTATTTATATATATATATATATATATATATATTAGAGAAATTTCATGAACACAACAAAATCTCACAATATCTTTACAATAATCTTATTTTGAATTGTTGTGAGTTTGGGGTATAATTTTATTATATTTTAACATACGGTAAATTAACATCTCAACTTGTTGAAAACATAATGTGAGATTTTTTATTATAATAGTAGAATTCTTTACATTACATTTGAAAATGATGAATTAGAATAAAATTTAGGTTTAATTATACATTTATTGCCTGTTTTGATCCAGCTTTTCAGCTAGTTTTTAGATTTTATGTACAAATTTTTAGTGGGTTCTAATTTTATCAACTGGTAAAGTCTCTAATGGTTAAATAAGAAATGTATGGTTCAATCTCCGCCTACACCAAACCGATTAGTGTCTTAGTATGATGATAAAGAGAAGATTCATCAGAAACAAACGACATAGGTTGAAACTCTATTAAAAAATGTACAAATTTTTAAACCTCACTTTTTCTTCACTTTTTAAAACTTTCTTTCAAAATACAAACATACTTTGACACACATTCAGTAAACAAAATAGCAAAAAGCTAAATAAACTGGAATAAAGTTTGGCTACAAACTTGGTTATAGCCTAAGGCTATAACTTCCATTAAAAAATTAACATAACTACATATTTTGAAAATCTAAATTGATCCCAAACGAATGCTTAATCCTCAACTTTTATCACATTTTAATATGGTATTCATCTTTTGAAATGTGTGGTGGGCCTTTTTGAGATTGTGGGCTGGGCTACCTCTTGCCACACTACAGCCCAAAGGTTCTAGGTAGGAGAGTCAGGACCGGTCCAATTGCAACTCACCTTAGACCGGCTTGTGCGCAAGCTAAAACCCCTTTGTTGAAACTTTGGTCACATGCCCATGGCAGATGAGACTGTTACACAAGAGTTATGGCAGACAAATACAATATGACAATAATAAAAGAAATATACTTGCTGTTAGACAGAATAAGTAAAGGATTCTCAATTAAAATAAAGAAAGAGAACTGCACAACACCAAGAAATACGTTACAAGTGAAATGGCAAAGGCAAAAGAGAAATAATACTGGTACTTAATCAATAAAAGCAAGGAAGGAATGGCTAGTATGCCATGCTCAGTTGCATTACGGGACTATGACCAAGGAAGAAACCATTCCCTCAATGTGAATAACCTCTCAGGAAGATCCTGCTGTAGAAATTACCCACTTTGAGAGAACGGGCCTAAATGGCTTATGCCCAGAAAATCCTTAATCCTTAACAAAGGATAGGCTTTTAGAGGGAGAGAAGGGGTTAGCCTATTGGTGCATGCCTGCCATTCTATTCTCTCTCTGTTTTTTCTTCCCAACTTTCTCTTTCTTTCTTTTTCTTTTTCTTTTTTCGTTTGGTTACTCTGCTTTTCCCACTCTTTTCTTTCTAGCTCTTACTTGTGTGTTATAGTGGTGATTGTTGTTGTTGTTATGAATCTCTCGTTATGATTGTTGCTCTGTTGATGATCCCACTGTGCACGACGGAGGCTCCTTATATACTGCCTGCCGTGACTAATTTTTTACCATTTCACCCTTTAACCACTTTTGTTTGGGTGTGGATGTCCTTCCAAATCACTCACTGGTTTGTCAACTGCCCAGCCACCACCACTTACCTGTGCTGGCCGTGCCATTCCCCATTACTAGACAAAAAAAACTATTTTGTTTGTTTGTTCACCGTGGCATTCCTATCCGCAACAGTGTGGGCATTCTCTCTTACTATCCCTCAGGGCATGCACCTAGTGGTTCCAACTCATCTTTCATTCTTTTGGTTGGTATGTCATCCCAGTAGGATATCTCCCCCAAAAGAATTTGAACAGGAACCCTAGAATAGGCTCCCCCTTCTCTCCACCGCCAGACCATACCCTCATTTACCTCTGACCCATAATCCACCACTCCTGTATTGGTTGGGTACAGGTTGGTGGTGCCTGGGCCTTGCGCGTGCTCCACTTTCGTGTATGTCTAAAACTTGTCTGCTGCTCATGCGTTTGCCATGGTCTGGAGGCTCATCTGTGCATTCTGCTACTCATCCTTAATTTTTTGTGGCGTGAACTGTCTTTTGATCTTCCATTCTTTATGGCTTGCTCCCTTCAAGGGCTAGGTCTTGCTTGATTGTGGGCTTTTCTCTCTTTAGCCCACTCTTTGCTCCTTCCGTAAACTTGCTATCATTCTTGCCATGCCACTCTGTTATTCCTGCTGTGGTGTTACTTGACCCATGCTTGCTGGGCCTATTTTGGGCCTACTACATGCTTTTCTTTCACTTGACTACAGTAACCCAGAATTGTCATTGGGTTTGCATTCATGCTACTTGGGTTTCCTCAACCCATTCCATTGCTTACGGACTTCCTTGGCCCATTTCTTCTTTCTTGGGCATCCTCGGCTCACTTTCTTTCCTTGGGAATCCTTGGCCCATTCCAACTCTACATTCCCATGGGTTTTTGCTAATTCTTCTTTTGGGCTTTCCCGGCCCAATTACCATGTCATTTACTTTTGGGGTTCATGAGCCTTCCATCAATCCCTTACTTACTTACTTCATCACTTTGGACCTGCCTCGGCCCATTCTTACTTTCATACTGCCCATGGGTTCATTACTTCTTTCTCTGGGCTCCTTTAGGCCCGCTTGCTTCCTTCAAGGCTCATTTATCATTTTATGGGCCTTTGATCCACTATTCCTGCCATTCAGGCTTAGTGGTTTTTTCTCTCAATTTAACAACTTTTTTCTGCCCATATTATTGGGCTTCTTCCTACTATTGAGCTCTTCCAAAATGAGCATCAACAAAATGTTTCTTTTTGTTGTTGATTCTCACTTCGATACGAGTAATACAATATATATATATATATATATATATATATATATATATATATATATATATTTTTGAGAAACTATATTACAATAAATATAACAAAAAGTTACAATAATTTCTAATTTAAATTATGTAGCATGTTAATTTGGAATATTGTAAAATTACTGTAACTTTTTTTTTCCGTCCATGGCATTCTATATGCATAGATCTTTTCACTCAAATAACACCAAGAAAATTGTTTTCATCATAGCTGTTCTTTTCTTTGGCCACCAAAGGCTCGACTAGCCTTTCATCAATCATCCCATGGCCCATTTCTTACGCATACACTATATATATGATTACTGATTATTGTTTTTATGATGGTCATTGTCCACACTTGGCAGGAGTGGCTTTCAAAGCTTAAAAACGGAAAAAGAGATGAGGATGGGTTCAAAATAATTTCCTGATAGGGCCAAAAAAAGAAAAGAAAAAAAAAAGAGGATTAACCCCTTTGGCAAATTAATTAATTAATTATCCAAGGAAATGGCATGGTAGCACAAACAAATCACCAACTCAATTAAATGTAGCGAAAATTAAATTTGACACAGGTGATTTGTTTACGAATGGGGAAAACCACCGAGGCAAAACTCCACCGGGTGATTTTAAGGTCATCACTCTTGAGAATCCACTATTATCAAAACAAGCGGTTACAAGTATAAGGAATCCCAGTACCCAATACCAGCCTACAGTTGAACCCTTACCCCAATACCCAATTGGACTTGTATTGTAGCAATAATCTCTCTATTCAACGCATGAATCCTAGTACATGACTAACCAATGATACACGGATTCTAGTACGTGACATACACACCAACTTGAGAAGGATTGTTGGCTACAAAGTTCTTTAGTTCATCAACGATGAAGATCAGGAAGCTCCTTGGTCACAAAACCCTTGGCGTAAAGTCAAAGTAACTTCTGTAGAGAGAAAGATGAACTAGGGCAAATTCTGCCTCCGGTCACACAATGCATGTAACACCAATTGCAAAAACCTGTGACGGCCCTTAAAATAATCCTTATATATGTCTAGGGTTGTGAGAAAAGAAACCCTACACAAATACTCAAGGATATACGTGTAATCAGATCTGAAAAACCTGATTTCATAATTCTCGACAATACAGCTTCTGTCGAGCTTCAACATTAAATCTCAATAGAAAGTGTTAGGTTCTAAAGATTTAGGAATTTATGTATTTAGAACTCTAATTTATATTGTTGGTAAACCATGATCAAAACAAGTTGTTTAGTCTTGTTTAGGCTTGCTCAAAGTTGGGTCTTTCATGTAAAGTTGGAATCGAGAGGCTGCAGATGCATTGGTGCATTTCGGCCTGGCTCGATCGATCGAATGAAAGACTCGATCGATCGAATCTCGGGCAGAATGCTTTTCTGCAGAATTTTCCAGCTCAGCCCTAACTCATTAAACATTTTGGGTTTTCTGTTTTTACCCTAGGTATATAAAGAAAAACCCTAGCCACGTTTTTAGAGTTGCTCTAGTTGTATTGTTGCTCATACTTTTCTGTTTTGTGTAAATCTCTTGTGAGATCTAGAGGAGCTTTCCTTTACACAAAGCTTAGGGTTTTCAAGGTAGAGATAGTATCAACATCTTGATGATCAACTCGGTTGCTACCATTGAAGCTTAAAGAATAACAAGCGTGGGTGCTTGTAGCTGATTGGAGAATCCAAGAAAGAAGGAGTCTGTGAATTCGGAGCTTTCATGTGGTTGTGTCAGTAAGTTCTACTAGTGGGTAGCATTAGGAAGTCAAGCGGGGAGCTTGTAAGTCCTTTTGTATGAACTTTGATTCTTTCATAGTGGATTCAGGTTTACCTTGAGGACAGCTAGGTCAAATCCTCCCTAGATTTTTACCGTGTGGTTTCCTGGGTGATCATATCATTGTGTCTTTTATATTTTCGCTGCTTTATACTTTTGATATGATTGTATGTTTGTGATAACCTAGATTTTCTTAAATTGACTAAGTTAATCACTTGGCTAATTAACTAGGTTAATCCGGTTGGTTTAAGGGGTCTAAAACCGTTCAGAAAGGATTTTATCGAGACTTCTGTCGAGCTTTAATGAATAACACTTCTTCACTTGTTTCTTGGTCAGACTTGCATGGCTTCAATACTAAATTTGAACACTTGTTTCTTGAAGTACTGAACCCATTCTAGATTTACTCAATTACAAGTAAAGTGCGTTTTGTCAAAAGATTAGCCAATTACATCAATATGACCCTAACATTTCCCATTAAAGTGGGGTAATATTATTATGGGATTGGGAGATTTTCTTTCCAAGCATCTACCTCCAACTTATGTCATTACTTTTCCACTTGTTGAAATCAAAGCTTCCAAACAATTTTGACGATGTTTACATCATAGTTATTAGACGGGTGGGTAACCTATATAAAGGGTACATTAATGATGAGGCCACCCTATCTGCAATAAATGGATAGACTTAAACCTGGTAAATGGTCTAGATCAACCAGGTTCAGGTTTGATCCAATGGGGTTTAGAGTAGAAACGAGTTAAGCCTAAATGGGCTTTAATAACACTTATATTTGATCTTTCACAAATGGGATTTACCTGTATTTTTGTTTGTTGCAATTTTTTTTTTTTTTTTTTTTTTTTTATGTTTAAACATATTCTTTTTAATTTTATCTTCTTTTTAATAAAAATAAGAGAACAAAGACTTGAAATAATACATAAATATATAAAGTACTAAGTTTAGCTACAAAATTGGTTGTAACCTTAGGCTATAACCTTACTCAATAAAATAAATGTTACTACATATTTTGAAAATTTAATCATTGAATTATGTTCTTTATGCTCTTAATATACATGTCAAATTTGTGTCAATAAGATGTTATTTACTATATGATTTATAAGCTTATATTTTATGCATAATTTTAAACTACAAAAATTTGCAATTTAAACATTTTATTGATGACATAGCTATTGATCTTTAATTTTCTAGAAATTTTGTAAGTATGGAGGATATAAGAAGAAGAAATAATCCAATGGTGGATTTTTCAAAATTCACCTCAAATAAAAAAGATATTGAGTAAGGTTGTAACCTTAAACTACAATCAATTTTGTAATTAAACTTTGTTCATATATAAAATAAGGAATAAAGCCAATAGAACAATAACCAGAATTTTAAATTTTACCAAATAATAAATAATCATGGTAAGATTATGTATAGATTGCATAGGACAGTTTTTGTTTAAGCCATGTAATTCAAAAATATTTAAAAAGAGTTTTAAAAAGACAATAACATCTTATTACATAAAATAATTAAACACTAAAAACATATTATACAAATTCCATATAAAAATAACTTTGACAGATTTAATTTTTTTTTTTTTATATAAATAGTAAATTTTTACATTATAAATATTTTAGCATTTTCATGTAATACGAATGGCTAAAGAATATTAGATATAAAAAAAAAAAAAAAAAAAAAAAAAAAAAAAACAAATAAAATTAATGAGTAATTTTAACTTCTTGCTATAGTTTCTTTAACATACATATTCATATTTTTGTTAGAAAATTTAGAAAATAAGTTTCTTTAATATACATTTTCAAATTTTTTTTTAAAAAGTCGAGTAGAAACAAACTCAAAAATTATGAGTGTTTTCAATTAAAAAAAAAATCGTCAAACGGTTGAATGCAATGAGAGATGATGGTTGGTAAGTTTTGGTCTTGACAAAGGGAGATCTTTGATAAGAAAGAGCGAAAGATCAAAAAAGTAGAAGACACTCAACTGGCATAGAACATCCCAAAATGCCAAATTCCTAAATTTTCAAAATCCTAGATAGTGTATTTCTAGAGATTAGTGAAGTTGTGGGGTTCTTAACTTAAAAAATGAATGAATTCATTTCCTAATCTATCTTAAATATTTGCATTGATATAGCATATTAAATATGTTAAAATAGATGTAGAAGCAAAAGTATAAAATAGAGCAATACAATAACATGTATACGAGGGTTGTGTGATTCAGCCTTAGGGCCAACGTACATAGAGAAAACCATCTTTAATATATGAGAGTATAATACAAATCCTGTGTTACAATTATATAACATATGTATATATAAGAAGCTAAACCCTAAACTAATTATACACTAACTATGGTTAGTAAACTTATTGAAAAAATTATAAAGCCTTGGCCGTAACTACAATTTATGAAAAGTACATGGTTTTTATTTTTATTTTTATTTTTTTAATCCTAGTTACATTCTATTAAATGTAAAAATTACATATATGCACTATCTATTGATCAAAGTTTTGAAGTTAAGTTACAAAGTGAGAACGTGTTAAGCACCCACTTTGTCAAATAGGAATTGGTCTTCTACATTAAGGTGGCCAAATTACATGATGTTGGGAATATTTTAGTGAATAAACAAGTTTTTATTCAATAGATAATAACTCTAACAATTTGCAAGAACGTAAAATAAAAATAAGTTTAGAACAATCTCACAATGCTATAGAATCACGATGCAAAAGCATTATCCTTAAATGTTGATTTGTGCCACTCAGAGTGAAACTCAGTGCGATTGATTTTCTTGACCAAACAACCCACAAGGATTAGAATATAGCGTTAACCTTTGTGATGGACGCACTTCCACTCATGAAGGTTCATGAACAACCTTCTAATATTGCTTTTCCTTAAAAAAAATTAAAATTGTAGAAAAATTATATGGGATAGAAAGAAAAATAGAAATTGTGTATATGGATATATAGAGTAAAAAATGACTTATAGGAAATGGTGTAGTGATAAGAATTATATAAGCCATTCATGACAATAATATCATATACTCCCTCCGGCCCATTTTTTTTGTCCTCTATTCTATTTTAAGATGTCCCAAAATATTGTCCTGTTTCTAAAAATAAAAGTCATTAATTTACTAATGTTCCTATTATACCCCTATTAATTTACTAATTCAATTTTCTAATAAATTTTTTTAAGGGTAATTTTGGAAACTTATACATTTTTAAAAGGTAGACAAGACAATAAATGATGTTCCCTTAAAAAGTTTGACTTTTCAAACAAGACAAAAAAATTGGGACGGAGGGAGTAGTTATTAGTTACTAAAAACTCATAAAAGCCCAAAGGCTAGATTACCCATTAATGTTAAACGACTATTTTTCTCATAATTACCCAACATAAATTCCCAATGGCTAGAAAATAAAAAATAATAAAAGTGTTTGAAAAACACACCCACACCAACACATGTCCCACCATACAAACATGTAAAATCATAAAGCATATCATACAATCATTTTGGATAAATTGAAATATGAATTTGGAACATGGAAATTTGAATTCTGGAATTTGACAAATAAAATTTGGATTTTGAAAAGAACATATGAACAGCACAAAACATGAATTTATTTTGAGGGAGTTAAAGGAAAAACAAATTTGACAAGATTTTTTATATACCTTTTGTATTCAACATAACAAATTGATTGAAACATGGTAAGAATAAAAAAAAATTAAGTTTAGTATAAAAAAAATGTTGAGAGGAAAAATAAATTTTTACATGTGACTAGGATTAAGCATGAACAATGTATGAGTATTTGGCAAATGAAGAACATGCAAGAACAAACGTGATTTCATATGACACTATTAATAAATTAAGATCTAACATCACAAAAAAAAATAATAATAAATAAAGAACATGCAAAAAAGGAGCAAAGTTTCATATGATTTTACCTTAGAACAAAGATCATGCATAAGATTATAAAGAGAATGCATAAGTTTCCTATTTAGATTCTAATTAGTATGGCAAAGCAATTTGAACATGAAAACACAAACACCATAGCAATTACAACAACTTAAATATCATAAAAATATAAGCATCATAATCACACAAGCATGATAACATTACAACAAAATTATGAAAGAAATTACCTGCATATAATTAAATACAAATAAGGAGGGAGAAATTACCTGCATATAATTAAATAGGAAGATGATCATGTATGCCTAACTTTGTTGCTTCCTATAGAACTCTATAGGAACTATTCTATGGTCTTAGAGAGAAAGCAAAAAAAGGTTGTTTACACACTCAGAATCTTGGCAGAAAAAAAGTATGAAAAATAGCTTCTATATCCTCTAAGATGCTAGGAGATGGCAGGATGGGTGCCTTGGATGGGGTTTTCTCCCTCAATTTATAGGGGGGAAGAAGGCATTAGAAGAGGGTGGAACCTCTTGAGCAGTGCGGATTCATAGCTGTCAAGTTTTAAATTCTAATATAAAAGGGATTTAAGGTTTTTGCATAAAATCTCATTATGGGATTGACACTTGGATCTAGAGTTTTGAACTTCTAATGGCTAATGGATTAGATTCCATATTTTTGCACATTAAAATCTTCAGGATTTGGTTAATTTCCAGCAAAAAAAAAATGATTACTTTTAATATTAATTAATTCCAAATCATTATTTTAATTAACAACCATTTAGGATTATTAATATTTAAATAAGCAATTTTATTTTGTGTATATATCCACAAAATTATTTCTAGCCTTATCCAATAGTATTTTGACATGAAATTAATTTCAAATTAATATTTTGATTGTCCAATTAAAATTAATTGCTCATAATTATACATAATGCAGCCTTAATCATACAGATGTATACTAGCAATCGAAATTTGATGCTGCGATATCTTGTGATTGAATGGTTGGATTGAAGCCCATGACATGTCGTTTTAATCGTTAGATTCTCTAGATTCATTTTGTGAAAAGTAATCTAATATCTTATGGTTCAATTTATGATTTTGCCCTTCATGTAATGTCCATTTTGTCCCTAGATGAGATTAAATATAGGTTGTAAAATGAGTTGATTGCACAACACACATTCATATGGTGGTACTACAATCCCCTCGACTTAAATTCTTGACATTCTCATCTGAACATGCATTTTGATGTAGTGCCCTAAGCCATAAAGCATTAATCAAGTTGGTTATGATACTATCATAGCTCAAGAAAAATGTTAGCCAATTCTGCACTATACTCAAAACTGACTAGTTAAGTTATAATTAAAGTTTCTTGAAATTGCTTATATAGTTCCGTTTGACAAATGCCCAATGTGGAACTCAATACATTACACAGCACACTCTTATAATTAAATCCACACAATCGAGGGCATCACATGAGAAATGTTCAAGAAAGTATTCTATGACAGCATCATCCCTAATGTAGTAGATAAACGTAAAAAGCATGAGTATGAAAACTTAATGCAGAGGAACGTGATAATGGATTAGTATGCCACTAAACTTATTGAGAACTCATTAATGAAAATATGCCTACGCGGCCAACGGTGTACATAGCTGAACACTTGAATCTAGCATGGCTAATAAAAAATGTTTTTAATAAATATTAAAAATGCCACATCAGCATTTAATTTTTTTTACAAAAACACATACTTTCTCAATTTTAATGATTAAAAAAATGGTAAGAATATTCTCAGAATTTCTTGCATTTACTTGGCAATCAAATACAAAAATACAAATCAAATTAACAAATGGATTACCAATTTTTCTTCAATTTTTCTTGTTAATGAAATTACAAATGAAATTACCAATTGTTCAAGGAAAAATGGAGGAGTTCTTGTTAAGAAAAAATTCTTAATTTACATTTAGTGTCGTGACTATTGTTAGGGTCATATTTTATTGTAATTGGCTAGTCTTTTAACAAAATGCACTTTACTTGTAATTGGGTAGATTTAAGATGGGTTTAGTACTTCAAGAAACATGTTATTCAAATCAAGTTTAAAGACATGAAGATTGGTCCAAGAAACAAGTGAAGAAAAGTTGTTCACTAAGTCTCAACAGATAGCTTGACAGAAGCCTGCTATCGAGACTTAATGTGAAGTTAGATAGATAGCTCGACAGCAGCTCAATTTATCGAGAATTACGATTTCAGAATTTTTAGATCTGAAATTCGGTCTAGTCTTGTGTAATTGTTTAGGGTCTCTTTTCTCACAACTTTAGACATATATAAGGTTTATTTTAAGAGCCGTCACAAATGGATACAGAGACCGAGAGATTTATTTTCTCTGTGTGAAGCTACTACGTTTGTACGCTATAGGATTTTGTAACTAAGTGCTTCCTGATCTTCATTGTTGATGAAGTGAAAAACTTTGCAACCAACAACATTTCTAAGTAGTGCTTAAATACCCAACCTAATTCTTAGGTTTATGACACTGAAAATACCTATGCTTTGACACACTAAATCTCAACAGACACCTATGATAACACATTTGGAAAAGGAGAGGCTTCAAGCACCTCAATTCCATGGAATAATTCAAATCTAGAAAAGCAAGCTAGACTAGAAGTAGGAAGAACAATTACTGGACACTGCTTAGGCTAGAAAATACAACAAAAGCCTATATGAGACAAACTGGAGCAGATTGGTAAATGGTAATTAATGGACACTGCTTAGCCTATAGAAAATACAACTCATGTACCTTGTTTTTCATCGGCCTAGTGAATGACTCCATAGCTATTACAAAAGATAAGGAGAGATTGGATTCCCTTGCCTAAGCCCTTTGCCACCTTTAAAGTGCCCCATCAAGACAATTGGGAACCTTGAATTACTAATGCATTTTCTTACCCTTTTAAAAAATCTAGGAGGAAACCCAGATGCACGTAGGCACATTGATATAAATTCCAATCCACTAAGTCAAATGCTTTCCTGAAGTCAGCCTTGATTGCACATCTTCTAGGCCCTTTACTCCTTTGATAATTCTTCACTAATTCATGAGCTAGTAGAAAATTTACTGCAATGCTCCTTCGTTTAATAAAATTTGGTTTACTTTTTTCAACATCTCAAGATAGTCCCTCAACCTTTTATATATCACATTGCAATGTGCAATGAATATAAATTGTGTTGCTGTGGTAGGAATAGGGACCTTAGGGATCAATGAAAGGATAGTGGAATTCACATCTTTCAACAGCTTTACCAGTCATGAAGAAAGATCTGATGGCAGCAATAACATCATCCTTCGCAATATGCCAAGACTTCTTAAGGAGTAAGGCAGTGAAGCAATCAAGACCAGGTGCCTTTTCATTGCCCAGGTAAAATAAAGGCGGCTATATTTCCTGATTAGTCACATCCTGTTGCATCCTTGCCTTCATATCATCAGGCATCTGATCTTGGAATAGAGTGGAGACTTTATTAACCATCAGATCTACATTGATTTCAGTAGGAGAGCCAAGCAGATTTTACTCAACCATCATCTGCTTGATTTTAGATGGTTCATCCACCCTTATTCTAACAACATTCCTTGCCTGCCTTGCTTTCACCAAATTTTAATAGAAAGAATTGTTTTGGCCCCTAGGTTAAGCTAAACATTCCTTGAATTCTGCTTAAGGAAAAGCTATTCAGCATTGCTAATTGAGAGAAACTCATCAAGATATTGCAGCACAATATTGGATACCCTAACCACATATGAGCATTGCATCAATTTAGCTTCACAAGCTTCAAGGTTAGCTCTAGCTGATTCCACTCATTGAAAAATCCCACAATTAATATCCTTATTAACACCCTTAAGCTTTGCCTTGGTAGACTTCAGCTTCCTATAAAATATGAACATAGGGGTACCCCTTTCCCCCACAACCCAAGCTTCCAATATCCGATCAATAAAATCCTAATGCTCACACAAGAAATTAAAATCACTTGAAGGGTTTAGGGTGAAAATTCTTCTTGTTGTACCAAGAGCCTTGTACCTCAACTGGCACACGTGTTTTTAACGAAGATGTCCAGGGTACAACAACCACTCCTTATTTAACAACAAATTGCTCAAACCTACACACACAACCGCTCCTTATTTATCATCACCCTATCCAACTTCTTTGCAAATAAAACCCTTATCTTCCCTTCTGTTAGTCCATGTGAAAAAAACACCAAACAACAAGATGATCCTCAATTTCCGCATTGGTTAAATTCCACTTCAAATCCAGTAACCATGCTTCCTCCAAACTTCTCCCCGGGACTCCTCACAACATCGAAACCACCAGCAAGCATCCACAAAGAATTTACCAACAATGTTCTCAAAAGATTTCAAATTTTGCTACAATATCCTCCTTTTCACCCCCCATCATTGGATTTGAAAGTAGAGTTATTAGGGTTAGGCATAAAAGACTTAAATTCTACTTCAAATTATTAGCGCAACAACAAAAAGAGTAAATCTTTGTTTCTATTACTAACTAAGGCTTTGTTTGTTGTTGTTATATATACATACTAGAAGAAAATTGGAAATATATAGCAAAATTTAGCAAAAATTTAAGAAAACTAAAACCCTATCGAACAAAACAGAGTTACAAGAAAGAAAAAGAAAGAAAAGAAAATACCTAAGTTGCAGTCAGCAGGGTTGAGCACCACGCGCTCTGTTGGCTTTGATTCCTTCGCTGCTTCGTGATCATCTTCTACGAGAACCTTCGTCTTCTTCGCCGCTTCGTGTCCATCTTGTTCGAGAATTTTGCGTTTCTCGGTGGAGGAAGCCATTGAGGATTGAATTTCAGAGAGTGATACTGATGTGAGAGAGAGAGAGTGCGCGAAATAAAAATGGATGAGAAAAAAGTGTGATTTTTTGTGCTATGTAAGCTGTACTTAGAGCATTCCCATCAAGGTGAGTAAAATTTTTAGCATATACCACCTCAAAACTCAAAATTTTAGCTTTTAACAACTCATTTTACAATTCACCAAACATCAAAGATTCTATATTTTTTACCATTTCATTTAAATAATATAAACTACTCATTAAAATAATAATAAAAACAACTACACAAAACTATAACAACCAGCCAACCCCCTCCTCCACCACCCCTACCACCGCTCCACTTGCCATAACCACCATTGTAGCAACCACAACCCACCACAGCCACCACCACCACAAGTCACAGCACCACCATTGTAGCAACCAAAACCCATCACACACACAAACCCGGATCGGTGACCCATGACCCACGACCCACGACCCACGCCCCACGTTGAACCAAAACCACTACCACAAACCACAACAGAAAACCCACCACAAAACCTCCATCGCCGCCACCACAAAACCCACCACCCACCCACCCCGATCTCAACCCCAACCAAAACCCACCACCACCCACCCACCTCGTTCTCAACCCCAACCAAAACCCACCACCCCGAGCTCAACCCCAGCCAAAACCCACCACCCCGAGCTCAACCCCATCAAAACCGTCGCCGAGCACTACCGATACCCACCAAATCAGACCCACGAAACCCACCAAATCATGACCATAATCGCCGACCACAAACCATTGAAGCTTAACGGAGATCAGATGCTCATTAGAACGGAGGCAGCATGATGAAAAGGGAAGGGAGATGATGCCTGGGTTGTGAGGGAGAACCAGAGAACGAGAGGGAGAGTCTGAGAGTTTGAGGGAGAGTATGAGAGTCTGAGGAGAGAGAGAATTAAAATCAATAAAATATTATACAATACTGCTACAGTGCGCTCTCAAAAATGAGAGTGCACTGTAGCAAGATTGTAAATTTTATAGCATATAAGAGTTTTGATGGAGTTGGTTTTGGGGGGTTCAGCTGCTAAAAAATAGCATTATAGAATTTAGGAGGCTTAATGAGAATGCTCTTATAGAGTGAAAAATGCTCACTCTAACCGACGTAAAGGTCTGAGCTGGGCTGGGCTGGGTGGAATATACTGATTCATTCATTTTTCTTCATTTAAAAGGGTGGGGTTAAGCTTAGTGGCTAGATGGGCTTTATTTTGGGTTCATAAAATGTAGTTTTAAGTTTAACTTTTAATAAATTTAAAGTATTAGATGAACCATATTAATCAAAATTTCCTCACCCAAATAAGAGATGATAATTTGATAATAACTAAATATTAATTAAGTTTAGTAAACATATTAGCATATATATATTTTAAATTTTACAAAATTTAAATTTGAAATGCATAATGATATTTATCGGTTTTTAAAAACAAATAGAGAGAATCATTATCTTAAATTATAATTCAATAGTTATAATAATAAGGAGGATGGTGGGTTCCCGTTAATTCAAACTGGTAAAGTCTCTAATAGTTATTGCTTACACATGAAAAAATGTTTGTAATTTTGAGTTAACATATGATATTTTTTTTTTTACAAAAACAAAAATATTTATATCAATTAAGTCTTTACATATTTGTAAAAAAAAAAAAAAAAAAAAAAAAAAAAAGTAAGTTTTGACATGTCTAAAAATGTACAAGTCAATTTAATATAAATAATATAATTAAATTATGTACGGTATACAATTACACTTTAATTTAATGAGCTATGTATGATATAAAAGTAATTTGAGATAACAAAAAATGAATTGGTAAGCTATATAAATGCATTAGATGTTTTTAGAAAAAAATATAGGGGAACATTATTCAAAATTATATATATATTTTTTACCAAAACTACAAGAGGGATTAAGGATTTTTGAAAAGTAGAGGAGAGCCCCCTAGCCCCCCTCCCTTTGCCCTTGAATATATATGTGTACTATATATAATAACGGATGCTTCACAATAAATTTTGCAAAGCTCTTGATGATGTGGTCATTTACATTTAGACTCGTAGGCGCCCATGTGGCTAGCCCATTGCAATAGGGTTTTTTGGTGTGCACAAATATAAAGAGCACAAAATCCCTGACCTATGAAAGACACCTAAATTTATGTTTAAGTGTGCACTACCTTTTTGGCATCATTATTTGCTAGAATTATGTTTAGCACTACCTTATTGGCATCATTATTATAGACGTTGATCTCGAACTATAAATTTATGGTTTTATTAGAGGTTTAAAATAAAAGTTGTTCCAAATTTTGTTCTCGGTATATATATATATATATATGTTTAGAATTTTGATCTAGATAGTCATTGAAAGGGGAAAAGATAGTTTTATTTCAAATCGAAAATTCGTTTTTTCATCTTTAATTCCATACTATGAATTGTGTAACACATTATATGGATTAATTTAAGATGTCATATACAAATGTTTAAAGGGGATGGCATGGTTGTTGTTATTGGTTTGCAGACAAGTAGTACAATTTTGGGAACAAATAAGAAATTTAAAGTTTTGAGGTGATGTTTAGCCCACTCGAATAACTACATCATACTCATATTATTTCAAAGCGTAGCTCAGCCCAAAAATAATGTATGTTGCTGTTGTTAGTAATATGTTACAAGTTTTAAGGTAAATAATAAAAATCTTATGAATAAGTTGTTTGTGTTTCACTTTATACTCCATCAATCACTTTCCAAAAAAATAATAAATAAAGGTTTGGAGGTATGACAATGGATTCTCAAAGAACTTGAAATAACCCGTATTAACTGATTTCTGAATTAAAGGTTTCAAGATGAGTGTTTTAAAAACATTTTCTTATTTAAGATATAATTTATTTTATTTATATGTTTTTTTTTCTTTCTTTCTAAATGAGGTATTTTGTGTGTGTATATATATATATATATATAATATTGAGTTGATATTGATATTATCTAACCAATTAACCTTTTCATATAACACAGTAAACATTAGATGATTATTAGAATCGGTTAAGTTGAAGAAACATTTGAATTAAATAATTATTGTTGCTTATATGTTTATTTATAAATACAGTTATGATTTATTTGTTTATAAGTATGTTTATGATTAACATGGTTATATGTCTAATGGTTTTTTTAAGCAAGTGTTTGATATATGACCTATCTTGCCAGAATAGGTAAAGGTATTTTTAATTTGTTGTCGTCATTTAGTTAGTTTAGTCCATAAACGTTACAACTCAATTACTTATTTAAATTATGTTTAGCCTTGACTTTTTAGGAAAGTAGAGGAATTTAAGAGGTTTTGTTTCTTCCGAATTGAGGGTTATAACTCATTTTTATTTTGAATAGGTTCAAAAGTTTCCATTATAATTTATGTATTCTGCATTAGGTTAACTAGTTTGTAACCCTGCACATATGCATGGATACACTTAAAGATATACAATAAGATTCATAATATAATTCCTATATATATAATTTAAATACTATTGATAGTCATTTTTATATTTTGTTAACTCTTTAAAAAAATTTGTAAGGATATTATTAGGTATAAAATGTAAATTGTTCTCTTTTTTTTTTTTTTTTTTTTTTTTTTTTTTTTTACGTTTCATTTATTCTAGACTCTTTGGTTTTTGTACTTAATAACTCACTTGGATGAATATTTATGATGTGGTCTCACATTTAATTCTAAAATTAAGAAATGAAACTTTTTAAGAATAAATAATTTAGGACACATGGCACAAAATTAGAACTCTAATTTCAAATTCTAATTTGAGATTCTCTCAGCTTCACTTATTATTATTGTATATATAGATAGATAGATAGATTAAGACTTTTCTATAGTGTTTTATTTCTAATTTACGTAACTATATATTTTTTACAAACATATTGAATATTTTTTAGTATTATTAAAAAACTCATTCAATCATTGCTAGTCTTCTACATTTTAGCATCACATTTATAATTATTAAACTATTTTTTTAGTGTTGTTCAGCCAAGTATGGCTTGGGTGGTAAGAAAAACACATTTAGATTAGTTTAATGATTTTTAGTCCAGAGTAGATTTGACATCATTATAATTGATGTTGATTTCGGAGTATAAGTTTAATGATTTTTTTAGAGATTTTGTTTCAATGTTTGCACTTATTATAGTTACATCTTTCTTTAGAGTTTTGTTTTAGATAGTAATTGAAAGAAGGGGGGGGGGGGGGGGGGGCGGGAGGGGGCGGGAGGGGGGGAGCTCTATTTCAAATCTAGAATTTGTTTGTTCAACTTGACCCAAAATAATTTTCATTATTTATATATTTTTATATGCTTATACATATGTTCAATTTTTTAGATAAATATATCTAAGATTTATACGTCTATAATTGTGTTTACGGTTATTATGTAAAATATTGGTATTATCTTACTTAATATGTATAACCTTTCCAAGATAGCTCTCCCTTTCTCAGAAAGACTTTTGTAATCCTTTCTCCTTTGTAATCTTGTTAACCCTTCCCTTCCAGACAGATAATCTTGTAACCCTTTACAGTTTTATTTTGTAATCTTGTAACCTTTCAGACAGTGTTTTATTTTCAAGTTAATCAAAGACATAAGTTTTATTCAAGTAAGATTTTATAGTTTCTGTTTTCATATTCCATACTCTGTTTTAACTTATTTTTGAATATATCTATTTTGCTATTTTCTTCTTTATCATCTATTTTATCATTGTTTATGCTTCCATATTACTGCTGTGCTCTCTCCTGGGTAGTTAATGGTATCAGAGCCATGGATGGTAGATGTATGAGTTTTATTTCTTTGCAATTAAGACGTTACTAGGAACTCATATTACTGTATAGCCACTACTTGCTCCTTGATAGCGTTGGTCAGCCTCACACTCGTTGGCAAACCATAGTATTCGCGTTGGTCAGCCCGTTTTGTTAGCCGACGAACTGGCGTTGTTTGGGTGGTCCCGCAATGGAGTTTCCCGAGGAGGTGGTCCCGATAGCAAGGATATCAGTGGTTAGTAATAGTTCTGCCAGTAATTATTAATTGCTTAGAAAGAGAATAAATACATTTATCAGCTCATCATCTGTTTGCTTGTTCACACTTAGGCTAGGCACACACTAATTTGAAACATGGACTATGATGATATAGATTATGATGAAGGTTATAGCATGAGAGATATAGACAATAATTGGTCAAACAGTAATATGGATTATGAAACAGATTCTGATTCTGACAGTGATATGGATGATTATAATTATAATTATAAAGATACAAATAATTGGAGTATATTAACAGGCGATAAAATCAACCGACAGAATAATAGACACAATAATAGCTTCTTAGACATAATTAATAAAAAATTAGAATCTATAGAAAATGATGAAAGAACTACGACATACACTAAAGAAGAAAGAAAAAATTATAGTTTTTTGGACCTCTATGAAAAAATGAAAGTTTTAAATTCACCTTTGGAAAAAGAAAGAGAATTTGAACCCCATTATAGATCACCTTTAACTAATACTATGACAAATAACTGGCATAATAGTCAAGACCATAATTCAGTAAATACGATAGAAAGTAGGAAAGACATCTTTTTAAATAATTCAAAAGCAACTGACAGAGCTATACCTATAGCATTTAAAGACAAAGAAATAGACTCACAGACATTAAAAGCAGCTGACAAGAGAGTTGATAGGAAAACTAACCCAAGTAAGGAAAGTGCAACACGTATAGAAGATAAAGAAATGTTTAAAAAAGGAATAGTAAAAGAAATGATAGAAATAATTGAAAGACAAAATGATGAAAATATGGCAGTTATACATAGGAAACTAGATATAAAGGATAAGATAGAAAAAGTCAATAATGGTTGGAAAACTAATAATAATAGTCCAAAAGAAGTGGTGGAAAAGCAAAAAGAAGAAGCTAGTAGGAAGCTAGAAATAGAAAGAGACATAGAAAGACAGAATAGTGAAGAACTATGTAGAAAGGTAAAGACAAAAGAAGATGTAGGGAAAGTCATAAGTAAAGACATCCTAAAACCAAAAGAAAATAGTACTCTTAAAGAATCTCTACGTAGGAAGCTAGAAATAGAAGAAAAGATAGAACAAAAAAGAGAAATAGTCAACAAAGGAAGGAAAACTAATAATAATGAAGAAAAGGAAAATAGTGATAGTGTAGTAAAAGCAAAAGTAGTCAACAATAGATGGAAAGTTGATAATACTGATAGTTTAAAAGAGAAAATTGATGAAAGACTAAAATCAATTGACAGATACACCCAAAATGATAGTCTGGCAGAATTAAAAAGAAAAATGGAAATTTTAAATTTACCTTTAGATATAGACAAGGAAAAAGAAATAGCAGTTTTAAATACTACTGAGGTATCAGATAATGAGAATGCTGACAGACATGCTAGACATATTATTTTTCATAAATGTAAAGAAGAAGGAAACACTAAAAAACAATGTGCTAGACAGAATAAAATTGCTAAACAAATTAGTAAATTAGAATTTGAAAAAGATACACTAAACGAATTAATGGAAATATTTAATATTAGCCAAAAGAAGATAGATCAAGTTAAGAAAAAGGAAGAACTAAAATCAACCAACCCACTTAAAGTTAATAAAAGAAAAAGAAAACAAAAAGACATAATAATAAAATTGATAGATAATCTACCTAATTAAGACAAAAAAGACTATTTACTAAAATTGAAAGATTCCATAGATATACCTATTGCTTGTATTAGATGTAAGAAATATGGACACCATGTTACAGAATGTAGAAAACAAGAAAAGATAAAAAAGAAAAAAGATGACGTAGAATCAGTAAAACCTGTAACCTTACAAGACTTAATGACAGAAGCAAAAATAGTAAAACAAGGAATTAAAGAAAGTAAAGAAGATAATTCTACAGACATAGATGAACAAAATATTGCAGAAATAACAAATTCAAAAGAAAGTTCTAAACCCATGACAGACCCACCTTTATTAGGAAAAGACAAGGATAATAGACAGAATTTCTTGAGCTTAATTGACAGAGTAATCTTTCAAAAATGGCATACAGAAATTATTTTAATTAATAAAGAGTTTCCTTTGACAGAAATCACATTAATAGACTCAGATACTCATAACATGAGTTTTATACAAGAAAGATTAATTCAGGACACTGGATTAATTAATAATAAATTACCTAATGAGATATAAGTTGAAGTTATTAAAGCTAATATAACTAACGTACCTTTTAATCTTATCCTACTCTTTATCCCAAAAGAAATTGATTTCCCCTATAAGGTCACTATCTTACAGGATACTAATAAAGAAAGAATCTATGGAACTAAAAGAAGTTTGTCATTTTTAGAGACAGAAATATCACTTGTTCACCAGTCAACAGATAAGGACATAGAGACAGAGGTTCGTTCTTTTTTGTATCAATATATAACCCAAAGAATAGTTCAAACACTTTATGAAAAAGGATTCAGCACAAAAGAAAGAATTATGCTTACAAGTCAATATGATTGGACTAAACGAACTGAAAGTCTGACAGATGTACCACACAAAATTATGATAGATGACATTCTTGCATCCTTTGTAGTAATCTTAAATACTAATGTAACAAATGTTTCAATAAAAGAAGCCTTGACAGATTCTCCTTTACTAATTATTAAAGAAGATATTAATTGTGGTAATTTCTTGAGTAAAGACAGATTTAATTTCTTAACAGAATCCCTGACAAATTTTCCCCAAACTATTTTAGCATTTGAGAAAAGACTTTATGGAGAAGCTTTATTTCACATATTTTCACAGAATGAGTTATATAGTAATACATATAGAACAGATAGAATTATGATGGATTTTGTAAAGTTTCTAAATTCTAGCCCCTATAATATTGGAAGACTATATCATGACTACTCTTATACCACTACTCAACAAGGGCACAAAAGTGTACAGAGAAAAGTTTGTTTATATAATTTAAATTTTAAAAATGATCTTCTTATAAAGTATTTTAAAGAAGTTTCACAGAAAGCCATTAGTGAAAGGATTTTAAAAATGAGTTTGAAAGAAACTTTGAATGAAAATGTTTATTCTCAAAATAACATTTCAAGACATAATCATTTTCCCAAAACCTATTTGCAAACCACTAGGAGTAAAAGAACCTCCCAGGCAGACATGAAAGGGAAGAGCAAGGCACCAGCGGTGCAACCCAAACAATCACCCAAACAATCCCAAAAACCTTCAGTAAGGATTTTGGATATGCATGAAGGCATCTCATTAGAGACAATATCCCTTCAAGATACGTTGCAAGTAGAAGCAATGTATTCATGTGGTGAAAATAGTGTAATTCTGCAGAAAGTGCTCCGTACTGATCTTATGTTTCAGGATGGACAATTTACAGACCTTCCTTTTCATATTAAACTACTTCTTGATAATTTGCAAACAGCCTTCACCCTCAGACAGAAACCCTTATTCCAACAGACCCTTCAGGCTTTGGAATTGCATCTTGTTAGCACAGGTGCATTTATTAAAGCACTTGGTTGTCAACTCCCTAACAAAGAGGATGGAGATTCAAGCTCCACAAAGACAGAATCACAGTCTCTAAAGAGCTATCTTATGGGAACAAGCTTTTCAAAGCTCCACCGTAAGATTCAGCAAAAAACGAGGCTTGCCATCAAAAGTTTACTCCCTGAAATCCAACAAAATATATTAACCCATAAAGCTTTAACTAATTCTTATGACAGATGGATGTATCTTTTCAAGGTTTTAGTCTCTACAGCATTCATCAGAATAGAAGACATGACAGGTGAAACATGGTTATCTCATAAAGCTACATGGTATGAAAGCTTTGGAAATGCAGACAGAGTTTATGAAGGAACAGGAGACAGATACAATCCCTATCCAGGATTACTTATCAATACGGAGACAGAAGATCCAGTAATTCGTGATCCTTTATGGTTATCTAAAATGCTAGAAGCAGGGTTTATCAATAAATTAATCATAACTTTTGGAATTCAGATTAGCTTATTTCCTAAAGTCATCCAAGAAGTAGCCGCACAGATTGGAGGACTTAATTATATGAAGATCACTATTTGGAGTACTCTTCCAGCTTGAGACAGAAGTTATTATATGGAAGCTCGGTCAGTACACATTTTGGTTCTTATTCATGATTGGGGTTGCATCCCTGAATACAACTGGTACGCAGGAGATACTTATTTATCACTTGAAGATTGAAGAACCGGATGCTCTGGCTCAAGAATGGTCTAATTTCATGAGCAATAAGATTTATGAGATACAGAAAGAATTAGATACAGGCTTCCATTTATATAGTTACACTGACAGAATAGCTGTATATGGTCCATTACCTTCGGCAAGGAGGCTATTTAGAAAAAGAAAGATTGTTAAGGACCCTAAATTAATGACGGTAAAGGAACGTGTTCCTGTTTATCTTCCTATTTCATATTGTGTTCTATGTAGAAGTTTTGGAGTAGTCCATGAGCATGACCAGTATGAGGATAACTCTGATCCGCTAGATTACGATAACTACGCGGATACAGATTGACAAGATAGACAGAATGGTTTTCCCGGACAGACAATGACGACAGATCACTAAAGACAGATCACTATTCACTAGACACACCAGACAAATCATTATTCACTAGCATGCCTCCTGACAGATAGACAAATGTTACTATTCATCAGCATGCGCAAAAGGAGTTCAGAAAAAGACAGGACAGATTTTAAGTTACTGTTCAAGATTCTACCGACAGATTAACTTGGGTTCACTTTCCTTAACTCAGGTTACTTTTAAAAGCTTACCATGGTTTACTTCATCTATAAAAGGATAGACTCCGAAGACAGAAGACAGGTTCAAATTTCAGGTCCAGAATTAAGGTTGAAATTTCAAATCCAACTCCAAGTTTAAAGCTTAGGTCCAAGATAGCTCTCCCTTTCTCAGAAAGACTTTTGTAATCCTTTCTCCTTTGTAATCTTGTTAACCCTTCCCTTCCAGATAGATAATCTTGTAACCCTTTACAGTTTTATTTTGTAATCTTGTAACTCTTCAAACAGTGTTTTATTTTCAAGTTTAATCAAAGACAAAACTATTTTCAAGTAAGATTTTATAGTTTCTGTTTTCATATTCCATACTCTGTTTTAACTTATTTTTGAATATATCTATTTTGCTATTTTCTTCTTTCTCATCTATTTTGCTATTTTCTTCTTTATCATCTATTTTATAATTGTTTATGCTTCTATATTACTGCTGTGCTCTCTCCTAGGTAGTTAATGGTATCAGAGCCATGGATGGTAGATGTATGAGTTTTATTTCTTTGCAATTAAGAAGTTACTAGGAACTTATATTACTGCATAGCCACTACTTGCTCCTTGATAGCGTTGGTCAGCCTCACACTCGTTGGCAAACCATAGTATTCGCGTTGGTCAGCCCGTTTTGTTAGCCGACGAACTGGCGTTGTTTGGGTGGTCCCGCAATGGAGTTTCCCGAGGAGGTGGTCCCGATAGCAAGGATACCAGTGGTTAGTAATAGTTCCGCCAGTAATTATTAATTGCTTAGAAAGAGAATAAATACATTTATCAGCTCATAATCTGTTTGCTTGTTCACACTTAGGCTAGGCACACACTAATTTGAAACATGGACTATGATGATATAGATTATGATGAAGGTTATAGCATGAGAGATATAGACAATAATTGGTCAAACAGTAATATGGATTATGAAACAGATTCTGATTCTGACAGTGATATGGATGATTATAATTATAATTATAATAATAACACAAATAATTGGAGTATATTAACAGGAGATAAAATCAACCGACAGACTAATAGACACAGCTTCTTAGACATAATTAATAAAAAATTAGAATCTATAGAAAATGATGAAAGATCTACAACATATACTAAAGTAGAAAGAAAAAATGATAGTTTTTTGGACCTCTATGAAAAAATGAAAATTTTAAATTCACCTTTAGAAAAAGAAAAAGAATTTGAACCCCATCATAGATCACCTTCAACTAAAACTATGACAGATAATTGGCATAATAGTCAAGCTAGAAATAGAAAGAAACATAGAAAGACAAAATAGCCTAATAGAAGATATACGTACAAAGATAGAACAAAAAAGAGAGATAGTCAACAAAGGAAGGAAAACTAAAAACAAAGAAAAGGAAAATAGTGATAGTGTAGTAAAAGCAAAAGAAGTCAACAATAGAGAGAAAATTGATAATAATGGTAGTTTAAAAGAGAAAATTGATGAAAGACTAAAATCAATTAAAAGATACACCCAAAATGATAGTTTGGCAGAATTAAAGAGAAAAATGGAAATTTTAAATTTACCTTTAGATACAGACAAGGGAAAAGAAATAGCAGTTTTAAATAATACTGAGGTATCAGATAATGAGAATACTGACAGACATGCTAGACATATTACTTGTAAAGAATATGGACATACTAAAAACCAATGTGCTAGACAGAATAAAATTGCTAAACAAATTAGTAAATTAGAATTTGAAAAAGATACACTAAATGAATTAATAAAAATATTTAATGTTAGCCAAAAAGAGATAGATCAAGTTACGAAAAAGAAAGAACTAAAATCAACAAACCCACTTAAAGTCAATAAAAGAAAAAGAAAACAAAAAAGACATAGTAATGAAACTGATAGAAAATCTACCTAATCACTTAAAAGGTAAAAGAGATTATTTACTAAAATTAAAAGATTCTATAGACATACCTATTGCTTGTATTAGATGTAAGAAATATGGACACCATGTCACAGAGTGCAGAAAAGAAGAAAGAGCTAAAAAAGAAAAAGACAAGCAAGAGAAGATAAAAAAGAAAAAAGATGATGTAGAAATAGAACCAGTAAAACCAGTAACTTTACAAGACTCAATGACAGAGGCAAAAATAGTTAAAGAAGATAATCACATAGATATAAATGAAGAGAATATGGTAGAAATAATAAATTTAAAAGAATTTTCTAAACCCATGATAGACCCGACTTTATTAGAAAAAGATGATAGCAATAAACAAAATTTCTTGAGCTTAATTGACAGAGTTATTTTTCAAAGGGATACAGAAATCATTAATAAAGAATTTTCTTTGACAGAAATTGCTTTAACAGACTCAGATGCTAAAATGAGTTGTGTACAAGAAAGATTAATTCAGGACACTGGATTAATTAATCATAAATTATGTATTGAAACTATTAAAAAAGGAATTACAGTTAATATAACTAACGTACCTTTTAATTTTATCCTACTCTTTATCCCAAAAGAAATTGGTTTCCCCTATAAGGTCACTATCTTACAGGATACTAATAAAGAAAGAATCTATGGAATTAAAAGAAGTTTGTCATTTTTAGAGACAGAAATATCACTTGTTCACTAGTTGACAGATAAGGACATAAAAAATGCTAAACAGGAAATAGAGACAGAGATTCGTTCTTATTTCCCTGTTGCTCTTTTGTATAAGTACCAATATATAATCCAAACAATAGTTCAAACACTTTATGAAAAAGGATTCAGCACAAAAGACAGAATTATGCTTACAAGTCAATATGATTGGATTGAACGAACTGAAAGTTTGACAGATATACTAAACAAAATTATGATAGATGACATTCTTGCATCCTTTGTAGTAATCTTAAATACTCACATGACATATGTTTTAATAAAAGAAGTCCTGACAGATTCTTTTAATTGTGATAATTTCTTGAATGAAGACAAATTTAACTTCTTAACAGGATCTCTGACAGATTTTCCTCAGACTATTATCGTAGTTGATAAAAGACTTTATGGAGAAGCTTTATTTCACATATTTTCACAGAATGAGGTATATAATAATATATACAGAACGGATAGAATCATGGCAGATTTTATAAAGTTTTTGAATTCCAATCCCTCTAATATTGAAAGACTTCATTATGATTACTCTTATACCACTACTCAGCAAGGGCACAAAAGTGTACAGAGAAAAGTTTGTTTTATATATACTTTAAATTTTAAAAAAGATTTTCTTATAAAGCATTTTGTAGAAATTTCACAAAAAGACATTAGTGAAAGGATTTTAAAAATGAGTTTGAAAGAAACTTTGAATGAAAATGTTTATGCTCAAAATAATATTTCAAGACATAATCTTTTTCCCCAACCCTATTTGCAGACAGAACATAATCCTTTTCCACAAACCCATTTGCAGACTAATATAAGTAAAAGAACCTCCCAGGTAGATATGAAAGGAAAAGGCAAAGCACTTGCAGTGCCCAAACATTTCTGAAAGCCTTCAGTAAGGATTATAGATGGGCAGGAAGGCGTCTCGTTAGAGACAATATCCCTTCAGGATACGTTGCTAGCAGAAGCAATGTATTCATGTGGTGAAAATAGTGTAACTTTGCAGAAAGTGCTCAGCACTGATCTCATGTTTCATGATGGAGAATTTACAGACCTCCCTCTTCATATTAAATTACTTCTTGATAATTTACAGGCAGCTTTTACCCTTAAACAGAAAGACTTATTCCAAAAGACCCTTCAGGCTTTGGAATTACATCTTGTTAGCACCGGGGCATTTGTTGAAGCTCTCGGTTGTCAACTCCCTGGCAAGAAGGATGGAGATTCAAGCTCCACAAAGACAGAATCACAGTCTCTAAAAAGCTATCTTATGGGAACAAGCTTTTCAAAGTTCCACCCTAAGATTCAGCAAAAAACGAGGCTTGCCATCAAAAGTTTACTTCCTGAAATCCAACAGAAAATATTAACCCATACAGCTTTAACTAGTTCTTATGATAGATGGATGTATCTTTTTAAGGTATTAGTTTCTACAGCATTTATCAGAACAGAAGATATGATAGGTGAAATATGGTTATCTCATAAAGCTACATAGTGTGAGAGCTTTGGAAATGCAGACAGAGTTTATGAAAGAACAGGAGACAAATATAATCCCTACCCGGGATTACGTATCAACACATCAACACAAAGATAGAGGATCATCCCTACCCAGGATTACTTATCAACACAGAGATAGAGGATCTAGTGGTCCGTGACCCTTTATGGTTATCTGAAATGTTAGAAGCAGGGTTTATTAGTAAATTAATTATAACTTCTGCAGTTCAGATTAGTTTATTTCCCAAAGTTATCCAAGAAGCAACTGCACAAATTGGCAGACTTAATTATATGAAGATGGAAATCTGGAGTACTCTTCCAGGATGGGACACTAGTTATTATATGGAAGCTCAGCCAGCACATATTCTGGTTCTTATCCATGATTGGGGTTGTATCCCTGAATACAACTGGTATATAGGAGACACTTATTTATCACTTGATGATCCAGGTGCTCTAGCTCAAGAATGGTCTAATTTTATGTGTAACAAGATTTATGAATAACAGAAAGAATTAGACAGAGGTTTCCACTTATATGGCTACACAGATAGAATAGCAGTGTATGGTCCAAGACCTTCAGCAAGGAGGCTTATTGGGAAAAGAAGAATTGTTAAAGATCCTAGATTGATGACAGCCAAGGATCATGTTCCTGTTTTCCTTCTTATTTCATATTACGCTATATGCAATGATTATGGAGTGCTCCATGAGCATGAGTAGTATGAGGACAACACCGATCCGCTAGATTATGATAACTACGTGGATACAGATTAACAAGATAGACAGAAGGTTTTCCTGGACAGAAAATGACAACAGATCACTATTCACTAAAGACAGATTACTATTCACTAGACACACCAGACAGATCACTATTCACTAGCATGCCTTCTGACAGAAAGATATATGTTACTATTCATCAGCATGCGCAAAAGGAGTTCAGAAAAAGACAGAACATATTTTAAGTTACTATTCAAGATTCTACCGACAGATTAACTTGAGTTCACTTTACTTAACTCAGGTTACTTTTGAAGGCTTACTATGGTTTATTTCATCTATAAAAGGACAGGTTCCGAAGATAGAAGACAGGTCCAGAATTAAGGTTGAAATTTTAGGTCCAATTCTTAGGTCCAGTTTAGAGGTCCAAGTTTTAGAAAGACTTTGTAACAGCCTTCCCTCTCTCCCTCTCAGAAAGACTTTTGTAACTTCTCCTTTTGTAATCTTGTAACCTTTCTTAGACAGTTTTACTTTGTAATATTGTAACTCTTCAGACAGTGTTTTATTTTCAAGCTTGTATCAAAGACAGTTTGTTTTCAAAGTTAATCAAAGATAGAAGTTTTATTCAAGTAAGGTTTTATCAGTTTTAGTTTTCATATTCCATATCCCGTTTTAACTTATTTTGAATATATCTGTTTTGCTATTTTCTTCTTTATCATCTATTTTATCATTGTGGGAACTCAACACTATGAGAGATCGTGATCTTGGCCTGCCAATTGGTTCTAATCAGGCCAAACCCACATGAATGGGTAAGTTTGTGATCGTGTCCCTTAAAATGGAAAGCCCACTTGAAAACACATTTCCCCCTAAATCATGGGTTCATAATAGAGTCATTACTTATTTAATTAGGGGAAAAAAAAACTTTATAAATAATACATGCTTCATTGAATCATTGAATTTGAAATTACATACTTCATTGAATCATTGGCAAAGCGGGTGCTTAACACCTCACTTTGTAATTTAACTTCAAAAATTACAAGGCCTTGGTCCTAAGTACAAGGGTGCACTATCTAGAACTCTTGATCTAAGTTTTGAAGTTGAATTCAAAGTGAGGTGTTAAACACCCACTTTGCCAAATAGGAAGTGGTCTTCTAAACTATAGTGGCCAAATTATATGTTGTTGTAAATATTTTAGTGAAAAGGTATAGTGATGAGTATTATATATATAGGTCACTCACAACAGTAATAGCCTATAGTTATTGGTTACTAAAACCTCTTGATAAAAGCCTAACGACTAGATTACTCATTATTGTCCAATAACTATTTTTCTCATAATTGCCCAACAGCTATTTTATCCTTTATTGCCAAACATAAATTCCCAACAGCTAGAAAATAAAGAATAATAAAAGTGTTTGGAACACACATTCACACCAACACATGTCCCATCACACAAACATGTAAAATCATAAAGCAAATCATACAATCATATTGGATGAATTGAATTATGAATTTGGAATATGGAAATTTGAATTATGAAATTTGAAACATGAAATATGATTTTTGAAAAGAACATATGAATAGCACAAAACATGAATTTATTTTGAGGGAGTTAAGGAAAAACAAATTTGACTAGAGTTTTGATATAATTTGGTTGTAGCTAATGGTTACAACTTCACTCAATATCTTTTTTATTAGATGTGAATTTTGATAAATCCATCCTTGGATAACATTCACTTTTGATATCCTCGATACTTGCAAAATTTCCAAAAGATAAAAAATCAATAATTATGTTATTAATCAAATGATTAAACTTCAAGTTTTCGTAGTTTAAAATTATACATAAAAAAAAATTTATAAATCAAATAGTAAATAATCTCAGATTGACACAAAATCTGACATGCTTGTTATATATATAAAGAACATGCATTCCAATAGTTAAATTTTCAAAATATGTAGTCATATTAATTTTTTCAGTAGAAGTTGTAGAGATTGATTACAATCAAGTTTGTAGACAAACTTTCTCCTTTAAAATATACTAGAAAAAAATGTATCAAGATTTCACATTAGGTGAATGATCATATATTTGGTTAGTTTGAATACTCAACAATACGGTTAACAATGTATCCAACTAGACTTGGATCATACATTTCCGCACGTCTATGTATTAAGCTTATTAATCTGAAATCCTGTAATAATTAATTAATTAATTTAGAAATCAGACAAAGATACACCGTAACATTTTCATCTTTAGTTTTAATTATATTGCAAGGAATTAATGGTTGTAAAGTTGTTAATATATATTTATATCTATGGAAAAATAATAAAAATTATTTGGACCAAAAGCTTGTAATTAACTCAGTGATATTGATTGGTTTCTTTTATTAAAAGAACAAATGTGCTTTTGGGTATATATCATTGTCAATTTCTTTAAAATTTTCTCTCCTCTCCTCTTGTGTGTATTAAAATATTTAGCATTCTAAAAAAAAAACAAACAAACAAACAAACAAACAAACACTAAGGTTCAAATTCTCCTTCCATCACTTGTTGTAACAATTATCCTAAAATATAAAAACTCTTAGGCTTCTCAATAAAAAATGGGCCGTGAACCCACCAACCTAGAACATTGCATGAGACTCATCTCTGTCAATCTAGAACATTGCGTGAGACTCATTTCTATGTGATAGGGAATGAATATATTCTCAGAATATTTAATAAAATTTTAATAGAGACCTTTTGTTTGAATGACGACAAGGTAATAGGTGAAAAACATGCCGTTATTTGTTTCCCCTCTCTCACGTAGTTGGTGTGTCCCACAGTCCCTCTAAAGAGTGAAACCCACTAACTGTGAGAGAGGAGAAATATATATATATATATATATATCCGGTTTGCATTTTGGATAATAGGACTAGGACAAATAACTTTACTGAAAGGTCTAATATCCCTGATGCAATGCAATGCAATTTGTTTGAACGCGAGGTCCACATGTTAACAATAAGTAGGAGTAGGACAGCCTACAATATTGTTGGTTGTCCTACTTGTTAGGACATATGCTGTAAAGTTGTTATTTACAACTATGTATTTTGTTGGCTTTTATTCCGTGCCAAATTTGATTGTAATTATTATCAATCGTTTATACCCTGTATATATTGTGGGATTTGTTGTAAGGGTTGTGTGATAGAGAGAGTGTGTGAAGACTCAAGCATTTGGAGGCTGAAGGATTCTCGCGGGTATGTCGCGACTTAGCTTCCCGCGAAGTGAAACATGTGCCTTGCACATGCTGGAATGCGAAGAGTCAGGCCAGGTGGAGACAGCTGTGTCTCGTGAGTATCTCGCGGGTAAGGCCTTCCCGCGAGACACCCGCGAGGCAACCTGTTCTGCCAGCCTGTACTGAATGACTCACACTTTCTATGCCTATCTTATATATACTCTCATTACCCACAAATGTTGAGGAATGCTTCAGAGAGAAAAACCCTAGCCAAACACATTGTGAATTAGAGATTGTCATCCCCACCTTTCTCTATACACTTGCTTGTGGTATCTCCTCAACCCTTCCCTCTCCATTTCCACACCATTGAGAGGTTGATAGCCCAAACACTTACCACACCCTTTGAGAGTGCTGTATGACGTTTTGGTGCTGCTGGGAAGCATTGGAAGAAGCCTGGAATGGCAGATGCAACATGGAGCTTGTTGCGGGATCCGGGGTGCTAGACAAGACACGGTTCCGAGAAGCCTTGTTGGAGTAGGAGCTTGGAGGGCTTAGGTACATCGGGTAGATTAGGCTTGGAGGGTCTCTTGCTAACCCATGTATCCCAACTGATTGTCTAGTGGATCGATTTCTGCTTGGAGGGTGGCAGAGAGGTTTTTCACCGAGTTCTTCTGTTTCCTCTTCGAAAACACATCTCGGTGTTTTCTGTGTTTGCATCTCTCTTCCCTACTCTTTTATATTCCATTATACTGCTATGTTGCTTAGTTTATGGATTAGAGTAGCTTTGTGTTCATCCGCTTGCATTTACACTATTCCGCACTTAGTATTAAGTTAGTGTAAAATCTATCGAGCCGTAAGTTTAATTGGGGGGGTCTAAATTGCTCTTGTGTTTTCAACACATTTTCGAGCTTTCAATTGGTATCAGAGCGGGTACACTTGCTGTGGTTTAAATACCTGAGTGTGATCCTTGACCCTATTTGAGATGGACCGGTCTCAATCGCTCAATGTTCCACCATTTTTTGATGGGAACAATTATGCCTTCTGGAAAGTCAAAATGAGAGCATTTTTATGCTCTATGGATAATACCGTGTGGGATGCAGTTGAGATAGGCTAGACTAAGCCGGAGGATCGTAAGTCCACTTGGGATAAGGCAGCTCTCGCAGCAACCAATGCTAATAGTAGAGCTTTAAATGCTATTTTCTATGGTGTGTCTCCTGATGAATTCCACAGGATCTCTCATATGACGGTAGCCAAGGAAGCTTGGAAGATTTTGGAGACAACATATGAGGGTACGAAGAAAGTTAAGGACACAAAGCTTCAGATGCTTACCACCAAATTTGAAGAGCTCAAGATGGGGGATGATGAACCATTTGATTCATTCTATGGGAAGCTCAATGAAATTGTAATTGCTAACCTCAATCTTGGGGAGAAGATTGAAGATACTAAGGTGGTGAGAAAAATTTTGAGGTCCTTACCGGAGAACTTTCGGGAAAAAGTCATAACCATAGAGGAAAGCAAGGATTTGGATGAAATTAAGATCCAAGAGCTCATTGGATCACTTCAAACGTATGAGCTTGGACTGCCTTCCCACAAGACGAGTAAATCGCTTGCTCTTAAAACCATCTCCGAAAGAATGGATGATCCTTCCGAAGAAGATGGAGTGGAGAAGGAAGTAGTATATCTTGCGAAAAACTTCCGAAAATTTCTAAAGATGAAGAACAGTGGAAAACCATTCAACAGAGGAAAATTTTCATCTTCAAGAGGTGATAGGAAAGAGTTTACGAGGAAAGAAGGGAAGGATTCTCAACCTCCTTCAGACATTGTGTGCTATGAGTGCAATGGCCATGGACATCTAAAGAAGGAGTGTCCAAATTTTCTGAGGAGAAAAGGCAAGGCTTATGCCACAACGCTCAGTGATTCAGACTCTTCTGATTCTTACTCGGAAGAGAGCTATGACGGAGAGGGAAACTACTCCGCCTTCATGACTATTGCTCATATGGAGTCATCGAATGATTTGGGTGCACTTGTGAAGGAGCTTGGTGAGCATTCTGATTCAGAGTCTATTGGGATTGTGGAAGAATCAGATGCTAGAGAGGAAGAGAATACAGTTAATCTTCAAGAAAATTACTCTTTACTACTTGAGAAGTCGGGAGAGTATTCCAGAGTAGCCAAGGCAGCTGTAAGGAAAATGAAGAAAGTTGAGGAAGATTACAGAAGTCTCTTGGTCAAATATAAAGAGGCTAAATGTGAGATTGAGACACTAAATGGCGAGCTGTCTGAAGCCTATACGAAGGTAAGGTTTCTTGAGCAAGAGGTTGTGTAAGCTCACGCTAAGATAGAAAGAGTCTCCTCTCAGAAGCTAGAAGATGTTATATCATCTCAAAAACCTTCTTCAGACAAGTCCAGGTTGGGATACACCGGAGGAAGCTGCTCATCAGCCAAAGTCACCAAAGAAGTAAAGTTTGTGAAGGCAAACAGGACGGTTGTAGAAGAGCCCATTCTTGAGAAAGTTGAGGATGTAAAGAAGAAGAATGTGGCTGAGTAACGAATGGTGAATAAGCCCCAAAATCAATCTGTGGTTAAACATGAAACCAGAGGAAGATCTCTCCCAAGATCACAACGGGGTCCTAGAACAGATTATGTGTGTCATTATTGCGGATTGCAAGGACATACCAGACCCAACTGTCAAAAGCTGAGATCAGACAACAATGCAAGCGCACCTCGGTCACGAGGAAGGAGAAATGACATGAGGTCTTGGGGTGGTGAGCAACCAAGAAGTCAAAATCGTGATCCCGGTATGACGGACGTGATGAAGATGATCGGTGCCTTCACCACTTGCTTGGAGAGTTTCACCAGAAGGTTTGAAAGTCCAAACTTTCGTACCCAATCCGTCAAGGATATCACCCCAAACGCATGTGACGTGTGGGTGAAGAGGGGTACTCATGCATAAGCATTATAACATGTCCATGCATAAATTCTTCCAATGTTTAGGGACATTTGCTGTTGCATCGTATCATGCATTACTTTTAGTTTACTGTTGTTCTTTTATTTGGTTGGTTTGTACCTGCTGTTTTTTTTGTTGTTGTTGTTGATCTTACTTTTCTTGTTCTGTTTTGGGTGTGTTCAAAAAATTCAAAAACCCATAAAAATTAAAAAATCTCAAAAGTTTGATCACTTGTTTTGTGCATGTCACATGTGAGTTTGGCCTAGTACTTTCGTACTAATGGCGTAGTGCATTTACGATCTGGGCTTGTTATGTATGCACTCATTTCTATGTGGAAGAAATCTTGAACACTATGTGTGACTGTTGTAAATAGATCTTCAAGCTTGTCATGAATGATTGGTCAATAGTCTTGTTGGTCTTGATACTTGCATAGACTTGTGTCTATATCTCTTCCCACTTTATTTTTATGTTTTTGCAAAAAGAGCTCACCAAATGTAAATCTCCAAATGAAAAGAGATATTGAGCTGTAAAAGCCTGTCGCACACACTAGTATTCGACTAGGAAAAAGGGAAAACAACTCTTCTTAATGTGTTTTGTATGGTGCTCAAAAAGCCAAAGGCTAATCATCAATGTTGAAATATCATAAATTTCAAGCACCAATCTCAAAATGAGATGTTTTTTTTTTTGTCCAAACAAAAATAAAATGGACCAATTGCTATGCCTTTTTGCAGAAGCCAAATGAAAAGCTTCTGAAGTTATGTATTCAATGTGTGGGAGGTCATATATACTCATTTCTATAATGGGGATAGTTCACTTAATTTCGTATCAGTTGTGTATGACTCGATTGAATTGATCATTGAAGCTTTGCTCTGGTCAAAGGACTATTTCACATTTGATATTCACACACAACACACAAGACTTTGATTCAATCAATGCCTATCTCATTTGTGTGATTGTATATGTTCAAATGTGATGTATATGCTCAAGAACTTGTTGATCAAACCCAAAAAGATTTTTGAGTGTTTTATTTGTTTTTGAAAGTGATTTTATATTTTCTTGTCTTTTGTTTTTGTTCAAAATGCATTTCTGTGTTTTCCTTCAAAAACTGGTTCAGGGGTTGTTTCGCGAGAAGCTCGCGACTTAAAGCTTCCCGCGAAAAGGGCTTGAGAGAAATAATTTTTCATCATGTCACATAGAAACTCTCGCGACTGTCTCGCTACTGTCTCGCGACCAACAGCTTCTCGCGAAATGCTGTTTGGCTAAAATTGGATTTTTTCCAAATTCAGACAGAATGTATCACGACTGTCTCGCGACTGTTTCGCAACTTAAAGCTTCTCGCGAAAATTTTGTGCTTCAGTGGTCATTCTCGCAACTGTCTCGCGACCGTTTCGCTACTCCCTAACCTGCGAAAAACGCGTGTTTTCTGTTTTATATTGCTGATGTGACAGTTTTTCAAGTCACAAACACTTCCCTCGCATAAACTCCTTCGAACCCTTTTTCAACCCAAATCACTATTCCATTCAATCCCCTTCAATCCAAGCATCTTTTCTGCATTTTCCTCTTCAAGGTATGTTTTATAAACAATTCTTTTTAAGTTTTTGCTTAGATTATGCGAAATTTTTTGTTAGGGTTTTGATATTTGGGGATTTTTCGAAAATTTGGGTTGGTTTTCAAAATTGGGTGAATTTTTGTCAAATCTTTTGATTGGGCTGTGTCCCATTTGATGTTTGTGTATCTGTGTTGGCCTCTTGTGGCATTTTAACATGTATTGAGGGTAGATTTTCCCATGTTCATGCATTGTTCATGCTTAAAGTAAATTTGTGCATGCTAGGTGTTTGACAAAATGTCCGAGTGATATTTTTGTGCCAATTGGAATCAAGTGATTTCAATCTATGGGTTTTCACTTGTTTGACCATGTTTCACTTAGTTTGGACATTGGTCATATGTTTCATACTCTTTGCCCATGTTGAACACACTAGGCACACACCTAGGCACCCCTCATGCATTCAGCATATTGTTTGGTGTTAATTATGTCCTGTTCTATGCAGTTTTACTTTTGTTTTGAATAAACTTAAATCTAATCAAGTTCTGTGTGCTGTGTTCTGTGTTGTGCACATGTTTCCATTTTTTTTTTGTGTGTTCTGTTGCACAGATGTCTCCATTCAAGACTTCAGCTGTGAAAGGTGGCAGCAACAAAGGGAAATAGCCGATCATTGATGTTGATGCCGATTCACCTAGACCAAAGAGAGCTCGTTTTTCAACAGGAATTTTTGATCCTAACTTGTTTAGGTCTTATGTTGCTTTTGAATCCTATAAGAACCTCTTTCGGGATGCTCCTTTGCTAGTTGAAAGGGGCATTGATCAGCCATCACTCAGGGACACAAATATACCCATTTGGTTTGCCACGAAAGATTGGAACTATCTGCTTTCAACTTTCGAGGATACATACGAGAACATGGTTAAGGAATTCTATGCCAATGCCATTGTTGTCGGAGAAGAGATAAAATGTTGGGGTCGAGGAAAAAGTTTTTCTATCACACCAATGTACTTGGCGGAAATTCTACACATTAACCAGCCAATACTCCCCATACCGCCAGTATATGATGAGCTGAACCCAGATGAAGAGTATCTCAAACAGTCTTTAGGAGCCAATTTGGAATTCTCCTCCAATAAGAAGTCAATCAATGTGGCATCCCTTTCTCCCGAATTACGACTTCTCTCAATGATCATGTGTAGCAATCTCTATCCCTTGTCCAGCACCGGATATATGAATCTTGGTCGAGCATTGTTTTTGAGTGATCTGATCACTGACGTAGAGATTGATGTGTGCTCTCATATGTTTCACATTTTGGCAAAAACAGTTGACCGGAGTGCTTCAAGGAATTGTATTCCTTTCTGTCGCCTTATTTCAAGGATTTTGAAGCTCAAAGGTGTCCGTTCATTGGAGGATGAGCATCCATATACAAGGCCAAGTCCAATTAGCATTCGATCTCTCCATACGAGTATGAGCCACACCAAGAAGAACACCAAGCAAGAAAGTCATGCACCGTCGGGAACCTCGAGCTCTGCAACTCGTACCTATGATGAACAGTTCAACAATATCTCTGCTGCTCTTCAAGAGATGAGTACAAAGATGTCCGGGCTGGCGACTATCATGTACGCTCACCACAGATGTCTTGATTCACAGTTCACATCACTCCAAACTCAGTTGGACGAAATTCAACAGAAGCTAGAAGAGAATGACTAGCTATTCCATGACAAAAAGGGGGAGATGATGTCATTGATAGAAGGAGTATAGTGATAGGGGGAGAAGAAGCCACTAGTTCCTATGTTTGATGTTTTATGCTTACTGCTTATGTTTTAAACATTGATACTTTGTTTTTATTTCAGTATAATTTCAGTAGTTTATTTTGTGATATTCTCTATGCTTTGTAGCATATCTTGTTTGTACCCATGTTGCTTTTGTAAGCTTTTGGGGTTTGTTTAATTGCATGCTTGTAGGCTTTTATGGTTTGTGCCATGCATATGCAGTGCCTTGCTTATGCAGCCTTTATGCTTGTGTACTTGTTGTTTAATGTCATACATTTTACTTCAGTAGAACACTCTTGTGCCCATGTAGGATTGTTCCTAGATGCAAATACTTCGTGTATTTCGCATTGGTTGAGTGTTGGATTTGCAAATGATACTCTTCAAATGAGCTTATCATCTTGCATGTCCGGATGTTCATTCCTTGTGTGAATGAACATAGTAAATTCTTGTGTATAGTGATTACTTGTTTGATCTTGCCATGGTATATTGTTTTATTCCATTTTGCTTGATCTCATTATATTTGCTCCATGTGCATTTCAAGTTTTCTGCATACAATGATATTATTTTGTTATTATTTTTCAGGAGATACTTGTTCATATGTTTCAAGAGCTTATCAGAATCTAGAATTAGGTGTGAGTGAGTTTTGCCTTTGTTCCCAAACTCACGTTTAAGTCTAGAGTCTGTTTTAGGGTTTTGTCACGGAATAGCCAAAGGGGGAGATTGTAAAGTTGTTATTTAAAACTATGTATTTTGTTGGTTTTTATTGCGTGCCAAATTTGATTGTAATTATTATCAATCGTTTATACCCTGTATTTATTGTGGGATTTGTTGTAAGGGTTGTGTGATAGAGAGAGTGTGTAAAGACTCAAGCATTTGGAGGCTGAAGGATTCTCGCGGGTATGCCGTGACTTAGCTTCCCGCGAAGTGAAACATGTGCCTTGCACATGATGGAATGCGAAGAGTCAGGCTAGGTGAAGACAACTGTGTCTCGCGAGTATCTCGCAGGTAATGCCTTCCCGCGAGACACCCGCGAGGCAACCTGTTCTGCCAGCCTGTACTGAATGACTCACACTTTCTGTGCCTATCCTATATATACCCTCATTACCCACAAATGTTGAGAAATGCTTCAGAGAGAAAAACCCTAGCCAAACACATTGTGAATTAGAGATTGTCATCCCCACCATTCTCTATACACTTGCTTGTGGTATCTCCTCAACCCTTCCCTCTCCATTTCCACACCATTGAGAGGTTGATAGCCCAAACACTTACCACACCCTTTGAGAGTGCTGTGTGACGTTTTGGTGCTATTGGGAAACATTGGAAGAAGCCTGAAATGGCAGATGCAACATGGAGCTTGTTGCAGGATCCGGGGTGCTAGACAAGACACGGTTCCGAGAAGCCTTGTTGGAGTAGGAGCTTGGAGGGCTTAGGTACATCGGGTAGATTAGGCTTGGAAGATCTCTTGCTAACCCATGTATCCCAACTGATTGTCTAGTGGATTGATTTCCGCTTGGAGGGCGGCAGAGAGGTTTTTCGCCGAGTTCTTCGGTTTCCTCTTCGAAAATACGTCTCGGTGTTTTCTGTGTTTGCATCTCTTTTCCCTACTCTTTTATATTCCATTATACTGCTGTGTTGCTTAGTTTATGGATTAGAGTAGCTTTGTGTTCATCCGCTCGCATTTATACTATTTCGCACTTAGTATTAAGTTAGTGTAAAATCTATCGAGCCGTAAGTTTAATTGGGGGGTCTAAATTGCTCTTGTGTTTTCAACACATTTTCGAGCTTTCATATGTGAATTATGTTAGGAACATATGTCATTACAGAATTGGCTAATCTTTTGACAAAACGCACTTCACTTGTAATTGGGTAGATTTAGGATGTGTTTAATGCTTCAAGGAACAATGTTTCAAGTTCAAGTGTTAAACCCATGCAAGTCTGTCCAAGAATTAAGTGAAGAAGTGTTAGATTTTAAAGCTCAACAGCTAGTATCTATCAAGGCTTAAAAAGCTATTCTAGCCTGATGTTCGACAACTTCTTGATAGATAGGGTATTTGTATTTATTTATTTTATTATCCTACCACCGATAAGCCATCTAGCAATGATTTCTATCCCAACAATAGAAGGGTAATCATCTTTCTCATTTGATTTCTTCTTTTGGTTATTTATTTATTTTATTTTTTCTATCTTTCGTTTTGGATTTTGGGTTTTATATCGATAGGTTTGCGGGTAGTGACCACAACACAAACGGCGGCTCCCAAGTATTTTCCAGATTCCCAAATATCTTCCTAGGTGATGTTTCACTACAAAAAAAAGGGCCTGTGGCTGCGGTTTTAAAACGCGGCTATAGGTCAAAAAAAACGTGGCCATAGCACGATTTGGCCTATAGCCGCATTCGTAAATATGGCCTAAAACCCGTGACTATAGGCCTGAGAGGGTCTATGGCTGCACTTTTTAACCACGGCCTAAGGGTACGTCCTACGGCCACATTTTAAGCGCGGCCTAAGGACCAGCCCGACATGTACACACTAATATTGCAGCCGCGTTTAAAAACGCGGCTATAGGCTCTCTTTTTTTTCTTTTTCTTTTTTCCCTTTGCCAGATGACGAATGCAAATACAAAACGCTACTATAAAAACCTGTCACACACACAATTCTAACTTATTATTCTAGCAAAATTCTGGAAATTTCTCAAACCTGTCACAATTCCAATTATCAATCACATATATATGTAGTTCAATACAACAACAAAATAGGCATCAAGTTTATACCTCAACTACAAAAATTATACACATGACTGTTTCTAACTTCCTATAGCTATCTTGGGTGCCTTGTCTACATGTGGGGCATCAGTTTTGTACTCAGTTTATGTCCATAGTGGCACTGCAAAAATGTAAAAGACAACAATCAGCTATTTCGAGCCAAGCAGAGAACTAAGAATAACATGAGTTACATTTCGAGCCACTAGAGGGAACTCCAAAATATATCTTTATAGAAATATTTATATAAGTTAGCACGATTTCCATAAAACTACCTCAGCAATGTTAACATCATATAAAATTGAAAATTGAGTAGATGGGCTCTATAGAGCCAGTTTAGAAATTGGGTACGAAAAAATACACTATAAGCTCATGGGAATTGATTTTGTCACATTCAATTAGTTGGTACATAGGGAGGCAAAACATTTCCTCATAGACATACCTGTCGAGGACTTTCAAGCAAGGTCATACATTTAAGGAAATGTCGAGGCAAAACATTTCCTCAAATGTATGATTTCCATCCTACAAGCCTGCATACAAAACCATCCTGCCTTCACAGTCCGAAGCAATGCCATCATCCAACTACACCAAGAAGTTTATTAACCTTTTATTTTGTGGAACAAGCCAAATAGTAAGTCAAGAGAAAATCTAGAGTTATCCCAATAAATAAAAAACCATTATGCTGCTTATTCACCTCCCACTTACCATTGAGTTGGAAAGCAAAACACACAGACAAAGCAAAAACAATCCTGTTCATTTAGCTTGGCAGCAGGAAGAATATGACCAAATAGCAAGTATATGACATGTAACTTTTCACCTATAGAAAATTACAAAAATATATATATGTTATCAAACTGAATTCCAACTAGTTTTCAGCACTATCAAATCCGATCTTAAGAACAATAGTTTTCTTCCTAAACATGTAAGCATACTCGTCTTTTCTTTTTTAATTGCTCTAACCAAGTAGGAAGAGTCTATAACTTCACTCAGAAACAAACTCATCAAAAGCAATACAAATTCCATAGAAAGTCAAAAGCACCACAAACTCGTCTTTCATTCTATTATAATTGTAACAAAGTAGGAAGAGTCTATAACTTCACTCAGAAACAAACCCATGACAAACATCATACACTGAAAAGCAATATAAATTTGATATCATTCCCAATGCATGTCTCTTCCTAGAAAACTTAGCAAGTATAAACAAGCACATTCGAAAACAATACAAAGTCTTCCATTGAATACCCAATTTATGTTTTTTTCCTAAACAACCACTTCAAATCTTTTAAAAGTGTTGATCATATACCTGCAACTTCTCAAGGTACCGAGGCTGACCATGTCCTCTTTTAATGGTCCCAGTGCGTTCCAACAGTCCTATCAAAAAAAAAAAAAAAAACAATCATACGTCAGATAGTTCATATGCATGATACCCTAATTAACTAAGAATATAAGAGATTTTGTAACTCTATGCATGAACTAAACAATATGTATACATGAGTACATTTTTTCTATAAGACAAGTGTTTCGCTGTTGCTCAGGACCAAAATCTGGCTGAAACCATATAAGACAAGTCCTCTTTTGCAATCAAGAGGAAGAAAGTTTTGATCACCTTTTCCTCAGGTTCCCTTTTGGCAAATTTGTGTGGCTTGGATCTAATTTGAACTAAGAGTAGATCTTCTCAACCCTCACAACCTTCATAACTAGATCTCCACCTTGTTGGCCTTCAAACCTTTTGACAAAGAACAGAACAAATGGTTGTCCACTATCCTGGTGACAATATTATGGACCATACGATGGAGGAGAAAAAATTTATTTTTGATAGTGAAAAGATGGATCCCGCAGGTACTTTGATTTATAGAAAAACAAATGTAAAGATACAACAATATAAACATAGTGTAAAGAAAGCTAGTAGCGAAATCAATCTCCAGGCTTCCGTATGGATTTCATTTATAAGGATAATTACAAGCTTTTGAAAAAAAAAAAAAAAAGATACAACACTATAAACAACCCATTCTTGCATCAAGATGGAATTTCAAGGGAGAATTCTAAGCTAGATTCAGACTAAATTGTATTAAAACTAATCTTCTTTCCTTTAACGGAAAGACCTTTTGACTTCAAAAGGGCACAAAGCTTCTCCACTGTGAAGTTCTATAAGTCCCTATTAGATGCTTCACTGTTTGATCCTTCTGCAATTCCAATAGACATAAAATTTATGATAAGAATGAATAATGAGACCATTAAATTAATATGGAATTCATATAACTTGCTAATATCTAAAGCCACACTGTTTTTTATGGTTATAGGGGTACACATATGCAAATCCACCATACATAGATGACCCAATAAAAGAGGCACCAGAGCTTACCTTGTCGAGAACCAACTTGACTATTGGCTCTCTGAGCTGAAGTTCTGCTGTCTGAAGGTCTTTCAGCAACCCTGAAATGAATATGTGCACATAAGAACCATACCAGAACAACAAGAAGTTATAAATAAAAAGACATGAATAACTGCAGAAACTGAAAGTACCATCATAATGCATTAACATTCAAATTTATTTATTTTATAATTAAGCCCAGGAAGTACTAAAAAACACATGATTTTACTTGAGAAACACATGATTTTACAAAGGATGCTGCCTAAAACAGTCAACCACTCATATCAAGACTGGAAAAAAATTACTTAATTACACAAATAGGCCTTTCAACACCATCAAAATTTCTACCATTCGTCTCTCACGAAACAGTCCACAACACACAAAAGGGAGTAGCATTCCAAACCCAAAAATCCACAATATTTTGAGTAAATTTCTAAAGATAAGGATTATCAGGAAAAAAAAAACAAATGACCAGAAATAGAGGCAGATAAGGAATCTAAAAATAAAAAACGGAGACAAAAAAGGTGCACACTCAGCACAGAAAAAACAAAAACTGAAAGTCACAGTCATAGACCATTATTGCAAAATAGCAAAATAGGTAGCCACCGGAGCCAAAAAAAAAAAAAAAGCCTAACCACAACACCGACCCATTATAAAATATCTCGCCACAACAAAACTCAAACTCCCTCTCTCTGTCTGTGAAAATCTCTCTACAATTTACTCAAAACCATGGACGTCTCCGCCGCCGCAACAAACTCAATCAAAACCATCATCAACTCTCCGCCGCAAGAACAAAATTTCACATGGGTTTCGATCGGGATGAATAAACTTTGGAGGAAATACCTAAACAGGTAATAAATAGAGTTATTTCTAAGTTAAGGTAGGACCTTGACATAAATGAAAAGGGATGACCAGACCCACATGAGGATGTGGGTCAATTGGGTTCCAAAGTATGATGGCATATAGGATGATGAACTAAAAAGCCAAAAACACAGACGCACACACACAAAATGAAACCAAATATACTGAGAGAGAGAGAGACTCACGGTGGCGTTCGATGATTGCGAAGGGATCGAAAGAATCGAAACGACGCCGGTGGTTTGGAAGAGAGTGTCGGAGGGAGGGATCTGGTGGAGGTCGGCGGAGATGGTGGTGGAGGAGACGACAGAAGCAAAGGAAGATCTGCTTCGATGATGGGTTGAGATATATCGGGCTTCAGATCGATGGAGGCTGTGTGTGATAGGAGAAGCAAGGTTTTTAGTATTTATATAATTCCTGAAGCCGTGTTTTTAAACTGCGGCTTTAGGGGCCAGATCAGGCCACGTTTAATAAATGGGGCCAAATCCTAACATTGAAGCCGCGTTTTATACACGCTGCTACAGACAAAACTTAAAGCCGCGTGTATAAAACGCGGCTTTAGGCAAGCTGGACTTGAATTTTTTAAACACAGCCTTATTTAAGATTTTTTTTAAAAAAAAAAAAAAAAAAACGCAGGTCCTATAGCCGCGTTTTTAAATGGGGCCATAGCTAAGTGGCTTGGGCCGCGTTTTAAACGCGGCTTTAGACCCATTCTATGGCCCCGTTTTTAAAATGGGGCTTTAGTCCATCTGGGGCCTCGTTTTTATAAATGCGGCCCAAAAAAACGCGACCTAATGGGCCCGCATTTTGTAGTGTTTATGGCTGGCTGGAGGCTGAATGGTTTGATTTGTTTGAAAAATAGGGGTTTTGATACCCCTTATTATTAACAGAAGGGGTGAGTTTGATGGTCATAACCACGTGAAGGCTGTTGCGACATCATCTCCGTTGGGCGTTGGCGTCTTTGCATGGTTGGAGGCAGTGGTATTTATGTTTTAATTTGATCGGAGTTGATTTTCTGAAACATAGAGATATTGAGAAAGAATTTGGTGTGCTAGACTCTATTCATTACTTCGTAAAATTTTGTAAAAATTTGACGACACTGCATCCCTATCAAGTTCAGATTCTTCAATATCACAATGGGAAGGTGCATGAAAAGCACAATAAAATAATTCATCAACTTTAAGTAATCTCACTCCGCTTGATTCTATATATTTTAAAAACTGTAAATATTATTAATAATCAGTTTAATGAAACACACACATATATATACATACATACATACATACATATATAAATATATATATTCTTTCTGCAAATATTTATCCACGTTTAGCGGTGGCTAGAGTTTGGGCATTTCGCAGAAACACTTCAAGAAATAGAAACTCTCTCTAGAATTTGACCGAGTCCAAAAGCAAGCATGGGTCCCCCACTTAGAACCGAGCAAGGACACATATAGTTGTATTATTAATATGTACTTATATTCACATGGATCTCATCACAAGCATAAAGCAACTTGGCAGTCTTCACTCACTCCCACCCGTTGTTGCTCTAGTTCAATAATTTTTCTCAAATTACTTTGTTACAGTCACTGACCTCTTGCACTCATGAAGAGCCACCCTATGCTCACACCTATCTTATACGTCTGCTGCTTATTCTTCCTTCTTTCCTATTTAACTGTTAGAGATATATTAGCCCATTAGCAGAGGCCCAAGCCTAATTCTAATTTGTGTGCAAGCCAAGTCTTCTACTTATACTAGAAGTCTTTTAGTCTAGGGTTTAGTCTACTATATATACACATGTTATGATTAATTATAACACAGGATTTGTACTACACTTTAATATATTATTGATGTAGCCCTTTAGTATTTCCTCCGTGAATGTAGGCCATTAGGCTGAACCATGTAACCCTCGTGTGTTATTGTGTTCTACACTTTATGCTTTCACTTCCGCATTCATACTAGCATATTCAACATTGTGTATCAATGCTAATATTTAACATTAACAATTGCTACTTCTACACCTCCTTACAATCCTGTTGAAAATATTGTCGTTAACTGTGGCTCCCTTGGCAGATTGAAGGGGGATGATGATCGTTACTGGATCGCAGACAAAGGTTCCAAGTTCGCTCCCACAGAAGAACCTAATCACAAATCTAATACCTCTGTAGCCCAAAGCCAAGTCTCCGTCGAGACTGTCTCCTACATGACTGCCCGTTTATCTTATTGGCAATTCACATACGTGTTTTTGGTCACTCCTGGCCCAAAATTCATCCAGTTGTACTTCTACTCCGCTGTTTACTCAGGTTTTGAAAGTTCTAAGGACTTTTTCACTGTCAAAGCAGGTTCGTTCACCTTACTTGCAAACTTCAGTGCTTCCATTCTTGCTAATTCATCGGACCAAAATAATATTTATAAAGAGTTTTGCATCAATGTCGATAAGAGTCAAAAACTGAATTTGACCTTCATCCCTTTCTCTAGTAATTACTATGCTTTCATTAATGGAATTGAGATAGTTTCCATGCCTATGGACCTGTACTACAAGCCACAAGGTGTCATTAAAGGTGAAGAATTTGTCCCAGTTTTCGTTGGCCAACCTACTCAGATCTACATAGACTACAGCATGGCTCTCGAAATGGTTTATTGATTAAACGTGGGTGGAGGTGCGATACAAGCAAAGGAAGACACTGGCATGTTTAGACAATGGTCAGGGGATGGAGAATATTTGTTGTCTGGAGACTTTGAGCCTCGCGATCCATCTTTGATGCCAAACTACTCAAAAATACCAAATTACACTGCACCTGATGCTGTCTATCAGTCTGCAATTTCAATGGGTCCAGACAGTAACAAGAACAGGCAGTCTAATTTGACATGGGGATTACTTGTTGATACGGGATTCAATTATCTGGTGAGGCTCCATTTCTGCGAAATAGAGTCTAAGATACATGTCAGTGGGATTAGGGAATTCTATATCTATATAGACTATCAGTTGGCTGAAGAAAGAGCAGATGTACTATTGTGGACTGACGACAACGATACGCCTTACTTCAAGGACTACGTAGTAATGATAAAAAACAAGGGTAATGACACACATCTTCTTTCCATTGATCTACAACCTAGATTAGATGCTCAATTGATCGATGCCATTTTAAACGGTGTGGAAGTGTTCAAGTTGAGTGACTAAGACAACAATCTTGCCGGAGCCAATATTGCAGCTCCATTGCTTAATCAACAACCTTCTGGGGCATCCAACGAGTTGAAGTCAAAGAAGACAACAATATTCATTGCCATTGGAAGTGGTTTGGGCATCTTAGTCGTGCTCACTCTAGTGTGTTGCATGGTTCTCTGTAAACTGAAGAAGACTAGGCGTTTTGGTTCTTGCCATCCTCTAGCAAAGTGGTGGTGTCGGTCTAGGCTAGATCCTTACAAAAGAGAGTTCTCAAGGAGAACAGCTTCATCACTGCCTGGAGAACTGTGCCGCTACTTCAGACTAGATGAAATCAAAACAGCATGCAACAACTTCGACGAAGATCTAATTATCGGTGTAGGTGGCTTTGGCAATGTTTATAAGGGTCTGATTGAGCAAGGTAATGTATAATGCCATGATTATCTTTTATTTTTAGTTTTTTTTCCCCTGAATTTGTCCTAATTGCAGTCTATCTACATATAATTAAGATTAGTGATACTATTTTAGGACAAGTCTTTGCATCTTATAGTTTCCAAAATACTATAGAAACTAGACATAAGTCGTAAATATTTTTGTTTACACACAATAATAAAAGAGCGGTGTTAGCTAGGGTTAGTGCAAGTTTTATTAAATATAACTTACAAATTCATATGTCTTTATAGGTTATTGAAATCCATTAATCACATTCATTGTTATATTTATTGGGTTTTAAAAAACATGATAAAACAGTATTTCGTCCTCCAAGTAATATGATGGTGGCAATCAAGCGCATGAAACAAGAGTCTCGACAAGGTGCTCTTGAGTTTATGACAGAGATCAAAATGCTTTCTCAGCTTCGTCATGTGCGCCTCATGTCTCTCATTCGATATTGTGACAATGAGGGTGAGATGGTACTTGTTTATGAGTACATGACAAATGGTACCCTATGCCACCACCTCTGTGACAAACCTAATGATCCCCTCACTTGGAAACAAAGGCTCCAAATATGCATAGGGGCAGCACGTGGTTTGCACTACCTCCACACATGTACAAAGCATCCTATTATCCACCGTGACGTTAAGACAACAAATATTCTACTGGACGAGAAATGGGTATCCGAGGTGTCGGATTTCGGATTGTCCAAAATGGGTTTGGATAACACTGTTGTTAGTACCCAAGTAAAAGGGACATGGGGGTATTTGAATCCAGATTATGCAAGACACCAGCAATTGACTGAGAAATCCGATGTATACTCATTTGGTGTAGTGATGTTTGAAGTGTTGTGTGCTCGGAAGGCACTACATCTAAAACTTGAAAAAGAGCAGCGAAATTTGGCTAGTTGGGCAAAAAAAACAATGATAGAGGGACCATAAGCAAGATCATTGATCCTTATTTGATGAATAAGATAGTGCCAGAGTGTTTAAAGGTATACATGGAACTTGCAGAAAGTTGTATATGTGATCATGGAATCCAACGGCCCACAATGAATGATGTGATGGAAAAGCTAGAGTTCGCATTAGAGCTCCAAGAGCAAGCAGAAGCAACCGAAGATAATGATTCAGAAGCGGTATCATTATGTGTTGCCACTGCCAATGGAGCTCCTTGGTACAACAATTTTTACCATGGACAGGTGTTGGAGTCGAATAGTGGAATTGAGTTAAGTACGATCAATACTGGATTAAGTTACCCTAGTCTTGATTCTATTACTATTAGTATCACAAGTGAAGATGTCTCCTCAAGCACTAAAAACAGTAGTTCTTAAGTTTTGCAATTATTGTTGTGTCTTTCTATAGTGAATAACTATAATATGGTGTGATTATTAACTTATTGTTCTAGTAAAAAATAAAATAATATGAAGTCAAAAAAAAAATTTCTTTTTCTTTTTTTGTAACTGTAGATTACCAAAGATTTTTCTCTAAATGAGTTGAAATTAAGATTGGGGGACTATTAATTGACTTGTGGCTTTAGTGAAAAAAAAAAAAAAAAAAAAAAAAGACATCTACATTTATTTACTAACATTTTTAATTAAATAAATTATAAAACAACAATTAAGTAAATGATTCAAATATGTACAATAATTTCTTTGATGTTTAATATTTGTTATGGTTCCTATAACGAAGGTAGTATGAACCTTTAATTTTGAAAAACTTGAGAGTTTGAATAGCACTTATAAAAGTGTCGTTTAATATGTAAATTATATATATATATATATATATATATATATATATATATATATGTATGTATGTATGTATGTATATATAAAATACCAAACACACCATTTTACTTTTTGAGTTAGCTAACATGCTTTTTGGGCTACAAAACTGAGCCAAAGAGGCACACAATTATATATCTATTTATATATTTAGAGAATTTTCTGCAAGAAAAACCAAACCGTGACCACAATAATAAGGCATGGTTCATAGATGAGACATTTGAATGCGTCAAGACCATCGTGAGATAAAAATGAAAGGATGAGAAACATATGAGTGGCAAGAGCCAAGACTTTTCAATGTGACTAAAAAAAAAAAAAGTCTTTCAATGGGACAAAGAACCGAGACCCACAATCTTGGAGACTTTTGCAGGAGACAAGAACCTGGACCACATCCACAATCATGGACTACGCATAATAACTTGTACTCTCTACTAGTTCCAAGAAGAAGCTCTCAATACTTTTCCAATGGGCCGTAGCCTTTTTGTATCCATCTTGACATGTGGTGTGCGGTCACATATTCATAGATCTATTGAGGGAAAAATAGTGTATGCTTTAGGCACATGAAATATCATCTCCCTATTAAGTATTAACTATTTTTTTCTCGTAGGACTGTACATGAGTTAATTCGGGTCAGTTTTGAACTCAACCCGAAACCGACAAGCTCAAGTCGAGTGGAAGATGATAGGACCTGCAACTGACTACCAATTAACATGGGTTGAGTTGGATTGGGCTTAGGTAGACGATTGGTTGATTCGGGAGAAACTAATTAGGAAGTGGTGGTGGTGGCGATTTGAGTAGAGGAGAGCACGACATTGTCTGAACTGAGTAGAGAAGCGCACAATATCACCGGATCTGAGTTGAGAAAAGATTGACGTGGTCGAATATGGCGAAATTTGTGCCAAGCGTGGTTTGATCTTAGTGGAATTGTACCAAACATGGCTAGATCTTAGCTGATCTATGCCAAATTTGGCCAAATCTTAGTGGAAGAGGGTCAATTGTGGCTGGATCTAAGTAGAGGAGACCTTATCATTGCCGGATCTGGGTGGATTCAACCTTAGTTTGATGGGTTTCTTGGTCGAGTTGAGTGGGCTTGGGTATTAGAAGAGGAAACCGCAACACAACATGCTGGAGTCGGTTTCAGAGGGTTAAGACCGACACTGACCACCGAAGGCGTCAGTTTGGGCTACGGCGGGTTGGTTTGGTCGGTTTGCCGGTTTGCTTGGATAGCCCTGGCCTTCCCGTTTCTTGATGTGAAATGTTTCGCATGACACTTGTATATTAGGTAGTATAAATACTATTACACACATTTTGTCACACACATGATTATACACGCCTCTAATATCCATTGAAATCGTGATTTACAATTTTAGTGTATTTTATGAGTGTGTGTAAACTGGAGTATATTAGGGTGTGTATAATAAACATCACCCATCATGAACACAAATGTGAAAGAGTATGGAGATTGTTAAATACAAAATGATCAGAGCCTAAATCAATATATCAATAAATGTGATTAATGTCAAATCAATAATATAATAAATAAATAACTAGTTTTTTTTTATTAGAGAAATTTCATAAACACAATAAAATCTCACAATATCTTTACAATAATCTTATTTTGAACTGTTGTGAGTTTGGGGTATAATTTTATTATATTTTAACATACAGTAAATTAACATCTCAACTTGTTGAAAACATAATGTGAGATTTTTTATTATAATAGTAGAACTCTTTACATGAGATTGTAACCATAGATTACCAAAGATTTTTCTCTAAATGAGTTGAAATTAAGATTGGGGGACAATTAATTGACTTGTGGCTTTAGTGAAAAAAGAAAAAAGAAAAAAGAAAAAAAAAAGACATCTACATTTATTTACTAACATTTTTAATTAAATAAATTATAAAACAACAATTAAGTAAATGATTCAAATATGTACAATAATTTCTTTGATGTTTAATATTTGTTATGGTTCCTATAACGAAGGTAGTATGAACCTTTTGATGGAGTGCAAACTCGTCAGTCGAAGTAAGTGCATCCAGATGGAGCCAAGCCCTCGGATTCTGTGAATATAGAAGTGGTAAGGTAGCTCCCTTAGAATGGTTACCGGTGTGGTGTCTGCCACAGCGTCTCCGATGCCAAAGTCAGTATAAGGAAACTCTTTGGGAAAGAATAATGTAATGTAATAGAGCAAGAAGTATTTCTAAGTGTGTCTTTGTACCTTGTATTGATGCTGTGAGGGCTTTATATATGTTTCCACAGCCCCTAGCCGTTGTGGCTGTTAATGTGGTTTTAATGTCTCTTTTGGTAACGCCTCCTGGTCAATGATGTGAGCTTTGATAGGCTTCCAACGGTCTATACAATTGTCCTTTGTAACCGTCCGAGGCATTTATCTGACCGCATTAAATGGCTTCTTTTCCTTCGTTAGTAATGTGGCTCATATCGTCAGAGGCATCTGGTTAGTCCGTTTGTCAATATTGCCTCGTTGGTTTGGATGAGGTCGTCTAGAGAAGCTAAGTTCGTCGATCCTATCAGCTGCACCCGGATTTTGTGGTCGTCGTGACGCGTCATGACGATCACAAAAGATGAAAGGTTTATGGGCTGTATATGACTCTTGGGATTTCGCTTCGCATTAACTGCATAGTGGCAGTGCCACACGCGTTGTGGCCACGTGGCGCGTTCTGACTAGTGGAGTTACTACTCCAATTGTATGACCCTTGGGTTTCCCGCTAAATTTCAGTTTTTTGAGCCTTGGTTTTTAAACTTCTCCTCTTCCCATTTTTCTCTTTCATCTTTTCAAAACTCCAATCATTGCTCTAAGTGTTTTCTTCTCCGATTTTTCTCTTCGATTCTTCTCCGAACTGGTGCGTGGCTGAGCTTTTTACATTTTCCTTTTGAGGTATGTCTCTCTTTTCACTTCCTATTTCTCTTTTCAGCATAGACATACACTATGGTGGATTTCTGATTTTCCCTTTTCTTTGGTGTTTGTTTTTGGGTTTCGAGGTTTTTAGGATTTACCTTTTTCCCTTTGTTTTCTGGTTTTTCCATGGTTAGTGGTTCTGAGGTTAGGATAGCTTACCCCTCAATTTCTTTTCTTTTTGCACATTTAGGGGGGTCTTTATGGGTTTTCTCACACCTTGAGAACGTCGTTTTTAAGGGTAATAGTCTGAGCATTGCATTGGCCGATTTGTTGCCTTTGCTTCGTCAATCCATTGATTGGTTCGAGAATCTGGTGAGAGAGCAGGAAATAATGTCTGAGGTTAGGTCCAGTGAACTCAAGATTGGGTTATCGTCTAGCGGTGACCTAGTGGAGGAAGATACAGCCATCTCTACCCCCCAAGAGGTTAGGGCTTTTTACGCCCTCGAGGAGTTGTGTAGGCTGGACACTAATACACTGGGTAGGTTTAAGGATAGGTTCCAATTCCCAGAGTGAGTTAGGGTTCGTCTACCTAATGAGGAGGATCGGGCCTGTCACTTCTTCCCTGGGGAGGTGTGCTTTTACAAGTCTGCCTTCATCTGTGGGTTGAGGTTTCTTGTCCATCCATTCCTCATGGAGCTGTTAGATCATTTTAGTATTGCTCCTGGGTAACTTATGCCCAACTCTAGGAGAATAATGGTCAGCTATATGGGGATATGGCTAGCCGCTATGGACGAAGGCATGCTTAAGGTAGATGAGCTCGTCTACTTGTACTGTTTGAAAGAGTCTAAGGAATACGGGTACTATGAGTTGGTGCCCTGATAGAGGAGGACCAGGATCATCAGGGGTCTGCCTTCGTCTTTCAGATATTGGAAGTCTAGGTTTTTCTTCATGTCCGGGGACGACTTTGAGACTCCCTCCGATGGGGTTTAGGGTGATCTCCTGAGGTTTCTTTGTCGGTGGACAACCCCAACCTTAGGTGCATCATTATTTTCTCTTGGTGTTTGAGTTTTGTTGCGTTTACTTTTACCGTCACTAACTCTTTCGTTCTTTGCTTTGCGCAATTAAAAGACGACCCAAGCTTAAGAGCAGGTGGAGAAAGCAATTGCATACGCGAAGACAATTGAAGACTGCGACGATCTAGTGGACTTGAGGACTCTCTCCTTCTATTGTCTTGGTCTCGAGCCTTTTGCCTTCGTCTTGCGCAACATTGTTATTGAAGGAAAAAAGAGTAAGTATTAGGTTCGTCAGTGTTGATTCTCTTGTATATACTTGGATTATGTTTTTGTTAAAAAAGTGTTTTCCCTTTTGCAAAAATGACGACCAAGTTCAATAAGGACATGTATGCGAAGATGAGATCAAAGAAGGACGAGCCATTGCCAGCATCGGGAAGAAGGGGGTGCACGTCACAGGGAAGGGCCCCTTCGTTACTCCAATTGTCTCTGTCACCCCTATTGTCTCTGGCACTGAGACGACGAGGACGGCCTCTCCAGCCACCTCCGTTAAAGAGATCCCTACTCCAGCGTCAAAAAGGCCGTGCTTATCTGACAAAGAGAAGGAGAAGGCTGATTCTGGCTCATCTATCGTCTAGAATGACGAGAGACTGGTGGTGGAAAGGGCACACGGGGTCATGACTACTGAGGACTTAAAGGTCTTTTCCGGCGTGCCCTTCAACGAGGTCACGTCTTGCCATGTTCACAGACTTGTTCAGGTAAAATGCTCGTGCAACTTTTAGTCTCTCTCTTTTTCTTTTTCATTGTATTGACGGCTTCAATTTTCTTTTCAGGTGTTGGGGGAGAGTCTTTATATCACTTCTGAGTATCTCACTCAGGAAGCCAAGGTGGCGTCTTTAATGTCCAGGATGGAGGCTTTGGAGGCGGAGAATTCTACGCTGAAGAAGAAACTCATTGACTCTATGGGCGAGGCTACCACTTTAAAGGAAAAAGGTAAGACCTTGAGTGACAATCTCAGAGCTAAGCGTCAGCTAACCTTGGAGAAAGACGAACAACTTCTGGGTGCCAAGGAGAAGCTCAAAACCATCGCTGCTAAGGCCGTTGAGGCTTTCCAGCAGACTGACGAGTACAACACAGTCCTCTTCAGCTGGAACTTCAAGAGTTTTGAGCTTCTGAGGAGGTATCTTATCAAGCATCCCACCGGAGTGGACTTGGAGAATTTAGATTTGGAAGAGGTGGACAAGGAGATGGTGGTTGATGAAGCTGCCCAGTCCTCGGCTCCAGGAGGTGATGTTCCTGAGAGTGCCCCCATCGACAATGACGCCGCCGCTAATGCCTAAACTTACGAAAAATTCCTTTCTTTTTTTTTTCTTTTTTTTTTTTTGAAATCTGCTTTGAGAACAATATCTTTTGCCCAGTGTTTATGGGCCTTTGGTTTGGATGTAAAAACAATGGTAATTGCCCACAGTTTTTGGGCTTAAATTAAATTACCAGTTGTATACTTACTTGCTTGTGATTTCTGTTCCTGTAGTTTTCCTTTCTGTGTCAATGCTTTGGGCTTAGCAAGAAGTTTTTAGTTGTGACCTTTTCTTTTCTTCGTCAACAATTTGTTCCCGTCTACGTGGGTTATGTTACTTAGTTGATTTCCTGCGACTCATACCTTCTCAAGGGTTCTTGTTGAGGGTTTTGGTGAACTGGTTGAGGGCTCAGATTCAGCCTGAGCCTTTTGAGAGATGCTCTCTCTTTGCAGCCTTGTTTTCAAGCCCGTATTTGGGTAGCATCTTAAACCGGTTTGTTGCAAGGTTCTTGTATTTTGACTTCGTCTATAACTTACATCCGTCTAGGCGGAATCTTGTTACATAGCCATTTTTCTTTTCTTTTTGTGACTTACACCCTTTTAGGGATCTTGTCATTCTGTTGGCTTCGTCAGTAACTTACATCCATCTAGGCGGAATCTTGTTACTTGGCCATTTTTCTTTTCTTTTTGAACTTACACCCTTTTAGGGATCTTGTCATCCTGTTGGCTTCATTAGTAACTTACATCCGTCTAGGCAAAATCTTGTTACTTAGCCATTTTTGGGCGACTTTCACATTACAAGATCTGTTCTCATTAAGACATTGGCTGAATAGTTCTTTTTATTGCTTTCGAAAATGAGTACAATTGTCAATTACATCTATTCATGGTATTTCTTCAAGTGCTCAATATTCCATGGTCGTGGGAGTCTCTGCCCGTCTAGGGTCTCCAGGTGATAGCTGTCTTGACTAGAGTAATGGACGACCCGGTATGGTCCTTCCCATGTGGGGCCAAGTTTTCCTTGGATAAAGTCTTTGGTTGCTGGGGTGACCTTGTGTAGGATGAGGTCTCTTATGTCAAGTCGTCTGAGCTTCACTCTCTTGTTGTAGTACTCGGCCATCTTTCGTTGGTACTTCTTCACCTTGTTAGAGGCTTCTCTCTTACTTTGTCTAGACAATCCAGGTTGACTCGTAACTGGTCATCATTATTCTCCTCGTGGAACATCTCTCGCCTGATGCTGGTTATTCCCACCTCAACCGGGATTACTGCCTCGGTGCCGTAGGTGAGTCTGAAGAGGGTTTCTCCTGTTGGGGTTCTTGCCGTGGTCCTGTAGGCCCACAAGACATTGGGCAATTCTTTCGGCCAGGCACCCTTTGCGTCGTCTAATTTGGCCTTGATAATCTTTAGTAGTGTCCGATTCGTCACCTCCGTCTGTCCGTTTGCCTGTGGATGTCCCGGGGATGAGAACTGGTTCTTGATCCCTAGGCTTGAACAGAAGTCCCTAAAGCTTTGGCTGTCGAACTGCCGCCCATTATCTGATATGATCGTCCGTGGAATCCCGAACCTGCAAATTATGTTCTTCCACACGAAGTTCTGGATTCTGGCTTCAGTGATGGTTGCTAGTGCCTCTGCTTCGACCCACTTTGTGAAGTAATCAATGGCGACTAGTAGGAATTTTACCTGTCCTTTACCTTGAGGCAACGGGCCGACGATGTCGATTCCCCATTGTGCAAAGGGCCAGGGGGACGATATCGTCGTCAATCTCTCTGCTGGAAGGCGTTGGACATTCCTAAACCTTTGGCACTTGTCGCACTTCTTGACGAGCTCCCTTGCATCTACCTACATTGTAGGCCAGAAATAACCTGTTCTGATAACTTTACTTACCAGTGATCTGGGGCCTGCATGGTCTCCGCAAACTCCTTCATGGATCTCCTCTAGAATATATTTGGCTTCTTCTTCGTCCACACACTTCAGGTAAGGCATGGAAAAGCCTCTCTTGTATAGTGTGTCGTTCAGGATCGTGAACCTGGCTGCTCTCTTCCTGACCTTCCTGGCCTCCTCGATGTCTTGAGGGAGGTGCCCATCCTGGAGAAAGGATATGATTGGTGTCATCCAGCTACCTGTGCTCTGGATTGCGAATGTGGAGATTTCCTCGATGCTGGGGCGTTTCTGGACTTCCATCACCAAGCCCATGCTTGCCGCTCCTTCTTCCGATGATGCTAGCTTCGCGACTTCGTCTACTAAAATGTTCTGACTTCTAGGGATCTGCACAAATTCCACTTTATCAAATTCCTAAGTCAGATGCTTTGTCAGCCTAAGGTATTTCTGCATTCTTTCCTCCTTTGCTTCATATTCTTCCTTAATCTGCCCTATCACTAGTTTTGAATCACTCTGGACTAGCAGGTTCTTAGCTCCGAGTGCCTTCCCGAGTCTTAATCCCGTCAGTATTCCTTCGTACTCGGCCTCGTTATTGGTGGCTGGGAATTTCAGTTGAACTTTGTATTTGATCACTTCTCCATCAGAGGTGGTTATGACGACCCCTACTCGCTCCCTCTTTTGGGCTGATGAATCATCGATTTGTATTGTCCACCGTTCTGTCTCGTTGGTGAGGCTTTCCTCGTCTAGAAGGGTGAACTCGGTGATGAAGTCTGCCAGAGCTTGTGCCTTAATGGCTGTCCTCGGGTGGTACTCAATGTCGAACTAGTTGAGTTCAATCACCCATTGGACCATTCTCCCAACTGCCTCAGGTTTGTTTATGGACTTCTTGATGGGTTGGTCCATTATTACAAGGATGGGGTTCGCCTGAAAGTATGGTCGTAACTTGCGCGAAGCTACTATTAGTGCAAATGCATTCTTCTCAATCCTGGGATATTTGGCCTTTGCTCCTTGGGAAGCTTGACTGACGTAGTAAATCGGGAGTTGTTTCTTGTCTTCTTCCCTAATCAGGGCTGCACTCACGGCTGTGGCTGATACCGCCAGATATAGATATAGACTTTCTCCTTCCTTGGATGGACTTAGGAGGGGTGAATTGCTCAAGCAGCGCTTAAGTTCTTAAAATGCTGCCTCACATTCGTCAGTCCAGGAAAAAACTTGCTTTAGTATTTTGAAGAAGGGCAAGCATTTGTCTGTTGCTTTAGAGATGAACTTGTTGAGTGCTGCTATCCTTCCTGTGAGCTTCTGGACCTCTTTGACAGTCTTGGGTGATGCCATATTGAGTATGGTTTGTACTTTCTCTGGGTTTGCTTCTATTCCCCTTTGTGACACCATGAACCCTAAGAACTTCCCCGAGGCTACACCAAAGACGCACTTGCTAGGATTCAACTTCATCTAGTACTGTCTGAGAGTGGCAAACGTCTCTTCTAGGTCATCTAGATGAGCAATTTTTTCTCTACTCTTGATGAGCATGTCGTCCACGTACACCTCCATGTTCTTGCTAATCTGCTTGCTAAACATTTTGTTTACTAACCTCTGGTAAGTTGCTCTCGCATTCTTTAGTCCAAAGGGAATTACCTTATAACAATAGAGCCTTTGACTTATGATAAAAGCAGTTCTCCTAATCTTCTTCAACCATTTTTATTTGGTTGTACCCCGAGAAAGCATCCATGAACGTCAGTAACTTATGCCCGGCTGGGTTGAGTTTGGGTATATTGTTATTGGGTTAATGGGGTTTAATGAGATTTTAGTTAAAACCCAATTATCATTGGGTCTAATTGGGTTGATGCCCATTTAACCCAACTAATAATTGGGTGGGTTTGGGTTTATTTAAAGTAGGTGGGTTTGGTTTGGCAAATGGGTTTGGGCTTATTTTCCCACCCTAGTTTTGATACCCCTTATTATTAACAAAAGGGGTGAGTTTGATGGTCGTAACCACCACGTGAAGGCTGCTGCGGCATCATCTCCATTGGCGTCTTTGCATGGTTGGAGGCAGTGGCATTTATGTTTTAATTTGATCGGAGTTGATTTTCTGAAACATAGAGATATTGAGAAAGAATTTGGTGTGCTAGACTCTATTCATTGCTTTGTAAAATTTTGTAAAAATTTGACGACACTGCATCCCTATCAAGTTCAGATTCTTCAATATCGCAATGGGAAGGTGAAAGCTCAATAAAATAATTCATTCAACTTTAACTAATCTCACTCCGCTTGATTCTATATATTTTAAAAACAGTAAATATTATTAATAATCAGTTTAATGAAACATATATATACATATACATACACACATATATATATATATATATATATATATATATATATATATATATATATGTTTCTCAAAAAAAAAAAAGTATATATATATATATATATATATTCTTTCTGCAAATATTTATCCACGTTTAGCGGTGGCTAGAGTTTGGGCATTTCGCAGAAACACCTTGAAGAAGTGGAAACTCTCTCTAGAATTTGACCGAGTCCAAAAGCAAGCGTGGGTCCTCCACTTAGAGACGAGCAAGGACACATATAGTTGTATTATTAATATGTACTTATATTCCCATGGATCTCATCACAAGCATAAAGCAACTTGGCAGTCTTCACTCACTCCCACCAATTGTTGCTCAAGTTCAATAATTTTTCTCAAATTACTTTGTCACAGTCACTGACCTCTTGCACTCATGAAGAGCCACCCTATGATCACACCTATCTTATACGTCTGCTGCTTATTCTTCCTTCTTTCCTATTTAACAATTGCTACTTCTACACCTCGTTACAATCCTGTTGAAAATATTGTCGTTAACTGTGGCTCCCCTGGCAGCTTGAAGGGGGATGATGATCGTTACTGGATCGGAGACAAAGATTCCAAGTTCGCTCCCAAAGAAGAGCCTAATTACAAATCTAATACCTCTGTAGCCCAAAGCCAAGTCTCCGTCGGGATTGTCCCCTACATGACTGCCCGTTTATCTTATTGGCAATTCACATACGTCTTTCCGGTCACTCCTGGCCCGAAATTCGTCCGGTTGTACTTCTACTCCGCGGTTTACTCAGGTTTTGAAAGTTCTAAGGACTTTTTCACTGTCAAAGCAGGTTCGTTCACATTACTTAGAAACTTCAGTGCTTCCACTTATACTTATTTATCGGACCAAAAGACGGTTTATAAAGAGTTCTGCATCAGTGTTGATAAGAATCGAGAATTGAACTTAACCTTCATCCCTTTTACAAGTACTTCAATGAATTACCATGCTTTCATCAATGGAATTGAGATAGTCTCCATGCCTATGGACCTGTACTACAAGCCACAAGATGTCATTAAAGGTGAAGAATTCGTCCCAGTTTATGTCGGCCAACCTAATCCGATCTACATAGACTACAGCATGGCTCTTGAAATGGTTTATCGATTAAACGTGGGTGGAAGCGCGATACAAGCAAAGGAAGACACAGGCATGTTCAGAAAATGGTCAGAGGATAGAGATTATTTGTTGTCTGGAGGTTTTGTGCCTCGCGATCCATCTTTGAAGCCAAAATACACAAAAATACCAAATTACACTGCACCTGATGCTGTCTATCAGTCTGCAATATCAATGGGTCCAGACAGTAACAAGAACAGGCAGTCTAATTTGACATGGGGCTTACCTGTTGATACAGGATTCAATTATCTGGTGAGGCTCCATTTCTGCGAAATAGAGCCCGAGATACATGCCAGTGGGACAAGGGAATTCTATATCTATATAGACTATCAGCTGGCTGAAGAAAGAGCAGATGTACTATTGTGGACTGACGACAACGATACGCCTTACTACAAGGACTACGTGGTGATGATAAAAAACAAGGGTAATGACACACATCTGCTTTCCATTGATCTACACTCTAGATTAGATGCTGATTTGATCGATGCCATTTTAAACGGCGTGGAAGTATTCAAATTGAGTGACTCAGACAACAATCTTGCCGGAGCCAATTTTGCAGCTCCATTGCTTGATCAACAACCTTCTGGGGCATCCAACGAGTCCAAGTCAAAGAAGACAACAACATTCATTGCCATTGGAAGTGTTTTGGGCTTATTAGTCGTGCTCACTCTAGTTTGTTGCATGGTTCTCTGTATACTGAAGAAGACCAAGCACTATGGTTCTTACCATCCACTAGCAAAGTGGTGGCGGTGGTCTAGGCCAGATCCCTACAAAAGAGACTTCTCAAGGAGAACAGCTTCATCACTGCCTGGAGAACTATGCCGCCACTTCAGACTAGATGAAATCAAAACAGCAACCAACAACTTCAATGAAGATCTAATTATCGGTGTAGGTGGCTTTGGAAATGTTTATAAGGGTCTGATTGAGCAGGGTAATGTATTATACCATGATTATCTTTTTATTTTTAGTTTTTTCCTGAATTTTCCCTAATTGCATTAATACCGGGATTTCTAACTGCATATAATTAAGATTAGTGATACTATTTTAGGACAAGTCTTTGCATCTTATAGTTTCCAAATTATTATAGAAACTAGACATAGGTCATAAATATTTTTGTTTACACACAATAATATAAGAGTGGTGTTAGCTAGAGTTAGTGCAAGTTTTATTAAATAAAACTTACAAACTGATATGTCCTTATAGGTTATTGAAATCCATCAATCAAATTCATTATCATATTTATTGGGTTTTTAAACACATAATAAAACAATATTTCGTCCTCCAGGTAATATGATGGTGGCAATCAAGCGCATGAAACAAGAGTCTCGACAAGGTGCTCTTGAGTTTATGACAGAGATCAAAATGCTTTCTCAGCTTCGTCATGTGCACCTTGTGTCTCTCATTGGTTATTGTGATGATGAGGGTGAGATGATACTTGTTTATGAGTACATGACAAATGGTACCCTACGGCACCACCTCTATGACACACCTAATGATCCCCTCACTTGGAAACAAAGGCTCCAAATGTGCATAGGAGCAGCACGTGGTTTGCACTACCTCCACACATGTACAAAGCATCCTATTATCCATCGTGACGTTAAGACAACAAATATTCTACTAGACGAGAAATGGGTATCCAAGGTGTCGGATTTCGGATTGTCCAAAATGGGTTTGGATAACACTGCTGTTAGTACCCTAGTAAAAGGGACATTGGGGTATTTGGATCCAGATTATGCAAGACGCCAGCAATTGACTGAGAAATCTGATGTATACTCATTTGGTGTAGTGATGTTTGAAGTGTTGTGTGCTCGGAAGGCACTAAATCCAAAACTCCAAGAAGAGCAGCGAAATTTGGCTAGTTGGGCTAAAAAATGCATTGATAGAGGGACCATAAGCAAGATCATTGATCCTTATTTGATGAATAAGATAGTGCCAGAGTGTTTAAAGGTATACATGGAACTTGCAGAAAGTTGTATATGTGATCATGGAATCCAACGGCCCACAATGAATGATGTGATGGAAAAGCTAGAGTTCGCATTAGAGCTCCAAGAGCAAGAAGAAGCGACCAAAGATACTGATTCAGAAGCGGTATCATTATGTGTTGCCACTGCCAATGGAGCTCCTGGGTACAACCATTTTTACCATGGACAAGTGTTAGAGTCGAATAGTGGAACTGAGTTAAGTATGGTCAATACTGGATTAAGTTACCCTAGTCTTGATTCTATTACTATTAGTATCACAAGTGAAGATGTCTCCTCAAGCACTAAAAACAGTAGTTCTTAAGTTTTGCAATTATTGTTGTGTCTTTCTATAGTGAATAACTATAATATGGTGTGATTATTAACTTATTGTTCTAGTTAAAAATAAAATAATATGAAGTCAAAAAAATTTTCCTATTACTTTTTTTTTGTAACAATAGATTACCAAAGATTTTTCTCTAAATGAGTTGAAATTAAGATTGGGGGACAATTAATTGACTTGTGGCTTTAGTGAAAAAAGAAAAAAGAAAAAAAAAAAAAGACATCTACATTTATTTACTAACATTTTTAATTAAATAAATTATAAAACAACAATTAAGTAAATGATTCAAATATGTAAAGTAATTTCTTCGATGTTCAATATTTGTTATGGTTCCTATAACGAAGGTAGTATGAACCTTTAATTTTGAAAAACTTGAGAGTTTGAATAGCACTTATAAAAGTATCGTTTAATATGCAAATTACTAATATATATATATATATATATATATATATATATATAATACCAAACACACCATTTTACTTTTTGAGTTAGCTAACGTGCTTTTTAGGCTACAAAACTGAACCAAAGAGGCACATAATTGATAATTATCTATCTATTTATATATTCAGAGAATTTTCTGCAAGGAAAAACCAAACCGTGACCACAATAACGGGGCATGGTTCATAGATGAGACATTTGATTGCTTCAAGACCATCATGAGACAAAATGAAGGGATGAGAAACATATGAGTGGCAAGAGCCAAGACTTTTCAATGGGACTTAAAAAAAAAAAAAAAAACTTGTACAATCATAAATGGGACAAAGAACTTGGACCCATAATCTTGGAGACTTTTGTAGGTGACAAGAACCAGGACCACATCCACAATCATGGACTACGCATAATAACTTGTACTCTCTACTAGTTCCAAGAAGAAGCTCTCAATACTTTTCCAATGGGCCGTAGCCTTTTTGTATCCATCTTGACATGTGGTGTGCGGTCACAGATTCATAAATCTATCGAGGGAAATATAGTATATGCTTTAGGCGCATGAGATATCATCTCTCTATTAAGTATTAACTATTTGTTTCTCGTAGGGCTGTACATGAGTCGATTTGGATCAGTTTTGAACTCAACTTGAGACCGCTGAGCTCAAGTCAAGCGAAAGATGATAGGACATGCAACTGACTACCAATTAACATGGGTCGAGTTGGATTGGGCTTAGGCAAACGATTGGTTGATTCGGGAGAAACTAATTAGGAAGTGGTGGTGGTGGCGATTTGAGTAGAGGAGAGCATGACATTGTCTAAATTGAGTAGAGAAGAGCACAATATCACTGGATCTGAGCTGAGAAAAGATTGACGTGGTCGAATATGGCGAAATTTGTGCCAAGCGTGGTCAAATCTTAGTGGAATTGTCCCAAACATGGCTGGATCTTAGCAGATCTATGCCAAATTTGGTCGGATCTTAGTGGAAGAGGGTCAAATGTGGCCGGATCTAAGCGGAGGAGGCCTTATCATTGCCGGATCTGGGTGGATTCAACCTTAATTTGATGGGTTTCTTAGTCGAGTTGGGTGGGCTTGGGTATTAGAAGAGGAAACCGCCACACAACACGCTGGAGTCAGTTTCAGAGGGTTGAGACCGACACTGGCCACCGGAGGTGTCGGATTGGGCTACGGGGTGTTGGTTTGGTCGATTTGCCAGTTTGCTTGGATAGCCCTGGCCTTCCCGTTTCTTGATGTGAAATGTTTCACATGACACTTGTATATTAGGTAGTATAAATACTATTACACACATTTTGTCACACACATGATTACACATTTCGTCTAATTTGGCCTTGATAATCTTGAGTAGTGTCCGATTCGTCACCTCCGTCTGACCGTTTGCCTGTGCATATCCTGGGGATGAGAACTGGTTCTTGATCCCTAGGCCTGAACAGAAGTCTCTGAAGCTTTGGCTATCAAACTACCGTCTGTTATCTGATATGATCGTCTGTGGAATCCCGAACCTGCAAATTATGGTCTTCCACACGAAGTTCTGGATTCTGGCTTCAGTGATGGTTGCTAGTGCCTCTGCTTTGACCTACTTTTTGAAATAATCAATGGCGACTAGCAGGAATTTTATATCCTTTACTTTAAGGCAACGGGCCGACGATGTCAATTCCCCATTGTGCAAAGGGCCAGGGGGACGATATCGTCGTCAATCTCTCTGCTGGAAGGCGTTGGACATTCCTAAACCTTTGGCACTTGTCGCACTTCTTGACAAGCTCCCTTGCATCTACCTACATTGTAGGCCAGAAATAACCTGTTCTGATAACTTTACTTACTAGTGATCTAGGGCCTGCATGGTCTTCGCAAACTCCTTCGTGGATCTCCTCTAGGATATATTTGGCTTCTTCTTCGTCCACACACTTCAGGTAAGGCATGGAAAAGCCTCTCTTGTATAGTGTGTTGTTCAGGATCGTGAACTTGGCTGCTCTCTTCCTGACCTTCCTGGCCTCCTCGATGTCTTGAGGGAGGTGCCCATCTTGGAAAAAGGACATGATTGGTGTCATCTAGCTACCCGTGCTTTGGATTGCGAATGTGGAGATTTCCTCGATCCTGGGGCATTTCTGGACTTCCATCACCAAGCCTATGCTCGCCGCTCCTTCTTTCGACGATGCTAGCTTTGCAACTTCGTCTGCTACCATGTTCTGGCTTCTGGGGATCTACACAAATTCCACTTTATCAAATTCCTGAGCTAGATGCTTCGTCAGCCTGAGGTATTTCTGCATTCTCTCCTCCTTTGCTTCATATTCTTCTTTAATCTGCCCTATCACCAGCTTTGAATCACTCTGGACTAGTAGGTTCTAAGCTCTGAGTGCCTTTTCTTGTCTTAGTCCCGTTAGTATACTTTCGTACTCGACCTCATTATTGGTGGCCGAAAATTTCAGTTGAACTCCGAATTTGAGCACTTCTCCGTTAGGGGCTGTTATGAAGACCCCTACTCCCCCCCTCTTTAATGCTGATGAACCATCGGTCTATACTATCCACCATTTTGTCTCGTTGGGAGGCTGTTCTCGTCTGGGAGAGTGAACTCGGCGATGAAGTCCGCCAGAGCTTGTTCCTTAATGGCTGTCCTAGGGTGGTACTCAATGTCAAATTGCCCATTGGACCATTCTCCCAGCTGCCTTAGGTTTGTTCATGGACTTTTTGATGGATTGGTCCACCATTACCAAGATGGGGTTCGCCTGAAAGTACGGTCGCAGCTTGTGCAAAGCTACTATTAGTGCAAATGCAATCTTCTCGATCTTGGGGTACTTGGCTTCTGCTCCTTGGAAAGCTTGACTGACATAGTAAACCGGGAGTTGTTTCTTGTCCTCTTCCCTAATCAGGGCTGCACTCACGGCTATGACTGATACCGCCAGATACAGATATAGATTTTCTCCTTCCTTGGAAGGACTTAGGAGGGATGGGTTACTCAGGTAGTGCTTAAGTTCTTGAAACGCTGCCTCACATTCGTCAATCCAGGCGAAAGCTTGCTTTAGTGTTTTGAAAAAGGGCAAGCATTTGTTCATTGCTTTAGAGACGAACTTGTTGATTGCTGCTATCCTTCAAGTGAGCTTTTGGACATCTTTGACGGTCTTGGGTGATGCCATATTGAGTATGGCTTGTACCTTCTTTGGGTTTGCTTGTATCCCCCTCTAGGATACCATGTATCCCAAGAACTTCCCCGAGGCTACACCAAAGGCACACTTGCTAGGATTCAACTTCATCTGGTATTGTCTGAGGGTGGCAAACGTCTCCTTCAGATCGTCCAGATGGGCAAGTTCTTCTCTACTCTTGACGAGCATGTCATCCACGTATACCTCCATGGTCTTGCCAATCTGCTTACTGGACATTTTGTTCACTAACCTCTAGTAGGTTGCTCATGCATTCTTTAGTCTAAAAGGCATTACCTTATAGCAACAGAGCCCTTGACTTGTGATGAAAGCGGTTTTCTCTTGATCTTTTTCAGCTATTTTTATTTGGTTGTACCCTGAGAAAGCATCCATGAACGTCAGTAACTTATGCCCGACTATAGAATCCACTAGCTGATCTATCCTTGGTAAAGGGAAACTTTCTTTTGGGCAAGCTTTGTTCAGGTCTGTGAAGTCTATACACATTCTCCATTTCTCACTTGCTTTATTCACTAGGACGATGTTTGCGAGCCAGAGAGGATAGTAGACCTCCTGGATAAAGCCTACCGATAACAGTTTGTTAACCTCGTCTATGATTGCTTGGTTCCATTTCGGGGTGAAGACTCTTCATCTTTGCTAGACGAGTTTTCTCTCTGGGTCCACATTCAGATTATGCTGAATGACTTTTGGAGATATACCTGGCATGTCCTTGTGACTCCATGCGAAGACGTTCAGGTTTCCCTTAAGGAACTAGACGAGCTTTGTTCTCATCTCGGGACTCAGGGCCGTGCCTATTCTTGTCATCTTGGTTACCTCTCCTTCGACCAATTCCACTGTCTCCAGGGCTTCCACTTTATCTTCCTCCTTCTCCTCAATCATCCATGTATGGTTCTCCTTTGTAGTCAAGACGGCCTGGTAGCACTCTCTTACTAGGACCTAATCTCCTTTTACCTCACCAACATCATTTTCCGTTGGGAACTTTACCTTTAGGCAGTAGGTGGATGTGGCTGACTTCCATCGGTTGAGTGTGGGCCTCCCAATAATCACATTGTAAGATGAGGGGCAATCTACCACCAGGAAGTCTAACTGATGAGTCAACTGCCTCGGGTAGGTCCCCACTATTACTGTCAATGTCACTATGCCCTTAGGATATACTCTGTCTCCACTGAAACTGACAAAGGGGGAGTCAAATAGGCACAGTCTCCCTGGATCTAATTTCAGCTGCTGAAAAGCGAGAAGGTAGATGATGTCTGCGGAGCTACCATTGTCCACGAGGATCCTTTTGGTATTGAATCCTTCTATCGTGAGCATTATGACTAAGGGCTCGTTATGTGGTTGCTTCACTCCCCTAGGATCCCCCTCGTTGAAAGACATGTCTTGGTCCGTCCGTCTATGCTTATACGGGGGTGTCATGTGGACACTGTTCACCTGCCTTTGACATGCTTTCCTGAGGGATCTGAATGATCCGCCTATGAATGGTCCTCCTGCGATCGTCTTTATCTACCCGATTATATTTTGCGGAGGCTAGAACGTGTGGTCCTCGTCTCTGGTTGAAGACTCGTGTTGGTTTTTGTTTCCGTCTCTGAACTTGCTAGACTCGCCCTTCTTTTACATACTTCTACAGTTTCCCTTTCCATATCAACTCCTCTATCTGCTCCTTTAGGTCCCAACAATCTTTTGTATAGTGGTCATGGTCTTTGTGAAACCGGCAGTATTTCTTTTTGTCACGCACGTTCGGCGACGAATGTAATGGCCTTGGCCACTTGAGATAATGCTCGTCCTTAATCTTTGTCAACTGGCATTACTAAGGAAGTGAATTTTACCATTATGGGAGTTTTTTTATCTTTCCATTTACCCCTATCACCGGTCCGACGATCTAGACACTCCCTTTTTTGTCCTCTACGATCGTCCTCCTTCCTTCTCTTGTCTACTGGCTTCTCTACATCCCTTATGGCAACTAATGCGTCTTCAGCATTCATGTATTTCTGTGCCTTTAGGAGCATTTTTGCCATCATCTTAGGAGGATTCTTCGTGAGTGAAACCACGAACTCTCTGGACTTCAACCCCGCCTTAAAGGTCGTCAACTGAACTTTGTCGTCAGCTTCGTCTACCTCTAGGGTCTCTCGAGTGAAGCATTTCACATACGACCTCAGGGTTTCTTTCTCCTTTTGTCTAATGGTGAGCAAGTGGTCCGTTGGCCTCTTAGGGCATTGTCCTTCAACGAAGTGGCGCAAAAAGGCGTTGCTCAACTGCTCGAAGCTGTCGATGGATGATGTTGGCAACTTTGTGAACCATTCCCTTGTAGCTCCTTTGAGAGTAGTGGGGAAGGAACGAAACAGTATCTCGTTAGGGGGCTGTTAAAGGCCTAACGTCGTCTTGAAGGTGTTGAGGTGGTCTTGGGGGTCCTTAAGTCCGTCAAACGGCTCAAGTTGAGGCAGTCAAAATTTTGATGGCACTGGGCATTCCAAGACCACCGTAGTGAAGGGTGAGTCTGTTGCCCTGACCATTCTATCCAGGCGTCGGTCCGTTTTCTTCTTAATGGCGTTCCTCAGCTCATCCATCTCCCTCCTCATCTCTCTCGAAGATCTGAGCTTTGTTTATATGGAGTAGCAGGCCCTCAGTGGTCATCTCTTCTATAGCTATCTCCCTCATCCTCTTGGTCGGCTCTGGATCGATTCTCCTCTTGTTGAAGCTGTAGTCTCATTTTCTAATCTTGCTTGGTGAGCTCTTCAACAGTGGCCGCAAGGGCCTGGACTTGCTGAGCTGAGGTTGTTGGATCCTGGTTGGACTCCATCTTAATATGGAAGTTAATAGAAACTGTGTTTTCGAATCTGAATATGAAAATATCGTTCCACACAAACGGCGCCAAACTGATTAAGTGCAAACTTGTCAGTCAAAGTAAATGCATCCAGATGGAGCCAAGCCCTCGTCTCTGTGACTATAGAGGTGGTAAGGTAGCTCCTTTAGGATGGTCATTGGTGTGGTGCCTGCCACAACGTCTCCAATGCCAAAGTCAGTACAAGGAAACTCTTTGGGAAAGAATAATGTAATGTAATAGAGTAAGAAGTGTTTCTGAGTGTCTATATACCTTGTGTTGATGTTGTGAGGGCTTTATATATGTTTCCACAGCCCCTAGCCGTTGTGGCTGTTAATGTGGTTTTAATGTCTCTTTTGGTAACGCCTCCTGGTCAATGATGTGAGCTTTAATGAGCTTCCAACGGTTTGTACAACTATCCCTATAACCGTCCGAGGCATTTATCTGACTGCATTGAATGACTTCTTTGCCTTCGTCAGTAATGTGGCTCATATCGTTAGAGGCACCTAGTTAGTTCGTCTGTCAACACTGCCTCGTTGGTTTGGATGAGGTCGTCTAGAGAAGTTAAGTTCGTCAATCCTATCACCTTTAATTTTGAAAAACTTGAGAATTTGACTAGCACTTATAAAAGTGTCATGTAATATGTAAATTACTAATATATATATATATATATATATAATACCAAACACACCATTTTACTTTTTGAGTTAGCTAACGTACTTTTTAGGCTACAAAATTGAACCAAAGAGGCACATAATTATCTATCTATTTATATATTCAGAGACTTTTCTGCAAGGAAAAACCAAACCGTGACCACAATAACGGGGCATGGTTCATAGATGAGACATTTGAATGCGTCAAGACCATCATGAGACAAAATGAAAGGATGAGAAACATATGAGTGGCAAGAGCCAAGACTTTTCAATGGGACTTAAAAAAAAAAAACTTTCAATGGGACAAAGAACCTGGACCAACAATCTTGGAGACTTTTGCAGGAGACAAGAACCTAGACCACATCCACTATCATGGACTACGCATAATAACTTGTACTCTCTACTAGTTCCAAGAAGAAGCTCTCAATACTTTTCCAATGGGCCGTAGCCTTTTTGTATCCATCTTGACATGTGGTGTGCGGTCACAGATTCATAGATCTATCGAGGGAAAAATAGTGTATGCTTTAGGCGCATGAGATATCATCTCTCTATTAAGTATTAACTATTTGTTTCTCGTAGGGCTGTACATGAGTCGATTTGGATCAGTTTTGAACTCAACTTGAGACCGCTGAGCTCAAGTCAAGCGAAAGATGATAGGACATGCAACTGACTACCAATTAACATGGGTCGAGTTGGATTGGGCTTAGGCAAACGATTGGTTGATTCGGGAGAAACTAATTAGGAAGTGGTGGTGGTGGCGATTTGAGTAGAGGAGAGCATGACATTGTCTGAACTGAGTCGAAAAGAGCATAATATCACCAAATTTGGGCTGAAAAGAGATTGACAATTTCAAATTTGGCGAAATTTGTGCCAAACATGGCCGAATCTTAGTGGAATTGTACCAAACATGGCTGGATCTTAGCAGATCTATGCCAAATTTGGTCGGATCTTAGTGGAAGAGGGTCAAATGTGGCCGGATCTAAGCGGAGGAGGCCTTATCATTGCCGGATCTGGGTGGATTCAACCTTAATTTGATGGGTTTCTTGGTCGGGTCGGGTGGGCTTGGGTATTAGAAGAGGAAACTGCCATACAACACGCCAGAGTCGATTTCAGAGGGTTGAGACCGACACTGACTGACGGAGGTGTCAGATTGGGCTACGATAGGTCGGTTTGCCGGTTTGCTTGGATAGCCCTGGCCTTCCCGTTTCTTGATGTGAAATGTTTCGCATGACACTTGTATATTAGGTAGTATAAATACTATTACACACATTTTGTCACACACATGATTATACACGCCTCTAATATCCATTGAAATCGTGAGTTACAATTTTAGTGCATTTTATGAGTGTGTATAAACTTAAGTATATTAGGGTGTGTATAATAAACATCACCCATCATGAACACAAATGGGAAAGAGTATGGAGATTGTTAAATATGAAATGATCAGAGCCTAAATCAAAATATCAATAAATGTGATTACTGTCAAATCAATAATATAATAAATAAATAGCTATTTTTTTTTTTTTTTGTTAGAGAAATTTCATAAACACAACAAAATTCTCACAATATCTTTACAATAATCTTATTTTGAACTGTTGTGAGTTTGAGGTATAATTTTATTATATTTTAACATACAGTAAATTAACATCTCAACTTGTTGAAAACATAATGTGAGATTTTTTATTATAATAGTAGAACTCTTTACATTACGTTTAAAAATAATGAACCAGAATAAAATTTAGGTTGTTTCTCAAAAAAAAAAAAAAATTTAGGTTTAATTATACATATATTGCATGTTTTGGTCCAGCTTTTTAGCTAAATTTTAGATTTTATGTACAAATATTTAGTGGGTTCCAATTTGATCAATTGGTAAAATCTCTAGTGGTTTAATAAGAGATATAAGGATCAATGCCCGCCTACACCAAAACCGATTAATATCTTAGTCTGATGATAAAGAGCAGATTCATTAGAAACAGACGTTATAGGTTAAAACTCTATAAATAAAAAATAAATAAATAAAGTACAAATTTTTAAAACTCACTTTTTCTTCACTTTTTATAACTTTTTTTTCAAAATACAAACATACTTTGGCACACATTCAGTAAACAAAATAGAAAAAAGCTAAATAAACTGAAACAAAATTTAGCTAAAAACTTGGTTGTAGCCTAAGACTATATCTTCCATTAAAATAATTAACATAACTACATATTTTGAAAATCTAAATTGATCCTAAACGCACGCTTAATCCTCAACTTTTATCGCATATTTTATTATGGTATTCATCTTTTGAAATGTTTGTTTTTGTTGTTGATTCTCACTTTGATATGAGTAATACAATAGATATAACAAAAAGTTGCAATAATTTCTAATTTAAATTATGTGGCATGTTAATTTGAAAATATTGTAAAATTATCATAACTTTTTTTTTTCCGTCCATTGCATTCTATATGCATTGATCTTTTCACTGAAATAACACCAAGAAAACTGTTTTCATCATAGCTGTTCTTTTCTTTGGCCACCAAAGGCTAGACTAGCCTTTAATCAGTCATCCCATGGCTATATATTGATCTTTAATTTTTTAAAAATTTTGCAAGTATGGAGGATATAAGAAGAAGATGTAATTCAATAGTGGATTTTTCAAAATTTACCCCTAATAAAAAAGATATTGAGTAAAGTTGTAGTTTTAGACTACAACCAATTTTGTAGCTAAATTTTGTCCATATAAAAAATAAGAAATAAAGTCAAAAGAATAATAACCAGAGTTTTAAATTTTACCAAATATTAAATAATCATGGTAAGATTGCATAGGACAGTTTTTGTTTAAGCCATGTAATTCAAAAAAATTTAAAAAGATTTTTAAAAAGACAATAACATCTTATTACAGAAAATAATTAAACACTAAAAACATATTATACAAATTCCATATAAAAATAACTTTGACAAATTTAATATTTTTTATAAATAGTAAAATTTTACATTATAAATATTTTAGCATTTTCATGTAATATGAATGGCTAAAGAATATTAGATATAAAAAACAAAAAAGAAGTAAAATTAATTAGTAATTGAAACTTCTTGCTATAGTTTCTTTAACATACATATTCATATTTTTGTTAGAAAATAAGTTTCTTTAATATACATTTTCAAATTTTTTTTTAAAAAGTCGAGTAGAAACAAACTCAAAAATTATGAGTGTTTTCAATTAAAAAAATAATCGTCAAACCATTGAATGCAATGAGAGATGATGGTTGGTAAGTTTTGGTCTTGACAAAGGGAGATCTTTGATGAGAAAGAGTGCGAGATCAAAAAAGTAGAAGACACTCAACTGGCATAGAACATCCCAAAATGCCAAATTCCTAAATTTTCAAAATCCTAGATAGTGTATTTCTAGAGATTAGTGAAGTTGTGGGGTTCTTAACTTAAAAAATGAATGAATTCATTTCCTAATCTATCTTAAATATTTGCATTGATATAGCATATTAAATATGCTAAAATAGATGTAGAAGCCTAAGTATAAAATAAAGCAATACAAAAACATGTATACGAGGGTTGTGTGGTTCAGCCTTACGGCCAACGTACACAGAGAAAACTCTTAACGGTTACATCTTTAATATATGAGAGTGTAATACAAATCTTGTGTTACAATTACATAATATGTATATATATAAGAGGCTAAACCCTAAACTAATTATACACTAACTATGGTACTATTGAAAAAATTATAAGGTCTTGGTCGTAACTACAATTTATGAAAAGTACATGGTTTTTTTTTTTTTTTTTTAATTTTATATCCTAGTTAAATGTAAAAATTACATATATGCACTATCTATTGATCAAAGTTTTGAAGTTAAGTTACAAAGTGAGAACGTGTTAAGCACCCACTTTGTCAAATAGGAATTGGTCTTCTACATTAAGGTGGCCAAATTACATGATGTTGGGAATATTTTAGTGAATAAACAAGTTTCTATACAATAGATAATAACTCTAACAATTTGCAAGAACATAAAATAAAAATAAGTTTAGAACAATTTCACAATGCTATAAAATCACGCTGTGAAAGTATTATCCTTAAATGTTGATTCGTGCCACTCAGAGTGAAACTCAGTGCGATTGATTTTCTTGACCAAACAACCCACAAAGATTAGATTATAGCGTTAATCTTCGTGATGGATGCACTTCCATTGATGAAGGTTCGTGAACAACCTTCTAATATTGCTTTTCCTTAAAACAATTAAAATTGTAGAAAAAAAAAATATATGGGATAGAAAGAGAATAGAAATTGTGTATATGGAAATATAGAGTAAAAAATGACTTATAGGAAATGGTGTAGTGATGAGAATTATATAGGTCATTCATGACAATAATAGCATATAGTTATTAGTTACTAAAAACTCATAAAAGCCCAAAGGCTAGACTACCAATTATTGTTAAACGACTATTTTTCTCATAATTGCCCAACAACTATTTTATCCTTTATTGCCCAACATAAATTCCCAATGGCTAGAAAATAAAAAATAATAAAAGTGTTTGACAAAAATACACCCACACCAACACATGTCCCATCATACAAACATGTAAAATCATAAAGCATATCATACAATCATTTTGGATGAATTGAAATATGAAGTTGGAACATGGAAATTTGAATTCTGAAATTTGAAAAATAAAATTTGGATTTTGAAAAGAACATATGAACAGCACAAAACATCAATTTATTTTGAGGGAGTTAAAGGAAAAACAAATTTGACTAGATTTTTGATATACCTTTTGTATTCAACATAACAAATTGATTGAAACATGGTAAAGAACAAACAAAATTTTAAGTTTAGTATACAAAAATGTTGAGAGGAAAAATAAATTTTTACATGTGACTAGGATTAAGCATGAACAATGTATGAGCATTTGGCAAATGAAGAACATGCAAGAACAAACGTGATTTGATATGAAATTATTAATAAATTAAGATCTAACATCACAAAAAAATAAAGAACATGCAAAAACGAGCAAAGTTTCATATGATTTTACCTTAGAACAAAGATCTAGCATAAGATTATAAAGAGAATGCATAAGTTTCCTATTTAGATCCTAATTAGCATGGCAAAGCAATTTGAACATGAAAACACAAACACCATAGCAATTACAACAACTTAAATATCATATAAATATAAGCATCATAATCACACAAGCATGATAACATTACAACAAAATTATGAAAGAAATTACCTGCATATAATTAAATACAAATAAGGAGGGAGAAATTACCAGCATATAATTAAATAGAAAGATGATCATGTATGCCTAACTTTGTTGCTTCCTCTAGAACTCTATAGGAACTATTCTAGGGTCTTAGAGAGAAAGCAAAAAAGGTTGTTTACACACTCAGAATCTTGGCTGAAAAAGTATGAAAAATAGCTTCTATATCCTCTAAGATGCTAGGGGATGGCCGGATGGGCGCCTTGGATGGGGTTGTCTCCCTCTATTTATAGGGGGAAAGAAGGCTTTAGAAGAGGGTGGAGCCTCTTGAGCAGTGCGGGCTCATAGCTGTCAAGTTTTAAATTCAAATATAAAAGGGATTTAAGGATTTTGCATAAAATTTCATTATGCGATTGACACTTGGATCCAGAGTTTTGAACTTCTAATGGCTAATGGATTAGATTCCATATTTTTGCACTTCTTCAGGATTTGGTTAATTTCCAGCAAAAAAATGATTACTTTTGATATTAATTAATTCCAAATCATTATTTTAATTAACAACCATTTAGGATTATTAATATTTAAATAAGGAAATTTATTTTTTCTATATATCCACATAATTATTTCTAGCCTTATCCAATAGTATTTTGACATGAAATTAATTTCAAATTAATATTTTGATGGTCCAATCTATATATCTATATATATAATAATAGGTGAAGCAGAGAGAGTGTGAAATTAAATTTTAAATTAAAACTTTAATTGTGTGCCACATATGCCCACCAATTAAAACTCTAATAGTGTGCCACGTCTCAATTAACATTGTTTACCTTTTTTTTTTTCTTTTTTTTTTTAAGTGAATAAAACATTCTACTCTTCGCATCCACGTATTTTTAGGTTCACCTCCCTTCTCAAAATCCAAAATCCTTCCTCTGCTTCACTATACAGCTCCCCTCTTCTTCAATGAATGCTATGGAATTTCAAAAGAATATCTCGGGCTCCTCTCCAGTTTTTTATTCTTCAGTTCTCTCCCATTTTAATATGGATGAACGCCGTGGAAATAAAACAATCCAAAGGCCAAAAAAAGAAGCCACAAAATTCTCTCTTTACTTCCTCCACTCTCTTCGTCACTTCACCTCCTTTCTCTGATTATCTCTCTTGTCACTCTCTCTCCATCTCTCCAAACAGACCAAACCTGAGCATCAGACTATCAGAGGGCATCAAAACAAAAAGGAACAAAGGATATGAGTTTTGTGCTTGCAATTTTATCATTTTTGGCAAGGGTGGTCCAATTGGGTTCCTCCTAAGAGAAGGTGGAGTTTAAGGATAAGGATAGTAATCTCACATCCACCTTGCACACCAACATTTTCTTGGCTTTCCCAGCCCTGTGAGAATAGAGATCTTTCACTCCTTTTTGGTCTCTTCAAGCACCAATCTTCTCCATCCAGTAAGCTTTGATCTTGGTGCCGACTTAGCTTTATATGACAAATTATCAAATAAAAAATTGGATGAGAAAGGGGAGAGAGTCTTAAAGGGCACTATGAGGGAGAGAAAAGGTCCATAAGACAGAGAGAGATTTAAAGGCCACCACCATGTCAGACCATCGTCTACCTTCAGCCTAGGCTCTCGCCACCGTTATATTCCACCTGAAACACTACCGGTAGAGGTATTATTAAACAACAAAAAATGATATCAAATATGGTTTAGCTTTTGTTATTTTAGGTTGATTGTTATTAATTCAGGTATTTGGGTTATTGGTTTTGAAGGAGGTTGAGTGATGAAGAAAAGAAGGGCACCGTCGAAGATATCTAAAACCCATTTTAGCTCAGATCTGACAGCCATTAAAGGTATTCCCTCTCTCTATTTCTCTTGCCTTCGTTTTCTTTATTTAGCTGTTGGATTTACGACCATGGAAGGTACTCTCTTTCTTTGTATTATTCTGCTCTTTTTTCATTTGTTTAAACTTTGTTTGGTTGCCGAGAAATAAGGAGTTTTCTTTTGCTTAAACGTTGTTTGGTTGTCGATAAAACATGATGAGAAAAATTGAGCGTTTATATTTTTTTGTTTGGGTCATATTAGCTTTCTTCTATTGGTTGAAGTCTGGTTGGCTGCTTCCCGAGAAAACATATAACAGAAATGGGGATTTTTTATTTTATTTTTATTTTTTGGGTTTTTGAAGTTCTTTTTGCAATGTCTGATTTCTGCTTTTCATTTGTATATATTTTATTTGCTGCATTATATATTGGTAATGGTAGTTGTAGTATGTATACGGGCATATAGAGGTTTTGCCAATAATTTGTTTTAATATGTTTGGACATGGGTTTGCACTTTGCACTAAAGTTATTGTTTGATATGTTACCAAGGAATTCTGTTTACCTACGGCATTTTTCGAGATAAGGTCCAATAGTATATATATATATATATTCAAGTATCTTCTAACTCTCTGGCTAATAATCCACACTTGACCCTTTCCCATGCTACTTATGTTCAAACTCCAAAGTCAAGAGCTTTTCTTTTTTGATAGGTAAAGTCGATCAAAGGCTTTTCTTCTTGTGGTGCACCAAAATGTGTTTGTAAGGTTTCAAGTGACAGGTAAACTTTTCGAAGATTTGAATAAACTTTGAGAACACCCCTAACCCCAATAAATAGCATAAAGAAGGAAAAAAAAATTGTTTAACCCTTCTAGCTGATTAGTGGTTATTGTTTCCCTGCCACTATAGACTTTTGCATCCACTTAACTAATTAGATAGAGTTCTGATAGCTTAGCTTCATGGATTTAGATCAACAAATAAAGGCTCTCATGGTCCTTATCAGTCTATTTCAAAATTTGGTCTTTCAACATCTCTTCATTATTGTTGAAATCAAGCAACATCTTGGACATGCAAAAATTCATGAAAAAGTACCATGCAATCCTGGCTAGAATAAGCTGGGTATTATCAAATAGATAGTTTTACTATCTATTTCCGTTTAACTATAGGAAACACATAACAACCAGCTCCGGTAACCCTTGAACCTTAAATGTAAATGGTCTCTTCATTGTTTATACCATATAACTGTTCAAATGACTGCATAGGAAAATAAAATGATAATTGCTTTAATTATAAATGTACAAATGACCTTATTACACTATCTAACTTCTCTCATTATCTTCAAAAGTATCTAATCTAAATTCTTAACCACCTCAATTTTATGCTTAAACCTAATGTTTTTATTATACTAACAATTTATGGGCTTTACATCATACTGTGCAAAATCAAGAGCCAAATAAAGTACCTCAAGAAATTCAAAACTTTCTTGGAAAATCTTATACATTCCAAATAAAAGTTGATGATTACAATGTCAAAGAGGGATGGGAAGTTTACACTGTCATGAGTGTCTGTAAATCTGAGTCTAACAAACACTCAGAAAATATTGTTGCTGGCAACATTCAGATTAAACCATCAGAAACACTGTTCGGCCATCACGAAACTATTGCAAACAATCCTATTGCTACTTTAGATATTAAATTACTTACAAGCTTGAAGGATGTAACTGATGACAACCTAATAGATGATGTCTTTGGAAATACACAATTGGTAAGAAGACAAAAACTCATTATTAATTGCTTGATCATAACCTTTCTTACTAATAATGTTTTTTTTTGTTATCCTTATTAGAAATTTAAACATTGATGCACAATGAACAATGAATCTGAAAAATGTATTCTCCCCTTACTGTGCAGAAAGATCTTACAAAAAAAAGAACCTCCAAGCAAACTTCTAACAACAACACAAGCAGCTCCCAGAATAAGAAGAAGTGATTGCATATCATATGTCCTAATAATTTTACTTCTATTATGTAATACATATGGAAAAATTAAACTTGTGCATTAAGTTGTGCATTTGTATAAACTGAGTTACTATAACTTAACAATGGTGGTGGATTTTGTTTTGATTATGATTTGGAGAGACTTGGAATGGTGCACTGGTAGACTTGGAATGGTTCACTGGTTGTTTAGCATTGAATGTGTTTGTGTTTGCTATGTATTGGATAGCTTCTTATAAGTTACTTGAACTCCACAGAATTTCAGCTGTACCATTTCATGATGCATTATGATTGTTTACATTTCAATTGATTTTATATCACATATAGAAGAAACTTTTTACTATAATTAATCTCTACTTTGTTTTAATTGGAATTCTTGCAATACAAATATATAAGTACATATATGTAATAGCAGGTACATCATTCAATGTCTTCTTGTATTTCTTTAGATATTCATCTTTTATGTACTGCATATCAATCTCAGTCCTTATCACAATTACCCTTATATGGGTGGTGTCATCAGTCCCCAAACCCTTCATAGCCTTATGCAACACCTGCAAAATTTCAGAGGTGTTAGGATGCATCCATATCATTTTTATGACAATAATAAAAATGGTATATAGGTCCTTCAGTACAATAATCCCACATCAGTAAAAGCATATCTGAACCTGTTGTTCAGAAAAACTAGAGATATGGTCCATATGGAAACAAAAAGAACAGAAAACATGTGAAAGCTTTGGCATACCTCATTATTTTAGGGTGCTGGAATGCCTTCAAAAACCAAACTAATTTCCATTGGTTTTTACATTAGAATGGATTTTTTTTTTTCAATTAAGGAAATCATTCCGGGCTACTATTCTTCAAATTTAGAGTAGTTAACAGTACTAAAATCATCCAACATAAAGGGATACGTGTACCAGATAACTCTACTATTGCCTCTTTTATTTTCCACAAAATGATCTGTACTGCAATGATAAAACCTGAATAGTAAAAAGTACTATATACGTTGCCTTCTTAGCATGAAACTACCAGTTTATGATAAACTTATACCACTCCTAAAGCATAAAGTGCAAAACCCCAAAGGCAAGAAGCATTCAATGAGGCGCACATCAAGTGTGCACTTTTGCCCCTTTTTGGAAAATCCCAAAGCCCAAAAAGTGTGCTATTATTTCTTTCTTTCATATTTTTCCCATAAACCCTTTCAATTAGTCACTACATTTTCATATTTTAGTGCTTGATGATCTCTGACTTTTGGTCATATTTTGGTTAAGCCACGTACTTCGTTTCGATCATTGCTATTATAGCTGTCCAAATTTTGTAAAACACATACAATTTCCTAAAATGTTGCCTTTAAATTGTATATGATTAATTGATTATTATGTTGTCCATTGATTTTTTTTTTTCAAAATTACTATATAGAAAATATAAGAAATTGAAATAGCCATTGTTGGATTTAAAATTTGAAGTGACAACCTTTGTGCAATTGCAGCACTCCAATCATTTGATCTAATAGCCTACATATTACTATTTTAAATTTTAAAACTTATTTGATTGTATATTATAAATACTAGTATGTATCCCCGTGCTACCGCACGGGACTGGTTAATTGTAATGATATTATTGGCCAATTTTTTTTTTTTTTGTTTTTGTTTTTGTGGGTTTATCACACGAATGATAGAATTAAATCAAACAAAAAAATATATATATTGCATTTTATTATTTAAGTAATGCTATTGGTCTTTTCTTTTTTCTTTTTTCTTTTCTTGGTTCATCATACATAAGATAGCATTAGATAAAACAATGAATAAAAAAAAAAAAGAATATTGCATTTTATTATCTAAGTGATGCTACAATGAAGAAAAAAAGAGAATATTGCATTTTATTATTTAAAATATATAAAGGGACATTAAAAAATAAAAACTGATCATTGAACTTAGAATCTTCTTGGAGGCGCCAATGAAGCGCTAATGTATGAGAGTGTGAAGCAAAGAAGAGTGAGATTGAACATTGTGTTTGAACCCGTCCTTACTCTAAGAAATCCGTAAGGAGGAGGAGAGGGTAGTGTGTGGATCTAGTTGGTAGAGGTTGAGAGAGGAGGAGACATGGGATGACGATATGGAATTAGGAGGAGATGATGTTTTGCTTTTATAGTCATTTTCGTTGAACTCCTTGGTTGTAGTTGTGGGATTAGAAGAGCTCCAGACTCTATTGAAATCACCCATAAAAGTGTGCAGGTGAGATGTTCTTGCTTAGGCCAATGAGTATTATCATTGTGGTTTTCTTGGTTTCTGTGTTAAATGTTAAGACATCATTTATTTGGGCACAAAAATTAGAAAATTTAGATAAAATACATGACACAAAATTAGAATCCAATTTATAATCTCCATAAAAGTGTGCAGGTAAGATGTTCTTGCTTAGGCTAATGAGCATTATCATTGTGGTTTTCTTGGCTTCCGTGTTAAATGTTAATGCATCATTTATTTGGGCACAAAAATTAGAAAATTTAGATAAGATACATGACACAAAATTAGAGTCAAATTTATAATCTAATTAGATTTTTTTTTGAGTTTTGGTTAGGACAAGTGGCGCAAAATTGAGAATCCAATTGAAATCTAATTGGACTTTCTCTCTGCTTCACCTATTATTATATATATAGATTACTCCGTATTACAAAAAGTCTTTAAATACTTCAAACAAGGCTGTGCTTGCACTTTCTGTGTAGGTTCTAATAGGATTTTTTGCTTAAGCGTGCCTAAAGCTTATAACAAGACTCATCAATGGTCAAACATTCCAAATTCCAATTTTCACTCTCATTTGCAGCTCTGCAAATCAAGTCACAACAAAGAATTCATCCATTTCAAGATTCACAAACGGCACCAGAGGGTCCCTGCATTTTCATCACAAGGACAAAACAAAAACAAAATGATTATTATTTTACTTTCATGTATGACACTTTTGACTCCCATTTCTTATATTCGGCCTTATATTCAGCTCATTCCATTTATGAAGTATCAAAATTTACTCTCTTTTTTTTTTCTTTTTTCTTTTTCTTTAAGCAAAGCTGTAATTTGGATTAGCTTATTGTTACTTTCAGCTCAACAAAGCAATTTTCAGACTAATAAAGCTTTGTTGTTATTATATAGCTTTTTAAAATTTCATTTTTTTAAGGACAATTATTAAGTACAATTATGTTTTTGCTGACTTTATACAACTAAACCTACAATGAAAAACAAAATCCAAAAGTTCCCAACGCACAAAGATGATTGATAATAGGTCACCTCCTACCAAAGAAGTTACAACAAGACGACAACATTGTGGCATTGGTAGATTGAATGTCACTTCTTGCTATAAAAAATAACCCAGCCGTTAACAATAAGCATTTGTGCCTTAAGCACACCATTAAACTTTTATAATTTGGACCCACAAATGCTTCAAAGAAGAGTGACAAAGTGGTCCTTCCAATAAAACCTTATTTTAGTAGCTCCCACTCTTCTGGTAATAAAATTTTCCACACCTCAAAATGGTGTTATAGCGAAGTAGCCAAATAAAATCTCTCACGTGCAATTGTCATGTAATAATCATTTTTTAAATATGTGTTTATAGTCATGGCAAAAGCTATGGGGATACAGGAAGTATACAAATGAAAAGACCAAATGAATAGAACCATGATGTCTCATATAGCTTTTCAACATGAGTTTCAATTAAGATTCAATGTTTTATATTTATTTTCGTTTTGGTTGATTCATTGAACTGGTTTGTCTTACATTCTTGGGATCCGCTTGGTTGAGCACTTTTTAATATTGTCAATTGTTAGGGGACTGGAACAGGAGTTCAATGGACCTAATTAACCACTAAAATTAACTGTAAAGTGTTAATATTAACGGATAGAAACAATTAAATTCATTAAGAACCAATTGCAATACAAAATTCTATATGAATTTAACCACTTCACCATCAAATTCATGTATAATCATTTCAAAATTCTAAAACACATTATTATTATGTATTGTTATTAAATATGATACTATGAACCTTAAAAAAATCATTTTCTTATAAATAGTAAATCAAATGTTATAACACTATTTCCCCCCCCCCCCAAAAAAAAAAAATGAATACTTTAAAAAAACTTCCTAATGACATATTGGTTGAAATCTTTTCGAAAGTGGGCAAAGATTCGGCAACACTCCTGGGAAACATTAAGTTAAGATATAAAAAACTATTTTTTTCAATTTTTATCTCCTTATTTATTTCACTCTCTTTAATTATGCAGTCTATTAATTTAACTTTTCCCTTTTTCTTAATTAGTTGCAAACGCTTCAACAAGTTAACGGAAAACAAATTAGTCCTCCAACAAATTCAACTGACTTAATATTTCAACCATCTAGCTCTACTACATGACAAAGAAAAAATCCTAATTTTTTCATGTTATGAAGTAGAAAATCCTAATGCGCTACTGATAGTGGGAAGCTACAAATACTTTTTGAATGAAGAAGTTGTTGAAGGAAAAAAAATTAATTGAAAAAACTCTTCCATGTGAAAATTTTATTGCAACTTATATTCATGGAATCATGCTACTTTGTGAGTCAAATCCTTAAGGCGTTGATAACCTTTTGGAAATTTTAACTGATGAACATGAGAAGCATTGGATTCTAAAATGCCGAAAAATGCTTCGACTACTTGCTGCGGGAACCACCCTATATAAAATTCAAAACTTTCAAGCATGCCACAAAATTGGAATGGGACATTGGAATCGAGACAAACCTTATCCTTACGGTTATGAAGAATTTGTTGTTACATGCAAAAGATGCTCAATCGACCTTGAAATGTTTAAGTCGGTGCATAGGCTACTTTAATTCTCTTTTATTTTATTTTTTTCCCTAATTGTAGCATCACTTAAATAATAAGATGCAATCTTTTGTTTTTTTAATTAATTTTTTGTTAAGCTTGGCAAAAGTTTTACAATTATGATTCCCTTCATGGTTTGCAAAAACGAATGCTTATCGATTGTGGAAAATTCAAAGTGTGATAAACCTTATCCTTCTGATTATCAAAAATTTGTCGTTACGTCTCATTGAATATAAAAACCCAAAAAAAAAAAAAAAAAAAAAAAAAAAAAAAAAAAAAGCCCTTTTTAAGATTTCATCTACCCTCTCATTTTCATCCCATAAAATTTGAATCATTTAACATTGCCCTAATTTAATGAGAAAATTTTAATGATTCTTTTCTTTTTGGTGCCATAAAACAAGAAAAATTATTGAATACTTTGGGAGTATCATAAAAACATACTGCTAAGTTTTGTCAATGAAATTTTCTACTTAATAATATGAATTTAGACTTAACTAAGCCTTTTAAACATGAATAAACTCATGATTAATAATATATCTATTCACGTGCGGTAGCACGGGTTACATACTAGTTAAAATTAATTGCTCATAATTATATATAATTCAACCTTAATCATACAGATGTATACTAGCAATCGAAATTTGATGTTGCAATATCATGTGATTGAATAGTTGGATTGAGGCCCAAGACATGTCGTTTTAGTTGTTAAATTCTCTAGATTCATTTTGTGAAAAGTAATCTAATAGCTAACGGTGCAAATTATGATTTTGCCCTTGGGGTAGTGACCAGTTTGTCTCTAGATGAGATTAAATATAGGTTATAAAATAAGTTGTCTGCACAATACACAATCATACGGTCAAGTCCATACAACATTGGGTACTACAATCCCCACGACTTAAAATCTTGACATTCTCATTAGAACTTGCATTGTGATGTATTGCCCTAAGCCATAAAGCATTAATCAAGAAAGCTATGATACTATTTCTCATAGCTCGAGAAAAGTATTAGCTAAATCTGCACTATACTCAAAACTGACTAGTTAAGTTATAATTAGGGTTTCTCAAAATTGCTTATATAGTTTCGTTCAACAAATGCCCAATGTGGGGCTCAATACATCACACAACACATGAGAATGTACAAGAAAGTATTCTATGACAGCATCATCCCTAATGTTGTAGGTAAACGTAAAAAGCATGGGTATGCAAACTTAATGCAAAGGAACATAATAATGGATTAGTATGCCACTAAACTTATTGAGTCATCTTGCTCCCAATTGTGGCTAAGAGCATCTCCAGCAAATTCATCAAATTTTTGTACTGTTTGGAAAATGAACAGTGACTTTTACTTTTATCTACCCACTTTTTCAAATACACTCTCTAACAGATTCTCTATCCCATTCTCTATCTCATTTAAATATTATTTCTTCATTCATTATTTATTCTTTTTTTAACAACTACACATTTTCCAACATTTTTTTTTTATTCAATACCTAATTATTATATGAAAAAAAGCATTTGAAAAATGAACAGTAGCCCATCAAACTTGATGAGCTACTGATCATGAGCTAAAAAAAAGTTCAGGTATAGAGAATCCATTGGAGTAGCTTTTTTTGGTCTCATTCTCTATTATAAAAAATATTTTGCTTTTACATAGATCATTGAAGATGCTCTAAGGGCTAAGGAATCGAGCAAATTCCAAAAGCGCTAAATGAAAGGATCTTACATAACATCATTGCATCAAGCTTTGAAAATTATATACAATCAGTCAAGAAGGCTATGAGACTTGGAGAGGATTTCAAAAATAATGCCATGAATGGAAATTCAAAGCGAAATACCAAACTGTCAGCGTCTCAACAAGGGAATGCCTGTTGTCACTATGTAAAAAATCTGAGAATTCTCTCTAAATAAAACTCAGTTTTATTGATATGAAGAAAAAAAATCTTAGAACTGAGAAATAGATACAATAGGCCAGACTTTTCTTAAAAAAAAAAAAAAAGGTAAGATACAATAGTCCAGACTATATATACAATCTACAAAGAAGAAAGAAAAGAAACTAACTAAACTAAATCCGAAATAACCGGGAAAGTTTGTAGGACTAACTACCAATGAAATACAGACACATGGCAAAATTAGTTTACAGGGAACCGTTAAGCAGGGGGTTGAAGAACTTAAGTGATACGGCACCGTATCCATAAAATCAGTAAAGCTACTACAAAACGGTCCCGCATGTATAAAACTCATTAGTTCTTTACTTAAATCAAGTGGTCGTTTAATTTGGAGTCTGGCTTTAATAAGCTCGTAAACGACTGCGTTTCATGTCCCTGTTCTTCTTTGTTTTCAGGAAAATGCAGCATTGTCTTCGTATGGTTTTATTGTGGAGGATATTCTTAGTCTTGTTTCAGCTTTTCAGTCCTCTGAGTTTGTTCATGTACCTCGTAGTGGTAATATTGTGGCTGATGCCTTGGCCAAAAAAGCTAAGGAGTTGGTTGGTTCATGGTTGTCAAGTATGGTCTGCTGTTATGCCTGCTGACATTGCCCCTCTGGTGGGTTTTGATGTTCATTAACTATTTGTTTTTACTATAAGCCCAGACTGAGGGTCTAGTTTCTCAAAAAAAAAAAAAAAAACACACTAGGCTAAGAAAGGATCTGTGTGCGCATGATTGCAGCTTCTTGTTATTTTACAAAATTAAATTAAATACATATAGATTAACAAACACACACACACACAAACATTTCTACATGAAAAGATAGATTGAATCCACTATACTAATTTGAGATTAGTACTTTTACAATGCTCACTCTCTCTTACATAACTCCCATTCATTGGTGTTCTTTCAACCCTATAATAAGTATTGTTGATGACAGTTTTTTCTTTCCCTACATCTACGGGCCATGATGTTAACGGTTAATTTTACACAACCCAAACGTAATAAGTATAGCAAAACAAACTTAATATATTCGGGCCCAACAAATTGCCACAAGCCCAATTGCCCAAGATTGGCCCAAAGGCCAGGCAAGGCCACTTGACCTGAGGGTTCGCCCTCAATTTGCATGCAAGAATCCAAATTCTAGTTCAAAATTAAAAATTAAAAATTAAAAAAAAAAAAAATCATATTCTCCACTTTGGATCAAGAGAATGTCAAAAATTAACTTGATTTTTCCTAATTGAGTGTCGCATTAAACAATTTTAGGAATCAAGAGTCAAAATGACCAAGTTTGTTTCAGTAATGATGTTTTCTATAAAATAACTCATTTTCCAAGAACTATTTCCTATAAAACTATCTCATTTTCACTTTAAATGAATTGAAAAACAACCTGCTAACTTCTTTTATTTAATTTGCTATGGGATAGAGTTGTTTTCTAAAAAATTTTACTAAAAAACAATCTTTAAAAATAAGCCATACTTTTTATGTTGACCAAAGATAGTTTTCCTTTAACTTATCTTTTTTTTTTAAGCTACCAAACACTGGAAAACACGGAAACTATTTTTACACAAGGTTTTCCATTGAAAAAAAAAACGGAGCTTGCTATGAGATATAGTTGTTTTCTAAATTAATTTAGTGGAAAACAATTTCTAAAAATAAGCCATACTTTTTATGTTAACCAAAGATAGATTTCTTTTTACTGATTTTTTTTTATGCTACTAAATACTGAAAAATATGAAAAACTATCTTTACACAAGGTTTTCCATTGAAATAAATGGAGCGCGAATGTCCTTTTTTGACCAAAAAATGGACTGACTGATTGAGATAAAATTATTTTAGCCCAATGATAGTCAATTGAATTCCCTCCATAATGACTACTCATGAACCCAAACTAGACTTAAAACTAGCTAGCAAGATATTGCAAAATCAAGAAGAAAACAAAATCTACTTCAAATCCAGAGCATATTACCTCCAAATCTCTCCTTGGGGAGAAGGTATTTGGTATCAAATGATATCATGTTAGCGGTATCAAAATCTATTAAGTGTGAGACACGTTGGCAAAAAATAACTACCCCACTAACAAATGAAAGACGTGTTAGTAAGTAATTATTTTTACACACACGTCTCTCATTTATTGGGTTTTGATACGGATGATGTGTATCATTTGATATAAAATACTTTTTCATCCCTGGAACTCCTCACAATGTTGAAACCACCAGCAAGCGTCCATGGAGATTTACCAACAATGGTCCTAAAAGATTCCTAATTTTGCCACAATATTCTCCTTTTCACCCTAACATTGGATTTGAAGTAGAGTTGTTAGGGTTAGGTATAAAAGACTTAAATTCTACTTCAAATTATTAGCACAACAATAAAAAGTGTAAAGATTTGTTTCTATTATTGACTAAAGCTTCGTATGTTGTTGTTGTTGATATATATATATATATATATATATATATATATATAGAACACCGATAATCCATCAACCTATTTCAATTTTTGTCGCTTCTCTGATATTAGGTGCAAAGAAGATGGTAGTGAATCTTGACCCATATTAATTCAAAGCGTAGCTCAGCCCAAAAATAATGTATGTTGCTGTTGTTAGTCATATGTAACAAATTTTGAGTTAAATAATAAAAATCTTATGAATAACTTGTTTGTATTTCACTTTATACTCCGTCAATCACTTTTCACACCCAAAAAAAAAAAAAAAAAGTTTGGAGGTATGACAAGGAATTCTCAAAGAGCTTGAAACAATCTGTATTTACTTATTTCCGAATGAAAGGTTTCAAGATGAGTGTTTTAAAAACATTTTCTTATTTAAGATATAATTTATTTTATTTATATATATATATATATGTTTTTTTTAATGGAGGTATTTTTTGTGTGTATATATATATAATATTAAGTTGGTATTGATATTATCTAACCGATTAACCTTTTCATACAACATAGTAAACATTAGATGATTAGAATTGGTTAAGTTGAAGAAACATTTGAATTAAATAACTATTGTTACTATATATTTATAAATACAATTATGATTTATTTGTTTATAAGTATGTTTATGATTAATATGGTTATATGTCTAATGTTTTTTTTTTTAAGCAAGTGTTTGATATCTGGCCTATCTTGCAAGAATAGGTAAAGGTGTTTTAATTTGTTGTTATCATTTAGTTAGTTCAGTCCTTAAACATTGCAACTCAATTACTTATTTAAATTATGTTTAGGCCCGACTTTTTGGAATGTAGAGAAATTTGATAGGCCAAGAATGTATTAACCCTTAGGATAAATTAACAAATTAATTAGCCAAGTGAATTAATTAAGTCAGTTAACATGCAATATGTGTGGTAGCACAAACAAATCACCAACTAAGTTAAATGCAGCGGAAAATAAATTTGACATGAGTGATTTGTTTATGAATGGAGAAAACCACTAAGGCAAAACCCCACTGGATGAATTTAAGGTCACTACACTCGAGAATCCACTATTATCAAAACAAGAGGTTACAAGTAAAGGAATCCCAATACCTTATACCAACCTACAGTTGAACTTTTACCCCAATACACAATTGGACTTGTAATGTAGTGACAATCTCTTATTTCAATGCACGGCTCCAAGTACGTGACTAACCAATCGATGCACAGATCCAAGTATGTAACTAACACACCAACTTAAGAAAGATGCTGGCTGCAATGTTCTTCAGTTCATCCACACAATGAAGATTAAAAAGCTCATTGGTTACAAAACTCTAAGGCGTACAAACGTAGTAGTTTCTTCAAGAGAATAATGGACTAGGGCATATATCTCCAATCACAATATGCATGAATAATACCTTTGCATCAAATTGCATCTAGGGTTGTGAGAAAAGAAACCTTATACAAATACATATAGATATGCGTGAAATCAGATCTGAAAAACTGATTTTCGTAATTCTCGATAGATATAGCTGTCGAACTTTTCTGTCGAACTTCACATTTTAAATCTCGATAGATTCATCTGTTGAGCTATCTATCGAGCTTTAAAACACAATACTTCTTCACTTGATTCTTGGACAGATTTGCATGGCTTTAATACTTGAACTTTAACTCTTATTCCTTAAAGTATTAAATACATCCTAGATCTACCTAATTATAAGTAAAGTGCGTTTTGTCAAAAGATTAACCAATTCTAAATGAAATATGTTCTTAACATGATCCACATATGTTCTAACAATCTCCCCCTTTGGCAATCCGTGACAAAATCACAACAAACAAATAAAGTATGAGAAAAGTCATAAATCACTCAACTCATATTCACTTGTTGAATACAATAAAATCTACCCTAACATAAACTCTTGAAAAACTTTGCAAGAAGAGAGTTCATGGCGTGGAAGACTTTGACTGTCACGCCCCAAACCCAATACCCGGATTTATGACCATGACCAGCATGCTAATATCAAGCTTAAACCTAATATTAACAAGAACAAACTTAACTTTTACAAAAGCTTCCCTCTATCTTACTTTTCATTCTTGTTTCTTTACTTAAATGATATAACTTTCACTTGACATTCAGAGCATCTATACTGTACTCAAAGAATAACATAATCCACCAGTTACTCAAATTCTAAAACCACTTAATATAGTTTTGTACACATTTAGTACATATTTATAATACAATTAGCCATTTAATTATTTATAATCTTTACAATTTTTATTCAATGGCATTATAAAATAATATGTTTATTAAACACTCTTCTATTAATCATAAAAGGAAGTGGCTTAAAATAGTAATTAACCACTTAAACACATAGTTTAATTTTAAAGTTGGGTCGGGGTGTTACATCCTTCCCTCCTTAAAAATTTTCGTCCTCGAAAATTTAACCGTAAAAATCTTTGTATTACAACAATGTGAGATGATAAGTTAAGGAAATCACAAAACATAGTATAATCACATGTCAAGTCTTTTATATACATTACATTTCTTTATCTTATTATAAAATTTCCCTTAATTTTTTATACCTGTTTTCAGCAATTTTCAAGCTTAATTAAAAAATACAACACTATATACACATGCAGACAAGGACTAAGAGCACATGTCACTAACATAGATTCAATCTAAGAATAAAATTAAGAAATTCTTTCATGTACCGATCAGAATTTATAATATCAATATACTTAGTGGATTTGATAAGAAAATATCTTAATTGTGACAAATGGATATTAGAAATCTTTCACTTGTCAAAATTTTAGTAACCTGGGAAACATATTATATTTCAAGAGGTACAATAGAATGAATCAATCAAATAAGGTCAATTCCACCAACTCAAAGAATTTCTTAGAAAGCCTCGATTTAGCATATACCTCTCCTTTAAATAAAAAAAAAAAATGATATATAACCTTTATACATTATCAACAACCAAAAACTTATCAAAATTCACTTTGACAACTTTTTTTTTTTTTTCAAAATAAACTTCATCAAATAATATCATCACAAGTGATATTATATTATACTAAAATCACACGTTGTTAATAACTTGTTTAACTACACGCGAGCTCAACGGCAGTTAGCAAATTACTTGACCAAGGAATAGGCATAATAATTATTTTATATCACCCCACATAAGGTTAGTTGGCAAATGACTTAGCAGATCACATGTGGCCAGCGGTGTTCAACTAAATCAGTCCATACCAACATGAGGAAGGTTGACTACAATAAAACAAAATATACAAATTTTGAAAACATTTAATAACTCACTCTTAAAAACTTCTTTCTTTCTTAAAAAGTTTGATAAACAATTTCCAAGTAAACATTATAATCATTGTTTTACATTTCAGAAATCAAAATGGAACCCTCACCATTGAAGTATCAACATATTATCACCACACTATAGTTTACTTGAGGTATCTCATAAGTTCACTTGTACTAGAAAAGAGAGAGGGCATGTTCATAGTCTTCATAATAATCATAGATTACTATATAAAGATAAGAAGACATCTCTTTTACAAATCTTATCAAAAGATAAATACATCCAATCAACAAGTTACTACATCATTGTAGCAAGAATCATAGTACTAATAACAAAAGAAATAAAACCATAGTAGTACTGAGCATGCTTTTATAATTCAAGATATCCAAAAATGCTAGTAGACATCAAATAATAAGCCAATGATCATACAATTCAAACATCTCTGAAGAGATGCATCTTACTTGTCTACCTTTAACTACCCAATCTTAATATCTTACTCTAAAGGTCGATACTTAGAGTTTATAAAATCATAATCTTTGCTTTGATACCATGTTTGTCATGCCCCAAACCTAATAATCTTTACAATTCTTATTCAATGGCATTATAAAATAATATGTTTATTAAATACTCTTCTATTAATCATAGAAGGAAGTGGCTTAAAATACTAATTGACCACTTAAACACATAGTTTAAGTATAAAGTTGGGTCGGGGTGTTACATCGACAACCTGTATTTCTGAAACACTTTAAACAAAACTCATCACAGCATCTTAGTGTGAAACAGAAATAAAAGATTGCATACAATAAATAAGAAGCATATGCATAAAGAAGAAAAGAAACAACACATGGAGAGATAGTTGAAAAAATGTAATAACAACCTCATCAAATACACACACACACACACACATATATATATATATATCAAATAAATACAAGTTTTGCTATCACTAAATGGTCACAAGACCTAAAGTACAAGAACAATGTATCTAAAAGATAAAGAAAAGAAAGGATACAAAAGTCATCACTACATCCCTCAAAAAGAATAAACACTCCCTCTAACAAAAAAACCTCCTATACTAACTCTCCCCCTAAGTACATGACTACTCTCATACCCAAAACTACTTCTCCTTTTTGTCATAAATGACAAAGAGCAAGTCACTGAGAAGCAGTCATCTCCTCGTCACCGAAAGAGCTAGCATCCTCATCCTTATTAGTATCACCATCACTGGAGTCACCATCATCGTCCTCATCCTCAAATGCCTTTAGAGAAGGAGAGGGAGACGCTACGAAGCCACCAAGGTGAGCTTGTCGTCATGTAATATGACCGACACAGGTGTTCAACTAATACAACTCAGTAGTGAGTGTAGAGTGGTTGAGGCTTTCCTACCAATCCTTATCCTTATCTTAACCAATTATGAAAAAGGTTTAATTACATTGGTGAAAATTTGTATATATTTACTATTTCCTTTACTATTGTGAGATAGTGAAAACTCTATAATACCAATCTATAATTGTACTATATATATAATGGAATATTTGTAATAAATTTCGCATAGCTCTTGATAATTTTGGCATTTTGGCCTGTAGGGAGGCCTAAATAGGCACCCATGTGGGTAGCCATTGTATTAGGGATTTTTTGGTGTGCACATATATAAAAGCACACAATCCTTGATATATGAAAGAAGACACGCTCTCATAAAGGCTCTCTAGTCTCAGGGCTTCATCATCAAAGCCCTTTGTCTTGGCCTATGAACATCACATAGAATACTTGTAAAATTTACTAATCTAGAATCCAATGGAGATCATTTGGAAGGTTGTAGAGGTCGTGGAAAAATTCAAGGCTGATCTGTTTTTGCCTCCAATAAGTTTTGGTTATGGTTTCATACCAATCCCAAAAGATAAAAATCAAAACCCTTAAATATACAACATGAGAACACGTTTGTATGTTTTTCCTTCATACACCATGTCATCAACATCCTTTCCTTTTTCTTTTTCTTTTTTGCAATTTTCACTTTATTATACCTTTCATCTACTACAATCATTGCCTTCTTCAACCAAATTTGGTATTGATATTATCTACTCGATTAATATTTTGATATAACATAGTAAACATTAAACTTTATTTTTAGGAATATTAGTAAACATTAGAATGATAGAGTTTAAAGAAACTTTTGAATTTATTGTTTATGTTTATAAATATGGTTAAGATTCATTTGTTTATATTTACTGCATATTGGCCCATGTGTTACACACCTTTATTTTTTATAAACTTTTTAATTAGTAGTTATAAACTTTTTATTTATAAACATATTTTATTCAAACGTTTCTTCAAATTAACCCATTCTACATAGGGTCATAGAGCCAAATTTGAGGGTCCTATGTTTATTGAGTTTTTTTGTCATCGGTTTGAAATTTGTTAGAGTTGCATATAGAGAAACTTCAGTGTTGAACTTCCCAAATAGGCAGGGTTATATAGAGAAACTTCAGTGTTGAACTTCCCATATAGAGAAACTTTGGTTGACAAAATTGCCTTAAGAACCTCCTTGCTGAAGGCATGCATGTTTGAATTAATATACGCGGCTCGTTATCATTCTCATTATGGTGCGACTATTGGATTTGGTGGTCATTCAGTTTCCTCCAACATAAGAATGCACCCATCAATATGGGTAAGTCCCACACAATAGAGGCCCTCAATGCAATTGCCTTAGTCAACACTTTTGTTGTTAATGATTTCACTGTTAAAATACATGCAAATACTTCAAAACTTGATAAAATTATATGGAATTTTGGGAGTCATTAATCTACTTAAATAATTCTTGCTTCCTGGAAATGAGTGGTGGTAGTTGTTATTGCAAGTTCTTGGAGAGAGGCCTGTGCAAAAAACAATAAAATTCGTCATTCTTTGCATCCTCTATTTTTTATAGATAAGAAGTGTTGGAATTATACTTAAATAGTAATAATTCAAGAGAAACAAATATAATACATTTATCAATTAACAATTATATCATGTGCATATGTAATAAAAATCAACAATAAGATGTGAGAAATTTACATACTAGATTATGTTATTCAAGGACCTCACAAGCAATCAGGATGCTCTCCCCAGCTGGTCAGGATTAACAAGAGCTTAATTTTCTCTTTCACACCCCCTTGCAAGTGTGGCCTTGACAATATTTATAATATTTAGAAAGGACATGACCAGCCATAAAATCCTTTCTATTGTAATAACACTTCATGTAACAGAAATGTTACATTTGTTAATAAACAACTTTATTAATTAGATTCATTAATGAAGAAGTTCATTAATGTGTTATTACTTTTGTAACTCCATGCTAATACATGGATTCATCTATCGTTCATATCCAGAACTACTATAATGACAACACCTTTAATAGGAGTTCAAGTTACTGGTATTGACACGATAGATTTATTAAAGCCAACACTCAACGTGCATGAATCTCATTATGGAAGGACTTCCGAAATTATTATGCACTGACCATCGAAAGACTAGCCCTTATTGTCTTCCATAGTCTGAGCAATTTTAACTTGCACCTCCTTTCCATCATGGTCCAACAATGTACCTATCAGAATAGGCTACATCATGATGGATATGGTCAAGTCAAGGACTACAATGAATGCATTCATAATCTTAGTCTACTAAATCACGTAGACCTATTTCAATATATCAATATCTTACATCATAAAAATATTGCATAATTTCACAAGAGACTGAATATTTATTTATTAATAATAGAGGCATTATATATATTATGTTGGGCCACATTATTCTAACAAGAAGCAGCCTCCAGTTGAATGAAAAACAAAGCAAACATGCATATGTAACCAATAAATAAAATAAGCATATAACATGACTTTATTTTGCTCATTATAGTTTGTGCTTATGAAGACTATAGCCAAGCAACTATGGCTCAACTATGGTGACTATTGCTCCTATGAGCAATCCCTAGATGACAACGTTGCATGTGCACCGCTAAAATGTTTACAATTAATAGGATAGTGGAAAATTGAAATGGATTAAGAAAATGAATAGAGAAAATATATGATTGTTAATGGTGAATCCAAAGAGTGTCAACTCAACCTTTTTTTTTAATGTTTATATGTATGTTTGAGAATAATATGGTTTTTTAAGGAAGTGTGTGATAGCTGAACTATTTTGCAAGAATAATTAAAAGTATTTTTCTATTTCAAATCTAAAATTTGAACTTAAATTCATCCTATAACGTGGAACTCATGCAACATGTTAGAAGTAATAAAGTTGAAGACACAAAAAATAAATAAATAAATTTGAAATAACATTTACCAAAAATAAGTATCATTATTAATTTGTTTAGACATATGTTTAAATGAAGACTTGAATTGTGTAACACATGATATGACCTAGTTTGGATTTCATATACAAATGCTTAAAGGGAATGACATGGTTTTCAGTAACCCACTAGACACTGGCTAGCAACCACCACCACAACCACCATGCCACCACCATGCCAACTTGCAAACCCATTAAAAAAAACCACCAAACCCACCAACAAGAACCATAAGAACCACCAACAGGAAGAAAAAAGAACACACACACACACAAACAAACCGCCAAAAACCACCAGACACCGGCCACAAAAACCACGCCGCCACCAAGAGAAAAAAAAAACATGCGCAAACAACAACCAAACAAAACCCATAACCCCAGGCCACCACTACACCACCACAACTCACCACACCCCACCCAACATAGATCCACCACAACTTAGACCCACAACCCACCACTCCTCCGCCACCAGATTCAAGTCACAATACCCCTCAGCCAGTAGATCGGTGGAAAAGCTTTGATCTCTGCTTCATTGACGTGAGGCCCAACCACTAGAGATGTGAGGAAAGAGAGAGTGAGAAAGAAATGGACCGAGACCAAAAAAAGAGAAAAGAGAAAGAATAAAAGGGATTAAAAGAATGAGATGAGAAATAAATTTGAATACTTTATTTTTGCTATTGAGCTACAGTACCATCATAAAAATAGGATGACATTGTAGCACAATTGTAAATATTTTTGCAATTTCAAGACTTTGCAAGACCAGGTAATGGAGGGTTTTGGGACATTGATGTTAAATATTACCAACATATGGCATTTACAAGACCCAATGTGAATGCTAAAATCATAATAGTCATTAAACAATATATTGTATTGTCCACCTGTGTGCCTTCAAATCATATTCCTAGAAGGCAAGAAATATATATATTTTTATTGTGAAACCATAATAATATTTATTTGTGAAAGGAAATACATTAGCTTATAAGCTAATGTATATTATCAAATTTTATGAATTCAATTATTACAAATGTCAAATTTTATGTCAATTGGATATTATATACTATATGATTTATAAGCTTATATTTTATGCATAATTTAAAACTACAAAACTAGTAATTTAAACAATTTATTGATGACATAACTATTGATCTTTAATTTTCTAGAAATTTTGCAAGTATGGAAGATACAAAAAGAAGATGTAATCCAATGGTAGAATTCTCAAAATTCACTTCCAATAAAAAGATATTAAGTAAGATTGTAACATTTGGTTACAACTAATTTTGTAACTAAACTTTGGCCTTTTTATATTAAGGAATAAGTTTTTCTTACACATTAAGAATTCAACTTTTATTTCACATTAAGAAAAGCCAAATCGGTGTGAGTTTCAGTTAGCTCAACTAGTAAAGTCGTTGATGGTTATATAAGAGATCTAGAGTAGTGCATTGGTCTGATAATAAAGAGCTATCATCAGGAGCAAACGTCATGAGTTGAAACTCTCCCTCTCTCTCAAAAAAAAAAAAAAAAATGCCAAATCAATAAGCAAGTGGACTATGACCTTGGGCTTCATATTCACCAAATATAAAACCCAATGAATGTAGATATCTTGAAGACAATGCTTTGGTTTAATGATGAGTAGTGGGATTTAAGAACTGAGTGTAAGTTAAAATTGTGGCACAGACTCAACTACTGACAGCATATTAGCATGGCCGTGGATTCTCTAGTTTACAATTGTATGCCACCCTTAACTCTTTATGTTTAATTCACCCCTACTTTCATTTAAGGGGAGGGGAGGTGAGAGAAGCGAATTCCAATGGCCATACACAGAAACCAAATAAGCTGTAGTAGGAAGAAATACAGGCACAAAGACACAATGGCACCACCGTTGAACAAAGACTGCCTAGGAAACAATATGGCCTCTAGGAAGATGTGGCAAAACGGGCAAGTCGGGTCAGGTCAGGTCAATCGGGTAGCGGGTCGAGTCGGGTCGAATTGACCCGTATTTTTCAAACAAGTTTTTTTTTTTTTTTTTTGAAATAGATGTAATCTATCAATTGTTTATGAGTTCCTTAACTGTGATTAGATTTTCACTGGTGATATTGTTACCAATTACCACTAAACACTTGATACCCAAATTTTGTGCAACTCTTGTTCCAGCTTTCTAGAAGCTAATCTTGGTATAATTTTCGATTTGTTTAAAGTAGGAAGAATAGGAAGAGAAAATGAAAGTAGCAAATAAAGAATGACAAACTATAATGGAGTACATAACATATTGAGTAAAGAAGAATAAGTAAATATTTTATAAGAATTACACCTCAATCTCAATCTACTCAACATTGCCTACGTGGAAAACGAGCAAGTCGGGTCGAGTTTGGGTCGGGCCAATCGGGTCGTGTGTCAAAGCAGGTCATTTTTAAACGAGTCAATTGGGTTACGGGTCAAACGGGTTGGGTCAAAAAATTCTTACCCATTTTGCCATGTCTAACATTGAGAAAGTATTTTATGAGACAATCTTCTTATAGAATGCTCTTTTCGCATTTTATGGGCTCCACACACCAACGAAAATGAAACTCAAGTACTGTGAGGAAGGCACTCCGTAAGCCAGTCACTTAAGATAATTTTTGCTACCAAACAAATTAATCTAATGAATACAGTTATAAAGATAGTTCCTAACAGAACATAATATTATAAATTGGATCAGAAGTTATATATCGGCCAGAAATAAATGCTTTGTTCAAAGTTTTTCTTTCCCCTCAAGTTTTTACCATTCTTGGAGAAAGAGCCGAAATTTAGGGACATTCATCTTTATATATGGGAAAAAATCTCCTGAAATAAATAAAGATGTAACAGCACCATAGATGACTCCCAATCCTTCCAATTTCCATATCCATTTAAATTTCACAAAATATAGATCCACTCAAAGAACTGCAGAAAACAGGTCTCAATAATGGAAAATCAAGGGTGAACAGATCATGGTCCTCTCTAGTTTTTCTTAATCAAGTTTCAGTTACAAGAATATACAAACTTTTTTTTCCCTTCAAGAATAACAGTGTACAGAGACATTTAACACAAATTACTCAATAGGAAAGAGAGATTCTTAAATGTACATGAGCTACTGCATAGGCTTTCTGGGATTGTAAACCGCGTACGGTACAGCTGGGAAAAGTAAGACACTATCCCCCAATAGCTGTACTTGATTAGATTTTCAATAGAACATTCTGTCCCGTCAATTCCCAACAAAATCATAATGTGAATCTGTATTTGTTCAGATTTCCCCTTTCCACCAAATTCCAACCGTGTAAAATAATGACTTTTTGCAATGTGTTTGTCTTTGCCTTGTAAAACACGAGCACGCCAATTGTTCTTTTGTAATATGTGCACCTAGCAATGAAGGCATTTTCACACACCCAGTCCATTCTATCTTATAGGCGCAAAACAGGGACATTTCATTGCAAATAACACATTTTAGTGTGCTGCATATCATAATAAACAAAGGTCTAATCTCTAGCAAGCAACACATTGAAACAAAAGAAAAATGCATATACAGATTACAAAACAGAACAAGTCCATAGAAACAATTTTCTCATTTTATTAAGCTCAAAAAAGAGTATACAGAATCAACTGTACACACTCAAATTTTTATGACACAAGAAGGGGTTCAAGATTTGCCCCTTAAACTAAAATCCTGGACTCTCTATCTCTTTCCCCTCACTAATTTCGTGTAAAAAAAATACAGCCAAGCCAATCCCACCTCCAATGAAAGCTTTTGAAGATTTGGCTTGCAAAGATTTCTTTACAAGTACGTGTACAAAATCAACCAAATTTACAACAACAACAACAACACCAACTACAAAATACAACACCAAATCTATTTACAAAAACCTTCAAAGCCTCTCTCACTCATATCTCTGTTTCCATAAATAGTGCTTTTCTCGGCCAATGCTCTTCGTCCGGGGAAGCGAACAATGCCACTGATATATCGGCCAGCTTCTTCTCCGGCAACCGCGACCGACGAGGCCTCAACTGTTTTGGAGCATTCGGAGCTTCAATTTCATCATCTAATTCGCTTGGATTCTCCAAATCAAACGCGGTTCGAAAAGCTCGAGTCTTTGATGGCGTGCTATACGCGAAATGCCATTGCTTTGCTATCAGAGTCTGCAATTAGATACACAAAAATCAATATCAATATCCATTATTCACATTATCAAACAAAAAATCAAAGATTGATTTACAAATCAAAATACTCACAGCTTCTCGAATCGATTTCGAAACGTGGAATAGCTGCTTCAAATCCTCATGATTCACACCGCACAAAACCCTAATCTGCTCACCAAAAAAAAAACCAGAAATGTCAATTTTCCATTCCAATTTCACTACCAAAAACAGTTTCAATCCGATTCAGAAACAGAATCAAAAGCTTCGAGAATGAGAAAAATTTGGTACTAACCAGAATATCCTGAGGCAAGGCTTCGAGAAGAGACCTTTCAGAATCCAAACCCAATCTCTCGCCACACATTTTCTTCGACGGCGTTTTCGGAGCCGAATCGATCGCCAAACCCTCGAAATGATTCGAAATCAAAATCCTCTTCCTCCCAAATGCTCTAGCGTACCTCACACACCCTAGCCCTAGCTCCTCACCGCCGACCACGCGCTTCGATTTCAAAGAACTGCCGCATCTCTTTACCAACGCCATATTTTTCAAAAAGAAAAAATTGTTTCGAAAAACAAATCTGTTTTTGAAAGCAAATTTTGAAAATAAAACAAAACGAACTCTTAAAACTCTTTTGGATAACTGTTTCTATTTCTGTTGCTGTGATAAAATGGAAACTTAGAACCGCCTTTCTTCAACCACGGAGTTGCTTTTAAAAAATTGTCGTGTCCCTTTCTATCACTTACTTATATATAAAGGAGGGAGGAGAAGATAGTGTTTTGCTTGCTTTTTAAATTTTTAATTTTTTGAGAGAGTGCTTTTTGAATTAATAAAAAAAGTACAAACAGTAAAAAAATTAAATAAATAATTAATTAATATATCTACGCGTTTTGAGGAATCTACTGGAGTTTTCTATGGAAAAATCTTCGTTACTTCGTGTGGGTTGGCGGTTAAAGAGTTAAAATGGCTGAAAACTAGCCGTTTGAGTTGGGGTACACGTGGCGATGATTGAGAGGGAATTAGGGAAGTAACCATGGTGGTGACGTGGCGATATGGTCGGTCTAAGTCGGCTGGCTGGCTGGCTGGCTCTGTAATCTTCTTGGACACGTTGCGTGGTTCTACCGTGTTCTGGAAGTTTGGCTATTGTGACCGTCACCAGAGCGCTTAGTTATGTGACACGTGTAGATGGTTTTATTTGAACGGTGGGGATTGGGGGGGAAATTACGCAGGATGAGAAGGTGAGTGGTGGTTGACTGGCGTGGCCAATTTGGCTTTGTTTTGACTTGTTATTTTAAAGTATTCTAAATCGGCGGCTGAGGTGGGTTTGATGGTTTTAGATTGATGATGATAATGCAAATTCACCGTCAACTACACGTCAAAGACTCGTTTTTTTATTTTTGGGAGAAGAGAAGAGAAAGAGAAGAAGAAGAAGAACACGTCAATGACCATGATTCTTAGCTTTAAAGATGGTCCCTCGAAAATCTCTTTGATTGCATGGTTTGAATCTGCGCGGCAAAAACAAGTTGTACTTGTATCTTGACTACCCTTTAACTAGCTTTTACACTACTCTTTTTTTATTTTTTACAAATTATAAATAGAAAATTGTTATTACTTCTAATCTTGGCTCATAAATATTAAAATTACTCTTTTTGTTTGCTAATAATAATTAGTAATAACATGCAATTTATGATTTATTGTGAAATTGTAATAAAAGTATTATAGATGTAACATTTGTTCAAAGTATTTTGTTAAGTTGATTTTAAATTGATGGATTTATAAATTATCAATAACTTTGTTTATATACTTTTTTTTTTTTTTAAACTTTGTTTATATATACAGTTTTTTTGATGACCAAATAATATAAAGTAGTGTTAATTGTAGATTTATGTAAAAATCAATAACAATTTGTCATCTTTTGACATATCCTTTACGTAGGTTTAGAGTTTTCTTTTTTTCCTTTCAGTGTTTAAATTAATTTATTAAAAAATATATTATTGTATTTAATAATAATAAAAACTAGAAAAGCAAATAATTTTAAGATGACATGCAATATATCTAAGAAAGACAAAACAATTTTGATAAATCGATACAACATCATCCAACTATCAATAATCCCTTTATTTTTTTATGCTCTACATGTATTGCATGATTTGTTGATAAAGCTACTTGAAGTGAACACTTCAATTTATTACTAGTTTATACACAGTCATGCCATCTTTAGAAATTTGAAATCAAATCTCACTTCTTTTTTTCTTTTCTTTTTTAATATTAGCATTTATTGTTATAAAAGGATTACATCCTTCTTCCAATAAATGAAGATTAAGCGTAACATATCATCTAGCTATTAGATTGAGGATTGTTCTTGGATTTCACTTGTAAGAAGATATATTTAGGCTTTGGGCAATGGGTATTGTTATTATGGGTAGAATTTGAGTTTATATTTTTAGAAGATTTTACCGATTTACGGGTTTCACTCATAAAAAGATAAATATTTAAGCTTTGGAATTGGGCCCAAATTATAGGAATAGCGTACCTAATTTTTTTGGTTGTTAACCTAATCATTAGTTTTTTTTTTTTTTTTTTTTTTTTTAAGGAACGAGAGAATTGGAGTACATCCAAAGAAAAAAAAAATTTAGCTCCATATTCATTTAGAACTATCTGATACAATTTACTACGTGACAGTTTATAAATGATGTTTTTCTTGTTATATAGTGAGTTGGAGGAAGATTGCTCCGGACCTGGAGCTAAACTCTTTTCTTTAACCAAAGAATTATCTTTGGATGTACTCTAATTCTCTTAGTTTTAAATTTATAATTTTCTTTAAAAAAAATAAAATAAAATAAAAAAACCTTGCAAAAAAATTGGGCACTAATTATTAGGTTAACAAGCTAAAAAATTAGGTACACCCATATTCCTATAAATTGGACTTATAGCCTAAAGCTTATCTTCTTATTTGTGAAAAACACATAAGTATGAAATCCTTTACAAACATAAACTCAAATTCTCTCACAGGAAAAACAATATCCATAGCCTAAAGCCTAAATATATATTCTTTTAAGTGAAATTTCATTAGTAAGAAGTCTTCTAAAATTTAAAAGACACTGATTATTGCACACTTGTTAGTGTACATCATTCATACACATCACTCATTTCATGTGTTAAATGTGAACATTCTTAAAAAATATGAACGCTTCGTATTATATTTATTTTCTTTTCTGTATATAAAATATACATTAACGTGGGTGTAAGAATATTTGCCCAGTTCAAAACTCAAACTTCATAAGACCCTCTGCACAGATACAGCATACCTAATTGGTACCTACAATATTAAGTGAACCAATACGTTATTGAACCAAGTTAAGGTAGAAACAATTGAGAGAGACAGAGACAGAGATGCAAATGGTCATGGTCCACATTAAAGAGTTATTGGCAGAGAGGCTTAGCCAGGCCCAACTGTTTATTTTGCTAACAACCCGCTTATTCGTACCATGGTTGGGCCAGTGGATCCAACATATGATGTTTTGCTTCATAGATTTATGGTGGATGGGTCTTAATAGAATATATTGGGCTAGAGACTAGAGTTTTGGTAGTGCTGTATAGCTAGTAAGACAATTGGTGATGCACCGATCTTAATTTATGGCTCATGCACTCGAGCTACAGAAGAGAAATAGTATTTGTTGGGTTTGGACTGGGCCTATAGCCAAAAATTTAATTGTATCTTTTGTTAACCGAAGCCCATAAGTTTGAGGCTTACTGATTCATTATGTTTAGTAACCAATTCAAGGTAGAAGAAACGTTGGGATAGTGTGGTTGCATCAATCATTTTACAATCAAAAATCAAAATAATTAAAATAACAATTAATTTTTTTATTTAAAAATGACTTGAAACTTTTTTGTAATAGTAGAATTTTAGTTGGAGTAGAGTTTCAAATTCTTAAAACTAAGTAGTAGAGTTTTATGTGGAATATATTATTGGTAGAATTAGATAATAGAGTTTAGGTAAAATAAACTATTGGCAATTGAGTTTAACCTAAGTTAAACTATCTTAATAATACTCCTAAAAATTAGTGATTTTTAGAATTTGTGATAGGTTCTCAATAGACTAGGATTGACCAATCACTTAATAATTATAAACAAATAAATAAATAAATAAAAGAACAAGTAAATGAAGTTGAGAAAGAAAGTGATCCATAATATATGAGAAAGTGAATGAAAGGCTAAGGTGCATCCACCAAAACTAAGGATCTCTCTTAAAATTTCAAACTCAAAATCAATTTTGCATTGCAAGTTCATAGAAGCGAGGGAGGTGATTTAAACTTTAAAGTTCCCATGATAGTTTTCCTTAGGAAATGTTTTTTGCTTTTGCCAAATGGTCAATACATATGGTTATAGAAAATGGAAAATTAAAATTACTCCATTGAAAGCAGAGCATGGCCAGCTTTCTCCATTCTATTAAGCTAAAGAGCCTAGCTCCATAGTTCAATCCAGTTCACTTCTGTAAAAATATATCTCGGTGAATAATTCATGGTTTTTCAAGGATGATAGTGCCACCAATAAATTCCTAAAGATTTGGGAGTTTATATTGTCATGAGATCACCCTCTCACAACATATATATAGGGTGGTCTACACATATGGGATCCACTCATCCACATATGCTGTAAGAGAAATACCTCGTTAGATCAGTTCGTAATGTACTTTTCCATATGATGTAATTGACTTTTGGATAGAAGCTCAAATGTTGCACTTGGAATAATATCATCCCATAGTTAACCAATCACATTTACAGTGAAGTTACATGATATTTCCAAAACAGTATAATTAATTTCTATAAGAACCATACAACACAATGCAGATAATATTCTATAATAATGTATTTCAAAAACAAATGGAAGATAGAACCACAAATCCAATGCCTTTCTGTCTTTCTGAACCATTAAACTTTTTAGACCTAATATAAAATTTTGACCTGTATTTTTGTTCTTTCCATTTCCATTATCAATGAGATAGACAAATCCGAAGGAGTGCTGCAAATTTTGTCACATGATTTGAAAATTTTGAGGTCCCTTATGTCCCTAAATCTTTTAAGCACATATAAGGGTATATTGCCCTACTTGATTACTATCCAAACTGTGAAACTTTTGGTTGAACAGGACCCTTGTCATGATAATGATCAAGTAGAACTATATTGGTTTTTGGAGATGCTCTCCAAGAGAAAATAAGTCTTTTGTAATTTATTGCATCTGCAGGTTCATATATTCTTATACGGCCAGTTCTAGGAGTGACTAGAACTAGAGTCTCCAAGAATACTGCTTTCCCTAGGAGAAACCTCACCAACTCTAGTTCATGCTTTTGAAACTTGAAACCTTTCACTTTAATGAATTTGAGGCTAGTGAAGAAGTGAGGGAAGTACTGAAGTAGTTGCTTCTGATGTAATTCCCAGTAAAACCCGCAGTCAAAAGAAAAATCATTGAGCTGCAATATTTTCAAGTATGATCAATAAGAAGTAGAGTAAGACTAGCTAGCTAAGTGTAAGGCTGTTACTAAGAACAAAGTCACAATTTGTACAGTTGGTTGAGTTGAATATACTCACATCAAGAAACAGTTTCTCTAGGCTCGGGCAATTCTTGAGAAAAGAAGCAATATCAAAAAGATTGCAATAGCTTGTACCTTCCATGAATAACTGAAATTCCTTCAAATTCCATAATCTGAATTGCAAATCTCGAAAAGCTCCATCTCGAATTCTTGTTGTCAAGCCCTAAACCGTACAAAACCAATAAACAAACCACAAAATTAAACCAAGAAATTACATTTATCAGGATTTGCTATATATTTTCTATTTAATTCAATAATACTTTTTAATTTTTATAGGTAAATAGGGGGAGGGGGTATATGTTGGTGGGATTCGAGCCCCACTATCAAGCACCTTGAAAGTTGAAACCTCCTGGGTGTCCCTCAAATCATACTTGTTAGATTAAATTAAATAAATTCACCATCTTTTAAAGGCTTAAATTTTTGAGAAAATTAATAATTTAATATGGTATTAGAATAAGAGGTCATGGTTCAATCTCCTATCACCGCCTCACATTCCATTTAATCTTCCACGTGTTGAGCTCCACTCAATAGCAATAAATTCAGCGTTTCCTAAAAGTTTAAAATTTTGGAACAATCCGTAATTTAACAATACTAACGAAAAGAAATGAACAACCATTAATGACAATAAATTCATCATCTTCTAAAAATTTAGGTTTTTGGAACAATCAATAATTTAACGATATTAACGGAAAGAATTTAACAACCAAAATCCATTAAAATAAATACATACCTCAAGAAATGCACTAGTTGTAGTCAGAACATTAGCATAACAGAGATCAGATACCAAATTTTCCACTAGAGAGGCCTTTGCAAAACTTCTAGAGGGAGAGAAATTAAGCAACACTTCATCCAAGTGCAAGACCTCAGCAAATTGAAATTTAACAACATTCCCAATATAATAAATTGAGCGTAGAGTCGGGGCATCGATATCAATGCTCAAAATTTCAGTGCAATGCCTAACTTTCAAGACCTTAAACCTCTTAAGGCTCCTAGCACAAACCTTCAAATGTTGAATATTACAACACTGCCATAGGTCCACAGTCTCAAGGAGTAAACAATGGAAAAACAAGGTTTCCATCGTTTCAGTGTTGAGATCGACTTTCTTAAGGATAAGAGTGGTCAAGAAACTCAAACCTTTCAACTGTGGTGGAAGATCAACTTCACAGTAAACTAGTTTCAATGTTGTCAATGATTTGATGTCAAGAAACTGTGAAATCTTAAAAACATCTCTCCCTTGAAAAAAATCTAAATCAAGCTCTTCAATGCCTTTTTCAGCGCATATTTTGAGCCATCTCTCAATCATGTGTTCCTTAGCTGTGGGATCAAAACACAAACTTAGGCTTTGAATTCTCGAACCCACGTGAGAATTGAAAACATGGTTTACTATGTGAATATACTCCCCACGATCATGATGTCTAGCAAACTCTCTGTCAAATAGTATTTTACGATTGAAAAGCCAAGATTTCTTAAACCTTGGTGACAAAACTCCGATCTCCACCGCTTGTTTGATTGGCAAGAACGAGAAAATCCTATCAAGAATATCGTCAGGAAGGTTCCCTGAACGATTAGGATTTGAACTAACACCATCTATGTGACTAATAAGATTGTTTTGGTGCTGATTGTGAACCTTCTTGGTTCTCTTTTGTGGTGACTGTGACACTGTTTGGTTCTCTCTTTTTGGTGCAGCCATTGAAAAATAACAAAGAAAGAGTAAAGTGCTGGTTTTTTTCTGCTTTTTTTTTTATGCATCAAACAATGAAAAATATATGAAGAGAAAAAAACCAACAACAAATTTAATTGGTGTTTGGGAAGTTAATGATTTTTTGAATTTATATTAACTATTTGTTTATGTATTTGGTGCTGTTAGAGAAAATTTAGCTTTGTGGCTGGTTTACCTTTTGTGGCATTCCTAGGAGGACTGAACCAGTGAGCTGATCAGTGAAGTGAGGCAACGACAAAGTAGTGACCTGTCAGTAACGTTTACTATGTTACCGGGTCAATGGATAGGTATTAAAAGCCAGGGTCTCTAAAACATGTGATATAATTGAAATCGGTGTCGTTTTGGGACCGGTAGTTTAATGCGTACAGGGCAGTTTCGGTGTGTTTGTTTGGTTTGTATGGTAGCTGATTAGGAGTCATAAACTAATAAAACTTAAAAACAGTATGTTAGTTACGCTCCATTGGGTTTTTCAATTAAATTCAAATATTTGGTTGAATTAATTAGTAAAACATAAATAAATTTATTGTTTTTAAAAATTATTAAATGCAATGCAATTATGTACTTGAATTTAATTAGAAACCTAATAATATTCTATGTTTAAGGCCATGTACATAAGTTATATGCATTCTTAAACCTTGATGTTTCAGCAATAAATCTATACCACTTTAATTGTATAGGGTTGAAATGTCTAGCTTGCCCTTCGTTGTAATGGGAGAATGTAATTAGTGAGGGGTAATCTTAACCTTTTGCTTTTGAACTAAATTGGTGTTTCATTATAAAAAAAAAGATCCTAGCAAAGCAAGATACCTCTCTTGGGTGGGTTCCAGTTAGCTTAACTGGTAAAGTTTCTGATGGTTGAATAAGAGATCTGAGGTTCAATCCCCACCTACACCAAAAACTGATTGGTGTCTTAGTTTGATAATAACGAGCTATTATCAGAAGCGAACGCCATAGGTTGAAACTCTCTAAAAAAAAAAGATACCTCTCTTGGGTGGTAAAGATCACTTCAAAGCTTGAGTTAGGGAAAGAAAAAAAAAAGTCTCAATAATAAGTCTGGAGTGTTTAATGCATACTATAGGATCAACATGACTGCTACATTGCTTTTTTTTGGATGTGACTGGCTATGCTGCCTCCGCCGGCTTGGGTGCTCCTCCCAATTGGCTACAATGTTCATTGGGGGGGGGGGGGGGGCATGCCACATCACATTTAATGCTAAGGAGAAAGTCAAGTTGTGGGTTAGTGGAGCATTTAATGGAATTTAGACTGCCGAGTCCCATAGGCGAAGCCAGCATAGAATTTTTCAATTTTTAATTATATATATTATTCAAATCATTAAAAAGTAAAAATTATAGAAAAATGTAATTATTGGCCCCCTCTCAGATTTTAGAATTTAGACCTTTAACTCCTCAATCCTTTTGAATTAGTCTAGAACTCAAGTTTTATTATACATTGTGCAAATGTTTGGGTTTAGGATAACTCCTAAATAATTTTTTTTATATTTAGCTTGGCACCCTTGGAAAAATTTTCTAGCTCTGCCACTAACGAGTCCTTTGGTATAGCACCTTGACACTGACAAGTTATGATATCGTTCTGAGGGACAACATCGTTCATGTTGCTGGCGTGATAGCGTGAAGTTAGCATAATGCCCTTGCCTTTTCATCCACCACCCATGATACTTTTTCAATAATATCTTTCTAATGGTGGAAAATTTGGGAACAAAGTGAATTTTGCATAAAATCTAGTGTTCTATATATGTCAACTCTTTATGCATTCTACTTTTCCAACTTAAACATCCCATAAATTGTAATTTTTTAATTTTGTTTTTTATGGCATTGTAATTGTGGAGGGACGAACCTCTCCCTTAGAAGGTATTATCTCACATGAGTGGTACACCCCACATGTGAGCTCAAGCTTATATGCTGCTAGTGGAACGCGTCTCTCCCTGATGTGGGATTGAGCAAATCCGTGAGGCTCTTCATCTAAAGCGGATAATATCTTCTAAGGGAGAGGTTCATCCCTCCACAGTAATTATAGTCAAGTTTGAAGTTATAATTTATAACTTATAAATGGTAATATAATAAGTAACTATATTTTGAAAAAAATGGAAGTGGCTTGAATGAAACTCAAGAGTTTAAAAGCTAAGGTTTGCGACATGAGATATAATTGAAATCAGTGTCATTTTAGGATCGGTAGTTTAATGTGTACATGACTGTTTCAGCATGTTTGTTTCAAGAGAGTCAATTTTGTACCAAAGGTAATTTCAGTTTGGCCAAGGGAACGAAATATTTTGGTACCGATGTACAATTTCAGGATTACGGTTATTTATATATTTTTATACATATATGTATTTTTGTATTTATTTATGTAAGTATGAATTTATTAATTTTGATGTTATTCAATATAAAATTTTTAATTTACATATTCTATAAGCCCAAATATTAGCCCAAGTACATTAACCCAATATATTTGCTTAAATAACATGTTTTTTAAACAAATTTTAACGGCTGAAACACTCAAAATATCCCAGTACAACCCTTTATTATATTTGGTACATTTTGTCATTTTGAAGGAGTACCGGTACCAATTTAATGGCTAGTGCAATATATTTCCCTAGTATAGTATTGACTTCCTTGGTTTGTTTCCTTTGTATGGTAGCTAATTAGGATAGTCATAAACAGATAAAACTTAAAAACAGTATCTTAGTCACACTACATTGGATTTCTCAATTAAATTCAAATATTTTGTTGTATTGAATTTGTTGACAATTAAAACACAAATAGTTTCATTATTTCCAAGAACAATTAAATGCAATGCAATTATGTATTTGAATTTATTAGGGATTTAATATTCTATTCTATGTCTAAGTTATATATACATATATATTGTAGGGACACAGTTTGGCTCCCAAGCCCAAAGGATGGATGAACTTAGGTCCAAAGAGCCCAATACAATGAATTTGTAAATAGTGGGTTGGAAATCTGGGCTTTAATGAATTAGCCAACAAGTAAAGTGGATCCAAATGACCAAGAAAATGAAAATAGACTTATTGAATCTAAAGAAAATTGTCATCGGCACAATCCGAGGAGATCAGTTCTTATATATCTCTTCTTAAGTTTGATTACAAATTCCACTCTTGATTGCTACAATGTTTCTCTTTTAATTTTCCCATCCCACTCTCTCAAGGTCTTCTTTCTGTTTTATACTTTCTTCCTTCTTTCATCTCTACCCTCCACGTGTAAAGTAGATTTCCGGTGTTGATCCTTATCCCATCAACACCTTCCTGAAGTCTCTGGTAGTAGCTGTAAGGCTGAAAATTACTGTTCAGGTATCACTTCCTCATTAATGCGGCTAGAGAGTTAGCTATAGAACATTCAATGCGGTAGTATCAGCTTTCTTTTTAGATATTTTAGGACTTCCCTCTATCTTGCGCTTTTGTGATACTTATCCATATCAATAGAATCTCCTGGAACATTGCCCTGGATAGTAGGCCACCCCTTCGGACCTCGGCTTTGCTCAGCCGAGGAAGGATTCATCCTCGAACCACCCTCATGGACCCTTATGATCAAAACTAGCCTCTTCACTTATTAACACGGACTCCTTTGATTATATTCGCCCCTCCTCGAACCACTTCATGTCCTCGGATTGGGCCTTCGACCCAATACACACACACACACACATATATATATATAAGACAGAAATTCTACTTTAGTCTAATTTAAGTGTATATATGTGTGAAACTCGCTCATGAAGACTTGAACCTTAATCTTTACCCACCACATCCCACAAGTACTTATACTTGTGAAGTGACGATTGCATCAAGGGTGTGCGATGGTCAGTTTTATGCATTCTTGAATCTTGATGTTTAAGTAATAATTCAATACCACTTTAATACTATAGAGTTGAAAGGTCTAGTTTGCCCTTCATTGTAATGTGAGAATGTAACTACGGTATCATTTTGAGGGACAACATTGTTCATGTTACAGGCGTGATAGCGTGAAGTTAACCATAATACCCTTGCCTTTTCAACCACCATCCACAATACTTTTTCAATAATATCATTGTAATGGTGGAAAATTTGGGAACAAAGGGAAGTTTCATAAAATCTAGTGCTCTATATATGTCAACTGCCTATGCATTCTATTTTTCCAACTTAAACGTCCGTAAATTGGAAATTTTCAATTCTGTGCACTAGCATAGTATGTGAGGCACATGCAATTGCTATTTTTTTTTTCTTATTTATAAATTTTTATGGCATTGTGATTATGGTCAAGTTTGAAGTTATAACTTATAAGTTATAAATGGTAATATAATAAGTGACTATATTTTGAAAAAATGGAAGTGACTTCAATGAAACTCAAGATTTAAAAGCTAAGGTTTGTGACATGAGATATAATTGAAATTGGTGACATTTTGGGACCGGTAATTTTATGCGTACATGGTTGTTTCAGTGTGTTTGTTTTAAGAGAGTCAATTTCGTACTAAAGGTCGTTTCGGTTTGGCCAAGGTAATGAAATATTTCAATACCAATTGATACCGGTGTACCTTTTTAATATTACCGCTATTTATATATTTTTATACATATATGTATTTTGTATTTCTTTATGTAAGTATGAATTTATTAATTTTAATGTTTATCAGCATAAAATTTTAAGTTTACATATTTTATAAGCCTAAATATTAGCCCAAATACATTAACCTAATATATATGCTTAAAAACTTGTTTTTTAAACAAATTGTACCGGCCAAAACACTCAAAATATCCCGGTGCAGCTGGTACAACCCACTAATATATCCAGTACATTTTGTCATTTTGAAGGAGTACCAGTATCGGTTTAATGGCTGGTACAATATATTTTCCCGGCATAATATTGACTTCCTTGGTTTGTGTCCTTTGTATGGTAGCTAATTAGGATAGTCATAGATTGATAAAACTTAAAAACAGTATCTTAGTTACACTACATTCGATTTCTCAATTAAATTCAAATATTTTGTTGTATTGAATCTATTGACAAATAAAACACAAATAGTTTTATTATTTCCAAGAACAATTAAATGCAATGCAATTATGTATTTGAATTTATTATTTTATTCTATGTCTAAGGTAGTGTACCGGAGTTTTATCGTTCTTAAATCTTGATGTTTTTTTTTTTTGCTCTCACAGTGTATGCTCAAGACTTTCAACCAGAGACTAATCACTGTTCGCGCTGGGTGGGCCCACGAATGGGTAAAGCGCTGGCCCAAGAAATTCTTTTCAAAGTGCAAGTAGAAAGACTCAAACTGAGGAGCACACCCAATCGAGCCCAGTACAAGCACCTTGAGACCGAGAGCCCAACTAACTAGGCCAACCCCCTAGATTTTAAATCTTGATGTTTAAGTAATAATTCGATTCCACTTTAATACTATAGAGTTCAAAGGTCTAGTTTGCCCTTCATTGTAATGTGAGAGTGTATCTGGTGATGGGGTAATCTTGACCTTTTGCTTTTGAACTTATTTTTTTCTTTTTTTTCTTTTTTTGGAGAAACAACTTTTGAACTAAATTGGTGTTCCATTAAAAAAAGGTGTCAGTAAATAAAAATAAATAGAAAGAAGTGCATGTAAAGCACGATACCTTGGGTGGTAATGAGCACTTTGAAGCTTGAGTTAGGAAGAGAGATAGATGAAAATTTCAATAATAATTTTGAGCGTTTAATGCATACCATTATATGAAGGGGGAAGGGGGTAATTATACCCCCAGTTGGCACGTGTTGACTCATAAGACCATCATGATCATTGACCACTACATTGTTTTTGGATGGATGTGACAAACTATGTCTGCTCTGTTGGCCTGTGTTCTTCTCTCAATTGTTTGGAATGCTCACTGGGAGGCCACACCACATTTAATGCTAGAGTAGTTCTAGTGCCACAACTTGTGACACAACTTATGCTACAACTCGCTCATGTGACGAGTTGCGGCTGGTGGAGGGGTGTCCCACATGGACCCACCATCACCTCTCCACCAACCACAACTCGCCACATAGGTGAGCTGTGGCACAAGTTGTGCCACCAGACTTATTCTTAATGCTAAGTGAAAGGTCTAATTGTAGATTGGTGGAGCATTTAAAGTGATTTAGACTGGCGAGCCCTTTGGTACAACCCCTTAACATCGGCAAGTTAGGATATTGTTATAAGGGACAATACCATTTGTGTTACCGGCATGGTAATTGTCTCTACAACAAAAGTTAATGGTGGAAAAATTGGGAACATAGTGAATTTCGGAGTGAAATCTAGCTCTCTATGTATTCTACTTTTCCAACTTAGACATCCCATAAATTGGAACATTCCAACTCTGAACATTACCATAGTGTGTGAAACACATGTAATTATGGTCTTGTCTGAGGTTATAAGAGATACATGGTAATATAATAAGTGACTATATTCTGATATACGTATTAAAAATAAATAAATAAAAGTGACTTGAATGAAATCGAAGAATTTTAGGTTCTCCAGTAGAGTTCCCTTTTAAAAAAATTCTCCACTAGAGTCAGTTAATTTTGACAAAGCATTTTGTGTAATGGGTTTACCGTTTATAAAACATCCCCTTTCATATTTGGAGAACCCTTACATACCTGGAAGACCCAAATGTTGTGAGAGTGGTTCTGTATAAAACATACGTTAATTTTATTGTTAGCTATAATGCTTACAAGCCTTATATCTTACAAGTACACAATAAAAAATTGATATGGATATTAAATTCTGAAAAGGCTATAAAGCATATCCCATTTTTCGTTGGACAGAATATTATAGCTTCAGTTATATAGAAAAACCAAAACGAATATACAGATATATAAAGATGTTGAAGAAGAAACCTGGGAGGTTTTTTAAACTAGTTAACAAGAGTCCTGACAACTAGAAGAAACTCTGTATTCTTTTCCTTCTGTAATCTGCAATCATTCTTAATTCTTATTTTTATCTATAAGAATATGCCTAATAGAAGCCTTTCTTCCCAGAAAAATAAAATAAAATAAAATAGAAGCCTTTATTTTTCTTGAGTTGCAAAAATATGCTACAGGATAAATCAGCCTATATAGTATATGCTCTATTTCAGTACTCCATGAATGGTTAAGCACATTATCATGATTGCTGTTTTTGTTGCATTAGTCATAGGGAACAGCCATAGGCATAGATGGACTGCTGTTATTGTACATGCCATGAACCAGTGACAGCACAAAAATAATAAATATAAAATCCATAAAAACCAACCGATGAGATCCCAAAACCTCTGTAACTGAGCAATTCATGAAAAATCTGTCCAATTTCAGCCCAATAACTTGAAATGTACATACAGGCACTAAGGCTCAATACAAAATTCTGATAGACTTCTGTTACCACTGATTCAATCAAACAATGTATTAATTAAGCACATGATGACCGTTTGAATCATAATCGTAACAAAAGCTTATCCAGAAACTTGATTATGTACAAAGCTCTGGAAAATGACTCAAGGACCCTGGTGCAGCTCTTCATGTTCAGATAGATTGTTAAAATCGTTGCCATTCAATTCAGTATCATTCTCCACTGAAGCAACAGAGAAACTCCACACAGAAGCACAATTTTCATTGCCTACATGAAACATAAACAAAATTTAAATAGGAATAGACTCATCTACAAGAACAGAACAAAACAATTCATAAGATCCCAAAAACACAGGTACCCTCTTCCATTCTGATGTTTTTTGTTTTTTTGCTGCATAAAAGTTTTCTTTAGCAAAGAAACGAAAAATGAAATACAGTGCTCTTCCATTCCAATGAAACAATCATAAATTCTGCAATTCCATAGTAAAGTAAATGCAGTATGAATACATAGAAGCCCTACAATCTAAAACTTTGAGAAGCTGAAAACAAATAAATATGTAAATACCAATTTCATTATGCTTTTAATGTTACTGCCTTGTGACTCAAGTAACCTGAAGCTGTAGTTCATCAGATTATATTGAACTTCAACTCAACTATTTTTTTTTATTTACATTCTCTTCTTGTATTTTCTGGGTTCAGCCAAAATCCAGTTAGATGTATTTACCAAGACATCACAACAAAGATATTGACTTTTAAAACCCTTTTTTCTAAAGCCATTTAAACTTAAAACAAATCCCAGGTATATTGCATTACCCTTTGAACCAAAACAATAACATACTAAGCAGCAAGTAATGGCCAGAACACGAAAATAGTCGTACCATTGAGCAATGAGGCAGTATAACCAAAAAAAAATGTAAAACAATGACACAATTCAACAAGACTGATATTGGAAGGAAAGACATTGCAAATGTTAGAAAACATCTCCAAAAGAACAAAGTTTGCAGCTGAGTTACTGGAAATACCACTCAAAGGCACATCCTCGTAGATATCATCAGGAACTACAAATCTTCGGTGCCCTGATGAGGAAGCAGCCATTGGCAGAAATGGATGGAAAGAGAATCCACTTACTGTGTCTGTATAGCCAATAGAACAGATATAAAAAAATTAGTTATCAAAGAGATAAGGATATATGCAAAATTCAACCAGCCACATCTCTAACAGATATGAAATATCATTAATACCCGATGCAGCTTGAAAACTTGATACCCAATGCCCAGTTTGAAGATCATATATATGAACAAAACCATCCTGAAGCCAAAAGTGCAATAACAAACAAATAACTTAATTGAAATGGTAACATTTATTTGGCTATGGCATAATATCTGGCCACAGAGATAAATTGAAACTAAAACAATACCTGACCACCTGAACCAAGGTGTCGGCCCAAGGGTTCAATGTCAAACAATATTCGCTGGTTGGTAGATTCTGATGACCTGTATAACCTAATACAAGGTACATATTTAAAATTGGTCACACTTCAATACTGCCTTATTTTAATGAATGAAAGAAACAAACTTGCATTAATAGATACCATAAGTTTCTATTAATGGCGTTAGAATTTCCTTTTGGTAGTCATCAAGTGAATGGAAAACGACAAGGAACACTTTTATTAATGTTAAGATACCATACGTGAAGATTAGATATCAACTGAAACTGAAAAGTGCCAAGTACATACTCACACTTTTATTGGCAAATGATTTGGGAAATTGTCAATCCTTGGTTTTAGAATTTTCATAATATTTATTGGGTGTTGCCATGTGTTAAATTACCAATTCTCCCAAAAGCTTAAGCTATTAGGAAATGGTGAATTTAATCATTTAATCGTAATTCTAACACTCTCCCTCACTTGTGGGCCTAAACTCCCCCTTAATAAGTGGGGCCCAATACATTGGTTGTAATATCTTTAAGAGTCTCTTTCTTGTAACTGTTCAGTCGTTTGTGTGTGCACCTCCTTGTGTGATGACTAGCATATTATTGAAAATATATATATATATATATATATATATTAAAATAAGAAAGAAAGAAAAAGGAAAGCTTCTCCAGATGAGATAAAACTACTTACTTGTACACAACATCAACGGCTTTGCGTATATCCCAGCATAGTATATATGGGTCCTTCAAGAAAAATAAATGCAAATTTTATACAGGTGGATAGAAAACACACATAATGTTAGCGTAAGAAAATGCACCATATTTGAACTTTCCAAATCCATCAGAAAATGACAATATGGCTGAATTACACAGAAGTTCATACAAGAATGCAAACAGAGAGAGCAACTTTGCCAATCCCCACAAGAATAAGGCCTTAAGGAAGTAACAACTCTAGCGCAAGAAATATCAATGGCAAGTTGGCAAACATAGGGTGAAGAAAGAAACAATAATTCTTTTCTGTTTTGTTCTATTTTAGGGGGGATTTGTCTATGTGGTACAATAGAGGCACTGCCTAAACCCACAATGACCACCCCACCCCCACCCACCAGGTCATGACCATACTAGTTGAACTTCACAACTGTACTTAACACTAAAAATCATTATTGCAATATATTTGAAAATCTGAAGGTGAACTGAATCAACCACATATTACATTTTAGCATCATGTCAGCAGGTATGTTTGGAGTAGGCAAAAAAATTAAACCCGAACCTCTTGACAACTGGCTTAATTGGAAAACAAATTACCCTCCCATAACCTTTGATTTTACTATTAAGTATTAATTTTTATAATAGCAAAACTATCGTTTATGTTTTAATTTATAATCTAATATACAATGCTAATAGGAAAACTACATATATTTGTTTGACTTTGGATAGCCAGGAAATTTTTCTAGTTTTTATTTTGCATATTTTGTCTTCAGTCAGCCATTAATAGGAAAAACATTGATGTATAAATTGATCACAAGAAAAAAGTTCATTACCACACCCAATCCCATTCTCAACGCTCACCAAAAAAAAAAAAAAAAATTTGTTGTATTGAATTTAACAACTTGAACTGCAAGGGAAAAAAAACGTAGAAATAGTTACCTTCCGGCCTCCTGTATATAAATAGTTTCCATCTTTCGAGAACTGGACCTGAAGAAATAATTTTTGCCTTTATTTATTGATACCATATCAGAATGAAGTAAATGATGGGGAATGCAGACTTACATGTGTAACCCCACCTTCTTGACCATGTAAAACATATAAGAGTTCCATATTATCTTCTTGATATATTGCAGTGGTCTGGCTGTAAGAACCCATAGCTAGCAATCCAGTATGAGTTGGACAAAAAGCCAGTGCAGATATAATACCTGTAGACAGTAAAAAAGATTCGGATATGTGCTTCATTATTTCATTGACCAAAAGAAAATTTTACTCAGGTGGTTCAAATAAGAGCGCGCACCTGTTTGGCCTTCTTTATTCCCTTGAAGTGTAGAATGTTGTTTAAAATCTCTACCAGGGCGATGTATGTCAAACATCCTAACAGCTTTGTTGTATCCGGCAAATATCCTACATGACAAAAAAAGTATAAACATCAATGGATCATCTGTTAATTGGCACCCAGATACCATGCCTGCACTATCCATAAACCCTAGTTAGATGACAACACATAGAGGCAGTTATATAAATGGTTCAGATAAGGCACTAAACCACAGTTCATTATAAAGTATTAGCATCACATTAGAGCTAAAGGTGATATATAAATATACAGCACCTAATATTCTGAGAACAATGTCCTTTTAAATCCTAATACAAAAGGCTAAAATAGCAGCGCGTGCAAATTATGAATCCTTTGAAAAACCTTACTTACTTTGTCCCAGTGGGATTGAATGCAATTGAAAAGGCAGCAGTTATTTCATCCATGGCATCATAAGCCCGGTATGTGCAGCGCAGCTGAAATTTTCAGTCAGAAGGAAATGGTCACCAACCAGCTATAGTAATAAGGAAACCACAAATGCAGTACACAAGCTTCTTAGAAAGTCTATCGAATGAGCACATAGAATTTAGAAATGGTGAACTGGAATATACACATGGTGCACGTTAAGGGTGAGACCCACCATGCCTTCATGATGTAGGAAAGAGAGGTGTACCCATGGAAAGGCCCATATACTGTATATTACAAAGCCATTTTCGAGTCTTAAGAGCTTAATAAAACACAAATCTCATTAACAAAAAGCGTATCAGCAATAAGAGCTCAGCACCTCTCCTGAAGTAGCATCCCAAAGATGAATTGGATGGTCGCGAGCCGTACTTGCAAAAACACAACTAACTGGATCTGAAATGTCAATCAATCCTCAGATCAAACTTCCATTTAGAAATACCATCAATCAATTGCAAAATCAATCCAAATTTAACTGAAAACATAAAAGTCATAGCACAAGGACAAGGGAGATTATTGAAGCACCTGAAGCAGACATGTATGGATACCAACAAAAGTCATATACTGACTCTCCCTCATTCATGACAAGTTTTGCAGCATAGGAATCTGCATTTTTTAAAAAGTTAAACCATAAGTATATGTATAATGATTGAATAAAGCAAGTGAGATTAACAAGTTTAGATACAAAGAACCCAAAATTAGCTTCTATATATCAATGCAAACTAGTTAAAATTCTTGTTCTGAATCATTCTCAATAAAGAGAAGTTTCGGGCATACACTACTACCCCTTCATCCTTTTCTCACTAGAAATCATCTTTGGAGAGAGTTAACGGTTATGGTATAGTGTAATAAACAAAAACGCTTAAATATCACCTAAGAGAAAACTTACCTTCATCGGCAGCTATTGAACAAGTGTTGATATCACCACCACTTCCATTATCTGGTCTGTTGAAGAACAAAATACTTATTATGGTAAAGTTCTTATGGACACATTAATGCATTAAAGTGACATAACAGTGAAAATAGGAGCATGCAAACAAAGTATCATTTTCTGAACCACGTAAATAATTTTTCTCTAGCATTATCAAAACACCTTCTTGCTTTCATAAACTAAAGCATCAGTTTTACCCAGTTTTTTATAAGAATTTTTTTATAGGGAAAATAACACAACTTTCCTTGAGGTATATCAAAATGATAATGACTCCCAAAGTTTCGCAAAAGATGACACTTCCCTCCCTAATGGTTGTGATAAATATAAGATATAAAAAGAAACCCCTATTTTGTCCTTGAGTTACCTTATTTTTGTGGACTAACTTGCTCTTGGTTATGCAATAATGTCCTAATTTGCCCTTGCTTTATTGATAAAGTCCTTATTTTTCCCTTGAGTTATTTGATTCACCCGATTACCAAAAATTATGCATGCTTAATTAAGTAACTCAAGCGTAAAATAGATATTTTATTGTATTTGTTATGTTTATCATATGCCTCTGGAAAGGACTGTCATTTTTTGCAAAACTTTGCTGGCCACTCTATCATTTCCTTATGTGTTTATGGAAGTTATTGTAATTTTCCCAATCCTATCTTGCGGATCACTCATTGAACATTTTTAATTATTGTGGCACCAAATACACTTTTAGATTTGTAATATTTAATCAAACCATGAAATTGATCCATTTCAGACGTACACATGACATAGTCCTAATGAATTACAAAGAAATTTTATATGATTTTAATACCAATAATTTCCTAGCTACAGCATTAGTTTGTGCATACATGAGTGTTTTTCATAAGGTCATTAAATGCATTAAAAAAATTGAGACCACAACGCAAATAGAAGTAACAAAAAGGTGACAATCAATATTGGGTTGTTAAAGTGCAGGTTTTGCTTTTGTAATCACAAATTGCATTAAATCTAGATTTCAAAAGCAAGAAAAGTAATTCCAAAATGGTATCCAAAGAGCACCCTTTCTTTCCTTTTCTTTTTTCAGTATACCACTTGCATTGCCCTGTTTGAACTTTAAACTCTCTCTAAAACCATAAGCTAAAACTTAGATACAATTCTTTTGGTGCTTAAGCTTAGATTTCCTAATTGAATTCATTGTCTTGACCAATGCATACAAATTATTGTTATCTTTTTCAAAGACAATTAAATTCTACTACGTGTTTCATTGGTCGATACAACCACATGCTTAAAAAGGTCGTACTCAGTACATAGATGCAACCAATACAACAACATGGTTGCATCTATCTTTTTTTTATTTATTTATTTATTTATATGTACCACATAGTTGAATTTTAATTAAAGAACATAAAGTACAGCATCAAAAAAATATAAGAAACTCACAATGTGAACACACGAAGAGTATTGTCCTCAGAGCTTGTAAGAAAACAAGACCCATCTGGAGACCTAGATTAAAACTCCAAAAACAAAACAAAATTAAGCCCCAAAGTTCAAAATGTAACAAAAAAACAAAAACAAAAACAAAAACAAGAAAGAAGTTAAAAGTTAAAGCTTGTGAAAGAGTAAAAACAACATGGGAACAAAAAGGTACCATTTGATGGCTTTAAGGAAGTTGTTAGGGTTTGGAGAGTTCCTGAACTGGTTGTAGAAATGGTAGGTTCTATGAGGCGGAACATCGAACCGAATCACAGGCCAACTGTACTCTTGTTGTTGCTGCTCCTCCTGGTCCTTGGTTGGTTCTGTAATTTCTGCCACTTCTGAGGGCGAGTTGGACTTGGACTCGGACTCGTGATTGTTATTGTGATTGTGATTCTCCCCTTGTTCTTGTTCTTCTTCTTCTTGTCCCATTGCTTCTGTTACAGACATTTTCACCACTGACTAGCGAGCTCAGTGATAGTGAGGTTCCGCTCAATTTTGCTCTTTACAAAGAGGAGACGTATTTTTTCTATTTCTTCTTTTTAAAGGTTAAATATACTGGTTTTATATATATATATATATATAAATGAAAAATACTGTTTCCTCCTTAAAATTTCTATGAATTATATTTTCCCTTAAACTTTTAGAGATTTTCGTTTATGGTTCTTAAAATATTGAAAAAATGTTACACTTTTTTTAATTAATTTTTTTATAATTTAATAATTAAGAGAGATTTGAATCCTTAACGTTCTCCTCCTAAATTTTTTACTAAAAAAAAAAAAAATACTTTTTTTACTTATTTTTTGGCCTAAATTATTTTTAAAAAAACTTATTAAAAAAATTTGAGAATAAAAACTAAACTTCAAGATTTTTTTTTTTTTTTTTTTTACACTAACACGCCACAACCAAAACTACATGAAAAAACTTCAAGTTTAAAAATGAAAAAAAAAATTTAATAAAAAAGAAGGAATATGAATTTATGCAAATTTTAAAGATAAAAAAAAATATTAGCATTTATCTAAGTCCGATTATAAAAATTTGTAAATTACAAAGGTTAAACCCAAAAATAATAATAATAATTTTATACTAAAACAAATAAAACTTGTTGAAGTAGAAAATAAAAATACAACAAAATAAAAGAAAAAAGAACACAAAAAATTAGAAGTATATATTGGTGTTACCTCCTTTAAAAATATATTCCACCAAATAAGAAATATAATTAATTTTAAATAGTATGGTATTATATTTATTTTTTGATTTGTCAATTGCCAAATTCTCATCATAAATTTGTCTCCATTTAGAAGCAAATAAAGAGGATCATTTTCTAAACTTCAAGAGCTCTTTTCACAATTTTTGGGGGGGAAAAAAAAAAGAAGCTAAAATGCACTATATGTCATATTAGTTTAGAGCCAGCTTCTAAATTGGTCTATTGACAATGCTAAAATTTCAAAGAAATCATTCAAAACTTTTTGTCCATTTGGTGGATTTTCAGCAAGAGAATTGTAGAAGTGAGAGCAAAAAGTAGGAGCTCAAGAAATGCAAAAAATGGCAATGGTAGGTCTACTATATTATTTGTGGAGAAGTTGATCGAACATCAATTCCCCCCAAAAAAAAAAAAACTCAATTCAAGATTGCCAAATATAGTTGTAGTCACCAATCCTACTATATTGACTCTAGATTTTTCTTACAACATAGGTCAAATTTCTAGAGGGGTGGAGCGTGGAGAGAATAGTTGGGAGACTTTCTTGAGTTGGAGGTTGGAGAATGAAATTTATGCAATGCATGCAAAAAGCGAAAGAGGTGGTATTAGGTGTTTCGGATGCATGCATCTTCACATTCACATGAGAGTGGGCTCCACAAGTGTGGGACCTACTCTCATGTGAGTAGGCGAATGCATGTATCTGAAACATCTTGTATTTTCTCAAAGTGAAAGGGGTGGATCTAACCAAAGTGAGCAATTTGAGAGAAATTAAGAGAGGGGGGGGGGGGGGGGGGGGGGGGGGTGGGTTTGAAATCCAAATTACACCTTTATGTTTGGTTGGATGAATTGTCATTTAAACATTAAACTTTAACATTTCTGTCAGGTTGATCATTCCATTCATTGTCGCCAATGAAGCTGTAAGTCCAGTCATTGTCGTCGATGAAACTATGAGCCCAATAAAACTATGTCGGATCACATATGAACCCAATAAAATCATTAATGGTTGATACTTCTTACGTTAGTGGGGTTCTGTGTTTCTACTGTTTTAGTTAGAAATGCTATTTTTCTTTTTCTTTTTTATTGGAAAAAAAGTTTAGTAACCATTCCGAAAAATGAAACAGAACCATGGGCCTATCAGTTAAATGATTATTTTCTTTGTTGCTACTCATATATGAATTGTAACAATACATTAAAATGGTGTTTTCCCACGGTACACTAGACCCAATTGTGTTCATGGGACTCGCAAAAAACCTCATCAAAATAAAAGAATATCAGTGTTACAGTCCTTTTTCTTTATCAAATGAAGGGGTTGGCATGATATATTTCACGAAATTTATAAATGACTGCTATCCTTGACACAGCTTTTCAAATATGGATCATCCCTGTAAGTTGAATATATTGGAAGATCAAGAGCTTTCTCTGCAATTCTCCCGTCCTCATGAATCTTTGCTATCAGGCTCTCAATGCTTGAAAAATTGGCCTATCACATTTCACACCCAAGTTTAGCATGAAAAAGGGAAGAAGAGCTAGACTGGAATGAGCAAGGGGCCAAAAAGTTGCAAAAAGCAATCATATATGATAATACCTCAGGTCGTATATAACCAACGATAACAAGACGCAAATCCTCCCCATAGAAATCTTCAGCAAAGTCATGAAGCAACCACGGCTCCTGCATTGTAAACTAGCTTTAACAAGGGAATGGACAAGGGGAAAAGAATTTAAGAGTATCATTTATGTCTCATCACACTCACTATGGTCTTTTCTGGGTTGTTAAAATATGGATTCCACCCAATACTCATGACCATTTTAAAAACACCTTTGGTTGATAATCCAGCCCAACCAAAATATACCCCCGAGGGATGCTCTGAAAGGACAGTTGAATAACCTTCGGTAGATAGATTTGCTGAAAAATAAAGAAGTTATTACATTAACAAAATGCAACAAATTATCAAGCGAAAAAGAAGAATAAATTATAACCTGAATAATATCCCAATACTCTCAAGCTCAATGAGCAAAAGTAGGAGTTTTTTTTTTTTTTTTTTTTTTTTTGAGAAATAGCAAAAGTAGGAGTTGAAGGATACATTGGGAGAAACCACAAAACCAGCTAACTATGAGAAACTGACAGATCTATAGACCACCTCAGTGGCCTGAAAGTAAAATTAATACTGATTTCAAAGCAAATAGGTATTCAAAGGTCAAGAAATGTTCATAATAATTCTAGCTTAATGAGACAAAGGAAGAGAAATTTTGTGGGGGGGGTTTGTCCATCAACATTCAGTAAGGGTACTCTGAAAGGTGTAATAAGACCTCTCATAAAACATGCAGTAGGCTCAGGACAAAATGTGCATCCTGATGGAGCTCTTTTGCTGATATATGGCTATAAAGTGATTTAGGATGCTGGCAGCTCCTTAAATGCTAAGGTTTCTGATGATTTGGCTGGCATTGGCCTCCTGCCAGATCAGAGAGCTTGCTCTCCATCTAAGTGGGCCTTTTTCAAGTTACTTTGCAGCATGAAGATTCTGTAAGGTGGTTCCCTAAGCCTTCAGGTCAATTTACCTGCAACTCAGCTTGGAATGAGATTAGGGGAAATCATCAACTACTGCAATGGTACAGGTTGGTTTAATTTAGTGCTGGAATTGCTAAGCAGTCCATATTATGGCTTGCTATCAAGGATGGACATTCTACTCGTGATAGACTGGCCAGATGGGGATATAAGGGTGGTGTATAGTGTGTGTACTGCAGAAATTACTAGGAATGCAGAGACCGTTTATTCTTCTGGGTGCTCCTTCACTAGGAGAGTGTGGAAACAAGTTCTCTCTTTATGTCTTTTTATTAGACATGTTGCCTTACATTATGCTCTGGGGTATGTAAGAGTTTTTTTTTTTTGATAGGTAACATAAAATATTATTAAAATTAAAGCCAACCCGAGTACACCAGGAAGTGTACAAGAGTTAAAGTAAAAAGCTTTAGAGCGCTAGCATGTAAACTTGCTTTCGCAGCTACTGTTTACAATATTTGGCTTCAAAGATGTGCAAGTGTCTATAACAACCAGGTGAAAACTGATGAAAAGTTGTTGAAGGAGATCAAAGATGATATTCAAGCTTAGATTGGTATTTTCTAGAATATCCCAAATTTATAAGGAATAGAAGCATCTGTTGTAAGTAGAAAGTAGCTTGGAATATTAATAACTAGTAGTTTTCTTGTGGTTTTTTGTTGTTTCTTTACTGCTGCTTGTTTTCCATGAGCCTTTGTACTAAATGTTCTATCCTTTTTGCAAAAAAAGTCTCTCATTCATCCAAAAAAAGAAAAAAAAAATTTGGGGGATTTTTACATACCTGTAGGAATCCCAAGTACCTTAGAGCCCCGACCAAGCCCCTTAACGACAGGTCCACCAATGCACCAAGATTCTATCGGCAAAGTACCCTCTACCCCTGCAAAACAAATCAATAGCTCTGTTAAAAATGGTTGATACATATAGAACTGACTTAACATGGTTGAAACAAAGGTAGAGAGGGGTTTACAATCTTGAAATGGAGGTAAGCCCCACTTTTCAGGTTTCAAATCAAGCAGAGAGTTGATCACCTCATCCGCTGAAGTGTAAAGATGGGATTGTTTGGGAATGGATGGTACAGCAACTACTTCCATTCCAGCAGCCTTACCAGCGGTAACACCTGGTCTGACAACCAAATATACAAGAATTAAGAAAAAACCTAAGAAATTATTACGGAAATCCTCATCATATTAACCCTTACAACTAAATAACCATGCTCATCTGATAAAAGACAGTAACAAACCTGTCATCACTAGAATAAAACATAAAACTCTATCTAGAATCCATTTCAAGTAATTCATGCACTGAGGGATAATAATATGGTCAACCCTCCAAAATGTGAACAAGAACACGTGCCCGTTTGGCGTCCCATTTTGAAACCGAACCGTTTCCAAGTACAGGTTTTTTAAACCTCAAATTTTCTAGGTACATCTTTTTCAGACAAACCATTTTCTAAAAGCTGAAAAAATAATCTATACCAAACGGGCAATACATATACCCATGGACCATGGTTGAATGCAGGGATTTGTGTGAAACATCAAGTATCAATCACTAAGATATTAAATAGGATTACATGACAGCTTTTCATAGGACAGTAATATTAGTGGAATAGACTCCTTTATCCCTTAGTGAAAAATTATGCTAGAACCAAAAAAAAAAGGAAAAAAAAAAAAAAAGCAAACTTAGAAAACAAGAAATAGAGAGTCATGTAAGGCAGACATCCCCCCTGCTCTGTCTTCCTTTTAGTTTAATGAAATTGAAGCTTATCCAAAAAAGAAAAGAAATAGAGAGTCATGAATCTAACAAAGGCACGGGTGAAAGATGCAAGTCCATCAGTTAAGTTCATGCATAATTGCACATCTTCTAGCAATAAAACAAGTAAATTAAGAATTATTATTCAGAAATCCTGAAATGTTGATACAAAGTGTTTTTCAGAGCTATATACAAGTTTTGGACTAAATATTTCAAACTTGGATGTTTCACAATAGAATGGAAATTGAATAAATTCACAGTTAATGCCTTGAGAGATGACAGATATATGAAAAAGTAATGCTTCTATAGGGCTGAATTTCTGCAACCTAAGTCTCAGAAAACTAAAAGGTTAAGTTTAAAAAAAATCCCTGACATTAAGAATTGTTGCAATATTTAAAAAAAAAATTTTAAATGGCTGCAACAAATAATTAGTTAGTATTGTACTTCAATAGAAATGAATTGATTCTGCGTCAAGGGTAAATGACATGGACTATGATGGCGGAATGCACACAGGCTTGAGGAGCTTAATGGACTCATGGGATTTATAATACAGAGCTCCAAGTGATCTAGGTGGTATTTCTATTATCATAAATTACTTTTCTCACCAATCTAAATAAAAAAAAGTACAAAGACAAAAGAAGACACAATATTTTTGAATATATTTTTATTCCAATATAGCACATGGCAATATGTAACTCTTCTATGTTCTATCCAAGACTTAAATATAAGTGGCTGTTGATACTATAAAGTGCAAGTATACAAGGGCAAATCAATAATCATGCAAGGGAAAATCACCATCCCCTCCCCAATGCCATACTAAGTAGGTGCTATCAAAAGCAAAGGTCAGAATAATACAATGAAAGGAAAATTTTGGAACTTCTAGAGTTAAAAGTCAGGTCGCTTACATAGAATCCTCAATAACAAGGCAGCTGGAGGGTTCAACATTTTGCTTTTTAGCTGCCTCAAGATATCTTAAACAGTGAACCATGGAGTTAGAATAACAGACAAACATGGACTTTTACACTTAAGACCAAAAGAAAAAAAAAAACCTCAATAAAGAAGTCAATATCAAAAACTATTTGTTGCATCTCACATATCAGGAGATGGTTTCCCAGATGCCACTTCATCACCACCAATGATGACAGAGAAGGATTCCTTCCATCCTATAATTAGAAAATATTGAATAAGAATCTCAGAAATTAAAATCACAAAAAATGATATCCTTGCTGCATGTTAGCAAGTCAATATCTTGATCAAGTTGTAAGTGGTTTAAGATTTACCTTGATGAAAAGAAATTTTTCCTTCTATATTTACCCTTGGAGAGTTTGAAGCCAATGCCATTGGGACCCCATGACCACCAAAATGCTTAATTAAACGATTGGCACCCGGCTGTGCTTTGATGTTGCACCACCTACAATAACATCAGCAAAAAGACATTCAAAAGTTTGGCACAAAAATTCAAATTTTTAAACACGTAACAATGAGTAGATGAGTAGCTATGGTTTATATCATCAAGGAACCTAGTGACAAACAGCCTAGTCATACAAAAACCATGAAAGTAATAACAAAAACAAAAAGATAAGTCATCATTTATAGGGATGAAAATTGACAAGATTCCAACACTACATAGCCTGGTGACATGTTAGCCTGCTTTTCATATCAGTAACTTGCCAAATTTGCGAAGAAACCCTTTGAGTATGTGTTAAACAGACGAGAACTGAAGTTCCGATTGGAATTCTCACATTAAAAATTCTCATTGGCGTTTATAAACAAAAAACCATTTATTCTACAAACTATAGAGCACATGGCTTATAGATTGTATAGCAGAACAATTTTCTAAGACAAAAACTGGAAAAATAATTATATAAGAAACTCTGCATCTTAGCTTATTATTTCCGGTGGAATCCCCAGATTATTGCAATTGGTAATGTCGTACCTTTGCAGATGAAAATATAAAAGTCAAAAAAGGCCAATGAGCTCTAGCTGAAAAAGCATCTCCTCCCCCGTAAGTACAGGGTTGAGGCCTTGAGGGTGTGGTTGTGGATTCAATACTATATTCATGCATGCATCTTACCATTAAAAAATAAAAGCAGATTAATTTGAAATAAAATTTATGCGTGAAATTCAAGGGCAATATTACTTGCCTCAATTGGAAAAACTTTACATATTTAATAACCATAATTTAAAAGTGCAACAGATTATTACTTCTCAGAGTAAAGTGGGTTGATTGCTGAAATAAATTCATTTGTAGTGCAGGGAAGATCATAAGCCTCCACAATAGCAGCTGCAGCTTCAAGTGGTGTCTTTCCTAAAGTCTTATGAACTTCTCTCCCATCCCATTGCTTTCCATACTTGCTCAAGAAACCGCCCAAAACATCACTTAAAAGGGCATCTGTCATCAAATTTAAAAATACAAATTATGACAAATTAAGAAAACAATCACTGATACGAATAGAAAGCAATCAGCTATTTTATGAAAATATGGTTGCAAACAGTACAGGACAACAAGAATCAAGATCAGTACAGAATATATTGAATATGATGGCTACATGCAAATAGAGATTGCAACGCTCTATTAAGTAGGGCCATGTCTGAACATTCATTGTTTACCAAACTTCACTGGACTTTGCTCGTGAAAATATCTAAACATCAATCAGTGTCAATTTGCCAGGAGCTTCTTCTTTTAGCTTTTTTAGCTCATTTATATATGTAGAGATTTCAAAGCTTCATTTTTTCTAAGTACAACTATACTTTAACCAACTTTCAACAAATCAGCAAAGTGCTCACCACACGTAACATAATGGAAAATAACAAAAGAAAATTTTAAAATTTAACAATGTTAAAAGCACAAACTAACCTGTATTAAGAAGTGTCCCATCCAAATCAAGGATAACACAAGATGCTAACTTCTTTAATGAATTCGCAATTGACATTTTAACAGTAAATCTTCCAGTTACAGCTATGCTCCCATTTCTGGAATATATATGAAAATGAGATAAAAACCCATTAAATATCAGCAAGAATCTAATACCAACATCTCATGGTTGAAAATAAAATGAACCAATTCATAACAGTATTTCGATTTTCGACTTTTTTTTTTTTTTTTCACCATCTCTTCTTAACCCAAATCTTACACAACTCAACTAACTCTTAAGCTACACCTTGTCATACATACAAGAAAGAAAACAATCCCTACAATTTTATTCACTCAAAATTATAAAGATCACCCAATTGAACCATCACATAGGCCATAGCACAATTCATGTTATGGGAATTGATACAAAGATAGTTCAAAACTATATTTTTCTGCCCCCTGGCTGGACCCATTTGATATTTCACAAAAATAACAAACATTAACATAAGATTAACTTCTTATTCATACTGGAATCGAGTTAGTTCAACTGTCTCGAATAAGAAACGCGGGTTTAAATAATAATAAAAATCTTGTTTTTACAATTCTCCAAAAGTTTTGCAATAAGAAAGGGGGCCGCAAAAGGAGCAAATGTGGTCGGAATAAAAAGAGAGAGAAAAAGAGAAACCTTAAGGAAATGAAATGCGTGGAAAAGTTTTTGAGAATCAATTCAGTGACTTACTGAGGTGAAGCACAAACAGAGTGTTTGGGTTTTGTATTGGAATTGAGATTTCCCTTTCCCTTTCCCTTTTCCTGAGGAGAGACCAAAGCGAGATTTGCTTTCCCGTTTCCGTTGGAATTGGCTGAGAAAATTACCGGGTTGTAGCTGCCCGTGCAATTCTTTAAGTATATGCCACTGAGGATATGCCACGTCAACATAAATAATAAAAATACCCACAAGAGCAAGCCGGTGACCCAAATGACTGAGAATAAGATTAGCAGAGGGAGAGTTTATTTTCACGGGCCTAGCTGATTGGGCTTTCAGAGCTTATATATATATATTCATAGTCTTTTGGTTGATTCTGCTTAGATAATAAGCTGAATCAAGAATATAGATTTTTAAATAAGAAATTAAAAAAAAAGTTATACGTAAATTAAATAAACAAAAAATTTGTACATGAAAGATTTAGAGTTTGTTTTTTAGTAAGGGAGTAGAGAAAAGTGAGAAAATATTTATTAACTTTGTATTTTACCTCAAGTAGCTCGCATCATCCAAGAAGCTAGGGTCAAGACTATTGCTTTCAACTTTGTATATTTTTCCATTTCTCAAAAAAAAAAAAAAAAAACTTCGTGTAGTCTTTTCATGCCGGGCAAGGGAATCTTAATGCTGACGTTAGAAAAATATTACGGAGTGAATAAGAAATTGACTTTTAATGTGTCCACTTGAATATGATATTGAAGTGATGAGAATCTTTAAGATCCATATAAGAAATGATAGAAAATACAAGTTTATATGCATGTGGATTGGACATTGGGTTGTGCTTTAGGCATGTGTGAATTGGGCCCTCTTGTCCAAATAATAATAATATTTTATTATTTTATTTCCATTCATTTCTATTCATTTATTTTGAAATATCCAATTAAGGTTACTTAATTCCACTTCATTTCATTCTTTTCTATTCATTTCCCTTACTTAAATACATTCAATTCCATTTCATTCTTTTCCATTCTCTTATGACCATTCTATTCTATTTCATTCCCTTATGAACTTCCAAACGAAGCTATTGAAAAAAGAGAATACATAAATGAGATGATATTCATAGAACATAAAGTAAATGAGAATATCATCTCACATGTTGAAAAAAGAGAATACAGAAATGAGAATATCATCTCTTATGTGCAACTAAATCACATGTTGAGGTCCTTCTCAAAAAAAAAAAAAAAATCACATGTTGAGGTCACTTCTTAGAGTTTTTTTATGGCCACGACAAAATCACAAAATTTTCACATAAACTGAGATGATATTCCACCAAAAGTCAAAATAAAATAAAGTACACCCGGATTCACCACAACTAAAAACAGGAGGTTTTGTCGTGGCCATATACTTTCTGGACTTTATATGTTTAAGTGCATTTGGTTTAAGAAAATTTTCAATAGATTATGAGGTCTTGGATTTATTAGCAACGTTATTAACTCCCTTTTGAACTCTCTGCTAGGCTCTTACCCCATTAATCTGAACATAAGAAATGGTAAGACGCTCAACTTTATATGTGTGTATCAAGATTATGATTCAGATCAGAAAGCAAGAAAAGGAATGGAACAGAAGAAGAAACAAGTGCAGAGATAAGATGAATGACAACTTAACATTGTAGTATTGGTTGTACAGTGTAACTTTGATTAAACGCTTGTAGTTTAGTGATGTATTTAATTGAGGATTGTTCACATGTGACTCAACTAACAAGCACACATGTTGTAACTGTTTCCGCATAGTTAGGGATATTTTTGTTTGCTCTGTTTTCTGTATTTAGTCTCAGATCACTGTACAGATTCATTCAATTTGAGTAATATACAATTTTTCTTCATTCCAATATTCTCTCTAGCTTGAGCTTCCTCTCTTCTTTCAGTTCTTTCATTTCTTGGCTCTCTGTACTTTCTCATATGGTATCAGAGCTTGACCCCTCGGTAATGGCGTCAAATACTACTTCGTCTTCTTCTACACGAGAGCTTTCTCCATTGGAAGATCCTGGAAGATCGTTTTTCTTGCACCATGGTGAATCTCTTGATGCGATCCTGGTTGTTCAACCTCTCACTGAGGATAACTACCCTAATTGGGCTAGAGCAATGAGGATGGCTCTAGATGCTCAGAGTAAGCTCGGATTTGTAGATGGATCCATCACTGCATCAATGGCGATTACACCACTTGAGAAAAAGGCATGGTCTAAGTGCAATTCAATGATCTCATCATGGATCTTGAATTCAGTTTCACCTCATATTACTGCTAGTGTCATTTACAGAGACACGGCTTTTAAGGTCTTGAATGCTCTCAAGAATCGATTCCTACAAGCAAATGGACTAAGGATTTCTCAACTTCAGAAGCAAATTTCCTCTGTGATGCAGGGAGATTCTACAGTGACAAGTTTCTTCACTGATCTTCAAGCTTCTTGGGATCAACTGTTGAATCTGAGGCATTTGCCATCGTGTTCATGTGGAAAATGTACTTGTGGTGTGAATGAGAAGATTGTGCATCTTCATCACCAAGATTCAATCATGCAATTTCTGAATGGATTGAACGATTGTTACTCACAAGTCAAGACTCAGATTCTCATGATGGAACCTGTTCCATTTGTGGATGAGACTTTTTCTTTGGTTATCCAGGAGGAAAGGCAATGAATTTCCAATGTTCATACCATTCCCTCAGTGGAATCCACTACTTTGGCTGTCAAGAATCAAGGCTCTTTTCCTGGCAAAAATTTCAAAGGGAATGTTGGAAAGGGAAGACCTATGTGTAGCTATTGTGGAAAGGTTGGGCATGTCAAGGAGAAATGCTATAAGCTTGTTGGGTTCCACCAGGCTACAAGCAAAAGGGGAGGCTTCCTATGGCTAATCAGGTCATGATGGATTGTGATCAAGCTCAGGTTGAGGCTGTGCATCAGAACAACAATTTCTCTTTTACTCCAGAACAGTATCAGCAATTAATTTCACTGTTGAATTCTCATGCATCCAGTTCTGGTAATTCTAATGAAGCAATTCACACAGCCAATTCTTCCATTTCAGGTATTTCAGATGATCTTTTCCTAAATTCCATATGTTTGAGTATAACACTCTATTTTTGCTGTTAATCCTTCAAACAAAACAGCATTTAGTCAAGATACTTGGGTTCTTGATACAGGTGCAACAGATCACATAGTTCATTCAATTGATTTGTTCACTAAAATTACTAGCTCTATAACCACTTTTGTTCAACTGCTTAATGGTGAAAGAGTTGTTGTCACACACATAGGAACTATTCAAGTAACTTCTAGTTTAATTCTTGAAAATGTCCTCTGTGTTCCTTCTTTCACTTTCAACTTGATATCCATTAGTCCACTAACCAAAAGTCTATCATGTTGCTTCATTTTTTTTCTGTCAAATATGTGTCTTATACAGGACATTTCTTGTTGGAAAACGATTGGAGTGGGTAAGCTGCATCATAATCTCTATCTGCTACAATCTTCAGAATCTTGCAAATCAGTTTCAATTGTTTCTTCTATATTAGGTTCTGCTTTCAATTCTTTTGCAAATAATGTTGTGGATATTCCTATTACCACAAAATCTTATCTTTGGCATCTTAGATTAGGTCATGTATCAGATGCTAAACTTCAGGTCCTATGTGATCTTCTTCCTGATATAAGCACTATACATAGTAATAAAGATTATGCCCTTTGTCCTATTGCAAAACACAAAAGACTTACATTCCCTTATTTTAATCATTTGTCTGCTAATGCTTTTGATCTCATTCACTGTGATGTTTGGGGTCCTTTTGCAAAATCCACTCATAATGGTTTTAGATATTTCCTCACCATTGTTGATGATGCAACTAGATCAACATGGGTCTATCTTATGCAGTCCAAATAAGAAACTAAACCCTTATTGATTTCCTTTTACAAAATGATATCAACACAATTTCAGACCAATATTAAAGCAATTAGAACTGATAATGCTCATGAATTTTTCCTTAAAGAATTCTATGCTGCTCATGGGATTATATATCAACATTCTTGTGTTGTCACTCCACAACAAAATTCTGTTATGGAGAGGAAACATCAACACATTTTAAGTATTGCTAGAGTATTAAAATTTCAGTCTAATGTGCCTATTTCCTATTGGGGTGAATGTGTTTTGACTACTGTATACATCATCAATAAACTGCCTTCTTTCATTTTATAAAATAAAACCCCTTTTGAGAAACTTTACAATAAACCACCTTCTTTTGTTCATTTAAAGGTTTTTGGGTGCCTTTGTTTTGCCTCCACCTTATCTCATAACAGATCTAAATTTGATCATAGATCTATTCCCTGTGTTTTTCTGGGTTTCCCATTTGGTGTCAAAGGTTACAAATTACTTAATCTGGTCACTAAGAAAATTTTTGTCTCTAAAGATGTCACCTTTCATGAGACTGTGTTTCCTTTCATTTCATCCACTTATTCTTCCTCACCTCACTCAAATATCACTTTTCCTCACCTTTTTCTTCCTTTAGATACCTCTAACACCTCCCAATCTGCTTTGTTTGATTCTCCTTTAGCACCTCATTTTGATTCTGTAATCACTCAGCCCATTCCTGATCCTGATTTTTCTGTTTCGCCTTCTAATCCTTTACTACACTCTCCATCACTGACCATACTGTTATTTCTTCAACTCCATCTTTGAGGAAATCCACTAGAGTGTCTAAGCCTCTTTCCTATTTGCAAGACTATAAGTGCAGCAATGTTATTACTAATCAGTTTGACCATTCCAATCAAGCCATCAAGTCTGGTTCAGCCTCACACACCTCAGGTACAAAATACCCCTTATCACATTTTCTTGGTTCTTCTACTTTATCTCCATCCTATGCCCATTTTTGCTCTCTTATCACTGCTGTCTCTGAACCAAATTCCTATCATAAGGCTGTCCAAGATCCTAATTGGCAAACTGCAATGGCTGCTGAGATTGCTGCCTTAGAATCCAACCAAACTTGGTCTCTTACTCCCTTACCATCTCATAAAAGGGCCATTGGGTACAAGTGGGTCTATAGAGTAAAGTATAAAGCTGATGACACAGTGGAAAGGTATAAGGCTCGTCTTGTAGCTAAGGGGTTTACACAGCAGGAGGGTTTGGACTTCACTGACAAATTTTCTCCAGTTGCTAAAATGACCACTGTTAAAACTTTGCTTGCCATTTCTGCTGTGAGGGGTTGGCACCTAACTCAGCTTGATGTTAACAATACTTTCCTTCATGGAGAGCTTCATGAGGAGGTTTACATACAGCTGCCTCCAGGATTCCACAGCAAGGGGGAGAACATAGTGTGCAGGCTTAACAAATCCTTGTATGGCCTTAGGCAGGCTTCAAGGCAGTGGTACTCAAAATTTTCATTCACTATTCTCAAATGTGGATTCAAACAGTCAAGATCAGATTACTCCCTTTTCACCAAGAAGTTTAATCAGTCATTCATAGCACTTTTAGTCTATGTGGATGATATTCTTATAGCTAGCAATGATGTTCAAGCTGTTGAGGAATTTAAAGTGTTCCTGGATCAAGAGTTCAAACTAAAGGATCTTGGAAATTTAAAATTCTTTCTTGGCCTTGAAGTGGCAAGATCAGATAAAGGTATTTCCTTATGTCAAAGGAAATATGCCTTGGAAGTGCTCAAAGATGCAGGCATGACAGGTTGCAAGCCTAGCAAAGTTCCTATGGAGCAAAACTTAAAGTTGAGCAAATACCATGGGGAGTTGTTGACTGATCCTGGCATTTATAGAAGGCTGGTTGGCAGGTTGATATATTTAACCATTACCAGACCAGACATCACATATTCAGTGAATAAGCTGAGCCAATTTCTATCCAAACCAAGAAAACCTCACTTGGATGCAGCCTATAAGGTGTTACAGTATATCAAGGGAAGTCCTGGACAAGGTATCTTATTATCATCCAACTCAGATTTGCACTTAAAGGCATTCACAGATGCAGATTGGGCATCTTGTGTTGACACCAGAAGATCCACCACTGGTTATTGTGTCTTTTTAGGTAATTCTCTGGTTTCATGGAAGTCTAAAAAGCAATCTATAGTATCCAGGTCTTCTGCAGAAGCAGAATATCGAGCCATGGCAGTGACTGTGTGTGAGATGACTTGGATATTAGCTTTGTTGAGAGATTTAGAGGTGTATGATCCCAAAACCTGCAATGCTGTTTTGTGATAACCAAGCAGCTATATATATTGGTGAGAATCTTGTGTTTCATGAGAGAACTAAACATATAGAGATAGATTGTCACTTGGTCAGAGAAAAGGTTGAAGATAAAGTCATAAGATTGTTTTTCATTCCTACTCGCTCACAGCTAGCTAATCTGCTTACAAAAGCACTCAGTGGTCAACAATTGAAGGTTTTACTTGCCAAGATGAACATTGTGAACATTCATAGTCCTGATTGTCATCTTGAGGGGGCGTATCAAGATTATGATTCAGATCAGAAAGCAAGAAAAGGAATGGAAAAGAAGAAGAAAGAAGTGCAGAGATAAGATGAACGACAACTTAACATTGTAGTTTTGGTTGTACAGTGTAACTTTGATTAAAAGCTTGTAGTTTAGTGATGTATTTAATTGAGGATTGTTCACACGTGACTCAACTAACAAGCACACGTGTTGTAACTGTTTCCGCATAGTTAGGGATATTTTTGTTTGCTCTGTTTTCTATATTTAGTCTCAGATCACTATACAGATTCATTCAGTTTGAGTAATATACAATTTTTCTTCATTCCAAGATTCTCTCTAGCTTGAGCTTCCTCTCTTCTTTCAGTTCTTTCATTTCTTGGCTCTCTGTACTTTCTCATAGTGTGCAAAGAAATTGCTAGTATATAAGATCCACTTGATGGGATCTTTTCTTGATGTTGTTGTAATCTCTTGTATTTGTTTCGAGAAAATTGTTGAAACTCATTATTATATAGTGTACGATTTTACTTGTCTAGGTCCGGTGCCTTTTCCATTCATATTGGATGGTGATCCATATGAAAATTCATTGTCTTATTTGTGGATTTATATAGTGTTTGGTTCATTTATTTGAAGTTCCAGTGGATTTGAGACTTCCAGTTAGCAGTACCAATGAGTTCCAGTTAGCTCAAATGCTCAATTAGTAAAGTCTGTTGTCATCGAATAAGAGATCTGAAGTTCAAACCATGTCTATACCAAAAACCAACTCATGTCTTAGCATGATAACAAGAGCAATAACTATAGAGCTGACGTTATATGTTTAAATTCTACGTATCTACTGCACAACTGAGTGAGGGCCCTAATCACAATTTTCTAATACTAGTTAATTTGGCCTCTTGTTTTGGAGGTTTCCACTTTCCATGTTGTATAACAAACACAAAGCAACTAAAACTATAGGGCGGTGACTTCTAGGCATGCCTTTTAACTCTTTTTAAGTATTTGGACCTTGATCCCTTTAACTCTTTTAAGTATTTGGACCTTGACAACCAATATTTATATTGGGGAAAGTCATTTTTCTTAGAAAACCAAGTGAATTATGACAAAATGAAAGCGGATTCAGTGCAACATAATGATAATTCCAATATACCAACGCCACCAAGTAAGCAACAACAAATAGAGGACTGCCTAGGCAGAGAATGACTCTGCATTTTGATGCAGCTTATTATTGATGGATTATTTGTTATTTGCTGATAGTATGTTAAAATGTAACTGTAATTAAAAAAGTTGTATATAAACAAGTAAGCTAAAAAGTCAAAGAAAATGTTGATGACAAACCGATCAAGATGTCTTCTTAGAAATCTTTGGAGCTTTTTTTTTTTTTGTTTTCTCTCTGAGTCCTAGGGCCATTTGGGTGGTGGAATCACTGGAATGTTATGGATAAAGTTTTTTATGGATGATATCACTGACTTGATTGCCAGATCCAGAGCGTGTAATGGGTTCTGTTAGATTCATAAGAAATTAAGAATCATGGCTGTGGCTACTGATCTCCATTATTAAACAGTTGGTTGAGTTTGAAATTTGATAGCTCAGAGTTATAAATGTGTTAAAAAGAAGGTTTTGGTTTTGTATACCTGGAGCCATAAGGCTCTGCATGTGTCAAATATCAGTTATCAAAATTCATCTCTATGTCCCTAATATCAAATCATCAAAAGAGTCATTCATATTGATAACTGATAATTGACACCTGCAGAAATGTTATCTTTGTACTACCAAAAGAGTCATTAGAGACATATTGAAATTTTTCAAGAACCAAAGTAAGCTATATGTTTCTAACTTTAATTCTTTTTCTTTAAAAAAATAAAAAACGTGCATATTCTTACTTCTCTCTCTCTCTCCCTCTCTAGAACCAGATAATCAAATACTCAGTGATAACCAAGTTTGCATTCAGGTGATGTTTCTAGCCTTGAAATTCTTGTTCTAAAGACTCCATCATGCTTCAATCAAATAAACGATTTTACGACAAAATACATTAAAAACAATTTTATAACATGTGAAAGATTTTTTAAAGTATGTGGAGGCAGCATGTCAGGTTAATCATTGATAAAATTAAAATAAATAAATAAATAAATTGTCTCTAATCTATGGCCGCGTTTTTACAAACGTGGCCCAAAAAAAGGCGGCCCAAAACCCCCGCGTTTTTCAATATATTGAAAAAAAGGGGGTTCAGAATAATAGTTGGAGTTACAATACCATATGGGATCCTTGAGATGAGAAATGATTTCCTCTTCGACCAAGTTGTCAAGCTCAAACATCCAAGACTTCCTAAACTTTACAAATCATCCAATTAAAGCACTTACATGATCCTTAAATTGATTAACAATAGCATCTGTTGAAGTCATTTTTTTGTTTGGTCCGTCAACAAGCCACTCAAACCAAATGTTCAATCGATATATGGTTCAGAAAACTTAAAAATTAAACTATTACAAATTCAAAAGTATAGTGCAAAGAGATTAGACAAGAGAAGATGGCACCACTTTCATACATCCACGAATTCGATGGTGTAATAGAAGTTTAGAACAAGCTTAATATTAAGAAGATGACACTACTACATTTTGAGGACAGACTATTGAAAAAGCTAGATCATAAAGTTATGTTCAGGAAGGAAAATCTCTATATATGAACTAATGTGATAGTAATATATGAAATTGTTGTTAATGAGAATTCTGACAGATCCTCAAGAGAACATAACCACAGCATTTGGAGAGGATTTTTGGAATGATAAAATTAGTTGAGTGACCTACAGAAATTCACGTGCCTCCACAAGAGTCGGGGTTTGATTAGTAGCCTCTCTTTTTTCATATATAACCATCTTCTCTAGCACCCTTGCATGCTTAAGCAGAAACTGTAGAAACCCAAGTACAAATGACAACCCAAAACACTTTGCATCGAAACCAACAATCTCAACTGTCTTAAGATGCAGAGATAAACACTCAAATCTCCTCTTCGATTTCCAAAACTCCTCGTGATCGAAGTTATAATCATTGACAAATTCTGGCTTAAACTCCAACTGCAAATGAACATTAAGTTAAGGGATAGATAGTTGAAATTTCCAATGTTAATTCCTTTGTCCAAAATATAAGTATATATCTTAAAGCAAGTGGAAAGGAGGCTCTAGAATTTTAAGGATCATCTCCATTTGAAATGGACCAAATTCATTGTTTAAATAAGATATTGCAAATCTAATTGTGTATCTAGTGTCAAGTTATTTAATATTAAATGACGTGGCACTCTATACTCAGTTAGATAAGAGGAAAAAAATCATAGTCGTGAAATTGATGAAAAGGATCATGTTCTGTTGGGGAGGGAGTCTGACTTACTTGCATAGTGCACATTCCAACCCCCAAAATTTTCCTTTTTGGATTGTACAGGGAAAATAGGACATTTTAAAAATCACTTTGACAAATAAGGTTGGATGAGATCAAATAGAAGAAGTAAATTGCTAAGTTTATGTCAACTTTGTATTGTAAAACATCACTAGGGAAAAAAGGGGAGGAAATTCTGATCAATCACCTTAGAGTTGCAGGAGCCTACCAAGTTTACAACCAGTTTCTCCAAATCAGGTGAACTTTGAAGGAGGTTAGTGATCCCTGGAAGGTCCCATTTGTTAAGCTCTGTGTCTAAGACCAAACATTTGCGCTCTGCCGATGGAGATGGCAAAGTTTTCGCTTCCAATATTGTCAAGAGACTCAAGACCTAAGCACATTCAGACAAAAACAAAAACAACATGACGGCTTAGCATAGATAAGTTTTCAAATGCCTGAGAAAATATGCTTTCATACCATGTTCAAACAAGAATGATCAATTTTGGCAAAGAGAAAGGAAATTGGCTTCATTACTAGTTGATAAAATGATGTTATTGAACATTCTTAACAGGTACCTTCCCAGACCGCCACCAAAGAAAAATAGAAAATATGATTTGCATTAAACTGTGAATTCTGTTTTTAACTTTTTAATTAAACTGTGAGCTGACATAGTTTAGTTAGTACTTTCTTCTATTACGGGTTTAATTAGTAGTTTCTCCTATTACAGGGTTTGAGTCATCGACTAAGACAACTATATTATAAAACTTTTCCAACTTATCAGTGAAGATAACCATTTTTTGTGTTCATAGATTGAACCTTTTCCAAAATCATATCATCAATGTCACCATGGCCATTATCCTTTATACATTAAAAGCTAATCACACAAATTAGAAACGTTTAATAGATAGAATAAGAGAACATCTATAAAGGTAGAATATGCTGAAGAATCAAGAAGGTCCTCTTGATCAACTTCAAATATATTCTTTCGTTTTCTTATATGCATTAAAAGAAGGGGAAAAAAACTTATAAACTGTTACTTCGATGAATTTAACCACATATATTGACTAACACAACAAAACGATGTTATCTTTTCCAAAATACAATTAAATTCAATCATATGATTTATTGATTAATGCAATAATTAACATTATTGAATTTAAGTGAGAAACCTAAGATAGAGGTTGTACCTAAGTTTTAGTCTTGAAAAGAAAACATACAATAAACTTCGATCTTTTAAGTATAAACCTTACCTGAAGACACCAGGTTGATATGGTGATTTTGGGAACATGAAGAAGCGATACAAGAAGTTTCGTTAACACACACCGATTCTTTGAGTAACAAGATTCTCTTTCATTATCAGTCATTGTCCTCTCGAAACTGAGTTTAGCTTCAACCAAAGATGATACATTCCTCAACCGAAACCTCCTTCTATACATTAACCCGGATATACTTAGCGACCGAAGATTAGGAGCCAAAATTACTACTACAGAAAAGTCTTCACTGCATAGATCTTTACCTCCATCTAGCTCTAATTTTTGCAGGCTTGTAGATTTAATAGTGACCACATTCTTACCTTTCTTACCTTGAAACTCAAAGTTATACAATCTCAAATCTGTAAGAGCAGGACTACCCAACAAAATCTTACGTATCATATCACGGGTCAACCTAGCATAACCAATACATAATACTTTGAGCGAAGTCCAACGAATACAAGGTTTTGGTTTAAACTTACAACATCTTAGAGCCAATGTCTTTAACGACGAGTGAGTGCATAAACTTTGAGACAACCTATAATGATCATAATGGGGCATCTCTGTACTATCAAGTTCTAGATAGAGGTTTTCAACATTGTGGGTTGTTGCGAAGTTAGCCCAGTAGTCCACGTAACACTCGAAACGTTGTGTGTATCTAAAGTCGGTGATGTGAAACTTGTCTAACTTGTGAGAACGGTATAGGGGTAGGGTTTTGCACACGGAGACAGCGAAGTCAGTGACATGCTCTGAATCTTGATGGTCATAGAAGGATAAGCCTGAGGCAAAAGTCCATAACCAGTTCCATCTTTTTGATATATATGAGGCTTCGATGGCTTCTTCTGTGGGCAAGAAGGAGAGGATGTGGTGGAGAATGGAGTCTGGTAAGTCGCTGATACGGTCAAGGTGTCTTTTGATACACACACAATTGCTATTGCTTCTTTCTTCCATGACCCAAAAGTCTTCTAAGGTCTTCGTTGATTCTAGGTTTTCTAGGGAAATTGGTGATCTTCAAAATACTGGCTCACTATTAATTATAGAAAATTTTGAAGGAATGTGATAATGTGGTATCTGCCTCTCTGGCATAAATGGAGAGAAGAGCCCATTTAAGTTTAATGGGCCAAGAGATGGATTTTGTAAAGAGCTTACGTATGGGCCAAGAGATGGATTTTGTAAAGTGGGCTCTGAGTACTTGCAAAATTCATGAGCCTATGAGTATGCCCACCTAGGGATGGCAATGGCATGGCGGGGTCGAATGATTTTTCTGCTCTATCTCTGCCTCTTGGAGCCCACAGAGCACCGCACCCTATATTGTAAAATTATACTTTTTGTTAATTAGTCTTACAATTATTATAATTTTTTTTAATAAAACTTATTTCATTCATAAATATATACTTCAACAAATTAGAACTAAATTTATCCCATCAAATTCAATTAAATTTAAGCAAAAACTGAAATATATTATCCAAGTGTTTATAATTATAACCCTTGTTAACGTGAGGCAAGGCGACATCCCATCAAATTCAATTAAATTTAAGCAAAAACTGAAATATATTATCCAAGTGTTTATAATTATAACCCTTGTCAACGTGAAGCAAGGCGGGGACAGGAATTGGACGGGGTGGGTCTAAAATGTCTAAACTCATCCTCGTCCCACCTTGTGGTATGGGGCTAAAATCTCGCCTCATCCTCACCCTCACTCCACCACCTTTGTAGGGCAGGAAAAACTTGTGCAAGGCAAAGCGTGAAAGAGCAAGTCAAACTGGGCAGGGCAAAATTGCCATTTCGACCCATGTGCAATTACAAATAATACCCAAGAATCTATTGTATATCTCCTAATAGTTTGTTACATGAAAGCATAATGAAGTCAATTTAGCTAAAATTTTATATTATTAAGTGGATTATAAATATTTATGATAGTAATTAGTATTTAGAGTGTGGACTATGGTGTGATTTTTTTTTTTTTTTTTTTTTTTTTTGTATGGTACTCTATACTTTCAAGAAATCAAATACTAGGTAAATTTTTTTTTCACTTTTTTTTTCTTTTGTAAAAGAATTCACTTTGAATAAAGAGATTGTGGAGTGATTTATCTTTTTCTTTTATCTTTTCCATTTTTTTTGAGATGGTAATTAGTATTTAGAGTGTAGATTGTGGAGTAATTAGTATTTAGAGTGTGGATTGTGGAGTGGCTTTAAAAAAATCAAGTATTGTGAACAAAAGCATTTGATCATAGCAACTTTTTAAAGTTTGTGAATTCGTATTATTTTTTGGTCCATTCAGCAAGCCATTGAATTCAAAAGTTCAATCGATATTCAGGACCGTCAAAGAACTAGGAAATTTTCCAAAATTCAAAAGCAAAGTACAAAGTGATTAGACGAGAGAAAATTGCATCATACAATTGCACTTATCAAGTACCAACGAATTGGATAGTTCATTAAAACAAGCTTAATAGCAAGAAAAATATGACATTACTACATTTTGAGGATAGGCTATTGAAAAGTTTGGTCATAAAATTCTGATCTGGAAGGAAAACCTCTATGCATGAGTTAATGTAATAGTGATTAATGAATCTGTTGCTTATGAGAATTCCGATAAATCCTCAGGAGAACAAAACCACAGCATTTGGAGAGGATCTTTGGTACGATAAAAATAGTTGAATGACCGGCCTGAAGTAGTACTACCCTCTCTTTTTCCATATATAATTATCTTCTTTTAGCACGGTAGCACCCTTGCATGCTTAAGCAGAAATTGTACAAGTCCAGTTACAAATTTCAAACCAACACACCTTGCTCCAAAGCCAACAATCTCAACAGCCTTGAGATGCAAACGCCCAAATGTCATGTCCTGCGATTTCTAGTACTCCTCATGATCAAAGTTACTCTGTATAGTCTGGGGGAAACTCAAACTAAAAGATAGACAATAAGTTAGGGATACATATTGAACTTTGCTATGTAATTTCCTTTAAAAAAAAATACAAGGATATATCTTAAAGCACGTGGAAAGGCTCCAGAAGGGAAAAAAATTCCAATTGAAATTGGACATTTTAAAAACCACTTTAACAAATAAAGTGAGATAGATCAAATAGAAGTGGTAAGATACTAAAGTTTTTATGAACTTTATATTGTAAAATATAACACTGGAAAAAAAAAAAAAAAAAATAAATAGAGGAAGTTCTGACTAAAAATTAAAAACTCACCTTGGAGCCGTAGGACGGCACAAGGTTTATAGCTAATTTTATCCCGGGAAGGTCCTACTTACCAAGCTTTGTGTCCAATACCAAAGTTTTGAGCTTTACTAACGGATATGGCCAACTTTGCATTTTCAATATTGTAAAGATCTCAGCAAATCAAGAGAGAAGCAAGAGAGTTTAGCATTGATAACTTTTCAAATGACTGAGAAAGTATGTTTTCATAGCATGTACAGACAAGAATATTGATCGTTCTTAGCAAAGAGGAAGCTAGTGGGCTTCATTACTGGTTGATACAATGAAGTTATTGACCTTTCTCAGTTTCTTTGGTAGCCACCAAAGAAAAATAGAAAAGACCTAACGACATGATTTGCACATCCTCAAATTTACAAGGTGACATAACTTGGGTATAAGATCTTATATTGCAAAATTGAGGTGCAGTTACTTTGGTGACTTTAATTACGTACATAATTGTATTAACTAATGCAACGAAACAATATATCTTTTATAATAACAATTAAATTCAAATTTCCTGGTTAGTCAATACAACTATATTATTCAATTTAAGTGAGAAACCTAAGATACAGTTAGGTGTTGTACATTTTACCTAAGTTTTAGCCTTCAAAGAAAACATACAAAAGAATTTGTGTATTAAATAATGGGCCAAGAAAGTATGTAAAACCTCACCTTAAGACACCAAGCTGATATCCTAAGTTTAGGAACATGAGGAAGCTTTAAAAGAAGACGCACTAAATCAATCTGATCGATCATGTAACAGCTGTTTCTTCCATATTCAGTAATTGTGTCAACTGAAACCTCTTTTTGTTCATAAACCCAGAAATGTTTAGCGACTGAAGATTAGGAGCCGAAATTTCTACTATAGCAGAATCATCATCACTATTGGCAAGAACTTTTTCTCCAACTAACTCTAATTTTTTCAGGCCTGTGAAGGTATGATCACTTTGTAACCTTTAAACACAAAGTTACACAATCTCAATTCTGTAAGAGCAGGACTACCCAACAAAATATTCTGCATCATATCATGGCTTAACCTTGCATAACCAATCCATTGTACTTTAAGCGTACCCCAACAAATAGTAGGTTTTTTTGTAAAGTGACAAAACCTTCGAGACAAGGTCTTTAACGTCGAACTTGTTCATAAACGTCGAGGGAACAAGTAACTCGAACCAGATGTTTCGAATTCTAAATAGAGCTTTCTGACTTTGTGGATTGTGGCGAAGCAAAACCACTTGTTCACTTCAGAAGCGTAACTAGTTTTATATTCAAAGTCAATGAGAAACTTGTCTAACTTACTAGAAGAACTGTATAGCTCTAGAGTTTTGCACACGAAGGCAACGAAATCAGGGGCACGTGCTACGCTAGGAAGGTTAGAAGTATAAGTCATAGGCAAAAGTCCATAACCAGTTTCATCTCTTTGATAAAACGCTGGTTCTGATGGCGGCTTCTGTGGCCAAGGAGAGGATGTGGTCGAGAATGGAGTCGTGTAAAGGGCTGATATATAGGCATAATTTATTCATAACTCAAGGTATTTACTAAATAATAAGCATATTTATAGACATATACCCATTTTAATTTTAAACATACTTATAAACATATATATCTTAAGCATCTTTATAAACATAAGCAACAATAACTATTTTATTCAAACACTTGTTCAACTTCACCCACTCTGATGTTATTTTGGGTAATTTTTATTTTAAAATTTTATTTTTATAACTTCACTTATAACATTGTGGGTTCTACCTTATACGATAAAGTAAAGTTGAGCATAAAATATCTAGCTTTGAAATAGGGATCACTTCCTCCCTTTCAATTGCTATCTAAAATAAAATTTCAAACATGCATACATATACACACACACACACACACATATATATATATATATATATATATATATAACAATGGTTAAAAACAACAACAGTAAACTTTACAAGTTTTTCCTTTCCTAGATTTCCTATAATACAATTACACGTGCTCTTTTACCTTCTAATGGAGGCCTTAGGGTTCCATAGCAATATTTTGGTAGTGTTTACGATCTCAAATATTTAGAAGATGGTTGGTGGGGGAAAAAAAAAAGACCTCTTTTATCGACATCATTTAGTAAAATAAAGAAAGAGGAGCTCTTAGCAATTATTTATATTAAAGAATAAAATAGGCGGGTATAATTTTAAAATTAGCATACAAATGTAACAATTCCTTCTAATTAACCTCCTATGATTTGTTACGAAATTTGTGGACAGTATTTCTCCATAACACAAAGAATTTACTAATTGATAAACACATTTAAGACATATAATCATATTAACAAAGTTGACTACAAGCTTAATTGTTACCTAAGGTTACAATTATACCAAATATCTCTTTATTTTTGCGAATTTAATTTGCCAAATCCACCGTTGTATTTTATATTCTTCTTATATTCTTCATGTTTGCAAAATTTCAAGAAAATCAAAATTAATAGCGATGTCATCAATTTAATGTTTAAATTTCAAGTCTTGCCAATCTAAAATAATGCATAAAAAATAAGTTTATAGATCGAATAGTAAATTACATCCAATTGGTATGAAATTTGACATTTGTGTTAAGAACATAAAGAACATGCAATTTAACGGTTAGATATTTAAAAAATGTAACCATGCTAATTTAAATTTTTTTTAGAGAGTTGTAATCTTAGGCAACAACTAAGTTTGTAGCCAAATTTTGTCCTAACCATATACTTATAAACATACTTATAAACATATGTATTTCAAGCATATTTATACACACACTAGAAACAAAAATTATTTTACTCTCACTTATTGAACTTCACCACTCTAATGTTATTTTGGGTAAATATTATTTCAAATTTTATTTTTGTCAACTTCATTCCGGTTCCACCTTATAGGATTGATGAAGTAAAGTTGAGCAAACAAAATCAAGATTTTAAATAGAGATCTTTCCCCATTTTCAATTGCTATCTACAAAAGATTCCTATAAATTTTTTCAATTTCTAAAAATTTTCTTTCATAAGAAGTGTTCTCAATTTTTTTGGTTTAAATATAAATACAATAATAAGAGTTGAGACACAACCACGGCAGATTTTGTTCTTATTGAAGTTTCCAATAAAGCAACCATATAATAGGTAGAAAGAAATATTGCATAAAGGATATTGATCTTTTTCAAGATCTATGAGCAAGAGAGATCCCTAAGTATGCATTTGGAAAAAGAGATGAATAGATAGGTTGTAGCCAACTGAAGGAAGGATGCTAACGTGCCTCTGCAATCTTTTTAAAGCATGAAGTGCCTTAATATTCTAATATTTGTAAAGGCGCCCTACCTTATCTAAACGTAAAGGGTCGGTTTTAGCTCGTTAGTACCTATACAATATAATAATTGAAGTTTCTTTATAATTAATTGGGCTTGTCTCTTATTGTAATACGTTGTTAGGGTACATGTTTTTACACCTATTTTTATTTAATTACCATCTATCTATGCTGAAACATCGCCAATAAATTATTGGGCCCCTCTATATATATTCTTTTTACCCTATTATCATGCTAACCCATAGCTATACTTCGTGTCACCACAAAATTGTGTCACAAATATAAAATATTATAAAATCCAATATTTTGTAAGGCCTATAGTTCAAACTCATGCTGAAATTATTTTATTGAAGGGGTTCAAATCTCAAGATCAAAAAACATGATTAAAGTCCATGACAAATTATCTATCAATAAGTCCAGTTCTCACTAGTAATATCAAAAAAATTCAATTCTCATTAGCAATATTAAAAGTTCGGTTCTCACTGGCAACATTAAAACCCTAATTCTCACTGGCAATATTAAAAGCCTAGTTCTCACTGACAACATCAAAAAACCCAGTTCTCACTAGCGATATTTAAAAGCCCAATTCATATTGGCACTATTTAGTAAACAGCCTAATATTGTTGATACTTAGGAAATACCATATGATTAAATTACCTGTGCCCATAACTGCAATTGATTTAAAAGCTTGAGAACTCGAAATTACTTATGTATTTCCTAAACTCATGGGAAATTATGATTTTTTTATTCTATGGTCACTATTCATTTCACTTTCATAATGCTATGATAGTCATTCATCCTACAAGCTCATCATTAAAATCATGATATGATTATTGGTTCTTGTTAGGCATCGTAAACATTACCTATGCTATTCTAAACAAAAACCATGGAATTCATTATTTAAAAATAGTAAATATTATTTATTTACCTGGCTTTTAGAAATAGTTAAGCTATGTTCATATGATTGACTCGTGTGATCATTTGCTTGATTGCTTCATATAATTTTCACATAATAGGTTAACTGGCATAATTTGGAATAACTGGTAAATTTACTAAGTAAACATCAACTTGCGACTAAAACTTATTAATCGCTTGTTAATCTTAATTGAGTGTAGGTATGAAAACTATATCAGGCATATCAGCTCTACTTTATATAGGTTTTTCTTACTCCAAAAGGGGAAAAGATAGGGATAAGTTTTTCTCGTCTCAAATTGAATATGCATGTGTATACAATTTAATATTTTACAAGTGGCATATATACGTAAGTTATCTATATTGTTACTCGTTTCGGCTGGAACGGCCGGAAGGTGCCTTGTCCGGTGCAGTTGGGCCCCCATTCCGTTCTGCCTCAAATTCCGGCCTGTTCCGGCCTGTTCTGGTTTTCCGGCCGAAATTCCGGCGTTCCAGCTGAAAATGGTGTTCCGGTCCGGAAATTAACATCAATAAAATATACTGAAATTTTAGCAAAGTTGCATGCCCTTTTTAGTGAATTTACTCTCTTAGTTGCCCTAAATTCTTCTGAATCTCTCCGTGCTTATCTCTCTGGCCTCTAATCTCACTTTTACTGTCACTCTCCATTGTCTCCAAGCCTCCATCTCACTCTCCCTCACGGCTGCTCAACACTTTACCACTTCAGCTCACTCTCACTCTCTATCTCACAGGTCTCTAATCACAGGTCTCTAATCACAGGTCTCTCTTTTGGTTTTGAAAATCTTTTCCTTTTCGAGTCCTCTTCATTAACTATAGAAAATGATGGAAGTCCTGTTTTTGATGATGATGATGATGATGATGTTGCCATGACCAATGTCCCTGACCTTAATGATTTTCTTTTATTGATACTGAGCGGGATTAGTTTCTCTTTTTTCTTTTGAAACCAGCGGGGTTAGTTTCTTAGATGGCTTTGTATTTGGTTTGTTTAAATTAAGTATTTCCATATGGTTTGTTTAAATCATGTATAAGACTTTATGAATTCTTTTTTGTTTAATCATGTATGAGATGTTATGAAGTATGGACTTTTTAGGATGACAGTATGAGGTTTTATGAGCCTAGTATTTTTTTTAAGTGCAATATTTCTTTTATGCATTTGTGGTTTATATATATATATATATATATATATATATATATCCGGTGCGTAACGTCGGAACGGTGCACCGGGACACATCGGTACCAGAATATTCCGTTCCCATAGCCAATCCGAAACGGTGTTCGAAACGGAATTCAAAACTTTAATTACTACGCTCCAATTAAGCCACATCAGTTACCATATCATCCACATATTTCTAACATTTTCTCTCCCATTATTAACAAATTTTCTCTTTATTAATTTCTCACTTTACAATTACACTCTCTCTAATATTTCCCTCTCACGCACCTTTACATTTTATCTCCCCACTACTCTATAACGTAATGTTACAATTCATCCATCTTTTTATCTTCTTTTTACTTTGACTGCTCTTCTCTTGTTTTATTTACTATAAATTTTGTTATTTTCTCTTCTATTCAATCCATATTTTGCTCGTACAAAAAGGTGAATACTCTCTCTTTAAAGTTATTTATAAATATATACCCAAAAAAAAAAGTAACAAAATATAACATCAGGGTGAATTTTGGTGTGGCCGGGAGACAATTCCCCCTGCTCTACTTACATCACATGTTTTTTATGCTAGAAATATGACCCTTAACCACCGCGCACCCTTAGTGCGGTGGTCACTCCACAAGTATAAATGTCTGTAGGAGGGTAAGGGTCAGGGTTCAAGTCTCTAGGAAAGAGTTTTACACACATATACACTTAGATTAAGTTAGAATAGATTTTCTATCTTGTATTAAAAAAAAAAAAAAAATATATATATATATATATATATATATATGACCCTTACCCTTAAATTATAGAGACCACATGACAAAAGCATTTGATCATAGCAACTCTTTCAAGTTGTGAGTTTTCGTATTATTTTTTGTTCCGTCCAGCAAGCTATTGAATCCAGAAGTTCAATCGATATTCAAGACCGTCACGGAACAAGGAAATTTTCCAAAATTCAAAGGCAAAGTACAAAGTGTTTAGAAGAGAGAAAATTACATCAAAACTGCAATTTATCAAGAACCAACGAATTGGATAGTTCATTAAACAAGCTTAATAGCAAGAAGAAGATGACATTACTACATTTTGAGGATAGACTATTGAAAAGTTTGGTCATAAAATTCTGATCTAGAAGGAAAATCTCTATGCATGAATTAATGTAATAGTGATTAATGAATCTGTTGCTTATGAGAATTCCCATATATCCTCAGGAGAACAAAACCACAGCATTATGCTATGTAATAGTGATTAACAAAGTAAATTTTCTTCTTATGTCCTTGGAATTGTATTTGTTGCTATAATATGCTTGAATTATGGATTTTTATTTTAATTGCTTTGGTCATTACAGGATGATTTCAAAAGGGAAAGAACAACCAAAAATTGATATAATGTGATCATCATGCAATTATTTGTTGTAGTGTTTCCTTCTCTCATAGCTATAGATTTGGTATGAAGACTGTTATCTTTGTTTTGATCAACGAAAGACCCCACACCAGTGCAGCACAACTGTTTTTTTTTTTTTTTTTTTTTTCGTAAAATCAGAATGAGGTATATGCAAAGGGATGTAATGCTATAAAGTTCTTTATGTTTTGCTTTTTGGAAAGTTTCCATATCTATAAACTGGTTGTTGGTCATAACCTGCCCTCTACCTAAAGCTGAGACACAATGTCACTTCATTTTTTTCAGTAAAAATGGTAGGTGTATTGTATGACTATCAAGCCATTTGAAAGCTACCTAAAGGAGAAAAAATAAAGATAGAATAAAGTTTGTTAAGTGCTAAATTAGCTATGATAATTTCTATTTCTATAGACTGGTTTTTTGGTCATATCCTACCCTCTACTTAAAGTTGAGAAACAATGTCACTTCATCCGAATAATATGTTGTCTTTTCTTTTAGTAGAAATGGTAGGTGTATTGTAGGACTGTCAAGCCAATTTTGAATGCTACCTAAAGGATAAAAAATAAAAATAAAATAAAGTTTGCTAAGTGCTAAATTAGCTATGATAATTGACGATAAGGTTAGATTTGGGATTGGTTTATAATTTCATGGTTGTAACTAGAAAACACATCAGACTTGAATTGGGTTGAATAGAAAGTATTGACTTTTTTTATATATAAAAAATAGAAAAGTAACCCAAAAAAAATGCCTCTGCAATATAAGTTGCAGCACAGCCTTAATCAATTAGAGGTTTAAATCTTCATTTGAGGTCCTCAATTTTAAGATTTATTAACTGATTGAAAGAAATTATAACTATAACATACTGAAAGCTCAAATAGTGTAAAACATTATAGCTTGTTTAGACCCCCAATTCTTAATTACGGCTTGATTAATATTAATCTAAACACACTTGATGCGAAATATACGTGATTAGTAAATTAATTAATCGAAGCACTCAACAATTGCATGGATGAACAAATAAGTGTAATGCTAAAATGGAAAGGGCAGTGGGTAAAAGAATAGCAAACTCAAGATAACACGGCGATGTGTTATCGAAGAGGAACAGAACAACTCAGCGGAAAAATTCTCCGTGATCCTCCAAGTCAAAATAATCCACTAGTGAATAAAGTTGGAGTACAAGAATATAAAAAAAAAAACCCTCCAAGCCTAATCTATCCAAAGTACTTGAGCCCTCCAAGCTCCAGCTACCAACAAACTTCTCGGAGTCTTGTCTTCACTAGTTATCCAGATCCCGCAATACCGCTCGATTACATCCACCAAGCCTCACTGGCTTATTTTGGCAAATACTCAATGCTTCTCAAGCTCTAAAACAATCTCTACACTCTAAATAGATGTGGTTTGTGTTTGGGTACAAATCTTCTCTCAAGGTATAACAATGGGAGAGGGAAGGAGAAGAGATTACAAAGATTTCTCTCTTGAGGATGAGTAGCTCTTTCCAACAAGGTGGGTGCTGTAGAAACATTTCTAGGGTTTTCTTTTGAATAGCATCTTTACAATTTTGTGGGTAATAAGGGTATGTATAGTATGGGTAAAGGGTATTAGATTCACACTTAAAATCCCAGTTGTCAGTGCATTTCACGAGTTGGCCAAGTCGCAAGATGAGTCCCAAAACACATTGACTCTTCAGCTTCCAGCGTATGCTCCTCATGTGACCTCCGCAGGTTGCACCACTCGTGAGCCAAGTTGCGAGATCAACTTCTTGAGCAAATCTTCACCAGTTAAGACTAAACCTATTACAATTAAATCCCACAAAATACAAGGAAATAAATTAATGCAATTACAACACCTTTTGTCATGGAATAAAGCCAACATAGATGTTATGTGAAAAACCATAACTTAACAATCTCTCCCTTTGGCTATTCCATGACAAAAACACCTTATAACATATTTTAGACTTAAACATGAGTTTGAAAACAATGGCAAAACTCACTCACACCTAAATTTAAACCTATGATGAACTTGGAACAAAATACCTATTTTCTGAAACACTTGCACAAAACACGTTAGACCCTCAAAGTAAAGCAAATAATAAAAGGACAAATATAATGTAACAAGTAAATTGCGATCAAGTAAATATGATATGAAACATATAAGAGCAACTTGATCAAACATCAAACAATCATATGGAAATGACTACAATGATCACATAGCAAAGCAAATGATCATCCAAATATGTAATCAATAAAGCACAATAGTATAAGAAAGTATGCATATCCAACACATAAACATGATACGATGAGAACAAAAAAGCATAGATACTAAACATAACTCAAAGCACCATAAAGAAAACAAGAAAACAAACAAGGTTTTCTCATATAAAATGTCTTCTCCACCATGGTTTATGAATCTTCCCATAGAATTTCTCCCCCTACGAATGTGCACAAGAAATAGAAATGACAATACTCTCCCCTTTTTTGTCACAAATAGACAAATAATCCAAGAAGAAAGAGGGAAAGAAATGAAGACATGAACAAGGATAGGATGCATATGGGGTACAACATGAATGGGAAATGAAACTCAAACATAAATGTTATGTGAAAAACCATAACTTAACACATACAAATCCCTAATTCATACCCTAAACCTAACCCTAACTTTAGTATTTCTCCAATTCATCCAAAGCAATAGGATTTAAGTAAAATTGACCTTAAATTTGGAAAGAATAGGTTTTATTGCTTAGCACGGAGTGTTTGATGAATGAAATATGGGAAGGAATGAAGGATCTAAAATGGATAAAAAATATGAACTATTAATTTCTTTCCTATAAACATGACCAAAACAAACTAAGCGACTCTAACTCATCATCATTTATAAAGGACACCCTTATCTTTCAGTAAAACTAGTAGGATTCCTATTAAGGTAAATATTAAAATAAATGTTCAACTTATATATCAAAGAATTTAAACTTTTATGAGTAACATAAAACTATAAATTCATCAACTTGCATTTAATTATTTGTTAAATATAATGAAGTCAACAATTTTTCTAACATAAACATGTACCTAAACATAAAAACTTGTGCTTTGAACATGTGAAAGAAATTAGATAATTATTTGTCCAAAATACACTATTGGTTCGTGGGTACAATTGGTCCCATAAATGAGGTTGGGATTGCTTTTCATTCTCGTCTGGTTTTTATATGACTTATTTATTTTCATTGGCAAATTAATCAAAATACTTTTTTTATAGGAGATTTGTCTTCTTTCTCCCCAGTAATCTCGAACTTTACACCCAAGCATCAACTGTTGATGAGCAAAATCATCCTTAGCAAATCCTGTGGAGCGGTAATGGGATGCTTCTTGTTTATTTTTACAAAAACACACAGAAAACTTCAATTTGTAATTGTCAATGTCTGCATTATGGCGGGAGCTACGTTGAAGTCTTTCTCAGATTGAGGAGAAACAGAGGTCTCAATTTAGTTGAGCAACCAATTAGCAATAGTGCAAGCATCCTCCTTCTTTCAAGCCCCTAGCTGATAAACTCAACTTGGTCCACAAGAACGGCGCTCCTAGCAACTACAGGGATCAGTTACCAGACTGGGGTGTTCATCTCTCAAAACTTAAACTGGGTGAGTTTTATAATCATCACATAAGTAGATTGTAAAAATAAATAAATAAATTTGCAACTTTTTTTAATTCACAAGATGCTTTTTTTTTTTTTTTTTTGGATGACTTGGAGTACAATGACCCTTACAATTGGTATTCCAACACTCACTCATCTCGCCCTTGTTACCGTCACTAAGAAGGTATATTAATGTTGCTATTCTTTTTAAATTTTAATTCCCACCACATTTTTATAATACTTTCAATTGATAAATGGTTATTGGTTTGAATTTAGAGTTTAAATTACTTTTTTTCTCATCCATAATAGCTAATAATAACCTGTTACTTAAGATCTATTATGAAAATGTTGTGAATATAGCATTTCTTTTAATATTATTTCGTAATTCCAATTGTATGCCATAATTTAGTGGTGATTGATTTAGCCTATTATAAAAAAGAAATTAATGTTTTGAGAATAATGCTATAGACACAAACTATTTTACAAGCTATTGATGTGACCAACTTTTTACATGTTTTCATCTGACCCATCCATTATCATAACTTTTTTACTTTCGAATAATCACTCACAATTTCAGCAAGTTGTAAAAAATATTATAAAATAGTAGCATTTTCAATGTTTTGAAAACCTTTTCTATTTCGCATAAAGAGAATACTAAAGTTAACTAATAATTGGTAAGTAAAAATGTGATGTTACGGGTAAAAGTTTGTCACATTAATATATTATAAAAATGTTGTAAAATAGTTTACGTGTAATATACAATAAATGGCTCATGCCTATCTAATAAATTACATAATAAGATAATTTGTGGTTTATTCATTTATAAAAAATGTTAATAAATGTTCTAAAAGTATTAGTTTAGCAACTATTTTTAGTTAGAAACATTTTATGAAAAAATAGTAAAGCAATTAATTATAATCACCATTTATTTATAACTTTATGTGTTTATTGATTTCTTGGTGAAAGGAAATTAAGGACCCCAATAATTTCTTCAATAATTGTTGTTTCAAGTCCTTACTTTGTTGGGATCAAATACGTTGTAGGTTAGGCCCCATTAATTTGGATGGTGGTTTTGTAGAGTCTTCTGGTTTTATTGCTTGGTCAGTACCAATAAAAGTGTGTGGTGCATTAGGTTGTGAAGTCACTTATATTAGTTTAAAGTGTTTAACTACTCCACTAACCACTCCTAACCTCCGAGCCCCAATTGAAATTTTGAAAGAGTGATGCATCGATCTTGAGTTCAACAAAACTTAATTAGTTTTAGGACTTGACGGGGTCTTTGACGTTTGAACACATACTAGAGGGCTATAAATTGAACTTATAATCATTTTGGTCAAAAACAGAGAAAATATAAAGTTGTTAGCAGTTGTATGTAGCATTTCTAAAGGCCGATGAGCTCTAGTTATTGAGCTGGAATGCCAAACTCAATAATTTACTCTATTTAACTTTTCAAATTTAATTAGTTCCATTTAATTTTTCAAATTTACTTAATTGCTGACTTATAATCCCACCAACTATGATTAATGCAACAAAAAAATATTAATTAGAACTCATAATAACAAACATTCATGGGTAAACTACATAAATGATCCCTATCCTTTACACCAAATTTCAATTTTGTCCCTAACCTTTCAATTGTGTCAATTTGATCCCTAACTTTCAGTGATGTGTCAATTTAGTTTCTACCGTTATCCCTTAGATAGACAAATCTGACGTGTCAAATGGAAAAATTAAAAAATGATTTACCTGCACATCAACTACTAACTGTGTAGCCACATCATATTTTTTTTATATATAAAAAAAGAAAAAGAAATAAAGAAATAAAGTTCTCACGTGAGTTAAAGTTTGGGGGAAAAATCAAATCCCTAACTTTCTCTCTCGTCGTATTAATCTGTATGCTGGTTGACTTCCATCTTCTTAATTTGCTTCCTCAAACTAGCATTGTGTCTAGTCCATGATTTTCAAATTCGGACCGTTCAAAGAACCGGTAAAGAAAGAAGTTCAAGATTTTTAAAGTCGAACTTAAGTTGGATTGAGGTCGAACCGTGATAATGTCATAATTAATTTAGTAATTAATTAATATGAAATAAATAAAATAAATATATACAAATTAAAAATCTCAATTAAAATTTAAAAGTATCTAAAATGATTAATTTTATTTTCAATGAAACCTAAACTACTACTAAGGCTGCGTTTGTTTCGTGTAAAACGTTTTCCGGAAAATACATATTTTCCGGAAAAAGGAAAATATTTTTAAGTGTTTGGTTGAATTATGAAAATTGTTGTGGAAAATATTTTCATGTGTTTGGTTCTATTAGGAAAATGCTATTTTCCTACCATTTTTTCACATTGATTCCGGCAACAACAACACAACAACAACAACAACAAATTGATTCCGGCAACAACAACGCAACAACAACAACAACAACAAATTGATTCCGGCAACAACAACACAACAACAACAACAACAATCAAACTTTAAACAAACAAATTTCAAAATCACAGCTAAATTTCAATCACAAACCACAACCAAATCTCAACACCACACACCACCGGTGAGGTGAGGCGAAGGCAGGTGAGGCGAAGGTGTGGGTTCGCGGTGCGAGTCGCTGGGTCTGGGTCGAAGGTCGAAGGCGCGACGATCGGCGAGTCGCTGGGTCTGGTTCGCGGTGCGAGTTGCTGGAAGTGCGATCAACGATTGACGATCGCTGGGTCTGGAAGGACGATCGACGATCGGCGCTCGCTGGGTCTCGCCGATGGGTCTGGGTCTCGCCGACGGGTCTGGGTCTCGCCGAGCTGTCTCTTCTTCCTCTCGCTCTCTCTCTCTCTCTCTCTCTCTCTCTCTCTCTCTCTCTCTCTCTCTCTCTCTCTCTTTTTCCGGAAGTCATTTGAAGTGAAAATAGTTCCGGAAATGGTTTTACGTGATTTTTGGGTTATTTTCCGGTCAAACGGAAATGGTTTGAAGTTGACTAAATTTTCCAAATCAACCAAACACTCTAATTTTTCAAAAATGCTTTTTCGGAAGTGGTTTGAAGCCAAACCAAACGCAGCCTAAAAATTTGTTTTGAAAATATTAGAGCATTCACACCGGCACTAGTATATGGCATATGTCAGCATATTTTACAATCAAACGTCCCAAACACCCCATTATCCAGACTTATAAACCCAAAAAAAATTACAATTATGCTACCGTACCATCCCAAATATATGATGATACTGTAGCACAATCCTAAATCTCCTATAATATTTTTTTATTCCAAAATATCTCATCTTCTGTCTCTCTTCAACGTCTCATAGTCACTCTCATCTCCTCTCCCTCTCTCACGTCTCTTTCTAACTTCTCAACAATGCACAGTACCAGATCTCTATCACCGCCACTCCCACGTGGCAACCTCAGAAGTGCTTTGCGCGAGTTCACATACCGGATCTCTGGCTTCTGCGTTGGTACCGTTGCGCGAGTTCACTCGCGTTATGGAGAAGCTTGAGGTGCGGGGCTACAGCATCAAATCAGGTGCTGAATTTGCTGGGTTTGTTGGGTATTTTAATGAGTTTATGTTTAATGGATTTGCTGCATATGTTTAATGGATTTGCTGGTTTTTTTTTTTTTTTTTATAATTTGGGTTTTGGTTCCGTTGGGATTTTGGTGGGTAGTGGTGGGATGGTGGTGGTATGGTGGTGATTGGGTTGTGTGGTTGTTGAGAGAGTGAATGAGAGGCAGGACAGAAATGAGAGAGAGAGAATTTTTTAACTATTTTATTGTATAATTTATATTATTTTATTATAAATAGTATGGAATGAGATATAAAGTAATTTTTATAATGGTAAAGTAGAATAGTCTGAATGTATAAAATTTGAATTTACTATGATTATAACTTATAACATTTCTCTTTCTCAAAAAAAAAAAAACTTATAACATTTCTCATATAAAAATATCTTTAAAATTATTATATTAATATATCTTAACTCTTTACAAAATAAAAATAAAAATTCAAATATAAAGGTGGCTTAGCTGTAGACCATTCCGGAAAAGTACAATTACAAACAAAATAAAACAAAGAAGTCCAATCCAAGTATCAAGTGGATTAGCTGTAAACCATTTTGAGCGTTGCTTTTAATTCAATGGTCAGTAACTACGTTGGATTCTTAAACGTTCATACCAAACTTCGTACCCTATAAACGTTATTGTCTCCTACTTATTTTTGCTTTCCCCTACAGCCTCCACCATTCTCTCCCTCTTTTGTCAACCTCTTTTTCACAAGTTTCAAACAAGCAGCAGTCTCTCTTTCACAATTTTCCAACAAACAGAGAAGAAGTAGATGCATATACAGAAGCAAGAAGCAGATTTGTAGTCTCTCTTCCACAGTTATCTATTATTCTTCTTCTATTCTTTTTTCTTTTTTTTCCTGGGAAGATCTAGGGGTGTTTGGTTTATGTTTTTAAACAATCATTTTCAGTTTTTAAATAATATTTTACGTATTTTAACGTATTTTTTTATCCACACATATTTCTATAAATATTTTCAAACAATAATTTTTAGTTTTTAAACACATGTATCCGCACTCCTAATGATGGGAGATTGATTTGGTTTTGTGACTTTTTTAAGGACCGTTAGAGCATCACCATCAGATATGGTAAATGTGCCAAATGCCAAATATTTGGCACATTTACCACACCAAACACCAAAATCTCCTTTTATCAGATGTGCTAAATCCCATAAAATTTGCCACATGTGAACAGTACCGTTGCAAATTTGCAACGGTACTGTTCACATGTGGCATAATTTTTATTGTTTTTTTATTCTGTTTTCTCTCTCTCCTCTCTCCTCAGATTTTTCTTTTCTCTTCACTCTCACCGTTCCCTCTCACCTCTGTTCTCTCTCACCGTTCTCTCTCACCGTTCCCTCTCACCTCTGTTTTGTTGATCTTGATCCGTCATCGCCGTCATCGCCGATCCATCATCGTCGTCTCACCGGTTTCATTTTGCATCGTCATCGCCGATCTCTCCGGGCATCGTCATCGTCATCGCCAATCGGAATCGACGTGGGCATCGACGTTGAGGTGAGATCGGAGTGTTCGTCACGATCGTGGGCATCGACGTTGAGGTGAGGTGAGATCTTGATCGTGGGTTGCCGGTGTTAGTGGGTTTGGGTTGCCTGGGTTGCTTGGGTTTGGGTTGCCTGAGTTTCGTGGGTTTGGGTTGCCTGGGTTTTGATTGTGTTTTCTGGGTTTGAGTTGCTGTGGTAGTGGGTGTTGCTCTGTTTTTAATGGGTTTTGGGGTGGATTGTTGATGACGGTGGTTGTGGTGGTGGTTTTACAATGGATTGTGGCTGCCACGGTGGTGGTGGTGGCGGCGGTGGCGGCGGCAGCAGCAGTGTTGTAGATGTTTTTTATTGTGTTAGATATATTATTTTATTGTGTAGTTTATATTATTTTAATGTGTAGTAAATATTATTTTAATGTATAGAATTGAAGTATAGAACATCTGATAAATGGTATGTTGTAAAATAATGTGGTAAAATAATAAAGTAAGTCTTTAATGTGGTAAAATGGCATAAATTATGCCACAGCTGATAAAGATGCTCTTAGACCCGTGCCCGGCTTTGAAAACCGGGCGGTTTGACTACAGTTTGAAAGGTTCACTTAAAAATTAAAATTTCCGATTTTGGTAGTTTAAAAAACTGAAATGATAAATGATTTTCAATTATTGCGGTTCAACCGGCCGGTCTAGTCTGTATTTCAATTATTAAACTACTGATATCTCATCCAATTACTTGCCTAATAAGTAACAATATAAATAAAATACATCATCTTTTTTTATGATCTATTCCAACCAATTTTTGTATTCTTTAAACTAATTAGTATTAAATCAACACAATGCTCCATTAATTTTTTTTTTAGGGAAATAATGGCCAAGAAGTTGACAAAAACTTCTTTGTAAATATGCTCTTTTTATTTCAAACTAATTATTAGGATCGAAAAATGAGACAATTTCTCGTAGCCTATGATCTAAAAGAAAATTATTAAAGTTATCACAGTTTTGCTTAGAATATTAATCTTGTAATATAAGTGATTTTTTTATAAGAAATTTATTCATGGTGCAAAATAATAAGGGGTAAACTATAACTTCATTCAATATATTCAATTTAGGCATTTAATGTTATATTAATCATATTCAATAAAGTATTCAAGCATTAATTAATTTAGTGCATATGTGTTTGTACAAAATATATCACTTAAATCTAACAAATTTAGCTAAAGACTAAAATAAACACTAATAGACTAGTCATTTGAAAAGGTGTCTTCTGAGAACACAATTTAAAAATCACAATTAGGATTTATTTGGGATCTACTTATTTTGCTAAAACTGAAAATTTTTTGTTGAGAGTACTGTAGATAAAAGAAAAAAATTAGCTAAAATAATAAAGTGAGACTCATGAATAGTACAAAAAAGTGTAATGAGACCATAAATAATAGTAAAAATAAGCTAACTTTTAAATTTGGAGCCAAACGCACACTTAGATGAAATCTCTTCCCTCGCAAATAGGAGAGCAAGCAAGTCAGCAAGACTAGAAACAGTAGCATTATAAATATTTTCAATGTAAAATTGATGGGTAATGGTAAAGTCCGTGGGTGGTTGGGATAGATAATGAATTGAATTGAACTTTATCACTTGATTTTATTTTGGCTCAAGGCACAAGGCACATCCATACCTAATACATGGTTTAAGCGTGGACGAGGTTTGTCCTCTTGAAACAACCATTTTATTATTATTTTTTCAATTTGTATTAAAATTTTTGATATAAAAGCATTAAAAACCTCATAGATTCACTTCCAAAAAAAATAATAATAATTGTTTGGTCACTTGATGTGATATTGATTACAAGTCTTTTGTAGTTTGTTCTATAATTATTGATACATTGTCAACAGCTTATTAGCATTATTTGAACAACAGGGACAAACTGGGATTCTTAAAACATTTTCCTTCTTTCAATTATTATGCTCTGCATAGATATTAAAAGTGTTACTTTGTCGAATGGATCCAAAACATTTTCTTAAAAATAACCACAAAAAACAAAAAGGCATGGTTTTAAAAATTGGTACGGTCAAAGAACCAGAATGGAGAGTGGTTCTCGGTTTTATGGTCGGACCAAGGTAGGACTGATGGTCGAACTGATGATGTCATAAATAAATAATTAATAATTATAAAATATAAATAAATAAATAATTTTATAACTAATATTTTAACTAAAAAATTAAATTAAATAACAATAAAACATTAAACCTTAACTTTAATTTATAAGAAATGATATATCCATAACATTTTCACAACATTTTTACAACAAATCTTAAGTGGCAAGTTGTTACTAGTTGTTATTGCTAGAGCACAAAAATAATCTTAGTATTAAGTTCAAGTTTGAACCAATAACAACTAACTGCCTATAATTTGTTGTAAAAATATTATAAAAATATTGTGAATATAGAATATCTCTTCATTTTTATATTAGACATTGAAATTCAAGCCCACTGCAAAAATTATTTTAGTTATTCTTTCATTTTTCAAATAACAAAAAGTCAATGGTGAGTAACAATATCATGACCCACTTGATATTTCTTTTTCACCGCATATCCTACATTTACACGAGTATCACATTGATACTCCAGCTACCACATATTTTAAAATCTTACATCCACACCTTAGTTAATTAAAAGCTCTGTACTAGTTTCTTCTTTTTACTTTTTTCTAATTTTTCATCTCTTTGCCTTTAATACTCTCTCTCTCTCTCTCTCTCTCTCTCTCTCTCTCATCAATTTATGTGCATCAGTGCATGTGCAAGTCTACAAGAGGGAAAATTCTTAGGTACTTTCAGAGTATGGAGAAATGGTGTTCCCTCCTCTCACATTCATGATGAACCCTATCATGAATTTAATGAGTGGACCCCACCATGAATATGAGAGGAGAGAGCATCATTCTCTATATTTCGAGAGTACCTAAGAATTACTCCTACAAGAGCGGCAAGAAAAGCTCTTAAACTGAAGCGGACAGATTGTACTTGCATCTCTTTGGTTTGGGCTTCCTCGGTTCTTCCTCAACTATGTCAACTCATAAATAGTAAATCTGATGTTTTTGGTGTCAATGTTTTCCGAAATTTTTTTAGGGTGCTTTTTATGAAGCATAAATTAAATAAGGGTGCTGTTAACGGGTGCTATACTGCACCTGTTAATGTGATAAAATTTAAAATAAACTATTCACGTTTTTTTAGAGATGTGGAAAAAACTGAATATGTATTAAATGTGTGTCAGTTTAGATGAAAAAAGTCAAATTATTTTGTAATAAACCACAACTAAAAAGTAAAACTTTGCTAATTTCCTATGCAGTGGCATTTGTGATAGATCATAAATGAACCACAATTGGTTCATTAACAGGTGCTGGCTGGCACCTGTTAACAAAGTCTATTATACAATCTAATAAAAAGAAAATTTCATATATTGACAGCAACAACAATAAAAAAATTTAAAAAAAAATATATGCAAATACATAAAGTTTATAATTGTCTTCTACGAGTTTTCATATTTTAAAATCGTTGTATGATAGTCTCATTATCAATGCTATAAGCTAAATCTCTTTCAATATACACAACCAAGCAATCATTCATCCACTAAATGTAGAACAAATTATGGAGCAAAATTTAATTTTATTGGCATAAAAAAACTGGGAGTGTTCCCAATTTTTTTTTGAAGGGTAGACAAATAAAAAATTTTAAATTATTATATATATATAAAAAAAAAAAAAAAAATATTCAGGTCAAGGTGGTCCTAGGACACCCTAGCCTTAAGGTGGTGCCGCACCTGCTTAGGCTTCATAGCTTTAGACTTAACAGCATCTTCAAAGTCAAAATCTCTCTTCTTCTTAAATCTAAAACAAAATCTCTTATCTTTTTTATTTTTTGTCAGAAACATAGTGGCTGAAGTGTTAATGAACAAAACAGCTTAAAACCGGCTTAACTGTACCAGTTTTCGGTTAAACCGGCGGTTTTTTGATTTTTTTTTCTTAATTTTCGGTTTTTAGTAATAACTGGACCAGATTAAGGTTCGGTCCTCAGTTGAACCGATTGAACCGGCCGGTCCAGTTTTTAAAACCATGCAAAAATGGTACTAAGTGTTCGTTTGGGAACAACTTAGAGTCTCTTTGGGATTCGCTTATTTTGCTGAAACTGAAAACTTTTTGCTAAAAGTATTGTAGATAAAGGTAAAAATTAGCTGAAATAGTAAAGTGTGATCTATGAATAGTACCAAAAAGTGTAGTGGGACCCATGAATAGTAGAAAAATAAGCTGAATAATAAAATAAGTTAGTTTTTTAATTTGGAGCCAAACACATACTTAAACATTTGATTTGGGCTTTTGGGCTAAATTGTATTTGTTTGGGCAATTTTTTAGAAGTGTTACGTTCGCAACATTTTCACGATACTTTTACGACAAATCCTAAATGAGCAATTTTTACTAGTTCTAATTTGAACCTACCACAGAAATCACTTTTTTGTCCACCAATAACAGCCAATAACAACTTACTACTTAAGATTTATTGGTGAAACTGTTGTGAAAATGTTGTAAAAATTGCATTTTTTGAAATTCTCTGGTTCAACCTTCAATGGACCAAAATTTTGGAGAGATCAAATTTTATTTTAATGGCCTCAAATTTTTATTTAAGGTGTTCAAATGTTTTCAGGGTGGTCAAGATTTTTTTCTAGGGTGGTCAACAAACTCAATTAATTTAAAATTCAAAAATTTAAAGGTATTAAAAAAAAAAATTCAATTCAGGGTGGTCATGTGACCACCCTGAGTAACATGTAGAGCCGCCAGTGACAACAATACTAGAAATCTCTCACCAAACGGGATCTTACTATTCTTTTTTTTTTCTTTTTCTTGCTGAGAAAATATGTACTATTCTTAAAAATTATAATTGAATTCGCCTATATATATACGTACAATTCCATATGAAAATGGCCATCATCATCTCCAATAACAACATCACCCTGCTTCTTGCGCGCTGCTGATTCCTTTTCCTCGTTCTCATAGTCATGGCCATCGATGACATTTTACACACTTCTCACCCTCTTCTTCATTCCAATGTAGCTCATGCCAACAACAACAACAACAAGAAAAACATCAACTTTGTATCATTGGCTAAATGGGTTCTTAAATTTACCATGTGGATTGTATTCCTTGCATGGGTTGCTCTCTTTTTTGTCATTCCCACAGACTTCGGGAGTGAACTCTATGCTGACTGGATTGGTGCAACGAATGAAAGCCTATTTGGGTACACAGGTAGTTACTTCTTAATTCAACCTCGTTGTTGCATTCAAAAGAGTTTGACTTAAAAATGTGCATTTTCAGGGAGTTATTTGCTGCTATACAGTGGCCCAATTATCATTATTGCTTTTCTTGCTGTTCCATATCTTCTCATCTCTGGGGAAGACCAACTACAACTACAAGAGTATGTATTTTTTTAATCTATGCACTCCTTTTACATGTTTTCATTTTGTTTTTACGATATATGATAGCTAGCTGCAAAAGGAATATATAATATTGCCCATAATGTATTTGCTTAAATTGGAGTCACATAAAAACTTCGTCTATTTCAGGAAGAAGACTCCAAGATTCCGATTGTGGACTTTTCCCGTTCTTGTGGATGGATCATTTGGGGTTGTTTCCGCTGCTGAATTGATTGGCATAATCCTCTTTATCGTGTTTGTTATCTGGGATGTTTATGTCTATACTGCAGTGATCTTAGGAACATTAACCGATGACATGGACCCCTTAGATCTGTGGTACGATATTTTGTTGGGTTGGGTGTTACTTTGATTAGAGCATCTCCAATAGGTTCGGTATCCAAGTATATTAGTTAAAATTTGGAGAATTTGTGCATTATTCATGCTCCAGCAGATTCGGTAAAACTGGATTTTTTTTGGGCTTATGAACAGTAGCCCATCAGACTTGATGGGCTACTGTACATTAGCTATTGAATTTCTTGTCTTAAAATATTACCAACTACTCCGGATTTCTTTTTTTCTTTCATTCTCTCCGTTGCTTTTTTTTTTTTTTTCCTCTCATTCTCTCCGTTGCCGTTGCTTCTTTTTTTCTCATAAACCAAATGAAATCAGAAAAAAAAAAAAAAAAAGAGAAAAGAGAGAGACCTGTTCATGAGCAAAAGAATTAATCCAAACACAAAACACAAAACAAAATCCAATTCTTAAAATAAAGTTGAATTAGAACAAGCAAATATGAAAAAAAGAAAAAAAAAGAAAAAGAAAAAGAAAGAACAAGCCGATCTGACCCAGCCTGATGGTGGGGAGGACGACGAGCGGCGGTGGAGATGCTGGAGTGGTGCTAGAGCGACGGCTGGAGCAGCGCTAGAGCGGCTAGAGGACGACAAGCCAATCTCTCTCTCTCTCTCTCTCTCTCTCTCTCTCTCTCTCTCTCTCTCTCTCTCTCTATGATGTGAAGCGCTGGAATGTTCTTGAGGTGAAAAAGAAAATAAAAAGAAGGGGGCTGGACACTTGTGTGGAGGAGAAAAACAAGAAAAAGAAAAAAGGAAAAAAGAAATGAAACGTGGATGAAAATGAAATAGAAGGAAGAAAAATAATATAAAAAAAATCCTAATTGAAAAATACTACCACAATATTTTTACAATATTTTCACAATAAATTTTAAGTAACAGATTGTTATTAGTTAATATTGGTTAGTAAAAAAATAATTTCAGTGATGGGTTCAAATTAGAACTAGTAACAACTTTCCACATAAATTTTGTTGTGAAAGTATTGCGTAAAATGTTGTGAACATAACACTTCTTATTGAAAAATATAGTTGTTAAAAAAAGAATAAATGATGATTAAAAAAATAATAAACAATGAATGAAGAAATAATATTTAAATGAGATAGAGAATGGGGTAGAGAATCTGTTGGAAGTGTATTTGAAAAAGTGGGTAGGTAAAATCTAAATATCACTGTTCATTCTCCAAACAGTACAAAGATTTGCTGAAGCTGCGGGAGATGTTCTTATGACTTTATTGCATGGCTTTTAAATAGAAATCATATACTATTTTTATATTGTTTAGTTTTCTTTTGATCATTCTACTTTAGTAATTTTTGTAGTTTTGTGTCATCCTTACAAAACTTAAGGAAATTACCGTAAACTCATCTAAAATTAGGCTCGTTTTTATTTTGCCTACTCTTGATTTAAAAGTTGACACTTTGCCTCATTTTTCATCTTGTTTACCTATGATTCAAAAGTTGACACTTTACCCACCTGAAATAAGTTCCATTAAACTTTCATAAGAGCATTTCTAGCAGTTTCTCCAAAATTTTGTATTATTTAGAAAGTGAATAGTTACATTTACCTTATAAGTTATACCTACCTACTTTTTCAAGTATATTTTTCTCCTCCACACAGGTACCCTCCTCTTCTCCTTTGTATCTACATTTTTGTTTCTCCTCCACACACCTTCTGACTTCTCCTTTGTGTCTAAATTTCTGTTTTAATTTTCTTTCCTCTTCGTCTCACTTCACACACACACAATTGGCCACTCTCTGACTTCTCCCCTGTGTCTACATTGTTTGTTTTTTATTTTCTTTCCTCTTTGCTCACTTCACACACACACACACACACAGAGCCGGTAAAGAGAGAGTTGGCATTCATCTAATTTTGTTTTCTAATGAGAATAGAGTTTTTTCTAATGAGAAGTGAGAGAGAGAGAGTGAGTGAGGGAAAAAAATGTTTGGAGTTGCTATAGTATTTGCTACAATGCTCTCTTCTTCAAGGAAGCTACTATAGCAACTCTAAAAAAAAATCTAGAGTTAGAGAGGCTGTTAGAGGGTGTTTTTGGTATGTTTTCTCTCCAAAAAAGACTTTAGAGAGCCTATTGCAAATGCTCTAACCCATCTCTCTATTTTCACAATTAAAAACATAAAAAACATAAAAATAAAAAAAGAAATCAAAAGGTGGTATTTATTTATTTTTTTTAAATTGTGAAAGAAGAACTAAAGGAATTAAACCCAAAACCTGGCCTCCTCATAAAGTCTCCAGATCATATGAGGTATTAAAGAAACTAAGATAAAAGTTATAGAGAACCCAAAGCCCATCACTCTCTCTTTCTTTTCCATTTTTTCTCTACATTTCTTTTCTTGGCAAAATTCACCTTTGATATTGAAGTTATAGAGATGCTGGAAGTTTGAGAGAGAGCCAATGAGAGTGTTTTGACACATAGCTTGTTTCTTTACAAAGTTCCTTGTTTGATCTATTTTTGAGTTTTTATTTTTATTTTTTGTGTTGTGAGGAAAGAGACATAAAATGGGTGCAAATTAAAAGTACATATTTACCTTCTTCTTTTTTAATGGAGGTGGGTTATAAGAGACAAACGAAGCTCATCTCAAGTGGGCAAAGTGTCAAGTTTTGAATCACTGGTAGGCAAGATAAAGGCTTAACTACAAGTGGATTTATTGTAATTTTCCCAAACTCTCATACCAAAGATGGAATTAAAATTACTGATCTCTCGTATTAGAATGAAGAAATTCTTCTCTCATCTAAATACATATGGAATTTCTGAATGTACACACGCGCACACACTACCACCACGGTTTTGAAAATTGAAATTGGTCCTGCATGATTAACAGTTTTCCCACTTTTTTATTGGACTGGATTAGGGTTCGATTTTTGGTTGAACCAGCTGGTACAATCTAATTTTTAAAACCATGACTACAACCACAAACTATTTCACAACATTGTTACAAACTATTAATGTGATAAATTTTTACTGGTTCTCATCTCAACTTACTACTAACATTACTTTTTTACTTACTAATAACTAATTAGTACCTCAGCAATTTATAAAAAAGTTCGTAAAATAATTTTTATCTTTAACATTTTCCATATAAGAAACAGAGTTTGGTGCTTAACCTAACAAACTTTCCAACTAAGAAATAATAGACTGACACGTGGCTAATAACTAAAATTAATTTAATAAACTTCTGTTACAGCTTCAATTACACCATTTGAGAGCTTTCAAACTACAAGTCATTGTCACTGATCTGAACTTATCTCTTTGTAATCATAAAACATGTTGTATATGAGAAATTTAAATTCTTCAGAGTGTGCATTTTCCCTTTAAATTTTTTAGAGCTCTTTTTCTTCAGTACATGAAGATTGGTTTCACTGGTTGAGATTCCTTGTGTTTTTGAAATTTTCAGTTGTTTCATCATGTTAAGACTGGGACTTCACTTTGGTACTATCGGATTAGATTGCTTGGCTTTTTTGTTTCTTCCTGTTGCAAGAGGATCAGTTCTTCTCCGCCTTATAGATATCCCTTTCGAGCAAGCAACAAGATATCATGTGTGGCTTGGACATCTCACTATGCTACTGTTTACTCTCCATGGACTATTCTATGCAATTGCATGGACAATTGAGGGACACATCCTAGACGAGGTGAGTGCTAATGGTGTAATTCTTTTTCTTGTGCATAGCCATATTTATACATATGCGTTTCTCTTTTCCTTATATATATAAATATATATATATATATATATTTTATATATAATATTCTTCTTTTGGCAAACAAACAAATATATATATACACACACACACATACACGCCAAAAGAATGCTATAGAAATGGAGACAGCAACTAAAAATGGAAAAATGGGAATGACAAGAAGACTAGAGAAATTATTTAATAACAAAGAGTTTCAAGACTTACAGATGGGGAGGTGCTTTGCATCAGTAACAACTGTTACAGTATTTTTGTTAATTTGATTTGACCCTCTTTGAAATTGATCCTTTATGCCGCTACCTTCTGGTTTGGCTGTTTCATTCATAATTCTTTGGTTAAAAAATTTTATTTACTATTCATATGCACAAATTACCATGAATTGCCAGTTTCCAATGCAAGAGTAGTGAAATAAAATTTTAAGTTATGGACAGAAATAATGGGAATGAAGAGATAGCTATTTGACTTCCATAAAGATTGGCTGTAGTTTCACAGAACGGCCTTGGGCCTTTATGTTGCTCTTGTTGGAGCGGTAGCTCGATCAGAAGCCTGACGGAAGATGGACTAGGTGGAAGTTGCAATTTAAAAATAGATTTATTCTTGAGCAGTTCTGCTTGAGGTCAGAGATGGTGCAACATGTTGGTTTTGGGGGTGAAATATAGCTATGCAACCTGGAGAGTTAAGGTCTAAAGCAGGCTTATAAAATATGGTTATGTGGTGGCTGCCTTTATTCATTCTTATTATACAAACTAGCCATGGTCTCATTATTATTATTATTATTTTGTCATTTGAACTAATTTAATGAAGAGTAATGCATTTCATAATCATATTCATTGCAAAATAATTTTTTTTTATTATTGTAGAATTGTTTTATTTAAAATTTGAAACCTTGAATTTACCATAGTCAGTTGACTAATTTTTACATCTCTAAGTCAATTAAACACATTTTGCATTCTACATGTAAACCTTCTTTTCCATAAAGGTTGAAATAATGTGGGTAATATTTTTTTCTATGGAAGTTAAAAATTAAAATTCTTATACCTTATTTTGATGTTGTCTAAAAAATTTGGCGATTCTCTTTCAGGGGTTGTAATTTATAAGTTGTTTAGGGTATTAAATATAGTGTTGTGTGTGATTTATAGAGTAGTGACTATTGTAGTTATTAACAATTGTTTATTGTCTTTTAAGTTAATAAAAACCTTACATATATTTTTTTTTTTCAAAAAAACCTTTACATATTTTTTTAACATGAATCTTTACACATACCTTAATAAGTAAACTCTATACATTTCATTCCCTTAAATGCAAAAAAAAAAACTAAGACATGTATTCCATAATAATAGTGACTAATTAGTTTTTTCATGATCTCATTTGTAACATTTTTTTTACCATTATTATATTTTACTAGCTGATGATTTGCATAACAAAGGCATTAAATGAGAGGTAAAATCTTAGAACATTTCATTAGGTTATTAAAAGTCATGGTGTGCGGAGGGCAAGAGCCGAGATTCAAGTTTCTAGGAGAGAGTTTCGCACACATATATACTTAGATTAAGCTATAGTAGAATTTCTGTATTGTATAAAAATAAATAAATAAAGGTCATGGTATGTGAAGAATATAACCATTTAAGGATTTTTTTAAAAATATTTTTATTATATATAAATAATGTTAAATGAAATGTCAAAAAAAGGGATTTTGAAATTTTCCATCTTTATTTCTTATATATATTTCTATTATTACTGAAGAACATTTTCCTTCTAGGTTTGATAATAAATATGGTTTTCTAGATTAGAGTTTGATTAGTTTTAGGTTTAAATTTTGTATGACTGTATTTAATTGTTGATTATATGATTTAATTAAGTGAATTTAACGATTTATTTATTTGCACTGTAAAGTTTTTGATGACATTCGTAAGGCCATCTTTAATTAATTTTTTACTCCTTCAACTATCAGCCTCTTTGTTTTCTAATTAATGGTTACTAATTAATTTATTTAATTGACACTTGTTTCTAAAAAAAAAAAAAAACATTTGATGTTTACTCTCTCTCTCTCACCACCCCCCCCCCCCCCCCCCCTCCTCCCCCCCCTCCGGTTAACATCCTATGGTTTTCTCAAATTTGATGATAATTCTAATGTACTAAATATTCACTATAACCTTTAGTTTATTTTCATTCGATTTTGCTGCCATGAAGTTAGTATATCCATAACTATTAGTTTTTTTTATAGAACTATTAGTTTGTTGTATGATATGTTTACTACTACTACTACTACTATTATTATAAATTTAGTGTTTCTAAAATAGCATGTGTTTTGGATTCTATTTTTCTATTGATGCATTGTAACGTTTTATGGGAAGACTTTATGAGAAATATTTTTATTTTTTTGAATTTAAGTAAAATATTAAATTTTTTTTAAATGATAAAAAATTTAATAATATGGAGAATGTGGCTGAATTTAAATTTTGAATAAAATAAGATGAAAAGAAAAATAGTAAAAATGAAATGTATAGTAATAAACACTAAATTATTTTAGTTATGCTATGTAATAGAATAACATTATATTCTTATATACTATATTTATAATGTAATAGAATAACATTATATTCTTATATACTATATTTATAATGTAATAGAATAACATTTAACAATTAAAGATAATAAAAAAAGATAACAAATTAAAACACAATAATTGTATCAACCCAAAGTAGAATTATGAAGAATACAAAAATTCATTAACCTAAAGAAGAGATCCAAGAAAAAAAAAATTGACCAAAATAAAAGTAAAAGTAAAGTTTTTGATGTCCTCCATAAGGTTGTCTCTATTTTATTCTCTACTCCTCCCGTCATTCTCTTTGTTTTCTAATTAACAGTTACAAATTGACACTTGATTTCTTTTTTTCTTTTTTTTTTTCTTTCTCCATCTACACTTTATTACCCATAAATCTCTCTCTCTCTCTCTCTCTCTCTCTCTCTCTCTCTCTCTCTCTCTCTCTCTCTCTCCATTGGCATCTTATAATTTTTCCAAATTTGATGATAAATCTAATGTACTAAATATGTACTATAACGTTTTTTATTTTATTTTATTTTTTATTTTTTATTTCGCTCTATTTTGCTTCCATTAAGCTAGTATATCCATAACTATTAGTTTTTTCATATTATGTTTGGTTTCATATATATATATATATATATATATATATTTTTTTTTTTTTTTTAATTTAGTGTTTCAAAATTGGTATTTGTTTTGTATTTCATTTTTCCATTGATGCATTGTAACATTTCATGGGAAGACTTTATAAGAAAAAATTTTATTTTTTTGGATTCTATTTTTCTATTGATGCATTGTAACGTTTTATGGGAAGACTTTATGAGAAATATTTTTATTTTTTTGAATTTAAGTAAAATATTATATATTCTATTTTTTAAAAAATAATAAAATTTTTAATAATATGGAAAATGTGGCTGAATTTAAATTTTGAATAAAATAAGATGAAAAAAAAATAGTGAAAATGAAATGTATAGCAATAAACACTAAATTATTTTAGTTATGCTATGTAATAGAATAACATTTAACAATTAAAGATAATAAAAAAGATAACAACTTAAAACACAATAATTCGTATCAATCCAAAGTAGAATTATGAAGAATACAAAAATTCATTAATCTAAAGAAGAGATGCAAGAAAAAAAAAAAAAAAAAAAAGGTTTTTGATGTCCTCCATAAGGTTGTCTCTATTTTATTCTCTACTCCTCCCGTCGGTCTCTTTGTTTTCTAATTAACGGTTACAAATTGACACTTGATTTCTTTTTCTTTTTTTTGTTTCTCCATCTACACTTTATTACCCATAAATCTCTCTCTCTCTCTCTCTCTCTCTCTCTCGCTCTCTCCATTGGCATCTTATTGTTTTTCCAAATTTGATGATAACTCTAATGTACTAAATATGTACTATAACATTTTTTTTTTTTTTTCACTCTATTTTGCTTCCATTAAGTTAGTATATCTATAACTATTAGTTTTTTCATATTATGTTTGGTTTCATATATATATATATATATATATATATTTAATTTAGTGTTTCAAAATTGGTATTTGTTTTGTATTTCATTTTTCCATTGATGCATTGTAACATTTCATGGGAAGACTTTATAAGAAAAAACTTTATTTTTTGAATTTAAATAAAATATTATATGTTTAATTTTACAAAAATGAGAAAAAATATAAATAATTTAATAATATGGAGGATGTTGCTGAATTTAAATGTTTGAATAAAATAAGATGAGGCGAAAAATAGTAAAAATGAAATGTATAGAAATAACACCAAATTATTTTAGTTATGCTATGCAATAAAATAACATTATATTTTTATATACTATCTTTATAATTCAATATAATCACCTTTAACAATCAATGAGAATAAAAAAGATAACATAAAACACAAAACTAAATCATATCAACCCAAAGGAGAATTCTAAAGAATACAAAAGTTCATCAACCTAAAGTAGAGAGAGAGAGAGAGAGAGAGAGAGAGAGAGAGAGAGAGAGAGAGAGAGAGAGAGAGAGAGAGAGAGAGCCTTTTGTGTGTGGAAAAAATAGAAAATTATGCATGGAATATATGAGAAAAAGAATGACAAATGTATAGTATGAGGATAAGAATAAAAATAAGAAGATTTAAAAATTAAGGAAGATAAAGGGATAGAAAAATAGTGGTATTAAAGTAGAGAGTAGTAGGGATATGAAAAGTTAAAATGGAATGAGAAAGGTTGAAGAAAATTAAGGTAGAGAGTAGTGGGCATATGAAAAGTTAAAATGGAATTGAAAATTTAATAATAAATAAGAATAGTTAAACATAAGATAAATATGATATTTTGATTGTATTTAATAGAGTTTTTAATTCACTTTAAATGTTAAAAAATCATATAAAAATTGGGAAAAAAATTTTATGACATGACTGCTGATGTGGCTTAATTGGAGCATAGCAACAATAAATACTACACTTCAGCTTTTCGCTATATATAAATACAGATAACATAGTGATTGTTCAAAGACACAAGCACGACACTATAAATAGTTCTAGAATGGGATCTTGTGATTGTTTTGTGGTTAAAATACCTGTTGACAACCTTTTATGTTATGATGCAAATTCTTCTACTTCAACAACTATTGATCATTGGATAGATCATATTGATATTCTTGCTAAGGCCATCTGGTGATTGTATACATATTGTTGCTACAAATATCTTCTTCCTTTTTTTTCCTTTTAATATATCTTCTTCTTGATTCAATCATATGGTTGCTAATAATTACTTAGCACACACAAACTATGAAAGCATGGTGCTAATTTACAAGTCATTGACCTGACTTGTTTGATGACCTTTGGCTCCTGTCCATGTTGTCTTATTCACATGACAAAACATTCATGATTCTAACTAGTTCATGATAAAAATAAATAAATAAATAAAAACATGAGCATAGAAGGTGAGTCCCTTTAGTCTTGGCCTGTAGTCATAATATTTTAGCTTATGAAGTGCTTGGTATTTTTGTATGCATGCATGGGTTAGAATGCTTCCTTGGTTTTGGAAGAAGCTAAGCTGATATGGGTTTATATGTATCTCTAATTAATTTGATGCTCATCACACAAAATCTGTTCCAATTTTCGTTCAAGCCATTTTTAAATTGTGTAGAACTAGGCTATATCTAATTTCATCCTCTTCTTCAAGACTTAATTGAGAGGTAAGTTAAGTCATCGAGTAGCATCACAGAAGAAAGACGAGAAACCCATCTCCTTTGTAACCCTTGTCAATGTCCTAATCCATATGCTTTTTCTTCCTTCATAGAATGTATCTAAGAATACGTTCATGGAAAGAAATATAAGGTCATATGAAGATGACACTGCTTATATCTCTAATTGTTTGATGCAGATGTTTCAGTGGGTAGATCTCGGTGTTTCTCATTTTCCAGGTGTTATAAGTTTGGCAGCTGGTCTACTGATGTGGATGACATCACTTCATCCAGTGAGAAAGAAGAAGTTTGAGTTATTCTTCTACACTCATCAGCTATATGTAATCTTTATTGTCTTTTTAGCTTTGCATGTTGGGCATTTCATGTTTTGTGTATCTGCTGGAGGAATATTTCTTTTCATTCTAGATCGCTTTTTGAGATTCTGCCAATCACGAAAGACTATTGATATCATTTCAATCAAGTGCCTTTCTTGTGGAACTGTGGAATTGGTGCTTTCAAAACCTGCAAGTAATACTAGTTCCTCACGAATTTGTAGTTTCCTTGTTTTTATGTTGTTACCATAGCTGTGACACTTTTCCTCGACGATGTAGATCTGCGGTACAATGCCCTCAGTTTTATTTTCCTTCAAGTTCGGGAATTTTCTTGGCTGTAGTGGCATCCTTTCAGTGTTTCATTTAGTCCTCTAGATGGTAAATATCATGTATCCGTTCTCATTAAGGTTATTGGGGAATGGACAGAAAAGCTCAGAGGAAATATCTTGAATAGTTCTGAAGCTGACCTACATCTCCGACCTCAAACAAAGATAACAACTTCTGTTGAGGGGCCTTATGGGCATGAATTACCATATCACTTGATGTATGCACCCAAACAATCAATTTCACTAGAATTTACTAGATATCAAGCTTAATTTTGAGTTTCATATTATCTTCTATTTTAAGAACTGACTTCACCATTTGATTCTCTAGGTATGAAAACCTTATTTTAGTAGCAGGTGGCGTAGGAATTTCACCATTTCTGGCTATCTTGAGTGACATTCTCCATTGTATTAGGGAAGGAAAACCTTGTTTTCCTCAAAACATCTCAATTGTTTGGGCTGTGAAAAGATCAAACGAGCTTCCTCTTCTTTCTACCAATGATATGGAATCAATTTGTCCATTTTTTTGGATAAACTAAATCTTGAGATTCACATTTTTGTCACACAAGAATCACAACCTCCACTAGCATGCTTAGTAATGCTCTCAAACCCTTGTTATTTCGTTTTGTATTTAAAGTTATCATGTTCATGTTGTGACATTTAAGAGTTGTTATTTATTTGCAGGAAGAGGGTCAAGTACACGAGGCTACAAACTCTTCTCCTCCTGTGTCTAACAGCTGCAGCATGTCAGTTTTGGTTGGTACAGGAAATAATATATGGTCTGGACTATATGTTATCTTGTCTACACTAGGCTTTGTTATCTTATTGCATTTACTGGATACTTTCTACATAAACCCTTATGACATATCTCCATGGTGGTACAAAGGGCTTCTCCTTCTAATCTGCATGCTTGCAAGTGTCTTTATCTTTGGGGGTGTTGTGATTGGTTTGTGGCATCTTTGGGAAAGACGAAATGCAGTAAGGGAGGCATGCAAGGATAATAGGATAATGGTTGAGAAGATGCAGCATAATGAAACTGTAGCTCACACGGATTCATGTCAACAAAAACTTGCAAGCTCAATCAATACTTATTATGGTTCGAGACCAGATTTCAAAGGTATATCATCTTAACTTTTGTTCAAAACATAAATTAAAAGAATAATATAACAAGAAGAATGACAATGATGATGACGACAACCAAATTTAGTCCCAACAACAACAATAGACTAGTCAAGGTTGGCCACGTGTATTTTTACTTGTAAGGGGCACCTTAATGTGTACATGTCTATAGTGACTAAATTTCACATAAGCCATCAATCTACCACAACCCTCCTTTATTTACCAAGCTTAGGACAAGTTGTGAACAAAATATTTGACATAAATGGATGGAGTAAAACTAAAAGAAACATGAAAAAAAAATCTAAATAACAAAGTTTAACCTCTTTAGTTATACTACACCAGAGGCTTTCTTGATTGCCTTTCCTTTGTCATGTTGCAGATATCTTTGGAGATATATCAGAGAAATGGGGCTACGTTGATGTTGGTGTTATTGTGTGTGGTCCTCCAAGTCTTCAGACAAGCGTTGCTAAAGAAACCAGGTCACAGAATATTAGGAGACAACGCCATCATCCAATCTTCCATTTCAACAGCCATAGTTTCGATCTGTAGGCACCACCTTCATCATCTCATCTTCCCCTTAATGTAATCAATTATCTTAGAAGCTAAATACTCTCTATTGATATGTATAAATATTAATAACAATATACATACAATTATATGTATGTGTATATGCACGTTTAAGTTATTATTATTGGGTTCCTTGATCTTTAATAGGGATTCTAGAGATGATAGTAGAATTATTTATTCTAACCTCTAAGCTCTTAAAAGGAAAATAATAGAGTGCCAAACGGATAAATAAGATACATTTTGTTACAATACAATCTCAACGGGCTTTAAGATTTTTGTATTATTGTATTACATTTACTTTTATTACACTTATATTGGAGAACCTCTTTCTTTATAAAATAGTCCCTTGTATATTATTTTAGGCTATTTTATACAATAAGAAATTCAATCCATTAACATGGTATACTTAATGGAGAACCTCTTCTTCATGCTACCCTCTATAGATAGCTAGTTAGGAGCCTAGTCTATCTCATTGCCTAGAAATTTCCTATGTAATCCACAATGTTAGTCAATTCATGGTTGTAAGACGGTCCTCTCAATATGCTGATGTTCCCAAAGTCCTCCAGTATTTGAAAGACACCATGTTCCATAGATTTCACCTTTCCTGTTATTCTCCATTGACTCTCCAACTTACTAAAATGCAAATTGGATAGGCAATCCCACTGACCATTGGTCACTACGAGGTATTGCTTATTTCTTGGTGATTCCCTCATCTCTTAGCACAACAAGAAACAAATTGTCATTACTCTCTCTAGTATTGAGGCAAAATATCATGCACTTGCTAGCACCACAAGTCCACAACCAAGCTCTTTGGTTGCGTTGGTTCCTACAAGATCTTGGAGTTGATTGTCTCACAGAGACTTCAATCCACCATGACCATTGAAATGTCGTTAAGATACCCACAATGATATCTTTCATATGCATACTAAACATATTGAGATTGATTACCACTTCTTTCATGATCATTTGCTTCAAGGTACTTAATTTACAGCTATGAGTTGCCTACTCACAAGATTAGCAAGCTAATATCTACACCAAGCCTCATCCACTTTGATGATTTCATGAGTTGGTTTATTTAGAATGGTAGGGGATCCTTTCCTGGGATTGTGAAGCATATGGCTAATTTGTTTTTTGTTTGTTTGTTTGTTTGTTTGTTTTTTTTTTTTTTTGAGAAGAAGTATATGGCTAATTTGGGGTAGCCAAACCTCCAAGAGAAGGAAGTGGAGAAATGAGGAAAAACAGATAAGAATAGACTAAGAATTTTGCTTAACATTAATGAATGAAGATTTACAAGTAAAATATGGAATTTATAGTAAGCAAAGGAGTAAGATTAGTAAACAATTTGGTTCTAATGAAAAGAAAAAAGAAATTGTTTTGACTTTAATGGTATAAAAAACAATCTTAGTCTAAGGGTAAAAAAAAAAAAACCCGTATATAATGGAGAAAATACTAAAAGTTCAAACGGTATCGTATACAAAAAGGGGAAAAAAAAAAAAAACCAAGTTTGAATTAAGAATACATGCAAAGCAATTGATAAAATTTTATATGTGATACCGAGATTACTACAAGACTCTGTATGTGTCAAATATCAATTACTAATTCATCTCTGTCTCTAATATAAATCATCAAATGACTTGGAATACTTACAGGAACCAAAATAAGAAGATTTGTTTTCTTCCTTTAATTCTTTTTCTTTAAACAATCAAGACAAGTGTCTTCTTAATTCTCTTTTTGTTTAGTACCAAATAATGAAATACTCAGTGAATAACCAAGTTTGCATTCAGGTTCTTCTCAAAAAGAGGAAAAAAAATTGCATTTAGGTGATCTGTTTTGGTCCTGAAATTCATGTTCTAAAGACTTAATCATGCTTCAATCAAATAGCACGATTCTACAGCAGAATACTTTAACAAACAATTTTATAACATGTAAAAGTTTTTTTTTTTTTTTTTTTTGAAAAAATTGGAGAACAGCATGTCATGTTACCATTTGACCCAAAAAAAAAAAAAAAAAAAAAACCGATCTCTAATACTATTAGTGAACTGTTTACATTAGGTTTTTTTTTTTTTTTTTTGAGCTAAGATGATAGAACCGTTTACATAAGTTAAGTAGTCATTCATATTGAAAAAAAGGGACGGAAATTAGAATGGAACTGAGTGATAATGGCAAATTGGATCCTTGAGATGAGAAATGATTCCCTATTTCCCTCTTCCTAAAGCTTTCATATCATCCAACCAAAGCATTTACACGAATAACAATAGCATTTGATTATAAGTCTATAACAAACGTTTTCTAGTATGTTGAAGTCATTTTATAGTTCAACAAGCCACAAGCCATTCAAAGTTTCATACCAAAAGTTCGATTGATATTTAGTTCAAAGAACTTTGAATCAAACTACCCCAAATTCAAAAGCAAAGAGATTAGACAAGAGAAAATGGCATCACTGTAACATATATCCACGAATTGGATGCTGTGTTAATAATTTAATACCATGAAGATGATGTAACAACATTTTGAGCGTAGGCTATTGAAAAGCTTGGTCATAAAGTCCTCTTAAAAGAAGGAAAATTTCTAAGCATGAATTGAAGCAATAGTAATTATGAAACTGTTGTTTATGAGAGTTCTGATAGATCCCCAGGAGAACACAACCACAGCATTTGGAGAGGATCTTTAATTGGTATGATAAAAACAGTAAAGCGACCTCAAGTAATCTGCATGCCTCCAAAAGAGCTGGGGTTTGATTACTAGCCTCAGCTTTTCCATATATAACTACCTTCTCAAGCACCCTTGCATGCTTAAGCGGAAATTGTACAAGTCCAGTTAAATATTTCAACCCAAAACACTTTGTTTCAAAGCCAACAATCTCAACAGTCTTGAGATGCCAAATGCCCTATTCTGCAATTTCCAGTACATCTCGTGATCAAAATTATTGTCAATGGTAAAGTCTAGGGGAAAATCCAGCTACACATGAACATTAAGTCAGGGGATACATATTTGAATTTGCAACGTAATTTCCTTTGTAAAAGATAAACGGGTATATCTTAAACTTAAAGCAAGTGGAAATAAGGCTTAAGAAAAAAAATCATTTCCATTTGAAATTGGATATTTTAAAGGTGAGATAGATCAAATAGAAGTGGAAAGATACTGAAGTTTATACGAACTTTGCCAATGGAGATGGCCGAGTTCTCACTTCTGATATTGTTAATACCTTACAACATCAAGAGAGAGAAGCAAGAGAGCAAGACAGTTTAGCATTGATAAGTTCAAATGATTGAGAAAGTATGTTTTCATATCATGTACAGATGATATTGATAGTTCATAGCAAAGGGTGGGATAATGGCCAAATGGGCTTCATTAATGAGTAATTATAGATTACTTCCGGAATACCATAAATGCGTACTCAACTCTCTCTCTCTCTCATGGAAAATTATTGTGTACTCCCGGAGTATTATAAATGCGTACTCCCTCCTCTCACATGAATAGTGGGTCCCACCACTCTCTCACATGATAGTGAGACACAATTCATGTGAGAGGAATACGCATTTATGGTACTCTCGAAGCATTCAATAATTTTCTTTCATTAATAGTTGAGAGAATGAATTTTTTGAATTTCCTTGACACTCGTCCTCCCAGGCTGCCACAAAAGAAAAATAGAAAAGACCTAATGGCATGATTTGTACCATTAATTATTAGTTGCCACATGAGCGTACGTGGTATGAAATTTTGTTTTTTACTTTCTAATTAAACCATGGGGCTGATACAGTTTAGTTTCTTCTATGACTGGGTGTGACTCAACTACTAAGACAAGTATATTAAAAAATATTTTCAACTTATCAACGAAGAGAACCATTTATAGTTAGCTTGCACATTGATCTATACATACTCACTGGCTACCAAATTTGGAAGGTTACAAGCCTAAACCATCACCAAATTCCCACTGTAACATAACTAGGGGTATCAGATCTTATATCAAATAACCCAACTAGATGGAATTGTCAAAAAGTGATACACACCTTAAAAAAATTTAGTCACTAAAATGGTCTTACTCAATAAACAGAGTTTCCACTTTTGCGCAGGTTTAAGAAAGGTTAAGGTAACAACCATTATACCAATTCATAGAAGAGGATGACTCCCAAAATCAAACCCAATACCCTTTTTGTGGAAAACACTTGCCATCAAATCAAGGCTCAACTTCTAAAAAGAATAAGTTACTAAAAATTCTCCAAATCAAACAACCACAGGAAAACAAAAATGCCGTGGATACCAAGCTCTTCTAGGCAGTTCACTATTAGAGAAGAATTTAAAGTGTAGTTTTATATATTTTCCCATTTCCAGAATCATACTGTCAATGTCACCATGACCATTTTTCTTTTATACGTTACAGGCTGAGATACAATTCTTATCTCACTAATTAGAAACATGCCTAGATACATAGAAAAAGAGAACAACTATAAAAGTAGAATATGCAAAGAAGGTCCTCTTCATCAACTCGCTCTCTTCTTGAAATATATTAAAAGAATGGCAAAATTTAGGTATAGTGAGGTGAATTTAACTGCCTATATAGTTGTATTAACTAATGCAACCAAACAATATTAAGCAAAATCAAATTGTACAGTAACTTGTCTCTAAAAAGAGCACTAGATGCTGTGTTTTATTTCAGGCCTAGCAAAGCAATGAGACTATCAACAATAAAAAGATACAAATCATACAATCTTGATGAATTCATGTCTCTGCAAATGGAAAAATCAACATTAGCAGTCAAGAAAAACGTGAAGTATTGCGGAAAAAAAATGATAGAGAGAAAAGGAGTAATCAAGGAAAACCAACCTTTAGACACCATTTGCCAACAATAAGTTTCTTCACTTGATGCAGATTCTCAAAAAGTTCACTCACAACTTCTACGCTGTCCTTACAAACTTCCTCCTCCTCGTCATCTTCATAATCTATCGATATTTCCAAATCAAGCTTAACCTCAACCAATGCCGACCCGTCCTTTTATCTCACACTTCTTCTTACCATAAAAATTCCCCAGAATTTCCAAAGACTCGATCTTTGGAGCCACAATTTCCAATTCTATCAGCTCATGGCATTTCGAATAACAAGAATCTATCACCAGTTTTCTCAAACTCTCCGACAATATATCAAACCAATTAAAGTCAATAAAATTTTGCAATTTCAAGAATTCAAGTCTAGGACTGCCCATTAACGCTTTATTTATCACATCTTCAGACAAGGCCGTGTACCCAATACACAAGCACTTGAGTGAGCTCCAGCCCACTAACCATTTAGGCTTAATTTTGCAGAAATGAAAATCCAATTCAGAAAAAAACTCATCAGCATAGAGATGCTGCAGCAATGTGTATCCATCATTTCCATAAGGGTTTAAATGAGGAGCTGATAAACATAGACTAAGTTGGTCTACCTTAGCAGTGAAAAAAGAAAATGCAGCTACTGCAAGACTTCCAACAAGCACAGGCAGTACCTCCAGCTAATCTAATTTCATTGTGTTTCATTTTGTATTGATAATGAGATGTATTGGTATTTAGCCAAAAAGATATGCATTGGTCAGTTCCTCTGCCAACACAACCAAACATGTTGAAGTGCCTTTAATTGAGATGGAAATTAAGCAACATAACCATTGATATTTAGCATCTTAAAGCAAGTTTAACATCACAATGAAAACATAAGTACATGAAATTGGAAGCTAGAGTAAATCATAGCAAGATTTTAGTTCATTGAACCAGACTAATCTACATAACTGCAATTTATTTATGAGAATTTCATCATTTAAGAGCATCGAACAACTTAAAATGATTTTACTAAAATGGGAATATAACCACTGCATGAGGAGAGGATCTGGGGAAGCTTAACAACTTTTGAGACACTTGTAGAAATTTAAGTTGCATATTATGTATTCCATTTTGCATAACCCATGGTTTAGTGATAACCATCTTCTCCAGTACCTTTGCATTCTTAAGTAGAAATTCTACAACTAAAATGAATACATCCTTTGTGTGGAACCTTTAAAATCTTGACAGTCTTGAGGCATTGTAGCAAAGACTTGAAATAGACCTCTTTTGATTTCCAATGGTTCACTTCATCATAGATTCTATCTAGAAACTGCAAAATAGAAGTACATTAGCTCATTTTGAAGTTGACTTTTAAATTATGATATCTTGTCATGTTATAAAGGAGTTGGCACAGGAAAAGGGAGTTAGCTTTGGAAATTTCGATTTTGAGGATTTAAGGTTAGGCGGCTTTGGAAGGAAAATGGCTGGAAAATAGTAAGAAATGAGGACTATAGGGTTTCTAATGAGAATAGGAATAGTAGGATTTGGAAATCCAACAAAGGGTAATGACTAAAACTTGGGTTGCTGTTCCAGGACAATGAAGAGTAACTCATGCACAGTATTTAGCCTTTTCATGGGGGTATTTGAGGCTATTTTCATGGATAGGTGATTTGGGATCTTGGGGTTTAAAGGGTGATAAATCAATGGGCAAAGATTGGGTCTAGTGCTTTTGTGCACTGGACCGTTAGGATTACGATACGTGTCCACTTTTGGCCATGTGTCATGATCTTGAAGGGTCACAGGCATTCTTTTCTTTCATTTTATTCTATTTAAAATCCTGGCCCTTATTACTTCCTTAATAGACACATTAAACTAAGTTTTATATTATATTATATATATATATATATATATATATATATTTGTTTATATTTTAGTATTATCTTCATTAAAGTTGCCTTGATATGACATTCGGGAAATTGGACCAAGAAAAACCTACCTCTAAGTCGTGGGAGGATAAATGGTAGTGTAATACAACGTCTATAACCAATGTCTCCACATAAGGCGATCTTTGAAGCAAGCTTTCAATGCCAGGAAGGACACATCTTCGCATGCTTGTTTTCATCGTTAGATATTTGCACTTTAACAGTGGAGAAGGCAAATGTTTCATTGACATTATAGATAGAACCTAGGTCCATCAAAGCAAAAGGCATAACACAATAAGGTAAAGTGAACATTAGAATAAATGACACGATTAATTGTAATATGCATCGAACTAGTTAGCTAACATGATTTACAGAACACTAACTTATATAAATGTCAATATATCCAATATACAAATAATGAAATAAAAGAGGCCTTTTTGGAACAACAAATTATCATGAAGAATCATTATTTGGCACTAAAGCAAGTCCCCTACACCTCATCATGAAACTAAAAGCAGGTGTATATAACTCAATAGATCAACTCATGAAATCGGACCAATACTATAATTTCCCTTAATTATTGATTGACTACAACTCATGTTAAAATCAAGATGTTAGGCAGAAAAAGTCAGACCGACAACAACAAAACCAAGCCATAATCTCAATTTTTTAGGTGTTGGCTAAGCCCAACTTACAATAGAGAGTACGGTAATTTTCGAATACTCTTTATAAATTAAAGAATGATTTTTCCTTTTGGTATTAATAACTAGTCACTAAAAAGAGCACTAGACGCTGTGCATTATTCTATATTCAAGCCTAGCTAAGCAATGGGACCACCAACAATACAATCAAGATACAGTCATGTCTCTGCAAATGGAAATCAACATTAGTAATCAAGAAAAACATGAAGTGTTACATATGACAAACGAAACAATTAAAAGAAAAAAAAAATGATAAGAGTAATCAAGAAAAACCAACCTTGAGACACCATCTGCCAACAATAAGTTTCTTGACTTGATTTAGACTCTCAAAAAGTTCCCTCACAACGTTTTCACAGTTCTTATAATGATCCAATTTTGTCAAAACAAATAATTTAAGATCCTCCTCTTCATCTTCATATTCCATCCTTATTTCGAAATCAACCCTAACCTCAACTAATGCCGAAGCGTTCTTTATCTGGCACTTCTTCATACCATAAAATTCCCCTATAATTTCTAAAGACTCGATCTTTGGAGCAACAATTTCCAATTCCAACGGGTAGTCTTCATCATAAGAATCAATCACCAATTTTTTCAAACTCTCGGACACTATATCCAACCGTTTAAACTTATCACAATTACGCAATTCCAAGAATTCAAGTCTAGGACTACCCAATAACACTTCATTTAGCACATCTTGGTGCAAAGCCAAATTCCAAAGACACAAGCGCTTGCTTGAGTGAACTCCAACGTACTAACCCATTAGGCTTAATTTCGCAAGCTCTAAAATTCAACTCAGAAACAAACTCATTGGCGTAGAGATGCTGGGGCAATTTGTAAAAACAAGATGATAAAAGTAGACTAAGTTGGTCTACCTTGGCAGTTGTGGCGAAACGAACCCAAAGATCGACACGAGGCTTTAGCTCTGGATTGTACTCGACTTCGACGGAGAAATTTGTGAGTTTCGAAGCTCTGTGTAGGAGCAGGACATTATCCACAAAGTTGGCGCGATCGGCGGCGTGTCGGAAGTAATAATCTGCGAAACGGAGAGAGGGAACGAAGGTCCAGAGATAGGCCCATCTTTTGGATAAAACGCCTGTTTTGACAGCGTCTATAGTGCACAAAGAGGAGAGAATGGTGAGGAGGATGGAGTCAGGTAAGGTGCTGATTCGATCTTCACCTTCTTCTAAGATTGGTGCGTGTTTACGGCTTTTGCTTGGATAATCATCGCTTGAGCTTGACTCTTCTTCTTCTTCAGAATTCATGGGGTTTGTAGCATGGCTGGAATTATCAGTGGAATAGGGAGCGCTCTCTTTGCTGGAAGTTGAGCTTCTTTCGCTAGAAGAACCATAGCTTTCTTCCTCCATTCTCACTCAGCTCAATAGTGAATGGTGAGATGCGGACACTTATCAGTTCTCTGAAATTCTATTCTTCCTCCCGAATAGCAGTAAAGCACTCATTATGGGTATAATAGGGGAAAAAAACAAAACAAAACAAAATTCGTAAAATTACATAATTTTGTTTAAAAATGACCAAGTCAAAGTCTAATTGTATTAATTTATAAATTTGCTATAATAAATTTACACTAGAACTATTTATTTTTTATTTATTCTTTTCTTCAAAAGATGAAGAAAGAGAATAGATTGTGATTAATTTGTGTAGAGAGAGAGAAACAATTTAAAAAATTAAATAAAAAAGTTTGATATTTTTATAAAATGTAATGTAAAATAAAAATATGACATGAATTGTTTTGAAGAGTGAATAGGTAAGATAAAAAATAAAAAAAAAGGTAGATTTTTAAAATGAATGAGCCACCCCATTTTTTTTCATTGTTATATTTTACAATACCAAGTTTCGTATAAGAGCATTCTCATCAACAATTATAAAAATTTTGGCATTTACAATTTCAAAACACTACTTTTACAATTTTAACACCTCATTTTACAATATATCAAACATCAAAACTTCTATTTTTTTTACAACTTCATTTAAATATTATTTCTTTTATAATTTTTTATTCCTTTTTTGTTTTTATTTTTTTCATCCTCTCTCTCTGGTCTCATTGTCTCTCTCTCTCCCTCTTGGTCTCACTGTCTCTCCCTCTTGGTCTCACTGTCTCAACCCAGCAATCATACCCACCGCCGGCCACTAGTCACCACAATTCCAACGACCACCACAACGATCAGAGACCCACGCTGATCAAGTCGATAACCCACGCCGATGAGACCGATCAAGTCGACGATCCACGTCGGTCAACTCGACGATCCACACTAGTCACGTCGATGATCCACGAACACAAATCCATGACCCCAGACCCACAAACCCAGACCCATGAACTCAGACCCATAAACCCAAACCCACAAAATCGCTGGAGCACATCGCCGAAGCACATCAGACCACGACCCACGACCATCGACGGAGCACAATCATTGGCGAAGCACACTCATCGGCGAAGCACACAGAGAGAGAAGAGAGAAGAAAGAAGTGAGAGAGGAAAGAGAAAGATAGAAGAGAGAGCTGTTGAGGTGAATAAAAAAGAATTTTTTTTTTTTTTTATAATCCAGCTACAATGCGGTCTCAAATATGAGATTGTACTGTAGCTGAATCTTAAAAATTTTAAGATTTAGTAGCTTTACTGTAGAGGTTTTTTAATCTCAAAAATGCTAAAAATAGCATTTTTAGCATTTCAGAGCTTTAATGTGAATGCTCTAAACTTTAGTAGCTTACCATTTCTGTTTGATATACCTCACCTTTAAAATATCCAATTTCAAACAAAGGTCACTTTACTATTTTTATCATACCAAAGATCATCTTCAAATGTTGTGGTTATGTTCTCCTGAGGATCTATCAGAACTCTCATAAACAAAAGTTTCATAATTACTATTGCTGCATTCATGCTTAGAAATTTTCCTTCTTTTAAGAGGACTTTATGACCAAGCTTTTCAATAGCCTATGCTCAAATTTTTGTAATGCCATCTTCTTGGTATTAAATTATGAGTTGTGTTAACGGGCAGTTACCGTTAACACACCACATTATGTTAGAATTTACCACTTTATAATAGAATTTTTATTAGTTACTTAACTTTATGTCAGTATTAGTTTTAGACCCGTGTGTTGCACGGTTTTAGAATAAATATTTTTATTTTTAGAATAAAACTTATGGATATAAAATTTTTTAGAGTAAAACTTATGGACTATTCTAATGTTTGTATTGTGATATCTTTTTTCAGAGATCTAATTGATTTGCAATATAATTACTAATTAATGAAAGAATGTATTTGAAGTGATAATTATTAAACCATATATGAATAAATAATTTTTTTTATTAATTACATTGAAATTATATTAGTAGTTAGCAAATTACTTTTTTTTAGTAGATTTTAAATCTTTACGGCCACTTAAACCCAACATTTTCCCTTTTTTGGTTATAGTCCTAATCTCTTAAGTTTCTATAAGATCTACATTTCTCGTTTTGATGGCTTCAATTTTTTGAATCAATACATGTTTAGGAAAAAAAAAAAGAGATATCCAGATTTGGAACATAAACATTCAATTAATTATAATTTAGTCTTGTAAGTCTAGAAATTTATTTAGTGCATAGATGCTTGCAAGGCTCAATTTTGTTTTTTTGCTGTTGTAAATTAAGCCCATCTTCTTAGGTATGTTTGTAACAATGATATAGGTCTTCTTGAGCAAATAGAAAAAATATATAGTAAAATTTTTATGAGAATGTAAATTTATTATAAAGAATTATTTTTAAGATAAAAATGATTATATATAATCTAGACATGAAAAAAAAAAAAGCTTATTTCATTTAAATATTTGATATGGTCTCAAAAGATAGAAAACATCAATTTTCAATCTAACATAATCAATTTCATTTAATTTGAAAAATAAAATTTCTACTATTCTTACCTTCTTTCATAATGGAGATTTGCGGGTACTTGATCTTGATTTAACTCCTCTGCATTATTTTTACACAAATTTGCAATTTTTGTTGTCTCAGCAACTTGCAATTCAAGCTTGTATCTAAAACATTGTTATTCCACTTAAATCGATTAGAATTTTTTTTTAATAATATTTAAACATGAGAAATAGTAAATAATCATAAAAATATTTTCATTCTTTTCAAGAGTATATCCAGTTCTAACTTCTAATACGTGCATTGCTATTGCTTTGCATTTACTCCAACCAAATTCTGTTTAGATCTATGAGAGTAAGTTACGTGAACCGTATATAAAGCAAGTCATGTGAACCAAAGCCTACATGTAAAAGCATAGCGCGGATACCACTAAGAAGCAAGGTTTCAGATTAAAAAAAAAAATTGCAAAACACCTAAATATCATGAAGTGAAATGATATGATTACAATATTTTCACAATATTTTTACAACAAATCATAAATGGCAGATCGTTACTGATTGTTATTGTTGGGTCAAAAAAATAATCTCAGTGGTAAGTTCAAATTTGAACCAATAACAATTAATTACCTATGATTCATTGTAAAAATATTGTGAAAATGTTGTGGATGTACTCATGAAAAGCATTACTGCACCAACATTGTTAGAGGTAACACTATTTACATGCGGACAGGCTAAAAAAAATAAAGAAGTAAAGAAACAAACATGGCTAAGCAAAATAATACCTGTATTGTATTTTATTATTATTTTTTTTTGAGAAACACCTGTATTGTATTTTAGAGTGAGATAAGATTTTAAATCTTTGTTTTTGATAAGGAGGTAACTTCTTAATCCAATAAAGTTTGAATTTGATTTATACTTAAACTAAATTACCTTCGATCATTTTTTATTGGATAAATATGGATAGAATTTCATATTAATATTAAGAAAGAAAGTACTAAATAATAAGGATAGACGTTTTTTTTAATGAATTAAAGTACAAAACTACAAATGAATGATAAAATTGATAAACATTTGATGATTGATTAAGATTTTGTGTACATCCTAAAAATTGATTAAGTATTAGAGTTTAAGTTGATAATAATAACTAAACTTCTATTTTATCCAATATATTGCAATTTTTAAAATCTGAACAAAATTCTTCAATATTTTTACGTGTAGTAAAAATTTATGAAAGTGTGAAGCTGAAATTAAAAAAAAAAAAATATAGGAGAAGAAGATAAGAACAAAAAAAAAAAAAAATTCTGCAATTTAAGAAGATAAGAACAAAAAATATATATCTATAAAAATTTATGAAAGTGTGAAGCTTAAGAATAATTTTTTTTCTTAATGGATGAGAAGAAGTTAAGTTGATATTAAATTATTGAGTTTTTGTGTCTATCAAACTTTATCTAAAAAAGTGACTTCAAATTAAAAAATTTATCAACTTAGAAATTATAGGAGAAAAAGATAAGAACATAAAAAAAAAAATATATATATATATATATATATTTCAAAAATCTATTAAAATTTATGCAATTAGGTGATGTCACGTGGTGCAACCATGGTGTCTAAGCCCAACTTTTATTATATATCATATCATATTATATCATATTATATATATAATAAAAGTTGGGCTTAGACACCGTGGTTACGCCACGTGGCTTCACCAAGTTACAAAAATTTTATTAAAATTTTAGATTTTTAAAGAACTAAAAAAGAATAGTATACTACTATGACTCTAATTTATTCTTATCATTAAATAAAATTAGATTAACATTATTTTTTATTTGTTAGGATATATTTCTTAAATTAAGGGATAATATTGAACATACAAAAATTTAATTTAGATAATATTTATCATCGAATTAACATTATTATTTTTATTTGTTAGGATATATTTCTTAAATTAGGGGATAATATTTAACATACAAAAATTTAATTTAGATCATATTTATCATTTAAATTTTCAAAATTTTAATATTGTTAAATTAATATTATTTTATCAGAATATCAAGCTACAAAACTTGATGTAGGGTCAATTTTTGTAGCCCAAGCCCAAAAGGTATGGATTGTGAGCCCAATAAACCCAAGACAATGAATTTGTAGAGAGTGGGTGAAAGAGCTAGGCTAGTAGTGAATTAAACAGTATTGGACTGCAGTGCTTGTGAGTAAATTAACATTCAATTGTGCTCGGACAGATGCAAACATAGACGTCCGAAGAGGAGTTGTATTGAATGAACATGGGTTACAATTCTTGGAGCTACAGTAATGGAGTTTTTTCCTTTCTATCTTTCTTTTTCCGATCCCCTTTTTATCAGTGGCCTCTCCCCCTTATATAGTACCCTCTCCCTTCATCTTCATCGTCCACTTGTTCATCATCTATACGCCCACTTGAGTGCATGTCCCATCACGTGTCCTCTTTAGCCTTGTGTGAGTGGTGGTAGCTGAGAGTGCACTGTTTAGGGGTCTTCTCCACATTAATGCGGCCAGAAAAGTAGGTGCAGTGCATTTAATGTGGTGGTTGAAGTTTGTCTTCTAGATATTTCTCCGTTCCTGCTATCCTCATGCGTGCCTGAGGTTCATCTCCATCATTAGACTTGTTAGGAGGTTCACTTAAACTTCCCAGACGTCTGTTTGACCACGCTTCTTCGGATCCAAGGATAATGGCCTCTTCGGACAATTGAATACCTCTTCGGACTGTGCCCCACACTCATCCCCAGACATGCTTCTCTTATATGGGCTTCTTCTCAAGTACTTTCATCTCTTTTGACAAACAGTAGTCTTCAAATAGGGTCTTGGGCCCAATACGTTAGGTTGGGCTTTTCACCCCCCACAATAGCCCCTTAAAATTTTAGTTTTTCCCTCGCATCCGAGGAGAAAAAAATAGGATTTTGACTTGTCACGAAATGGAAGTTTGAAATGACAAAAATATCAGAACTTACACACGTGTGGGCATAGAAGTAGGCGCTTCATTAATGTCGCTGTCGTTTCAGTCTCCCCGAGGCACTGCCATTTACTCCAGGCAGCGTTCTGTCTTTGGCATCCAACGGTGGGCTATAGATCCAACGGATGTGATTTTTTCCTCAGAATTTGGGCGGGATGGCCCTTGACCCTTCGCTTATTCCCATATAAAGCCTCAAAGGAGGTTATTTCTTCTTTACTTTGCGAATCTTCAGACCTCCCAGCAAACTCAAGCACTCGAAACCACTGAGTACATTCAATCATCAATCCTAATTCGTCCCAGAGTCTGCAAGAATCCTTCCGCGAGTTCGAAGATCGCTTTTCGATTCAGTTTGCGTAAGTGTCGACGTTTCTAATCCTCCATCTTCTTCTCGGCTAGTGCCTTCGGCTCTCAAATCCTTATTTGCTAGTCACTGCCTTGCGCCCTTCTCTTTTTAGCCAAAAATGGGTAGATTCGAGGAACTTGTTGAGAGTCCCGCCCTAATAGAGGAATTTAAGGAGACCTACGGCATTCCACGGGGGGTAAATCTAGGTATTGCCCTCCGGAGCGGATATTGACCGACCGAGGAGAGGGGGAAGTTGTAATCCCCATGATAGCATTCATAGAAGGGGGAATGACTCTTCCCATTGGTCTTGTCACCGAAGGTTATCTTCGTAATCACAGGCTTTCCCCTGATCAGTGCGCACCCAACCCCTTTAGGATCCTAGGAGCAGTCGATGCCCTGAGTTGTCAACTAGGATTAGGACTTACCTGGCATGACATGGTGCATATGTACGAGTGTCATGGCCAGAAGGGGGCGGGATACTATCTTAAATCCCGGTCCGATGTCGTTAGGCTTGTTTCCTGCCTTCCCAAGTCTAATAAGGGGATGAAAGACGACTATCTGATCGTCTCGGGTGCGTGGCATGACGGTCTTCATTACCCGACCGAACCAGGAGAGCCAGGTCGGACCCTTTAGGCCTAGGTTTCCTGACAATAGACTTGGGGTTTTCACTTTTTAACAATCTGTTTTCTCTTGTGTGTATCATTATCTTTGAGTTTCTGACCAAGTTTTCTCCGTGGTATTTACAGATAGAAGGCAAGTTGCTCCTCGGCTCAGCCTCTCGAACGTCCTCGTGCTAAATTACTTACTCCGGTCGAAAATTTTCGTGAGTGAAGACGGGCAGCTTCGATCTGTTCCCCTCATCCTTGGTTATACGTCCAAGCGGAAAGATTTCCAGCCGGTCGGCAACGCCATTACTCAAGGGGACTACCGCCTCAAACGGATAGACGTCGGTCGGCATAATTTTTTGGCACCACACGAGCTTGCACTCGTGCCACATCCAAATCCTCAGGGTGTGTCATTGCTCCTTCAGCCGATTCAACAGATTCCTTTTGAACCCACTGTAGCCGAGGAAATAGTCGCTTCTTCAACCCCCTCACTTGACGAGCAGATTGACGAGTTCAAGTTTGAAGGGGAAGCTTCAGGAGGGGTTCAGGTGATACAAGTTTCCGACGCCGAGGAGGAAACTGATAGGCATTCTAGTGCCCGTCCCGTTTTAGTAACTGCTCTCCTAGGAGGCTCTTCGGAAGAGGAAGACATGGTTGACTTAAGGAATTTGATGAGGAACAAGGGGAAAAAGGCTGAGCCCAATGGGACCAGTACGTCCCAACCGCCTGTGAGTCTTCCCCCAGCGCCTCCCCAGGTTCCTGATCCCGGCCTGAAGCCCATGCAGGATCTGAGGAAGAAGACACCCCTTCTTGATACCGAAGAAAAGCAAGCGCTGCCACCCAAAGGGACCAAGCAGAAGAAGGTGGTGAAAGACCACCGGAACCAGAGGGCCTCGTCCACTAAGAGCCGAGATGAGGTCATAGTGGCTGATGTCCGCCGAGGAGGAGGACCTCGCATCTGGTCTCCAAGGTTGGAGTTGGATGGCGCTCCAATCTCCTGGGACACCTTCCTCAGGAATTATGATGGGGGAAGGGCAGGTTATGTTGCTGAGGCCTTGCAGCAGCCACTTCTCTTCCCCCATGACATGGACTCCTATAGGCGTTTCAACCAACAGGAGCTCTTTCAATCCCTTAAGAGGGATATGGCCATGGTAAGCGAGCTCAGTCTGCTTAGTTGAATCACATAAACTTTTGTTTTTTCCCTTTTTCTGTGCTTTATATTTGGAGTTTCCATTATGTAGGTCACCCAGCAGATCTTTGTGGCCGAGGAGTGGAATAAAAAGTCTCATCTTGAGGCCCAGGCAGCGGTCTACTCTCGGTCCGAGGTGGAAAAATCTCTGGGCCAACTGAAGGAGGAATATGCCCATCTATCCGAGCAGTTCAAAGAGATGACCAACCAGAAGAATAGCCTCGATGCTGGTATTAAAAATGTTGAAAAACAGGCCAAAAAGCAATGCAAGCTGCTGAATATGGCCGAGATCAACTTGGCAACCGAGAGGGAGTTAGTGAAAGGGCTTAAAGATGAACTTAGAAAAGCCAAGGAGAGCGCCCGATTAGCCGAGCAGAATGCTCAACTGGCCAAGGAGGCAATCGAGGCTGAGAGAAAAGCAGCATACCAGCTGGGGGTGGACGAGACCGGATCCCAGCTTACGGAGCAATTTACCTCGGTTAGTCGAGACTATTGCGACATAACCTGGAACAAGGCACTGGACGCTGCTGGAGTCCCTACTGACTCGGAGCTAAGACTGCCTAGGAGCATATACTACGATCTTGAGATCCGAGAGATCCTGGTGGCTGATCTTCCTCCTACACAACTCCTAGAGGCCTCGGATCAACCCCTGGCCAGCCAAGCCCCTCCTGCCAACCTTGAGGCCTCCAAGGAGTCTGACCAGCCAGGTGACCAGGGCAAACAAGCTGAGCCACCCAAGGATAAGGGCAAAGGGCTGGAAAAGGGGAAGACCTCTTCTGAGCCCAAGGACCAGGCCCCAGAAGCTGCTGCTACTCGGACAGATCAGGCTGCCGACCCTGTGGTCCTTCAACCGAAGACTTAGATATAGGGGCTTTTGTTTTGTGCTTGTATTAATCTTGTTTTTATGTAAGGAATTGTAAACCCTTTTCTTTTGATCAATGAAACAGTTTTTCTTTCGTTTCTAGTGTTTTCGTTACATGCCTTATGACTTATTATTGCTGCATATAACTGTACATTGCAATTATAACATAACAATGCAAATAAACTTGATTAATATATCGTACTGATGGTATGAATAATTGAAATTGGTACTGAAAAGAACAGTTCGTGTAAGAGTTATTAATAAGTAATGATTGCAGTGAGTAATTATGGAAGTTTCACATGTCTTTCCAAATATACAAAGAGTGTTATTAGCCCTCGGCTTTGAATTAAACATAACTAAGGAAGCCAATCATAAATTAGAATCAATTTAAGCACAATCAAGAATTTTAGCATTAAGCCCCAGTGATAATAGCTGTGTGGGGGTGTTGACTAACCTGTGTCATTTGGTTCAAGGACCATAGGGAACGAACGTATTTGAGTGTTAACTAACCCAAATCATCTGGTCCGAGGACAACAGGCATGATTGGATTTAAGTTTAAACACTTAGAGAACTGCTACGGAGTGTTAACTAACCCTAATCATCTGGTCCGAGGACTACAGGCATGATTGGATTTAAGTTTAAACACTTAGAGAACTGCTACGGAGTGTTAACTAACCCTAATCATCTGGTCCGAGGACTACAGGCATGATTGGATTTAAGTTTAAACATTTGGATAACTGTGTACGTGTTAACTAACCCTAATCATCTGGTTCGAGGACTACAGGCATGATTGGATTTAAGTTTAAACACTTAGAGAACTGTGAACGTGTTAACTAACCCTAATCATCTGGTCCGAGGACTACAGGCATGATTGGATTTAAGTTTAAACACTTGAGAAAACGGTGAATGAGTGTTAACTAACCCGAATCATCTGGTCCGAGGACTACAGGCATGACCAGTTTTAAGTTTAAACACTTGAGAGAACACTTTACGTAGCAAATTGGCATATCGGCTGAAGAAAGGATTCGATTAATAAAAGTACCTCTTGAGATTATTTACATTCCAAGGATGTGGTATTACATGACCATCCAGGTCTTCTAAGAAATATGCCTCAATGCCAGCTCCCGAAGTGATACGATATGGCTTTTCCCAATTGGGTCCTAATTTTCCCCAAGCTGGGTTCTTTGCAGTGCCCACAACTTTCCTCAGCACCAAATCACCAGGCTCTAGAGGCCTTAGCTTTACGTTAGCATCATAGCCCTGCCTGAGCTTTGTTGGTAATGTGCCAGCCGAACCATAGCACTTTCCCTCCTTTCCTCAATCAGATCCAAACTCTTCTCTAGCTGCTCATTGTTGCCGGTCGGACTGAACGAGCTAGTTTTTAATGTTGGGAACCCAGTTTTCAAAGGAATGATAGCTTCAGACCCATAGGTCATTGAGAAGGGGGTCTCTCCAGTAGACCTGCGAGGCGTAGTTCTGTAAGCCCAAAGTACATGTGGCAATTCTTCTACCCATTTGCCCTTCGCGTCATCTAGCCTCTTCTTCAAGCCATTCACTATGACCTTGTTGACAGCTTCTGCTTGCCCATTACCCTGGGGATAGGCAGGAGTGGAGTATCTATTTATAATTCCCAGCTCGCCGCAATAATTCCTGAATGCCTTGCTATCGAACTGTAGGCCATTGTCCGAGATGAGAGTGTGAGGAACTCCAAACCGAGTGACAATATTCTTCCACACAAACTTTTGCACATCAACGTCTCTGATATTGGCTAGCGGCTCAGCTTCGACCCACTTTGTGAAATAGTCTGTGCTGACCAGAAGGTACTTCTTGTTTCCTGCAGCTTTAGGGAAGGGTCCCACGATATCCAAGCCCCATTGGGCGAAAGGCCATGGGCTAGATAGCGGATTAAGAGTTCCCCCTGGCTGGTGAATGTTTAGGGCGAAGCACTGACATTGATCACACTTTTTGACATACTCGTGGGCTTCTTTTTGCATGTTAGGCCACCAATAACCTTGGGTGAGGGCTCGGTGAGCCAAGGATCTGCCTCCAGTGTGGCTCCCACAAATTCCTTCGTGTAGCTCTTCTAGTAATAGCTCAGACGCTTCAGGATGCATGCACAACAAGTATGGTCCCGAATAGGAGCGTCTGTATAATTTCTGGTCCTCGGATAACCAGAACCTGGTCGCCTTCCTCCGAACTTTGTCAGCTTCCCCCTTCTCTTCTGACAGTATATCTTCTTTTAGGAATTTAATTATAGGGTCCATCCAGCAGGGTCTGACCCTGACTTGGTGAACCTGGATTACCTCTCTTTTTGCCTCTGTGGGCCCATGCAATTCCTCGACGAGGATAGTTCTCGGCAGGTTTTGCGCCGAGGAGGTAGCAAGCGTGGCCAAGGAATCAGCATGTGAGTTACCACTTCTGGGGATGTGCAGCAAACTGAAAGAGTCGAACTCCGATTGCAGACATTTAACCCAGCTCAAGTACCCCTGCATTCTTTCATCCTTCGCCTCAAACTCGCCTTGTACTTGGCCTACGACTAACCTCGAGTCCGAGAACAACTCCACGGACTTTCCTCCCATTCTTCGGACCATAGCCATTCCCATCAGTAGGGCCTCATACTCCGCCTCATTATTCGTTGTCGAGAAGTCCAGCCTTAACGACTTCTCGATAATGATTCTTTCAGGGGATATCAACACTAGCCCAACTCCAGAACCTCTTTGGTTTGCCGCGCCATCGACGTACACTTCCGAATGGGAGGGACTCGGTTGGGAGATCATGCCAACTGATTTTTCATCCATGTCAAACGTAGGCTCTACTTCTTCTAGTTGGGGCTCCGTGAACTCAGCCACCAAATCCGCAAGGACCTGACCTTTGACCGATGTGCGGGGCATATATTTTATATCGAAAGCCCTTAAGATCGTACCCCATTTGGCAATCCGCCAAGTGTAATCAGCGCTTCGGAGTATAGCCTTGAGTGGGAGTTGAGTGAGGACAATGACCGTATCGGCCTGGAAGTAGTGAGGTAGCTTCCGTGTACCGAGCACCACTGCTAGGATAGCCTTCTCCAGAGGCAAGTAACGGATCTCGGCCTCATGCAGCGACTTGCTTACGTAGTAAACTGGTCTTTGCACACCACAGTCTGATCGTATCAACACCAGGCTCGCCGCACAGGGAGCTACAGCGATGTAGGCGAACAATACCTCATCTGGCTCAGGACTGGACATGATTGGTGGCCGAGCTAGATAATCTTTGAGTTGCTGAAAGGCCAAAGCACATTCTTCAGTCCATTCGAATCCCTTCCACTTGTTGAGCAGAGAGAAGAAGGGTCGACACCTGTCTGCTGATCTAGAGATGAATCGATTCAGGGCAGCAGTCATTCCGGTTAGTTTCTGAACCTCCTTGGGATTCTGAGGAGCTCGTAAATCGTTGATGGCCTTTATCTGGTCGAGGTTAACCTCAATCCCTCTGTGAGTCACCATATATCCCAAAAACTTGCCGGACACCACCCCAAATGAGCACTTAGAGGCATTTAGTCGCAGTTTGTACTTTCTTAGAACCTCAAAGGTACTTTCAAGATCCTTCACATGCTCGGCGACAACCTTGCTCTTTACCACCATGTCATCTATGTAGACCTCGATATTTTTGCCCAGCTGTGGCTCGAACATCCTCGTCATCATCCTCTGGTAGGTAGACCCTGCGTTCTTCAAGCCAAATGACATCACTTTATAGTGGTAATTACCAATAGGGGTGACAAAAGCGGTTTTCTCCTGATCATCCAGGGCTAGTGGTAGCCTTGGAAGGCGTCTAGGAAGCTCATCCGAGGATGACCGACAGTGGCATCCACCAGCTGATCAATTTTTGGCATAGGGAACGGATCTTTGGGGGAAACCCTATTCAAATCAGTGAAGTCCACGCACACTCGCCATTTCCCACTCTTCTTCTTTACCACCACGGTATTTGCCAGCCATTCAGGATAAAAAACTTTCTTAATAGCTCCAGCTTGTTTGAGCTTCGCTACCTCTTCTCTTACTGCATCAGCATGCTCCTTGGACGGGCGCCGAGGAGGCTGTTTCTTAGGGGTGATCAGTGGATTTACCTTCAAGTGGTGACATATGAACTCTGGGTCTACCCCTGGGGTTTCGTAAGCACTCCAGGCAAATACATCAAGATTTCGCTTGAGGAACTCTATTAGCTCTTCCCTCTCCTGAAGAGGTAGCTGAGATCCGACTTGGAAGAACCTATCAGGATCATCTCCAATAACCACCTTTGTTAAATCTTCACATCGAGTGCCTTCGTTTGAACCTTCGACGGGCAATTTCCGAGACTTTAACTGCTATAAACCCCTTTCGGCCCTGGACGAGGACTCGGCTTCGGACTCATGTTGAATGGCAGCCACTAGGCACTGTCGGGCTACGGATTGGTCTCTTCGGATCTCATGAATTTGCCCTTCAGATGGGTATTTGACCTTCTGATGCAAAGTAGAGGAAACAGCTCCAAGTGCATGAAGCCAAGGTCTGGCTACGAGTGCCGTGTAGGGTGAATATACGACCACAACTATAAAGTCCACCTCTACCACTTCGGAGCCGGCCTGCACAGATAAACGTATCCGGCCTTTTGGCGTGACAGCCCTTCCTTCAAAGCTTATGAGGGGGAAATTGTATGGTGTCAGGTCTTGGGGTTTTAGGCCTAGCCCCTTGTAGAGATCTGGGTACATTATCTCCACAGCACTACCCTGGTCCACCATCACCCTCTTCATATCGTACCCTCCTATTCTGAGGGTGATGACTAACGCATCATCATGAGGTTGGATGGTGCCAATCATGTCTTCGTCCGAGAACCCTATCACCAGCGGGGCACCAGACTTAACTCTCTTTGGATCTCGGCTAGAATCCCCTGCTGTCGGTCGGCCTACCGACATAACTTTCAATGGCCAGGATCCCGTTCTTCTCGGCGCAGCGAAGACGACGTTAATAGTTCCTAGTGGCGGTTTAGAAGGGTCATCTCTTCGTGGCCCTGAGCCCATCTGCCCTCCTCGGCCGCTGGAGGGGTGTAAGAGGTGTCTTAGTCTACCATCACGAACCAGTTGGTCCAAGTGATCCCACAGGCTCCTACAATCCTCCGTGGTATGCCCATGATCTTGATGGTACTGGCAGTAGAGATTATGATTGCGCCTCTCAGGGTTTCCCACCATCTTGTTCGGCCACCTGAAGAATGATTCATTCTTGATTTTTTTCAAGACCTGGTGCATTGGCTCTTTGAACACAGTGTTGACCGCTTGAGGATTTGTCGATCTTGATTGCCCAGCAAAATCTCTCCGCGGTTTACTGTGGTTATAGCGGTCCGACCTGAAATCCCTCCTCTCCTGGGGGATTACCTTGTCCTTACCCTTTCCTTGCTGCTGATCCTCTTCAACTCTTTTGTACTTTTCTATGCGGTCCATAAGTTGACGCATGTTTGTGACCGGTTTGCCAGATAAGGACGTCCTCAAACCATGGTCAATAGGGAGGCCGAGCTTGAACATGCTGAGGGCCATTGCATCAGAGTTGCACTCCATATCATTGAACATCTCCTAGTATCTATCTGAATATGCCTTCACGGTTTCACCCTCCTGCATGGTCAAGGATAGTAATGAAGACAAGGGTCTGGCCACTCTTCGGCATGTGACAAAACGGGAGCCGAATGCTTGAGTGAGCTCTTTGAAGGAGTCAATGGAGTTTGCCTTCAGACCATCAAACCACCTCATGGCAACTGGCCCAAGACTTGAAGGAAAAACCTTACACATCAGGGCTTCGTCTCTGGAGTAGACAGCCATCCTTTGGTTAAAATGACTCACGTGTTCCACGGGGTTTGTTTTACCGTTGTAGATGGTAAAAGTTGGTTGGTTAAAGCGCCGAGGAAGTCTCGCTTCCTCAATCCTGCGCGTAAAGGGCGACCTAGAAATCTGATTCAGAGCCCTGCTCATGGCATCGTTCCTCACGTCTCCACGTGATGGGCTTCTGTGTTGCCTCCTGCGATGAGACTTCTCTTCATAGGAATAGGACTCGCTGGCTGGTGTCCTAGATTTATGTTGATAAGTGACATCCTGCTCGTCATCAGGGTCCTCATCAGAATACGAGGAAGCCCGTTTCCTCTTTGCATGGCGTAACTTCCTTTTTAGTTTTTCTACTTCCAACTGCAAATCCCGGTTCTTCTCTGCATGGGACATGTGACTTCCGCCCTGTGACTGGCTTTGGCCAACGCGCACAGTGTGTGCACTGCCCTCACGATCTTGTCTCCTTTCTAAGTTAACAAAAGGGTCCACGTGTTGGGATGCCCTGGATTCTGCTTGTTGTTGACCTCGTCCTGCCATCGTCAACTGTCGTTTTCACCTTTGCACAAGCTCTCCCCACAGACGGCGCCAATTGTAGGGTCAATTTTTGTAGCCCAAGCCCAAAAGGTATGGATTGTGAGCCCAATGAACCCAAGACAATGAATTTGTAGAGAGTGGGTGAAAGAGCTAGGCTAGTAGTGAATTAAACAGTATTGGACTGCAGTGCTTGTGAGTAAATTAACATTCAATCGTGCTCGGACAGATGCAAACATAGACGTCCGAAGAGGAGTTGTATTGAATGAACGTGGGTTACAATTCTTGGAGCTACAGTAATGGAGTTTATTCCTTTCTCTCTTTCTTTTTTCGATCCCCATTATCAGAGGTCTCTCCCCCTTATATAGTACCCTCTCCCTTCATCTTCATCGTCCACTTGTTCATCATCTAGACGCCCACTTGAGTGCATGTCCCATCATGTATCCTCTTTAGCCATGTGTGAGTGGCGGTAGCTGAGAGTGCACTATTCAGGGGTCTTCTCCACATTAATGCGGCTAGAGAAGTAGGTGCAATGCATTTAATGTGGTGGTTGAAGTTTGTCTTCTAGATATTTCTCCGTTCTTGCTATCCTCATGCGTGCCTGAGGTTCATCTCCATCATTAGACTTGTTAGGAGGTTCACTTGAACTTCTCAGACGTCTGTTTGACCACGCTTCGTCGGATCTGAGGATAATGGCCTCTTCGGACAATTGAATACCTCCTCGGAGTATGCCCCACGCTCATCCCCAGACATGCTTCTCTTATATGGGCTTCTTCTCAAGTACTTTCATCTCTTCGGACAAACAGTAGTCTTCAAATAGGGCATTGGGCCCAATACGTTAAATTGGGCTTTTCACCCCCCCACACTTGATTATTAAGGGATAAGCACAATCCAAATTCTTCAAGAGGTGATTAATATAAATCTATCCCAAGAAGCAGTATATATCTCCAATAATTTGATAATTTCTATTTATCCCAAAAAACAATATTTATATCTCCATTAATTTGATAATTTCTACGTTGATGATATTCAAATATATATATATATATATATATATATATATATATGTCAAAATTCCTTATAGCTATCAACCACGTTCTCTTTCTCTCTTTTTAAAATTTTAATTTTTTATATATTACGTTATGTTGAATCAACTTTTTATTTTCATTCTATTCATATGACCTTTTTTAATTCCAATTTTTATTGGATAAAAACAAACACATTGATTAGATATCTTTAATTTCAATAAGATTTAAATGAATTATATTTCAAATGGAACTCTACCAATATATATAACCCTATATATCCTTTTTGGAGTGAAACTTATTTTAATATGTGAATACCTAAATCCCATGACAATGCAGGTATGCATTCTTTCTTCTTTTATTATTATTATTATTATTATTATTATTATTATCATTTTGTTTATTTTCTTTAGTGTTATTTTTGGTTTTTTGTCTTCATGTGATTTTAATTAACAAATTCAAAACATTTGAAAACATTGTCAAGTTTCTAAAGGCCCCTTCTTTGTTTTTGTCTTTTGTTTTTATTAAATTGATTAGGTTTTGTGTATTGGTTGCCTTTTGTTTAAACTAATTTTCTTAGCTTTGATCTAATTTATATGCTTAGAGTTAGGGTCTTAGAATTAATGATTAAATATGGTTAGAATTAATAGATTAATTTTAACAATTTTATTATTTGATTTTTATGTTACATCAAATTATCAAGATGTTCTACACGTGTATTCTTGAATTATCAACTTTAATTTTAATTTATAATATTATCAAGATTATATTAATTTTAGATTTATCAATTGTTTAGTATGTTTTTTTTTAATAATTATCAATTTAAAATTTAATTTGGAATTATCAATTTAATTTAATTTTAGGAGAAATCTTACCCCTTATTTTAGTGAGATAATTATTTACACTTGATAATTTTTTCTAATATCTTTATTGAATCTATTAAAATATATAATTATTTATATATTTATTTTATAAGCTTTTTCATAAAACTGTGTAACGCACGGGCCTATAACTAGTAATATAATATAATATGATTTTTATCAACTTTATAAGTTATATAGAGCCCATTTGGATATGCGTTTTCCTAGACAAAAACGCGCGGTTTGATACAAAACGCAATATACACAATCGTTTGGAGAAGCTGTTTCAGATAAATCATGTTTAGAAATCGCACAAATCCGCGGTTTCAAAGAAGCAGTATCTAATTGCATTTTCAATATCGAGCAAATACATTTTCGCACTGCTATTTTTTTCGTTCAAAAAACCAAGAATACCCCCAAATAGCTGGCTATATTATCCCTTTTTTTTTTTTTTCTCTTTCAATAGTCACTTTCACCAATTTCCCTCAGTAACCTCTACTTTGCTTCTTTGCTGGATTTGGCACCTCCAAATCTCAAGTAACCATATTCTTCTTTCATTATTCTTTAATTTTTACTATAGATTTGAGCTTTTGCATGGTGGGTTTAACAATTTACTTCAATAGAAATTTTGGGTTTGGTTTTTAGTTCTTGGCAATGGGTATCTTTGGGAAGGAACTTTTCTTTGTTTGGATTATGAGCTTATGTGATTAAGTTTTGACTTGTTTCTAGTTTCTAGTGTTTGTGAATTCCAGATGGCTTGTTGTGCAATGGTGTATAACATCTAGATCCAGAGGAATAATAGGGTACATAATGGGGTAGTTTAAACAAAGGAGCAGTTGGTAAGAGATATTTACAGATATGTAAAAAGCTAGGATGGCTATAAAGAGACCTGTTTGTAATTCAATTCTTAATAGAATGTTATGTAATAATTGGGGGTCATCTTGGTCCTAAAGGAGAATCAAAATGTTTTTTGTTATCCTATTATAATTTCTAGAAACTAGTTTGTAATTTGAGTTTGGTCTTTAGCGAAAGGACTTATTCTAATTATAGAAAAATTAAGATAGCCTTAACAATATAGTTAAGTCATTTTTTGAATTTTACACTCAAAACAGCTATTTTTAAAACAGTTTATCTAAACGCTTAATGGCTTTAAAAATAGAAAACACATATTTTTACATTTTTACCAAACGCTTATTTTTGGTTTTTAAAATGGAGTTTTCAAAACGCACATTTTAAAAATGTTAGTTTTTAAAATACACATTTTGAAACAGCTTATTCAAACAGACCATAATCAGCTTTATACAATTTTTTCTATTTATTCAAAAAAAAAATTTGATCAGATTTATTCAATTTTTTTATTAAATAAAACCCAAATTATTTTAACCCTAAGGAGCACATTCTCTTTAATATTTGCCTTAATACACTATCCAATGATGCCTATACAGTAATGCCATTTTCTCTTGTCTAATCTCTTTACTTTGCTTTGGAATTTGGAGTAGTTTCATTCCAAGTTCTCTGAACTAAATATCAATTGAACTATTGGTTTCATTAATGGCTTGTTGAACTGAACGGATCAAAAAAAAAAAGACTTCACAGACTAGAAAACGTTGTTATAATCAAATGCTATTGTTGAGTACTTGGGTCCAGCCCACTCTTGTCAAATTTCTTTAACGAGCTTGTCCCTTAAGGAGAAGTGGTGCAAGGCGTGTGGAACACGCTGATGTTGACTGAAGGGAAATTGGTAGCCCCACAAATTGAGAAATAATGTTGCACGTTTGGGTCTCTTGGACAGTCTAATTCAAGTTGAATAGACAAAAGAGAGAAGGCGATTCGGCCATTTTTTAGAGAAAAGAACTGAAGTAAAGTAAAATAGAGAGACACACGTAGAGGCCTAGAGAAGCAATCAGAAAATATAGAGAGAAACTCAGTGACAGTAAGAGTTGGTTAGAGTGAAAAAGAATAAAGAGGTATTTTTTTTCTTTGCTAAGATAAATGGATAGAGTCCTCTTGAAGTTTTTTTTTGGGTGTTACAACCATAAAAAGTTGAAATATTTAAAAGAAAGATATTTTTTATTAGCATTGTATTCAGTTTTATTTATTGTTTTTCCGTTTTATTGTGAACTCAAGTTTGTCATAGACTTCTCATCGGAAAAAAAAAAAATGTCATAAATTTGAGAGTTACAATCTCTATATTTCATAAGGGATTTTTCGGAACTGACCATGGCTTTTCCCACTACATATATACAAAAATGCTTTGATTCATTTATTTTAATTCATACATTCATATGCTTATATACACTTTCGTTTCCCCCCCCCCCCCCACAAATGCTATTGTTAGTCGTGTAAATGCTTTGATTGGATGATACGAAAAGCTCTAGGAAGTCTTAAAGAGTTAGATTTTTAGCAGCTTGACCGAAGAGGGAATCATTTCTCATCTCCAGGATCCAATTTGGCATTATCACTGTAAGTTCCATTCTGATATCTGTCCCTCTTTTTCAATACGAATGACTAGTTAGCTTTTCTAAATAGTGCACTAATAGTTGATTTCTGTCCTTATTTTCAATATGAATGACTAGTTAACTTATGTCAACGGTTCACTAATAGTTATAGAGATCGGTCTTTTTTTGTCAATTGGTAACATGAAATGCTGTTCTCCAATTAAAAAAAAAAAAAAACTTTTACATGTTATAAAATTGTTTGTTAATGTATTATGCGTAGAATCGTGCTATCTGATTGAAGCATGATTAAGTTTTTAGAACATGAATTTCAAGGCAAAAGCAGATCACCTGATTGCAAGTATTTGATTATTTGTTTTTTTTTTTAAAGTATCTAATTATTTGGTCCTAAACAAAAAGAGAATTAAAAAGATGCTTGTTTTGATTGTATAAGAGCATTCACAGCAGTGGAGCTAAAAATTTAGCTTTTTAGCTCCACCAAAAGTTACTTTATCTATTATACCTACACACCTGCTGCAGCAGTGAATCTATTTTAACTATCAATACAATAAAATAATATAAACATCACAATAAAATAATATACCCCTACAATAAAATAATATATCTCACAACCCAAAAAACATCCCAGCACCGACCACAACCTCCTCTACAATCAGCCACAGCCACCACTACCACCACCAACACAGACACAACCAAACCCACAAACAAAATAAATCCTCAAACAACCATCATAGTCACCAATCCACCACCACAGCCACCAAGCCCATAGGAAAAAAAAAATCAAACACCGTACCACCAAACCATAGCCACAACAACCACCATCGCCACCACCACAGCCACCACCACAGCCATCAAACCCATAGAAGAAAAAAAAAAAAAAATCAAACATCATCCCACAACTACAGCCATCAAACCCATAGAAGAAAAAAAAATCAAACATCATTCCACCACCATAGCCGGTGGATCGACGGCGTGGATTGATGTGGATCGATGTGGATCGACGGCGTGGGTCTGGCGGCGAGGATCGACGGCGTGGGTCTGGGTCTGTCGACGGCGTGGGTCTGGGTCTGGCGACGAGGATCGACGGCGTGGGTCTGGGTCTGGCGGCGAGGATCGACGGTGGCGTGGGTCGGCAGTGTGGGCTTGGGCTGGCAGCGGTGAGAGAGTTGAGAGAGAGAGGTGAGATGATCAGAGATGAGAGAGAGCTGAAAGAGTTGAGAGAGAGAGCTGAGATGATCAGAGCTGAGAGAGAGAGAGAGAGAGAGAGAGAAGGTTAATATTTTAATCAGGTAAGGATTAAAATATATATATATATATATATATTTTTTTTTAGCTCTCATGAACAGTGCACGTCTATTTATAGATGTGCACTGTAGCAATGGAGCTAAAATTTTTAGATTTAGCTCCACTGCTGCAGCAAGACTTTTGTGTTTGTGGAGCTAAATTTTAGTAATATAGCATTATACTTCCACTGCTGTGAATGCTCTGAAGAAAAAGAAATAAAGTTAGAAACAAATCTTCTTATTTTGGTTCTTGTAAATATACCAAGTCATTTGATGGTTTGATATTAGAGAGAGATGAATTAGTAATTGATAGGAGTATTTGACAAACAATTACAGAGTCTTGTAGTAACTTTTTTTTATTTATTTTTATTTTTATTTTTATTTTGGGTAAATTCTATTAACCTTCCCTAAGATTTGGACAAATACTACTCAGGTCCAAAATATTTCAAAATTGACCAATTAAGTCCCTAAAAGACATATTAGTTCCTAACACCCTATTACCTGAGTCAATTTCTGGAGACTATTTTTTCCCAAAGAAACACCTTCTTTTTTTTTTTTTTACGGGAGAAAAGAAGAAAATGCACATACATACATTCATAGAAAATCATGGGGTATTTGATAATATTGTTTAAATAACAATTTTCAGTGTTTAAACATCACAACAGGTGATGATGCCGAAAATCTCACCAGTGAGTTGCACAATGCTTGTACGCTCGGAACTACACCTGCACAACAAAAAGAAGAAGAACTAACAGAGAGCACCGGTGTGGTGCCGGCCAAATACCCTCCGAAGGTCAAGTTAGGACTTGTTTCAACTCTAGAGTGCTAGAGAGGGGTTAATTGTGCGTACCTCGATTTGTGAGGGTATTGGGGCTTTTATAGTAGTAGAGGGTTGACCTCTCTTCCTTGGAGTAGAAGTCTTTTCCATATAGGGATTCATGTGAGCGTAGATTGCGGAACCCTTTCCTTATAGGATTCTATCACTAGGTGTGGTGTCCAAGTAAAAGGATTTCCTTGAACCGTCAGCCTCGTGATCCGTCAGCCTGGACAGGGGTGTCATTCTCGTCAGCTTCTAGGATTATCCTTCGTCACATGAATTTGTCAGCATAAGTATTAGCTGACGGGTTCATCATGTGAGGCTGTATAACCGTCGGCCTGACGTACGCTGACGGTTTAGGCATGTGGGGCTGTATAACCGTCAGCTTGGCGTACGCTGATGGGTTAAGCCTACGGCGATGTCTAACCGTCAGCCTTAGTATACGCTGACGGATTAAGACTATAATGTTGCTATTTTTTATTCCTTATCAGTTGCCCCCTACTCCATATCTCCGTCGGCCATACCTGACGGGTTATGGAGTCTTCATCCGTTCCTACCAACTGCTTCAACCAGGAGAGGATAATTTGTAAGCTGTCATTCCAACATTAAATGCTAGGACACGTGGCGTGCTCTGGTTGGCTCGGCGTCTGGTTTGAGGGCGTCGCTTCGTCTTCCGTGCATTTCCCTTATATATAGATGGCCCACCTCTCCTCATTTTCACTATTTCACTTTCCCTGATTCCTGGAGAGCTATCCGTCGCTTATCTTTCGTCAGCACCTGCCAACATTATTTCCGTCACTTCTTCGGCCGTCATTTTCGAGGAACTTGTAAGTTCTCTTCTCCTTTTGTTCCTGCTTTATCTTTTTAAGCCGAGTCGTCATCCTAGGTGCTTAGATTACACCCGTCACTTGTAGGTAGTCAAATGTCGAGTGACGCGTCGAGTGAAAGGTCGTCGGTCCGCGATGGAGCGGGTTACGACGAGGTGTTTGGATCAGGTAGTGAGTCAGGGAGCTCGTCCTGGTCTTCAGAGAGGGAGACGTCAGCCCAAACTCCCATCGAGGAGGTAGGAGGTCACGGAGACAATGGCCTGGAGAGGGAAGTAGGTGAGGGGTGTGACGGAGTGGAAGGAGAGAGATATAGTGATGGGGATGAAAGTGTTGACGGGTCTAGTGAAGGGACTCCTGTGAGTCCTGGAGGCAACCGTCCCTTCATCCTTCCCCCAGAGTGGGCTGTAAATAAGTTTCTTCCCAAGATGACTCTTAAAATTTTTAATGAGTTACGGACCCGTTTCCAAATCCCCGACCATATTCCCATCCGTCTGCCTGAAGATGGTGAAAAATGTTACACGGGAAGAACTGCAGACGTCGGTATGTACGACGCTATGTTTGCCGCTGGTCTTAGACTACCCCTGACGGCATTACACCGTCGGTTAGTTGATTTTCTTGGCTTATCCGTCAGCCAAGTTGCTCCGAATGCGTGGAGGATTTTTATAGGTGCCGAGGTGTTGTGGGGTCGTCTGAGTGGAGGAAACCGTCAGCTTACCTTGGACGAATTTTTTTACTGTTATAGACCTCGGCACCTTTCTTCTTCCAAAGGTATGTACCATTTTGCCGTCAGGGAGAGAGGTCTCAGGTTGGTGTCTGAGACGCCGGATTCGAATAGAGTCTGGAAGAGCAGGTTCTTTTTCGTTGAAGGGACGGACTGGGTGTGTCGTCAGGAAGAATGGGAAACGATACCTCACGGCTATTTTGACAATACTTGGGCATTTATAAAAGAGTCAGGTCTTAGTCGTCAGCCTTTTGTCTTTAGTTTATGCAAGTAATAATTTTTGGTTTTTTAATGGTTCTAACGCCGTCGGTTTATTTGCACTCTTCAGCCTTCATTCGCCCCTCCATCACTGGTGAGCAAGAGGATTTAATCCGTCGGGTCTTGGAGATTCCCCTAGAGGAGCGGTCGTGTCGGGACTTAATCACCCTCGACTATCTTCACGCTTACTGTGGTGGTCCTGTACCGACGCCTGAGGCTCGAAGGCTGGAAGAACTCTCCCGTCACCGTGAGTATCTTACCCTTATCTCTTGAATTCATCCTTTTATTACCGTCAGTTCTTACTTAATGTGTTTCTTTCGTAGAGATGGACGTGGCCAAGCAACGGATAAGGGCTGCGGCTGCCCGTTTGAAGGAAGAGAAGAAGGCACAGGAGGAGACGGCACCCTCGTCGACCCCCAAGATCGTCAAGGGTTCCTCCAAGAGGAAGACTGACGGGGATAACAGCCGTCCACCTAAGAAAGCAGCCGTCGGTTCCGGAAGTGAGCCCCCAAAGAGGCCGTCGCCTAAGTCCACTCACGGGGCAGGGAAAGGTGTAATGACCTCTTCTGGTCCCGTCCTACAGGGGCCTCGTTGCCTGCTAACTCACAAGGATTTTGCTGTCGAGGCAGTGGAGTCATTCATCAAGCCTGCTGACATAGATCCTTGTGATTTGTTGGCGACGGATGAATTGGGGTCGTCAGCTTTGTTTGACCTCACCCGAGTAAGCCATCTCTCTTGGATGTTTCTTCTTTCATTATTATTATCATTTAATATGACTGACGGTTGTATCCTTTTGCTAGGCCCTGGTTCGTGTAAAGGCACTTCAGGACAGGTGCGTGGCTAAGGAGGGAGTCGTCGCTCGCGTTCATAAGCATAATGCCAACATGCAAAACCAGCAGGCTCAATATAAGGAGGCAATGCGTCTCCTTAACGCTGAGCTGAAAGAAGTGAAGGAGAAGCTAGAGGAGGCGAGTCGTCAGAAAGGCGAACTGGAGAAAGAGCTGACGACTCTCCGCGATCAGGTGGAGACAGCAGGGGCTGACGCGGTTGAGAATTTCAAGGCGTCAGACTCCTTTATTGACTCCTGTGGCGGATATTATGGCACGGGATTTGATGATTGCCTCAGACAGGTGGCGTCAGCTTTTCCTGAGTTGGATCTCTCTGGTATCTCCCTGGATGATGCCCCACCTATGACGCCTGCTACTGGTTCCGTCACCGTAGGTGCAGATGACTTAGCGGATTCTCCTCGTGGAGGTAGTGGAGTCGTCCTGGCCCAGCCTGCTGTGAACCTAACTACCGCGACCCCTCCTGTGGTGCTGCTCGACGGAGAGGACCCTTCTGTTAAAAAGTAGAATTTTTGGAGTGACGACTTGTAACTCATGCTTTTCCTCTTCTTTTTATCTATCTAGCAAACAGTTTTATCGAGTGCCCCTTGGGCCTTTATTTGTAATATTTTAACAGTTTTAATGCCCTTTTGGGCTTTTGATTTATTCATACCGTCGCTGCTCTTTGATTGTATGTAATCACTTTTGCTTGGTTTGTTTTACTCGTATGTTTTGGAAGATTAAAATCAGGGTTGTGGACCCTTTTAACCGTCAGCCTTTTGGCTCGTCACTTTTGTGGACCTGGTCATGTTAGACCGTTTTATTTATTTGACTTGTCCATTTCATGGATTTGGTCATTTTTTAGGCCGTCAGCCTTTTGGCTCGTCCACTTTGTGGGGTGTTATTTTCAGGCCGTCAGCCTTTTCGTTTGTCCACTTCGTGGACTTGTTTGCTTTTAGACCGTCAGCATTTTATTTATGCCGTCAGCTTAATTGCTGATTAGTGGACTTAGCCACTTTTTGTCAGCCTTATATTTAGGCCGTCAGCTTTAGTTGCTGATTAGTGGACTTAGCCACTTTTCGTCAGCCTTTTATTCAGGCCGTCAGCTTAGTTGCTGATTTGTGGACTTAGCCACTTTTCGTCAGCCTTTTATTTAGGCCGTCAGCTTAGTTGCTGACTTGTGGCCTTAGCCACTTTTCGTCAGCCTTTTATTTAGGCCGTCAGCTTTATTGCTGATTTGTGGCCTTAGCCACTTTTCGTCAGCCTTTTATTTAGGCCGTCAGCTTAGTTGCTGATTTGTGGACTTAGCCACTTTTCGTCAGCCTTTTATTTAGGCCGTCAGCTTTATTGCTGATTTGTGGCCTTAGCCACTTTTCGTCGGTCTTTTACTAATTTTGATTTGCAAGTAGAAACTTCAGTCGTTCTGAATAAATCCCTCTTATTGTTATGCATCTGCATAAAAAATACTTAAAAAAGGAAAAACCTGCCCTTTTGGGCTCATTGTAGCAAAACCAAAGTAAAAGACATGCCCGTTGGGCTTATTGTAGCGAATACTTAAAAGCAAACAGTAATTCTAAAAAATAAAAAGATAGGTGTTGTTCTTCATGTCATTGCCTCTACTGGTAATACTTTCGCAGGTGTTCAGCATTCCAAGGGTGCGGTAGTTCCCGTCCGTCCAGTGTCTCCAGATGATAGGTGCCCTTCCTCTGCCACGCCGTGACTCGGTAGGGTCCTTCCCAATTCGGGCCGAGTTTTCCTTGAGTTGGGTCTCTTGCTGCGCCCATGACTTTTCTTAGAACGAGGTCTCCAACCTGGAAGTCTCTGTGTTTGACCCGGGAGTTGTAGTGCTTGGCCATGCGGTCCTGGTATCGCGCGAGCCTTTGCTCTGCTGCTGTCCTGACTTCGTCCACTAGATCGAGCTGTAGACGCAGGGCTTCGTCATTTTTCCCTTCGTTATGATTGTGCACCCTGTAGCTGGTGAGGCCGACTTCGGCTGGGATGACTGCCTCACTCCCGTATGTTAGCCGAAATGGTGTCTCCTGTGTCGGTGTCCTTGCCGTTGTCCTGTAGGCCCAAAGTATGCTAGGTAACTCTTCAGCCCATATACCCTTTGCCCCCTCGAGCCGAGTCTTGATAATTTTCAACAAGGATCGGTTCGTGACTTCGACCTGTCCGTTGGCTTGAGGGTGGGCGGGGGAGGAGTAGTGGTTCTGTATCCCTAATTGTGAGCAGAAGTCCCGAAAGGCCTCGTTGTCGAATTGCTTCCCGTTGTCCGAGACTAAGACTCTAGGGATGCCAAATCTGCATACGATACATCGCCAGACGAAGCTGCGTACGTTCTTCTCCGTAATGGTGGCCAAGGCTTCAGCTTCGACCCACTTCGTAAAGTAGTCGATGCCCACAACCAGAAACTTTAGTTGTCGTATTGCCGTAGGAAACGGTCCCATGATGTCCAGTCCCCATTGAGCGAACGGCCATGGCGCCGTCATTGGGGTAAGTTCTTCAGATGGTTGTCTGATAACATTGCTGAACCTTTGCACTTGTCGCATTTCTTTACATAGGCCTCGGCATCCTTCTGCATAGTTGGCCAAAAGTACCCTGTTCGTACTAGCTTGTGGATTAACGACCTCGATCCTGAGTGGTTTCCGCAGATTCCTTCGTGTACTTCCCTCATGACGTAATCTGCCTCTTCAGGACCTAGGCATCGTAGGTAGGGGCGGGAGAAACCTCTTTTGTACAAGACGTCTCTTATTAGGACGAACCTCGCTGCATGAACCTTCAGCTTTCTTGCAGCCTCCTTTCCATCCGGTAGTACGCCGTTCTTCAGGTAAGAAACTAATGGCGTAGTCCAATTGCTTTCGGAACCAAGCTCCTGTACATCGACAGAATTATAAGTGGAGAGAGCTGAACGAAAGAGAGTACGTTACCAAGGGTGGCCATATGCTCGGCTGAAGCGGCTTTGGCTAGGCGATCGGCTTGCTCGTTTTCTCCTCGTGGTATCTGTGTGATTTCGGCCTTCAGCTCGCTGACCCTCCATCTTGCTTGGTCCAGATATTTTTTCATCCGTTCGCCTTTGCACTCATAATCCCCATTTATCTGGTTGACCACGACTTGAGAATCGCAGTGAATGATCGCTCTTTCAGCTCCTGCAGCTTTGGCGAGGTCAAGTCCTGCTATCAGAGCTTCGTACTCCGCCTCGTTGTTGGTAGTAGGGAACTCAAGGCGGATCATACACTCGACCATGTCTCCTTCGGGTGAGTGGTAGTACGATGCCGGCTCCCCCAGCCATCCTGTTGGAGGACCTCTACATGTATGCTCCA